>OZ014521.1:528708762-530006472 GCA_963966055.1 Lathyrus aphaca
TACTATCCCTTGCTTCGGAGATTCGGACTTAGATTCTAGGATCATCCCTTTGCTCATTTGTTATGGATTGAAGACTTTGGCTCCGGTTGAGTTACTTGTTCATGAAGATGGAAATCCAATTGTTTCAAAGATGTTTGCCATATGGTTTGATTATTTCTTCCTTTAACTTTTATTTTCAAGTTTTAGGATAGTCCCTTCATCTCTTCCCATCTTCTTCAATTTTCAAATCTCCTTCCTATTTTCAAAACTTTCTTTGTTTTCAAACTTCAAACATTTTTTCTCAATCAAACCTTGACTTCGGTCATGCGGTTTTACCTTTTCATTTTATTTTCTTAATAAATGCTAAACCACATAAGCATATCGAAACTTCTTTCTCAAAAAAACTTTAAAACAATCACAACTCACTCAATTGCTTTTGTGCCCTCGTGCACGTTTCTTTTAACCTTTTTATGTTTAGATATGATTCATCCTTTCTAGCGGAATTATTCGCTAAAGGATGACGACTTATCTTTACATTTTAAAATTAATTCAACTCATTTGCCTTTTCACAATTTGTACCACGAACTACGGGGTTTTGATCTCGCATTGCACTTTGTGGGTACGTAGGCATGAGACGTTCGTCTCTTCAAACACCAAAATCTTAAAAAACATTCTTCTTTCTCATCTCTTCAATCTTTTTTTCAAGCAAACCATTTCAAACCAAAAAATTCAGTAAACATTTCAAAGGGTTCCCGTGGAGTACCACAGACAAGTCGGGTGCTTAAAACCTTCCCGATTTGTAACCAATCCCCGTACCCATTCTCTGTTTGATTCTTTTAGCTTTTTAGCTTGTGAGATTCATTAAGGTTTTGTTCGTTCATTTTCCTTTTTCCATGTGGAAATAAATAAAAGCGCGGTGGCGACTCTGTGTATATCGAGTTAAGTTAATCAATAGCTTACACTCATGATTTTACCGCTACAGAAAAGAATTTTTTGGTTTGAAATGGTTCCCGTGGAGTACCACGGACAAGTCGGGTGCTTAAAACCTTCCTGATTTGTAACCAATCCCCGTACCCATTCTCTGTTTGATTCTTTTAGCTTTTTAGCTTGTGAGATTCATTAAGGTTTTGTTCGTTCATTTTCCTTTTTCCATGTGGAAATAAATAAAAGCGCGGTGGCGACTCTGTGTATATCGAGTTAAGTTAATCAATAGCTTACACTCATGATTTTACCGCTACACTCTGCTTAGTAATGAAGTTGTTTTTATTTTAAATACTAATCAAGTGATTGAATGAATATGTTTAAGTTGAAAATGTATCATTCCATTTGTTTGTTGGAAATTTTGTAAATCTGATTTTGTTATTATCTGTCAGGTAGAAATAGGGTGTTACATATGTCAAGGTCAAGGTGTAATTATTTACTAAATCCTCAGCGTTATGAGTATTTGATTGGAAATCGCCGAGTTTTCACGGAGTACGCTATAAACATCGATTTTACACCGAATACCTAGACTGATTCAGGGACTTTTGAGGTTTCACCTGATCGGGATTAGACTCCCTACAAGCTATCTGAATTATACCCTACCTATCTTAGAATGCACTCGAGCTCACCCAGATAAGGATTAATCGTATTCCCAATTTTTGAGAAACCACCCTAAAGGATATCATTTAAACAGATATTTTGCGAAACATAAACATAAAGAAGTATAAAAGCAATATAAAATTAGTATATATATACATGTTCCTAAACCTAGGGTGTTTTATATCTAAAAATAAGTAGTTTAAAAGAAAATTCTATCTTAAAATAGTAAGAAGATGTTCCCACAGACGGCGCCACTATCATATAGCTTGATTTTTGTGGTCTTTAATCACTATCGTATTTTTGCTACTTTCTGATTTCTTTTTTTCCTGATGAAATTGGTTATGGAAGGGAAAAGATATCTTAAACTCACCCCACTTTGCATATTGTTAATTGACATATTCCCACATGATTTTGGGTTCTGTCTTAGATTATTTCAACTTAAGTTTAGTGCAAAATTTTTTCTTTTTTATATTGATGGAGTTTTTTTGATTTGGGTTTGGGAAGAAGATGAATGTTGGTAAGATAGCATGAAGTTTTTTTTTCGTGTTTTCATAATTTTATGATGTTTTTGAATAGGTCTAAGAACCTATTATTGTTTTTTGTCTGGTGTGCTCGCAAAGATCTCACAACCTTTTGCATATATACCCCCAAAAAGAGAATTAAGGGATCATAGCATCGTAGTTCCTCCTAAAAGGCTAGAGCTAGGAGGAAGGGGTTGATTTGTATCCTGGTTAAAGCACATGATGTTGGTGCTCAAAGTTTGTATTTTGTATCTTGATCAAAGCCCAAGATTGAAGATGAAAGTTTATATGTGTCTTGATCAAAGTCCAGGATTGAAGCTGAAATGGTTTGTTGTAATTGGTTGGTTGCTTGAATTGCATAACTCAAGGCATACGTTGAATGGTATCTTGATTTTCATAGCTCAAGAAAGGTTGAATGGTTGACCTGAATTGCATAGCTCAGGAAAGTTGAATGGGTTATCTTGATTTGCATAACTCAAGAAAGGCTGAATGTTTAGCTTAGTTAGAGTCCAAGAATTTGACAATGGGAAATTAGCTTAGGTAAAGTCCAATACTACGATTGTATTGAATGTTGTTAACTTAGTTATAGTCCAAGACTATGACTGTTTTGAATGTTGTTAGCTTAGTTAAATTCCAAGACTAAGACTATTTTTATTGATTATAAAGTGTTTGAATTTTAGTGCCTTGATTGAAGTCCAAGGTTGAAGCTAAAAGGTACTCAGTAGAGAGAATGTGTCATCTCTAAAGAGGGAAAGGTTTTGATTTATCTATAAAGGATGGGAAAAGACTTGAATTATATAAAGAATGGGAAAATACTTGAATTATATAAATAAATCTTTGAAAATAAATAAAAAATAATTTTTACCTATGATTTTTACCTCATGAGAGACATCATCAAACATTTATCCTTGCTGAAACATGATTTTGAAGTCTTTGTCACAAAGTTGATTTACTAGGAAGATTTTGCTTTAGTTCGTCAACATAAAGTATATCTTCAATGGATGTGAAATTTAGTGCATCAACTTTACCAATGCTAAGAATTCTTCCTTTAAGGTATTCCCCGTATGTGAAATAACCACTGGACTTGGAACTAGATTTGAAAGTTAGTTTATGCCTCTCCATCAGAAACTTAGAACAACCACTTTATCAATAAAACATAGATTTTTAAGTGGTCTCCAAGTAAATCTACAAAACAATCAAGTTTTATTTGGTACCCATTGTGCTTTGGGTCCATCATAGTTAGTTCCTTTCTTGACCCATACATAATGCCCTTGTGCTATACTAAAATTTCTCATATAGTATGCATTAGGTGTATTGTAACAGCCCGGGCCCCTCGCAAGGCAATCCCGGCACTGCCACCTCACGATCTTCTCTACCCCCCTCACTAGTAGAGTTTTTGCCTTCCGTGGGAATCGAACCCTGTACCCTGGGGTTCAAGTACATGTTCATTCCATTCCCACTATCAATTGAGCTACTAGCTCAAGTGGTAGTGGGAATGGAATGAACATGTACTTGAACCCCAGGGTACAGGGTTCGATTCCCACGGAAGGCAAAAACTCTACTAGTGGGGGGGGGGTAGAGAAGATCGTGAGGTGGCAGTGCCAGGATTGCCTTGCGAGGGGCCCGGGCTGTTACAAGTTTTTGCCTTCCGTGGGAATCGAACCCTGTACCCTGGGGTTCAAGTACATGTTCATTCCATTCCCACTACCACTTGAGCTAGTAGCTCAATTGGTAGTGGGAATGGAATGAACATGTACTTGAACCCC
Source organism: Lathyrus aphaca (assembly GCA_963966055.1). Taxonomy (NCBI): domain Eukaryota; kingdom Viridiplantae; phylum Streptophyta; class Magnoliopsida; order Fabales; family Fabaceae; genus Lathyrus; species Lathyrus aphaca. Next base: position 528,712,610 of record OZ014521.1, read on the forward strand.
AGGGTACAGGGTTCGATTCTCACGGAAGGCAAAAACTCTACTAGTGAGGGGGGTAGAGAAGATCGTGAGGTGGCAGTGCCGGGATTGCCTTGCGAGGGGCCCGGGCTGTTACAAAAAAGGCGCCTTTTTTTGTAACAGCCCGAGCCCCTCGCAAGGCAATCCCGGCACTTCCACCTCACGATCTTCTCTACTCCCCTCACTAGTAGAGTTTTTGCCTTACGTGGGAATCGAGCCCTGTACCCTGGGGTTCAAGTACATGTTCATTCCATTCCCACTACCAATTGAGCTAGTAGCTCAAGTGGTAGTGGGAATGGAATGAACATGTTCTTGAACCCCAGGATACAGAGTTCAATTCCCACGTAAGGCAAAAACTCTACTAGTGAGGGGAGTAGAGAAGATCGTGAGGTGGCAGTGCCGGGATTGCCTTGCGAGGGGCCCGGGCTGTTACATGTATGGCCAATTATTCCACAATAAAAACATGTTGGTTCAAAGTTGCTTTTATACCTAGGAACATAAGACTTATTCTTACCAAATATTTTTTCTTTTAGGATATTGATGAACCACTTTAGTTTTGTCCACTTTCACTTTAGGAATTTGTTCACTAACCTTTACAAAGATGGTTTGTTAGAACTTGGTTTAGAAAATTTTAAGTAACCAAGACCACTCTTATCATTTGAATACCTTTGTTGACTAAGAACACACTCTAATCCAATTTTTCCTTTTTCATAGCTTTCAATGACTCTTTTTAGTTGGACAATTTGGAATGAAAGTGACTCACATTTTGTGCATACAAAATTCTGTTTTTGATCACTAATTAATTTTTGTTTTTCATCTTTGAAATCATTTTCCATGGTCTCAACCTTTTCTTCTAAAGTTGAGATTTGTTTCTTTTGTGATGAAATTGTTTTGAACAAAATTTTGCATTCACTTAATAGTTCATCAATTGCTCCTTGAGCATCACTATCATAAATTGAAAAATTATAGCTAACCTCATGTTCTTCATCACTTGAATTATGTGATACCATTAATGTCTTGTTTGCATGATCTTCATCTGAAGATGAACTTATTTCATTGTCATCCCATGCAACATATGCTTTCTTTGGTCTTTTGTCCTTCTTTCTTTTGAAGTATTTATCCATCTTTTTAATTGTAGGACATTCAATATACAAATCGATTACAACCTTATGCAAATCGATTTGCATTTAGCAAACTTTGAAAAATAATTAAAATTTAATATGTTATGATCATGGATGAAGTATACAATGTGTCGCTCCCCGGATTTCCATCCTGGTACAAACGCGAAAGTGGCGCGGAAAAAAGAATAGAGTCGCCAGCCAGGCATTTTTATCCCGAAGAAAGGGAATGGTAATGCTGCACAAACCAGAAGAAAGAAAGAGGAAGGACACAGGTCCTGCGAACCAAAGAGACTGAGTTCGGGAGTCGGTTACGACCTGGGAAGGTATTAGCACCCAGATCGTCCGCCGTACCCGACGGGATCCACGCTTGCAAATAAACTGTTTCAAAGGGTGAGGGTATGAAAACTGCAGCAAAAGAAATGAAAATGGAAAGAAAATGGAACTGGAAAAGAATTGAAATAAGAAACAAAGAGAAAAATGTAGGGAAAATAAAGATTGTGCTCGAACGGGCCCTACCCCGCTGCCTACGTACCTCATCGGGACAATGAGGATCAGAGACGCCGTAGTTCCCCTAACTAGGGGTAACAAGGAAATTGCTTGTGAATTAAAGGCTTGAACTGCCTATGCCATTGCTCAGGTGTTGTAGGCTCGGACGACGAGTGCGTAACCGTCTTGCAAGATGACAAGTAGGAGCGAGTTCGCGTACGGAGCGAAGGAGGTGAGAAGAGAAGTCTCGAAGGAGACGTTTACTGTTTGTTTGAGATTTTTATGAAGCTTTTATTTGAGAGTTTGCATAGTTGAGTGTACCTAAGTCTTACTCAATGGGATGTGTACATCTCACATCATCCCGAAATGGAATGCGCAAGAGGCACACCTATCTATGGAGGAAATCCCCAAAGCTAGTCCCACAAGTGAAGGCTTAAGCACACTTGCCTATTACCATTATTAAGTATTTTTGTGGTTTTATGGTTAAGAACTGATTTTTTAGCTTTTCTTTGCGAGGTACTCATGCTAAGACCTATCCACCATGAGTGATGACTCACACCTCGCCCCGAAACGGAACGCGTGCAAGCATCTCATAGCAAAGTCTTATGTCACATGAAAGTACTCAACCTTTATTAGGTGAATTAGAATTAAGTTTGAAGATGAGAAGAGAAGAAGAACCAAAAGGATCATAAAGGTAAAAGTTAACGGGAAAAGTCTAATCCTAATATTCACATGCTCGGATGGTCCTAGGTTAGTGAGGCTCACTATCCTAAAGAAGAAAGAAAGAAGAAGAGAAAGATGAAAGGAGAAGCTCCATGGTGGCCTAAGCACACCTCAAGTCGAGAAAGAAAAGAAGAAGATGAGGAATAAGATAAGATGAATAATGAATAAGATAAGGAGATGAGAATGCGAAATGGAAATGAACAGACAATGCACAAACAGAGCCTACACCAGTAGGACTTCCAGATGCAGCAGCATGCAACCAGTAAAATCGGGCCTCAGTGTTACCTAACGGAGAAGGTCCGTTGCCTCTTCAAAACGCGCAAGAGAAACTCAGGAAGAAATTCAAGTCTAAAGCAGATTCAACAATTCAAGCACAAATTGTCAAATATCAGGGCATCAAACCAAAGTCAAGTGCAAGCATCCATCATCCAGAATTAAAGTTCGTGCAAAATCAAAGTCTAAGTCCAATTGGTGTCCAAAGGTTTTGTCAGTTCCAAAAATAATCGACTAGGAATCACAACTTGCATCAAGAGTTTCATGAACAATTAACATCAAGGTCATCATCCAGAAATATCTCCATTGAAATCAAGCAAATAAACCTACAAAACATCAAATAAAACTAGAACCAAAATCACATACAATCCTATTTAATTAACCAAAATCAAAGTCAAAGTCAAATTCATATTAATAAACAAAATTAACTAAATAAAAATTATAATAAAATTCTAGAATTAACTCTTAACAAAAATTAATTAACCATTAATTTTAAAAAAAATGAGGAGAAGGCCTAATTAAGAAATAAAAACAAAAGAACAAAACAAGAAAATGGTGTCTGGGCCGCAGGAACCCAGGTGCATATAGCAAATCCAATATGGGCTTTTAAAGCCCATCAACAAACAAGAACAGAAGCTAGGGGGAGTGAAGTCGCTGGATGAGGTGGCGAGAGGAAATCAAACAGGTTTGGCTTGGTGTTAGTCCAAAAGCAACACACCTGTGAAGCTTTTCCTTAACATGAAATCAAAAGTTAATAAAAAACAAAAAAAACAATAACATTAATAATAAAAGAAACTATCAGTAAAATGAAATAACAACAAAGGGAATTTTATAAAATTTTGATAATAAAATAATAAAATAATAATGAAAAACAAACAAGATTAAAAGGGATAAAATGAAAAAAATGGGAACAACAAGGGTTTGCGAAACGGGGAAATCAGAAACAATCTTCTTCTTCTTCCTTGCGTCGTACCACCAAAACGTGAGGAATCCACCACCCTCTCTCCGCCGAACAACTCATGGAGGTTCCCCGGACCTCTTTCGCTTTCACTCGCCGTGAATCCTGAGTCTCGGCCTCTCTCCAATCGTCGACGGTTCCGTTGATGACGATTTTCGTGTGAAAACGGCGGTGGTAGTCATGCGTCGGCGTCAGAGCCTTCAGTTTCAGATGCGGCTTCGCCTACCTCTTCGCGATTCAACCGCGGTTCAGTTTTCCATGGTGAGTTCGATTTTGTTCCCTCACCCGCTTTTCTCACTTCATCTCTTTTCTTGCTCTGTTTCTATGTTGTTGTTGTTGGATGGAAGTGGCGATGGTTGGGTGAGTTTTCTTTCACTGATGTTGTTATGTTGAAAGTGAGTAGCAAGTGGTTGTTGTTGGCTTTGCGTCGTGGATGAATTATGGCTATGTTGATGGTATTGGGTGAAGAATGATGTTGAAAGAGTGATTATGGAAGGTTTGTGGTGTGATGGATTTTTGTTGTTGATAGGTTGAAAACCGGGGTGAATAACGTGAAGAAAAGGTAATGAGTTGTGGTGGGTTGTATTGGTTGATGATGTGATGATTTGAGGTTTGTTGAAAAAGAGAGGATGGTGAAGGTGAGTGATGTTTGGGTGCTGCTGTGTTGTTGAATTGATGCGGTTGTGTTGTGAGATGGTGAAGGGAGATTTGGTTTGTTGTGGGAAGAAAGTGAAAATGAAGGTTATTGGTTTTGTGTGTGCTGCGGGAGTATTGTGAGAAGAGTGTGAGGTTGTTGGAGTGGTGTGGTTTTGTTGAAGAGTGAAGATATTGGAGTGTGATGCCTCTTCTTTTATGAATTTGCAGTTTTATAATATGGTTGTGGAATGGCTTTTGTGCTGTTGTTATGGTTTTTTGCTGGAAAAAGAGAATTTGCAAATTTGTTTTAGAGGTTAAGAGAAGATGACTGAGGAAGGTGTGAACCTTTTTGTTATGAGGCATTAATCATGAGTGATGAAATGAGTGGGCTGCGTGAAGTTTTGTGTGTGAGTGGTGTGTTAGTACGGTTTCGGAAAGGCAAGGCCAGGTTGTGCAACGAATTTTGATTCCCCTTGCGTCATTCCCCTTTTTTTACAGTTTTTGTGTGGAGTTTTGTTAGTGGGGTCAGTTATGGAATATGTGCATGTGGGGTTGGAACAATTTTGTTTGTTGTGAAAATTGTGATGGTTTGAGTGAGAACATAAAAATAAAAAATGGGCTTGGAAAGAATAAAACAAAATGTTAACAAAGAATGTGATTCAATTATAAAAATAATTTGTGGTTTAGAATAAAGGATCTTATGGATCATGAGTTTGGGATTGAATTAATAAAAATGGATTTAGAAAAATATGAGAAATAAAATGGTTTAGAAAAAATGGTAAATTGAATAAAAGTTGTGAAAATGAATAAATGGTTAGAAAGTGGATTAGGAGAAAATAATGGGAAATGGATATTCGAATGGGAATACGTTTAGGAAATGGTTTTGAAATATGCGGAAAAATGGAGATGGATATTAAGTATGATTATCGTGTAATAATGGAATAGAAATGGAATACGGACTTTATATTATAAAATGGATAGATAAAATGGACATAAGGAAATATGAATAACGAATATTGTAAAAAAATGGATATATAATATTTGATTAGGCTTAAATTGGAAAAGGAAAGAAAAGAGTGGTTTTATATAAAAGAAATGGATTAATAGGATGAAAAATGACTAATGAGAAAACTTGGATAATGGACGGGCATAAATGAAAATGAGAAATGGTTAAGAAAAAGTGGGTATGAATTGATCTTTTATGGAACGACCCGACAACCACCAACATGCACACAACCACGAAACAACTTGCACTATTCCACACACTTCTGATAAAGGCAATGAAGCACACTAACAACTAAACAATTCGTAACCGAAACAAACAACCATCTGAGTTAATCGTCTTTTGAATTCGTGGCCAAATAAGTCTTGAATCACCTTAAATCTGTCAGAATCACCCTCTTGGAAAATAAATCCATAGATGAACCACTAATGAACAAACAAATAGACAAATTGGCCCAAAACTTCTCGTAAACCACAACTTGATGACCTGACGAAATCATCACACCACAACTTGACTTTGAGCACTCACTGCCTGAGAAATAGCCCTGATGAAGCAGGAATTCATGGTGACGAGCCAAATGAATCGGTGAATAATTTTCAGACTTGAAATCCCTATCAGGGAAATAAACCCTAATTCCTCAGAATATACAATCCCATGTCCTATGCACATGATATGAACCCTAAATGTTAATGATTTAATGGAAGTGTAGATGAGATGCAGACGAACAGCAGACAAAGATAGAAAACCAGAGGGCAAATTTGGGGTGTCTACAGCTGCCCCTATTCAATCAACTGTTAATCTGAAAAGGATGAGAGCAACGGCTACCAGACGTTCGAGATAAACAGTGATTGAATACCAAAAAGACCCCAAAATTTGCACTCTACAGGAGAATGCAGAAATGGGAAATAAACCCAAACAGATGACGCTCTGGGGATAAGAAGGAGAGAAAAATGCAGACGAGCTTCTTCCGAGTTGAAACTAATATTTGGAATAAGAACATGTTGACAGACGAGTCTTCGAATGACCTGTGACGACAGGTGCAGAGAGTGGACGAGCCCTTAAGAATCTTCAAAGTAACCTGAGATAGACGAATCTCCTTCACTAATCCTTACGCAGATAAGTGGAATAAGACGGACCAGTCTTCTTCGGATAACCCTTACGCATGTTCCGGAAATGCATATAAGTCTGTGGGATAGACATGCAACTAGGATAGACGAATCCTCTTCACGAATCCTTACGCAGATAAGTGGAATAAGACGGACGAGTCTTCTTCGGATAACCCTTACGCAGGTTCCGGAAATTGTTTTGACGTTTTAATCCCACCGTCAGGATTTTCAACCTCTTCAATGCGGACGAGCATTGGAATGATCATCAAAGAAACACAGACGAGTGTCATAAGTTGACGATACGGACGAGTACCAGACGATGATCCAAGAAACACGGACGAGTGCTTCTGATAATGATACGGACGAGTATCAACTTATTTCAGACGATCTTCAAAAGAAAATACCAAACACGGATGAGTGTCGGGGCGTGCAGACGAGCACTAGATAAGTAACAGGCACGGACGAGTGTCGAAGGATGCGGACGAGCAATCTTCAAAGGAGTAACAAGCACGTATGAGTGATAAGAGATGCGGTCGAGCATCAAATAAAGATGCGAGTACGGACGAGTACTGGCGACTTTCTTGGGGATATGCCTCAAATAAAGAGGAATCGAAAATAAAATGCACGGACGAGTGCTGCAGGGATGCGGACGAGCACCAAATGAAGATGCGCGCACAGACGAGTACAGGCAACTTCGCTGGGGGAAAAAAACTTCAAAGACTAATAAGCACGGACGAGTGCCGAGAGCTGCGGACGGTCATCAAATAAAGATGCTAGCACGGACGAGTGCTGGGGAATACCTCAAATAAAGAGGAATCTGCTGAGGAAAAGGCACGGACGAGTGCTGAAAGAGGATGAGCATCAAATAAAGATGCGAGCACAGACGAGTGCTAGTAGATATAGACTCTACTAGGGAAAGCAAACGAGCAATACCACAGAGCTAACACAGACGAGTGTGGAAAGATGCAGACGAGCAGCAATAAAGCATGATATATCACTGATGGGGATAACTCTGCTTAGAGATAACACAGACGAGTGTTGACAAACGCAGACGAGCGCTAGACAAATGCCTGATTGGCCACCGAGAGTTACAACTCTGCAGGGGAAGATAAGTCTAGAGGTCTGACTACCCAACTCTGACTAAGGTGATGAATACCTGATTGTATCATCAAATACCCAAAAGTATGGCAACTTTGCTGGGAAATACTTCACTGACAGAGGTGAAAATCAAATATGAACTCTGTGGGGACAGGATCATCTTCAGACTTGGCTAGGGAAGATGCTTTGATTACATAACCCTTATTGGGGAGAGAATCCTGACAATTCTAACTCTGTGGGGAAATGCAAGGCCTTCAGCTGCATGCTGGGAAAACTTCATTGTGGAAAGATAACTCCGCTTGGGGATGATAACAATTCAAATAGCTTTGAAATTCTGCTGGGGATATCATCTGCTCTACCTCAGTTGGGGATGTCAACCTTCTGTCTTGGTTGAGAAACATATTTGGCAATGCTCTGCTGAGGAGAGACTTTGCTGGAGAATCAAATAAGTCAAAATATGCCCCAAGTGTAGTACGATGACTGCGTTGGGAAGATATGCCAACTGGACTTTGACTGTAGAGTATACCAACTCCTCACGAGGAAACCTTGTCGGCTGAATGGAAATTCTCTGCTCGGGGAAGAAATAAACTTCCAATGCCTTGCTGGTAAAATAAATACTAGACATTCCCTGAAAATTAACACACTGCTTCAAGCTTCTGAGCTCAACAGTTGCATACTGATTATCAATAGTGCACAAGCATCCCCTTACTCTTCGAATTGCCTCGGATTGCATCGTCTATGAAAAAGATTGTCTTCAGAGGATTTTACAGAAGACTTGGCATCCAAATTTGCCCCAGTGTCTTCAAACTCTCGCAGAAATTCATCAGATCTTGAGATAACTGCCCCTGATTGAGTCTTGTAATGATTCTGTCCCGCATGAAGAAACGAAAACCATGCAGTATGAAGATGTAATGCAAATGATGCAAGACGTAAACGTATGCTGAGGATGCTGAGGATATGATGATAAGGATGATATGCAAGCGGGAGATGAAACAAGGATGGTCGGGCGCAAGGCCAGGTTGATATATATTTTTGTTTTTGGTTGCCAAGCAATTGGACTTAAATGGTGAATTACCAGACGAGAACTGGTTTATTAAAGGTAGGCCAACAGACGAGAACTGATGGGCAGAGAATAGGTCGTCAGACGAGAACTGACTCCTTAGGTTCATTGTCAAACGAGAATTGACTCTGAAAAGGAATGATTACCAGACGAGAACTGGCGTTCAAACGGGCTAAATGAAATGGTGACCAGACGAGAACTGGTTAAAAGATTCGCCTACCAGACGAGAACTGGTTAAAAGATTCGCCTACCAGACGAGAACTGGTATTTGAAGTTGGTTTGCCAGACGAGAACTGGACTTTGAAAAGTTTTGCCAGACGAGAACTGGACTTTGAAATGTTTTGCCAGACGAGAACTGGACTTTGAGATGTTGATAAGTTGTTGGGGTTACGGTGCCCTGGATGTGAGATTGAAGTTGTGGGGGTTAGGATGCCCAATGCAACTATGATGCGTATGCTCTATATGCTTGAGCGGCATGAGTAACGTATGCAAATGACTTATGCAATGCTCATGAAAAGCTAGAAAAGTTCCCGAGGATGGGAATAAAGGTCTTATGCAGAAAGGCTTCTGGTTGAGAAGGGTGACAAAGGCAAAGGTGGGTAGCATGATTTCCCGATACTCGTCCTGAACTCGGAGATCACTGATATAACTTGCTCTGTGTAGCCAAAGTTGCCCCAGTTGGGTGAGCCTCTGAATAGATTGTCACTGATTATCCAATTCCCGGAATGGTAGACTTGGATGTCCTCTCGGGGAATTGCACCTAGTGAACTCTGGAAGTGTCATGCCCTGGTATGAGCGTGGAAGCGACTTGACTCATTCTGCCTGAGCATTGGAAGAATTCATCCTTGAACGACAGAAAATACGAGTGGCCTGCCCCTGTTCGGTAGATTCAACTCTGTACAACTGACTTTGAACGACGTTACTCGATCAACCGAAGCTATGGAGCTTGCTTTACATTGACAAATTCCTTGGCCGACAAAACCACTGGATAGCACGTCCCTGATTCATAGGCCTGCAAAATGCTATTGATTCTGGTCATCATTGTTGAATGATCAAGTTTCCTCGTGATTACTTTTTGTAGGAACTTCCCTGGTGACACAGGCTGACTTGCAATTAAAATGTTCATTCACAAATGGTAATTTTAATGCAGTTCACATGCAAGTTTTGAAAGTTTAATTATTCGAATGATGTGACGGTGTGTGACGAATGGGCGATTAGCCCAAACGTAGTGCTGAGTTAGCAAATCATTAGGAGTCAGTTTATGCAACCTTGCCGTAGTATGCTTTCAGAATTGAACCTGATTCAATTAGGACTTTCAAGGGTTATAACATGGCCTGGTTCACGGTTTTAGAAAGAAGTTTTATGGCTCAAAGTTTATCTGTGCCCACCCATTCTCCTTGATGTTCTTCAGTCCCATGTTCAGCTAATTCGACTTAAGCACTCACCTCTCGGAAGGGTTTTGTGATGGTTGAGGAACCAATGACGTTGACGGTTTAAAAACCAATGAGGTTTCTTGGAGTACAGTCACCCCTTCTGACTTTGTGTCTGGTCACACGACTTGGTTCTAAATGGAAGATTTTTTTCTGATACTTTTATTCCCTAATTTTTGCCTGGACTGATTCTTTCTTTTGAATTTTTCGATTTTGACGTCCAGCAGGATGCCCTAACTTTTGCCTAAGTCATTTGTTTTCACATCTCTTTTTTTTGACTTAGCGGGCTTTTATTTCTCTTTTTCTTTTGCTTTGATTTTTGTTGAACAAATCGTGTGACACTGGTTTGTCTGACTTGCTTGAGAGGGTAATGACTGCCTCATTTCTTTGTTGTTGAGGGGTAACCATTGTGGTTTCACGTCCCTTGACCTCTTGAGGTGTGATGAATAAAGGTAATGGATCCTCGGATGCATACTCCTTTGGAAATTTGAACGCTTGGTAAAATTAACTGATGACTACCCTGCCCCGGGTTAGATGTGAGGGTTTTTTCGTTTAGAAAAGAAACTCCTACTTTAAGGCTCAAAAGGGTTGACGAGGGTCTATCTCCCTTATATCTCCGGTGTTTGGGAATTGAAACAATGCCTGTACATCGTCAGCAGGTTCTACTCTGAAAGCATACTTTGAACAATTATGGGTATTCAGTAGTCATCATCCTCCCTCAAACCTGCTAAACAACAGTGAAATAAATGGGAGGTATATGGATGCAAATTTTTTAGTTTTTCAATGCAAGTAAAGAAAAATGAGCGAATGCGACATAATTAATTCAAAAAGTGCAAGATCACTACATTAACATTACCATTCAAAACAACAATGCTTAAAAGACAAGTAGCTGCTAACAGGAAAGAAACTACAACGCAAATGATAAAAGGATACAATGATCACCAATTCTGATGACATTTCTGGCTGGACCACTGAAAACAGGAGACGCTCCTTCGAAGTCTTTGAACTCAATCAGATGAGAGGTTAACGTGCACAACCAAGCTTCCCTCTGGAAAGGATATATAGCCCTTGTCGATCAACTGTTGTACTTTGGCCTGAAAAGCTTTGCAATCTTCAGTTGAATGCCCCATCGACCCACCATGATACCCACACTGCTCATGAGGATTGTACCCTGGAGGGTACGGCTCTGACAACGGCTTGAGAGGCTTAAGAACCACCAAAGAGCTCTGAATTAGATGTGGCAAAAGTTCACTGTATGCCATGGGGACTGGATGAAGAGGAGCATTCCTTCTTTCCAGATTGTTGCGAGGCCTAGGTTGGCTCTGAAGTTGATTCTGAGGTTTTCGACCCTGAGCTTGCAGATGCGGACGAGGAGGAGTCCAAGGCTTCTGATACGGTGCTCTAAGCACTGTCGAATGCCCATAAGAGTAACCAGACACGGAAATAGATGATCTATGAGAAGATGTTGGTCTAGAATATTCAATATTGGCCATGACTGTACTGGCGTCATACCATTCTTCCTCTTGGGAGCTAACAATAGATTCACCTTCACTAGCTGGGATGTTCGAAGAGTCTTGGATCTTTCCACTTTCGAGCAGGCTTTCGATGCGTACTCCAACTTTTATCAAATCAGAGAAGCTTGATGTCCAAATGCTACTCATTCTTTCCAAGTACATTCCTTGCAACGTGCCCACGAACAGGTCCACTAATTCTCTGTCTAAAAGTGGTGGTTGCACTTGGGCTGCCAATTCTCTCCACCGTTGTGCATACTCTCTGAAAGATTCACCAGTTCTCTGAGATAGGCTTTGCAAATGCGTGCGACTAGGCGCCACGTCCATATTGTACTGGTATTGCTTTACGAAAGCTCTGGATAAGTCACTCCAAGATCGGATACGACTGCTTTCCAAATCCATATACCAACTTAGAGATGCCCCGCTTAAACTGTCCTGAAAACAGTGAATCATCAGCTCATCGTTGCGGGCATAAGAAGTCATTTTTATGCAGAACATCACCAAATGACGCTTCGGGCAACTGACACCAGTGTACTTCTCAAACTTTGGAGTCTTGAAATCTGGAGGAATGACAAGACCAGGCACCAAACACAGGTTTAGAGCATCAAAACCAAAGGCATCAGGATCCGCTAGGGCTTTGAGTTTCTCATCCAACACACAAAACCTTTCAGCAGGATCAATAACTTGTGGATCCTTGGTTTTCGCAAGAGGGATTGCCCCTTGGAAATCTGGCATAGGGAAGGCAAAACTCTGATAATCCGTAGGATTAGAAGAAGATGAAGGTCCACCTCGAACAACAGATGGTTCAGGTACATTCTGATTCATGATCGGGGTCTGTGCAGGCTGAGCTTGAGTAAGGTTGTTCACTTGTGGAAAATCCTCATCAGGATAAAGACCATACAAGGGATTGGTCATCGAAGTGAAACCAGGTGGAAACTCAATATTCTGACGGTTGCTCTCTAACATAGCTACTGATGGCTTCCAACCTGACCTTTTACCTCTTGACACTGCTCAGTCTAGCTTCAAACAACTTTTTTTCGTCTTCCAACAATTACCACTTGTTCAAAATGAGTATCGGGAAATCAGCTGGCTGGTCATGGACAAAAGAGGAGGGATGAGCTCTCTGGAAGAAGGAAATGCAATGCAGATGCAAATGTAAAATGCAATATGATGATGCAAAAGATGCAAAGACATGGGATCACAGCTGGAAACTGCCTGGAATCTGGAATACTGCCAAGAATCAAGTGTCTGTAACCACAAGATCTCTGTATAATAACCCGAAATAGTGACTAAAACCAGAGGTCAATAACTTCAGGATCATAGTGACTGAATCAAAACATAAGACTGCACTGGCAATGAGTGTATGTTGAGGTCATGGGTTCCTGCAAACCTGTAAACCCCTCCCAATATCACGGGTATGCTCCGGGTCAAACATCACGGACTCTCAAAGCCGAATAGCAATAATACTGTCACCATCTCTGAGAAATGGCTCATGATCAGATCAGGTAATCGGTTTGGCATTATGTACTACGCAGGGAGGCCTCAGCTGAGTCCAGGACACAAGGTCATCCTATGCGATCCCTAGGTGGGCCCTCAGATGCGAATGGGTTTCCCACAGAATGTGGGCTGCCACCGTCATCACTAAAGAGGGATGTTTCCACAAGGTTCTCAGTGATCGGTCCCCAACTGCACATAACTGTCAGGGTTATGTAATGAGAGAGTAAGATCCCCAAATCAAGACATTTCCAAGACAATCGCAACCTGGGTGTGGAACTCACTACTACCCCCATGACAAGATCTCATGAGGCCAAAGTGGAACCACTCTAAGTCCTATGGTGCACTCGAGCCGGGTACTTGGCTCATATCTCTCAAGAACAAGTAACACCCATCCCACCAAAGAAAACCAGTCCAGACATTCCAGTATATATACATGATGCAGTAAATAAAGACTGAAAACTGTAAATAAAGCTATAAATAAAGCTGTAAATAAACAACAATAAAATACAACAAGCCACAACAAACAAACATCACCCAATGAAACAGAAACACACAAGCGCTAGGAGAGACTCAGGGGAACCAGAGATCTCTGGTGTGTAGTCCCCAGCAGAGTCGCCAGCTGTCGCTCCCCGGATTTCCATCCTGGTACAAACGCGAAAGTGGCGCGGAAAAAAGAATAGAGTCGCCAGCCAGGCATTTTTATCCCGAAGAAAGGGAATGGTAATGCTGCACAAACCAGAAGAAAGAAAGAGGAAGGACACAGGTCCTGCGAACCAAAGAGACTGAGTTCGGGAGTCGGTTACGACCTGGGAAGGTATTAGCACCCAGATCGTTCGCCGTACCCGACGGGATCCACGCTTGCAAATAAACTGTTTCAAAGGGTGAGGGTATGAAAACTGCAGCAAAAGAAATGAAAATGGAAAGAAAATGGAACTGGAAAAGAATTGAAATAAGAAACAAAGAGAAAAATGTAGGGAAAATAAAGATTGTGCTCGAACGGGCCCTACCCCGCTTCCTACGTACCTCATCGGGACAATGAGGATCAGAGACGCCGTAGTTCCCCTAACTAGGGGTAACAAGGAAATTGCTTGTGAATTAAAGGCTTGAACTGCCTATGCCATTGCTCAGGTGTTGTAGGCTCGGACGACGAGTGCGTAACCGTCTTGCAAGATGACAAGTAGGAGCGAGTTCGCGTACGGAGCGAAGGAGGTGAGAAGAGAAGTCTCGAAGGAGACGTTTACTGTTTGTTTGAGATTTTTATGAAGCTTTTATTTGAGAGTTTGCATAGTTGAGTGTACCTAAGTCTTACTCAATGGGATGTGTACATCTCACATCATCCCGAAATGGAATGCGCAAGAGGCACACCTATCTATGGAGGAAATCCCCAAAGCTAGTCCCACAAGTGAAGGCTTAAGCACACTTGCCTATTACCATTATTAAGTATTTTTGTGGTTTTATGGTTAAGAACTGATTTTTTAGCTTTTCTTTGCGAGGTACTCATGCTAAGACCTATCCACCACGAGTGATGACTCACACCTCGCCCCGAAACGGAACGCGTGCAAGCATCTCATAGCAAAGTCTTATGTCACATGAAAGTACTCAACCTTTATTAGGTGAATTAGAATTAAGTTTGAAGATGAGAAGAGAAGAAGAACCAAAAGGATCATAAAGGTAAAAGTTAACGGGAAAAGTCTAATCCTAATATTCACATGCTCGGATGGTCCTAGGTTAGTGAGGCTCACTATCCTAAAGAAGAAAGAAAGAAGAAGAGAAAGATGAAAGGAGAAGCTCCATGGTGGCCTAAGCACACCTCAAGTCGAGAAAGAAAAGAAGAAGATGAGGAATAAGATAAGATGAATAATGAATAAGATAAGGAGATGAGAATGCGAAATGGAGATGAACAGACAATGCACAAACAGAGCCTACACCAGTAGGACTTCCAGATGCAGCAGCATGCAACCAGTAAAATCGGGCCTCAGTGTTACCTAACGGAGAAGGTCCGTTTCCTCTTCAAAACGCGCAAGAGAAACTCAAGAAGAAATTCAAGTCTAAAGCAGATTCAACAATTCAAGCACAAATTGTCAAATATCAGGGCATCAAACCAAAGTCAAGTGCAAGCATCCATCATCCAGAATTAAAGTTCGTGCAAAATCAAAGTCTAAGTCCAATTGGTGTCCAAAGGTTTTGTCAGTTCCAAAAATAATCGACTAGGAATCACAACTTGCATCAAGAGTTTCACGAACAATTAACATCAAGGTCATCATCCAGAAATATCTCCATTGTCGAAATCAAGCAAATAAACCTACAAAACATCAAATAAAACTAGAACCAAAATCACATACAATCCTATTTAATTAACCAAAATCAAAGTCAAAGTCAAATTCATATTAATAAACAAAATTAACTAAATAAAAATTATAATAAAATTCTAGAATTAACTCTTAACAAAAATTAATTAACCATTAATTTTAACAAAAATGAGGAGAAGGCCTAATTAAGAAATAAAAACAAAAGAACAAAACAAGAAAATGGTGTCTGGGCCGCAGGAACCCAGGTGCATATAGCAAATCCAATATGG
The DNA here is from genome assembly GCA_963966055.1 of Lathyrus aphaca. Classification (NCBI taxonomy): domain Eukaryota; kingdom Viridiplantae; phylum Streptophyta; class Magnoliopsida; order Fabales; family Fabaceae; genus Lathyrus; species Lathyrus aphaca. The sequence goes on from OZ014521.1 coordinate 528,728,105, forward strand.
GCTTTTAAAGCCCATCAACAAACAAGAACAGAAGCTAGGGGGAGTGAAGTCGCTGTATGAGGTGGCGAGAGGAAATCAAACAGGTTTGGCTTGGTGTTAGTCCAAAAGCAACACACCTGTGAAGCTTTTCCTTAACATGAAATCAAAAGTTAATAAAAAACAAAAAAACAATAACATTAATAATAAAAGAAACTATCAGTAAAATGAAATAACAACAAAGGGAATTTTATAAAATTTTAATAATAAAATAATAATGAAAAACAAACAAGATTAAAAGGGATAAAATGAAAAAAATGGGAACAGCAAGGGTTTGCGAAACGGGGAAATCAGAAACAATCTTCTTCTTCTTCCTTGCGTCGTACCACCAAAACGTGAGGAATCCACCACCCTCTCTCCGCCGAACAACTCATGGAGGTTCCCCGGACCTCTTTCGCTTTCACTCGCCGTGAATCCTGAGTCTCGGCCTCTCTCCAATCGTCGACGGTTCCGTTGATGACGATTTTCGTGTGAAAACGGCGGTGGTAGTCATGCGTCGGCGTCAGAGCCTTCAATTTCAGATGCAGCTTCGCCTACCTCTTCGCGATTCAACCGCGGTTCAGTTTTCCATGGTGAGTTCGATTTGGTTCTCTCACCCGCTTTTCTCACTTCATCTCTTTTCTTGCTCTGTTTCTATGTTGTTGTTGTTGGATGGAAGTGGCGATGGTTGGGTGAGTTTTCTTTCACTGATGTTGTTATGTTGAAAGTGAGTAGCAAGTGGTTGTTGTTGGCTTTGCGTCGTGGATGAATAATGGCTATGTTGATGGTTTTGGGTGAAGAATGATGTTGAAAGAGTGATTATGGAAGGTTTGTGGTGTGATGGATTTTTGTTGTTGATAGGTTGAAAACCGGGGTGAATAACGTGAAGAAAAGGTAATGAGTTGTGGTGGGTTGTATTGGTTGATGATGTGATGATTTGAGGTTTGTTGAAGAAGAGAGGATGGTGAAGGTGAGTGATGTTTGGGTGCTGCTGTGTTGTTGAATTGATGCGGTTGTGTTGTGAGATGGTGAAGGGAGATTTGGTTTGTTGTGGGAAGAAAGTGAAAATGAAGGTTGTTGGTTTTGTGTGTGCTGCGGGAGTATTGTGATAAGAGTGTGAGGTTGTTGGTGTGGTGTGGTTTTGTTAAAGAGTGAAGATATTGGAGTGTGATGCCTCTTCTTTTATGAATTTGCAGTTTTATAATATGGTTGTGGAATGGCTTTTGTGCTGTTGTTATGGTTTTTTGCTGGAAAAAGAGAATTTGCAAATTTGTTTTAGAGGTTAAGAGAAGATGACTGAGGATGGTGTGAACCTTTTTGTTATGAGGCATTAATCATGAGTGATGAAATGAGTGGGCTGCGTGAAGTTTTGTGTGTGAGTGGTGTGTTAGTACGGTTTCGGAAAGGCAAGGCCAGGTTGTGCAACGGATTTTGATTCCCCTTGCGTCATTCCCCTTTTTTTACAGTTTTTGTGTGGAGTTTTGTTAGTGGGGTCAGTTATGGAATATATGTATGTGGGGTTGGAACAATTTTGTTTGTTGTGAAAATTGTGATGGTTTGAGTGAGAAAAGAAAAATAAAAAATGGGCTTGGAAAGAATAAAACAAAATGTTAACAAAGAATGTGATTCAATTATAAAAATAATTTGTTTTAGAATAAAGGATCTTATGGATCATGAGTTTGGGATTGAATTAATAAAAATGGATTTAGAAAAATATGAGAAATAAAATGGTTTAGAAAAAATGGTAAATTGAATAAAAGTTGTGAAAATGAATAAATGGTTAGAAAGTGGATTAGGAGAAAATAAAGGGAAATGGATATTCGAATGGGAATACGTTTAGGAAATGGTTTTGAAATATGCGGAAAAATGGAGATGGATATTAAGTATGATTATCGTGTAATAATGGAATAGAAATGGAATACGGACTTTATATTATAAAATGGATAGATAAAATGGACATAAGGAAATATGAATAACGAATATTGTAAAAAAAATGGATATATAATATTTGATTAGGCTTAAATTGGAAAAGGAAAGAAAAGAGTGGTTTTATATAAAAGAAATGGATTAATCGGATGAAAAATGACTAATGAGAAAACTTGGATAATGGACGGGCATAAATGAAAATGAGAAATGGTTAAGAAAAAGTGGGTATGAATTGATCTTTTATGGAACGACCCGACAACCACCAACATGCACACAACCACGAAACAACTTGCACTATTCCACACACTTCTGATAAAGGCAATGAAGCACACTAACAACTAAACAATTCGTAACCGAAACAAACAACCATCTGAGTTAATCGTCTTCTGAATTCGTGGCCAAATAAGTCTTGAATCACCTTAAATCTGTCAGAATCACCCTCTTGGAAAATAAATCCATAGATGAACCACTAATGAACAAACAAATAGACAAATTGGCCCAAAACTTCTCGTAAACCACAACTTGATGACCTGACGAAATCATCACACCACAACTTGACTTTGAGCACTCACTGCCTGAGAAATAGCCCTGATGAAGCAGGAATCCATGGTGACGAGCCAAATGAATCGGTGAATAATTTTCAGACTTGAAATCCCTATCAGGGAAATAAACCCTAATTCCTCAGAATATACAATCCCATGTCCTATGCACATGATATGAACCCTAAATGTTAATGATTTAATGGAAGTGTAGATGAGATGCAGACGAACAGCAGACAAAGATAGAAAACCAGAGGGCAAATTTGGGGTGTCTACACAATGTGGTATTATGTTTGAACACTTGTTAACACATTATTAAGGGGTGAAAGTCAATTTCTTCGATAAACCTTTGATAAATCTTCAAGACTTGAAATAATATGAAATCTTGTTCTTGCTTCAATGTGTTTGATCCATTTCCTTTTTGAATATGCATAAAATCTTGAATGCATAACATATTGAATGAATAATGTTTTCTTCATCAAAACCATTGAGAAGCTTGCCTTTACAATCTTGTGATTTCATACACAGAGTAGGGCTTAGATGCTGAAAAGCTGCCAACAGCCTAGAATGCAGTTCACCGGAGTGAAGCTCAGTCTAGTTGCTGGTGTATTAGATCTTTAGACATAAATATGAAAAATTATTGAAAAAAAAAGATTATATTTGTAAACAAATGCTCATGAATCTCCGTTTAGGAGATTAAAAACTGTTTAAGAAAATAGTCGGGGGGATTTAGGACTTATACGGAAGCCTGGCGAGGTTTTAAAATAGACCGAAGAAAGTTTAAAAACATAAGAATGAGTCATAAACACAAAGGATTTCCCATGACACATATTTCAGAATTCATTTTAGAAAACAAAAGGTTATGTGTAAAGAAGTTCACAAAAAAAGATTCACAGATGAAAACTTAATGTGGTGAAAAAGGCAATTGCGTAGAGTTTTTGAAAATGGATCAGATGAACCCTAATGGTTCAATTTTCAAAAGGGGTGGGTCTTACACTCTAATAGAGGCACAAAAGTGTGATGAAAATCAATTTGAGGGTGGTTAAATCAAAACCCTAATTTTTGATATTTTAAATATTTAAAAATATTTAAAACTTTGATAAATTTCAAACATAAGTGAAAAACAAGTTGAAACATTGGATAAATGTTTGAAAACTTATGTTTTATCCATGAGATAACATGAATATCATTTATGTTTGAAAAATCAAGTGAAAGAAATAATTTTTTAAATGTTTAGAAACAAATAAAATTAATTATTTATGAAAATATTAAATATATTAAAAAATATATTTTTTGATGATTTTTTCATGGAATAAAATATTTAAACATTTTTGTGAATTAATGAGCAAAGAAACATTTTAAAACACAAAAGAATCGGAGAGAAATTAATTTTGTAAGGAATTAAATAAAATCAAAAATTTAAATATTTGAAAATTTGAAAAAGGGCGCAAAAAACACATGAAGAACACACGCGTGTTCTTTATCTTGCCCAGAAATCTGATTTTTGCAAAATCTATGTTATCTCACTGAATACTTAATGAAATGAAATGAAATAAAGATCAAACTTGCTCGATTTTAACTCACGAAAAACATGGTAACAATTAATTTCATTTATTTTTAGTGTAGATTGAAGAATCAGTGATGAACACTGAAGAACCCTAATTTGGCCTAAGCCTCATGAAATTCTACGTGATGATGATTTTGTGAAATAGATTATGAGGAATTACTTAGAATATAATGACACACACATGCATAAAAGATAGTGCAAGGAAATATGCATAGATTGAGAGATTTGAGGCTTACCTGACTTGGAGCTTGCAGCAGTTGAAGTGATTTTGAGTAGGAGGTGTTACAGATGATTGGTCATGATCTGGACAACTTCCCTACACTATATGGAGTGTGTTTGAACACTTGGACTTGATTGCAAGTGGCTGGATCAAGTTGTGACCTTCAAGTTGTAGAAACAAGGTGTTTTTTGAGGTTTTGAAGGGTGATTTTTGGTTGGAGATGTTTCAGAGGTGATCTAAGTTTTTGAACACCTCATATACATCATATGTGGTGTGTTTGAGCAATTGGTATGAGTTGATAGTGACCACAACTCAAAAATCGATGGTGATTGCTCAAATATATTAACTATGCAGCATCTAAATTCACATTTCTCAGAAGTTTGAAGCTTAGATTTTGTACATTTATTGCTTGTTGATCAAAATATCCAAGAATATGCCATTTTGGAGCTTGGTGATCCTTGGATCAAAATGCATAAGAGTTGAAATTCATAAATGCCATTTATGGGAATACCTTGGAACAATCATGAATTTGCAGGTTTGATCAGGTTTGTAATGATTGCTACGATGCATAAGACCATTTGACATTGTCCTTTGACTCAAAAAATCAGATTTCAAAGTTTTATGAAAATATGTTTTTGAAAAACAGTTTTGGATTATCACTTTGATCTATGATTTCTTCATGTAGAAGCAAAAAAATTTCATGCCAATTGGTTCTTTAAATTTTTGGAAACATTTGAAACAACATTGGTGTTTTGAAAAGGATCTGAATCAACTTGGAACTAGCTGAAAAATCCCTCCAAGTTTTGGTGTTTTGCTGATTTTGTACTCAAATTTTGTCTAAGTGTTGAAATTCAATATTTTTCTTGATTTTGATCCATCTTCAACATAAAATCCATAATGAATTGGAGTTTTGTGTAGTTGAATTATTTTTATTTTATGATGAGATCTTTCACTTGAGCTTTGGTTCACCAAAATCTGATGCTTGGATCACTAGTTATGATGCTTGGAAGTAGGGTACTTGAACACTTTTTCCATAACTTAGAAATGTTTCTAAGTTTCAAAGATTGCCCCTTTTACAAATTATCTTCAAATCTATAATTTTGTGATCAAATGCATTCATGGACCATATATTCTTGTAATATAGGTCATGAGGATCATTTTGGGTGAAAAAAGTCAAACTTCGACTTTTTGGTCCAGATGGAAATTACATTAGATACCCCTGGTTTTCTTTTACTGGACATCCTCTGAGGTATATTTACCTTATCAATGGACTTCCATGATGTATATGAGCTATTTAAAACATTCCATATGGTATTGTCTCTTGTCCAGATGAAAATCGTGGTCTTGGGATCCTCGATTAGTCAAAAATCCTAATCTGGGCACTATGAAACCCTAATCTTGGAATCCTTGATCTCTGCATCTTTTGTACTTGTAAATGGCCTGTCAAAGTCATGTCAACATTTATTGATGATATGTGGAAGCCTTGGATCCTTTTTCTATGAAAAGTTTCATTTGGAAGGCTTAGTTGACTGAAACCCTAATTGGTGATTGTGATGGCTCGGGGCTCAGATCACTGAAATTCATGTACAATCTTTGAATGATTTTCCATCATTTGAGATTCTTTAACCCTTTGATGGTGATTGAAAGGTTGAAATATTATGTATTAATGATTGGTAATTTCCTAAATCCTCTAAGCGACTCTGGAATCCTGATTCATTGCGGGGATACTGTTCAAACCAGTCTGACACAGTCCTTTGGTAAGTGGATTTTCACTGATGAGGTATATATCTTAGGGTCAAAATTTAGGGTATGAGACTAACATTACTATCCTAATAGTGTATGTTGATGATGTTATCCTAGCAGGTAATGTCATGACTGGGTTTAATTCTATCAAGCTGGCACTGGACAACACATTCAAAATCAAAGATTTAGGCACATTGAAGTATTTCCTTGGCATTGAAGTAGCTCAATCCAAATCAGACATCTTCCTTAATCAAAGAAAATATTGTCTTGATCTCATAGAAGACTCAGGTTTCATTGAGTCAAAACCTATTGCAACTCCTTCAGATCCTGAAGTCAAATTGCACCAAGATTTAAGCATGTCTTATCATGACATACCCTCATATAGAAAACTTGGTCGATGTTGTATCTAAATGAAACAAGAACTGACATTACCTTCTGCACATAAAAACTTAGCCAATCCCTTGTTGCTCCCACAATCACACATTTTAATGTAGCATGCAGAATACTGAGGTGCCTCAAAACTTTTCCAGTTCGAGGTATTTTCTTCCCACGAGTCTCAGGTCTACAGTTAAATGGATATTTCGATGTTGACTGGACGGGTTGCTTAGATACCAGAAGATCAGTCTCAGGATAATGCTTCTTCCTTGGTAGATCTCTCATATTTTGGCGCACAAAGAAACAACTCACAATTTCTCGATCTTCTTCAGAAGTTGAGTACATAGCCCTTGCAGCAGCCACATGTGAGCTCCAATGGCTTCTTTATCTAATGCAAGATCTTCACAACACATGCTGTAAGACACATGTGATCTACTGTGATAACAAAAGTGCCATACACATTACATCCAATCTCGTTTTTCATGAGAGGGAAAAACATTTGTAGATAGACTGCCACATCGTTCGAGAAAAGCAAAACAAAGGAGTTCTAAAACTATTGCCTATCAAGTCAAAAGAGCATCTCGCTGACATTGACTTGTTCACTAAGTTATTACATTCCCAACCCTTCAATGACTTATTGTTCAAGTTAAAGATGCTAGACAGCTACCATCCTTCAACTTGTCAGAGGATCTTGAAGTATGAGAATAAAGGCGATAAAACAATAGATGAAAAAGTAGTAAGTAACAAATCACTCACTAACTAAATTAGTTACAAACTGTTATTTTAATTAGTTGTAGTCTACGGTTTTTATAATGTGTAGCAAGGTGTATCTCTTTATGGTGCAACTCCATGCATTGTGGATATAAGCACATTGTATATGAGAATCATTTTTCTTCTCTCTATTATATTCATGTTGACAATTGTTTAATGATTAGAAAAACATGCACATCAAATGTCATATCACTGGAACTAAATTACACATAAAATTTATGACTAGAAAGTATTTAATGTTTAAATCTTGATCATAACAATAGTCATGTGATGTGATCCAATTGATGACACGTAAAATATTGAACGTCCATTTATTATATCATAATTTTTAACATTGCAATTTTTATAATTCATTCGTTAAATCTATAAACTATTAACTCTTTTATTGGAAAATAAAATTAAATAGAATTTATTAACTGTAATATTTTTTCTACTTTATTGTATCAAGCTGCGTCCTATTCCTTTTTAGATGATATTTTATTAATTCAGTGAAATTCTTTCCAACTGTTAAAGAAATAGATAAAATAAGATATTAATTTTAAAAATATCATTAATAAAAGTATTTTTAAGAAAAAAGTCCCACCAATATTTCCTTTGTGTTCAAGGTCAGGTCTCTTATAAATTGAGTAATCTTAATTATTTTAAGTTAGAGAAACCGAAATTGGATTCTTGGCATAAACTAAAATTTCTTTTTGTAGTTAATATAATATAACATGTCAAGTACAACTTGTAAAAAAAAGATTTTTTATTATTATTTTAAAGCATATTTTATTTATTATTTATTATTTATTTTGTATTATGATTTTTTTCTAAATTAATTTTTAACTTATCTTAATTTCAATTCTTTTTAATTTTAATCATCAAAAGACGGTCAATTGTAACGGCGGACCCATTGGATATTTTTTATTGAATTTATTATATAATTTGTTCTTTAGTTATATTAATTTCATAAAATATTAATATAATATTAAGTATTTATTAAAAAAACTAATAAATTATTTAGAAATAAAAATAAAATATTACCAAATGTATCAAAAAATATATATTAAAAGGTAGATTAAATAAAATATTTATTTATTAAATGATAGTAAAATTACATTATAAAAATATATTAGTTAAAGTCGATGTTGATCAGGTCGTTGAAAGTCGTCATCTGTTCCACATTGAGTATGTGCTCATTATTGTTTAGTCCTTCTAAGTATTTATTGGCTCTCATATATGAAGTCTTCGACGACGACATCAAGAATGAGTCGTTGAATGTCGCATGTGATAAATTAATATGTTCCGTGTTAAAATTTCGGTTTGAGATTGGGTAGTATTCTCTATTAAATTTGAAGGAGAGATGGTAGCAATTTAGTTGTTGGAATGAATTTAGAGTGAATGGTTGTGTCAGATAAAAGAGGATTTAAGGTTTGGATGTTTGAAAATTCTTGTTTGTTGAGCGGTTTGGTGTATGAATTATAATGAGCGGTGCTTCATATTTTGTTGTTTTGAGTAAGTGTTAAAGTGTGAGTTTTGTAATTGTGTGTTTTGGAAGTGTTAATTTTGCTTGTTTAAGATAAGTTGTTGGGTGTTGGTGGTGTAAGATGGTTATGTTGGGATGTACGCGCTTGTGGATGGTTAGGTGTGTTTGAGGTTTAAAGTCAAGGGTTGTTCACGAGTGTCAAGTAGTGATCTATTTTGAGAAAGATACATATATGAAATATAAAGATCTATACGAAGCAAAGTATTTGTTAATTGATTTTTTTACATTTCATGGTATTGTTATAGCCTTCGTAAAAACAATATTGCAACGGTTCTTTCATTGACGAGACTCTTTTTTATTATGGTCTTTCTAATTGACTTATTTTCAATAGTCTAACATTTGACTTTTATAATGTTCATTTACGCATCTCGGTGAACCTGTAATGTCTCATTGAATGCAAAACTGAAGTTTAACTTTATCTGTTTGATACATTTTCATAGTGTTGAATACGATTAAAGTTGTTATGGATACTAATGTTATGGATATTAAGCCAAACACCACAAACCAACACAAAAGCATTCTCACAAACGTTAAAGGTAAATAGTAACTTTTGTAACATCCCAATTCTAGCTACCCATCCTTGTCGGAAGGGCAGTAGGGTTGTTATTTTAATCCCAAAAGATAAGTACTTGGAAGGTCTAGAAGCGTGTAAGCATAATCTTCATTATCACATTATTTGCCAAAACGTTAACTCCATTGATCGTTGTCTCTTTGAATGACATGTTTTCTCCTCTATGGAAAAATGTTGGTCCTTGGGGAATCACCACACTTGTTAAAGGTTACAACGAGTTCTTATTTTATTCCCCGAAAGACATTAAGCATATTTGATTAAATGTGTCTTGGAATTTAAATCCAGGGTTGTTGAACCTATTTTCTCATGATAGGTGTCGCGGCCAACAAAATGGAAGAATCACCATCATCCTTTATTCTTCCTAAGGGACAGGGAAACAATGATAAAAACTAAAAACTAAGGGTGAGACACTAAGGTTCGGGAGTTGATTAAATAGAAGGAAGGTGTTAGGTTGTTAGGTGATGGTGGTGTTAGATGATTGTGTTGGGACGTGTGCATTTTTGGATGGTTGGATGTGTTGGAGGTTTGAAGTTGAGGGTTGTTCACGAGTGTCAAGTAGTGATCTAATTTGAGAAAGATACATATTTGAAATATAAAGATCTATACGAAGCTAAGTATTTGTTAAATGGTTTACATTTCATGGTATTGTTATAAGCTTCTAAAACAATATTGAAACAGTTCTTCCATTGACGACATTCTTCTTTACTATGGTATTTTCAATTGTCTTATTTTCAATAGTCTAACATTTGACTTTTATGATGTTCATTTAAGCATCTCGGTGAACCCGAAATGTCCTGTTGAATGCAAAACTAGAGTTTAACTTTATCTTATTTAATGCATTTTCATAGTGGTGAATACGATTAAAGTTGTTGTTATGTGGTTTAATGAGCTAACGAAGTCTACAAGTTTCATCAATGGGAGACCTATAGAAAAATAAGTGATAGTTAGGAGATATGTAATATCAATGGTGCATATAGTTATGCTTTGGGAATAAGCCCTAATAGCCAATTTGTATTGGTTGTATCTACTTTTGTATCATTATATTGATATATATATATATATATATATATATATATATATATATATATATATATATATATATATATATATATATATATATATATATATATATATATATATCATCTCTGTTTCTGAGGTTAGGAGGGTGGAGCCATTGTGACCTTGTAACATTGCCCATCTCCAACAATTCTGATTGTTATATGGCTCCCCAGCAGCGAGGGGGTGAAAGGGGTGGGGTGATGTTTCCATTATCCAATGTTTCTTTTTGTTATGGATACTAATGTTATGGATAAACACCACATAAAACACACAAAATCATTAGCACAAGCATTAAAGGTCAATAGTAACTTTTGTAACATCCCAATGTCTTAGCTGCCCCAACCTCATCGGAAGGGAAGTAAGTTACTATTTCAATCCCAAAAAACAAGTACTTGGAAGGTCTAGAAGCTTGTAAGCATAATATTCACAATCCCATCATTTTCAGAAATGTTAACTCCATTGATCGTTGGCGCGTTGAATGGCATGTTTTCTCCTCTATGGAAAAATGTTGGTCCTTAGGGAATCACCTTGCTTGTTAAAGGTTACTACGAGTTCTCATTTTCTTTCCTGGAAGACATTAAGCACGTTAGATTAAATTTGTTTTAGAATCTCAATCCAGGTTTGTTGAACCTATTTTCTCATACTATGTGTCATGGCTGACAAAATGACAGAGTCACCATCATCATTTATCTGTCCTAAGGGATATGGAAGCAATGATAAAACCTAAGAACTAAGGGTGAGACACTAAGGTTCGAGAGTCAGTTAAGTGGGAGGAAGGTGTTAGGCACCCCTCACCTTTATTGTACTCAATATGATATTCCTTAAATTCTAGGCTATGTTTACTTGTTATTTGAATGCTTTATTATTTACATTTATTTACAAAAATTTCTATTATTTTATAAAAAGAATTGATTTAATTAGAGTGGGAACCGTAAGTTTTTATTATTATTGTACTTTCTAGGGTTTACAACCTTATGCCTACTGATTGGTAAAATAGCAAGTGTATTATTTTATCGATGTAGTAATAAAAAAGGATTTTCCTAGTGTTGATCTCTTGAGGACTGCGCAGGAAAAATAAGTTTCTTAACAAATTCAGTTGAACAAAAAGTCCTTGGGTTGTTTTAAGATTGACTTTTGAAATTACAATTAACAAATTAAAAGTACTTAATAAAATAAGTTATGACAAATATGAGAATAACACTAGGGAAGGTGTATGAAAACCCTTATAATGACAAATAATATTATTAGCAATTTCACCACAAGGCTAAATCATTACCACCTTTTAAGATTAGTTTTCAAAAATTCCTTTAAGGAAACCCTTTAGTATGCTCTTTATACCCAAATTCCTTGGTTGTATAGAAAGAATACCAAGCTTTTAGAATACCAAAAGTTTTACGGTTAAATTATGGCATCCCAATTCCTTGGCGATGTCTAATAAAATAATGTTGTTTGAAAAAGGTGTTAACTATGGTATTCCTACCTACGGTTAACCTTAGATCGAAAATCTTATTTTTCCAATTTAGATTTTTCATTACGAACAACCAAACAACATAACGATTATGAGAATGCAGTGAAATTATTATAACAAAAAGATCAATGTCATTACAAAGGAAATCAGGGAAACCCCCTAGCATTGGGGAGTTTAGCCTCTCATGTTCATGATAACAATAACAAAACTATAAAAATAAGGAAAAGACATTACACTTGTAATAGGGTTCAGTTGATCTTCAATGGCTTCCATCGTTCCAAGATCGCCTTTCTCCCAAAACTCGTGCGTACAATCGCCAGTGCAGAAATAAAAATAATCGTCAAATCAAAAGTGTTTCATTCCTTCCCAAAAACTAACCTAAATAATTCCATATCACTTAACAATAGTAGAAAATACCCAGAATACCCCCAGGAGTCACTTAACATCAAAAATCATCAAAATCAGTGGTATTAGCACCCTGGCCAACACGGGGCGTGTCATGGGATACAGGCACCCGTGTTGGCCCTCTATCATCATAAAAATTGACTTTCAGTGCCATACCTCCTGACACGGGCCGTGTCATGGGACATGGGCACCCGTGTCAGCCCTCTGGAATTTTTAATCGGACTTGTTTCGATCATAATTTTTGATCCATAAGTCTGTTTTGGTTCCCGTTCGAAGCGCCAGAAAGCTAATGAAGAGAACTATAACATAGTACAGATAAGAGAATTAGTTGACCAATATTTTTCCATGCTTGTTGAATTTTAGATCCAATCATCTTTTACTTCCTTCCAAAAACTCTTATGAATTCCCAAAACTTCCATTTTCTTCGCACAAGCTCTTTGGACTTTTCCACTCAGACCTGAAACCATATAAATATACCAAACCAAAGCATAAAATGCAACATAATTGAAATAAAATAATGAATCATAAAATGCAAGAATAAAGTACGAAAAGTAAAATTGACTTGAAAAACAATGAAAATACAAAACAAAGTGTTACCGATTTGGAGGATTCATGCCGAATAATTGGTGACCAATCATAACCCCAAACTTATCTCATTGCTTGTCCTCAAATAATGTTCGAGACAACAGAAAGGTCACCCCCGAATTAATCAAATTTTTCTTACAACAACACCACTGAGATCTTTCGCGAATGTCTTTCTACTTTTCTTTCAACATTTCCTTATTACCTAAGTTTTGACGGTCCGCTACACTTCCACACCAAAGTACCTCTTTACCTGTCAGATTTTCACATTTTCACCAAATCTCTCGGGTTAAAGTGTTTAAACTCAATAATAATAACATGCAAAGTCAACTCAAAAGCTTGAATAACATCTATTTTCATCTCAAATGCATACAACACACACTTTTTGAGGAGTTTTATGGTTGTAACGGGGCTTAGGGATAAGGTGGGATAAACAAACAAAAGGTAAAAACAAGTGTTTTTTTTGGCTCATACTCAATGTCGTCATTCTTATCACTATGTTATTTGTTCTGTTTCACAATCAAGGGTATCAAACACCATTTTACTAGGATTCTTTAGTTTCTACTCAATTGTTTCTTTGAGCTTATCTTTTTTTTGAATTATTCTAACTAAATCCTCCTTTAGGTAAGTGCTTTAGTCTATCTTTTTTTCTTTCTTTTATTTTTTTCTTTCTTTTTCAAAACTTTTCTTTCCCTTTTTTTTTTCTTTTTGCACTTTCCTAGTTTTTATAGGTATCCCAACCCCAAACTTAGGATTTTTCACAGATCAAAAATCAACAACACTTATTTGAGTAGGGCGAGGGAGTGTTTGGGTTCATGGTTTAATTATGCGGTTTGTAAACAAACAAAGGGAAAAAAGCTCGAGGGGTTAATGAAGGATAACATAAAAGGGTAGGTCGGAAAGGATCAGGGTTAAAAGCAAACAAGTGCCTCAGTGTGTATATGTGTGCATTGAAATTCCAATAGATGTGTACGCAAACTAAGAGTGATAGAGACATACCTGACGACTCTCATGATGATCAGGTGTTTGGCTTTTTTATGATCCTCACCATGTTTGACATACTGACAAATTCCAAGGTACCTCTAGTGTAATGTCGCTTCATTTCCGTCTCAAGTGCAAAGTACTCATGTATCAGTCTTGCGTTGGAAAGTCGCGTCCAATCATTCACTTCAACAGTACCAACTTTCGGGGGTTTCTTGGAGAACAAACATGGGTTGCATACTTTCATCCACTAACTACAAGCCTCATCATTCATCAGGCACAAATACCATTATTCTATAACACACACAAACATAAAACACACCAAATCAAATCAAACGACTGAAACAAAACAAGGAAAAACAAACAAACAACAGAAAAAAAATAAACTAAACCCCCACACTTGAACTAAACAGTGACCATACTGTTTTAGAACAAACGTGATAGGGGACTCACAGAGCTCACTGTGGCGGAGGGAATTACATCCTCATCAATTGCATCCATTGGTGAATCTTGTCCATGGTATTCCCTCAAGCTTGCTATGTGAGTGACAACAAAATAGACATCTACAAAATAAACAAAACAATAATAAGAATGAAAAACATTCGTGGGTTGTCTCCCATGCAGCGCTGCGTTTAACGTCGCATGGCTCGACGGGTTACCTCATTCCCTCTCTTAGGGAGGATATTTCAATTTACATACCTTGTTGGTTACCTTAAATGGCTGAATTGCTGCAACCTGAGAGATTATCCCAGAGATTTGTTTCCTCAATGGCTTTAAACTCTTTCCCTTTTTCTCTGTTTTTGATTTTTCCAACTAAAGCTTTACTCTTTTTCTTTTTACCTAGCTCTTTGATGTTTACCATGTTTACAGTTATTTCTTCCTCAAACGATTTCACAGTGACTTTACCTGTTTCCATATCAACATTGCACCAACTCGTAAGCAAGAAGGGTTGGCCAAGTATGATTGGAGTTTCCTCATCTTCTGGAATGTCCACGGCCTCAAAATCAACTGGATAGGTGAAATTCTCAATTGTAACCAACACATCTTCTGCTATTCCATATGACATCTCAGTCGTGTGGTTGGAAAACTTTACATTTGTACCTGTATCACTAATTTTTTCAATACCCAGTTTTTTGAAAATAGATAAAGGCATGAGACTTACATTGGCACCTGAATCAATAAGGACCTTCTTGAATGTTTTGTCTTTTATAGTGCACGGGATGATGACAGTTCCAGGGTCTTCCTGCTTGATTGGAGTTATCTTACCTTGTGACACTTCATTACATTTTTCAGTTACACTTTTCTGCCCCTCTCCACTTGATCTCTTTTTACCAATCACTTCCTTCATGAACTTCTCGTACAATGGCATTTGCTCGAGTACTTCAAAGAAAGGCATATTAATTTCTAAATTTTTGATCATTTTACTGAATTTCTCAAAGTCTTTTCCCTCTAGCTCTTTCTTCTTCACTCTATGAGGGAAGGTTAGCTTAATTTTTGGTTTGATCTCCTCTTTCTTTTTCTCATCTATTGGCTTAACTGGAGGTGTAGCTTTTATTGGTTCTTTCTCATTTTCTCTCACTTCCAAATCTACCTCAATAACATAATCCTCTCCATCTTCTGTTTCTTCTTATTTTTCCACCACTTTTTGACTTCAAGTGGTAACCGCATTCACATTCTCTTGATTTCTTGGATTTGTCACAGTTGCACTAGGTAGAGCACCCGGCGCTTGAACATTTGTAATTTGTACTTCTATCTGACCCAATTGAACTTCCAAATTTTTAATAGAAGCATTCATGTTCCTCTGGTTATTCCTGATATCTTCTTGGAACTGAGAGTTAACAGTAGCCTTCTTTTCAATAGCCATCTCCCAATTTGCTTTCTTCGGTACCTGTTGCTGTTACAGTTGTTATGGATGTTTGTTGTTATTGTGGTGGCATCTGATAATGCATCGGTCCCTGTTGCTTAACATTCCCTTGATGATCTTTCCAGGAGAAACTTGGATGGTTCTTCCAACTTGGGTTGTAAGTATTATAATATAGGTTATTCTGCTTTAGAAACTTGATCTCTTCAATTTGTTTCGCAGTTTCCACATAATGCATAACAACATGCGGTCCACCATAGATTTCACAACAAACAGCTTGAACCGGTTGAACTTGTGCCACAGTCTGAGTGCTAATATTCATACCTTTCAATCTTTTCTTAACTTCAACTTTAATCTGATCTTCCATGTGCACCACTTGATTATCCAGTTTCAAGTCAATTTTTCCTTTAAGTTGACTCAAAGTACGGTCATATAATTCTAAATGCTCATTTGCAATAATAGCTTCGATGATCTTCTTGATACCAATGGTTGTTGAAAATTTAGATGAGCCACCAACAGTTGTATCAATTAGTTTCTTAGTCTTCATCTTCAGGCCATTTACAAAGTTTTGCATCTGTTCAGTTGCATCCATGTTGTGAGTAGGACATGCAACCAACAACCTCTTAGATCCCTTATAAGCATCTCCGAGTGACTCTCCCTCCTTCTGTTTAAAATTCACAATATCATATCTTTTTCGAATATAAATAGAGGCAGGAAAATATTCATTAAGAAAAACCTTCTCCATCTCTTCCCAGGTAGTAATACTCTCGGCAGGTAACGAGTAGAACCACTCTTCAGCATCTTCAGAGAGAGTGAATGAAAACATTATTAATTTTTCCCTTAATCGGTGTGTCCATCAATCTTGAGAGTAGTGCTCATAGTCAGAAATCTTTGCAGATGTTTGTTGGCATCTTCATTAACCTTTCCGGTGAAAGCTCTCCTTTCAAGTAGAGTGATTGTGTTCGGATGCAATTAGAAATTCGTCACATTCACCGGTTGGTTTAAAATTGTTAACCTTCCAATCGGTGCATTTGCTCCACCATAATCTCCAAGGAGTCTCTCTACTGGTAGATCTTCAGCCATAATAACAGTCTCTTTATCTGAGTCTGAACCTGAATTTGTGCGGAAAAAAAATTAAGCCGAGGGTTTTCCTCGCATACATAAGTTAGACAATTAATAATAATAATAAATTATAAATTTTTTTATAAAAATAACAGAAAAAATAAAATAAAAATTATAAAATTAACAGATATTAGTAATAATAACAAACTATAACAATAAAATAATTGAAAAAAATAATAATAAAATAAAAATAAAATTTTGGTTGCAGAGCAACAAAATTTCAATTGAATTAACAAAAACTTATAAATTGGCAGTCCCCGGCAACGGTGCCAAAAACTTGATCGGTAAAATAGAAAGTGTACTATTTTATCGATGTAGTAATAAAAAAAATATTTTCCCAATGTCGATCTCTTGAGGACTGCACAGGAAAAATAAGTTTCTTAATAAATTCAATTGAACAAAAAGTCATCGGGTTGTTTTAAGATTGACTTTTGAAATTACAATTAACAAATTAAAAGTACATAATAAAATAAGTTGTTATGACAAATATGAGAATAACACTAGGGAAGGTGTATGGAAACCCTTATAATGACAAATAATATTATTAGCAATTTCACCACAAGGATCTTACTTCAAGGATCTTTCCTTTATTATCATCACTGTAAGTAACGTATCCTTTGGCCTTTAAAGATAGATTTGAAAATTTGTTGATCCGTCATATGCTTTGAACAACCACTATCAAGATACCATTGATTAGAAGTTGTCTTCAAGCATACCTACAAAACAAAATCAAGTATTGTTAGGTACCCAAATTGCTTTGGGTCTTTGATAGTTAGTAACCTTTTCAACCCACACATAATGCCCTTTAGCGACGCCAATATTGCGCACATAGCAAGCATTAGGTGTGTTTCCTTTGATTCCACAATAAAAACAAGTAGGTTGGAAGTGCCTTTTATATATAGGAACATAACTCTTTTTCTTAACAATTCTTTTCTTTTTATGACTTTGATGCACACTTTTAGAATTGGTTGCCTTTTCCTTAACAACTTGTTCACTTGATTTCACAAAAATGGTCTCATTTGTGCTTAGTTTGGAAAACTTAGAATATCCTAAACCACTTTTATCATTAGGATATCTTTGGTACCTAAGAATTTCCTCCAAGCCAATTGACCTTTTTCATATCTTTCTAAAACTCTTTTAAGTTGAACAATTTGAAAGGATAAGGACTCACAATTTTTGCATACAAGAATTTGTTTTTCATCCATCAATTTTTGTTTTTCACTTTCAATATATTTCTCAAAAGCGATATTTTATTCTTCTAAGGATGAAATTCGTTTCTTTTGGGATGAAATTCTTTTATACAAAGTCTTGCATTCTTTTAGAAGTTCATCTATAACTTCTTGTGCATCATTCACATAAATTGAAAAATTGCTACTAACCTCATCGATTTCTTCATTGGAGTGATGTGAAGCCATAAGAGTCATATTCACACATTCATCACTTTCCGATTTCGATGAGGAACTTATCTCATTATCGTCCCAAGCAACATAAGCCTTCTTATTCTTGAAAACCTTCTTGCCTTTGAATCCTCCTTTCTTTGCAAGTTTCGGGAAATCCGACTTTATGTGACCTTGCTTCCCACATTCGTAACATGTGACTTCTTTAATCGATGTGAATGCATCCTTCTTCCTAAAATGTTTATTCTTTTTAGGAAAAGAGGAATTTTTATTTTTATTAAAAAACTTACCAAGATTCTTTATAAGAAGCATGAAATTCTCATCTTCGGAAGTCTCGTCATCTTTGTCATCCTTAGTATCAACTTTCAAGGAAATTCCCTTGGACTTCTTTTCTTGACTTTCGTACTTCTCGAGCCTTCTAAGTTCCAATTCGTGCTCTTGAAGTTTACCGAATAAGGACGCGGATGTCATCGTTGAGAGACTCTTCTTTTCCGAGACAACGGTCACTTTCGGTTGCCATTCCTTTGTCAAAGATCTTAGAACCTTCAGGTTGAGATCATCATTGGTGAAGGTTTTCCCGAGTGCAATCAAATGATTTGTTAAATGGACAAATCTCTTCTGCAAGGCAACAATAGATTCACCGGGCTGCATACGGAACATCTCATATTCTTGACTCAATGTGTTTAGCCTCGATCTCTTTACTTCAGTAGTTCCTTCATGCGTTTCTACCAAGGTGTCCCAAATCTCTTTTGCTGATTTACACTATGATACACAAAAGAACTTGTCCATACCGAGGGCGCTTTTTCTCATTTAGAATCTTTTTCTTATCGTCTTCATCATATGTGCTTTTCAACTTCGCGGTTCCAACACCATTGATCACGTTTACAGGATTGTGTGGACCTTCTTCGATTTCTTCCCATATGCCTTCTCCTTGTGCTTCAAGATATGTTTTCATTCTGATTTTCCAAAAATCAAAATATTCGTCGGAGAAGAATGGGAGCTTACTGCTACTTCCACCGTCTTTGAAAACTGGATTTGTACTTGCGGAAGCCATGTTGGATCTTCTAGGAACAAGTTACCTATAACTTGCTATGATGCCAATTGTAGTTACAGAGATAGCCTAAGAGGGGGGGAGAATTAGGTTATATGAAATTTTCTCGGTTATTTTATCGGTGGATGGCTTTTTCTTCTTTTACTTGTTTAAGAAATGAAAGCGGTAATGCGGAAAGTAAAAGAACACAAAGGTTTATCCTGGTTCCCTTCACAATCCGAAGGTACATCTAGTCCTTTTACACCTTGTAAGAGATTTTCACTATAGTTTAGATCGTACAACCTATCACACCATAAACCGGTGAGGTCTACTATCTAAAACTATACACCAATAGTGTGCAAGAACAATCCTCTTGCAAGTATTAACCCTTATGTCCAACAATCCTGGATCGTAAGTCGAAAATAGAAATAATTATATATGTTGTTTTGAGAAAGAAATGAATTGTATAGTATCAATGCTAGATTGATCTTCTCCTTTTTTTCTTAATCAAAATTCACTTTTCAATATCAATGCAAGTGTTCAACTTCTATGAGTATGAAAAAGATGAACAATATGAACACTTTGAAATATTTGAAAATATTCAAAAAGAGTGACTTTGATTGTTTAGAAATTTTATGAAAGATTGTTAGGAGGTGTTTTTCATATTTGAAAAATTCAGATTATATATGTTTCAAAAACACCATTTCAAAAAGGTATGAAATGCTCATGAAATAATATATGAAAAGGTATAAATTTTAAAAAGTATTTCAAATGAAAATAAATGATTTTTCAGAAATTCGTTCAGTGTTAACCGGTTAACCATTTTGGGTAACCGGTTAACGCTGTAACGTTAACCCAATATATTGAAAAATTTGAACCGTTAACCGGTTAACACTGTAAAAACTAAAAAAAATTATTAAGTTTAAAGTGTTAAACCAGTTCCAATTTCATTCTAAAAGAGGTATATGCAATTCTTATCATGATAACCTATATTTGAACACTTGTATATCAATCTAGATATGAGTTTTGATATACCTAAGTCTTGTGTCCAAGTCTTGAAAGAATACGAGCAATTGCATCCGTAGCTTGATTTACATGATGCCATTTCCATTGAGTGATGCATAGCCTTGGTTCTTGATCTTATTGAAAGCTCGACTTTTTGCGAACACGGACTGAACTTGAATCTTGTTGTCTTCATCAAAAGCTTTAGGTTGAAGTACGCTTTTACATTGCCATCATTGTTGTAACTTCTCTTCATGAGTGAATCTTTGATAATCTTGTAACCACTGCATTGATGCGCCTCCGGTCGTTACAACTGTTGTAGTACTGGGCGGGCTTATACTCGTCATAACTACAGTGCTCCTCATCCTCGTGTGTCCTAGACCGAATTCCTTAACCGACCCGAGTTATGAAGAATCATGTACTACTAAATATCTCTTGTTTTACTAGTCTAATCATATTTATATTTGGCCGACTACACAACCCGATTTGTAATATATTTGGTATGTACAAATTTTAATGGTTGTTTGGGTGTTATGGCAGTAAAAAGTGAAACAAAGTTATGTAATCAATTCGACAAGGTTACTGGTTCTTTTGAGAGGTTGTGATTTTTCCTATAACAAATTGATTGACTTCCTACCTTCAATCAAATTTTCCTTTGGTTTTCAAGAGAATGGATTTCCAACCAATCAATTGGTCCACCCATTCAATCGATTGGTTTAGTGCATTTTTGTGAGAATTATCCCACTCAACAGATTGTTCGATTTGGTCAATCAATTGAAATAAACTAATCTCTTGAAATATTTATTAGTTCTGCAATTTTGGTGTTGAAATTAATTTTGGTAAAACTAACTTGACAAAGACATGTCGGATAAGATGTCCTAACATACTGAAGAACTTGTTCTATAATAGGTTTTGTAAGGTGTTAGATAAGAAGTGATGACATGGTTGACTAGACATCACTACATATGTGGTTATAATACTTAGTAGATGTTGAGTCAGATGTTGAAACATATTCAACTTTCATGACATTATTACTGTCATGTGTTACATACAGATGTCGAAGACAAACGTCATGACATATTGGTCTGATACATCAGGTGTTGCTGTTATGTGTTACAGAATGATGTCAAAGAAGGATGCCATGGAATTTTTGTCTGGTGCAGCAGGTGCTACTATTTTATATCTCTTGACAAATTTGATTTTATTTGATGAGTATCTTTGGATACACCTCATCATTATGCACATGTCAAGGAGATTTATTAGGAATAAGTCCAGATTTAATTGGATTTATTAAAAAGGATCTTGGAGACTTTGTAGGAAACAAAATATTTAAAAGTTTCTATTTTCTTGGAGAATATCAGGCAGATTCTGTGGGATTATAATTGTTGCGTTTTTGAAGCCCAAATCCAATCTAATTTATGGTGATAAAGGGGATGAATTTAACCTAAAAAAAGAGTGAAAAAATACATGGTTGCTTAGTGAGTTTTTAGGGTTTGTTGGTTGTGAGCCATTCACTTATCACTTAGATGATTGAATTGGACTGAGTTTTATTGAGTTGTAAGTTGTCAAGTCTCAGCTTTTAAGCACGAGTGTATTGTTCTTGATTGATGCTTTTAAGCAAGATCAAGTGTTATCCTTGAAATGTGTTCTTCTATTTTGTAGTTTTCTATTTTTATCATTGCTTGTGATTGAGGGAGGGTGAGAGGTGTCTCTTATCTAAGGGTATCTTAGGTAGAAGTTACATGTGTAGAGATTAGGTGAGAAGATTGTAAACCAGAGGTTGTTTGCTGAGAATCTTCAAACTAATTCTATTTAGTGAATTTCCTTATTGGCTTGGTAGCCTCCAGACATAGGTGTGTTTACACCGAACTGGGTTAACAATTATTTTGTGTTCGTTTACTTTCTGCAAATAATTTTTTGTGTTCATTTTTTTCATTGTTTGAGAAAGCAGATATCAGTTTTTTCGGCATCTCATAGGACATCTGTGATCTTCTATACCAGAATTTAAAATGGTATCAGAGCAGGCAACCTAATTAGTTTTTGGGTGAGATTCAGGGATGATACTTTCTAGTACAATGGACATGGAACTAGGGTTTATCAACAGACCACCTATTTTGGATGACACAAATTATGATACCTAAAAAGCACGTATGGTGACTTTTCTAAAATCTATTGATAGCAAAACTTGGAAAACAATTATCAAAGGTTAGGAACACCTTGTTATGAAGGGAAAAGATGGGAACGATAAAACTGAATTAAAGCCAGAAGAGGACTAATCTAAGGAAGAGGATGATCTTACTCTTGGAAAATCTAGAGCCTTGAATGTCGTATTCAATGGAGTGAATTGGAACACCTTCAAACTGATAAATAATTGCATTGTTGATAATGATGCTTGGGAGATTTTAAATACTTCCCATGAAGGAAACTCTAGGGTGAAGATGTCAAGACTTCAACTTCTTACCACCTAGTTTGAGAACTTGAAGATGAAGGAAGATGATAGCATTCATGATTTTTACATGAATATTCTTGACATTTCCAATACATCTAATGCCTTGGGAGAGAATATTTCAAAATAGAAGCTAGTTAGAAAGATTCTCAGGTCGTTGCCTAAAACGTTTGTGTCGCTCCCACCAAATGATACCCAGGTCAGAAGGGGTACAGACGCGAACGGTCGGCGAAAGGAGAGAACACACAAGGGTGAACTGAAAAGAAAAGAGTCGCCAGCTAGGCATTTTTATCCCGAAGGAAAGGTAATGCTGCATAGACCGAGAAAAGATGGATAAGACGGTCGCGAACCAGAGAAACTGAGAAAGGGGGTTGGTTACAACCTGGGAAGGTATTAGCACCCAGATTGTCCGTCGTACTCGACGGGATCTACGCTTGAAAGATTTGTGTTTTAAAGGGGTAGTGTCAGTGCTATTTTATGTGCAAAAGCCGGAAAAGAATGCAAGTGTCAGTGTAAAAGAAATGTGAAGTGAAATATGAGAGTGTCAGTGTAAGAACAGAGTGAGAAGCTCAAGACTATGAGGCTCAAATAATAATGCTGGAAGGAGGGGGAATATACAGAGACTTTTGTTCGATAACTGTTAAGTTATGCCTACGTATCCTCTCGTGCAATGAGGAAGTCAGAACACCGTAGTTCGACTCAAAGAGACTGAAAGATAAATTGACTTATGAACTGCTTACTTGCCTATGCTCAAGTGTATGACCTGTCTGGCTCAGGTGCAAATTGTCTTGCATTAGACGGAAGAAGCGAGTTCTTGTTTGTGAGTGAATGGGGTGAGAAAATAATCCCGGAGGAGACGATTATTGTTTGTTTTTGAGTTTTCAGTATTTTATTGCTTTTGGAATTTGTCATAGGAAAATGAGCTCAAGCCTAAACCAAGGGTTAGTAAACTCATCACATCCTCCCTCTGATTAGGGGTAATGAGAATACCTTAAGTATGAAGTAAACACCTCATACTTAATTACCATGATGTAGGATTAAGATCATTAACCTACTTGTATTTATTTAGATTTTTTTTGGAGTTTTTGTTTAGTGTTAAGTAATGAGTTTAAGCCATAATCAAGGATTTAATGGACCCATTACACCATCCTAATAGAAGGATAATAGATGAGAACATTTAAGCTGAGGAAGGCTCCTCAACTTAATCCATGATTAGGGATTAACCTCATTACAAAACAAGGCCTTTATTAAGATGGATTTTAGTTAATGAAAATATTAAGAAGTGGATTTCATGGTTTGTAAGACAACTTGAGGGAGACTTGTCCATTAACACTAGGGTTAGTCCTTCTTAACCAATTAAGGAAGAATTAGAACCCTAATGCAAGGCCCAAGTTACAAGCTTGATGTCTTAGTGATTATTGAGTGAATTTATTAAAGGAGTTAAACACATTAATGGTTCAACACTTAGGATTAAAGTTATACACTCCATCCTAATAGAAGGATGCAGGCATAAGCTTAATCACAAAGCCTTAAAACCTTAAGGGTTTAGTCCTTGATTATGAGATGAGAAGAGAAGACACAAAGATGCCACAAAGGTAAAAACTAATGGGGGGACTAATCAAACCCTAATTGTGATCATGCTTGGATGTTCCTAGGGTTTATGAGGCTTGCAAAAGATCTTCAAGAGAGAAGCCACCAAGGAAGAAGCAGATGAAAGGAGGAGAAGCAGAAGAAAGCAAGACAACTTACTTCACTTAAGAAGATAAATTGCTTGAAGAAAGAAAGAGGAGAAGGAGCATGAATGAGCAAGCTCACTCTAATACAAAATTAAAATGCAGCAATGATGCATAAGAGAGATGAGAAGAGATCATGAGAAGTGAAGGCAAATTCACTTCTCAAACACTTACCACCTGAAAAGTTAGCAACAAGAAATGAAATGAAATGAAAATGAGATGAAATGCAAAGATAAAAAAACAAAGTCAGAAGCATATCAAGATGTTAATGATGCTAAGAGATGATGCAAATGGTTGTCATGAGATGTGGATGATCATACAAGAGATGGGAATGCAAATGAGACAAGTAAGAAGCATGAAAGTTCATGAAAACTTATGAGATGCAATGGATACAAGACATGGCAAATGAATGATGCAATGAACAAACATGATTCTAAGGTGTCCTAAGATGTCTTAGAAATCATGTGAATGTATAAAATGTCATGGCAAGTTCATGAATGCAAGCAAATGAGAGATGAATGCAAATGAAGGCAAAAATTAGGGTTTATGCACAAGACACAAAGCAAAATCCAAAATCAGAAGCAAATGACAAGATAAAAAATTGAAAATGGGATCAAGGAAACCCTAACCCTACAATGTTCACTGCCCAAAGGAGGGGACCTAACTCTTAACCTAATGGGAGTTATGATTTTCTCAAGTTGGCTAGGGTTTTAAGGCTCTTCAAAAGGAAAAATGCACATCAAATTGAAAATAAAGGATAAATTCAAACCCATTTTACCCTAGAAACTACATGATATGAAGAATGCAATGCAAAAAGAACCAACATCAAACTCTACATGGTTGAGCAGAATGAATATTTCTAAATTAGGGCAAAAATATTGACTTTTAAGTACTTTAATTCCAAAGAAAAAGGTCAAAACATGTCAAGAACCAAAAAAAATTTGTTTGAAGAGTTTGATAATGTTTCTAAATGTATCAAGATGCAATGTGATTTTTTTGGTGATTTTTAGAAACTTAAATGCTATTTTAATTAATTAATTCTCATTAACTAATTAAAATAAACATTTAAATATTTTTAAAATACGAAAATTATGCAAAAAATAAAATAAAAATCATTTTCAGAAAGAGAAAAATATTTTAAGGTATGATGCAAAAAATGAGATTTTTTAGAAATGATTTGCTATTTTAAATAAAATGTGCAAGAAAAATGAATAAAAATGAAAATAAAACTGAATTAAATGGAAAGTAATCAGATCCAAGAGTCAGGATTCAAAGCTGAGACGCGGGAGTTGACTGGCGTGTGTTTTAGTGGCTGGGATTGATTCTGGCAAATTCAAATTTTAATCCTAATTAATTAATGCTAATGACTGGATTAGGGCTAAATCACAAAATCTAGGTCGTTCACAGCGCGCGGGAAGCTGGATCCAAGGGCCTACGTTCAAACTCACCTAAATCCCAAACCCTAATTTAATCACTTTCAGATGACCGGAATAGTGGTTCCGGTCATCTTCTCCGGCAAGCACAAAAGACTAACTTCTTCTACAGGCAAAATCAAGAGCTCTAAAGCTCCAGATCGTACCTCCTAACTACCCTGAAGATGAATCAAGCATTAAAACAAATTTCTACAACCTACATCTCAAGATATGGATCAAAACAGAAAAACTGGAAAAATTTCAGAGCTTCGATACAGGCTTATTTCTCAACCATTTCAAAAAGTAAAAACACCAGAGTGATCAGTGAAGCACAAGCAACAATTCTATAGCATAAAAAGCAATTTCTGGAAAAAATGTTCTTGAGGTACCTGAGCTTGAGCTTCCTCAGTTTGCAACTTTCTGGGCAGTTCTTTGCTTCAAATCACCCCCAATGGTCCTCCTGAAGTGTTTGTGATGCTTGGTTGGAGTTTATATGGCTCCAAAATGGAAATGGCAGAAACTCAGTTCATGAAGTGTGGAAATCGTGTTTTTGATTCTGGGCTTTTTAGGGCAAAGTGATGGTTGGGAAATGATCAGTGGATCATGGTGAGTTGTTCTGTGAAGTTTGTTTTGAGGTTTGAGGCTTGTGTGATGAGATTCGAATGAAAATGCCAAGAGGGAGGTTTTGGTGAATGTTGTCTTGTGGGAGGTTTCAGCTTTGCTTCTTATGTGTAATGTATTGCTTGAGGTCCACATATGAGGTTCTGATTGGGCAGAGAGTTGTTGTGGAACAGTGTGATTGGTATGGCTCATTTTGCAAAAAGTCAAGAAAGTTGTACTTGGAGGTATGGGCAAGTGGCAGGCTAGTTTAGGGGCATGTCTTGAGTCAGCTGGCTTTAGGGATATCCATGGAAACTGATTTAGTGAGCTGGCTCAAGTGGATGAAGAGTTATGGAGCATTTTGCAATTTTGTCCAACTTTGGCCCCTTTTGAAATTCTTGAAGTTTAAGGCATGGAACTTAAGAAATTTTTGGGCCAATCTGAAGTTTAAGTCATGTATGATGTTTGTGTAATGATTAGAAGTCAAGTTGAGGTCACAAATTGGTTTGGCAAGTGTTTTTGCAAACTTCCCTCTTTGGTGCATAAGTGAAATTTCATGATTTTTCCCAACTTTGCAAAGCCATATCTTGAGTTCTATGATGAATTAGATCAAGTTCTTGTACTTTTTGAAAATGGGAGGATCCAATCTACAACTTTGATGACCAAGAATTTTTCATTTGAAGCATTTTTGAATCAAAAAGAGGAGGTTGAAAAAAACTTTCCCAAAATGGCAAGTTTACATTACAAGTCACTTTCCCAAAATGGCAACTTTGCAAATGGCTTGAAATTCTTCAATTTTGTGAACTTATAACATCTTCTAAGATCAAATAAAGATCACACACATCCAAAATGATGAAGAAAACCCTTTGGTTGGATGATTAGGGGCCTCAGATGCCCTGATTTTGCACTAACTTGCTCAGGAAGTCATTTGTTGATCAGATGCCTTCCCCATTGAACTTCTTCATGAAAATTGGTATGCATGATCCTTATATAATATAGAGACCAATAGAAACAATAATGACCAAAAAATTTGGAGTCATGGCCTCTGAAACCAAAACCCTAATTTTAGGTCATCTGTGTAGTTAAGCTTGGCTCTGCTTCTATGCTTTCCTCAGTTCTTGTGATTTTCTGACTTTCTTGATCTTGGGAGGATATAATATGATGATTGAACATACATGGACCCTCTTGAGATGAATGAAGACCTTTGGAGTGGCTCAGAAGGCTCATGGATTGCTCAGATCACAAACCCTAGATGCAGATGACCTTGAACCAATGCAGTGAAGTAAAAATGCAATATGAGATGATATGATTGAACTTATGCAAATGAAAATATCACAAGCCATGATGTGAACTTAGTGAGGGAAAATTTGGGGTGTTTACAGCTGCCCCTATTCAAGCATGAGTTAGCTGTGCAGGATGTAAGCAGCGGCTTAACAGGCAAACAAGATAACTTGTGGTTGAATATCAAAGACAGTCCAAAATTTGCACTCACTGAATGAAGAAGAAAAGGGATATAGATTGTAAAAGTAAGTAAGGTATGTTTATAAAGTGCGGACGATGGAGGACGACCATCGAGTAGAGGACGATTGCTGGAGATAAAGCAATGACGGGGACGACCGACATGCTGGGAAATGGTGGTATCATGATGGGGACGGCCATCAGGTAAAGAAACAAGATTCCATGGGGATTAAAGGTAAAGTTAAATGATGGGGACGACCATCAGGTTTGTAGCATAAATGCAATAAATGATGAGGTATGGTCATCAAAGGTGAAAGACGATCACCTAGCAGGGGACGGCTGCTCTGTTGGGGATAAGATGAGGGACGGTCATCTAAGGTGAAAGACGATCACCTGGCAAGGTACGGTTGCCGAAAGTATCACGACATAGGACGAATGTCGGATAGAAAAGGTCGACGATGGGGACGGCCATCGGATAAACATGATGAAGGACGATCACCTAGCAGGGTACGGCTGCTCTCGGGGTTCATCATGACATATGACGAATGTCAGATAACAAGATCAACGATGGGGATGACCATCGGGTAAAAATGATGAAGGACGGTCATCAAGAAGGTGAAGGACGATCACCTAGCAGGGGATGGCTGCTACATATCACGACATAGGACGAATGTCGGATAGAAAAGGGTTCCAATAATGGGGACTCCGTTGGGGGAATGATGAGGGACGATCATCAAAAGGTGAAGGACGATCACCTGGCAGGGTACGGCTGCCGAAAGTATCATGACTTAGGACGAATGTCATATAAAAAAAGGAATTTGCTTTTTACTGGGGATTTGCTGGGGATTCTTCTGGGGAATGGTAGACACAGATGTGTGTCTAAATTAATGAGAGAAAGGTATAAGTGTTTGTCGCTATGTATAGATTAAAGATGCGGACGAGCATCCTTAAAAACTATGATACGGACGAGTATCGGTAGAAACAAACACTGACGTATGTTCAGAGATGATGATACGGATGAGTATCAACTGGTTAACAAAGAACACGGACAAGTGTTGAATCTTGAAAAAGATGAGTGGTGTGTACAAGATACGGACATGTATTTGTAATAAGTAAACATGAGTGAGACACAAACGAGTGTTTAACTTGCTGGGAGAGCATGACACGGACCAGTGTCAGAAGAAGTGTATTATAAACAAGTATTTGGTGTACAAAGTGTTTAGGCAACTATGCTGGAGAATGATAACACGGACGGGTGCAAAAAAGGAGCATGTGTCTGTATTTGTGAGTGCAAAGAGGATGTTTTGGCTTTCTGCCGGGGAATTTGGGAAGTATTTTGTATATTGTTGATGGAATGTCAGTATTTACAAGTGTTTGGTTCGACACATGGCTTATGATTATGCAATATGTTTGATTTTGTTTGCCGTAATGCTCCGTATTAGACGAGATGCTACGCTCTGGGGGAAAATATGATGCGAATGCTATGATTATGCAAAGATACCGATCCGGGATTCGGATCCCGTTGTGGTGGAGATCTCCGACTAATTTGCTTGAAAGGATACCCCAGCTGGGGAAAAGATCATTCGTAGATCTGATATATATGATTCTGCTTGGGGAAACAAATCACTGATAGACCTGTTCTTGGTGATGAGGAGCCCAGCTGGGGTCTGTGGAAGCTTTCGTCACTTTGTTGTGAGATCTTTAGACATTGCTCTCCTGGATAGAGGCTGGAGCTCTGCGGGGGGATGGTTCCCTGTCTTTGCACTGGGCTGAGGAGGAAAAGATCATTGAACGATCTTCCTAAAGTCCTGTAGGGATTCTACTGGGGAGAAGCATCTCTGGTGCTACTCGGAAGATGTGATGAGTATGTACGGATTTGGCAATTTGCTGGGGAGAAGCTTTCATGCCCCATGTTGCACTTTGAACACCTGCAATCCTGTTATGACAAAGAAACGTACAAGTATCCTGAGGTATCCCTTATTGGATTCCATCAGAGGAATTTAGACACTCCTGGAAGCAAACATATTTCTTGTAAGCACGAAATAAGAAAAGGCGCATCTGTATTTATGCAACTATTATATTAAGGACATCGGACATTTTTGCAAATGAAAATGTACGAGATGAAATGTGACTGGAAATTTGATTTTATTTATTTGCGTGCCCTGAATTTGCAAAATACAGTCAAAGAGACAGATCCCCTGAAATGAGGAGATTGTTACAAATTGAGAAACAAAAAGGTGCTGGCAATGTTGATGACGCTTCAGTAAGCCTCCCTTTCGCTATGACTTGTATGACATTGACGTTCTTCTCATCTTGCTTTTGAAGAAGGCTGATTCTGACCGATGCTTTATATTTTCGAATTTTTCCATGTTGTAAGTGATACAGACGAATTCAGAATGCAGTTGTTCGCTTATTCCCTTGTTTTGCGTGGATCGCCCTTTCGGGTTTTCAATCCACCGGGATACCCATTTTTGCCTGAGTTGTCCAATGCGGCTTTTCAACTCAGCGGGTGTACATTTTTTTTTACATTTTATTTTCCCTTATTTTTTCCCGAGTCTTTCATTCTGTTTTTGACTCGCCGGTATGCCCTATTTTTGCCTGGACTTACATTCTGCTTTTATGTCCAGCGGGTCATTTTATGCGAAGTATTTTTTAACTGCATCTGAATTCACAGGGGACAGGAAGTCTTCATCATCCATAGTACTGAGCATCAGTGCTCCACCAGAGAAAAATTTCTTTACTATGAATGGACCATCATAATTCGGCGTCCACTTGCCCCTGTGGTCTGTATGAGGAGGAAGGAGTCTTTTCAACACAAGATCTCCTACTTGGTACTCTCGAAGTCTAACTTTCTGATCAAAGGCTTTCTTCATTCTCTTCTGATACAGCTGTCTATGACAAATTGCAGCTAATCTCTTCTCTTCAATCAGATTCAGTTGTTCGTACCGGGATCGGACCCATTCCGCTTCGTTTAGCTTAACATCCATCAATACCCGCAAGGAGGGTAACTCAACTTCAACAGGTAGGACTGCCTCCATACCATAAACAAGTTGATACGGTGTTGCCCCAGTGGATGTTCTGATTGAAGTACGGTATCCATGTAAGGCAAATGGTAACATTTCATGCCAGTCTTTGTAGGTGACCACCATCTTCTGCACAATCTTCTTGATATTCTTGTTAGCTGCCTCCACAGCGCCATTCATTTTTGGCCTATACAGAGAAGAATTGTGGTGTTGGATCTTGAAGTCCCGGCATAGCTCTGCCATTGTTTTGTTGTTCAAGTTGGAACCATTATCAGTAATGATTCGCTCGGGTACTCCATACCGACAGATGATGTCTCTCTTCAGGAATCGGGCTACCACTTGCCTGGTGACATTTGCATACGAAGCTGCCTCAACCCACTTGGTGAAATAATCAATGGCTACCAGGATGAATCTGTGGCCATTTGAAGCAGTCGGTTAGATCTTGCCAATAATATCAATGGCCCACATGGCAAAGGGCCAGGGTGAAGACATTACATTTAAAGGATTCGGAGGCACATGCACTTTATTTGCGTAAATCTGGCATTTATGGCATTTTCTGGCATAGGCACAGCAGTCTGCATCCATTGTGATCCAGTAGTAGCCTGATCTTAACAACTTTTTAGCCATGGCATGTCCTCCAGCATGGGTACCAAAAGATCCTTCGTGCACCTCGTTCATTAACAAGTCTGCTTCTGCCCTATCAACACATCTGAGAAGTATCATATCAAAGTTTCTCTTATACAGGAAACCATCAGCATTCAGGAAGAAACTACCAGCCAGCCTTCTTAATGTATTCTTATCATTGGATGATGCCCCAGGTGGGTATGTCTGATCCTCCAAGAAGCACTTAATGTCATGGAACCAAGGCTTGTCATCTTTGATAACATCTGCTGAGAACATGTATGCTGGTCTGTCAAGTCTGGATACTGAAATCTGAGGCACAAAGTTGGCAGCTTGAACTTTGATCATGGATGAAATGGTTGCCAGGGCATCTGCAAACTGATTCTCATATCGAGGGATATACTCGAGCTTGACTGTTGTGAAGAAAGTCAACAACCTCCTTGTATAATACCGATAGGGTATCAGATGATCCTGGTGAGTGTACCATTTGCCGTTGGTTTGATTAATTACCAGAGCTGAATCTCCGAACACAGTCAACGTCTTGATCCTGAGGTCAATGGCTTCCTCAAGACCTATAATACAAGCTTCGTATTCAGCTTCGTTGTTAGTGCAGTTAAAGGTGAGTTTTGCCGAGAAAGGCATGTGAACTCCCTTAGGTGTAATGAGTATTGCACCAACACCACGTCCATTCATATTAACAGCCCCATCAAACATCATAGTCCATTCTTCTTCCGGGTTAGGCCCTTCAGTGTGAATAGGCTCTTCATGATCTTTTGCTTTTATGAACATGATGTCTTCATCGGGGAAGTCAAATCTTATAGGCTGGTAATCATCAATGGGTTGCTCAGCGAGATAATCAGACAATACACTGCCTTTGATGGCCTTTTGAGATGTGTACTGAATGTCATATTCTGTGAGGATCATTTGCCATCTCGCAACCCGTCCGGTAAGCGCTGGCTTCTCAAAAATGTACTTAACTGGATCCATCTTGGATATCAATAAAGTAGTGTGGGTCAACATATACTGTCTCAGTCGGCGAGCAGCCCACGCTAAAGCACAACAAGTTTTCTCGAGCAGTGACTAACGTTGTTCACAGTCGGTAAACTTTTTGCTTAGGTAGTATATTGCATACTCTTTTCGACCAGACTCGTCATGCTGGCCCAGCACACACCCCATTGACCCTTCTAATACTGTCAAGTACATGATTAGAGGTCTTCCTTCAACTGGAGGCATAAGGATTGGAGGCTCTTGTAAATATTCCTTGATTTTGTCAAAAGCCTTCTGGCAGTCTTCGTTCCACCTGACCGTTTGTTCCTTTCTTAACAGCTTGAACAAGGGCTCATGGGTTGCTGTAAGGTGAGATATGAACCGTGAAATGTAGTTCAATCTACCTAGAAACCCCCGAACTTCTTTTTCGGTCTTCGGCACATGCATTTCTTGAATGGCTTTAACTTTATCAGGGTCAACTTCAATCCCTTTAGTGATCAATTTTATCTTATTTAGAAAAAGTGAAAATGAAGTTATTTATTTTGAAAAGCATTGCCATTTTATTTTTGTACAAAAAGTGAAAAATGAAAAACAGTGAGCGGAAAAGAAAAGACTCATTTGCAAAAGATGTCCTGATATTCATTAATTGATCTTTGCACAAAATACAAGATGGCCCGATTACAAAATGAGTCCTGACATCTTGGGCAAGATACAGGACTTGATGCATGCTTTAAAATACAGGAAATAATAATTACTCTGCAAGAGTAACGCTTATAATTTCCTGGGAAGACCAGTTTGAGACATGGTTCCCCGGGATCCTTGGACGTATCCAGCTTTCCAGGTTACGCTCGTCTTCCGACTCATCTTCCAAACTATTCACAGCATCCGGGGTGAGCATTCCCCCGCTAACAAACTTGGGCTCCGCTGCAGCCTCTGGTTGATCTTGCCGAGTTGGTCTGTAACCCAACCGGAATCGGTCTTCTTTCTTCTCAACTGGAAGCAACTTTCCCCAGCCTTGGGCGGTACCTTCCTCAACAACCTTCCGGGCTTGCTGATATGATGTGATGGAGGTCCCAAGCACAACAGATGTTTCATTAATATTAAGGGCCTCAAACCCTTGGATCATGGTTTCATGAATCTCCCCATCCATTTCAATGTATTTGAAAGTAGCCAGCTGGATAACAAAAATATCCTCCTCCCCACAAATAGTAATGACTTGGCCTTCCCACTCGAATTTTAACTTCTGGTGAAGGGTTGATGTCACGGCGCCAGCGGCGTGTATCCATGGTCTACCCAATAGACAGCTGTAGGCAGGCTGTATATCCATCACAAAGAAGTTCGTTTTGAAAACTTGTGGGCCAATCATTATTGGTAATTCTATCTCTCCCAGAACGGATCTTTTAGAACCGTCAAAGGCTCTCACTACCAAGTTACTTGGGCGTAGTGCCAATCCGTCATACTCCAGCTTCACAAGGGCTTTCTTGGGCAGGACATTGAGGGATGACCCTGTGTCCACCAGTACATGAGAAAGAACTGCACCCTTACATTCCAAGGTAATATGCAAGGCCTTGTTGTGGTTGCGACCTTCCGTTGTTAAATCAGTGTTGGTAAATCCTAGCCCATTACTAGCGTTGACATTTCCAACCACAGCCTCTAACTAATTAACAGTAATATCCTCCGGCACATAAGCTGCGTGCAGGAATTTTAGTAGTGCGTTCCGATGAGCCTCAGAGCACATTAGCAATGATAGTATGGAGATTTTGGAAGGTGTTTGGTGAAGCTGGTCTACCACCTTGTAATCACTTTTCTTTATGATTCTCATGAATTCATCAACCTCTTGATCAAAAGGAGTCTTAAAAGCTTCTCTAGCAGCTGGTTCTTCTTGCACCATGCTCTTCCCTTTTGCCTTAGCAGCAGCTTCTGCTTCGGCAATAGGTCTTGGAATTTGCGAAGCAAAGAGACGTCCGTTTCTAGTTAAGCCTCCGCCTCCCCCCACATGGTCTATCTGAGGTGAAGAAGTTGATGATTCTAAAGTGATTTTCTGCCCCTCGCAGTACAGATCTGAACCATAATGCCAAGGGATGGCATTACTGCTTTCGTAAGGAACTGGCCCAGGCACTGTGATATTGACTGGACTGATAGCAGCTGCAGAAGGGACCACAATGGTGTGTGGATCATAGTATATGGTAACCGGTGCTCTAACAGGAGTAACATTTTGTTGGTTGTTGGCGGGAATATTTGCAGGGTCATAGTATATGGTAACCGTTGAGACACTTTCATCAATTGTTGCTGATGTTGTAGAAGGTACCATTGACTGGATGGGTGTTGAAGTTGTAGCAGGAATGGTGACTGAACTTGTATCCGTTGAAGTGATTGATTGAGCAGTTGTTGGAGTTGTAGTAGAATCCGTTGGAACAATGGTTGCTGACGTTGTAGGAGTATCTGTGATTGTCGGTGAAGGAATGGTTGGATTTTTAGGCGCCGTTGTCGTAATCTGAAGGATACCATCCTTAATAAGACCATTTATGCCGTCTCTCAACCTTTCACACCCATTGACTGTAATATTGCAATATCCACAGTCGAGCTCACACCCAGGGAACACTTGGCATTCTAAAAGCTAGGCTTTGATTTCAACCAAAGCTGTTCGAATCTGTGCAACACTGGTGATTAAGGTGAATGGTTTGCCTTCCTCAATAACATTAATCCTAGGCCCATTGTGACTAGGCATTGGATTCCTTATGACATTCGGAGGAGGTGCAAAGTTGAGAGCTTTTGAGTCCACCAAGTCTTGGACTTTCATCTATAAGGCCCTGCATTTTTCAGTATTATGCCCCGGTGCGTTTGAGTGGAATGCACACCTGGCATTGGCATCATAGTTCTTTGGCAAATTAAGAGGATCTGGAGGTGCCAATGTCCTTAACTCGACTAGGTTGAGCTTCAGGAGTTGTGGCAAGAGTGCAGCATATGGCATTGGGACTGGGTCAATCACCCTGTTTGCCTGTGATGGTCTTTGTTGGAAAGGACGCTGTTGTTGGTTGTTGTTGTTGAAGGTTCTCTGTTGAGGATACTGAACTTGTTGTTGATACTGTGGTTGTTGTTGTTGAGGATATGCCGATTGTTGAGGAATCAGAGCTGGAATGGTAACAGCTGCTACTGACCGGTGAACATTCTGAGGTCTGCCCCTGCTTGCATGAATGGAATTGGTCTCACCGGCTCTTCGGGGTCCCACAAAAGGCTTTATGGGATTACTGGATGAACTTGCACCACTGTCGGAGATTTTGCCCATCTTTAAGAGGCTTTCAATCCTCTCACCAGCTATGACCACATCAGCAAAACTGGTAGAGGAGAAGGCATCCAATCTATCAATATAGGTCCCTTGTAATGTATTCATGAACATGTCAGCCATTTCTCTCTCTGACATGGGTGGTTGGACAGCAGCAGCAAGCTGTCTCCACCTTTGGGCATATTCCTTGAAGCTTTCTCGGGAGGATTGAGACATTCCCATCAGGAGGGTCCTGTTAGGAGCCATGTCTAGGTTGTATTGATATTGACGGATGAAAGCCTCAGCCAAATCCTTCCAGCATCTTATGGTGGCTCTAGACAAGTGTGAATACCACTCCCTCGAAGCCCCAGTCAGACTGTCTTCAAAGTAGAACATCCACAGCTTCTCATCCATAATATATGCTTTGAGTCTTCCCAGGAAAGACTGCAGGTGAGTTCGTGGACAGGAGGTACCATTGTATTTTTCAAAGCATGGGGGTTTGAATTTATGGGGAATTCTCACCCCATCCACTAACCCCATGTCCATCACATCGAAGCCCAAAGAATTCTGAGACTCCAAAGATCTTAATCTCTCAGCAATTTCGTCCAATCTCCTATCATATACTTCATCTCCAGCTCCCATAACAGTAAACTGCTCTTCTTGGGGATCCTCTTGCAAGATTCTCCCTCCAGCAGTATTACCCTGCACATTCCTCGGGATGTTAGCTTCTGGATCCAGGTGGGGTCCAAATACTGGTGGATCAATACGAGGCTGGCCCCGTTCATTGTTACTAGTCCCTCTTGTTCCAAGATGAGGCTCTTCAGGAGTTTGTCTTTCCACCAGCTATCTCAACCTTTCTTGACTCTGGGCTAAGCCAGTCATCACAGCCATGAATTGAGACATCTGATTTCTCATCTCCACTCTCTCATTAGCCATCTGGTTCCTGACCTCACTCAAATCCTGCTGTACTTGTTCCATTTGAATACCGGGAAGGTTGTTGCGAGTCGGGTACCGGTGCGCGCGGTTGACAGGGAACACTCAGCGACGAGCAATGTTTCCTGAGATCACAACAAAGTTAGAAACAATAAAAATAAAACCTACAAAACAAAACAAAAGTTAGTATGCAATGCAGTATGCTTATTTGTTTTCCAAGGTATCCGGTTTAGTTCTTGGTTTTGACCTTTCCAGACTTCGAGGAAGATGCTTGATGTTGTTGAGAAAAGAAGCCCAATTAAAACAAACTAATATATTACAAATGATGAACAATACATAGTTTGTTTTACAACACATGCCCCTGGAGGGTCAAAATACAATAAAAGGAAAAGTACATCAAATGGAAATAACAACAAACAAACAATCAGACATCCAGTCCAAACTCATCCTCTCTGACCTCCTTCAGGAGTGCCTCAGTCACTGGACCAGTTGGGTGCTCTGTAATGGTCCTAATGAGGAGGTTCCTGGTAGCAATGGAAGTAGTCAGTTTCTTATGCTTGTCCTGGTCCTTTGATCTCTTCAATTCTGCCCTAAGCTTCAATTCTGAAATCTCCTTATGGGCTGCCAGCAAAGCTTCCTGCTGCTTCTTCTCATTGGCCTCTAACTGTTCAATCTTAGCTTGAGTCTTTTGGTCTTCTTGCGTACGGGCCTCGGTGATCCTGACCCACCTAGCCTGACTCTCTTGCAGATAGTGCTCAGCCCTAGATTTCTGAATTTTGGCCTCCTTGCAGGCATTCTTCAATATCTGTTCTCCATCCCTTTCTTTCCTGATGTAGTCCTCTGTCTTCTCAATTTTGGTAAGATGCTCCACCTTGAGCTTTTCCAATCTCTCAATGTCCAGACGACCATCACTCCTTTCCCAAAGGGTCTTCTTCAAGGCTTGAGATAGGTTCTCATTCCTTTCCTTCAGCTTCTCAAATTATTCTAGGTTGACAGTTGCTCCAGGTTGTACTGTAGAGGGTCCAGGTATGTCCTCCAAGGTGAAAGGCATTCCAGTAATCTGAGCTCTAGTACGGGACCAGTCATAGTACTGAGCTGAAGCAACATTATTACACCTTCCTAGAATTGCCATCCCTTTTGTCTGGATGTTGTCCCAAGCCCAGGATGCTTGCCTGACAACAGCTGAATTAGGTTTCACTTCACAATACAAGGTCTCAGCCAAATCCTGCCCTCTGGGAGGGTGAACCAAAGCATAGACTAGTTGTCTCTTGAACAACAAAGGATTGTAGTTGATGCAACCCTTTACTCCTATCAGAGGCACATTTGGGTATTGTCCACGGCTGGTGATAATGTCCTTGCCTTTGGTGCTCTGGGTGCACCATCTAATATCATCTGAAGTCAAGGCAATGAGCCTTTTAGCCCAATTCTTCTGTTGGTGGGGATTCAGGAAGGCATCTGACTTAGGCAGGTGTTTGAGCAACCAGGTGTAAAACAAAGGAGCACAGCATCTCACCAACTTGCCCCTTTGTTTCTCATTCCTCTGATGAATGGAGTAGTAGAAATCTCCTAGCAATGTAGGTATTGGGTTCTTCAGAAGAAACATATGGATGGCATTCTTGCTGACAAATTTGGGTTCATCTGCAAACAATATAGCCCCATATATGCTGAGGGCTAACAGTGCATAGACTGCCCTCCACTCTCCCAATGAAGCCTTCAGGATGGCCTGAGAGATCAAGAAGTCCAAATGCAAACCAGGGATTCCAGCTTTTGTTGTCATACTTTGCTCAATCAAGGCAGGCTCCATGTACAGTGCCTTTGCCACCTCTTCATTTCTGGGAAAAGTCATTTCTGGGTTTAAAGGGATTCCACCCCTGATAGGTACTCCAATCAAAGAGGAAAACTCTTCCAGCAAAGGCCCTAGCTGAAAGTCTGGGAAGGTGAAGCATCTCAAAGGAGGATCATAAAACTGCAAGCATGTGTGGATCATGCTCCTCTGAGAAGGGTCAAGGTCCATAACCATATCCAGAATACCTCCATAGTGTTCTCTAAACAAAGGGATGTAATCAGGTGTGATGAGTGACTGGACCTGCCTGATACCAGTCAACACAGGCTCAAAGAAGTGGTAGGATATGTTGCTCTTCCTGGGAGTAGTCATAGATGCTGCTGAAGAAGCTGGAGATAGGTGCTGATGAAGATCACAGACTGATGTTGGAAATGAGCCACTGACAGGTTAAGGATGGTGATGATGAAGATAGCTGAAGCAAATGTCTGATGAAGCAGAGGTCTATGCAGAAGAAGGGGTCAAAACCAAACCAGATATGATGTGGATACCCTGAAAAACAAATAAACAAATGTTAAATGATGCAATGATGATATATGCAAATGATATGCAAGGGTTTGTGATCAAGCTGGATCTGACTATCTGCCTTGATGAGAGTCCATGTATGTTCAAAAGAAGGTCCAGATGGAGGTTCAAAAATCCAGTAACCAAGGTGGGGGACTCAAATAAAGAGTCACATGTCCAGGGTTAATCACAAGAACTGTCCAA
Organism: Lathyrus aphaca; assembly: GCA_963966055.1. Lineage (NCBI taxonomy): Eukaryota > Viridiplantae > Streptophyta > Magnoliopsida > Fabales > Fabaceae > Lathyrus > Lathyrus aphaca. Next base: position 528,767,287 of record OZ014521.1, read on the forward strand.
AGTAGAGTACTCTTAATCAAAACAAAAACAGGGTATGTTGTGGCCAAGGGTACCTGCAAACCTGTAAACAGCCCAACCCCCTCACATGTAGCGTTCTAGAACAAGGATCTTCAGACTTGGATCAGTTATGAGAAGTGTAAACACTTCTAACCCGGAGGTACAGTGTTTACAATAACCATAAAAGATCCTCCACTAATTCACCTCAGTTTTTGAAGGTCATAATAAAGGTCATCCAGACTTAGAAGGCTTCCCAGATAGCCCTAGCACTACAGGAAATCTGTAGCACAGAGTTCTCAAGAAGAAACCCACATCTGAACCGTGTTTCATATTCCCGCACCATACCGAAAAGGAATGGGAAAGAACATGAACCACTCTAGCCTAGGTGTCACTCAGGTCCCAGGTATAGGACCTTGAACTCTCAATGGAACCCCACCCACCAAAACAGAAACCAGATCCAGCAATGACAGTATGGCAGTATGATGTATAAAACTGTAAAGAAAGCAATAAACAAGACTGTACATAAAGCAATAAAATAAATACATAAACACATATAGCACATAACACCCCAGTAAACACAAATCAAACGAGCGCTAGGAGGAACCCACAAAAAGAACCAGAAGCCATGGTTACAATATAAGGGTCCCCAATAGAGTCGCCAAGCTGTCGCTCCCATCAAATGACACCCAGATCAGAAGGAGTACAGACGCGAACGGTCGGCGAAAGGAGAGAACACACAAGGGTGAACTGAAAAGAAAAGAGTCGCCAGCTAGGCATTTTTATCCCGAAGGAAAGGTAATGCTGCATAGACCTAGAAAAGATGGATAAGATGGTCGCAAACCAGAGAAACTGAGAAAAGGGGTTGGTTACAACCTGGGAAGGTATTAGCACCCAGATTGTCCGTCGTACTCGACGGGATCCACGCTTGAAAGATTTGTGTTTTAAAGGGGTAGTGTCAGTGCTATTTTGTGTGCAAAAGCCGGAAAAGAATGCAAGTGTCAGTGTAAAAGAAATGTGAAGTGAAATATGAGAGTGTTAGTGTAAGAACAGAGTGAGAAGCTCAAGACTATGAGGCTCAAAGAATAATGCTGGAAGGAGGGGGAATATACATAGACTTTTGTTCGATAACTGTTAAGTTATGCCTATGTATCCTCTTGTGCAATGAGGAAGTCAGAACACCGTAGTTCGACTCAAAGAGACTAAAAGATAAATTGACTTATGAACTGCTTACTTGCCTATGCTCAAGTGTATGACCTGTCTGGCTCAGGTGCAAACTGTCTTGCATTAGACGGAAGAAGCGAGTTCTCGTTTGTGAGTGAATGGGGTGAGAAAAGAATCCCGAAGGAGACGATTATTGTTTGTTTTTGAGTTTTCAGTATTTTATTGCTTTTGGAATTTGTCATAGAAAATGAGCTCAAGCCTAAACCAAGGGTTAGTAAACTCATCACATCCTCCCTCTGATTAGGGGTAATGAGAATACCTTAAGTATGAAGTAAACACCTCATACTTAATTACCATGATGTAGGATTAAGATCATTAACCTACTTGTATTTATTTAGATTTTTTTGGAGTTTTTGTTTAGTGTTAAGTAATGAGTTTAAGCCATAATCAAGGATTTAATGGACCCATTACACCATCCTAATAGAAGGATAATAAATGAGAACATTTAAGCCGAGGAAGGCTCCTCAACTTAATCCATGATTAGGGATTAACCTCATTACAAAACAAGGCCTTTATTAAGATGGATTTTAGTTAATGAAAATATTAAGAAGTGGGTTTCATGGTTTGTAAGACAACTTGAGGGAGACTTGTCCATTAACACTAGGGTTAGTCCTTCTTAACCAATTAAGGAAGAATTAGAACCCTAATGCAAGGCCCAAGTTACAAGCTTGATGTCTTAGTGATTATTGAGTGAATTGATTAAAGGAGTTAAACACATTAAGGGTTCAACACTTAGGATTAAAGTTATACACTCCATCCTAATAGAAGGATGCATGCATAAGCTTAATCACAAAGCCTTAAACCTTAAGGGTTTAGTCCTTGATTATGAGATGAGAAGAGAAGACACAAAGATGACACAAAGGTAAAAACTAATGGGGGGACTAACCAAACCCTAATTGTGATCATGCTTGGATGTTCCTAGGGTTTATGAGGCTTGCAAAAGATCTTCAAGAGAGAAGCCACCAAGGAAGAAGCAGATGAAAGGAGGAGAAGCAGAAGAAAGCAAGACAACTTACTTCACTTAAGAAGATAAATTGCTTGAAGAAAGAAAGAGGAGAAGGAGCATGAATGAGAAAGCTCACTCTAATACAAAAGTAAAATGCAGCAATGATGCATAAGAGAGATGAGAAGAGATCATGAGAAGTGAAGGTAAATTCACTTCTCAAACACTTACCACCTGAAAAGTTAGCAACAAGAAATGAAATGAAATGAAAATGAGATAAAATGCAAAGATAAAAAAACAAAGTCAGAAGCATATCAAGATGTTAATGATGCTAAGAGATGATGCAAATGGTTGTCATGAGATGTGGATGATCATACAAGAGATGGGAATGAAAATGAGACAAGTAAGAAGCATGGAAGTTCATGAAAACTTATGAAATGCAATGGATACAATACATGGCAAATGAATGATGCAATGATCAAACATGATTCTAAGGTGTCCTAAGATGTCTTATAAATCATGTGAATGTATAAAATGTCATGGCAAGTTCATGAATGCAAGCAAATGAGAGATGAATGCAAATGAAGGCAAAAATTAGGGTTTATGCACAAGACACAAAGCAAAATCCAAAATCAGAAGCAAATGACAAGATAAAAAATTGAAAATGGGATCAAGGAAACCCTAACCCTACACAAGTTCACTACCCAAAGGAAGGGACCTAACTCTTAACCTAATGGGAGTTATGATTTTCTCAAGTTGGCTAGGGTTTTAAGGCTCTTCAAAAGGAAAAATGCACATCAAATTGAAAATGAAGGATAAATTCAAACCAATTTTACCCTAGAAACTACATGATATGAAGAATGCAATGCAAAAAGAACCAACATCAAACTCTACATGGTTGAGCAGAATGAATTTTTCTAAGTTAGGGCAAAAATATTGACTTTTAAGAACTTTAATTCCAAAGAAAAAGGTCAAAACATGTCAAGAACCAAAAAGAAATTTGTTTGAAGAGTTTGATAATGTTTCTAAATGTATCAAGATGCAATGTGATTTTTTTGGTGATTTTTAGAAACTTAAATGCTATTTTAATTAATTAATTCTCATTAACTAATTAAATTAAACATTTAAATATTTTTAAAATACGAAAATTATGCAAAAAGTAAAATAAAAATCATTTTCAGAAAGAGAAAAATATTTTAAGGTATGATGCAAAAAATGAGATTTTTTAGAAATGATTTGCTATTTTAAATAAAATGTGCAAGAAAAATAAATAAAAATGAAAATAAAACTGAATTAAATGGAAAGTAATTAGATCCAAGAGCCAGGATTCAAAGATGAGACGCGGGAGTTGACTGGCGCGTGTTTTAGTGACTGGGATTGATTCTGGCAAATTCAAATTTTAATCCTAATTAATTAATGCTAATGACTGGATTAGGGCTAAATCACAAAATCTAGGCCGTTCACAGCGCGCGGGAAGCTGGATCCAAGGGCCTACGTTCAAACTCACCTAAACCCTAACCCTAATTTAATCACTTTCAGATGACCGGAACAGTGGTTCCGGTCATCTTCTCCGGCAAGCACAAAAGACTAACTTCTTCTACAGGCAAAATCAAGAGCTCTAAAGCTCCAGATCGTACCTCCTAACTACCCTGAAGATGAATCAAGCATCAAAACAAATTTCTACAACCTACATCTCAAGATATGGATCAAAACAGAAAAACTGGAAAAATTTAAGATCTTCGATACAGGCTTATTTCTCAACCATTTCAAAAAGTAAAAACACCAGAGTGATCAGTGAAGCACAAGCAACAATTCTATAGCATAAAAAGCAATTTCTGGAAAAAATGTTCTTGAGGTACCTGACCTTGAGCTTCCTCAGTTTGCAACTTTCTGGGCAGTTCTTTGCTTCAAATCACCCCCAATGTTCCTCCTGAAGTGTTTGTGATTCTTGGTTGGAGTTTATATGGCTCCAAAATAGAAATGGCAGAAACTCAGTTCATGAAGTGTGGAAATCGTGTTTTTGATTCTGGGCTTTTTAGGGCAAAGTGATGGTTGGGAAATGATCAGTGGATCATGGTGAGTTGTTATGTGAAGTTTGTTTTGAGGTTTGAGGCTTGTGTGATGAGATTCGAATGAAAATTCCAAGAGGGGGGTTTTGGTGAATGTTGTCTTGTGGGAGGTTTCAGCTTTGCTTCTTGTGTGCAATGTCTTGCTTGAGGTCCACATATGAGATTCTGATTGGGAAGAGAGTTGTTGTGGAGCAGTGTGATTGGTATGACTCATTTTGCAAAAAGTCAAGAAAGTTGTACTTTGAGGTATGGGCAAGTGGCAGGTTGGTTTAGGGGAATGTCTTGAGTCAGCTGGCTTTAGGGAGATCCATGGAAACTGATTTAGTGAGCTGGCTAGGTGGATGAAGAGTTATGGAGCATTTTGCAATTTTGTCCAACTTTGGCCCCTTTTGAAATTCTTGAAGTTTAAGGCATGGAACTTAAGAAATTTTTGGGCCAATCTGAAGTTTAAGTCATGTATGATGTTTGTGTAATGCTTAGAAGTCAAATTTGAGGTCACAAATTGGTTTGGCAAGTGTTTTTGCAAACTTCCCTCTTTGGTGCATAAGTGAAATTTCATGATTTTTCCCAACTTTGCAAAGCCATATCTTGAGTTCTATGATGAATTAGATCAAGTTCTTGTACTTTTTGAAAATGGGAGGATCCAATCTACAACTTTGATGACCAAGAATTTTTCATTTGAAGCATTTTTGAATCAAAAAGAGGAGGTTGAAAAAAACATTCCCAAAATGGCAAGTTTACATTACAAGTCACTTTCCCAAAATGGCAACTTTGCAAATGGCTTGAAATTCTTCAATTTTGTGAACTTCTAACATCTTCTAAGATCAAATAAAGATAACAAACATCCAAAATGATGAAGAAAACCCTTTGGTTGGATTATTGGGGGGCCTTAGATGCCCTGATTTTGCACTGACTTGCTCAGGAAGTCATTTGTTGATCAGATGCCTTCCCCATTGAATTTCTTCATGAAAATTGGTATGCATGATCCTTATATCATATATAGACCAATAGAAACAAGAATGACCAAAAAATTTGGAGTCATGGCCTCTGAAACCAAAACCCTAATTTTAGGTCATCTGTGGAGTTAAGCTTGGCTCTGCTTCTATGCTTTCCTCAGTTCTTGTGATTTTCTGACTTTCTTGATCTTGGGAGGATATAATATGATGATTGAACATACATGGACCCTCTTGAGATGAATTAAGACCTTTGGAGTGGCTCAGAAGGCTCATGGATTGCTCAGATCACAAACCCTAGATGCAGATGACCTTGAACCAATGCAGTGAAGTAAAAATGCAATATGAGATGATATGATTGAACTTATGCAAATGAAAAGATCACAATCCATGATGTGAACTTAGTGAGGGCAAATTTGGGGTGTTTACAGTTTGACATAAAGGTCACAACGATTGAAGAAGCTCGAGACATCAACAAAATGAAGATGGATGATCTTGTTGGGTCACTTCAAACGTTTGAATTGACTATCAATGACGAATTTGAAAAAGAAGAAATGCATAGCTTTTTTGTCTAATACTGAAGAGAAGACTAACCAAGGCAAGGGAATTGAATTCAATGGATGTGAAGGCTTTGGAAACGTAAGATCTGAGTGTCCTATGTATCTTAGGAAGCAAGAGAAAGGTCAATTTGTGTCATGGTTAGGAGATGATCCTGGAAGTAAGCTTGAAGAAGAGCCTGTCAAGCATGTTACTGCATTGATTGGCAGATATGCCTCTGATGAAGATTCTAGTGATAATGAAGTGATCTATGATGAGTTAGCTGCTTCCTACAGAGAAATGTTACTCAGAAGTGCAGAAGTTTGTCAACAAGGGAAGAAATAGAAGAAACTTATAATCCAACTGAAGGCAGAAAAGGAAGAGCATCTGGAAACTATCTCTAAGTTGGAAAATGAAGTGATTTTGCTGAACTTTAAACTTGACAGAATGTCCAAGTCTGTCAGAATGTTGAATAGTGGCTATGACACATTAGATGAAATTATTCAGGCTGGAAAATTGGCAGGAGATATGTGTGGAATAGGATTTAATAATGGAAAGGAACCTCTTTCAGACTTCATTCATCCCAAACTTAAACCAAAGATGTTAAATCAAATGTATCAACATCATGGAAGAAGTAAATTCAATCAAGTTAGAGATGTTACAGGTCTTGTTTATGATAATCAAGTTGTGATGAAGAAAGGAAAAGTCTCTACAATGAATTTTGTTCAACCTAAAAGAAAATAGGAACAAAAGATGTCAGGTCAAATGTCCCAACATTAGAAAAGGCATCGGAATGATTTCTTAGGAAGTAAGACCCAATGATGGAGATGTCATTATTGTGGAAGGTTTGGTCATATAAAACCCTACTGTTACAAACTATATGGTTATCCAAAACAATCAACACATCCTAGGGCTAATCATGGGATGATTAAAACTAGAAAGGTGTGGAAACCTAAGGTGGCTAAAAATGAGAAAGATTTGTCTGAAGACAAAGAGGAAAATGCTAGTGAGAAGAACCATCAATCTACAAAGATGGTCAATATTGATGATCTGAATATTGATGATGTGGCTTCTGCTACTAAGAAAAGTAAGGAAACATCCTCAAATGAGTCAGAGTATGATGTCAAACAAAATATTCAAGATACCATTCCTCTAGTGAACACGCAAGCTGAAGCTGGGAAACAAATTTCATATTCTTTTAGTTCCTTTTCTGCTCTTGGTGATTAGATGGGTTCTTCTATTGATTTCCTTACATTAGTTTGATTTCCCTTAATGCATAGTTGCTTGGTTTGTCATATTATGGCTAAAAAGGGGAAGAAGTAAGTAATATTAGTGATCTTTGGTCGTTTCCTTGTGGGGTGAGATTCTACTATTGAGGGGGAAACATTTATCTTCTCTAGTTGTTGTAGAAGAAGATATTTGTGAAAAAGGTTATCTTGTTTTCCGTTGCTGATCTGATGTTAGCCTCTGACCTGGGTAGAAGGGTTATTTGGTTAGTTTTAGCCAAAATATGCCAAAGGGGAAGATTGTTATTTCTACAGTTTTGGTGTTGGAATTAATTTTGGTAAAACTAACTTGACAATGACTTGTTGGACAAGATGTCATAACATGCTGAAGAACTTGTTCTATAGCAGGTTTTGCAAGGTTTCAGGTAAGAAGTGCTGACATGGTTGCTCAGACATCAGTACATATGTGGTTATAATACTTAGCAGATGTTGAGCCAGATGTTGAAACATCTTCAACTATCATGACAATATTACTGTCATGTGTTACAGACAGATGTCGAAGAAAGACATCATGACATCTTGGTCTGGTACTACAGGTGTTGCTGTTATGTGTTACAAAAAGATGTCAAAGACGGATGTCATTAAATCTTTGTCTGGTATAGCAGGTGCTGCTATATTATATCTCTTGACATATTTGATGAGTATCTTTTGGATACACCTCATTATAATGTGCATGTCAAGGAGATTTACTACGAACAAGTCCAGATTTAATTGGATTTCTTAAAAAGGATCTTGGAGACTTTTTAGGAAACTAAAGATTTAAAAGTTTTTATTTTCTTGGAGAATATCTTGTAAATTTTGTGGGATCAGAATTGCTGCGTTTTTAAGCCCAAATCCAATCTAATTTATGGTGATAAAAGGGATGAATTTAACCTAAAAAAAGCGTGAAAAAATACATGGTTGATTAATGAGTTCTTAGGTTTTGTTGGTTGAATCCCATTCACTAATCACTTAGATGATTGAATTGGACTAAGTTTTATTGAGTTGTAAGTTGTCCACTCTACGAAACAAAAGTGTGTTGTTCTAGATTGAAGCTTTTAAGAAAAATTAAGTGTTTTCCTTGAAGTGTGTTCTTCTTTTTTGTAATTTTTTATTTTTATCACTGCTTGTGATTGAGGGGGAGTGAGTGGTGTCTCTTATCTAAGGGGTTCTTAGGTAGAAGTTGCACGTGTAGAGATTAGGTGAGAAGATTGTAAACCAGAGGTTGTTTGCTGAGAATCTTCAAACTAATTCTATTTAGTGAATTTCCTTCCTGGCTTGGTAGCTGTATACATAGGAATTTTGACAACATGAGTTTGGTGCATAAAAGCTTTAATAGCTTTTATAAAGATCTTTTAAAAAATTGATCACTCTTTCTTCCAAACATGTCCAGAATCTCGAGAAGGTTTGTGATGATTTGGTTTATAAGTCGAAAAGGGCCTGTCGAAAGAGACGTTGGATTGCTGATTGGAAGTTCTTCACATCACTACGGATAAAGTTTTGTTGTTATTTCGACAATGAAAAGTACGACAAAGGAAAATCTGATAGAAGGATTTTGGATTTGAATTGTAAATCAACTTGATGTAACAAAGAGACACATCGTTTCATCAGTTGAAGAACAATTTTTGTATGAATAACTGTTTCGTTTGGTAAAAGGGGACGTGGAAGGCTTTCAGAAGACATTAGCATATACAATGCCAAGTGGCATTTGTTTAGGATTTGACCGTTGTTCGACGGTTATGATATTTGTATATAAATAGGATAGTTTGCTTTGTGAAAAGTGTGTGAAAAATATTGTACAAATTCCTGTAAACTTACTCAAGTACTTGTGTGTAAAGAGAAAAGAGAGATTATTTTGGAAATGTACGTATCAACACCAATTTTACCTCAAGTTATAAAAGCTTTAAGTTTCTTCTTTAAATCTTTGTTCTTTGTTTTTCCTTTACTTTCCATTCACGTTTCCAGCAATTTTATATTTCAGTCAATTTATATTTAAGCAATTCTTTATCTTCATGTCAAACATTAGTTTTCTTTCATTAAGTCTTCAAACGCGTTAGTTGATTCAAATATATAAACACCTTCAACTTCAATATAAATAACAATAATTGGTTTACTCTAGAACATTTCGATAGAAACATATAAACACCATTTTTAGATTATCCTTCATTTGATTCTTAGCATGCGACGTCTTAGGACTTGTTTGGTTGGTCCTGCCAGTCACCTTTTTCTAAGAGATTGGTTAACCAGAGGTTGTTCGCCAGAAACACCAGCGAACAGTAGCCTCCAGACGTAGGTGTGTTTGGACCGAACTGGGTTAACAATTGTTGTGTGTTCATTTACTTTCTATAACTAACTGTTTGTGTTCATCTTGTTCATTGTTTGAGAAAGCAGAGATAAAATTGTTCCGACATCTCAAAGGACATATGTGATATGCTATACAAGAATTTCAATATTAAAATATGCCACCAATGGGGGTTAAACCCGGGATCTCCTTAGCATGGTGCATGTCCTACTAATAGGCTAAGCATTTGTTGTTGTATACTTGTGCAATGAATAAGTATTAACCTAAATCTTGAATTAAGTAAGATTGTTAGTTTATTTGAGTGTTGTAACTCCGTTTTGAATGCAGACAGATGTGTTAGAAAGATAACATAGATGATTATTATTCTTATACCATGTTATATTACCTTGTGTGCCTTATGAATGCTATGAATCATACTATGATGTATTCTAAACATTGTTTTTTGTTAAATGTGAAAGAACATGATTAAACACTTATGAAGATGAGTGAGGAAACCTAGGAGCATAACTAGGAGATTGACTTGGAAAGAAAATCTAGGTTATGGAAAATGAATTATATGATGATGCTTGGACACAATGGTACCTCGGTGTGTATCATGGACAAGTATTTTCTTGATTAATGAATCAATATGTAATGTATGGAACCTGTGGAATTATATATATATATATATATATATATATATATATATATATATATATATATATATATATATATATATATATATATTAGTAAGATGACTAGGATATGACAGATGACTTAGATGGTAATATTTTTGCATTTGATTCATAGGTGTGTATCTTTGACAAATAATTGTTTAGTGGAGAAGTGAGGCATTATATGTAACATGTGGTATTTGTTGTGATTTTTAAGGTGATGTATTCTCCTTGTGATTGTAGAAGACAATTACGTTATCCTTAATAATCATGTAGTCAGAAACAACCTTTGATATGTGTTGTTCTAAGAGTTGATACTTATGTAAAGTTTCTTTGGAATGTATGTACTATTACTTTGACAGGTTTGAATCCCATATGTACGAATGGAGCCTACGGGTAAAAGGCATGAGATGGGAAGAAGGTCCCATGGGAAGCGACGATTCATGTGGAAAACACCTTGAATCCGAAATCCATTTCGTATTTCAAAGAACATTACAAGGATTCGTGACCCATGTCGATAGTCATAGATGTGAGAGAGGATGTGGAAGTTTTCCTTGATATGATTTCCGATTAGTGGTAGCTTGAGTCGGTGAACCCAAGTAACATGTTTCTGATTAGTCGCTAGAACCTTGTAAAGCCAAGAGAATCCATAAGATTGGGAACCCACTGAGATTATCATCTCACCCAATTTCGTTGAGGAAGTTCAGATTCGGTGAAGGGTAAGGACAAGATTGTTTGATGTCCTTACTTGTCTAAGATTTTTGGGATGACTTATAGTTGTGAAGACACTATTTTAGGATCATTCTATATGATATAGTTCTTATTTAATTTTAGGGCATGTTGTATTTATGCCACTCTTAGTTGGTTTGTTTTGGGCATGTAATATGTACAATGTGTGACTAGAAACTTATGTATTTCAATACATAAGTTTCTAATCTCTCTCTCTCACACACACACACAAACACACACACACTAAATCGATCTAATCAGATGACTTGATCTCTAAAAGAATCACTACATCTTCAAAATTTCAAAACTTTAAAATATCATCATTTCATATGTTATAGGTATCACACAACACAATAGTACAAAATGCATATTCAAAATTTTGTTCTAATAAATTTTGAACAAAATATACTTATATTTTAATTTTATTTCTTAAGAACATTATCAAAACAATGTCGATTTGTCTGAAAAAAAATCATTTAATTAGTTGATTTTTCAAAATCACCAATTCATTGACTTTGAACTATTTTGATCATTTTTTGTCGATTTTAATTGATTTAATAGCTTATATTGTCCATCAATCAGATCATATTAATGACACTTGCAATTCGTGATTTGATCAATTCGACCAAACAATTCGGTCTGATATTTATAATACTTCAATCAACAAATGAACTATACAAAATAAATGAACTTTACTACTTTCATTCATTACTTGTTACTTATCATATGTAATAACTCTATCCAAAGACACCAATAGACATAATATATAAAGTATAAACCGTCCAAAGTTATATTATTTTTTTGAAAAGCTAAAGAATGCATTCATTAAAGAGCACAAGCAGTGCCAGTGTTATGAACACAAAAGTGATTTATCAGAAGATATGGGAAAAAAACACAATCACCATTCAAAGTTCCACAAATGGAAATTGACGGCTACACGTGTTATTTTAAGGATGAGCCACGTGTCCTATTTGGCCGGTATTGACGGTTGAGACACTTGGTTGTGCTCCTTGATAAAGGAACACTTGGAACATCATCCCATGTATCTTTGTCTCTAGCACTTGTTTTTCTACCCCTTGTTCCTGCTGTTTTAAGGTACCATGTGCCTCATGACTCTTATTTAATTGATCCAAGAGCAAAAAGAATTACCAAGCATAACTAATTTCAATAAAAATAAGAGTAAAAAGAGGGAAAAAAATTACAATGTAAAGTAATATGTAAAACAAAAATCTTCTTGATACTAATGATGAACAAAATGTCAAAATCTTCATCAATAATTGTGAAGAGAAAATAACAAGCCAACATTTTCATTGCAGTAGGTTTCACAAGACAAAATTGCTACTTATACTTTATCAAAATAATGTCACAATTGATAAAAAAAATTGAAAAGTAAAAAATTAAATTATAAAAAAATTATAAAATGGGAGGTTAGGCCTGACCTAACTAAAATAGTAAAAATAAAATAAAAATAGTCATAACAAGTTATTAGGTCAAATTCGTCGAGAGAATTATAGACAATATGCAATTCTTAATTTTGCATTAACATATGCTTTGTGTTTTGTAGAAATTAAAAATGAAAAAAAAAAATTCATTTGAAATTAAAAAAATGTGTTTGGATTGTCTTCTAAGAAGATTTATTTATTTTTAACGTCTATTGACTCATATTATTGATAGATTCAAGGGAGATCAAAATATTCATATTATTGATAGATTTAAGGTAAATCAAAATACTTACCTGAGATGTGTAGAGTTTTTGACCATATGTGTCTAAGGTCATATTTTTTTTTTATTTTCATGCCATATGTATTTTGAGGATGACATGTGTCCTTTGGTGGTCTTGCCCTTTATGAGTCAAAGGTATTATTTCTGTCTATTTGTGATTGACATTAATTTTGGTAAAATAACCTATCATTGATATGTTGGACAAGATATCCTAACATGCTGAAGAACAAGTTCAATTTTCAAGAAGAACAAGTTTTTGGAAGATGTCGGATAAGATGTTCCAACAGAGATATTCGACATCTTTGTCTGTTACAGTTTTAGAAACTGTTATTTTTTGTACCAATCACATAATATTCTGTTGAATATTATGTGATCATAGATGGTGTCCAAGTGTGGAGATTTTCAGAGATTGAAGACTTGAAGATCGCAAATCAAGGAGAATATCTTGCAGATTTTGTGTAATCAAATTTGCTGCATTTAGGAGTCCAAACTGAAGGTGTGAGAAAAACACAAGAAATATGGGGATTGAATTGAGGTTTTCACTATTGACAACTTTTCGCAAAGGAAAGGATTACGTTAAGCTATGCTATGATTGTGTTGCGGAAGCATAAACATAAAGTAAAGCATAATGCAAGAGTAAAGAACACATGATATATCCTGGTTCACTTGAAAAATTCTCAAGCTAGTCCATTCCACCCGCCAAGGTGATTTCACCTTTAACAAGGACTTAATCCACTAAAATGAAACCATCATTACAATCGCGCAGCTACTTGTCGGGACTAACTGCACAACAACCCGTCGTGACTTCCTTGGGCGGCCTACAATCGTGACTAACTGTACAACAACCGTTGTGACTTTCTTGCGCGACATACGATCATGACTAACTGCAAAAAAACCTTTGTGACTTCCATGCAGGGCCTACAACCGTGGCTAACTGCACAACAACCTATTGTGACTTCAGGCTCTAGAACACATAGTTTTGAGCAGCACCAGGAACTTAGCCCCACAACAATTAACTAGAACACATAGTTCTGAGATCGCGCTAACTACTATGTTTTGAGCCTCCTAAAGTTCTGACCTTCACCCGATCCTTTAGAGAAGTGAGTATCCCGATTAACGCGATCTGGAGCTCACTAAGCGGGATCTATGGCGGTTTAGCAATAAATGATAGCGTGTTTAGCGCGCTGTTGCGGGCTTAGCGCGCTGTTGCGGGCTTAGCGCGTTGTTGCGGGCTTAGCGCGCTATACGTTTTTCAGCCCCTCTATAAATAGATTTGTTCAACTTTTTTCTTGGATCTTTGTTCTTTTCCTAGAGAAAACAACCTAAAAACACTATAGCATCTTATTTTCGAAGAATCAGAGCATCAATAGTCGAGAGATCGTCGTTGATGCCTGTTCCTCTTTTCTATTTTCTTGTTTCTGAAGCTACCATATCAATGGATAGAAAATCTCCTTTTGTGTCAGGATTATAAGGTATTGACATTGATGTAAGCTTATGAACTTATGGATGATAAGTATTTGGTGATAAACTTTGTTTTATGGTTTATTCTTTGTGTTGATTCATGATGTGATTAGTGCTAATATTATTGAGGAGGAGGAAATCAAAGAAGTAGTCGTTGAAAAGAAACTTGATGAAGAAGTTGTAGTTGAAAAAGAAACTCATGAAAAAGAGGTGGAAGATAAAAAGATAAGGAGCAATAAGGGAAAAAAAGAGAGAATCTGATTCCGGTTCAAAATCTACCTTATCCTCATGCGCCTTCAAAGAAAGATAATTCTAGGTGTTATGCTCGATTTATGGATATTTTTAAGAAATTTCATATCAACATTCCATTTTCTGAGGCTCTTGACCAAATGCCAAAGTATGCCAAATTTTTGAAGGATATTCTTTCGAAGAAGAAAAGATTTTCTGAACTGGAAACTATTGTTCTTAATGCTAGTTGTAGTGCGATAATTCAAAGAACCTTGCCAAAGAAAGAAGCGGATCTGGGGCATGTAACCTTGTCGGTTATCATAGGAGATGTATATGTGGGCAAAGGTTTGATTGATTTAGGCTCAAACATCAATTTGATCCCATTGTATATTGTGAAGTGTTTGGGAACTATTGAGATGAAGTTGATAAGGATGACTTTACAATTGGTCGACAAATCTACAACTTATCCTCATGGGTTGGCTCAAGATGTGTTGGTTAAGATGGATAAGTTCTTCTTTCCGGTGGATTTCATTTTCATTGACATGGAAGAAGATGAGGATGCCCCATTGATTCTTGGATGTCACTTCATGAAGATCTCCCGAATGATGATTGATATGGATGATGGTATGATGCAAGTTAGAGTCTTGAATAAAGAAGTTTGTTTCAACCTCTTTGAAGCAATGAAGAACTCGAAGGACAAACACGATAGTTTCCGTATCGATGCAACAAATTAAGCCATTATGACGGTTTCAAAACAAGTACATCTATCTTCTCCTTTTGAAAGAGCTATTCATGAAGCATTTGAAGCACTCACCAAAGACGAAGAAAGTGAGCTTGAAGCTTGTTTGGATGAACTTGACACTTTGAAATAAATTCAACCGTTTGAAGAAGAAAAAGAGGAATTGAAGAAAGATCCAAATGATGAAAATGTTCGACTTGAATTGAAGGTGCTACCTCTAATTTGAAGTATGCATTCCTTGATGAAATTGGTAACAACCCGGTTATTATAAGCAATGTTTTGTCCAACAAAGAAGAAACCTATTTGATTCAAGTGTTGAAAAGAAATCAAGAAGCTATAGGATGGGTTCTTTCCGATCTTAAAGGAATTAGTCAATCTTACTGTATGCATAAGATTTTAATGGAAGACAATTTCAAGGCGGTAGCTCAACTACAACTTCGTTTGAATCCAACTATGAAAGATGTTGTTCGGAAATAAGTTGTAAGGCTTTTGAATGTGGGAATGATCTACCCAATCTCTGATAGTCCTTGGGTAAGCCCTGTGCATGTTATTCCTAAAAAGTGTCGCATGACCGTTATCCTAAATGAGAAGAATGAGCTAATCGCAACAAAGATTGTGACATGGTGGAGAATGTGTATCGATTGTAGAAAGTTGAACACCGTAACAAGAAAAGACCATTTTCCACTTCATTCATGGACCAAATGCTCAAGAGGTTATATGGGAAACAATTTTATTATTTTTTGGACGGTTATTCAGGGTACAATCAAATTGTTGTTGACCTGGAAGATCACGATAAGACGGCTTTTATTTGTCCCTTTGGCATTTTTTCCTATCGAAAGATGCCTTTTGGCTTATGTAATACGCTGTAAACTTTCTAAAGGTGTGTTCAAGCTATCTTCTCCGAACTCATAGAAAAGACAATGAAAGTGTTTATTATGGATGAATTTTCCGTGTTTGGAGAGACTTTTGATTTATGCTTGGATAATTTGGAAATCGTTCTTGAGAGGTGTGTGAAGACCAATTTGGTGTTGAATTGGGAGA
This sequence comes from Lathyrus aphaca, assembly GCA_963966055.1. Taxonomy (NCBI): domain Eukaryota; kingdom Viridiplantae; phylum Streptophyta; class Magnoliopsida; order Fabales; family Fabaceae; genus Lathyrus; species Lathyrus aphaca. The sequence continues at coordinate 528,783,147 of OZ014521.1, forward strand.
AATGCAACTTTATGGTAACGCGAGGAATTGGGCTTGGCCACAAAGTTTCTTCAAAAGGCTTTGAAGTCGATCAAGAGAAGATTGAAGTGATTGAAAAGTTGCCTCCTCCAACCAACGTCAATGGAATCAAAAGCTTTTTGGGGCATGCAGGGTTCTATAGGCGTTTCATCAAAGATTTTGCAAAGGTAGCAAGGCCATTGAGAGCTTGCTCAACAAAGACAATTTATTTTTCTTTGATGACGAATGTCTTATTGCTTTCCAAATTTTGAAAGAGAAACTAATTACCTCTCCAATAATCATCGCTCCAAATTGGACTTTAAATTTTGAATTAATGTGCGACGTGAGTGATTACGATGTTGGAGCGGTGTTAGGTCAAAGGAAGGACAAAATTGTTCATGTTATACACTACACAAGCACAATATTAAATGAGGCGCACGTAAATTATGCCACAACCGAAAAAGAGTTACTTGTGATTATATACACACTTAAGAAGTTTCATTTTTACCTAATAAGGTCAAAAGTGGTAGTTTACAATGATCATTCGACAATCAAATATCTGCTCACCAAACCAGATTCAAAGCAAAGGCTCATCCGTTGGATCCTTTTACTTTAAGAATTCGATTTGGAAATAAAGGACAAAAAGGATTCATATAATTTGGTTGTCGATCATTTGTCCCGTTTGATCAATGTTGAGGTAGCCAAAACAGAAAAAGAAATCTGAGAGGAATTTCCCAATGAAAAATTATTTTGAGTACAAGTTAGGCCCTAGTCCGCGGACTTTGCTAACCACAAAGAAACTGGATTGATACCTGAGGACCTAAATTAGAATCAAAAAAGGAAGTACTTATTGGATGCGAATTATTATGTTTGGTATGAGCCTTATCTTTTCAAGATAGGAGGTGATATGGCATTGTCACAACTCGCCTTATGGAGGCCATTTTAATGGTTCGAGAACGGCCACGAAAGTCCTGTAATCAGGCTTTTATTGGCCTACTATGTTTAAAGATGCAAATCTCCATGCGCAAAGTTGTGACACTTGCCAAAGAACTGGTGGAAATAGAAAAAGGGATGAGGTTTTGTGGGCGTACCGTATCGCTTATAAAGCTCCAATTGGCTTAACTCCATTTTAAATGGTTTATGCCAAAACATTCTATTTACCCGTTAAAATGGACCATAAAGCGTTGTGGGCCTTAAAATTATTAAATTTTGATCAAAACATGGTCGGAGAAAAAAGGAAAGTACAATTGTATGAATTGGAAGAAATTGTAAGAACAAGAGTTGTCTCTGAATTCTATCTCTATGTTTTGATGATAACAATGGAGTATTTATGAAAGAACTATTTTATATTCCGATGTTTGTTAAAGTGAAGATCAAGAATATTTTATATATTAAGATCAACCAAACATTATGAATGAGTACATAAATGCTAATATGATAAGTTACTATGTGTAACATTAGTCGCAAGCGTGTTGAAGAAGCTAGTGTGCTTCTGAATTTGAACACAATAAAAAATATCCAAGGATGCAGATGTTACATTGGCAATGCTCTTACAGATGTTGTTCTGAATGTAGTTCTAATCAGATAGCGAAGCGAAGCTTCTGAAATTAATCTTCTAAATAACTAAGTTCTGAAGATTCTAATGACTTGAAGTTTTGAAGACTTGACGTCTGAAGACCAAGTGCTTGAAAGATTTTGAAGACTTACGAGTTCTGAAGATTAAGGTTTTGAAGAACTAAGTGCTGAAGACTCTGAAGACAATGCTCAATGTGAACAAAGTTTTGAAGACTCTAAGACTTAAAGTTCTGAAGAACCAATTGTTGAAGACTCTAAAGATAATTTTCTTTGTGAAAAAAGTTCTGAAGATTCTAAGACTTGAAGTTCTGAAGTCCATGGGTTTCAAGCCAAGTGCTAAAGTCCTGAAGAACGCAGTTCTATGTGAACAAGTTATGAAGACTAAATACTTAGGTTCTTTGAATACCTAAGTATCATTGTCTCTAACTCATGCTTCATTCATTGATTTATAATCAGAAGCCTCTGAAGTTCAGATGATAATGTTACCATTGTCAAGGATAGTACACAATACGATAATGCTTTATCCCACTACCTCTCCACTATCTTTGAATCGTGGAAAAGGACAATACATGGTTGTACTATTTAATTCCTTGTGTAACAAATTCCTCAGTATCCGAATTAGGTTGTAACGACTCTTTTATCTTTGGACATAAAAGGCAAACATCACATGCTTTTTGACGTTGTTGGTTCCTATAGAATCCTTGCTGGTTTCTAATGGAAGCTAAACCACAAACGTTGATGTTGTTGATTCCTATTTGGTTCAAATGAACAACCACACTTTTGAGTGTTGTTCATTTTGAATAGGAACTCAACTTGGTTATTGATCCTAAAACTGAAATGATCTATGTGAAGTAATTACGGATACAACCATTAAATTTAAGTGTTGATCCTCGATTGTTGCATTTCCATGATCATAACAACAATACGGTCGCTCCCCCGAAAAGACACCTGGGTCAGATAGGGTACAGACGAGAACGGTCGACGAAAGGAGAAAATGAAATGAAGGTGAAGTGAATAGAGTCGCCAGCTAGACATTTTTATCCCGAAGGAAAGGTAATGCTGTATAAACCTAGAAAGATATGGATAAGACGGTTGCGAACCAAAGAAAACTGAGAAAGGGGGTTGGTTACAACCTGGGAAGGTATTAGCACCCAGATTTTCTGTCGTACTCGACGGGATCCACGCTTGAAAGTCTATGTTAAAGGGGTAGTGTCTGTGCTATCTGTGTGCAAAAGCTGGAAAAGAATGTACAAGTGTTAGTGCAAGAAAGGAGTGAATGCTCAGGAACTGAGGCTTAAAAGAGAATGCTGAAGGAGGGGGGATGACACAGAGACTTTTGTTCGATAATAGTTAAGTTATGCCTACGTATCCTCTCGTGCAATGAGGAAGTCAGAACACCGTAGTTCAACTCAAAGAGACTGAAAGATAAATTGACTGGTGAACTGCTTGCTTGTCTATGCTCAAGTGTATGACTTGTCTGGCTCAAGTGCTAACTGTCTTGCATTAGACGGAAGAAGCAAGTTCTCGTTTGTGAGTGAAGAAGATGAGAAAACAATCCCGAAGGAGACGATTATTGTTTGTTTTGGTATTTTCAATCTTTTATTGCTTTTGGTGTTTTTCATAATTTAATGAGCTTAAGCCTAAACCAAGGGTTAGTAAACTCATTATATCCTCCCTTTGATTAGGGATAATGAGAATACTTTAAGTATGGGATAAACATCTCAACTTAATTACCATGATGATGTAGGATTAAGATCATTAACCTACTTGTGATTATTAGGATGTTTTTGGGTTTTTGTTTAGTGTTAAGTAATGAGTTTAAGCCATAATCAAGGATTAGTGAACTCATCACACCATCCTAATAGAAGGATAATAGATGAGCACACTTAAGCTGAAGAAGATACCTCAACTTAATCCATGATTAGGGATTAACCTCATGACAAAACAAGCCTTTATTAAAGTTGATTTTAATTAAGAGTGAGATTAAGAAGTGAGTTTTATGGTTTGTAAGACAACTTGAGGGGGACTTGTCCATTAAACACTAGGGTTAGTCCTTCTTAACCAATAAAGGAAGAATTAGAACCCTAATGTAAGGCCCAAGTTACAAGTTAATGTCTTAGTGATTATTAGATGGATTAATTAAGAGGTTTAAACAAATTAAGGGTTTAACACTTAGGATTAAAGCTATACACTCCATCCTAAGAGAAGGATGCAGGCATAACCCTAATTCCAAAGTCCTAAAGCCTTAACGGTTTAGTCTCTAATGATGAGATAAGAAGAGAGACACAAATAAGACTCAAAGGTAAAAGATAAAGGGGGACTAATTAAAACCCTAATTATTGTCATGCTTGGATGTTCCTATGGTTTGTAAGGCTTGAGAAAGATCTTCAGAGAAGCCACCAATGGAAGAAGCAGAAGGAAGAAGGAAGAAGCAGATGAATAAGTTACTTACTTCATTGAAGAAGATGTAAACACCCAAAATTTTCCCTCACCCATTCACACCATGGCTTATGATCTTTTCATATGCATAGTTCAATCATAGCACCTCATATTGCATTTTTGCTTCACTGCATTGTCTCTAAGTCATCTGCATCTATGGTTTGTGATATGAGCAATCCAAGAGTTACTTGAGCCACTCCAAAGGTATTAAATCACTTCAAAGGGGTCCATGTATGTTCAAGCATCATATTATATCCCCACAAAGTCAAGAAAGTCAAAGAATCACAAGAGCTGAAGATGGCATGGAAGCAGAGCCAGGTTTAACTACACAGATGACCTAGAATTAGGGTTTTGGTTTCAGAGGTCATAACTCCAAATTTTTTGGTCATTCTTGTTTCTATTGGTTTCTATATGATATAAGGATCATGCATATCAATTTTCATGAAGAAATTCCATGGGGAAGACATCTAACCAAGAGTTGACTTCTTGAGCAAGTCAGTGCAAAATCAGGGCATCTGAGGCCCCCAATGACCAAACCAAAGGGTGTTCTTCATCATTTTGATTGTGTATGATCTTTATTTGGTCATAGAAGATGTTAGAAGTTCACAAAATCGAAGAATTACAAGCCATTTGCAAAGTTGCCTTTTTGGGAAAATGACTTGTAATGGAAACTTGCCATTTTGGGAAACTTTTTCAACCCTTTCTTTTTGATTCAAAAATGCCTCAAATGAGAAAACTTTGGTCATGAAAGTTTTAGAATGGATCATTCCCTTTTCAAAAAGTACAAGAACTCATGCTAATTCATTTTTGATCAAAAGTTATGGCTTGTCAAAGTTGGGAAAAATCACATAATTTCAAGTTAGGCACCAAAGAGGCAAAGTTGCAAAACCTCTTGCCAAGGCAAAATGAGACCTCAAAGTGACTTCTAATCTTTGTACAAACACAAACCAATGCCTAAAAGTCAGAATGCACCAAGAGTTTGTCCATTTTCATGACTTGTACTTCAAGTAATCACAAAAGGGCCCAAAAGTCACAAAGTTGCAAAACCAATGACAAACCCTAATCCACTTGCTGCATTGCTTCTAATCCATTCCCATGGCTCTCCCTAAACTCAGATGAGCCAAACCATGCCCCTATCACAGCCTCACACTTGCCCATACCTCAAGTACACCTAACTTGGACTTTTTGCAAAAAGACCCATACCAATCAAGCTAGGCCACACCAACTCCTCTGACCTATCCAAGAGTGATAAGTGGACCAAAAGAGACATAACACAACACACAACACAAGCTGAAACCTCAGATTTCCAAAGTTATCAAAAATTCCCCAACTTGCAAAACCTTTCGAATCTCTCAGCTCACTCAACCAATCTTCAAACCAACTTCACCATTGATCTCAAAGTGACTCACTGACCACAAACCAACCATTGAAACATCCAAAAACACCCCATAAACCAAACACGATTTCTGACCAGTTGGCTTGCAAACTCCCAAACCAGCCAAAAGAAATTCCTTCCAAGCACCAAAACTTCATCAGAAGTTCAAGGGGAGTGGTTTGCACAAAGAGAGAAGGCCTAAAAGTCCCAAACTGAGAAAGCTCAAGCTCAGGTACCTCCTTGAAACATTTTTCCAGAACTCTTATTTTTAGTTTCTAAATGATAAAGCATGCTCTCCTGATCATACTGGACTTTGAAATTTTGAAAATGGTGTAGAAATGAGCTTGTATTGATTGACTGAAATTTCTGCCATTTTTGTTCTTCCTTTCGAATCTTGTTAATGGTGAGAAATAAATTGTTTTTGAGGGCAGGGATGAGTTTAGGGAGGTGAGAGGAAGTGATCTGGAGCTTTAGAGCTCCAGAAATAACCTAGGGAGTGATTTTGAAACTTTCAGGGAAGGGTGTCACCAGAGAAGACGACTGGAGCTCTTCTCCGGTGACCTGAAGGTGATTAGGGTTTGGTAATTAGGTTTAGCCAAGTTTAAATGTGGACCTTTGATCTTGTGGACTTTTGTTGACTCCCGCGCGAATGGAGGGCCTGGATCTCTCATTAAACCCTAATCTTCAATTAATTAGTTTAATTAAAATTAATTAGTCAGAAGCAATCTGGACCACCCATTTGCGTGCAAGTCAGCTCCCGCGTGTTTAGTTTGAATCTCAGCCTTAGATCCTGCATACTTTCCATTTAATTTCTTTTTTATTTCATTTTTATTCATTTATCTTTCATATTTATTTTAAAATAGTTAGAAAAATCCTAAAAATATTTCCCTTCGCATTTTTGTTTCAAATATTTTTCTTAATCAGAAAATGATTTTTATTTTATTTTTTTGCATTGAAAATTATTTTTAAATCATTTAAATGTTTATTTTTAATTAATTAATGGAAATTACTTAATTAAAAATACATTTAGGTATTTAAAAATCACAAAAAAAATCACATAGCATTTAGAAACATTTAGAAACATTGTTCAACTCTCAAAACAAATTTCTTTTTTGTTCTTGATGCCTTTTGATCATTTTCATTGGATTTAATTTCATTTTAAGGCAATATTTTGTTTCAAACTTCAAAAATTTCTTTCTGCCTAACCTTTGAGAGTTGAATGATGATTCTTCTTGAATTGCACTCTTAATAGCATTTAGTTTATAGGGTAAATTTGATTTAAATTGATCTTGCATTTTCATTTTGTTTAGCATTTTTCTTGTTGAAGTACCCCAAAACCCTAGCAATTTTAGGAAATTCATAACTTTCACTAGGTTAAGAGTTGGATCCTCTCCTTTGGGCAGTGAGTTTGTATAGGTTTAGGGTATCTTTGATTGCATTTTCAAATTTTTATCATGTCATTTGCTTTTGGTTTTGGATTTTTGCTTTGCATGATGCATGTAACCCTAATTTGTGCCTTCTTTTGCATCCATTTTCTCATTTTCTTGCATCCAATGACTTGCCATGACATTTTGTGCATCAACATGATTCATAACACATCTTAGGACATATTAGATTCATGTTTGATCATTGCATCACTCATTTGCCATGTTGTATGTCCATTACATTCCATAACTTTTCATGTACATTCATGGTTCTATGCATGTCTCATTTGCATCCTTATGTTTGTTTGATCATTCTCATGCCTTGCCTCATGTTTGTATCATCTCTTAGCATCATTCACATCATGTTCATGCTTCTGGTTTTGTTTTGCATCATGACATTCCATCTCATTTGCATTGCACTTCATCTCTTTTGCTAACTTTTCAGGTGGTAAGTTGTTTTGAGAAGTGAATTTGCATTCACTTCTCACAATCTCTTCTCATCTCTCTTGCATCTTTGCTGCATTTTATCTTGTGTATTGGATTGAGCTTGCTCATTCATGGTCATCTTACTTTCTTTCTTCAAGCAACTTGTCTTCTTAAGTGAAGCAAGTTGTTTTGCTTCTCTTTGCTCCTTTCATCTGCTTCCTGGTGGTTTCTCTGAAGATCTTCTTACAAACCTCATTAACCCTAGGAATGACCAAGCATGATAATAATTAGGGTTTGATTAGTATCCCCACTTAGCTTTTACCTTTGTGTCATCTTTTGAGTCTTCTCTCCTCATCTCATATTCAAGGACCAAACCCTAAAGGTTTTAAGGCTTTGTGATTAAGCTTATGCCTGCATCCTTCTATTAGGATGGAGTGTATAACTTTAATCCTAAGTTTTGAACCCTTAATGTGTTTAAATCCTTTAATCAATCCATTTAATAATCACTAAGACATCAAGCTTGTAACTTGGGCCTTGCATTAGGGTTCTAATTCTTCCTTAATTGGTTAAGAAGGACTAACCCTAGTGTTAATGGACAAGTCCCCCTCAAGTTGTCTTACCAACCATAAAAATCACTTCTTCATCTTATCATTAACTAAAATCCATCTAATAAAGGCTTTGTTTTGTCATGAGGTTAATCCCTAATCATGGATTAAGTTGAGGAGTCTTTCTCAACTTAACTGTTCTCATCTATTATCCTTCTATTAGGATGGTGTAATGAGTCCATTAAATCCTTGATTATGGCTTAATCTCATTACTTAACACTAAACAAAAACACCATAAACATCTTAATAATTACAAGTAGGTTAATGATCTTAATCCTACATCATGGTGATTAAGTGTGAGATGCTGACTTCACACTTAAGGTATTCTCATTACCCCTAATCAGAGGGAGGATGTGATGAGTTTAATAACCCATTGGTTTAGGATTAAGCTCATTTTCTTATGACAAACTTCCAAAAGCAATAAAAGATTGAAAACTCACAAACAAACAATAATCGTCTCCTCCGGGATTCTTTCCTCACCTCATTCACTCACAAACGAGAACTCACTTCTTCCGTCTAATTAAAGACAGTTTGCACCTGAGCCAGACAGGTCATACACTTGAGCATAGACAAGTAAGCAGTTCACAAGTCAATTTATCTTTCAGTCTCTTTGAGTCGAACTACGGTGTTCTGACTTCCTCATTGCACAAGAGGATACGTAGGCATAACTTAACGGTTATCGAACAAAAGTCTTTGTATATTCCCCCTCTTCCAGCATTATTCTTTAAGCCTCATTGTCTTGAGCACTTCACTTTTATTTCACACTGACACTTCTCTTATACATTTCACATTCTTTTACACTGACACTTGCTTTCTTTCCAGCTTTGATGCACAGATTGCACAGACACTACTCCTTTAAAACACAAATCTTTTAAGCGTGGATCCCGTCGAGTACGGCGGACAATCTGGGTGCTAATACCTTCCCAGGTTGTAACCAACCCCCTTTCTCAGTTTCTCTGGTTCGTGACCGTCTTATCCATATCTTCCTAGGTCTAAGCAGCATTACCTTTCCCACGGGATAAAAATGCCTAGCTGGCGACTCTTTTCTCTTGAGTTCACCCCTGTGTGTTCTCTCTCTCCTTTCGCCGACCGTTCGCGTCTGTACCCCTTCTGACCAGGTGTCATTTTGGTGGGAGCGACAAAAGATAAGTAACTTAGAGAAAGAAATTGAGAGATGAACATGAATGATCAATCTCACTCTAAGACAATGAAAAATGCAGCAAGGATTCATATGAAGAAGATGAAGAGAAGTGAGAAGTGAAGGCAAATTCACTTCTCAAATTACTTACCACCTGAAAATGTTAGCATAAGGAAAGAAATGATATGAAATATTACATATGAATGGGCCAATGCCAAAACCAGAAGCAATCACATGATGAAAATGATGCTATGACATGATGCAAAGGCATACCAAGTGTTATAAATGTTCATACAAAGAGAATGAATGCAAATGAAGCAAATGAGAAACATGAAAACACATGGATGTTTATGAAATGAGATGGATGAAAAACATGGCAAATGTATGAAGAAATGACCAAGCAATGTTCAAGCAATGTCTTAAGATGTCTAAGATGGCATACAAGTGCTTAGAATGTCATGGCAAGTTCATATGTTCATGCAATGCAAAGTAAGATGCAAGTATGGATGCAAAATTAGGGTTACATGAAAGGATGAGATGCAAATGACCAAAACAGAAACAAATCACATGATACAAAAATGCAAATGAACTCAAAGGAACCCTAACCCCATATGATATCATACCCCAAAGGAGAAGGTCTAACTTTTAACCTAAAAGAAGTTGTGATTTTTCTAAGTTAACTAGGGTTTTGGGTACCTTAAGAGGGAAAATGCAAATCAATTTGAAAATGAAAGATAAATTCATGAAAAAACTATCCTAGAAACTACATGCTATATAGAAAACAATGCAAAAAGAATCATTGTCAAACCCTTCATGGTTAGGAAGAAAAGAATTTTCAAAGTTAGGGTTCCAAAAAGGGAATTTTATGAACCCTAAATTCAAGAAAAATGTCAAAGTTGGATCGAAATCAAAAAGAAATTTGTATGAATGGTTTGACAATGTTTCCAAATGTCCTAAGATGCAATGTGAATTTTTTTGGAATTTTTAGAAACCTAAATGGTATTTTAATTAATTAATTTCCATTAATTAATTAAAATAAACATTTAAATATTTTTAAAATGATTTTTAAATGCAAAAAATAAAAATAAAAATGTTTTCGAGTGAAGAAAAATATTTGGAATTAAAATGCAGAAGGAAATATTTTTATGATTTTTCTAAGTATTTTAAATAAAATGCACAAAATAAATGGAACAAAATGAAAATAAAAATGAATTAAAGGGAAAGTCAACTGATCCTAAGGCTGAAATTCAAACATGGGAGGAAGGGATTGACTGCGTACACAAATCAAAGGCTGGGATTGAATCTGGGATTTAATTAGGTTTTAAAATTAATTAATCAGGTTTAAATCCTAATGAACTAATCTGAGCCATTCACTGCCTAACCCTAATCCTCATCTAACGGCCAAGATTCAAATTTCCCTAATTACGTGGATTAAACCCTAATCAGTTTCAGGTGGCCGGAGAAGACTTCTAGTCGTCTTCTCCGACGAGACCAAACTACAAACTTCTTCCTTTGGCCATTTCCAGAGCTCTAAAGCTCCAGATCACATCATCTAACAACCCTAAGCACGAATCAATCATCAAAACACATTTCTCATTCATCATTTTCAAGATTCGAAGAAAAACATAAAAATGGCAAAACTTCCAGACAGTCATGAAATCCTTAATACGCAACCATTTTCAAAAATAAAGACATCAGCATGATCAACACATCACATAGATTCATTTAGGAACTTAAAATTTCATTTCTGGATAAAAAGTTCTTGAGGTTACCTGAGCTCGAGCTTTCTTAGTTTGGAGCTTTTGGACCTCTTCTCTTGTGCAAATCCACTTCACTTGACCCCCTGATGATGTTGCAATGATTTGAAAGAGTTTAGAATGGCTGGTTTGAGTGGTTGCACTTCAACTGGTCTGGAATCGTGTTTGTGTTTGGCTGGCTTTTAGGGCTTGGTAATGGTTGGGAAATGTTCTAATGATGATGGTGAGTTGAATGGTGAAGTTTGTTTGTGGTTTGAGTGGCTGGACAGAGAGTTTCGAAAGTTTGAAGCTTGAGGGTGATTTTGTGAAACTTGGTGTCTCTAAGGTTTCAGGCTTGTATGTCTTGTGTTATGGCTTGCTTTTGGTCCACATAACATAACCCTATTGGCCAGAGAGTGGTTGTGGCTGCAGCTGATTGGTATGGGGTGATTTGCAAAAAGTCAACAAATGGTGTACTTGAGGTATGGGCAAATGGCAGGCTTGGATTTGGGCATGTCTTGGTTCAGCAGAGATCAAGGAAGGCTCATAGATCAGATTTGATGAGGTGTAACAAGTGTATGAGAGGTTTTGTATCATTTTGCAATTTTGAGGAACTTTGGCCCTTTTGGAATTTCTTGAAGTTCAAGGCATGAAATTGAATGATTCTTTGTGAAACTTGGTGTCTCTAAGGTTTCAGGCTTGTATGTCTTGTGTTATGGCTTGCTTTTGGTCCACATAACATAACCCTATTGGCCAGAGAGTGGTTGTGGCTGCAGCTGATTGGTATGGGGTGATTTGCAAAAAGTCAACAAATGGTGTACTTGAGGTATGGGCAAATGGCAGGCTTGGATTTGGGCATGTCTTGGTTCAGCAGAGATCAAGGAAGGCTCATAGATCAGATTTGATGAGGTGTAACAAGTGTATGAGAGGTTTTGTATCATTTTGCAATTTTGAGGAACTTTGGCCCTTTTGGAATTTCTTGAAGTTCAAGGCATGAAATTGAATGATTCTTTGGGCAATTCTGGTTACAATGCAATGTATTATGTTTTTATGATGCTTAGAGAGTGATTAGAGGTCACAAAATGACTTGGTATGTGAAATTGCAAAAAATCCTCTTTGGTGTGAAAGTGAAAATTATAGGATTTTTGCCAACTTTGCAAGGCCATAACTTTAGTTCCATAATGAATTAGAACTTGTTCTTGTACTTTTTGAAAAGGGAAAGATCCAATCTACAACTTTCATGACCAACAATTTTTCATTTGAAGCATTTTTGGTTGAGAAAGAGGAGGTTGAAAAACTTTCCCAAAATGGAAAGTTTCCATTACAAGTCATTTCCATTTTTGGCAACTTTTGGTTTAGCTCAAATTTCTTCAAATTCGTGAACTTCCAAGCACTTCAATGATCAAATAAAGATCATATAACTTCAATTTGATGAAAATACCCCTTTGGTTCCATTGTTGGGGACCTGAGATGCCCTGATTTTGCTCTGACTTGCTCAAGAAGTTACCCAATGAACAGATGACTTCCACAATGAATTTCTTCATCAAACTTGGTATATATGATCCTTATAACAAATTGAGAATATTAGAAACAAGAATGACCAAAAAATTTGGAGTTATGGCCTCTGAAACCAAAACCCTAATTTCAGGTCATTTGTGTAGTGAAACCCTAGCTCTGCTTCCATGCCTTGCCAGTTCTTGTGATTTCTTGACTTCCTTGATCTTTGAGGGATATAATATGATGATATAAAACACATGTACTCTCTTGGAATGATTGGAGACCTTTGGAGTGGCTCAGATGGATCCTTGGATCGCTCAGATCACAAACCCTAGATGCAGATGAGCTTGAATTTATGCAGTGAAACAAAAATGCAATATGAGATGGTATGCTTATACTAATGCAATCATGAAAGATCACAAGACAATGGTGAAATAAGTGAGGGAAAATTTGGGGTGTTTACAGCTGCCCCTATTCAAACATGAGTTAGCTGTGCAGGATGTAAGCGACGGGATTAACAGGCAAACAAGATAACTCGTGGTTGAATACCAAAGACAGTCCAAAATTTTCACTCACTGGGGAGAAGAAGAAAAAGGATATAAATTGTAAAAGAAAGTATAGTATGATTATTAAATGAGGACGATGGAGGACGACCATCGAGCAGAGGACGACTACTGGGGAATTAGAGAGATCATGATGGGGACGACCATCAAGCTCGGAAAGTAAAGTAAACAACGATGAGGACAACCATCGGTTCAAAGAATAAATGAAATATTGATGAGGGACGTTCATCAAAGGTGAAGGACGATCACCTAGCAGGGGACGGCTGCTCTTTATCGCGACATAGGACGAATGTCGGATAGAAAAGGTCGACGATGGGGATGGCCATCGGATAAGCATGATGAAGGACGATCATCAAGAGGTGACGGACGATCACCTAGCAGGGTACGGCTGCTCTCGGGATTTATCTCGACATAGGAAGAATGTCGGATAACAAGATCAACGATGGGGACGACCATCAGATAAAAAATGATGAGGGACGATTATCAAAAGGTGAAGGACGATCACCTAGCAGGGGACGACTGCTACAATATCACGACATAGGACGAATGTCGGATAGAAAGGGGTTCCAATAATGGAGACTCTGCTGAGGAAAGGATGAGGGACGGTCATCCAAAGGTGAAGGACGATCACCTGGCAGGGTACGGCTGCCGAAAGTATCACGACATAGGACGAATGTCGGATAGAAGAAAGGTTGCTTTGCTGGGGAATGGTAAACACGGACGAGTGTTTACGCTCAAGAATGAAAGGTATACGTGTTTGGATGCGGTGTATAGATTAAAGATGCAGACGAGCATCCTTCGGACCATGATACAGACGAGTATCGGTAGAAACAAACGTTGACGCGTGTTCAGAGATGATGATATGGACGAGTACCAACTGGTTAACAAAGAACACGGCCGAGTGTCGAATCTGTGGGGAATGAGTGTATATATAAAATACTTGACGAGTATCTATATAAGTATGAACAAGTATTATGAAGTATGAGCAAGACACAGACGAGTGTTCAACTTGCTGGGGGGAGTTTGACACGGACGAGTGTTAGAAGAGAAAGTGTATAAGTTATGAACAAACATTTATATATGAGAGTGTAAAAGGTATTCTGGTGACCTGTGGGGATAGGATGACATGGACGGGTGTCAACAAGAGTGTATTATAAACAAGTGTTTGGTTTTAATAAGTGACTTAGCAACCATGCTGGGGAGAGGTGACACGGACGAGTGTCAGAAGAGTATATACAGGTATTTGTATTTGAGAATGCAGAGAGGATGTTCTGGCTTATATCTGCAGGGGAATGATATGACACGGACGAGTCTCAAAAGAGTATATATAACAGGCATTTGTGTTGAAGAGTGCAAAGATGATGCTTTGGATTTTATTTGCAAGAGATGTGGGTTTTGTATATACATTGCTGATGAGATATTGATTGTATTTGCCGGTGACTAGCTCGAAACTGGCTTGTGATCATGCAAATGTTTGATTTTTGTCGTAATGCTCCGTATTAGACGGAATGCTACACTCTGTAGGGGATAATGATGCAAATGCTATGATTATGCAAAAAGAAAACTGATCCGGGATTCGGATCCCGCTGTTGTGAAGATCTCTGGCTGATCTGCTGGAGGGATACCCTAGTTGGGAATGAGATCATTGGTAGATCTGTTAGGAGGTGTAACTCTGCTTGGGGAAATAGATCACTAATAGATCTATCCGGTAAGGAGAAACCCAGCTGGGGGGGGGGGGTAAGGAAGCTTTCGTCACTTTGTCGTGTGAGAATTTCAGGTATTGCCCTCCTGGGAGAGTCTGGAACTCTGCGTGGAGATGGTTCCTTTATCTTTGAGAGACCTGGTACTCTGTTTGGGGAAGAAAAGATCACTAAACGATCTTCCTAGAGTTCTCTGTGGGGATCCCGGCTGGGGAAGCTTCTGTTGAATAGACTTATGCTAGGGATGAGGAGCATTCCAGATGCTGCTTGGAGGAGGTATACTAGGGAAGTGATGCTTGGCATGCCCCATGCTGCGTATTTGAATACCTGCAACCTGTTAAGACAAAGAAACACACGAGTATCCCGAGGTATCCCTTATCAGATTCCCTTAAAGGAGTTAGATATTCCTGAGAGTAAATACATTTCTTGCAAGCATTTATTAAGAATGGCTCGTTTGTTTTACGCAAGTATTATATCATGGATATTAGACATTTTGCAAACGAAACAAAAATGTACGCAACGAGGTGTGATTGGAAACTCTGATTTTATTAATATAGGTGCCCTGAATTGGCAAATACAATCAAAGAAACAGATCCCCTGGAATGAGGAGATTGTTACAAATTGAAAAAGAGTAAAAGTGTTGGCAATGTTGACGACGCTCTGGTGAGTTTTTCTTGCTATGACCTGTATGACCTTGACACTCTTCTCACCTTGCTTTCTGAAGAAGGTTGATTCTGATCGATGCTTTAACTCTTTCGAAGCTTGCCGTGTCGTGAATGATACAGACGAATTCAGAGTGCAGTTGTTCGCTTATTCCCTTATTTTGCGTGGATCGGCCTTTCGGGTTTTCAATCCACCGGGATACCCATTTTTGCCTGAGTTGTCCAATGTGGCTTTTCAACTCAGCGGGTGTACATATTTTTTTTAATTCTTCCCTTATTTTTTGCCTGAGTCTTTTATTCTGTTTTTGACTCGCCGTGATGCCCTATTTTTGCCTGGACTTACATTCTGTTTTTATGTCCAACGGGTCTTTTCATGCGAAGTATTTTTTAACTGCATCTGAATTCACAGGGGATAAGAAATCTTCACCATCCATAGTAGTGAGCATCAGTGCCCCACCCGAGAAAACCTTCTTCACTATGAATGGACCATCGTAATTTGGAGTCCACTTGCCTCTGTGGTCTGTATGAAGAGGATGGAGTCTCTTCAGCACAAGATCTCCTACTTGGTATTCCTGAAGCCTGACTTTCTGATCGAAGGCTTTCTTCATCCTTTTCTGATATAGCTGCCCATGACAGATTGTAGCTAATCTTTTTTCTTCGATCAGATTCAGTTGATTGTACCGAGAACGGACCCATTCTGCTCATTCAGCTTGACATCCATCAGTACCCGTAAGGAGGGTAATTCAACTTCAACGGGTAGGACTGCCTCCATACCATACACAAGTTGATTCGGTGTTGCCCCATTAGACGTTCTAATCGAGGTTCGATACCCATGCAAGGCAAATGGTAGCATTTCATGCCAATCTTTGTAAGTTACCACCATCTTTTGCACAATCTTCTTGATGTTCTTATTAGCTGCGTCAACAGCGCCATTCATCTTTGGCCTGTAAGGATAAGAGTTGTGATGTTGGATTTTGAAGTCTCGGCACAGTTCTGCCATCATTTTGTTGTTCAGATTGGAACCATTATCAGTAATGATTCGCCGGGTACTCCATATCGACAAATGATGTCTCTTTTCAGGAATCTGGCTACCACTTGTCTGGTGACGTTAGCATATGAGGCTGCTTCAACCCATTTGGTGAAATAGTCAATGGCTACCAGGATGAATCTGTGGCCATTTGAAGCAGTTGGTTCAATATTTCCAATCATGTCAATGCCCCACATGGCAAAGGGCCAAGGTGAAGACATCACGTTCAAAGGATTCGGAGGCACATGCACTTTATCTGCATAGATCTGGCATTTGTGGCACTTTCTGGCATAGGCACAATAGTCTTCATCCATTGTGATCCACTAGTAACCTGATCTTAATAATTTCGAAGCCATTGCATGTCCTCCAGCATGGGTACCGAAAGATCCTTCATGCACCTCGTGCATCAGCAAGTCTACTTCTTTCTTATCAACACATCGGAGTAGAACCATGTCGAAGTTTCGCTTGTATAATGAACCATCAACATTAAGGAAGAAACTACCGGCCAGCCTTCTTAATGTCTTCTTATCATTGGATGATGCCCCAGGTGGGTATGTTTGATCCTCTAAGAAGTATTTGATATCATGGAACCAAGGCTTGTCATCCTTAGCAATGTCCACAGAGAATACATAAGCTAGTCGGTCAAGTCTGGATACCAAAATCTGAGGCACATAGTTGGCAGTTTGAACCTTGATCATGGAGGAAATGGTAGCTAAAGCATCTGCGAACTGATTTTCGTCTCTAGGGATATACTCAAGTTTGACTGTTGTGAAGAAAGTCAATAATCTCCTCGTATAGTCACGGTATGGAATTAGATGCTCTTGGTGAGTGTACCATTTCCCATTGGTTTGATTGATTACCAAAGCTGAATCTCCGAATACAGTTAATGTCTTGATCCTGATGTCAATGGCTTCCTCAAGACCCATGATACAGGCTTCGTATTCAGCTTCGTTGTTAGTGCACGCAAAGGTGAGTTTTGCCGAGAAAGGCATATGAACTCCTTTAGGTGTAATGAGCACTGCACCAACTCCACGACAGTTCATATTGACAGCCCCATCAAACATCATTGTCCATTCTTTTTCTGGGTCAGGCCCTTCAGTGTGAACAAGCTCTTCATGATCTTTTGCTTTTAGGAACATGATGTCCTCATCAGGGAAGTCAAATCTCATTGGCTGGTAATCATCAATGGGTTGCTCAGCTAGATAGTCAGACAGTACACTGCCTTTGATGGCCTTTTGAGATGTGTACTGAATGTCATACTCTGTTAGAATCATTTGCCATCTCGCAACCCTTCCGGTAAGTGCTGGCTTCTCAAATATGTACTTGACGGGGTCCATTTTTGAGATCAATAAAGTAGTGTGAGTCAACATATACTGTCTTAGTCGGCGAGCAGCCCACGCTAAAGCACAACAAGTTTTCTCGAGCAGTGAATAACGTTGTTCACAATCGGTAAACGTTTTTCTTAGTTAGTATATTGCATACTCTTTTCGACCAGACTCGTCATGCTGGCCCAACACACACCCCATTGACCCTTCTAATACTGCCAGGTACATTATTAGGGGTCTTCCTTCAACTGGAGGCATAAGAATTGGAGGTTCTTGTAAGTACTCCTTGATCTTGTCAAAAGCCTTCTGACAATCTTCGTTCCACCTGACCGTTTGTTCTTTTCTTAACAATTTGAACAAGGGTTCACAGGTTGCAGTAAGGTGAGATATGAACCTTGATATGTAGTTCAATCTACCTAGGAACCCCTAAACTTCTTTTTCAGTCCTAGGTGCAGGCATCTCCTGAATGGCTTTGACTTTGTCAGGATCAACTTCAATTCCTTTTTCACTTACAATGAATCCCAGTAGTTTACCGGAACGTACCCCGAATGTGCATTTGTTGGGGTTTAGTTTCAGCTAGTACTTTCTCAGACGCTTGAACAACTTCAGCAGATTTACCAGATGATCTTCTTCAGTGAGGGACTTGGCAATCATGTCATCCACGTAGCATTCAATTTCTTTGTGGATCATATCGTAGAATAATGTTACCATAGCCCGTTGATAAGTCGCACCGGCATTCTTCATTCCAAAAGGCATTACCTTATAACAGAATGTGCCCCAAGGTGTGATGAAGGTAGTTTTCTCCATGTCTTCGGGTGACATCCTGATCTGATTATACCCAGAAAAACCATCCATGAAGGAAAATACCGAGAACTGAGTTGTGTTGTCGACCAATACATCTATGTAAGGTAATGGGAAATCATCCTTCGGGCTAGCTCTGTTCAAATCCCGGTAATCCACACACATCCTTACTTTTCCATCCTTCTTAGGCACTGGTACAATACTAGCGACCCACGAAGGGTAACTAGTCACAACAAGGAAACCGGCGTCCCACTGTTTTTGTACTTCTTCTTTAATCTTCATAGCCATATCTGGACGAGTACGGTGTAGCATCTGTTTCACTAAAGGACAATCTTCTTTCAAAGGCAGCTTGTGCATAACAATGTCCGTATCTAGACCTGGCATGTCTTGATAGGACCAAGCAAAGACGTCGACGTACTCTCGAAGCATGTCAATAAGCTGTTCCTTCACTGAATCTTGCAGACTGACCCCAATCTTCACTTCCTTCAAGTCTTCTTCAGTACCAAGATTAACTGTTTCAACCTCCTCCTGCTGAGGAGTAATCTCTTTCTCTTATTGTCTTAACAACCTGGCTAACTCTTCTGGTAACTCATAGTCTTCTTCAACCCCTTCATCAGCTTGATTAATTGGATTGTCGAAGTCATACAAGGTCATAGAAGTGCTGTTGTTGGTGCAATCTGGAGGATAATCTCTGCAAGGGTTGAGATTTGTTCATTTTAGTGATATGTTTTAATCTTGTTTAGAAAAAAGTGAAAATGAAGTTGTTTATTTTGAAAACATTGCCATTTTATTGTTTTGTACAAAAGTGAAAAATGAAAAGACAGTGAGCGAAAAAGAGACTCGTTTGCAAAAGATGTCTGATATTCATTGATTAATCATTTGCACAAAATTACAATATGGCCCTATTACAAAATGAGTCCTTACACCTTGGGCAAGATGCAGGACTTGATGCATGCTAAAAAGACAGGAAATAATAATTACTCTGCAGGAGTAACCCTTATAATTTCATGGGAAGATCAGTTAAGGACTTGGCTCCCCGGGATCCTTGGACGTATCCAGCTCTCCAGGTTGCGGTCGCTTTCCACCTCGTCTTCTAGATTGTTAACAGCATCTGGGGTGAGCATCCCCCACTGAC
This sequence comes from Lathyrus aphaca, assembly GCA_963966055.1. Lineage (NCBI taxonomy): Eukaryota > Viridiplantae > Streptophyta > Magnoliopsida > Fabales > Fabaceae > Lathyrus > Lathyrus aphaca. The sequence goes on from OZ014521.1 coordinate 528,802,572, forward strand.
GAACTTGGGCTCCTTTGCAGCCTTTGACTGATCTTGTCGGAATGGTCTGTAACCCAAACCGAATCTATCTTCCTTTTTCTCCACCGGAAGCAGCTTGCCCCAGCCTTGGGCATTACCATCTTCAACAACCTTCCGGGCTTGCTGATAGGAAACAATTGAAGTACTCATCATGTCCTCCTAGAATACAGCAAATACTTCAGTCGCCTCATTGACATTCAGGGCCTCGAACCATTGGCTCATTGTCTCATGGATTTCACCATCCATCTCAATATATTTATATGTAGCCAGATGACTAACAAATATGTCCTCCTCACCACAAATGGTGATAATATGTCCTTCACATTCATATTTCAGTTTCTGGTGAAAGGTCGACGTTATCGCGCCTGCGGCGTGAATCCATGGTCGACCTAACAAACAGTTGTAAGCAGGCTGTATGTCCATCATGTAGAAAATGGTCTTAAAGACTTGTGGACCGATTATCACTGGCAGCTCCACCTCTCCAAGAACAGATCTTTTGGAGCCATCAAAAGCCCTGACCACAAGGTTGCTTGGCCGGAGAGCTATCCGATCATATTCGAGCTTGACAAGAGCTTTCTTGGGTAAGACATTGAGTGAAGACCCAGTGTCTACAAGAACATGAGATAGTACAGCTCCTTTGCACTCCAGGGTTATGTGCAAAGCTTTGTTATGGTGACGTCCTTCGGTCGTTAAATCACCATTAGTGAAACCTAGCCCATGGCTAGTGTTAACATTTGACACCACTGTTTCCAGCTGATTTACTGTGATCTCTTCTGGCAGGTAGGCAGCGTGCAGAACTTTGAGTAGTGCATCACGATGGGCTTCGGAACACAACAACAGAGATAAGATTGAGATCTTTGAAGGAGTCTGGTGGAGCTGGTCCACAACTTTATAGTCGCTTCTTTTAATAATTCTCATAAACTCATCCACATCTTGATCGAAGGATGATTTATGAGTTTCTTTTTGTGCAGATTCTTCCAGTATCACACTCTTCCCTTTCGCTTTGGCAGCAGCCTCTGCCTCAGTATTAATTCTGGGAGCCTGTGACACGAAGAGACATCCGCTCCGGGTGAAGCCTACGCCTCCCCCGACATTGTCCACTTGGGGAGTGAGAACTGGAGAATCAAGAAGGAATTTCTCTCCGTTGCAATACAGATCAACACCATAATGCCATGGTATAGCACTGTCTTTATCATATGGGACTGGCCCAGGCACCGTGATAGTGACTGGGCTCACTGCAACAGATGTTGGGACTGTAATAGTCTGTGGATCATAGAAAATAGTAACAGGACCTCTGGCGGATGTTGGTGGAGGTGAATTGAAGCTTGGTTGAAACTGTTGTGACTGTTGAAAGTTGTTGGAATTCGGGACCGTTGTCGGGTCATAATAGATTGTGACAGTGGAAACATCATTGTTGGTATTTGCTGAAGTTGTAGTAGCTGGTGCAAATGAATTGTTGTTTGCTGAAGGGATGGATGAAATGGTTGCTGAAGTTGTAGCTGAATCAGTTGGAACAATGGTTGCTGCAGTTGTAGAAGAACCAGTAGGAAAGATGGTTGTTGCATTTGTAGAAGATTCGCTTGTTGTTGACAAAAGAGTTGTTGGTGTTGTAGAAGCGGTTTTTGTAATTTGTAGAATGCCTTCTCTGATCAGGCCATTGATTCCACTCCTCAAGCTAGCACACCCATTCTTAGAAAGTTTGCATAATTCACAACAGGCCTCACAACCTGGAAACACTTGGCATCTTAAAAGCTGGGCTTTAACCTCTGCCAGAGGTGTCTGAATACATGCAATATCTTCAATCAAACTCAAGGTTGAGCCTTCCTCTATAGCATTAATCCTTAGCCCACTGTGGCTCGGCATAGGATTTTTCATTACATTGGGAGGAGGTGCAAAGTTTAGGGCCTTTGAATCTACCAGATCCTGAACCTTCATATGCAGAGCCCTGCATTTTTCCATAGAATGACCAGGTGCGTTAGAGTGAAAAGCACACCTAGCATTGACATCATAGTTTCTAGGAAGGTTTTGAGGATCAGGTGGAGCCAATGTCCTCAACTCAAATAGATTGAGCTTTAGGAGTTGTGGCAGTAGTGTAGCATACGACATTGGAATGGGGTCAATCACCCGGTTGACCTGAGATGGCCGCTGTTGAAAAGGGCGTTGTTGTTGATTGTTGTTGTTATTGTTGTAAGATCTCTGTTGAGGAAATTGTTGTTGCTGCGGAAAGTGTTGTGTTTGTTGAGTATACTGAGGAGGTGGAGCAGGGATAGTAACAGCAGCAACTGTTCTGGGAAAGTATTGGGGTCTACCTCTTCCCATGTGCACAGAGTTTGTCTCACCAGATCTACGGGGCCCAACAAATGGTTTCCTTGTACTGCTTGAACAGGCACCGTTATCGGAGATCTTTCCCATCTTCAGTAGGCTCTCTATTCTTTCCCCAGCTATCCCCACATCTACAAAACTGGTAGAAGAAAATGCAGCCAATCTGTCAATGTAGGTTCCTTGGAGAGTATTCATGAACATGTCTGCCATTTACCTTTCATACATAGGGGGTTGAACTGCAGCAGCCAGTTGCCTCCACCTTTGGGCATATTCCCTGAAGCTTTCACGGGAAGATTGAGACATTCCCATTAGAAGGGTCCTGTTTGGGGCCATGTCCAAGTTATACTGATACTGACGGATAAAAGCTTCAGCCAAGTCTTTCCAGTTTCTTACTGTGGCTCTGGTCAAATGGGAATACCATTCTCGGGATGCCCTGTTAGACTATCCTCAAAGTAAAACATCCACAGCTTTTCGTCCATGGTGTATGCTTTTAATCTTCCCAAGAATGATTGAAGGTGGATGCATGGGCAGGATGTGCCATTATACCTTTCAAAACACGGGGGTTTGAACTTGTGAGGAATTCTCACCCCTTCCACCAATCCCATGTCCATGACATCAAAACCTAGAGAGTTTTGGGATTCAAGGGACCTCAGTTTCTCTACAATTTCATCAAACCAACGGTCGTAAACCTCATCACCAGCCCCAACCACTGTGAACTGCTCTTCTTGAGGATCCTCTTGCAAGAACCTTCCTCCAGCAGTGTTACCCTGAGTATTCCTTATGGCATTGATTTCTGGGTTCAGATGAGGCCCAAACTCTGGTGGATCAGTGCGAGGTTGCACGTGATCATTGTTACTGGTACCCCCTGTACCTGGATGGTGTTCTTCAGGAGTTTGTCCCTCAACCAACTCCCTTAGTATTTCCTGGCTCTGAGCTAAACCAGTCATTACAGTCATGAATTGGGTCATCTGATTTCTCATCTCAACCCTCTCATTGGCTATTTGGGTCCTTACTTCATTCAAGTCTTGCTGAACTTGATCCATATGGAGCCCCAGAAGGTTGTTTCTTGTCGGGTACCGGTGTATTCTGTTAACAGGGAACACTCTTCTGTGAGCAATGTTTCCTGAAACCACAACAAAGTGAGAAATAACAACAAAACAAAAACCTACAAAACAAAGAAAATGTTAGTATGCAATGCAGGATGCCTATTTGTCTTCCAAGGGTATCCGATTTGGTTCTTTGGTTTTGACCTTCCCAGACCTCGAGGAAATGCTGATGATGTTATAGAGATAGATAAAGCCCACCAATAATACAAACTGATATATTACAAAGAGTGAAAATACATAGTTTGATTACAATACATTCCCATGGTGGGTCAAAATACAACAACAAAATCCAAAAGTATAACAAAAGGAAAGTACAAGCAAAAGAGTCAAACATCTAATCCAAAGTCATCCTCTCTGACTTCCTTCAGGAGGGCCTCAGTCACTGGACCTACTGGGTGCTCTGTGATAGTCCTGATGAGGAGATTCCTAGTAGCAATGGCATTGGTTAACTTCTTATGCTTATCCTGATCCTTTGACCTCTTTAACCCCGCCCTAAGTTTGAATTCAGATATCTCCCTCTGAGCTGCTAATAATGCTTCCTGATGCTTCTTTTCACTAGCCTCCAATTGCTCTATCTTAGCCTGAGTCCTTTGATCCTCCTGTGCACGGGCTTCAGTGATCCTGATCCACCTTGCCTGGCTCTCCTCTAGATAATGCTCTGCCCTAGCCTTCTAAGTCTTTGCTTCCTTGCAAGTATTCTTCAGTACCAACTCCCCTACCCTAGCCTTCTGACTCTTTGCTTCCTTGCAAGTATTCTTCAGTACCAACTCCCCTGCCCTAGCCTTCCTGATGTTTTCATCCGTCTTCTCAATCTTGGTCAAGTGCTCAATCCTGAGCCTTTCCAATCTCTCATTATCTAGACGACTGTCATTTCTCTCCCAGAGAGTCTTCTTCAAGGCTTCAGAGAGTTGAGTATTCCTTTCTTTCAGCTTCTCAAACTCTTCCAAGCTGACAGTAGCTGCAGGTTGTACTGTAGAAGGTCCAGGCACATCTTCTAAAGTGAATGGCATCCGGGTGATCTAAGCTCTGGTACGAGACCAATCAGAATACTGTGCTGAAGCTATATTGTTGCATTTTCCCAAAATGGCTGTCCCTTTGGTTTGAATGTTGTCTCAGGCCCAGGCTGCCTGTCTGACAATAGTAGAGTTGGGCTGGATTTCACAATAGAGAGTCTCAGTCAAATCTTGTCCCCTGGGAGGATGAACCAAAGCATACCCTAATTGTCTTTTAAACAGTAAAGGGTTGTAGTTGATGCAACCTTTCACTCCTATCAAAGGCACATTAGGATATTGCCCACAACTAGTAATGATGTCCTTGCCTTTGGTGCTCTGAGTGCACCATCTGATGTCTTCTGATGTCAAGGCAATAAATCTCTTAACCTAATTCTTTTGCTGATGAGGGTTCAAGAAGGTATCTGACTTTGGCAAATGTCTTAGCAACGAGGAGTAATAAAGGGGAGCACAACATCTGACCAGTCTTCCTCTTTGCTTCTCATTCCTCTGGTGTACTGAGTAGTAGAAGTCTCCGAGCAAGGTAGGAATTGGGTTCCTCAATAAGAACAGGTGAATGGCATTCTTGCTCACAAACTTTGGCTCATCTACAAACAAGATAACCCCATATATACTGAGGGCTAGAAGTGCACAGACAGCCTTCCATTCCCCTACTGCAGTATGCAAGGTAGCCTGGCAGATCAAGAAGTCTAGGTGAAGGCCTGGAACCCCAACCTTGGTGGTCATGCTCTGATCAATGAGGGCTGGCTCCAAATGCAATGCCCTTACTATGTCTTCATTTTTGGGTGCAACCATCTCGTGGTTGAAAGGAATCCCTCTCCTGATAGGAACTCTTAACAACATGGAAAATTCTTCTAACAGAGGTCCCAACTAGAAATCAGGGAAAGTGAAACAACTGAGTGGAGGATCATAAAACTGAAAGCAAGTATGAATCATGCTCCTCTGAGATGCATCCAAGTCCATGATCATGTCCAATATGCCCCCATAATGCTCTCTGAATAGTGGGACATGATCAGGAGTAATGAGAGACTGGATCTGCCTGATGCCAATCAGGGTGGGCTCAAAGAAGTGGTAAGTGATGTTGCTCTTTCTTGAAGTGTTCATACTGATAATGGGTGCTGGTGAAGAAGCTGAGATAAACCCTGAGGAAGATAACTGCTGAAGACTGAAGAAGAGAACTGAAGGGGGGTCTCTGGTGAAGACAAACTGATGAAAGTGCTGGAGAAGATAACTGGAGAAGTATGAGTAGCAGAAGGGGTCAAAACCAAACTAAAGACAAAATGGTGGATACCCTGTAAAACAAATAAGCAAATGTTAAATGATGCAAGAATGATGTATGCAAAATGATATGCAAAGGGTTTGTGATCAAGTGCTGGATCTGGCTATCTGCCTGGATAAAGTCTATGGGCCAAGGGGCCAAGGGGGTGTGAAGAGCAACTATGCTTAGTTAAAAAACACAATGGGCCGCGCATGGGGGGTGCAAATAGCGTTGAATCTGCAGCACCTTCTTCTTCATGAAGAAACCCTAAACTCTCACCACCATTAATGAACCAAACCCTAACCCTAACTTCATGAAATCTCAAACCAAGCCACGGCCGGCCATGAAACTCTCCAGAATACATAATCTAACATCATTAAACAAGAATACATGCTTGGATTGGATTAAAACTCAAAGGAACTCAAGATATGAATGAAAATAAAATTGTCCATGAAACTTTAAATCAACATAACTTTGTAAATACTCAACCATTTCACAAACTACAAAGAGCATTGTAACCAGCACAACATGAGGATTCTAAAACACACAACCAAACACATTTCTATGAGATTCGAAATTTGAGCATACCTAAGGTGGTGTTCAAAATTTGAAGTCAAGAATGTTATAAAGTGATGGCAAATGATCTCCTTATCCCCTTAGATGCAAAATAAATGCATCTAAGGCTTTGCAAACTTGTGAATCCAGCAATATGCTTCCTTGTGCTTCAAAGCTTCTCAAATGGCCACTTGAACAAACTCCACTATAAATCTAGATCCATGGGTGCTTAATGATCCTTGAGGTGAGAGGAGCATGGATATGGTCTTGGATTGAAGAAAGTTTGCCTAGATCAAAAGTTATGGCACAAAATGCAAATGTGCACAAGAAATAGGAAATGAATGATTCTTGAAGAATAATACAAACAAATGGTATGGAAATGATCTATGAGTGATGAGGATTAAGAATCCACCAAGAGTTTTGTGAATGGATTCTTGTAGCAAGAGTTTGTGGAGAATGAGCAATTTTGCATAAGAGATGAGAATGGGAGAATGGGTGTGTATTCTGGCTGCCTCTCACCCTAATTCTGATTGTTATGGAATATATATGGCAATGCAAAAGGGTTAGAACAAATGCACGTGAGAGAGAGCTGATTTTTGTGAAAATGCAATTTTGGCCCAAGTGTGCCATAAGCATGCCAAGCTCGTGATTTGCTGGCCTCTCTTGCATGTGCATTCTCCATGCCACCCATGATTTCCAGCAAGCAATTTCAGCCCTTGGATGTAAGCTATCACACAATTGTCATGCCTTATGCAAATTCAAGTGCAAAATGCAAGTTTTATGGAACTTTCTCATGTGCACGAATTTTGCCACTTTTATTTGAGCCAAATGACCTAAATGAGATGCATTTTGATTGTGTAAACTTACTTTGGACATAGCATAGAAAACTATCCACTTTTGAGCCTTTGTGCAAATGGCTTGGCCTTGAAACTTTGAAATTTGCCCTAGAATGCTCACTTTTTCGAGGGGCTTTAAGAAAAATCTAGGAATCTCCAGAAAATGCTCTTGTACTTTTTAAAAATGGCAGCCCTTACTCTCCAACTTTCATGTTTACTTTGGGTCCATTTGAAGATTTTTTGATCAAGTTAAGGCTTTGTGAAGTTTTAGGTCAAAATAGCCAAAAATAGTAACTTTTCCATAACCAAATTTGTGCACTTTTGCCAAAACCCCTCAAACCACCAAAATTCTTGCATTTTAAGCTCATCAAACATCTTATAACATTGAATAGACCTAATTTGGCCAAAAAAGTTGGGTTGGACCCTTTGGAATGGCACAGTTCACTTTTTCTGGGCTCAGTTAACTTTCTGCTTCATCTGCAAGTAACTGAGGCAAAGACTGACTTCCACTTGGAATTTTTCCATGAAAATTGACATGTAGGAACCTTTTATCATATAGAAGACATTGCCCAAAAGAGTTGGCCAAAATTATGAGGTTAAGGCCCTTGAAACCAAAACCCAAATTTGGTTGCACTGCCTAGGAGCCTTGCATTGTCTTGAAACTTGTGATGACTAAGCAATCCTCTGAGATTTTGCAAGTGAACTTGACCTTGACAAAGTAGTCTAGAATCATCATAGGCCTCTCACAAATCCATTGGAACCCTTGTCTTGGCTTAAATGGCCTTCAACACCTCCCCAGATGGCCATATGCCTCATGCTAGGGCTTGATGCTTGTCATGCTTTATTTTTCTATGCTATAATGCTATATATATGATATGCTTATGATGAAAATGGTGTATTATGATGCTTAAAATGAAGAGGGAAAATTTGGGGTTCTACACTCATTCATGTTCATATCTCACTTTCTTTCTCTAAGTTACTTATCTTCTTCAATGAAGTAAGTAACTTATTCATCTGCTTCTTCCTACTTCCTTCTGCTTCTTCCATTGGTGGCTTCTCTAAAGATCTTTCTCAAGCCTTACAAACCATAGGAACATCCAAGCATGACAATAATTAGGGTTGTAATTATTCCCCCTTTAGCTTTTACCTTTGAGTCTTATTTGTGTCTCTCTTTTCTCATCTCATCATTAGAGACTAAACCTTTAAGGCTTTAGGACTTTGGAATTAGGGTTATGTTGGCATCCTTCTCTTAGGATGGAGTGTATAACTTTAATCCTAAGTGTTAAACCCTTAATTTGTTTAAACCTCTTAATCAATACATCTAATAATCACTAAGACATTAACTTGTAACTTGGGCCTTATATTAGGGTTCTAATTCTTCCTTTATTGGTTAAGAAGGACTAACCCTAGTGTTTAATGGACAAGTCCCCTTCAAGTTGTCTTACAAACCATAAAACTCACTTCTTAATATCACTCTTAGTTAAAATCCACTTTAATAAAGGCTTGTTTTTTCATGAGGTTAATCCCTAATCATGGATTAAGTTGAGGTATCTTCTTCAGCTTAAGTGTGCTCATCTATTATCATTCTATTAGGATGGTGTGATGAGTTCACTAATCCTTGATTATGGCTTAAACTCATTACTTAACACTAAACAAAAACCCAAAAACATCATAATAATCACAAGTAGGTTAATGATCTTAATCCTACATCATCATGGTAATTAAGTTGAGATGTTTATCCCATACTTAAAGTATTCTCATTATCCCTAATCAAAGGGAGGATATAATGAGTTTACTAACCCTTGGTTTAGGCTTAAGCTCATTAACTTATGAAAAATACCAAAAGCAATAAAATATTGAAAACACCAAAACAAACAATAATTGTCTCCTTCGGGATTCTTTTCTCATCTTCTTCACTCACAAACGAGAACTTGCTTCTTCCGTCTAATGCAAGACAGTTAGCACTTGATCCAGACAAGTCATACACTTGAGCATAGACAAGCAAGCAATTCACCAGTCAATTTATCTTTCAATCTCTTTGAGTCGAACTACGGTGTTCTGACTTCCTCATTGCACGAGAGGATACGTAGGCATAACTTAACTGTTATCGAACAAAAGTCTCTGTGTCTTCCCTCCTCCTTCAACATTCTCTTTTAAGCCTCAGTTCCTGAGCATTCACTCCTTTCTTGCACTAACATTTGTACATTCTTTTCCAGCTTTTGCACACAGATAACACATACACTACCCCTTTAACACAGACTTTCAAGCGTGGATCCCGTCGAGTACGACGGACAATCTGGGTGCTAATACCTTCCCAGGTTGTAACCAACCCCCTTTCTCAGTTTCGCTGGTTCGCAACCGTCTTATCCATATCTTTCTAGGTTTATGCAGCATTACCTTTCCTTCAGGATAAAAATGCCTAGCTGGCGACTCTATTCATTTCACCTTCATTTCATTTTCTCCTTTCGCCGACTGTAATGCCTAGTTGGAGACTCTATTCACTTCACCTTCATTTCATTTTCTCCTTTCGCCGACTGTTCGCGTTTGTACCCTATCTGACCCAGGTGTCTTTTTGGGGGAGCAACAGCTTGGCGACTCTGCTGGGGACCCTTATATTGCAACCAGGGCTTCTGGTTCTTTTTGTGGGTTCCTTCTAGCGCTTGTTTGATTTGTGTTTATGGGGTGTTATGTGCCACTTGTGCTTATTTATTTGCTTTATTTATTGCTTTCTGTACAACTTTATTTATCGCTTTCATTTTATGCATTTCATACTGTCATTATCATGTGCTGGATCTCTTGTCTTTTTTGGTGGGTGGGGATCATTGAGTGATTAAGATCCTATACCTGGGACCTGAGTGACACATAGGCTAGAGTGGCTTCATATTCTTTCCCATTCCATTTCGGTCTGGTGTGGAAATATGAAACACAGTTCAGACATGGGTTTCTTCTTGAGAACTTTGTGCTGGGTTTCTTCTTGAGAACATACATAGACTTTATCCAGGCAGATAGCCAGATCCAGCACTTGATCACAAACCCTTTGCATATCATTTTGCATACATCATTCTTGCATCATTTAACATTTGCTTATTTGTTTTACAGGGTATCCACCATTTTGTCTTTAGTTTGGTTTTGACCCCTTCTGCTACTCATACTTCTCCAGTTATCTTCTCCAGCACTTTCATCAGTTTGTCTTCACCAGAGACCCCCCTTCAGTTCTCTTCTTCAGTCTTCAGCAGTTATCTTCCTCAGGGTTTATCTCAGCTTCTTCACCAGCACCCATTATCAGTATGAACACTTCAAGAAAGAGCAACATCACTTACCACTTCTTTGAGCCCACCCTGATTGGCATCAGGCAGATCCAGTCTCTCATTACTCCTGATCATGTCCCACTATTCAGAGAGCATTATGGGGGCATATTGGACATGATCATGGACTTGGATGCATCTCAGAGGAGCATGATTCATACTTGCTTTCAGTTTTATGATCCTCCACTCAGTTGTTTCACTTTCCCTGATTTCTAGTTGGGACCTCTGTTAGAAGAATTTTCCATGTTGTTAAGAGTTCCTATCAGGAGAGGGATTCCTTTCAACCACGAGATGGTTGCACCCAAAAATGAAGACATAGTAAGGGCATTGCATTTGGAGCCAGCCCTCATTGATCAGAGCATGACCACCAAGGTTGGGGTTCCAGGCCTTCACCTAGACTTCTTGATCTGCCAGGCTACCTTGCATACTGCAGTAGGGGAATGGAAGGCTGTCTGTGCACTTCTAGCCCTCAGTATATATGGGGTTATCTTGTTTGTAGATGAGCCAAAGTTTGTGAGCAAGAATGCCATTCACCTGTTCTTATTGAGGAACCCAATTCCTACCTTGCTCGGAGACTTCTACTACTCAGTACACCAGAGGAATGAGAAGCAAAGAGGAAGACTGGTCAGATGTTGTGCTCCCCTTTATTACTCCTCGTTGCTAAGACATTTGCCAAAGTCAGATACCTTCTTGAACCCTCATCAGCAAAAGAATTAGGTTAAGAGATTTATTGCCTTGACATCAGAAGACATCAGATGGTGCACTCAGAGCACCAAAGGCAAGGACATCATTACTAGTTGTGGGCAATATCCTAATGTGCCTTTGATAGGAGTGAAAGGTTGCATCAACTACAACCCTTTACTGTTTAAAAGACAATTAGGGTATGCTTTGGTTCATCCTCCCAGGGGACAAGATTTGACTGAGACTCTCTATTGTGAAATCCAGCCCAACTCTACTATTGTCAGACAGGCAGCCTGGGCCTGAGACAACATTCAAACCAAAGGGACAGCCATTTTGGGAAAATGCAACAATATAGCTTCAGCACAGTATTCTGATTGGTCTCGTACCAGAGCTTAGATCACCCGGATGCCATTCACTTTAGAAGATGTGCCTGGACCTTCTACAGTACAACCTGCAGCTACTGTCAGCTTGGAAGAGTTTGAGAAGCTGAAAGAAAGGAATACTCAACTCTCTGAAGCCTTGAAGAAGACTCTCTGGGAGAGAAATGACAGTCGTCTAGATAATGAGAGATTGGAAAGGCTCAGGATTGAGCACTTGACCAAGATTGAGAAGACGGATGAAAACATCAGGAAGGCTAGGGCAGGGGAGTTGGTACTGAAGAATACTTGCAAGGAAGCAAAGAGTCAGAAGGCTAGGGTAGGGGAGTTGGTACTGAAGAATACTTGCAAGGAAGCAAAGACTTAGAAGGCTAGGGCAGAGCATTATCTAGAGGAGAGCCAGGCAAGGTGGATCAGGATCACTGAAGCCCGTGCACAGGAGGATCAAAGGACTCAGGCTAAGATAGAGCAATTGGAGGCTAGTGAAAAGAAGCATCAGGAAGCATTATTAGCAGCTCAGAGGGAGATATCTGAATTCAAACTTAGGGCGGGGTTAAAGAGGTCAAAGGATCAGGATAAGCATAAGAAGTTAACCAATGCCATTGCTACTAGGAATCTCCTCATCAGGACTATCACAGAGCACCCAGTAGGTCCAGTGACTGAGGCCCTCCTGAAGGAAGTCAGAGAGGATGACTTTGGATTAGATGTTTGACTCTTTTGCTTGTACTTTCCTTTTGTTATACTTTTGGATTTTGTTGTTGTATTTTGACCCACCATGGGAATGTATTGTAATCAAACTATGTATTTTCACTCTTTGTAATATATCAGTTTGTATTATTGGTGGGCTTTATCTATCTCTATAACATCATCAGCATTTCCTCGAGGTCTGGGAAGGTCAAAACCAAAGAACCAAATCGGATACCCTTGGAAGACAAATAGGCATCCTGCATTGCATACTAACATTTTCTTTGTTTTGTAGGTTTTTGTTTTGTTGTTATTTCTCACTTTGTTGTGGTTTCAGGAAACATTGCTCACAGAAGAGTGTTCCCTGTTAACAGAATACACCGGTACCCGACAAGAAACAACCTTCTGGGGCTCCATATGGATCAAGTTCAGCAAGACTTGAATGAAGTAAGGACCCAAATAGCCAATGAGAGGGTTGAGATGAGAAATCAGATGACCCAATTCATGACTGTAATGACTGGTTTAGCTCAGAGCCAGGAAATACTAAGGGAGTTGGTTGAGGGACAAACTCCTGAAGAACACCATCCAGGTACAGGGGGTACCAGTAACAATGATCACGTGCAACCTCGCACTGATCCACCAGAGTTTGGGCCTCATCTGAACCCAGAAATCAATGCCATAAGGAATACTCAGGGTAACACTGCTGGAGGAAGGTTCTTGCAAGAGGATCCTCAAGAAGAGCAGTTCACAGTGGTTGGGGCTGGTGATGAGGTTTACGACCGTTGGTTTGATGAAATTGCAGAGAAACTGAGGTCCCTTGAATCCCAAAACTCTCTAGGTTTTGATGTCATGGACATGGGATTGGTGGAAGGGGTGAGAATTCCTCACAAGTTCAAACCCCCGTGTTTTGAAAGGTATAATGGCACATCCTGCCCATGCATCCACCTTCAATCATTCTTGGGAAGATTAAAAGCATACACCATGGACGAAAAGCTGTGGATGTTTTACTTTGAGGATAGTCTAACAGGGCATCCCGAGAATGGTATTCCCATTTGACCAGAGCCACAGTAAGAAACTGGAAAGACTTGGCTGAAGCTTTTATCCGTCAGTATCAGTATAACTTGGACATGGCCCCAAACAGGACCCTTCTAATGGGAATGTCTCAATCTTCCCGTGAAAGCTTCAGGGAATATGCCCAAAGGTGGAGGCAACTGGCTGCTGCAGTTCAACCCCCTATGTATGAAAGGTAAATGGCAGACATGTTCATGAATACTCTCCAAGGAACCTACATTGACAGATTGGCTGCATTTTCTTCTACCAGTTTTGTAGATGTGGGGATAGCTGGGGAAAGAATAGAGCAAATGGGCCCATTGTGTTTCATATTTCCACACCAGACCGAAATGGAATGGGAAAGAATATGAAGCCACTCTAGCCTATGTGTCACTCAGGTCCCAGGTATAGGATCTTAATCACTCAATGATCCCCACCCACCAAAAAAGACAAGAGATCCAGCACATGATAATGACAGTATGAAATGCATAAAATGAAAGCGATAAATAAAGTTGTACAGAAAGCAATAAATAAAGCAAATAAATAAGCACAAGTGGCACATAACACCCCATAAACACAAATCAAACAAGCGCTAGAAGGAACCCACAAAAAGAACCAGAAGCCCTGGTTGCAATATAAGGGTCCCCAGCAGAGTCGCCAAGCTGTTGCTCCCCCAAAAAGACACCTGGGTCAGATAGGGTACAAACGCGAACAGTCGGCGAAAGGAGAAAATGAAATGAAGGTGAAGTGAATAGAGTCTCCAACTAGGCATTACAGTCGGCGAAAGGAGAAAATGAAATGAAGGTGAAGTGAATAGAGTCGCCAGCTAGGCATTTTTATCCTGAAGGAAAGGTAATGCTGCATAAACCTAGAAAGATATGGATAAGACGGTTGCGAACCAGCGAAACTGAGAAAGGGGGTTGGTTACAACCTGGGAAGGTATTAGCACCCAGATTGTCCGTCGTACTCGACGGGATCCACGCTTGAAAGTCTGTGTTAAAGGGGTAGTGTATGTGTTATCTGTGTGCAAAAGCTGGAAAAGAATGTACAAATGTTAGTGCAAGAAAGGAGTGAATGCTCAGGAACTGAGGCTTAAAAGAGAATGTTGAAGGAGGAGGGAAGACACAGAGACTTTTGTTCGATAACAGTTAAGTTATGCCTACGTATCCTCTCGTGCAATGAGGAAGTCAGAACACCGTAGTTCGACTCAAAGAGACTGAAAGATAAATTGACTGGTGAATTGCTTGCTTGTCTATGCTCAAGTGTATGACTTGTCTGGATCAAGTGCTAACTGTCTTGCATTAGACGGAAGAAGCAAGTTCTCGTTTGTGAGTGAAGAAGATGAGAAAAGAATCCCGAAGGAGACAATTATTGTTTGTTTTGGTGTTTTCAATATTTTATTGCTTTTGGTATTTTTCATAAGTTAATGAGCTTAAGCCTAAACCAAGGGTTAGTAAACTCATTATATCCTCCCTTTGATTAGGGATAATGAGAATACTTTAAGTATGGGATAAACATCTCAACTTAATTACCATGATGATGTAGGATTAAGATCATTAACCTACTTGTGATTATTATGATGTTTTTGGGTTTTTGTTTAGTGTTAAGTAATGAGTTTAAGCCATAATCAAGGATTAGTGAACTCATCACACCATCCTAATAGAATGATAATAGATGAGCACACTTAAGCTGAAGAAGATACCTCAACTTAATCCATGATTAGGGATTAACCTCATGAAAAAACAAGCCTTTATTAAAGTGGATTTTAACTAAGAGTGATATTAAGAAGTGAGTTTTATGGTTTGTAAGACAACTTGAAGGGGACTTGTCCATTAAACACTAGGGTTAGTCCTTCTTAACCAATAAAGGAAGAATTAGAACCCTAATATAAGGCCCAAGTTACAAGTTAATGTCTTAGTGATTATTAGATGTATTGATTAAGAGGTTTAAACAAATTAAGGGTTTAACACTTAGGATTAAAGTTATACACTCCATCCTAAGAGAAGGATGCCAACATAACCCTAATTCCAAAGTCCTAAAGCCTTAAAGGTTTAGTCTCTAATGATGAGATGAGAAAAGAGAGACACAAATAAGACTCAAAGGTAAAAGCTAAAGGGGGAATAATTACAACCCTAATTATTGTCATGCTTGGATGTTCCTATGGTTTGTAAGGCTTGAGAAAGATCTTTAGAGAAGCCACCAATGGAAGAAGCAGAAGGAAGTAGGAAGAAGCAGATGAATAAGTTACTTACTTCATTGAAGAAGATAAGTAACTTAGAGAAAGAAAGTGAGATATGAACATGAATGAGTGTAGAACCCCAAATTTTCCCTCTTCATTTTAAGCATCATAATACACCATTTTCATCATAAGCATATCATATATATAGCATTATAGCATAGAAAAATAAAGCATGACAAGCATCAAGCCCTAGCATGAGGCATATGGCCATCTGGGGAGGTGTTGAAGGCCATTTAAGCCAAGACAAGGGTTCCAATGGATTTGTGAGAGGCCTATGATGATTCTAGACTACTTTGGCAAGGCCAAGTTCACTTGCAAAATCTCAGAGGATTGCTTAGTCATCACAAGTTTCAAGACAATGCAAGGCTCCTAGGCAGTGCAACCAAATTTGGGTTTTGGTTTCAAGGGCCTTAACCTCATAATTTTGGCCAACTCTTTTGGGCAATGTCTTCTATATGATAAAAGGTTCCTACATGTCAATTTTCATGGAAAAATTCCAAGTGGAAGTCAGTCTTTGCCTCAGTTACTTGCAGATGAAGCAGAAAGTTAACTGAGCCCAGAAAAAGTGAACTGTGCCATTCCAAAGGGTCCAACCCAACTTTTTTGGCCAAATTAGGTCTATTCAATGTTATAAGATGTTTGATGAGCTTAAAATGCAAGAATTTTGGTGGTTTGAGGGGTTTTGGCAAAAGTGCACAAATTTGGTTATGGAAAAGTTACTATTTTTGGCTATTTTGACCTAAAACTTCACAAAGCCTTAACTTGATCAAAAAATCTTCAAATGGACCCAAAGTAAACATGAAAGTTGGAGAGTAAGGGCTGCCATTTTTAAAAAGTACAAGAGCATTTTCTGGAGATTCCTAGATTTTTCTTAAAGCCCCTCGAAAAAGTGAGCATTCTAGGGCAAATTTCAAAGTTTCAAGGCCAAGCCATTTGCACAAAGGCTCAAAAGTGGATAGTTTTCTATGCTATGTCCAAAGTAAGTTTACACAATCAAAATGCATCTCATTTAGGTCATTTGGCTCAAATAAAAGTGGCAAAATTCGTGCACATGAGAAAGTTCCATAAAACTTGCATTTTGCACTTGAATTTGCATAAGGCATGACAATTGTGTGATAGCTTACATCCAAGGGCTGAAATTGCTTGCTGGAAATCATGGGTGGCATGGAGAATGCACATGCAAGAGAGGCCAGCAAATCACGAGCTTGGCATGCTTATGGCACACTTGGGCCAAAATTGCATTTTCACAAAAATCAGCTCTCTCTCACGTGCATTTGTTCTAACCCTTTTGCATTGCCATATATATTCCATAACAATCAGAATTAGGGTGAGAGGCAGCCAGAATACACACCCATTCTCCCATTCTCATCTCTTATGCAAAATTGCTCATTCTCCACAAACTCTTGCTACAAGAATCCATTCACAAAACTCTTGGTGGATTCTTAATCCTCATCACTCATAGATCATTTCCATACCATTTGTTTGTATTATTCTTCAAGAATCATTCATTTCCTATTTCTTGTGCACATTTGCATTTTGTGCCATAACTTTTGATCTAGGCAAACTTTCTTCAATCCAAGACCATATCCATGCTCCTCTCACCTCAAGGATCATTAAGCACCCATGGATCTAGATTTATAGTGGAGTTTGTTCAAGTGGCCATTTGAGAAGCTTTGAAGCACAAGGAAGCATATTGCTGGATTCACAAGTTTGCAAAGCCTTAGATGCATTTATTTTGCATCTAAGGGGATAAGGAGATCATTTGCCATCACTTTATAACATTCTTGACTTCAAATTTTGAACACCACCTTAGGTATGCTCAAATTTCGAATCTCATAGAAATGTGTTTGGTTGTGTGTTTTAGAATCCTCATGTTGTGCTGGTTACAATGCTCTTTGTAGTTTGTGAAATGGTTGAGTATTTACAAAGTTATGTTGATTTAAAGTTTCATGGACAATTTTATTTTCATTCATATCTTGAGTTCCTTTGAGTTTTAATCCAATCCAAGCATGTATTCTTGTTTAATGATGTTAGATTATGTATTCTGGAGAGTTTCATGGCCGGCCGTGGCTTGGTTTGAGATTTCATGAAGTTAGGGTTAGGGTTTGGTTCATTAATGGTGGTGAGAGTTTAGGGTTTCTTCATGAAGAAGAAGGTGCTGCAGATTCAACGCTATTTGCACCCCCCATGCGCGGCCCATTGTGTTTTTTAACTAAGCATAGTTGCTCTTCACACCCCCTTGGCCCATTTGCTTTATTTTCATTTTTTTTCTTTACCAATTTATTCCATTTGCTTTTAGTTCATTTAAAATATTTCTTTAACTCTAAAAAATCCAAAAAAATTCATATGCACTCCTTGGTTCATCTAGTTTTTTATCATGATTTTTCCAGATTTTTATTTTTATCCCACGTGGCCAAATAAATTCAACATTGAGCATTGCTTTCTTGTGGACTCTCATTGAGCATTGAGCATTGTTTATCTGAACCACATCACTGCTTCAAACAGCTTGACCATATCAGAAGGGTAGAGATCAGCTCCCCTCATTCTCTTCAGGAGGCCGAAGACGGAACGGAAAGTCTTGAGGATATGCCAGTCATAGCAGGAAGGAAACTCTTTGGAATGCCGCACCATTGCCATTAGGATAGTTTCTTTTCTCAATTTTACAATAGCTACCTCTTTCCAGGTGGTTACTTCCTGATGTAAAGTTTTGCCTATTCAGAGGCCAATCAATAAAAAGAATATTCAGTCAAACACCGTGTGATGTTTATTTTGTTTACAAAAATGTCCTGAATTTTTGACAAATAACGTTGCATGCGAAACATGTTGCTTTTCAAACTGATAAAAATGAAATTGCAGAGACACTTAACATCGCTTTGAGTGTCAGGTGACGGCAGATGAATAGATCAGGCCGTTCCAATCGTGGTGCATATGTGTGTATTATGTTATTGCAGGATTTGCAGGTTATCACCGTATCCCCAAGCAGCAGAGGGTTAGTCTCCAAGCAGAGGTATTTCCCCGGCAGAGCGCCTGTTTACAAATGACTTATTCTCAGCAGGTGTCTGAACACCTGCACTCCCCAGAGGTCGGGTCAATCCCCAGCAGGAGTTAGTAGAAGTCTCCCATCCCCAGTGGAGTTATCAGAAGTTTATTATCTACAACGGAATCTCTAGGAATTCTCCTTGCCCAACAGAGTTGCAGGTAACTTCTGTCGCTCCCGATAAGTGGGACTAGGCCCAGATAAAGGTACAGACGCGAACGGTCGGCGAGAGGGACAATGAGAACACACAGCCGTGAACTCACTGGAGATGAATAGAGTCGCCAGCTGGGCATTTTTATCCCGGAGGAAAGGCAATGCTGCATAAACCTGGAAAGATATGGACAAGACGGTCGCGAACCAGAGAGACTGAGAAAGGGGGTTGGTTATAACCTGGGAAGGTATTAGCACCCAGATTGTCCGCCGTATTCGACGGGATCCACGCTTAAAAGATTTGTGTTTTAAAGGGGTAGTGTCAGTGCAATCTGTGTATAAAATAGCTAGAAAAGGATGTACAGGTGTCAGTGTAAAAGAAAGTGAAGTGTGATATATACAGTGTCAGTGCAAGGACAGGAGTGAAATGCTCATGATCATGAGGCTTAAAGAATAAGGCTGGAAGAGGGGGAATATACAGAGACTTTTGTTCGATAACTATTAAGTTATGCCTATGTATCCTCCCGTGCAATGAGGAAGTCAGAACACCATAGTTCGACCCAAAGAGACTGAAAGAATGAATTGACTGATGAACTGCTTACTTGTCTATGCTCAAGTGTATGACCTGTCTGGCTCAGGTGCAAACTGTCTTGCATTAGACGGAAGAAGCAAGTTCTCGTTTGTGAGTGAATGAGATGAGAAAAGAATCCCGGAGGAGACGATTATTGTTTGTTTTTGAATTTTCAGTCTTTTATTGTTTTTGAAAGTTTGTCATAAGTTAATGAGCTTAAGCCTAAACCAATGAATTTAGTAAACTCATCACATCTTCCCTCTGATTAGGGGTAATGAGAGTACCTTAAGTGTGAAGTCAGATTCTCACACTTAATCACCTTTGATGTAGGACTAAGATCATTAACCTACTTGTGATTAATTAGATGTTTTTGTTGTTTTTGTTTAGTTTTGGGTAATGAGATTAAGCCATAATCAAGGATTAAACAGACTCATTACACCATCCTAATAGAAGGATGATAGATGAGGATGTTTAAGCTGAGGAAAGCTCCTCAACTTAATCCATGATTAGGGATTAAACTCATGACAAAACAAGCCTTTGATTAAGTGGATTTTATTTAATGATATGATGATGAAGTGAATTTTATGGTTTGTAAGACAACTTGAGGGGGACTTGTCCATTAACACTAGGGTTAGTCCTTCTTAACCAATTAAGGAAGAATTAGAACCCTAATGCAAGGCCCAAGTTACAAGTGTGATGTCTTGATGATTATTAAGTGAATTGATTAAGAGATTTAAACACATCAAGGGTTTAACACTTAGGATTAAAGTTATACACTCCATCCTAATAGAAGGATGCAGGCATAAACTTAATCACAAAGCCTTAAAACCTTTAGGGTTTAGTCCCTGATTATGAGATGAGAAGAGAAGACTCAAAAGAGACACAAAGGTAAAACTAAGTGGGGGAGACTAATCAAAACCCTAATCATTGTCATGCTTGGTTGTTCCTAAGGTTTGTGAGGTTTGCAAGAGGAATCTTCAATGGAACCACCAGGAAGCAGATGAAAGGATCAGGAGAAGCAAAGTAACTTGCTTCATTCAAGAAGTCAAGTCACTTGAGGAAAGAAAGTAGGATGAAGAAGAATGAGCAAGCTCAATCTCAAACACAAACATAAATGCAGCAAGGATGCATGAAAAGAGATGAAGAGAAATTATGAGAAGTGAAGGCAAATTCACTTCTCAATGTCACTTACCACCTGAAAAGTTAGAAAAGAAATGCAATGCAAGACAAAATGAGATGAGATGACATGATATAAATCAAAACCAGAAGCACATATGAGATGATAATGATGCTATGAGATGCTACAAACATGAGGCAGCACATGAGGATGATCATACAAGCTTATGAATGCAGATGATGCAAGTTAAGGAGCATGGACATACATGAAAAGTTATGAAGTGCACATGGCATACAACATGGCAAATACATGATGCAATGATCAAACATGCTTTCAATATGTCTTAGGATGTTAAATGAATCAAATGGAGGCATGGAATGTCATGGCAAGTCATGTTATGCAAGAGAATGCAAGATGGATGCATATGGAAGCCCAAATTAGGGTTTATGATCAATGCAACAAACAAAAACCAAAACCAGAAGCAAACAACATTATAAAAAATTGAAAATGCACTCAAAGGACCCCTAATCCTATACTAACCCAATTCCCAAAGGAGGGGTTTCAACTCTTAACCAAATTCAAGTTATGGTTTTCCTAAGATTTCTAGGGTTTTAGGGTTCCCAAACAAGAAAATTACCAAACAAAATGAAAATGAAAGATCAAATCATGGCCATTTAATCTCATAAACTACATGCCAAACACAATGCAATGCAAAAAGAATCAATGTCCAACTCTTCATGGTTAGGCAGAAATGATTTTTTGAAGTTTGGATCAAAATAATGCACAAAAATGATTTTAATTCAATGAAAAATTCTCAAAATGCATCAAGATCAGAAAATAAATTTGGTTTGAAGGTTGGACAATATTTCTAAATGTCTTAGAACATTTCATGAATTTTTGGGTGATTTTTAAATACCTAAAAGTATTTTTAATAAATTAATTTTCATTAATCAATTAAAAATAAACTTTTAAATAATTAAAAATACTTTTTTAATGCTAAAAACGAAAATAAAAATATTTTTGTGTTTTAAAAATTAATGAAACTCTTGACAAAAAGTTTCATAATTTTTAAAACATTTTTACTATTTTAAATAAATTGTGCAAAACAAATGAAATAAATATGAAAATAAATGAATTTAAAACTGAAAAAGTAAAAGAAATCAGATCCAACGTGTGGGATTCAAACTGGCCTGCGCACGAATTGACCTGGCGCCAAATCCTACGGCCAAAATTCAAACTCAGCTAATTAATGTTTAAACCCTAATCCTGCCGTTAAACACCCTCAGGTGACCGGAACAGTGTTCCGGTCATCTTCCCCGTTCACCCCAAAAATCAATCTCTCTCTCCAGGCCATTTTAGGAGCTCTAACTCTCCAGAAATCATCTACTAACTATCCTAAGCACGAATCCAGCATCAAATCATGTTTAAACTCAAACACAAACAAGAATCGAAGCAAAGAAATTTCTAGGTCAAACTTTCAGAACACCATAACATACTCATTTCTTGCTCATTTTCAAAAGTAAATAGATCCCAATGATCAGTGCAACATACAAAGCAAGATTCTAACAAGAAAATGGAGTTCTGGAAAAAAAGTTCATGGAGTCACCTGAGATGGAGCTTTTGATTCAGGAGCTTTCTGGATGGTTCTTTGGCTCAAACAGGTCCCAATGATCCCCCTTTGAAGCTTTGCACACTTGGTTGGAGTTTAAACAGCCTCTTGAGTGAGTTTGCAGAAGCTCTGGCCAAGGGAGTGTGAAAATCGTGTTTGTGATATGGGAGGTTTCAGGCCAAAACAATGGTTGGTTTCTGGTCAGTGGAGTGAGTGGAGATTGTTTGTGAAGTTTTTCTTTGTGTTTAAGGCTTGTGTAAAGAGATTCGAAGAGAAATGCAAGTTGGAGTGAGTTTGTGTATGCTGAGTTGTGGTGAGCTTCAGCCTTGCTTGTTATGTGTAATGGCTAGCATTTGGCTTGCATAAAATAATCTCATTGGTCAGATGATGTGACCTGGCCTGCTGTGATAGGTAAGTTCACTTTTGCAAATTGTCAACCTTGGTGTAAGGAAAGCATGGGCCAAGTTCTAGGCTAGTACAAGTGTATGGGCTGGCGCAGCATGGTGTGTAAGTGAGGCTAGAATGGTTCAGCATTGTAGGCAACAAGTGGAGGGAAGTGTGATGATGATTTTGCAACTTGATCACTTTTGAAACTTCATGAAAATCTCTTGCTTTGCCAACCATGAACATGTGATCTTTTGGTTCAAATCTGATTTTTAGAACTTGTATGATGCTTGCACATTGGTTAGACATGAACTAGAAGTCACAAATGCCTTGGTACAAAGTTTTTGCAAGTTTCTCATTTGGTGCATGTCTTGAAAATTAGTGATTTTTGCCAACTTTGACACACCATAACTTTTGATCCAAAATGAAATAGGTCATGTTCTTGTACTTTTTGAAAAGGGAAAGATCTAATCTACAACTTTCATGACCAAAGTTTTTCCATTTGAAGCATTTTTGGATCAAAAAGCAAGGGTTGAAAAAAGTGGCATAAAATGACATTTCATGAAAAGTCAACCATGCCCTAAAAAGTCAACTTTGCAAAAACTTGTAATTCTTGAATTTTGGGAACTTAAACCTTCTTCTATGATCAAATAAAGATCATATACACTCAAAATGATGAAGATCATCCCTTGGTTGGGTCATTGGGGGCCTTAGATGCCCTGATTTTGCACTGACTTGTCCAGAAAGTCAACTCTTGATCAGATGACTTCCCCATGGAATTTCTTCATGAAAATTTATATGCATACTCCCTATACCATATAGAGACCAATGGAAACAAGAATTACCAAAAAAATTGGAGTTATGGCCTCTGAAACCAAAACCCTAATTTTAGGTCAACTGTGCAGTCAAACTTGGCTCTGCATCCATACCAACCCCAGTTCTTGTGATTCTTTGGCATTTTTGACTTTGAGAGGATGTAATATGATATAAGAACACACATGGACCCCTTTGAAGTGATTGATGACCTTTGGAGTGGCTCAAGAAGCTCTTGGATTGCTCAGATCACAAATCCTAGGTGCAGATGACTTAGAACATATGCAGTGAATCAAAAATGAGATATGAGATGATATAATTGAGTTTATGCATATGAAATGATCACAAGCCATGGTGTGAATGGGTGAGGGCAAATTTGGTGTGTTTACAGCTGCCCCTATTCAAACATGAGTTAGCTGTGCAGGATGTAAGCAACGGCTTAACAGGCAAACAAGATAACTTGTGGTTGAATACCAAAGACAGTCCAAAATTTGCACTCACAGAATGAAGAAGAAAAGGGATATAGATTGTAAAAGGAAAAATGAAGTATATTGTAAAGTATGGGCGACGGAGGACGACCGTCGAGCAGAGGACGACTGCTGGGTAATAGCAATGACGGGGACGGCCGACATGCTGGGAGAAGTGCGGGAAATACATCAATGACGGGGACGGCCGACATGCTGGGGATAAAAGAGTAAAGCTAAGACGGGGACGGCCGACTAGCTGGAAAAATAAGATATTATGATGGGGACGACCATCAAGATAAAGTAAAGATTCTCTTGGGAATTAATGAAACATGACGGGGACGACCATCAAGTTCATAAAGCAAAGTAACCGGCGATGGGGACGGCCATCGGGCTAAAAAGAAAAGGGACCACGACGGGGACGGCCATCGGGTTAAAGAATAAATGAAATAAACAGATGATGAGGTACGGTCATCAAAGGTGAAGGACGATCACCTAGCAGGGGACGGCTGCTCTGTTGGGGTAAGATGAGGGACGGTCATCTAAGGTGGAGGACGACCACCTGGCAGGGTACGGCTGCCGAAAATATCGCGACATAGGACGAATGCCGGATAAAAGGTCAATGATGGGGACGGCCATCGGATGAGTATGATGAAGGACGACCATCAAGAGGTGGAGGACGACCACCTAGTAGGGGACGGCTGCTCTCAAGGTTTATCATAACATAGGACGAATGTCAGATAACAAAAAAAAATCAACAATGGGGACGGCCATTGGATAAAATGATGAAGGACGATCATCAAGAGGTGAAGGACGATCACCTAGCAGGGGACGGCTGCTAAAAATCAACGATGGGGACGGCCATCGGATGAGCATGACGGAGGACGACCATCAAGAGGTGGAGGACGACCACCTAGCAGGGTACGGCTGCTCTCAGGGTTTATCATGACACAGGACGAATGTCAGATAAGAAGGAAAATTTGCTTTGTTGGCAATCTACTGGGGAATAGTAAACACGGACGAGCGTTTACATCCAAGAAACAAAAGGTATAAGTGTTTGGTATGCTTGTGTATAGATTAAAGATGCGGACGAGCATCCCTAAGACTACGATACGGACGAGTATCGGGTAGAAACAAATACTGACACGTGTTCAGAGATGATGATACGGACGAGTATCAACGGGTTAACAAAGAACATGGACCAATGTCGAATCTGAGGGGACTCTTCTGGGGAATGGTAGACACAGGCGAGTATCTATATTCAAGAAGACATAAGTGTTTGACACGGTGTATGGGTTAAAGATGCGGACGAGCATCCTTAAGACTATGATACGGACGAGTATCATGTAGAAACAAACGCTTGACGCATATTCTGAGATGATGATACGGACGAGTACCAACTGGTTAACAAAGAACATGGACCAATGTCAAATCTGTGGGGATATGAGTGGTGTATACAAGATACGGACGGGTATCTGTATAAGTATATCACTAGTAGTATGAGTGGTGTATACATGATCATTCATTCTGCTGGGGAGGGTGACACGGACGAATGTCAAAAGGAGAAGAGTTTAGTATAAACAGGTATATGGGTTGTAAAAGTGTAAGCGACTACGCTGGGGATATGACACGGACGGGTGTCGAGAAAATGTATATACAAGTATAGGTGAGTGCCAAGATGATGTCTTTGGCTTTCTGCTGGGAGTATGACACGGACGAGCGTCAGGAAGTATCTGTAATACGGGTGGTCTTGTTTGTAAATAGTGTTCGGCGACTTTACTGGGGAATGATGACACGGACGGGTGTCAAAAAAAGGAATATATACTGGTGTTTGTGAATTGTGGGGCAACTGTTTTTGCTGGGGGACTGTGGTGGGGATTTTTGGGGAAAGTTTTCTGTATATCGACGGATTGTCATTATTCCCAAGGGTTCGATTCACAACATGACTTATGATTATGCTATGTATTTGATTTTTGCCGTAATGCTCCGTATTAGACGGAATGCTACGCTTTGTGGGTGAATATGATGCAAATGTCATGAATATGCAAAGATACCAAACCGGGACTCGGATCCCATTGCTGCGAAGATCTCTGGCCGATCTGTTTGAAGTGTACATCCCAGCTGGGGTTGAGATCATTGGTAGACCCGAGGAAATGATTCTGTCTTGGGGATATAGGTCACTGATTGACATATCCTTGTAATATAGGACCCAGCTGGGGTTTGTAGAAGCCTTTTGTACTCTGTTGTGACTCCTTCATGCGTTGCTCTTCTGGATAGAGGCTGGAACTCTGTGGGGAGATAGCTCCCTGACTTTTGTACTCGGTTGAGGGCGAGATGGAAACTCGGTTGGGGAGAAAGAGAGGAATCACTGAAAGGCCTCCCTAGAAATTCTGTTGCGGTAGCTTCTTGACTCAGCCGGGGATATGGGCACCTTCTGTGATGCCTGGCAACTCTGGTGGGGACAAGTAATACGTGGCAACTCAGCTGGGGAGAAAACATTTTGGGTGCTAAGTGTAACACGGTGGGAGAACTGACTTTAAGCAATGTTGCGGATAGCAAGAGTCGCCACCGACTTTTATTTTATCCATAAGGAAAGGTTATAAAAGAACAGGAAAGACCTTAAGAGAATATTTTGGGTCCGGGGGGTAGGTTATGAAAAGGGAAGGTATTAGCACCCTTTTCATCCATGGTTATCCATGGGCTCTTAGGTACTTAAGCTCACTTTAAATTGTTTTTTGAAAGTGTAGTGTGTGAATAGAAAATTTTCAGAATAGTTTAATAATAATCCTCGTACGGATGTGTAAAAAACTTGTTTGAAAATTTGTTTGAAAATGTTAAGTGTTTGAAAATTTTTTGAAGTGAGCAAGTACATAAGAGTAACCTACCCTAATGTTTAAGGTCTTTCTTATTCTTTATCCTTTCCTTGGTAAGACTATCCCTACTATTAAGGAGTAGGTAGTCCTTACTTTGGATGTTAAGGGACATGTGAGGGACATTCTGATTTTTTGAAGGCCATTGTGGGGTGTAATAAGCACATATGAGGGACTATCATCATTTTTCGAAGGGACTCGATTCGTAAAGGCAACCATAAGGGACTTGATGATTTTCTTTTAAGGGACTTGCTTTATACACCCCACTTGACCATTATTCGTAGGCAACTTGAGGGATATCCTTAGAAATGTGAGACGGCGATTAAAAATCGACTTACGTGTGTGTGAGTGTTTATTTTAATTATCTTTGATTAAAAGTGATCTAGAATTAATTTTAAGAACATACATGTTTTTGCACTCCCTAATTACTAACCATAACAATAATTAAATAATTACAAAATTACATCCGGGAAACAATTACAAGAAATTATAATAATAAATAAAATAGCAAATTAAATAATAAGCAATAAATAATAAAAAATAAATAATAAAGGGTTAGTAACAATAAAATAATTTAGAAATAAGGTTAGAAATATAATAATAGAAATATAATAATAAATAGTAATATTGTTAATAAATAATAAAGATTAATGAAATTAATAAAGCAAAAATCAAATAATATGGTTAGTGATAATCAAGAATAAATAAAACTAACCAGAATTATAATAATAATATATCAACAAATTTTTTTTTATATAAACAATTATTTAGAAAGAAATATGAATAATTATTTTAATTTTACAAGTTATCAAGTTATTTTTTAATATATTATGACTACCAAAACCTAATTATTATAAACATATATTAACATTTATTTTTTAAACAATATATACATATTATAAGAAAAAGTAGATTTTAAATATCATATATAAAATTTAATTCTATTAATTATTATATTTACAAATTATTTTTAACCATATACAAAAATCTAATTATTATAAATTAAATTGTTTCTAAACATTAAAAGAAAAATAATTTGAATTATAAATATATTTACAAAATTTATAAGAATTAGAATAAATATATATACATAAAATTATATAAAAAATTAGAATTAGGTTTTATGTTAGAAAATATTTTTTAGGGTTTTTAAAAAATTAGGGTTTTGAAAATTAAATAAGGTTTAATGTACATAAAAAAAAATCAAGATTTAGTTTATAATAATAATCTACTAAAAAAAAAATATAAGGAAAGCTATAAATTAATTTAGATTTGAGAAAAACTATAAGTTAATTTAGATTTGAGAAAAACAATATATACATACATATGTTATTTAGAAATTTGTTTGAATTTATTTATGAAAATAATATAGGGAATAATATAAGAAAATTATAACTAAAAAATAAAAAAAAGAATGAAAATTAAGCAAAATCAGGACCTGGGATTTGAACCCAGGTCCTTTACCTGGATGGTGAGGAGAACAACCACTAGGCCACGCTGCATGTGCTGCAAGTAGAAGGAGCTTCATTCTCTTTTATGCCTTAAACCAATGAACCAGCGAAAATAATGAGAAAAATAAAAGGCCTGGGGTGGGATTTGATCCCAGGACCTTATGAATACCAGCATGCGCGCGCTACCACCCGGCTGGAAGAGCCCATCTGGCTACTGAATGGCAAGAACACTTAATATATTCAACCTCCTTTTACCCTGAAAAATAAAACAAAACAAATGCGCTTGGCCAGGAATCGAACCAAGCACCTTTCAACATACACAGACAGAGCTTACCACCAGGACACACGCATGTGTGTGTTAACGAAACAACAAAACAACATAAAATATATTAATAAAATTTGAATTCCTGAGCGCGGCAAACTTCATCTTCTTCATTCGAATTTGCTGCGAATTTTCTTTTGACTTTTCCTGCGATTCTTCCTGCAAGTTCATAAATCCGAAACCTAGGTTTTTCAATCATCAAACAAATCATAACATTAATACAAATTTGAAGCCCAGATTAATTAAGTGAAGCTTATAGGTCACGGCCATGGTTTTATAATTCCTTGAGGTGCCCTAAACACTAAGGTCCCGAAATTGGTTTTCAAACCCTAACCATGGTGAATTCTGGTACAGTCCATAGAAATCAAATTAAATCATCCATAAAGCTTCTAAACACCATAACAAACACAAATCCAAGGTTAGTTTTCATTATCAGTGCATAAACAATTCAAATCGAAAAAAATTTAAACATGAACTATATGCTTTCGGATTCTTCATATATGCATGAATTGGATGTATTTGAGGATTGCTTTCGACTCAATGATGACCAAGGAAGCTAGCCATGTCCTCGTTTTACCTTGTAGAGCCTTGGAATAGAGAATCCGAATTTCACTTTTCTTATGAATTTTTGAACTATGAACTCACCTTTGGCTGCTTGATTTCGTCCCTGAGTGTTAGGTTTGTGTTAAGCATATATACATGAGTGAATTAGGTCAGAAAAACTCATTGGTTATGTGGATATTTGATCCAAAAAATATTGAAAAAGATCATGTTGTAAAATTCAAATATTTGACCATGAAGACTTGCTATCTTTGGAGATTTCATATGATTCCTTTCTCTTTCTAATTCAATCACCATTTAAGAATTTCTAGAAGCAATATCTTCACCCAAAAATAGTTTTTCATATTTTATATTTATTTAAAATGATTTTTATGAATTAAATCAATAATAAATAAATAAAAAATGATAAAAATGCTGAATTTTGGTCAATTGGGTCGTGCACAATGTTATGAGATGGACTGGGTCACAACTTAGCAAGCCCATTTGGAAAGAATTACTTCTAAGCCTCCATTTTCAACATAAACCATCACAAAATTTCCCAACTTTGCAAAGGCATATCTACCTCAAATTTAAAGGTATGAGGGTGTTCTTGGACTTTTTGGAAAGCTTGAAGAGTCCTATAAACAACCCCATTGGTTTCAGGTCCATATCATTTACCAATCTCAAGTTATGCCCTTTTGAAGTTGTTGACTTTTTGTTGACTTTTGAAATGACCTATAATGTCTTAGATCATATCTTTCAAATGAAGCATTTTTGGGCTTAACTTTCAACATCAAAGTTGTAGAGAATTCAATTTCCTTCAAAATGAGCTTTGGATGGAGACTTGGTGATGAAGTATGTGGAAGTTATGACTGGTCAAAGTTCAGTTGACTTTTACTGAGGAAACCCTAATTTAGAAACTCCTGATTATTGATGATCTGGAATCTCCTTGATGAATCATGATCAACCCTTGATCAAATGATGAATTTTACTTCATATACTTTATGTTGGCAAAAAATCATGAAGTTTGACTTTGATTTGACCACAGTTGACCTCAGTTTGACTTTTTAACTGCATTGATTGATCTTGACTTATCTGATCATCTGACTGAGCAAACTTTTGAGAAAAGTCTTGAAACTTGACATGGGGGTTCTTACACACATATAAGATGTTATGAAACTCACTTGAGGTATTGGAAGTTCATTTAGCCTGATTAAAGTCAAAACCCTAGTTTTGGATGCACTGCTTAGGAGGTGCATTGTCTGAGGGAATTATCAACTTCTTTGACCAATTGTGAACTTTGTGAACCTTGTGAATCTTCTTAGATGTCTTGTGATACTCATGGGAGGTATTGTGAAGCTTGTGAACCTTGTGAACCTCATGAAGTGACTTTGTAGACCTCATAAACCTCAGGAAAGCTTTGTAATCGTTGTGAAACTTGTGAACCTTGTGAATCTTCAAGAAGCAACTTGTGGACTTCATGAACCTCATGAAAGGTCTTGTAAATGTTGAGAAGTTTGTGAACCTTGTGAACCTTCATAAAGTAACTTGTAGACTTCATGAACCTCATGAAAGGTTATATAAGCATTGTGGGACTTGTGAACCTTGTGAACCTTCATAAAGTAACTTGTAGACTTTATGAGCCTCATGAAAGGTTATGGAAATGTTGAGAAACTTGTGAACCTTGTGAACCTTCTTAGAACACAAAGTCTTGTATTGTGAGGGCAAATTTTGGGGTGCAACAGCTGCCCCTGTTCAATTTTCTGAAACCTGAGGGGTTAGATTGGTATATTTGCCAGTCGTAACCTGGAAGGTTGAAGGGGATTGAACACAAAAGCCCAAAAATTTGCACTCATCAGTGCCTAGAGTGATATTGATGGTTGGTTGAACATGATTGAGTGGGCTTAAAGATGCCACTTAGGGGAAAGTTCTTCAGCAGTATAATGAGAGCTGTCAGGAGTCTGGAGTAATATTGATGTAACAGCATGTCTTCATGATGATAGAGCAGTCAATAATGATAACCCTAAAGCAGTCTTGAAGTAGTAAATCTGACCTCAGGAGGATAGAGCAATCAATAGCTCTAAAGCAATCTTGAAGTAGTAATATGACCTCAGGAGGATAGAGCAATCAATAGCTCTAAAGCAGTCTTGAAGTGATAATATGACCTCAGGAGGATAGAGCAACCAATAGCTCTAAAGCAGTCTTGAAGTAATAATTTCAGGAGGATAGAGCCATTAATAATGATAACTCTAAAGCAGTCTTGAAATAATAATGTGATGTGTCTTCAGGAGGATAGAGCAATCAATAATGATAACTCTAAAGCAGTCTTGAAGTAATAATTTCAGGAGGATAGAGCAATCAATAGCTCTAAAGCAGTCTTGAAATAATAAGATGATTTCAGGAGGATAGAGTAGTCAGTAGCTCTAAAGCAGTCTTGAAGTCATGAGAAGTTATCAGGAGGATAAAGTAACCCTGAGGTTACAATAAAGCAGTCCAAAATAATAAGAAGCTCATCAGGAGGATAAAGTAACCCTGAGGTTACAATAAAGCAGTCCCAAAGTAATAAGAAGCTTATCAGGAGGATAAAGTAACCCTGAGGTGACAATAAAGCAGTCCCAAAATGATAAGAAGCTCATCAGGAGGATAAAGTAACCCTGAGGTTACAATAAAGCAGTCCCAAAGTAATAAGAAGCTTATCAGGAGGATAAAGTAACCCTGAGGTGACAATAAAGCAGTCCCAAAATGATAAGAAGCTCATCAGGAGGATAAAATAACCCTGGTGTTATAATAAAGCAATCCCGGAGATCATAAGTTTGTTTGTTGGATAATTAACCTGCAACAAGGCAGCTTTTGTATAATAACATTAGTTTATGCCTTATGTATGCATGTATGATATGATGCACTTAGGTAATGTACTATATGTCTATGGATATATATGCTATGGTATGATGTAAATGATGTATGTATGATATGATACTGCCGGAAGCGTCTGGATATCTTCGTATAACAACTGCTGGCTAGGGAAAATAAATCCCGATTCGTTGTTGAAGAATATATAACCCTCTGTCTGTTGGGGATAATAAGGTATAGATATAACCTCCTGTTGTTGGGGATGGCAAGGTATATATAACCTCCCGTTGTCGGGGATAGTAGGGTATATATAACCTTCGTCTTCGTTTGATAGTAGGATAAGTATAACATCCCGTCTTCGTTCGTCGTACCCTTATTGGAAAGTAATTTCCCGAATATCCGTATGAGGATAAAAGAGATGGATATAAATTCCAGGGGAGATGAGGCTTTATGAAGATGGATTTGCCCTACTGAGGGTTTTGTAATTGTCTTGTAAAGGTGAACCGGCGAAGCTTCGTTGAGATCCTTCCCTCGTTCGTCCTTAGTAAATACTATTACTGCATTTTCATGCATTTCTGGTAAACATCAATCATATTCAAAAGCATACATACATTCAAACATAACCAATGGACGTTTCGCTTATGTAAATAGGGTAAAAGTAAATCTGGATTCAAAAGATGGAATTTATTTATATCAAAAAGTGACCCATACACGGGTAAGTTTGTACAAGGAGACATAAACCCTAGTAAGAGGGTTTTGTCATAAAGTTTTTACAAAAAGAATCAGCTATGTGGGAAACAACCCTATTGAGTTTCAATTCCACTATTGCCACTCAAGTATCTCATCTTCTTGCTGTTGAGACGGAAACGATTGGATCGAGCTTTATCTGTTCGAGCTTGAGTAAGTAGTATAACTGGTTGCAGTTTCCTGGGTGATCCAAACGAGACATAGTCATACGCTTTAATCCCTAACTTTTGCCTGGATTGCCCTTTCAGGTTTTCAATCCACCGGGATACCCTTTTTTGCCCAAGCCGCCTTTTCAGGTTTTCGACTTGCCGGGTGTACATCTTTTTATATATATCCCTAATTTTTGCCCAAACCCTTTTGGTTTGCCGGGATGCCCTTATTTTTGCCTAGGCCTGTCAACCTAGCGGGTCTCTTTTTATGCGTAGTATTTTTTAACTATGTCTGCGTTTACAGGCTGTGGAAAGTCCTCACCATCCATTGTAGTCAGTATCATGGCACCTCCTGAGAACACTGTCTTGACTACAAATGGTCCTTCATATGTTGGAGTCCACTTGCCCCTAGGATCACCTTGTGGTAATATGATACGCTTGATTACCAAGTCACCAGCCTGATATACCTTTGGCTTAACCTTCTTGTTAAAAGCCTTGATCATCCGTTTCTGGTACATCTGGCCATGACAAACTGCTGCTAATCTCTTCTCATCAATCAAATTTATCTGGTCAAGTCGAGTCTGAATCCACTCATCTTCATCCAAGCCTGCATCCTTCATAATTCTCAAGGAGGGAATCTGAACTTCAATGGGCAGAACTGCTTCCATACCATAGACTAAGGAGAACGGGGTTGCCCCTGTTGAAGTTCGTATTGTAGTACGATAACCATGAAGAGCAAATGGTAACATCTCATGCCAATCCTTATAAGTAACAGTCATCTTCTGTAAAATCTTCTTAATGTTCTTATTAGCAGCTTCAACTGCCCCATTCATCTTCGGACGATACGGAGAAGAGTTGTGATGCTTAATCTTGAACTGCGTGCAGAGATCAGTAATCATAGTGTTGTTCAGATTAGAGCCATTGTCAGTGATAATCCTTTCAGGGATGCCATACCTACATATGAGATTATTCTTAATGAATCGAGCCACAACATTCTTAGTCACAGATGCAAATGAAGCTGCCTCTACCCACTTCGTGAAGTAATCAATAGCAACCAGGATGAAACGATGCCCATTAGAAGCAGTAGGCTTGATCTCACCAATCATATCGATGCCCCACATGGCAAAAGGCCAAGGAGCAGTCAGCACATTCAGTGGTGATGGAGGTACATGAACTTTGTCAGCATAGATTTGACATTTGTGACAAGTTCTGGAGTGTTGATAGCAATCAGCTTCCATAGTAGACCAATAGTAACCTGCTCTCAATATCTTCTTTGCCATGGTATGACCACTAGAATGAGTGCCAAAGGTCCCATCATGCATCTCTTCCATAATCTCAGTTGCTTCCTTCTTATCCACACAGCGAAGCATAGTTGAATCATGATTACGCTTGTACAGAATCCCATTACTCAAAAAGAACTTAGCAGCAAACCTCCTCAGGAACTTCCTATCTTTGACAGATGTCCCTTCAGGGAATTCCTGAGTTTCAAGATATCTTTTTACTTCATAGAACCAAGGCCTCTCCTCTGCCCCTTCAGTGTCAATCTCATTGCAGTATGCAGGCTTTTCAAATCTATCAATGGTAATCTTGGGAGCTTCATCATCCCAACTGATCTCAAACATAGATGCCATGGTGGCCAAAGCATCTGCCAACTGATTTTCTCTCCGTGGAATGTGTTCAAAGGTAATCTCTTTGAAATGTGGGATCAAAGACAACACATGCTCTCTGTAAGGAATGAGGTTATCATGCTTGGTATCCCAATCTCCTTTAATCTGACTTACTACCAGGGCTGAATCTCCATACACATCAAGGAACTGAATCTTCATATCAATAGCAGCTTTAATACCCAGGATACATGCCTCATATTCAGCCATGTTATTGGTACAATGGAAACAAAGTCTAGCAGTAATCGGGGTATGACAACCTTCAGGGGAACTAATCACAACACCAACACCATTACCAAGTGCATTAGAGGCACCATCAAAAACCATAGTCCATCGGGATCCTTGTTCAGGTCCGTCATATTGTCCAGGTTCTTTGGTAATAATCATAATGTCTTCATCAGGGAACTCAAAATTCATTGACTGGTAATCATCCACCGCTTGATGAGCCAAATGATCAGCAACAACACTTCCTTTAATGGCCTTCTGAGTAGTATACTGTATATCATATTCTGTCAAGATCATTTGCCATCTTGCAATTCTTCCGGAGAGAGCAGGTTTCTCAAATATGTACTTGATTGGATCCATTTTTGAAATTAACAAGGTAGTATGGGTCAACATATACTGTCTTAGTCGGAGAGCAGCCCATGCCAAAGCGCAACAAGTTTTCTCGAGCAGTGAGTATCTTGTTTCACAGTCGGTAAACTTTTTGCTAAGGTAGTATATTTCCTGCTCTTTTCGACCAGACTCGTCATGTTGCCCCAATACACACCCCATTGAGTTGTCTAACACTGTTAAGTACATAATCAAGGGTCTTCCATCAACTGGTGGCATCAAAATTGGAGGTTCTAGCAGATATCTTTTGATTTCATCAAAGGCAGTCTGGCACTCGTCATTCCATTCCATCACCTGATCTTTTTTCAACAACTTGAAGATTGGCTCACAGATGGTAGTTAACTGGGAAATAAATCTTGCAATGTAATTCAATCGTCCCAAGAAACCTCTAACCTCCTTCTCAGTACGGGGAGCTGGCATCTCTCGTATAGCTTTCACTTTCGCAGGATCCACTTCAATGCCTTTGCCACTGACAATGAAACCCAGGAGTTTACCAGATCTAACTCCAAAAGTACACTTGTTTGGGTTCAATCTCAACTTGTATTTCTTCAACCTCTCAAACAACTTGTGCAGATGATCAAGGTGTTGCTCTTCATTCTGAGACCTGGCTATCATATCATCTACATATACCTCTATCTCATGATGAATCATATCATGAAACAAAGCCACCATAGCACGCTGATATGTTGCCCCTGCATTCTTCAAACCAAATGGCATTACCTTATAGCAAAAGGTGCCCCACTGTGTCACAAATGTTGTCTTCTCCATATCTTCAGGTGCCATCTTGATCTGATTGTAACCAGAGAAACCATCCATAAAAGAGAATACTTTATGCTGAGCAGTGTTGTCTACCAGAATATCAATATGAGGAAGTGGAAAGTCATCTTTAGGGCTAGCCTTGTTCAAATCTCTGTAGTCCACGCACATACGTACCTTACCATCTTTCTTAGGAACCGGTACCACATTTGCAACCCACTGAGGATAAGAAGTCACTGCTAAGAACCCTGCATTGAACTGTTTCATTACCTCTGCTTTGATCTTTTCTGACATTTCAGGACGCATACGACGAACCTTCTGCTTCTTTGGACGACAATCTTCTTTCACTGGCAAACGGTGAACCACAATGTCTGTATCCAACCCTGGCATGTCTTCATAAGACCAAGCAAAGATCTCCACATAGTCACGTAACATCTGAATCAACCTGCTTTTGACACTGTCCTCTAAATCAGCCCCTATCTTGACCTCTTTTCTGTTTTCTTCAGTTCCCAGATTCACAACTTCGACTGGCTCTTCATGTGGCTGTATAGCTTTCTCTTCTTGTTGTAACAACCTAGCAAGCTCTACAGGTATTTCACAATCGTCCTCATTTCCGTCTTCAGTTTGATAGATCGGATTCTCGAAATCATAATTGGCAATAGTAGAACTGTTATCAACAGGATCCAGAGTGGATGAGGATCTGCATTTAGTGATGTGGGTGTGTGTAAGAACACATAGCTGATAAAACGAAAATAAAAGAAAAGAAAAACAAGGAACACAATATTTACGAAAACGAAACGTCCACTGATTTTATTGAATGAAGTATGCAAATGAAATGGCATCCCGTAACAAGCACACCATTGTGCCCCGGGCAAGGCACAAGGCTTAAGAGTTCTATTGTTCAAGAAATTACAAACTTAAAAGCAACAACACAGTAATAGTATTTACTCCTGACTAAAGGAGATAGGGATAACATCTTCAGCTTTCCAATTATCGAGTCCAGCACCCACAGTAGGAAAAATCCATGCATCCAAGTTGTAGTCTTCATCTTGATCTCCCACAGCATTGATAACCCCTTGATTAGTGATACGAGCAGCACGGGCACGACGGACAGCCTTCTGGGACTCTTCATCCACCACAGCTCTAGCATCATTGAGGGAGGCCATTGCCATTGTTGGAGGTTTTCTGATGACCACAGGAACTTTCTTCACAGCAGGAGGAGCTACACAATCATTAGCAACCCAGGGAACCACTTCAAATGACTGACACGGAGTCTCAATGTATTCACCTTCCACTTCCCGATACTTGAAAGTGTTTACATGGCTGACAAAGTATTCTTCCTCTCCGAAGACAGTAACAACTTTTCCATTCACCGGATATCTCAACTTTTGGTGCAATGTAGAGGTCACAGCACCTGCCCCATGGATCCAGGGACGACCAAGCAGACAAGAGTATGAAGGACGAATATCCATCACATAAAATGTAGCAGTAAACACCTGAGAACCAACTTGAATTGGAAGATCAATTTCCCCATGCACTACTCTTCTAGAACCATCAAAAGCCTTTACCACAATATTACTGGGTTTCAACACAGTATCTTCAGGACTCAGCTTATTCAGGACTTCCTTGGGTAACACATTCAGAGAGGAACCATTGTCTATCAACACATGTGACAGGGTAGTGCCCCTGCATTCAATTGAAATATGCAAGGCCCTGTTATGATCCCTCTTGGCAGGGGTCAAATCAGCATCAGAGAATCCTAACCCGTTGTCATAGGTCAGGTGAGCAACACAGTTCTCAAATTGGTCCACAGAAATTGCACTGGGTACATGAGCCATCTTCAGAAACTTGATCAATGACTTGGCATGAGCCTCAGAACATAATAATAGGGAGAGCATGGAAATCTTTGAGGGAGTATGCCCCAACTGATCAACAATGTCATAATCACTCTTGCGAATGATTTTCAATACTTCTTCCATCTGCTTAGAGAGATCATCAGCAGCTGGCACATCAGTAGATACAGGCTCAATAACAGGACCTTTGCCCCGAGCATCAGTGGTGGAAGTAGCAGCAGGAGTAACTGCACTCTTAGAAGCAACTGGAGGAGAGAAGACTCTTCCACTACGAGTGATCTTGCTAGATCCAGCAATATTATCAATGTCAGTAGGCATATCAGGTAAAGGCTCCTGCTTGACGCCATGGATGTAAACATCAGACCCATAGTGCCAAGGCACAGCTTTGTCAGATGTATAAGGAATAGGACCAGGAGTGGTAATGATCAGAGGGGCCACTCTGGCTTCAGCAACAACTTTCACAGGACCTTCAGCAGTAATCTTGATTGGGCCCTGACGAGTGATTTTAATAGGACCCTTTGAAGTGATTCTTACCGGTACTTTGTCAACCATGTCAACCTCTTCAATCTTCTTATCCCGAGTCAAATGATCCACCATATCTTCTACAAATGCTGGTCTTCTTTCAAACACTATAGTATACTTATCCATGAGACGCTGAATTCCATCTCTTAATATGAAGCAACTATCCGGCTTATAGGTACAATACCAACAATCTTCACGACAACCTGGAAAGATCCCAGCTTGTACTAACCTCCTTTTGATAACAGACAATGGTGTGCTCAACTCCATAACTGAATAGACATGTAGATCTTCCTCAGTGTCTTCATCAATGGCATTGACAGTCTTCTCGTGATTTGGCAGTGGTGCTGTAATCACATTTGGTGGATCAAATTCAATTTCTCCGGCATCAATCATATCTTGAATTTTGTTCTTCAGGACCCAGCAGTTATTAGTATCATGTCCTGGACAGTTTGAATGATATGCACATCGTGCATTGGGATTGTACTTGGGAGAAGTAACATTGGGATTCTGAGGAGCCTCCCTCAGGGTAATAAGTTCAGCCTTCAACAAGTGTTGCAATGCCTGAGCCATTGACATGTTGATCTTCGTGAACTGTCTTCTAGCCCTCTGTTGGTTGCCTTGAGGCTGCTCTGGTGTTGCAGGAGTTGGATTTGAAATATGAACCGCACTAACATACTGATGCCTTCTGTTACGATCAGGTTGACCATAAACAACATTGGATTCTTTCTTCCCAGCGGGAGGCTTCTTTGCAGTACCTGATGAAGAAGTGCCCACTTGGATCTTACCACTCTTGATACCATTCTCTACCCGTTCTCCTGTCATGATCAACTCAGTGAAGCCAGATGATGAGCTTCCAATGAGATGACTGTAAAACGGACCATTCAGCGTACACATGAACATATCAACCAATTCCCTGTCAGTCAAAGGGGGTTGAACTCTTCCAGCTAAATCTCTCCATTTCTGAGCATACTCCTTAAAACTTTCTTTGGCACCCATAGACATGCTCTGAAGCTGCATGCGAGTGGGGGCTAAGTCAGCATTGTATTGGTACTGCCTATAGAAAGCTTCAGCAAGATCATTCCAGTCTCTGATATTGACACTCTCCAACTGATAATACCACTCCAGCTGAGCTTCGGATAAACTCTCTTGAAAGAAATGGATCCACAACTTCTTATCAGCAGTGTGGGGTTGAATTCTTCTGACATATGACCTCAGATGCAGCTTGGGACAAGAGACCCCATCATAAACAACAAAGGTAGGGACCTTGAAACCAATGGGTATCACAACCCCAGATATCAAACTTAAATCCTCAAAATCCAGCCCAGATGATTTCTGCAACTCCATAGCATCCATTCTATCCACCAGCATCTTGAATTTGTCTTCATTAGGCTCATGGTAGTAATTAGCCTCAGAATCAGAGTCCCCCATAGTGTTGTGGAGACTGCCTCTCTCTTTCTCAGATTCTTCAGATTCATAGTCTTCAACCTCTTCCTTGGTCTTGATAGGACCTTTGAACCTTCTTCCCATGTTGAGCAACCCAGCAGACCTTCTAGTCTTCTTAGTCTTCTTGGCCAGCAGTGCCTTCAAATCATCTTGCCCCTTGGACAGGTTCAAGATCAGCTCTTGGAACTGTGCATTTTGTGCCTGAAGATCCTTAACTGATTGTTCAAGAGCCATTGCTGAAATAAACAGCGAGAAGATGAGAAACCTGTGCACAATATAAACCTGTGATGCAATGAAATGATATGTGAATGCATATGCAATGTTTTCAAGGACCGCAGGATTTAAATTTGCTTAGACAAAAACGAAAGTAAACTTTTATTAGTAATAACTTTGTTTTGCCTTTTAGGCGTACATCAATGAAATGAAATAAAATAAGTACAAAAGATGGGGTTTTAAGTCTCCCATGGACGTTTCCTTTTTATGTTGAGGTATGAATTGAGGTTTCGTTCCTCGTGAAGCTGCTTTGTTAGCTCTAGGATTCTTGCTTGGCTTGCTTTGTAATGAGCCTCGAAAGTATCCCTTTGCTCCTTCAGTTGGATCCATGATCTTTGCAAGTCTTCCATATCAGTAGGCATGTCTGGGTGAAGGATGGTATAAGCAGTGTCTCCTTCAGCAACAGGTTCCATGGTAACTGGTAGGACGGCAGGATATGGCATCATGAGTGTCTGAGCACGAGATCGTACCCATCTGAGATAAGCCTCCATAGGAATAGTGTACTTAGGCTCCAGTGTCTTGCTGTCAATCCTGTTTACCTTTCCCCAAGCTCGTATGAATTTCTGACGGTGACCCTGAAGATCGTTGTCGTAATCAAACACAATGCCCTGAATCAACATGTCATGTGGGCCATCGCTCCGAGCGTAACCAAACTGTCGTAAAGCTAGAGAGGGGTTGTAGGTGATGCCTCCTCTTATGCCTAGAAGTGGCACATTAGGAAACTCCCCACAACGGTCAATGATAGTGACATTCTCCATAGATCTGGAGCACCAATGGATGTCTGAGTGAGAAAGTGACATGATCCTCTTGGACCATCTGAACCCTTGCTCATTCTTCATTACTGAGCGAGGAAGGTGAGAAATAAACCACCTAGAAAGTAAAGGTATGCAGCACATCAAAGTCCCTCTTGCCCTTGTAGTACGGGTGTGAAGAGAATGCAGGATGTCTCCAAGCAATGTAGGCACTGGATTGTGACTCAGGAAAATGTTGATGACATGAACATCTATGAACTGATCTGGATTGGGGAACAATACTAAGCCATATATCAGCAAGGCTAAGATCTCCTCAAAAGCATCATAGCTCATGGCCTTCAAGAACATTTGAGCCTTATCCATTAATACCCTGGCAAGAATACCCTTAACTCCACTTCTCGTCTCTAGAACAATGTCAGACTTTTTCAGATGTAGAGCTGCAGCAATAACCTCTGGTTTGAGCTCCTTCTCCAAGCCTGTGAAGGGTCTTTGATCAAGAACAGGTATATCCAGAAGTTTAGAGAACTCCTCCATTGTAGGAACTAGCTGATAGTCAGGAAATGTAAAGCAATGGTGCTTAGGGTCAAAGAACTGAAACAGGACACTCATCATATCTTCACTGAACCCTGAAGTGACTAGATCCAATAGGTGACCATGTCTCTTGATGAACTGGGAATGATCAGACACTTGAGAAACCAACTCTTTAAGCTTGGGAGGTATCCCCACAAAGTTGATCCTGATGGTGTTTCTACGAGCAGAAGCCATGACCTGCAACAAAGAACAAAGATAAATCCTTTGGTCCTTGAAATGGTTAGGGAACATGATATGCTCATGATGCATGATGATGTCATGATGTTATGCTCAATCACAAACATGTGGCACACACAAACAAGTCACACCATAGCCCTAGGTTTAAAGGCTTGCATGAGGTTTAAGGTAGGTACCTTCCCCTGAAGTTAGATGGTTCATCCTGTCCTACAAAAGTAACCAGGTTCTAAGGGATCTCAATATCATTGATCCTTCACAAGGGTGGTTGATCAGAAGGCAACTTACTTGCCAACCAAAACCCTCCAAGTTTAAGATCTCAATGAGCGTAGTATCGAGTGTCAACCAACTTCAGTCTGCACCAAAGCCGGTTACCTCACTACCTTCTAAAGGCCAAGATGAGTTAACTAGGGTTCTAAAAGTTAGTTAGTGCATTGACAACATATGGCAGCCTCAATATTATCCTCAACTTGACTTAAGGAATATAAGCACCAACCAAGAAGTCGCACTAACTATGGCCACCAGATCAACCGTATCGATATACGTCGTACAGTTTCCTTGGTCTATTGCCATTTACCTAAGGTACACTAGATCCGGGTTAGGACCTTTCACACATAAGAGCACCCCAACAAGTAATATAAATCAAACAAGGCAAGCAATTCAAAGTGATCTTAATTCCTAAGGGTACCCCTCTTAAAATAGATCCCCAGCAGAGTCGCCAGTTCTGTAACACGGTGGGAGAACTGACTTTAAGCAATGTTGCGGATAGCAAGAGTCGCCACCGACTTTTATTTTATCCATAAGGAAAGGTTATAAAAGAACAGGAAAGACCTTAAGAGAATATTTTGGGTCCGGGGGGTAGGTTATGAAAAGGGAAGGTATTAGCACCCTTTTCATCCATGGTTATCCATGGGCTCTTAGGTACTTAAGCTCACTTTAAATTGTTTTTTGAAAGTGTAGTGTGTGAATAGAAAATTTTCAGAATAGTTTAATAATAATCCTCGTACGGATGTGTAAAAAACTTGTTTGAAAATTTGTTTGAAAATGTTAAGTGTTTGAAAAATTTTTGAAGTGAGCAAGTACATAAGAGTAACCTACCCTAATGTTTAAGGTCTTTCTTATTCTTTATCCTTTCCTTGGTAAGACTATCCCTACTATTAAGGAGTAGGTAGTCCTTACTTTGGATGTTAAGGGACATGTGAGGGACATTCTGATTTTTTGAAGGCCATTGTGGGGTGTAATAAGCACATATGAGGGACTATCATCATTTTTCGAAGGGACTCGATTCGTAAAGGCAACCATAAGGGACTTGATGATTTTCTTTTAAGGGACTTGCTTTATACACCCCACTTGACCATTATTCGTAGGCAACTTGAGGGATATCCTTAGAAATGTGAGACGGCGATTAAAAATCGACTTACGTGTGTGTGAGTGTTTATTTTAATTATCTTTGATTAAAAGTGATCTAGAATTAATTTTAAGAACATACATGTTTTTGCACTCCCTAATTACTAACCATAACAATAATTAAATAATTACAAAATTACATCCGGGAAACAATTACAAGAAATTATAATAATAAATAAAATAGCAAATTAAATAATAAGCAATAAATAATAAAAAATAAATAATAAAGGGTTAGTAACAATAAAATAATTTAGAAATAAGGTTAGAAATATAATAATAGAAATATAATAATAAATAGTAATATTGTTAATAAATAATAAAGATTAATGAAATTAATAAAGCAAAAATCAAATAATATGGTTAGTGATAATCAAGAATAAATAAAACTAACCAAAATTATAATAATAATATATCAACAAATTTTTTTTTATATAAACAATTATTTAGAAAGAAATATGAATAATTATTTTAATTTTACAAGTTATCAAGTTATTTTTTAATATATTATGACTACCAAAACCTAATTATTATAAACATATATTAACATTTATTTTTTAAACAATATATACATATTATAAGAAAAAGTAGATTTTAAATATCATATATAAAATTTAATTCTATTAATTATTATATTTACAAATTATTTTTAACCATATACAAAAATCTAATTATTATAAATTAAATTGTTTCTAAACATTAAAAGAAAAATAATTTGAATTATAAATATATTTACAAAATTTATAAGAATTAGAATAAATATATATACATAAAATTATATAAAAAATTAGAATTAGGTTTTATGTTAGAAAATATTTTTTAGGGTTTTTAAAAAATTAGGGTTTTGAAAATTAAATAAGGTTTAATGTACATAAAAAAAAATCAAGATTTAGTTTATAATAATAATCTACTTAAAAAAAATATAAGGAAAGCTATAAATTAATTTAGATTTGAGAAAAACTATAAGTTAATTTAGATTTGAGAAAAACAATATATACATACATATGTTATTTAGAAATTTGTTTGAATTTATTTATGAAAATAATATAGGGAATAATATAAGAAAATTATAACTAAAAAATAAAAAAAAGAATGAAAATTAAGCAAAATCAGGACCTGGGATTTGAACCCAGGTCCTTTACCTGGATGGTGAGGAGAACAACCACTAGGCCACGCTGCATGTGCTGCAAGTAGAAGGAGCTTCATTCTCTTTTATGCCTTAAACCAATGAACCAGCGAAAATAATGAGAAAAATAAAAGGCCTGGGGTGGGATTTGATCCCAGGACCTTATGAATACCAGCATGCGCGCGCTACCACCCGGCTGGAAGAGCCCATCTGGCTACTGAATGGCAAGAACACTTAATATATTCAACCTCCTTTTACCCTGAAAAATAAAACAAAACAAATGCGCTTGGCCAGGAATCGAACCAAGCACCTTTCAACATACACAGACAGAGCTTACCACCAGGACACACGCATGTGTGTGTTAACGAAACAACAAAACAACATAAAATATATTAATAAAATTTGAATTCCTGAGCGCGGCAAACTTCATCTTCTTCATTCGAATTTGCTGCGAATTTTCTTTTGACTTTTCCTGCGATTCTTCCTGCAAGTTCATAAATCCGAAACCTAGGTTTTTCAATCATCAAACAAATCATAACATTAATACAAATTTGAAGCCCAGATTAATTAAGTGAAGCTTATAGGTCACGGCCATGGTTTTATAATTCCTTGAGGTGCCCTAAACACTAAGGTCCCGAAATTGGTTTTCAAACCCTAACCATGGTGAATTCTGGTACAGTCCATAGAAATCAAATTAAATCATCCATAAAGCTTCTAAACACCATAACAAACACAAATCCAAGGTTAGTTTTCATTATCAATGCATAAACAATTCAAATCGAAAAAAATTTAAACATGAACTATATGCTTTCGGATTCTTCATATATGCATGAATTGGATGTATTTGAGGATTGCTTTCGACTCAATGATGACCAAGGAAGCTAGCCATGTCCTCGTTTTACCTTGTAGAGCCTTGGAATAGAGAATCCGAATTTCACTTTTCTTATGAATTTTTGAACTATGAACTCACCTTTGGCTGCTTGATTTCGTCCCTGAGTGTTAGGTTTGTGTTAAGCATATATACATGAGTGAATTAGGTCAGAAAA
The DNA here is from genome assembly GCA_963966055.1 of Lathyrus aphaca. Taxonomy (NCBI): domain Eukaryota; kingdom Viridiplantae; phylum Streptophyta; class Magnoliopsida; order Fabales; family Fabaceae; genus Lathyrus; species Lathyrus aphaca. The sequence continues at coordinate 528,847,303 of OZ014521.1, forward strand.
ACTCATTGGTTATGTGGATATTTGATCCAAAAAATATTGAAAAAGATCATGTTGTAAAATTCAAATATTTGACCATGAAGACTTGCTATCTTTGGAGATTTCATATGATTCCTTTCTCTTTCTAATTCAATCACCATTTAAGAATTTCTAGAAGCAATATCTTCACCCAAAAATAGTTTTTCATATTTTATATTTATTTAAAATGATTTTTATGAATTAAATCAATAATAAATAAATAAAAAATGATAAAAATGCTGAATTTTGGTCAATTGGGTCGTGCACAATGTTATGAGATGGACTGGGTCACAACTTAGCAAGCCCATTTGGAAAGAATTACTTCTAAGCCTCCATTTTCAACATAAACCATCACAAAATTTCCCAACTTTGCAAAGGCATATCTACCTCAAATTTAAAGGTATGAGGGTGTTCTTGGACTTTTTGGAAAGCTTGAAGAGTCCTATAAACAACCCCATTGGTTTCAGGTCCATATCATTTACCAATCTCAAGTTATGCCCTTTTGAAGTTGTTGACTTTTTGTTGACTTTTGAAATGACCTATAATGTCTTAGATCATATCTTTCAAATGAAGCATTTTTGGGCTTAACTTTCAACATCAAAGTTGTAGAGAATTCAATTTCCTTCAAAATGAGCTTTGGATGGAGACTTGGTGATGAAGTATGTGGAAGTTATGACTGGTCAAAGTTCAGTTGACTTTTACTGAGGAAACCCTAATTTAGAAACTCCTGATTATTGATGATCTGGAATCTCCTTGATGAATCATGATCAACCCTTGATCAAATGATGAATTTTACTTCATATACTTGATGTTGGCAAAAAATCATGAAGTTTGACTTTGATTTGACCACAGTTGACCTCAGTTTGACTTTTTAACTGCATTGATTGATCTTGACTTATCTGATCATCTGACTGAGCAAACTTTTGAGAAAAGTCTTGAAACTTGACATGGGGGTTCTTAAACACATATAAGATGTTATGAAACTCACTTGAGGTATTGGAAGTTCATTTAGCCTGATTAAAGTCAAAACCCTAGTTTTGGATGCACTGCTTAGGAGGTGCATTGTCTGAGGGAATTATCAACTTCTTTGACCAATTGTGAACTTTGTGAACCTTGTGAATCTTCTTAGATGTCTTGTGATACTCATGGGAGGTATTGTGAAGCTTGTGAACCTTGTGAACCTCATGAAGTGACTTTGTATTCCTCATAAACCTCAGGAAAGCTTTGTAATCGTTGTGAAACTTGTGAACCTTGTGAATCTTCAAGAAGCAACTTGTGGACTTCATGAACCTCATGAAAGGTCTTGTAAATGTTGAGAAGTTTGTGAACCTTGTGAACCTTCATAAAGTAACTTGTAGACTTCATGAACCTCATGAAAGGTTATATAAGCATTGTGGGACTTGTGAACCTTGTGAACCTTCATAAAGTAACTTGTAGACTTTATGAGCCTCATGAAAGGTTATGGAAATGTTGAGAAACTTGTGAACCTTGTGAACCTTCTTAGAACACAAAGTCTTGTATTGTGAGGGCAAATTTTGGGGTGCAACACTAAGACGGAGTGAGTGCTGATTTGCCAGCTCGCTGGGATGAAGCTTACATGCCCCAAGTTGCGTTCTGGATTCCTGCAATCCTGAAAAAGATAGAGAAACGCACAAGATAATCCCGAGGTATCCCTTACTGGATTCCGTCATAGGAGTTAGGCACTTCTGAGAGTAAGTACATTTCCTGCAAGCATGTGACTTCATTTAAAGATAAACATCTGTATTTTATGCAATCAGTTTCTTTTAGACATCAGACATTTTTTGCAAATAAATGAAAATGTACAAGACGAGACATGACTGAAAATCTGATTTTATTAATTCATATGCCCTGAATTGGCGAGATACAGTCAAAGAAACAAATCTCCTAAAATGAAGAGACTGTTACAAATTGAGAAACAAAGTGCTGGCGATGTTGACGACGCTTTGAAGGAGCTTCCCTCTTGCTATGACTCGTATGACTTTTGACGTTCTTCTCGTCTTGCTTTCTGGAGAAGGCTGATTTTGATTGAAGCTTGATCCTTTCGAAGCTTTCCAAGTTGTAGGTGATACAGACGAATTCAGAATGCAGTTGTCCGCTTATTCCCTCATTTTGCATGGATCGCCCTTTCGGGTTTTCAATCCATCGGGATACCCATTTTTGCCTGAGCTGTCCAATGCGGCTTTTCAACTCAGCGGGTGTACATTTTTGTTTATTTTCCCTTATTTTTGCCCGAGTCTTTTATTCTGTTTTTGACTCGCCGGGATGCCCTATTTTTGCCTGGACTTTCATTCTGTTTTTATGTCCAGCGGGTCATTTTTATGCGAAGTATTTTTTAACTGCATCTGAATTCACAGGGGACGGGAAGTCTTCACCATCCATGGTGCTGAGCGTCAGTGCTCCACCAGAGAAAACTTTCTTTACCACGAATGGTCCTTCATAGTTCGGAGTCCATTTGCCCCTGTGGTCTGTATGAGGAGGGAGGATCCTTTTCAGCACAAGATCTCCCACTTGGTATTCTCGGCGCCTGACTTTCTGATCGAAGGCTCTCTTCATTCTTTTCTGATACAACTGCCCGTGACAAATCGCAACCAACCTTTTCTCTTCAATCAGGCTTAGTTGTTCGTACCGGGACCTGACCCATTCTGCTTCGTTCAGCTTAACATCCATCAATACCCGTAGGGAGGGTAACTCAACTTCAACAGGTAGGACTGCTTCCATACCATACACAAGCTGATATGGTGTTGCCCCAGTGGATGTTCTGATTGACGTACGGTACCCATGCAAGGCAAATGGTAACATTTCATGCCAGTCTTTGTAGGTGACTACCATCTTCTGCACAATCTTCTTGATATTCTTATTAGCTGCCTCAACAACGCCATTCATCTTTGGCCTGTAAGGAGAAGAATTGTGGAGTTGGATTTTGAAGTCCCGGCATAACTCAGCCATCATTTTGTTGTTCAAGTTGGATCCATTATCAGTAATGATTCGCTCGGGAACTCCATATCGACAGATGATATCTCTCTTCAGAAATCTGGCTACCACTTGTCTTGTAACATTTGCATATGAGGCTGCTTCAACCCACTTGGTGAAATAATCAATGGCGACCAGGATGAATCTGTGGCCATTTGAAGCAGTTGGCTCAATCTTGCCAATCATATCAATGCCCCACATGGCAAAGGGCCATGGTGAAGACATGATGTTCAAAGGATTAGGAGGCACATGCACCTTATCTGCGTAGATCTGGCATTTGTGGCATTTTCTGGCGTAAGCACAACAGTCTGCATCCATTGTGATCCAGTAATAACCTGACCTTAACAACTTTTTAGCCATGGCATGCCCTCCTGCATGGGTACCAAAGGGTCCTTCGTGCACTTCATGCATCAACAAGTCTGCTTCCGTCTTGTCAACACATCTGAGGAGTACCATATCAAAGTTCCTTTTGTATAAAGACCCATCAGTGTTCAGAAAGAAACTACCAGCAAGCCTTCTTAAAGTCTTCTTATCATTGGAAGATGCCCCAGGTGGGTATGTTTGATCCTCCAAGAAGCACTTAATGTCATGGAACCAAGGCTTATCATCTTTGACAACATCTGTTGCAAATACATATGCTGGTCTGTCGAGTCTGGACACTGAAATCTGAGGTACAAAGTTAGCAGCTTGAACTTTGATCATGGATGAAATGGTAGCAAGATCATCTGCAAACTGATTCTCGTCCCGAGGGATATACTCAAGCTTGACTGTTGTGAAGAAAGTCAATAACCTCCTTGTATAATCCCTGTAAGGTATCAGATGGTCCTGGTGAGTGTACCATTTGCCGTTGGTTTGATTAACTACCAGAGCTGAATCTCCGAACACAGTCAGTGTCTTGATCCTGAGGTCAATGGCTTCCTCAAGACCCATAATGCAAGCTTCGTATTCAGCTTCGTTGTTAGTGTAGTTGAAAGTGAGTTTTGCCGAGAAAGGCATGTGAACTCCTTTGGGTGTAATGAGTACTGCACCAACACCACGACCATTCATGTTAACAGCCCCATCAAACATCATAGTCCATTCTTCTTTTGGGTCAGGCCCTTCAGTGTGAACAGGCTCTTCATGATCTTTTGCTTTTATGAACATGATGTCTTCATCAGGGAAGTCAAATCTCATAGGTTGGTAGTCATCAATAGGTTGCTCAGCAAGATATTCAGACAATACACTGCCCTTGATGGCTTTCTGAGAAGTGTACTGGATGTCATATTCTGTGAGAATCATTTGCCATCTTGCAACCCGTCCGGTAAGAGCTGGCTTCTCGAAAATGTACTTGACTGGGTCCATTTTTGATATCAACAAAGTAGTGTGGGTCAACATATACTGTCTCAGTCGGCGAGCAGCCCACGCTAAAGCACAGCAAGTTTTCTCGAGCAGTGAATAACGTTGTTCACAGTCGGTAAACTTTTTGCTTAGGTAGTATATTGCATACTCTTTTCGACCGGACTCGTCATGCTGGCCCAGCACACACCCCATTGACTCTTCTAATACTGTCAAGTACATTATCAGAGGTCTTCCTTCAACTGGAGGCATAAGGATTGGAGGTTCTTGCAGATATTCTTTGATCTTGTCAAAAGCCTTCTGGCAGTCTTCGTTCCACCTGACCGTTTGTTCTTTTCTTAACAGCTTGAACAAGGGTTCACAGGTTGCTGTAAGGTGAGATATGAACCGTGAAATGTAGTTCAATCGACCTAAGAACCCCCGAACTTCTTTCTCAGTTTTTGGTGCAGGCATTTCTTGAATAGCTTTGATTTTATCAGGGTCAACCTCAATCCCTTTCTCGCTTACGATAAATCCCAGCAACTTACCGGATCGCACCCCGAATGTGCATTTGTTGGGGTTCAACTTCAGTTGGTACTTCCTCAGACGCTTGAACAGTTTCAGCAGATTTACCAGGTGGTCTTCTTCAGTAAGGGACTTGGCGATCATGTCATCCACATAACATTCTATTTCTTTGTGGATCATATCGTGGAATAATGTCACCATAGCCCGTTGATACGTCGCACCGGCATTCTTGAGCCCAAATGGCATTACCTTGTAGCAGAACGTGCCCCAGGGTGTGATGAAGGTTGTCTTCTCCATGTCTTCAGGTGACATTTTAATCTGATTGTATCCTGAAAATCCGTCCATGAAGGAGAATACCGAGAACTGAGCCGTGTTATCCACCAATACATCTATGTGAGGTAATGGGAAGTCATCTTTCGGGCTGGCTCTATTCAGATCCCGGTAGTCAACACACATCCTCATTTTGCCGTCTTTCTTAGGCACAGGTACTATATTAGCAACCCACGGCGGATAGCTAGTTACAGCAAGGAACCCGGCGTCCCATTGCTTTTGTACCTCTTCTTTGATTTTCATTGCCATGTCCGGGCGAGTGCGGCGCAGTTTCTGTTTGACTGGTGGGCACTCTTCTCTCAAAGGCAGCTTGTGCACAACAATGTCGGTATCCAACCCTGGCATGTCTTGATACGACCAAGCAAACACATCCACATATTCTTGAAGCAGATCAATCAGTTGTCTCTTCACTGAGTCTTGTAAGCAGGCCCCGATTTTAACCTCTTTCACGTCTTCATCTGTTCCAAGATTAATCACTTCCACCTCCTCCTAGTGAGGAGTAATAACCTTTTCCTCTTGTCTCAACAACCTGGCTAGCTCTTCAGGAAGCTCATATTCTTCTCCAACCCCTTCATCAGCTTGATTGATTGGATTGTCAAAGTCATACGAAGTCGTAGCCGTGTTGTTGTCGGTGCTGTCTGGAAGGCACTCTCTGCAAGGGTTCAGTTGGTTCATTTTAGTGATTGATTTTAATCTTGCTTAGAAAAGTGAAATAAAGTTATCATTTTGAAAACATCGCCATTTATTTTTTGTACAAAAAGAAAAATGGAAAAACAGTGAGCAGAAAAGGAAAAAGACTCATTTGCAAAAAGATGTCTGATATTTCATTGATTAGTCTTGTTTGCACAAAAAGTACAGATGCCCCGATTACAAAATGAGTCTTGTCATCTTGGGCAAGATGCAAGACTTTGATGCATGCTATAAAGATACAGGAAATAATAATTACTCTGCATGAGTAACTCTTATAATTTCCTGGGAAGACCAGTTTGAGATACTGCTCCCCGGGACCTTCGGACGAATCCAATTTTCCAGGTTGCGCTCCTCTTCCAGCTCGTCTTCCAAATTGTTGACAGCATTAGGGGTGAGCATCCCCCCACTGACAAAACCGGGCTTCTCGGCAGCCTCTGCTTGATTTTGTTGAGTTGGTTTGTAACCCAACCCAAATTTGTCTTTCTTCTCCTCCACAGATAAAACCTTGCCCCAGCCTTGGGCAGTTCCTTCTTCAACAACCTTCCGGGCTTGTTGATAAGATGACATGGAGATCCCAGATACAGCAGATGCTTCATTAACATTCAGGGCCTCAAACCCTTGGCTCATTGTTTCATGGATCTCCCCATCCATCTCAATATACTTATAAGTAGCCAGATGGCTAACAAATATATCATCCTCCCCACAGATAGTAACGACTTGGCCTTCCCACTCAAATTTTAACTTCTGGTGAAGGGTAGACGTTACTGCGCCAACGGCATGAATCCATGGTCTGCCCAACAAACAGCTGTAGGCAGGCTGAATGTCCATCACGTAGAAGATCGTTTTAAAGGTTTGTGGGCCAATCGTTACAGGCAGCTCAATCTCTCCCAGAACCGATCTCTTAGAACCATCAAAGGCTCTTACTACTAGGTTGCTGGGACGCAACGCCAATCCTTCATACTCTAGCTTCACCAGGGCCTTTTTCGGTAAGACATTAAGGGATGACCCTGTGTCTACCAGCACATGGGAAAGGACTGCACCTTTACATTCCATGGTGATGTGCAAGGCCTTGTTATGGTTGCGGCCTTCCGTTGTCAAGTCAGTATTGGTGAACCCTAGCCCATTGCTAGCAGTAACATTTCCAACCACGGTTTCCAACTGATTGACAGTGATCTCCTCAGGCACGTAAGCTGCGTGCAAGACTTTGAGTAGTGCATTCCGATGGGCTTAGGAGCACATAAGAAATGATAAGATAGAGATCTTGGATGGCGTCTGGTGAAGCTGATCCACTACTTTGTAATCACTCTTTTTGATGATTCTCATGAACTCATCAACTTCTTGATCGAATGGTGTTTTCAAAGCTTCCTTAACAGTTTGATCTTCCTGCACCGGGCTCTTTCCTTTTGCCTTGGCAACAGCTTCTGCTTCGGCAGTGGGTCTTTGAATTTGTGGAGCAAAGAGACGTCCGCTTCGAGTGAAGCCTCCGCCTCCTCCCACATTGTCTATCTGTGGTGCAGGTGTTGATGGTTCAAGAGTGATTTTCTTTCCTTCGCAGTACACGTCAGAGCCGTAGTGCCAAGGGATGGCCCTACTGCTTTCATAAGGCACTGGTCCAGGCACTGTGACAGTGACTGGACTGATGGCAGCTGCAGAAGGGACTGTGATAGTTTGTGGATCATAATAAATCGTGACTGGTGCTCTGATGGGAGCAGCACTTTCTGAGTTGTAGGCAGAGTTGTTTTCGGGATCATAAAATATTGTGACAGTTGAGACATCTTCAGAGTTTGTTGCTGGAGTTGTAGGAGACATTGTCGGAAGGATGGACGTTGTTGTTGTAGGAGATTCAAACTGGAGTGGTGCTGAAGTTGTAGAAGAAAAATTCGTTGATAACTGATCAGTTGAGATGATAGATGAAGTACTTGTTGATGAAGCCGAAGAATTGTCAGGAACAATGGTTGCTGCAGTTGTAGGAGATACCGGGACTGTTGCTGATGAGATTGCTGGATTTGTTGGAAATGATGTGGTGATTTGAAGCTGGCCACTCTGAATGAGACCATCTATGCCATTCCTCAGGTTATCGCACCCATTTACTGAAATATTGCAGTAAGCACACCCTAACTCACACCCCGGGAACATGTGACATTCGAGGAGCTGAGCCTTAATTTCTACCAACGGTGTCCGAATCTGACCCACACTGGTTATTAAATAAGACGGCTTGTCTTCTTCAATTGCATTGATTCTGGGACCCCCGTGGTTTGGCATAGGGTTCTTATTGACATTGGGTGGTGGTGCGAAATTCAAGGCCTTAGAGTCTACCAGGTCTTGTACCTTCATGTGCAAGGCTCTGCACTTTTCTGTACTGTGGCCAGGTGCATTTGAATGAAAAGCACATCTGGCGTTAGAGTCATAATTCCTGGGTAGACTGTTGGGATCTGGAGGTGCCAACGTCCTTAGCTCAACCAGGTTGAGTTTCAGGAGTTGTGGCAGCAACGTAGCATATGGCATAGGGATCGGATCGATCACCCTATTGGCTTGAGAAGGCCTCTGTTGGAATGGCCTTTGCTGATTATTGTTGTTGGTGTTGCTGTTGTTGTAATTTCTCGGAGGGTACTGATTTTGTTGGTGGTACTAAGGCTGTTGCTGATAGTTTTGCTGCGGAGGTTGATAAGCTGGTTGTGGATGAGCTGGAGCGGGAATGGTGACTGCTGCCACAGATCTATGAACATATTGGGGCCTGCCCCTGTTGGTGTGGATGGCATTGGTCTCACCAGTCCTTCTTGGGCCCGCAAAAGGCTTTCTTGCATTACTGGATGAGCTTGCACCGTTGTCTGAGATCTTACCCATCTTCAATAGGCTTTCAATTCTCTCCCCGGCTATGACTACATCTGCAAAGCTGGTAGATGAGAAGGCATCCAAACTATCAATGTAAGTCCCCTGAAGGGTATTCATGAACATATCAGCCATCTCCCTTTCTGACATAGGTGGCTGGACAGCAGCAGCAAGCTGTCTCCATCTTTGAGCATACTCTCGGAAGCTCTCTCTAGATGACTGTGACATCCCCATCAGGAGGGTCCTGTTGGGTGCCATATCCAGATTATACTGATACTGTCTGATGAAGGCCTCTGCCAGGTCCTTCCAGCATCTAATAGTTGCTCTTGTCAGATGGGAATACCATTCCCTCGAAGCTCCAGTCAAGCTATCCTCAAAATAGAACATCCACAGCTTCTCGTCCATGGTATAGGCCTTTAGCCTCCCGAGAAAAGATTGTAGATGGGTTCGGGGACAAGAAGTCCCATTATACTTCTCAAAGCATGGTGGTTTAAACTTGTGGGGAATCCTGACCCCGTCTACCAAGCCCATATCCATAACATCAAAACCCAAAGAGTTTTGAGACTCTAAGGATCTTAACTTCTCAGCTATCTCATCCAACCTTCTATCATAAGCTTCTTCCCCAGCACCCATTACTGTGAATTGGTCCTCTTGGGGGTCTTCTTGCAGTACCCTGGCTGCAGTGGCGGTCCCTTGAACATTTGCAGGGATGTTGACCTCAGGATGGAGGTGTGGTCCAAAGACTGGGGGATTGACATGAGGTTGGACCCTCTCATTGTTGCTCGTGCCAGCAGTCCCTACATGTGGATCCTCTTGATTTTGCCTTTCCACCACGGCTCTCAATCTTTCTTGGCTCTGAGCCATGTTGTTCATCACTTCCATAAACTGAGTCATCTGTGTTCTCATTTCCAATCTTTCGTTTGCCATTTGATTTCTGACCTCTGCAAGGTCCTGCTGTACCTGATCCATTTGTATGCCCGGAAGGTTGTTACGGGTTGGATAACGGTGCGGACGGTTGAGTGGAAACCCTCGTCGTCGAGCAATAATTCCTGAGCATCACAACAGAGTTAGCAATAATAAAACAAACACCTACAAAACAAACAAAGGGTTAGCATGCAATGCACTATGCTTATTTGTTTTCAAGGTATCCGACTTGGCATTCAGTTTGACCCTTCCAGACCCCTGAAGATGCTGTTGAAGTTGCTTTCGAAGTAAACTCGGATGGAACAAACTAATGCATATATTACAAAAGGCCAACGGTACATAGTTTGTTTTACAAATACAAGCCCTCTGAGGGGTCAAAATACATTACAAGAAAATAAAAGTACATGGGATGAAAACAACAACAAGCAAATGGTCAAACACCAAGACCAAACTCATCCTCCCGAACTTCCTTGAGAAGTGCTTCGGTCACAGGATCAGCTGGACGCTCCGTGAGGTTCCTGATAAGGAGGTTCCGGGTAGTAACAGCTGTAGTTAGCTTCTTGTGCTGACTTTGGTCCTTTGACCTCTTCACTCCAGCTTTGATCTTCAGCTCTGATATCTCCCTCTGGGCTGCTGCCAGGGCTTCCTGCTGCTCTTTTGCACTAGCTTCCATCTGCTCTATCTTGTCTTGGACCTTCTTGTCCTCCAGAGTACGAGCTTCGGTGATCCTGACCCACCTAGCCTGACTCTCCTTTAGATACAAGTCTGTCCTGGCTTTCTGGAATTGGGCTTCCTTGCAAGCATTCTTCAGGATTTGTTCTCATGCCCTAGACTTCTTAATGTAATCTTCAGACTTCTCAATTCTAGCCAAGTGCTCAACCTTCAACTTCTCTAACCTCTCAATATCCAATCTACCATCACTTCTCTCCCAGAGGGTCTTCTGTAGAGCTTGAGTCAGCTTCTCATTCCTCTCCTTCAACTTCTCAAACTCCTCTAGGCTGACAGTTGCTGGAGGTGGTGTTGTGGAAGGCCCGGGCATATCTTCTATAGTAAAGGGCATTCTAGAGAATTGAGCCCTGGCATGGGACCAATCATAGTATTGTGCTGATGCCACATTGTTACACTTTCCCATAATGGTTACTCCCTTGGTTTGAACATTATCCCAGGCCCAAGCAGCCTGCCTAACAATAGCCAGATTAGGCTTGTTCTCACAGTAAAGAGTCTCAACCAAGTCCTGTGCCTTAGGGGTGTGGACCAGCGCATAGCCCAGTTGTCTTTTGAACAGCAGAGGATTGTAATTAATACTACCCTTAACTCCTATCAGGGGCACATTGGGAAAATGCCCACAGCTGGTGATGATATCCCTGCCTTTTGTGCTTTGGGTGCACCACCTGATATCAGCTGAAGTTAGATTAGTAAGTCTTCCAGCCCAGTTTTTCTGTTGATGAGGGTTCAAAAATGCATCTGTCCTGGGCAAATGCCTGAGAAGCCAAGTATGGAACAAAGGAGCACAGCATCTTACTAACCTTCCCCTCTGCTTTTCATTCCTCTGATGCACTGAATAGTAGAGATCCCCCAATAAAGTTGGCACTGGGTTCCTTAGAATGAACAGATGGATTGCATTCTTACTAATGAATCGAGGCTCATCTGCAAATAATATGATCCCATATATGCTCAAGGCCAATAAAGCACAGACTGCTTTCCACTCTCCTAAAGAAGCTTTCAGGGTAGCTTGAGAGATCAAGAAATCCAGATGCAGGCCAGGGATTCCAGCCTTAGAAGTCATATGCTGCCCAATCAGGACTGGTTCCAGATGCAATGCCTTTGCTACCTCTTCATTACAAGGAAAGACCATCTCAGGGTTGAAAGGGACTCCACCCCTGATAGGTATACCAACTAATGATGAGTACTCTTCCAATAAGGGGCCCAGCTGAAAGTCCTGAAAAGTGAAACATCTCAGTGGGGGATCATAAAACTGAAGGCAAGTGTGGATCAGGCTTCTCTGTGAGGGGTCCAGATCCATAACCATATCAAGTATATCTCCATAGTGTTCCCTGAACAGTGGTATATGGTCTGGAGTGATCAGGGTCTGAATCCTCCTGATGTCAGCTAACTCTGGCTGGAAGAAATGGTAGGTGATGTTGCTCTTTTTAGGTGCCATGATGTTGAGACTGAGTAGAGACAAGTGCTGATGATGATACTGAAGAAAGGGCCACTAATTGGCTGGTGCAAGAGACTGAAGTAGACAGCTGATAGCTGAAGCAGGTGCTGATGAAGATAGGTCAATACTGAAGATGGGGTCAAAACCAAAACCAAATGAAGATGGATACCCTGAAACACAAATAAGCAAATGTCAATATGATGCAATGATTATGTATGCAAATGATATGCAAGGGTTTGTGACTGAGCTGGATCTGATCAAGTGCTCTGCTATGGGTCCACATATGTTCAAGAAATCCAGATGGAGGTTCATAAGTCCAGTAACCAAGGTGGGGGACTCAAATAAAGAGTCACATGTCCAGGGTTTTTAGAATCACAAGAACTGTCCCAACATGGAGTATTCTTAATCAAATCAAAGTAACAGGGTATTCTGAGGTCAAGGTACCTGCAAACCTGTAAACAGCCCAACCCCCTCACAGGTGGTGTTTTAAAACAAGGATCCTCAGACTTGGATCAGTTATGAGAAGTGTAAGCACTTCTAACCCGGAGGTACAGTGTTTACAATAACCATAAATGTTCCTCCTCTAATTCACCTCAGCTTCTGAAGGTCATTACTAAAAGGTCATCCAGACTTAGCAGGCTTCCCAGATAGCCCTAACATTGCAGGAAATCTGCAACACAGAGTTCTCAAGAAGAAACCCATATCTGAACCGTGTTTCATATTCCCGCACCAGACCGAGATGGAATGGGAAAGAATATGATTCACTCTAGCCTAGGTGTCACTCAGGTCCCAGGTATAGGACCTTTAACTCTCAATGGAACACCCACCCACCAAAGCAAACAAACAGATCCAGCCAGCAGCACAGTATGACAATATGATATAATGCAAAGCTATAAAGAAAGCAGTAATCAACTGTACATAAAGCAAAAATAAATACAAATATACAAACACAAATAGCACATAACACCCCAATAAACACAAATCAAACAAGCGCTAGGAGGAACCCACAAAAAGAACCAGAAGCCCTGATTGCAATATAAGGGTCCCCAGCAGAGTCGCCAAGCTGTCGCTCCCGATAAGTGGGACTAGGCCCAGATAAAGGTACAGACGCGAACGGTCGGCGAGAGGGACAATGAGAACACACAGCCGTGAACTCACTGGAGATGAATAGAGTCGCCAGCTGGGCATTTTTATCCCGGAGGAAAGGCAATGCTGCATAAACCTGGAAAGATATGGACAAGACGGTCGCGAACCAGAGAGACTGAGAAAGGGGGTTGGTTACAACCTGGGAAGGTATTAGCACCCAGATTGTCCGCCGTATTCGACGGGATCCACGCTTAAAAGATTTGTGTTTTAAAGGGGTAGTGTCAGTGCAATCTGTGTATAAAATAGCTAGAAAAGGATGTACAGGTGTCAGTGTAAAAGAAAGTGAAGTGTGATATATACAGTGTCAGTGCAAGGACAGGAGTGAAATGCTCATGATCATGAGGCTTAAAGAATAAGGCTGGAAGAGGGGGAATATACTGAGACTTTTGTTCGATAACTATTAAGTTATGCCTACGTATTCTCCCGTGCAATGAGGAAGTCAGAACACCGTAGTTCGACCCAAAGAGACTGAAAGAATGAATTGACTGATGAACTGCTTACTTGTCTATGCTCAAGTGTATGACCTGTCTGGCTCAGGTGCAAACTGTCTTGCATTAGACGGAAGAAGCAAGTTCTCGTTTGTGAGTGAATGAGATGAGAAAAGAATCCCGGAGGAGACGATTATTGTTTGTTTTTGAATTTTCAGTCTTTTATTGTTTTTGAAAGTTTGTCATAAGTTAATGAGCTTAAGCCTAAACCAATGAATTTAGTAAACTCATCACATCTTCCCTCTGATTAGGGGTAATGAGAGTACCTTAAGTGTGAAGTCAGATTCTCACACTTAATCACCTTTGATGTAGGACTAAGATCATTAACCTACTTGTGATTAATTAGATGTTTTTGTTGTTTTTGTTTAGTTTTGGGTAATGAGATTAAGCCATAATCAAGGATTAAACAGACTCATTACACCATCCTAATAGAAGGATGATAGATGAGGATGTTTAAGCTGAGGAAAGCTCCTCAACTTAATCCATGATTAGGGATTAAACTCATGACAAAACAAGCCTTTGATTAAGTGGATTTTATTTAATGATATGATGATGAAGTGAATTTTATGGTTTGTAAGACAACTTGAGGGGGACTTGTCCATTAACACTAGGGTTAGTCCTTCTTAACCAATTAAGGAAGAATTAGAACCCTAATGCAAGGCCCAAGTTACAAGTGTGATGTCTTGATGATTATTAAGTGAATTGATTAAGAGATTTAAACACATCAAGGGTTTAACACTTAGGATTAAAGTTATACACTCCATCCTAATAGAAGGATGCAGGCATAAACTTAATCACAAAGCCTTAAAACCTTTAGGGTTTAGTCCCTGATTATGAGATGAGAAGAGAAGACTCAAAAGAGACACAAAGGTAAAACTAAGTGGGGGAGACTAATCAAAACCCTAATCATTGTCATGCTTGGTTGTTCCTAGGGTTTGTGAGGTTTGCAAGAGGAATCTTCAATGGAACCACCAGGAAGCAGATGAAAGGATCAGGAGAAGCAAAGTAACTTGCTTCATTCAAGAAGTCAAGTCACTTGAGGAAAGAAAGTAGGATGAAGAAGAATGAGCAAGCTCAATCTCAAACACAAACATAAATGCAGCAAGGATGCATGAAAAGAGATGAAGAGAAATTATGAGAAGTGAAGGCAAATTCACTTCTCAATGTCACTTACCACCTGAAAAGTTAGAAAAGAAATGCAATGCAAGACAAAATGAGATGAGATGACATGATATAAATCAAAACCAGAAGCACATATGAGATGATAATGATGCTATGAGATGCTACAAACATGAGGCAGCACATGAGGATGATCATACAAGCTTATGAATGCAGATGATGCAAGTTAAGGAGCATGGACATACATGAAAAGTTATGAAGTGCACATGGCATACAACATGGCAAATACATGATGCAATGATCAAACATGCTTTCAATATGTCTTAGGATGTTAAATGAATCAAATGGAGGCATGGAATGTCATGGCAAGTCATGTTATGCAAGAGAATGCAAGATGTATGCATATGGAAGCCCAAATTAGGGTTTATGATCAATGCAACAAACAAAAACCAAAACCAGAAGCAAACAACATTATAAAAAATTGAAAATGCACTCAAAGGACCCCTAATCCTATACTAACCCAATGCCCAAAGGAGAGGTTTCAACTCTTAACCAAATTCAAGTTATGGTTTTCCTAAGATTTCTAGGGTTTTAGGGTTCCCAAACAAGAAAATTACCAAACAAAATGAAAATGAAAGATCAAATCATGGCCATTTAATCTCATAAACTACATGCCAAACACAATGCAATTCAAAAAGAATCAATGTCCAACTCTTCATGGTTAGGCAGAAATGATTTTTTGAAGTTTGGATCAAAATAATGCACAAAAATGATTTTAATTCAATGAAAAATTCTCAAAATGCATCAAGATCAGAAAATAAATTTGGTTTGAAGGTTGGACAATATTTCTAAATGTCTTAGAACATTTCATGAATTCTTGGGTGATTTTTAAATACCTAAAAGTATTTTTAATAAATTAATTTTCATTAATCAATTAAAAATAAACTTTTAAATAATTAAAAATACTTTTTTAATGCTAAAAACGAAAATAAAAATATTTTTGTGTTTTAAAAATTAATGAAACTCTTGACAAAAAGTTTCATAATTTTTAAAACATTTTTACTATTTTAAATAAATTGTGCAAAAGAAATGAAATAAATATGAAAATAAATGAATTTAAAACTGAAAAAGTAAAAGTAATCAGATCCAACGTGTGGGATTCAAACTGGCCGGCGCACGAATTGACCTGGCGCCAAATCCTACGGCCAAAATTCAAACTCAGCTAATTAATGTTTAAACCCTAATCCTGCCGTTAAACACCCTCAGGTGACCGGAACAGTGTTCCGGTCATCTTCCCCGTTCACCCCAAAAATCAATCTCTCTCTCCAGGCCATTTTAGGAGCTCTAACTCTCCAGAAATCATCTACTAACTATCCTAAGCACGAATCCAGCATCAAATCATGTTTAAACTCAAACACAAACAAGAATCGAAGCAAAGAAATTTCTAGGTCAAACTTTCAGAACACCATAACATACTCATTTCTTGCTCATTTTCAAAAGTAAATAGATCCCAATGATCAGTGCAACATACAAAGCAAGATTCTAACAAGAAAATGGAGTTCTGGAAAAAAAAGGTTCATGGAGTCACCTGAGATGGAGCTTTTGATTCAGGAGCTTTCTGGATGGTTCTTTGGCTCAAACAGGTCCCAATGATCCCCCTTTGAAGCTTTGCACACTTGGTTGGAGTTTAAACAGCCTCTTGAGTGAGTTTGCAGAAGCTCTGGCCAAGGGAGTGTGAAAATCGTGTTTGTGATATGGGAGGTTTCAGGCCAAAACAATGGTTGGTTTCTGGTCAGTGGAGTGAGTGGAGATTGTTTGTGAAGTTTTTCTTTGTGTTTGAGGCTTGTGTAAAGAGATTCGAAGAGAAATGCAAGTTGGAGTGAGTTTGTGTATGCTGAGTTGTGGTGAGCTTCAGCCTTGCTTGTTATGTGTAATGGCTAGCATTTGGCTTGCATAAAATAATCTCATTGGTCAGATGATGTGACCTGGCCTGCTGTGATAGGTAAGTTCACTTTTGCAAATTGTCAACCTTGGTGTAAGGAAAGCATGGGCCAAGTTCTAGGCTAGTACAAGTGTATGGGCTGGCGCAGCATGGTGTGTAAGTGAGGCTAGAATGGTTCAGCATTGTAGGCAACAAGTGGAGGGAAGTGTGATGATGATTTTGCAACTTGATCACTTTTGAAACTTCATGAAAATCTCTTGCTTTGCCAACCATGAACATGTGATCTTTTGGTTCAAATCTGATTTTTAGAACTTGTATGATGCTTGCACATTGGTTAGACATGAACTAGAAGTCACAAATGCCTTGGTACAAAGTTTTTGCAAGTTTCTCATTTGGTGCATGTCTTGAAAATTAGTGATTTTTGCCAACTTTGACACACCATAACTTTTGATCCAAAATGAAATAGGTCATGTTCTTGTACTTTTTGAAAAGGGAAAGATCTAATCTACAACTTTCATGACCAAAGTTTTTCCATTTGAAGCATTTTTGGATCAAAAAGCAAGGGTTGAAAAAAGTGGCATAAAATGACATTTCATGAAAAGTCAACCATGCCCTAAAAAGTCAACTTTGCAAAAACTTGTAATTCTTGAATTTTGTGAACTTCAACCTTCTTCTATGATCAAATAAAGATCATATACACTCAAAATGATGAAGATCATCCCTTGGTTGGGTCATTGGGGGCCTCAGATGCCCTGATTTTGCACTGACTTGTCCAGAAAGTCAACTCTTGATCAGATGACTTCCCCATGGAATTTCTTCATGAAAATTGATATGCATACTCCCTATACCATATAGAGACCAATGGAAACAAGAATGACAAAAAAAATTGGAGTTATGGCCTCTGAAACCAAAACCCTAATTTTAGGTCAACTGTGCAGTCAAACTTGGCTCTGCATCCATACCAACCCCAGTTCTTGTGATTCTTTGGCATTTTTGACTTTGAGAGGATGTAATATGATATAAGAACACACATGGACCCCTTTGAAGTGATTGATGACCTTTGGAGTGGCTCAAGAAGCTCTTGGATTGCTCAGATCACAAATCCTAGGTGCAGATGACTTAGAACCTATGCAGTGAATCAAAAATGAGATATGAGATGATATAATTGAGTTTATGCATATGAAATGATCACAAGCCATGGTGTGAATGGGTGAGGGCAAATTTGGTGTGTTTACAACTTCATTTCCCCACGGAGTCATCGGGATTCTCATTTCCAAGGGATTTCCCTAGCAGAGCAAGAAGAAATTCTCCTCAGTGGAGTCAGAGCAGGGTGATCAGATCCTTAGCAGAGGGTCAAAGCAGTTGAACAAAGTATACCTCACGCGGAGTCGTCTTTCTTCCAGTGAAAGCCTCTCCAGCAAGCATCAGGTTGCCAACACTTCGTTTCCGTCAGAGTTAAAAGTTTTGAGCCCCCAGCAGGCTGCCGGAATCTTCTCCCACAGGTCACCAGGATGTCATTCCCCATCCAGAGTGGAATTGTATACTTCCCCAACATAATCAGCCTTTGTCTGTGTTGATACTTATTCAGTGTTCATTCGCACTCTTAGACACTTATCTGATGATTCAGTTTGCTCATCCGCAGTCTCCAGAAGAATTAGCACCTTGTGGCACTCGTCCGTGCACTTTCCCCAGTAGAGTCTATATCTACTAGCACTCGTCTGTGCTCGCATCTTTATTTGATGCTCATCCTCTTTCAGCGCTCGACCGAGCCTTTTCCTCAGCAGGTTCCTCTTTATTTGAGGTATTCCCCAGCACTCGTCCGTGCTAGCATCTTTATTTGAGGACCGTCCGCAGCTCTCGTTACTCGTCCGTGCTTATTAGTTCTTTGAAGTTTTCCCCAGCGAAGTTGCTTGTACTCGTATGTGTGTGCATCTTCATTTGGTGCTCGTCCTCATCCCTGCAGCACTCGTTCGTGCAGTTTTCGATTCCTCTTTATTTGAGGCATATCCCCAAGAAGGTCGCCAGTACTCGTTCGTACTCGCATCTTTATTTGATGTTCGACCGCATCTCTTAGCACTCGTACGTGCTTGTTACTCCTTTGAAGATTGCTCGTCCGCATCCTTCGACACTCTCCCGTATCACTATCAGAAGCATTCGTCCGTGTTTCTTGGATCATCGTCCGGTACTCGTCTGTATCGTCGACTTATGACACTCGTCCGTGTTTCTTTGATGATCATTCCAATGCTCGTCCGCATTGAAGAGGTTGAAAATCCTGACGGTGGGATTAAAACGTCAAAACCATTTCCGGAACCTGCGTAAGGGTTATCCGAAGAAGACTCGTTCGTCTTATTCCACTTATCTGCGTAAGGATTCGTGAAGAGGTTGAAAATCCTGACGGTGGGATTAAAACGTCAAAACCATTTCCGAAACCTGCGTAAGGGTTATCCGAAGAAGACTCGTCCGTCTTATTCCACTTATCTGCGTAAGGATTCGTGAAGAGGATTCGTCCATCCTAGTTGTATGTCTATCCCAGACTTATATGCATTCCCGGAGCCTGCGTAAGGGTTATCCGAAGAAGACTCGTCCGTCTTATTCCACTTATCTGCGTAAGGATTCGTGAAGAGGATTCGTCCATCCTAGTTGCATATCTATCCCAAACTTATATGCATTCCCGGAACCTGCGTAAGGGTTATCCGAAGAAGACTCGTCCGTCTTATTCCACTTATCTGCATAAGGATTAGTGAAGGAGATTCGTCTATCTCAGGTTACTTTGAAGATTTTTAAGGGCTCGTCCGCTCTATGCACCTGGCGTCACAGGTCATTCGAAGACTCGTCCATCTCATGTTTCATCAGAACCTCTGGTTTCGTTGGAAGGAGCTCGTCTGCTCATCTCTCAGCTCAGTTGCAACGTCATTGGAATGGGTTTATTTCCCATTTCTTGTTTTCTGCATCAGAGCGCAAATTTCCGTTTTTTCTTGGGTATTCAACCACAGTTTATCTTCAACGGTCGAAAGCGGAAGCAATCGTCCTTTTCAGATCAACAGTTGCTTGAATAGGGGCAGCTGTAGAACCCCAAATTTGCCCTTTTCATTTTAAGCATCATAATACACCATTTGCATCATAAGCATATCATATATATATATATATATATATATATATATATATATATAGCATTATAGCATAGAAAAATAAAGCATGACAAGCATCAAGCCCTAGCATGAGGCATATGGCCATCCGGGGAGGTGTTGAAGGCCATTTAAGCCAAGACAAGGGTTCCAATGGATTTGTGATAGGCCTATGAGGAGTCTAGACTCCTTTGGCAAGGCCAAGTTCACTTGCAAAAGCTCAGAGGATTGCTTAGTCATCACAAGTTTCAAGACAATGCAAGGCTCCTAGGCAGTGCAACCAAATTTGGGTTTTGGTTTCAAAGGCCTTAACCTCATAATTTTGGACAACTATTTTGGGCAATGTCTTCTATATGATAAGAGGTTCCTACATGTCAATTTTCATGGAAAAATTCCAAGTGGAAGTCAGTCTTTGCCTCAGTTACTTGCAGATGAAGCAGAAAGTCAACTGAGCCCAGAAAAAGTCAACTGTGCCATTCCAAAGGGTCCAACCCAACTTTTTTGGCCAAATGAGGTCTATTCAATGTTAAAGATGTTTGGTGAGCTTAAAATTCAAGAATTTTGGTGGTTTGAGGGGTTTTGGCAAAAGTGCACAAATTTGGTTATGGAAAAGTTACTATTTTTGGCTATTTTGACCTAAAACTTCACAAAGCCTTAACATGATCAAAAATTTTCAAATGGACCCAAAGTAAACATGAAAGTTGGAGAGTAAGGGCTGCCATTTTTAAAAAGTACAAGAGCATTTTCTGGAGATTCCTAGATTTTTCTAAAAGCCCCTCGAAAAAGTGAGCATTCTAGGGCAAATTTCAAAGTTTCAAGGCCAAGCCATTTGCACAAAGGCTCAAAAGTGGATAGTTTGCTATGCTATGTCCAAAGTAAGTTTACACAATCAAAATGCATCTCATTTAGGTCATTTGGCTCAAATAAAAGTGGCAAAATTCGTGCACATGAGAAAGTTCCATAAAACTTGCATTTTGCACTTGAATTTGCATAAGGCATGACAATTGTGTGATAGCTTACATCCAAGGGCTGAAATTGCTTGCTGGAAATCATGGGTGGCATGGAGAATGCACATGCAAGAGAGGCCAGCAAATCATGAGCTTGGCATGCTTATGGCACACTTGGGCCAAAATTGCATTTTCAAAAAAATCAGCTCTCTCTCACGTGCATTTGTTCTAACCCTTTTGCATTGCCATATATATTCCATAACAATCAGAATTAGGGTGAGAGGCAGCCAGAATACACACCCATTCTCCCATTCTCATCTCTTATGCAAAATTGCTCATTCTCCACAAACTCTTGCTACAAGAATCCATTCACAAAACTCTTGGTGGATTCTTAATCCTCATCACTCATAGATCATTTCCATACCATTTGTTTGGATTATTCTTCAAGAATCATTCATTTCCCATTTCTTGTGCACATTTGCATTTTGTGCCATAACTTTTGATCTAGGCAAACTTTCTTCAATCCAAGACCATATCCATACTCCTCTCACCTCAAGGATCATTAAGCACCCATGGATCTAGATTTATAGTGGAGTTTGTTCAAGTGGCCATTTGAGAAGCTTTGAAGCACAAGGAAGCATATTGCTGGATTCACAAGTTTGCAAAGCCTTAGATGCATTTATTTTGCATCTAAGGGGATAAGGAGATCATTTGCCATCACTTTATACCATTCTTGACTTCAAATTTTGAACACCACCTTAGGTATGCTCAAATTTCGAATCTCATAGAAATGTGTTTGGTTGTGTGTTTTAGAATCCTCATGTTGTGCTGGTTACAATGCTCTTTGTAGTTTGTGAAATGGTTGAGTATTTACAAAGTTATGTTGATTTAAAGTTTCATGGAAAATTTTATTTTCATTCATATCTTGAGTTCCTTTGAGTTTTAATCCAATCCAAGCATGTATTCTTATTTAATGATGTTAGATTATGTATTCTGGAGAGTTTCATGGCCGGCCGTGTCTTGGTTTGAGATTTCATGAAGTTAGGGTTAGGGTTTGGTTCATTAATGGTGGTGAGAGTTTAGGGTTTCTTCATGAAGAAGAAGGTGTTGCAGATTCAACACTATTTGCACCCCCCATGCGCGGCCCATTGTGTTTTTTAACTAAGCATAGTTGCTCTTCACACCCCCTTGGCCCATTTGCTTTATTTTCATTTTTTTTCTTTACCAATTTATTCCATTTTCTTTTAGTTCATTTAAAATATTTCTTTAACTCTAAAAAATCCAAAAAAATTCATATGCACTCCTTGGTTCATCTAGTTTTTTATCATGATTTTTCCAGATTTTTATTTTTATCCCACGTGGCCAAATAAATTCAACATTGAGCATTGCTTTCTTGTGGACTCTCATGGACCAATCTGCCTTGTCCAATTTCTATTTTTCTCATCCTTTAAGCTATGAACCCCATTCTTTTTGCATTAAAATCCTAAGAAACTCTACTATCTTCATGATTTATCTTGGATTTTTAACAAACTTCCTTGCTGGACTTTGCTTGAGTTACTTGTGCCTTAATTTTCAAAACCCTAAATGGTGATACCTTGCATCCTTGAGCCTCATTGACCTAGTTTGGTGCTGTATTTTTGCAAACCCTTTTGGATTCTCATTTCCTTGTGTTTGGAGAGTGCTTTTCTGGTTGGGTAGAATTTATAAGTGCTTGGATCTTTTTCTTGGGTATTTTCTTCCTCACCTTGCTTTGTTTTGCATTCTTTGAGTCTTCTAGTCTCTTTTAAGTTTAGAAGGGCACTTGTGCCAACTTCTCTTCATCTTTTGGGGTCCTTTAGAGGTCTATGGTTGCTCCTGGTCTTAGGATAGGGTTTGAGTCTCCTTGAGTCTTGGTGTTGGGTCTCTTTTATGTGCTTTATTTCTTTAAGTGTTAAGCATGCCCTCATTGCATTTGTTTCACTTCCAATCATCTCAATATGATTTTGTGTTGCTTTGCTTATCATCTTGTGAGCTCTTTGCCATGCCTATATGCTTGTGTAGCTTCTGACTTGTTGGTTTATGCCTTGATTTTATGTTATTATACTAACCTTGCAGGAGCTATGGTAAGTTTGAGATGTGGGAATTGAGTTCCACATCTCCATTTCTCATCTCCTCTCATTTTGTTTATATGGAATAACATCTTCTTGTTGGGCTTAGGCCTTTCTCATCTCTCCTTTTATCTTCTTCTTCTTCTCTTGAGATCTTTTCTAGGTTAGAAAGACCTCACAAACCCTAGGAACACCATGCATGCTAACTTAGGATAGAAACTTCCCCCTAGTTTTTTTCCTTTTTGCTCCTTTGGTTCTCTTTCTCTTCTCATATCATAATCATAAAAAACACTTTAATAACTTTGAAGAGATGCATTGATCCATAGCCTTATCCCATGAGGTATGCTTGTAGTCTTCCCATCTTGGGATAATACATGTTTACCTTGTGATGTACAAGTCTGATCAAGGTATCTTCTTCATAAAAGAAAAGCATAAAAAACACTTCTTCATGTAAATGATCAAAACACCTAATAAATAAACAAGTTAGTGAGCCTAGGCCCTAATCTTTGGGTTCAAGTTTTGGGGATCTTCTCCTTATTTAAGTGTGCTTGTTCTATTATTCCATCTTGGAATGTAGTGACAAGTGCACATTCCATTGATGAGAGCTTGAGTTCACTTCCTTGTGACACACTCATAAAAGCTTCATAAAAAACACAAACAAACAATAAACGTCTCTCCTTCGGGAATTCTTTTCTCACCTCACTCGCTCCCTACGTGAACTTTCTCCTACTTGTCATTTTGCAAGACGGTTACGCACTCGTCGTCCGAGTCTGCAACACCTGAGCATTGACATAGGCAGTTCACGCCTTTAATTCACAAGCAATTTTCCTTTTGTTACCCCTAGTTAGGGGAACTACGGCGTCTCTGATCCTCATTATCCTGATGAGGTACGTAGGCAGCGGGGTAGGGCCCGTTCAAGCACAATCTTTATTTTCCCTACATTTTTCCTTTTCTTTTTCTTATTTCATTTCTTTTCTAGTTCCAGTTTCTTTTCATTTTCATTTCTTTTGCTGCAGTTTTCATACCCTCACCCTTTGAAACAGTTATCTTTGCAAGCGTGGATCCCGTCGGGTACGGCGGACGATCTGTGTGCTAATACCTTCCCAGGTTGTAACCGACTCCCGAACTCAGTCTCTTTGGTTCGCAGGACCTGTGTCCTTCCTCTTTCTTTCTTCTGGTTTGTGCAGCATTACCATTCCCTTTCTAAGGGCTAAAAATGCCTGGCTGGCGACTCTATTCTTTTTTCCGCGCCACTTTCGCGTTTGTACCAGGATGGAAATCCGGGGAGCGACAATGAGCAAGCTCACTCTAAGACAATGAAAAATGCAGCAAGGATGCATATGAAGAAGATGAAGAGAAGTGAGAAGTGAAGGCAAATTCACTTCTCAAATTACTTACCACTTGAAAATGTTAGCATAAGGAAAGAAATGATATGAAATGATACATATGAATGGGCCAATGCCAAAACCAGAAGCAATCACATGATGCAAATGATGCTATGACATGATGCAAAGGCATACCAAGTGTTATGAATGTTCATACAAAGAGAATGAATGCAAATGAAGCAAATGAGAAACATGAAAACACATGGATGTTTATGAAATGAGATGGATGCAAAACATGGCAAATGTATGAAGAAATGACCAATCAATGTATTAAGATGTCTAAGATGGCATACAAGTGCTTTGAATGTCATGGCAAGTTCATATGTTCATGCAATGCAATGTAAGATGCAAGTATGGATGCAAAATTAGGGTTACATGAAAGGATAAGATGCAAATGACCAAAACAAAAACAAATCACATGATAAAAAATGCAAATGAACTCAAAGGAACCCTAACCCCATATGATATCATACCCCAAAGGAGAAGGTCTAACTCTTAACCTAAAAGAAGTTGTGATTTTCTAAGTTAACTAGGGTTTTTGGGTACCTTAAGAGGGAAAATGCAAATCAATTTGAAAATGAAAGATATATTCATGACAAAAATATCCTAGAAACTACATGCTATATAGAAAACAATGCAAAAAGAATCATTGTCAAACCCTTCATGGTTAGGCAGAAAAGAAGTTTCAAAGTTAGGGTTCCAAAAATGGAATTTTATGAACCCTAAATTCAAGAAAAATGTCAAAGTTGGATCAAAACCAAAAAGAAATTTGTATGAATGGTTTGACAATGTTTCTAAATGTCCTAAGATGCAATGTGAATTTTTTTGGAATTCTTAGAAACCTAAATGGTATTTTAATTAATTAATTTCCATTAATTAATTAAAATAAACATTTAAATATTTTTAAAATGATTTTTTAATGCAAAAAATAAAAATAAAAATGTTTTTGAGTGAATAAAAATATTTGGAATTAAAATGCAGAAGGAAATATTTTTATGATTTTTCTAAGTATTTTAAATAAAATGCTAAAAAATAAATGGAACAAAATGAAAATAAAAATGAATTAAAGGGAAAGTCAACTGATCCTAAGGCTAAAATTCAAACATGGGAGGGAGGGATTGACTGCGCGCGCAAATCAAAGGCTGGGATTGAATCTGGGATTTAATTAGGTTTTAAAATTAATTAATCAGGTTTAAATCCTAATGAACTAATATGAGCCATTCACTGCCTAACCCTAATCCTCATCTAACGACCAAGATTCAAATTTCCCTAATTACGTGGATTAAACCCTAATCAGTTTCAGGTGGCCGGAGAAGACTTCCGGCCGTCTTCTCCGGCGAGACCAAACTACAAACTTCTTCCTTTGGCCATTTCCAGAGCTCTAAAGCTCCAGATCACATCATCTAACAACCCTAAGCACGATTCAAGCATCAAAACACATTTCTCATTCATCATTTTCAAGATTCGAAGAAAAACATAAAAATGGCAAAACTTTCAGACAGTCATGAAATCCTTAATACGCAACCATTTTAAAAAATAAAGACATCAGCATGATCAGCACATCACATAGATTCATTTAGGAACTTAAAATTTCATTTATGGAAAAAAGTTCTTGAGGTTACCTGAGCTTGAACATTCTCAGTTTGGAGCTTTTGGACCTCTTCTCTTGTGCAAATCCACTTCACTTGACCCCCTGATGATGTTACAATGTTTTGAAAGAGTTTAGAATGGCTGGTTTGAGTGGTTGCACTTCAACTGGTCTGGAATCGTGTTTGTGTTTGGCTGGATTTTAGGGCTTGGTAATGGTTGGGAAATGTTCTAATGATGATGGTGAGTTGAATGGTGAAGTTTGTTTGTGGTTTGAGTGGCTGGACAGAGAGTTTCGAAAGTTTGAAGCTTGAGGGTGATTTTGTGAAACTTGGTGTCTCTGAGGTTTCAGGCTTGTGTGTCTTGTGTTATGGCTTGCTTTTGGTCCACATAACATAACCCTATTGGCCAGAGAGTGGTTGTGGCTGCAGCTGATTGGTATGGGTTGATTTGCAAAAAGTCAACAAATGGTGTACTTGAGGTATGGGCAAATGGCAGGCTTGGATTTGGGCATGTCTTGGTTCAGCAGAGATCAAGAAAGGCTCATAGATCAGATTTGATGAGCTGTAACAAGTGTATGAGAGGTTTTGTATCATTTTGCAATTTTGAGGAACTTTGGCCCTTTTGGAATTTCTTGAAGTTCAAGGCATGAAATTGAATGATTCTTTGGGCAATTCTGGTCACAATGAAATGTATTATGTTTGTATGATGCTTAGAGAGTGATTAGAGGTCACAAAATGACTTGGTATGTGAAATTGCAAAAAATCCACTTTGGTGTGAAAGTGAAAATTATAGGATTTTTGCCAACTTTGCAAGGCCATAACTTGAGTTCCATAATGAATTAGAACTTGTTCTTGTACTTTTTGAAAAGTGAAAGATCCAATCTACAACTTTCATGACCAACAATTTTTCATTTGAAGCATTTTTGGTTGAGAAATAGGAGGTTGAAAAACTTTCCTAAAATGGAAAGTTTCCATACAAGTCATTTCCATTTTTGGCAACTTTTGGTTTAACTAAAATTTCTTCAATTTTGTGAACTTCCAAGCACTTCAATGATCAAATAAAGATCATATAACTTCAATTTGATGAAAATACCCCTTTAGTTCCATTGTTGGGGACCTCAGATGCCCTGATTTTGCTCTGACTTGCTCAAGAAGTTACCCAATGAACATATGACTTCCACAATGAATTTCTTCATCAAACTTGGTAAACATGATCCTTATAACATATTGAGAACATTAGAAACAAGAATTTATGGCCTCCGAAACCAAAACCCTAATTTCAGGTCATCTGTGCAGTGAAACCCTAGCTCTGCTTCCATGCCTTGCCAGTTCTTGTGATTTCTTGACTTCCTTGATCTTTGAGGGATATAATATGATGATAGAACACACATTGAACCTCTTGGAACGATTGGAGACCTTTGGAGTGGATCAGATGGATCCTTGGATTGCTCAGATCACAAACCCTAGATGCAGATGAACTTGAACTTATGCAGTGAAACAAAAATGCAATATGAGATGGTATGCTTATACTAATGTAATCATGAAAGATCACAAGCCAATGGTGAAATAAGTGAGGGCATATTTGGGGTGTTTACAAATACAACAATATGAGATTCTGAGTTCATGTTGCTAAATCAAGATCAACATCTAAAATAACAACGATCAAACATTGATGAACTTAAGCTGAAGAAGAAGAAATCAACAAGTCATCAATCAACACCAACTACATCATCTTGTAGCTCATTGAAGATTATAAGCAAGGAGTTGTTGCACGTAGCTTGCTGTAAACACCCCAAATTTTCCCTCACTCTTTATCACACCATGGATTGTGATCTTTCATTTTTGCATTAGCATAAGCATACTATCTCATATTGCACATTTGCTTCACTGCATAGTTCAATTTCATCTGCATCTAGGGTTTGTGATCTGAGCAATCCAAGAATCAATATGAGCTATCCCAAAGGTCTTAAATCTTTCCAAGAGGGTCCATGTGTGTTCTATGATCATATTATGCTCCCCAAAGTTCATGAAAGTCAAGAAATCACAAAGATTGGCAAAGGCATGGAAGCAGAGCTAGGGTTTTCACTACACAGATGACCAAAATTAGGGTTTTGGTTTCAGAGGATTTAACTCCAAACTTTTTTGGTCATTCTTGTTTCTAATGTTCTTAATATGTTATAAGAATCATGTGTACCAAGTTTGATGAAGAAATTCATTGTGGAAGTCATCTGATCATTGGGTAACTTCTTGAGCAAGTTAAGTCAAAATCAGGGCATCTAAGGCCCCCAACAATGGAACCAAAGGGTCCTTTTCATCAAATTGAAGTTAAATGATCTTTATTTGATCTTATAAGTGGTTGTAAGTTCACAAAGTTGAATAATTTTGAGTCAATTGCAAACTTGCCAAAAATGGAAATGACTTGTAATGTAAACTTTCCATTTTGGAAAAGATTTTCAACCTCCTCTTTCATGACCAAAAATGTTTCAAATGAAAAATTCTTGGGCATGAAAGTTGTAGATTAGGTCTTTCCCTTTTCAAAAAGTACAAGAACATGTCTTGATTCATCCTAGAACTCAAGATATGGCCTTTCAAAGTTGGCAAAAATCACATAATTTTCATGTTCACGTCAAAGAGGGAATTTTGCAATTTCACTTGCCAAACATTCCAATGACCTCTAATCAACTTCTATGCCCCATAACATGTTAAAAAAACCTCTAAACATCAGAATTGGCCCAAGTACTGAAGCATTTCATGGCTTGATTCACAAGAAACACCAAAGTTGGAAAATTGCATAAAGCATGACATCTCTTCATCCAAGCCTTCCAACTGCAATCTTTTGATCCAAGGGCCATCCACAAACTCTGCTGAGGCCAAGAAACCCCTTGAAATAGCTCTGCACCATGCCCATACCTCAAGTACACAATGTTGACAATTTTGCATTTCCTCCCATACCAATCAAGTTGTGCCACTACCAACTTTCTGACCAATCATAACACATTATACAAACATCATGGACCTCAAAACACACAACACACAAGGATGAAACCTCCAACAAGCTCAGATTGCCAAAAACTTGCAAAAACTTCCTCTCTTCTAATCTCTCAGCATAGCCACTCAAACTCAAAACTTCCTTCACCATTCAATCACTCATGTCACAAGGAACACAAACCACCCTTCATTTTGCCCTAAAAGCCTCTGAATCAAAAACAAGAATTCTGCCAAACCAGAACTGAAACACTCAAACGAGCTCATTTAAAATCCATTCAAGCCTTTCAGAAGCATCAGAGTGATCATTGGAGGCATTTTGCACAAAGGAATGGGTCAGAAAGCTCAAGAACACAAAGCTCCAACTCAGGTAGTCGCCAAGAACATTTTTTCCAGAACTTGCTATTTAAGTTAAAATAACAATCTTCATGTTCCCCTAATCACTCTGATATGTTTTGTTTTGAAAATGGTTGAGAAATGACCATGTGTGAAGCTTCTGAAACTTTTTAACCTAAGATGTTTTTGCTTCGATTCAGCTTTATTATGCATGATAAATGTGTTTTGTTTGTGGATTCATGATATATGATGTTTGGGGATCATTTCTTGGCAAGAAATTTGATGTTTAGTGACCTAGGGGAGAAGTTGGAATTTTGAATGGCCGGAGAAGATGACCGGAGCTTAGCTCCGGTCACCTGAGAGTAATTAAGGCTTAATTAGGGTTTATTGAGAAGTTTGAATTCTGACCCTAGGATCTTTGTTTCGCGCGTAGATGGATGGCCCTGATCCTTTCACTTAACCCTAATCCAGATTAATTAACGTAATTAATTTAAATTTACCAGAATCAATCTCAGCCTTACATTCACGCGCCAGTCAACCTAGATTTAAACCCTGACCCTTGGATGCACTGACTTCCCATTAAATCCCTTTTTAATTCATTTTATTTTATTTCTTTTGCATATTTAATTTAAAATAGTTAAAAACATCACAAAAATATTTCCTTTTGCATTTCTGATCCAAATATTTTTCTCAACCCAAAAATAATTTTTATTTTATTTTTAGCATATAAAAATAATTTTTAAAATATTTAAATGTTATTTTTAATTAATTAAAGTATTTTAATTAATTAAAAATGCATTTAGGTTTCTAAAAATCACCAAAAAAATCATGAACCATTCCAATGCATTTAGAAACATTTACAAACTCTTCACCCCAATTTATTTTTAGGTTTGATCATAATTTCACAATTTTCTTTGAATTAAGGGTCTTTAAAATCACAATTTTTAACCCTAACTTTGAAAAATCATTTCTGCCTAACCAAGAAGAGTTTGAACTTGATTCTTTTTGTATTTTTTGACATATTGCATGTAGTTTCTAGGTTATTTTTCTCATGAATTTATCTTGCATTTTCAATTTTATTTGAATTTTCCCTTTTGAATCACCCAAAAACCCTAGCAAACTTAGGAAAACCATAACTTTCAATAGGATTAGCTTCTGACCTTCTCCTTTGGGGTTTGACCTAATATGGGATTAGAGTTTGTTTGAGCTTGATTTCAAATTTTTATCATGTTGCATGCTTCTGTTTTGTTCATTTGCATCTCACATGTCCATAAAACCCTAATTTCTCATGTTCATTTGCATTCACCTTGCATATTCATCATCACATGAACTTGCCATGACATTTCAAGCATTCATATGTCATATTAGACATCTTAGGACATGTTAAAACATTTATTAATAATTTCTTCATACATTTTGCTTTGTTTTGCATTCATTTCATTTCATAAACATCCATGTGTTTTCAAGCTTCTAAACATGCTTTCATAACATCTCATCTTTGCCTGACCATTCATATGCACATTGTATGACCTTGCATCATCTTATATGCCATTTTAATTGCATAATAACTTCTGATTTTGGTCATTTCATCTCGTTTCAATCCATTTCTTCATGCTTTATACCTTATGCATTCATACAAACACTTTCAGGTACTTTTGATAAGTTATTTGGGAGGTGGATTTTCCTTCACATCTCACTTATTCTTATCTCATTCATATGCATTTAC
This sequence comes from Lathyrus aphaca, assembly GCA_963966055.1. Classification (NCBI taxonomy): domain Eukaryota; kingdom Viridiplantae; phylum Streptophyta; class Magnoliopsida; order Fabales; family Fabaceae; genus Lathyrus; species Lathyrus aphaca. The sequence goes on from OZ014521.1 coordinate 528,877,957, forward strand.
ATGTCTTTGAAGTGAATCTAATTCACTTATGTTCCCTCTTTCTCACTTTCTTCCTTTAAGTCACTTATCTTCTTAGGAAGTAAGTAACTTATTTCTTCTGCTTCCCCCTCCTTTCATATGCTTCTTCCATTGGTGTCCTTGAAGATATTTCCTCTTAAGCCTCACAAACCATAGGATATCTAAGCATGATAACTTTTAGGGTTGTGTATAGTCCCCCTTAGCTTTTTACCTTTGAGTCTCCTTGAGTCTCTCTTCCCTTCTCAATAATCAGAGACTAAACCCTTAAAGTTTTAGGACTTTGGAATTAGGGTTATGCCTGCATCCTTCTCTTAGGATGGAGTGTATAACTTTAATCCTAAGTGTTAAACCTTTAATTTGTTTAAACCTCTTAATCAATCCATCTAATAATCACTAAGACTTTATCTTGTAACTTGGGCCTTACATTAGGGTTCTAACTCTTCCTTATGGTTAAGAGGGACTAACCCTAGTGTTTAATGGACAAGTCCTCCTCAAGTTGTCTTACAAACCATAAAATCCACTTCTTAATCTCATCCCTTAATTAAAATCCATTTAATAAAGGCTTGTTATAGAATGAATTTAGTCCATAACCATGGATTAAGTTGAAGTATCTTCCTCAGCTTAAGTGTTCTCATCTATTATCCTTCTATTAGGATGGTGTAATGAGTTCACTAATTTGTGATTAGAGATTAAACTCATTACTTAACACTAAACACAAACCCAAAAACATCTAATTAATCACAAGTAGGTTAATGATCTTAATCCTACATCATCATGGTAATTAAGTTGAGATGCTTATCTCATATTTGAGTAGGATCATTATCCCTAATCAGGGAGGATATAATGAGTTTACAAGCCCTTGATTTAGGCTTAAGCTCATCAACCTATGCAAAACACCAAAAACAATAAAAAAAACTGAAAACACAAAAAACAAACAATAATCGTCTCCTCCAGGATTCTTTTCTCATCACACTCATTCACAAACGAGAACTTGCTTCTTCCGTCTAATGCAAGACAGTCAGCACTCGAGCCAGACGAGTCATACACTTGAGTATAGACTAGCAAGCAGTTCACAGTCAATTTATTTTCCAGTCTCTTTGAGTCGAACTACGGTGTTCTGACTTCCTCATTACACGCGAGGATACGTAGGCATAAATTAACAGTTATCGAACAAAAGTCTCTTTGTCATCCCCCTCCTTCAGCATTCTTTTCTAAGCCTCAGTTCCTGAGCAATTCACACCTTTTTGCACTGACACTTGTACTTTCTCTCCCAGCTTTTGCACACAGATACACATACACTAGCCCTTTAAGCACAATCTTGTAAGCGTGGATCCCGTCGAGTACGACGGACAATCTGGGTGCTAATACCTTCCCAGGTTGTAACCAACCCCCTTTCTTAGTTTCTCTGATTCGCAACCGTCTTATCCGTCTTTTTCTAGGTTTATGCAACATTACCTTTCCTTCGGGATAAAAATGCCTAGCTGGCGACTCTATTCAATTCACCTTCATTTCTCTTTTCGCCGACCATTCGTGTCTGCACCCCGACACCCTGGTGTCTTTTCGGGGGAGCGACACTTGCTCGTCAATGAAGATGAAGAATTATGAAGATATGTAACACCCCAAAATTTTCCCTCTCATTTTCATAACATTTGGCATACCATTCCCATGCATTGCATTGCATTTAAATCAAGAGGAGAGAAAACATACATTCATTGGTAGATGCCTAAGGTGTGTGATAAGTTGATTTGCAAATTTATGGTCATTCAAAGTCAAATAATAAGATCCACGTGTCTCCCAACAAGCCTTAAGGGTCTCTTATCGTCCACATAATATCAATTAATACTTCAAGTCACCAAAAGAAGTGGATCGATTAAAAGGTCCAAGTAGTGCGACATCTCCTAACACCTGGCACCAATTAGGTTTTTGGTTCCAATGTGCATCTTGAAGGATTTTTTTGGTTCTAACTTAGCCCAATGGTCTTCTATGTGATACTAAGTGTTCATGAATGAAATTTGGTGCATTGGTTCCTTGAGGAAGGTTTTTAATCAAGCAGTTACATGTGATCTAAGTAAAAGTCAACTATGGAGAAAGAAAAGTCAACTATGGATTCTTAAGGTCTAAATCATGATTTTCAAGGTCATGTATCTTCCTATGGTCTTAAAATGTCAAGATTTCCATCATCCATCAAGAATCAAGACTTAGAGCAAAAGTTACCAAAAATGGAAATGACTTGTAATTTGAACTTTCCATTTTTGGAATTTTTCTAAGCCACATTCAACTTGACTTTTCATCATCAAAAATGCCTCAAATGAAATTTTTCCAAATATGAAAGTTGAAGATCATTCTCTCTCCCATCTTATAAAGTACTAGATCATCCTCATACCATTTGTGAATCTCAAGATATGATCAAAAGACTTCAAGGTGTATTTTAGGGTTTCACATGCATTCAAGTTTTCCACCTTTTGCAAAAAGTCATAAAAATGGTTTGTACATGATTCCAATTTCCAAATTCAGCTCATAATGTCCAATTACACTTCATTTAACACAAGATTGGTCTTTGAATCATGGAATTTGATGCAGTATTTCTCACTTATTCCATAAAGTGAAAAAATGCAAGAAGGATCAAAACTCACAAACCAAGCATCCACAAGCCTTACACTCAGTCCATTGCTGATCAGGGTTAATGTAGGACCTTACCATGCACATGATCATGCACATGCACGTGTGATTAGCTATGAACACTCAAAGTTGCATTTTTTTGCAAAATCACACTAAACGAACTATCCATGGCTCCATTGGATCCCTAACCATGGTTATGCCCAAAATCCATCAAATAAAATCTCTTAACCCTACTGGTTAGAGCTAGAGAGTAATAGAATTTCAGATTTCACAAAAAATTCACCAAACTTCATCTCTGATTTTCTCTCATCTCAAGGAGTTTTTTCAATTTTCTTTCATATTCATGATCAGTGAAGTCTATTGAATAAGAATCAAGCATCACATAGAGCTATAATCAAGGATTTCTCCAAGTCAAGTTCAAGATCCTCTTCTTTTAAATCTCAAGATTCAAGCCAAACACAATCACTAATTACATTTATTTTGCAATTAGAGGTTTCAAGGACTTGATATGCAGATTCTAGAGGGTTTTCTTGGTGTATTTTCACTTCAGCAAGTTTCAGGTTGGTGCAATTCTTGACCTCACATAGATCTTGATTTTTATGTGTGTATTATACTCTCCTTGATGTGTTGATGATGTGGATGTGTTTAGATTAAGAATTGGACGTAAATTATGGAAGTTGCGAGGATCTGGAATTTTTAGATCAAACTTTTTCTCTTAGATCCTTAACCCTAATTGCTTGAAGGCATCTATGCCATCATGAGAGGTCACTTGTATGGATTTTCCATGCTTTTTTAGAACCTTATAGGTATTTTATGAACAATTATAGGTCCATTTTACTTGGTTTTAGCTTTTGGTTTGTGTGATACATCAGGTGTACATGTTTGACCTAATTCTCCATGTCCAACTTGTATGCATCTAACATGTTAATATAGCCATCTCATTTCCATTGCACATCATGTATGCCTCTGAATTCATGCATAAGCATTCATATAAGCATGTTATGTTGCGTCTTTTGTCATTCATTTCAAGTATGGAACATCTTTACATTATGTGAACTTCTTTTACATGTTTTGATAACTTGTTTGAACTTGCTTACCATATGAACTTGACATGATTGTATGTGTATTCTTAACATGTCATCCTCATCATAAGCTACTGACCTTCATCATCCTTTGATCATCATTGGTCGCTTGACTTTTATCTTAACTTGTGTTCATGCTTAATTCTTCCTACTTCTTCTCCATCTTAATCCCTCAATCACTTGGATGCTTATTAACATGACTTGTATGCTCATTCATAAGAATTATAGGACACTAATAAGTGATGTATGTTACTGACTTCTTTCATCTCATGTTATTCATTCACATTTGACTTTCACTTTTGCTTTACTTTTTTCTTCTTATATGAATGTGTGAATGCTTTATTCTTCATCTCTAATGCTACAATGAATTAATCCATGAACTTTGGTATGATAATTTAGGGTAGAATTATGCATTCTAATTTGACATAACATTTTGACTTTGGTACTTCTCATGTGTTCTCATTCATGTTTGTACTCTTTTACATATTTACTTCTTCATTTGCAACTTCCATGAACTTCTTTGCCACTTTGGTGCTTCTTAGCACTTGTTTGATTTAGTTTAAGTTCATTGAGCTTATTAAAGTTCATTTAGGGTTAAGTTCTGAATTGTAAGGATCATAGGCCTTTATATTCAATTCATTAGTTTCCATTGTGTGTTTAGTTTGTATTTCATGTCTTATGAACTATTGTGCTTCATTTGCTAACCTTGTAGGGGGCTTTGGTAAGTCTTAAGGAGTGTGGAAGTGCTTATATATTCTAACCTCTCTCTCTATCTCCTTTTAAATTTCAATATTGTGTTTGTGCAAGCATCTAAGATGCTTTGATTTACATAATAGCTCACTCCCCCCTTAGAAGTAACTTAACTTCCATCATGGAAGTAAGTTGTCTTCTAATCCTTTTCTTCTTCTTTCTTCTTCTCTCTCTTTCTTCTTCATTAGGATAGATATCTTAAAACCTCACTAACCTAGGATATCCAAGCATGATAAATTCATTAGGTTTAGTCTCCCTTTGACATTTTACCTTTGGAGATCCTTTTGGTGCTTTTTCTCTATCATCTCAAAACAACTAAAAAATACCTAATAAAGGTTGAAGTGACTTCTTGTGTTATGGACTTATTCCACGGGGCATTTGCATCTATCCCATCTTCGGGTAATGTGAAATTGTCTAGCATGATGTACAAGTCTAAACTTGAAGCCATTATGACAAAGAAAAACCTAAAAAACACTTCTTCACTTCAAAATACAAATACACTTAATAAGTACAATGGGCTTGTGTACTTAAGCCCTAATCTTTGGAACCAAGTCTTGGGGATCTTCTCCTTACTTGGGTGTGCGTCTCCCTCATTCCATCCTGAAGTGATATAAGAAGTACATGTAACACCCAAAATACTAACCACGAGAGTTCAATTAAAATCAGAGTAATTTAAATATAGAAGGGGTAACATTCAAACAGAAGGGGTGAGATACTTACACCAACAAAATAGAAAAATAATAATAATAAAAGCAAGTATCATTAATTAGATCACCACTTCTCAACAACCACAACTAAACAAACACACCACAACACATATTAACATCATACACAACAACAACCATTTATGCAATGAGACTAGATCAACTCTATGCATGCAGTACCATGTATCAATATCTATTTCAAGATCCAGTTCCCGTCGGAACTCTCGACTCCTCTTTCATGGTCCAATATGATCCCTATTTCCCGATCGCACGCTCGACCCTTGTTTCATGGTCACGTACGATCCCTATTTCACGGCCGCACCAACATCACAACGACCCCCTCTGGGATTCAAATGGACATACCCTACCTTGGTATATTGTCCCCAACCATGCATATGTCATGCAACATCAATGACAATATGTAATGACTACAACATCTACTTCACGCTACAATATTACAACATACAACAACAACTATCTCATGCAATAACATCACCAACAACATATAACAACATCAACAACATATATCAACAACATAAAACAACACCTAACAACTACTACATCATATAACCACAACTACAACAACAATTATTTCATGCAATAGCATCACCAACAACATATAATAACATCAACAACATATATCAGAAACATACAACAACACTTAACAACTACTACATCATATAACCACAACTACAACAACAACCATAGCAAAATTATATAACTCTAATCAACATCTACATCATGCATCATCAACTACAACAACATATGGCAACCTCGATAACACGTATCAACGCCTATAACAACATATCCTCACAATTCAACAACAATGATATATCATCACAATTCAACAACAATGACATATCATCACAATTCAACAACAATTTATCAACAACGACATATCATGTTAAAACATCAATGAATACATACATGAAACATTAATACATCATTATCATCATATAAGTATTATTATATCATAAACGTCAACACTCTATCATTATATTCTAGCTCAACGTAAGCATCATTTAACCTTCAACACATAATTAACATCACAAAGTCGTTAGCACTTTATTATAATTGTCTATTAATCATACTCCATTACAAACAACCTTATCACATTACCTACACCTCTAGATCAATATAACTAATTCCTACACATCGTTTTTACCATCCCTAGTCATAGGACATCACCATTCTCCCATTTAGAACAAGATTCATCATCTATAGCAACATGTCCTTAGTTCAATATACAACGACACACCTTCCAACATCAATTCATATTATTTAAATTGTTTCTAGCAACATGAGACTATTTTTAAATGAAAGTAAATTGTCTTAGCTTCGCACAACTTCGAATAGCGTACAAATCGGACACTAGAAGCGCAAGATATAAATTTTCAAAGTTTTAAAACAAAACTTCCAGGAGTCGCTCGCTTAGGACCTCACTAGGACCTCGCTTAACGAGCTACTCGCTGTCTGCGAACTTGCCAGAGGTTCCTGCGATGACCTCACTTTTCACCTTCGATTCTACACCCTTAAACTGCATTTTTTACCTCTATTGACCCAAATTAAGGTAATATAACCTATACCTAACACACTTACATCAATAACAACAATCACAACCCATCAATTCATCACAGTTCATCATTCATAATCTCATTAACCCTAGGTTTTCTCCCAAAACCCCAAAAATTCTAATCAAGAACACTATACCTAATTCCTATTATTAATCCCTTAAGAGATGAAGATATCCCACCGTTACCTTAGTTCGATGAGAAATTCTTCCCTCTTCGTGAATTCTTCCTTCTAGACATGACATTCCTCCTTCTTTCTTCTCTCCGTTCACGATTCTTTTTCGCAATTCTAAAACATGACTGATTACTCTTCTTTTCATAATTCTAAACTTATCCCTTAGACCATATCTATGGTCTTCCTCATTTACCCTTACTAATCTTCTCCACTCTACCATTCTACCCTTTCCTCTTTATTTTCCAAATATTTTTAATTTTTCAATATAATGTATTTCCTTTAAATAAACATCATATCAAATAATATTATCATTTCTTCCACACCAAAATGCAACAAATCCAATTAAATAAATAAAATAATAATCGGGGCATTACAACTCTCCCCCATTTAGAATATTTTTGTCCTCGAAAATTCACTAGATACAAATTACTTCTGATATGCCCTCACAACTTATAGTCAACTACTACTTCTTAGAAAACGATACCACAAATAACGCGACCAACTGTACAACTTAGTGACTACAATTACAACAAGGCATAGTTCTCATGCAAGGTACTCTACAACAAACTCTAGACATAGAATAATCAAGCTACAAACACACTAATTCACTCTTAAACCGGGCACAACAGAATAGTTACCATCATCATAGGTAACACCTCCCTAATTCCTCATCTTAGGAATTAGCTACACACACCCGAACCATCATCATAGGCAACAAGCAACGACAAAGATAAGAACACCAAAATTCCATAACACAAAATTACCACAACTAAACTACCAACTTCGTGATCTCACAACTTCAAGACATCAATTCTACAATTTCCCAGTCGAACACGCAACCAGTATACCCATCCATCTAGTAGTACAAGATTAGAAATCAAACTATTCGCCATCTCACTTCCATCTTGGAACATCCAATAGTTTCATTATTTATGTGAATTCTATCGTCAACCTCCAAATTCATACAAGTCATAACAATAGGAACAACTACGCTACTCCGCGCTCGCACTGTGCACTCTGACTACCTGCAACCATCAAATATCACAAGTTCACATTCAACTTTGGACGCTTTCAAGCAATCTCCAGACATATTTATTCACATTTAGCATATCCAACATTCTCCCCATTGGGTTTTCTCTCAGCTAGACACAAAGCTCTGACTGCTAACTCAATTCCAAGTCTCTCTAATCACCAGTTCAAACAGATGAAAAGACTTTCGACATAACTTGTCAGGAATTCCAATCCTCCTTTTATCTCATACTCTATTATTTTAGAATAAACAATCATCATATACCTTTGTGATTATTTAACACTCCGAATTCTAGGTACATAAAATCATAATCATTCAACACACTCACTTCCGTGACACAATCCAAATCTTTAGTAGAATAGATCCCTTCCTATATCATCTGTTGTCGTAAAGCATAAACTATAACTTTACCATCTTGTATTCATTCCCAATAAAACTTGTCACTCACAAACTTCAACACTCCAAAAATGATATATTAGGATAAGACTAAACCAAAATAGAACTACAGTTGACTCCTACTCTGGTCCTCTAGCTCATTTTACCACAATTATCACAATGTACAACTTAATTCTGCAATTTAAATGAGATAAAAAGATTACTAACTTAAGAAATACCTTCCAAACCTATTGCCAAAACATCTTAATTTCCTTATTTACTTCAGATCTTCCTCATTGCAGGACTACGTCCTCACTAATGGATTCACAACAGTAACTTTATCTAACTTGACATACTCACGCAACTTCACCTTTATCAATCAAAAATCACTCTTCGGCAATTTATCATACAATTTTACTCCCTTCAATCAATACTTATAATCCAACTTCCAAACATTCCACACCTCCTATTTGCTCACTCATTGGGTCACCTTTCTAATGCTTCAAATCTCATGTCCCACATATTCTCGATTCATGCATTCCATAGAAGACAATAATTGCATACTTTACATTCTATATTCATCTTATCAATTCCAAGCATATAACCATACTTCTATCTTACCATTATCGTTCAATATGGTTTAACGGTTACTGATTCCAATTACCATACTTCATACTCATTCTTCACCTCATAGTACTAATACAATTAGGAAACTTCAGCCCAATTGTGATTCCTCACGCTTCAAATCCAAGTTATCCCGAGCACAACTGCGAATTCCATACTAATCACTGACCAACATGCAACTCCAAACCATCGTTCTCTTCTTCATCAATCATACTAAAATTCTCCACAACGGCCCTCATGATTTCACAATTTTCCTTTTTTAATAAATCCTTTGAATACTCTTTCTATAACGTTAACATCTCGTATGATACCATAGAATCCAGGACCATGAACAAAATTCCAATAAAATTTCATCTTCCTCTCCTAACAGAACATCTGATACCTTCTTCTGAAACAACTCCAAAATTCACACACCACTGATAGTTCATCGTTGTGACCTTATTTCCAATTTCCATAATACTATCTTCACATTCAAGGAAAACCTCATATTCCCGAATCCGTCACACCTCCAGATATAGGAATTTACCTCGACTAATCCAAACACTCTGTAAACACCTGACTTAACTCCGTACCATTCACTGTACATTTAATCCTATCTTAGCAATTCAAGTCAATCTCATCCAACATGATCCCGTTTGTTATCAACAAGAGATTAAGGGTGATAAGTTCCTCAATTTGTTGATATATGTCGCTCCTGGGATTTTCATCATAGTACAAACGCGAAAGTGGCGCGGAAAAGGTAGAGTCGCCAGCCAGGCATTTTTATCCCGAATGAATGGGAAAGGTAATGCTGCACAAACCTGAGGAAGAAGGAAAGGACAAGGTCCTGCGAACCAAAGATCTGGGTTCGGGAGTCAGTTACAACCTTGGAAGGTATTAGCACCCCCAGACCGTCCGCCGTACCCGACGGGATCCACGCTTGTTTGTCTGTTTCAAAGGGTAAGAAATAAAACTGGTGCTGAATAAAATTGCTAACTAGGATAAAAATAAAACTGAAAAAAAGAGATCGGAAATAAGGGGGAAAATATAGGGAAAATAAAGAATGTGCTCGAATGAGCCCTACCCCGCTGCCTACGTACCTCATCGGGAAAATGAGGATCAGATTCGACGTAGTTCGCCTAACTAAGGAGGATATTTGCTTATGTTTTTTAGGATGACGTTACCATAGCTCTAGCTCAGGTGTTATCGGCTCTGACTTAAGGGTGTTTACCCTGTCGCTGTTTGAACTATTGAGGCAAGTCATATTCGTCCGCAAAGAGTAGGAGATGAGAAGAGAAGACGCGATGTCTTTGTTTGTTGTCTTTTATGAGAAGTGTTTTGAGTTTATTATTTGTGAAGATTCTCATACTAAGACTTATCCATCGTGGTAGATAACCTACACCTCGCCCCGAAACGGGACGTGCATAAGTACTCCGCAACAAAGTCTCATGTCGTATGATAACATTCAACCTTTATTAAGTATTTTATTATTTTTCTTTATGAGATGAGAAAGAAGGACTCAAGTGGAAAAAAGGAAAAAACTAAGGGAACTAAGACTCAACCCTAATTTAGTTATTATATTCAAAAGGAATCCTAATGGTTTATGAGGTATTCTAAACCTAATAAAAAAAGAATAGAATGCAACTTACTTCCTAGAGAAGTTAAGCTGATTCTACAAAAGAGGGAGAAATCCTACCAAACACAAGTATGAAAGGTAAAGGAAATTAAATGCAAATTAAATGCATAAAGGAAGTAAAAGAATAAGTTGAAGGAAACTTACCTCAACCTTTCCCTCTACAAAACAGAAGTTAGTGTTGCATATTATTTAAAATAATAAAGCAAAATAAGTACTAATTAAACCCTAAAGCCTAGGACCTAAACTAAGCGCAATGCAAAATTCAGCAACTTTTTACAACTATTAAATGCACAAACAGCTAGGAAAACAATGCTCAACACAAACAGCCTACTGCAGCTAACACACATCATGCAAAAATAGGTGTAAAAAGTCACAAACAACATGAACAACATAGCAAACATACATTTTACAGCTACTGTACCAAAAAACAGCTGCGAAAACATGAGGCAAATTTGATTATTTCCATTTTTATGCACAAATGAATGGAATATAATGCAAATACATCACAAAATATAATAAACAAACATCATAAGATATCTCTACACATGATTATGAATTTATTAACATGCGCACATGGACTTGATTCACTTCTTGAGAGCAAAATGATAAAATGACATGCATACTTTTCAAGTTTGGCACAAGTGATTATTTAAGCATAAAGAGTGAACATGCATCAATCCTAGCATCATCAATTGAACATGTATTGGTACTAAAATCAGAATTGAAGCATTTTAGCATGGTGATCAATCAAGTGAATGAAGCAAGCATATGAACATGTGAAGCATTTGATCATAATCACAAAAATGTATTTTCAACAAGTTGGCATTTATTAGGAACAAAATAAAGAAGCAAACATGTACTAACACGCATCTAGACCTGGAGCGGATCATCAACAACTAAATGCAACATGTGAACAAGAAATTAAGATCAAGTGCGAACATAAGAATTTGGAAACCTGGAACAATATGCAACATTTTGATTACGCGCACAAGCGTCCGAAACATGTATCGATCATAAAGGTGAAGCAAAACAGAAATTGAAACAATTATTAGCATGCTAACAAAGAAGTTCAAACATGGTAACAACCTTCACAATTCAATTTAAGCATCAATTCATAACTAAGTGCAAAATCGGAAATGAACGAAACGAGCGTCGAAAGTTGTCAAAACTATGGGCACCTGCTCCTAAACAACTCCTAAAAACTCCCTAAAATCACATACTAAAGATCCATGATGATTGGATGGGGAATGGACATCAAAAACGCAAGAAAAAGAAATAATTTTTCATTCTGGTTCAGTGGTAACCGGTTACTACCTATGAGGTAACCGGTTACCAGTTTAAATACTGGAGTTATTTTAGCAAAATTAACACAGGTAACCGGTTACTACCTATGTGGTAACCGGTTACTCTCCAACCAGAATAAAAAATTCTGCATTTTCTTGGAAAATTCAGCATCAACTTATCCAAATAAGCTCTGACCTAATGCTTATCAATTAAGTACGAAAACTACACCTAAATGCAACTATTTAACACCAATTAAAGTCACAAACATATCAAGATCCTAAAGCCTAAAGATCCGAACAATTACAGCATCAAAAATTAAGAAAACGCGAAGAACGCGCGTGGAGATGAAGAGAGATAAGTTAAAACGAGAAGTGATTGTGAGATTCACTAACCTACAAAGCCAAGATTAGCTTTGGTAATTGTTGCAATGTCGAAACGATACGCGATAGGAGAGAAAACCGTAGATTGGAGGCTTCGATCCTTGAATGCGCAAAATAAATGCGGTTGATGAAAAATCTTCAAAAATCACTTCCGTAAGGTGAAAAAAGATCCAAAGTCGTTGCAACTTCTTCGATAATCCATGAAAATGATGCAAATGGTAGTGGCCTAGCTTCCGATTCTTCAAGTTTCAATGAGAAACTTGAAGAATCTTGATGATGATGAAGCTTTGGTGTGGGTTTGAGAAATGGAGAAGAATGAGAGAATTGAGAGAAATTGAGAAGGTTGATGATGAAAAATGGTGAAAAAATGAAGTGTTGTCATGAGGTTTGGAGTGGGGATGGTTTATATATGTGTTAGGTTTGGAGTGAGGCTTGGGTTAAGGGCTAGGCTTGGGGCATTAGGCTTGGTATTTAGGTTAGGATTTAGTTAGAGCCTCTAGAATGTTCCTTGGAATATTCCATAGGAAGATAGTAGAAAGTTCTAGAAAGTGGTGGAATGCAAGGTAAAGTGGAAAGGTGGAAAAGTGGAAAGGTGGTGGAAATTCAAAGCCAAAAAATGTCTTTTTTCCCCTCCAAATTTATACATGGTAACCGGTTACCTCATAGGTAGTAACCGGTTACCTGACCAAAAATCTGAAATTTTTTATTTATTTTTTGATTAAAAGGAGAGGGCAAATTTTGGGGTGTTACAATATACATCCAAAAATCATGATGGGGTATAAACCATCCTCACCAAGTCATAATAGCGTTCAATGGCACAATACACCATCCTCTTAATGGTTGACAAATACAATGTTTAACTCTATCCATTCATTCCAAGAATAACATCGCCTTGTTCCAACTCAAAGATAACTATGTACTTCCTAAGGAACACGTCAGGATACTCCAGACATCAATAGCTCACATATGGCCTAAAAATCCGCCTTCCCCTCCATGAAGAAACGAACAACATGAACACCTGACTATCTCCCTTGGAGGTAACACCTTTCTATAAATAGTTGAATAGTCCATGCAACACTCCCGCCTACAACGGCTCAATATCCCACATCTCAACATCGAGAATATCCAAGAGAAACAGATGCTTCTCCCCCACTTGTTTCATTCCCAACCTGCAATGAAAAAAAACAAGTACCGACAGTGTTCTCACACACTTGTCGCATACTAGATAACAACAAAACTACACAACCAGGTCCGACGGACCGACCTGCTCTGATACCACTTTGTAACATCTAAAATACTACCCACGGGAATTCAATAAAAATCAGAGTAATTTAAACATAGAAATCATTCTGAGTGTTACATACTACTTCATAATACGTCTCAATTTGATACGTCTTACAAAATAGTTTTAGTTGCAGCGGAAAACTCAAAAGAACATAAAGTAAGATTCAATTACAAATTTTTTTTCTAAAATAATTATACAAAGAGACCATCAAGGTCTCGACACCCCAAAGTATGTATCAGAGCCGACTCTTCTAACTGTGAAGTACCTCGACTTCACCGACCACCAAAACTACTAATCCTGATCACCTGCACGTTACCAACATAAGGGTAACATTCAAACAGAAGGGGTGAAATACTTACACTAACAAAATAGAAAAATAATAAGAATAAAAGCAAGTATCATTAATTAGATCACCACTTCTCAACAACCACAACCACAAATAAACAAACACACCACAACACATATCAACATCATACATAACAACAAACATTTATGCAATGAGACTCGATCAACTCTATGCATGATGTCGCTCCCTGGATTTCCATCCTAGTACAAATGTGAAAGTGGCGCGAAAGAGGGTAGAGTCGCCAGCCAGGAATTTTTATCTCGAAAGAACGGGAATGGTCTGCACAAACCGAAGAAGAAAAAAAGGAAGGAAAAAGGTCCAACGAACCCAAGAGACCGGGTTCGGGAGTCGGTTACGACTTGGGAAGGTATTAGCACCCCAGATCGTCCGCCGTACCCGACGGGATCCACGCTTGCAAAGAAACTATTTCAAAGGGTGAAGAAAAGGAAGTTGCTGCAAAGAAAAGGAACTAAAACTGGATAAGAAGAGAAAAGAAAGGGGGAAAATGTAGGGAAAATAAAAGAGTGTGCTCGAACGGGCCCTACCCCGCTGCCTACGTACCTCATCTGGACAATGAGGATCAGAGTCGCCGTAGTTCCCCTAACTAGGGGTGGAAAAGATTGCTTGTGTCTTAAGGCTTGAACTGCCTATGTCAATGCTCAGGTGTTGCAGGCTCGGACAACGAGTGCGTTACCGTCTTGCAAAATGATAAGTAGTAGCAAGTTCGTACGATGAGAGTGAAGGTGATGAGAAAAGAAGTCCCGAAGGAGAGACAATTATTGTTTGTTTGTGTTTTTTAGAAGTCTTTTAGGAGTGTGGCACAAGAGAATGAACTCAAGCTCTTTTCCATGGAATGTATACTTGCTACTACATTCCAAGATGGAATAATAGAACAAGCACACCAAGTAAGGAGAATTTATCCAAGACCTGTTGTCGCTCCCCCGAAAAGACACCGGGTCAAATTGGGTACAGACGCGAACAGTCGGCGAAAAGAGAAATGAAGGTGAAGGTGAATAGAGTCGCCAGTTAGGCATTTTTATCCCTTAGGAAAGGTAATGCTGCATAGACCTAGAAAGAGATGGATAAGACAGTTGTGAACTAGAGAAACTGAGAAAGGGGGTTGGTTACAACCTGGGAAGGTATTAGCATCCAGATTGTCCGTCGTACTCGACGGGATCCACGCTTAAAAGATTGTGTTTAAAGGGGTAGTGTATGTGCTATCTGTGTGCAAAAGCTGGAAAAGAAAAGTACAAGTGTCAGTGCAAAAAGTGAATTGCTCAGGAACTGAGGCTTTAAAAAGAATGCTGAAAGAGGGGGATGACAAAGAGACTTTTTGTTCGATAACTGTTAAGTTATGCCTACGTATCCTCGCATGCAATGAGGAAGTCAGAACACCGTAGTTCGACTCAAAGAGACTGAAAGATAAATTGACTGTGAACTGCTTGCTTGTCTACGCTCAAGTGTATGAATCGTCTGGCTCGAGTGCTAACTGTCTTGCATATGACTGAAGAAGCAAGTTCTCATTTGTGAATGAGTGTGGTGAGAAAAGAATCCCGAAGGAGACGATTATTGTTTGTTTTTTTTGTTTTCAGTTTTGTTATTGTTTTTGGTGTTTTGCATAAGTTAATGAACTTAAGCCTAAATCAAGGGCTTGTAAACTCATTATATCCTCCCTGATTAGGGATAATGAGCCTACTTAAGTATGAGATAAGCATCTCAACTTAATTACCATGATGATGTAGGATTAAGATCATTAACCTACTTGTAATTATTTAGATGTTTTTGGGTTTTTGTTTAGTGTTAAGTAATGAGCTTAATCTCTAATCACAGATTGGTGAACTCATTACACCATCCTAATAGAAGGATAATAGATGAGCACACTTAAGCTGAGGAAGATACCTCAACTTAATCCATGGTTAGGGATTAAATTCATTATATAACAAAGCCTTTATTAAATGGATTTTAATTAAAGGGTAAGATTAAGAAGTGTAATTTAAGTTTGTAAGACAACTTGAGGGGGACTTGTCCATTAAACACTAGGGTTAGTCCTTCTTAACCATAAGGAAGAATTATAACCCTAATATAAGGCCCAAGTTACAAGATAAAGTCTTAGTGATTATTAGGATGATTTGACTAAGAGGTTTAAACAAATTAAAGGTTTAACACTAAGGATTTAAAGTTATACACTTCATCCTAAGAGAAGGATGCAGGCATAACCCTAATTCCAAAGTCCTAAAACTTTAAGAGTTTAGTCTCTTATTATTGAGATGAGAAGAGAGGCTCAAGGAGACTCAAAGGTAAAAACTAAGGGGGACTAATCACAACCCTAATTATTATCATGCTTGGATGTTCCTATGGTTTGTAAGGCTTAAGAAAGATCTTCAAGGAAGCCACCAATGGAAGAAGCAGATGAAAGAAGGATGAGAAAGAAGAATAAGTTACTTACTTCATTGAAGAAGATAAGTAACTTAGAGAACAAAAATGAGAGAGATGGAACATAAGTGAACAAGTTCACTTAAAATACAAACAAAATGCAAATGAAAGAGATAAAGAGAAATGAGAAGTGAAGGCAAATCCACTTCTCAAAGTAACTTACCACCTGAAAATGTTAGCATGAATGCATAAAGTTCAAAGCATAAAGAAATGAAATGAAATGAGATGAAATGAGATGAAATGACCAAAGTCAGAAGTGTTTATGTGATGCAAATGTCACGTGGGATGTCATGTAAGCATGCTTTGAAATTTGAAAACACATGAAAGTTAATGAAATGAATGCAAATCATGGCAAATGAATGAAGAAATGATCAAGCATGATTCTAACATGTCCTAAGATGTCTAGGATGACATATGAATGCAAGAAATGTCATGGAAAGTTCATGTATGGATGCATATGCAAGACGAATGCAAATGAACATGAGAAATTAGGGTTATATGAAAGTATGAGATGCAAATGAACAAAACAGAAGCATATGACATGATAAAAATTGAAACCAAGCTCAAACAAACCCTAATCCCATACTAGGTCACACCCCAAAGGAGAAGGTCAGAAGCCTAACCAATCACAAGTTATGATTTTCCTAAGTTTCTAGGGTTTTTTGGGTGGTTCAAAGGGAAAAATTCAAATCAAATTGAAAATACAAGATAAATTTATGAGGAAAAAGACTTATAAACTACATGCAACAAGAATCACCTTCAAACTCTTCTTGGTTAGGCAGAAATGATTTTTTAAAGTTAGGGTTCAAAAATATGATTTTAATGACCCTTAATTCAAAGAAAATTCACAAAGTATGATCAAACCTAAAACGAAATTTTTGTGAAGAGTTTGAAAATGTTTCTAAATACAATGGGATGATTCATGATTTTTTTGGTGATTTTTAGAAACCTAAATGTATTTTTAATTAATTAAAAGACTTTAATTAATTTAAAATAACATTTAAATATTTTAAAAATACTTTTTTAATGCAAAAAATAAAATAAAAATCATTTTCAGGTTGAGAAAAATATTTAAAACAGAAATGCAAAGTTTCAAATTTTTTGGATGCTTTTTGGTATTTTAAATTAAATATGCAAGAAAATGAAATTAAAATGAAATAAAAATAACTAAAATGAGAAGTATGCTGATCCAAGGGGTGAGATTTGAACTGGAAAGGGAGGGAATTGACTGCGCACGCAGATCAATGACCCATATTCAAACTGGCTAATTAACTGATTTAATTAATTAATTATAATTAGGGTTTTAAGTGAAATGATCCTGGCCCTCCAAACGTGCGCTAATCCTAATCCTATGGCCCACATTCAAACTGGGGAGATTAGCCCTAATCCTAACCCTAATCACTTTCAGGTGACCAGAGCAAGCTCCGGTCATCTTCTCCGGCCAAACCAAAATGCTAACTTCATCCATAGGTCACTAAACACCAAACTTCTTGCCCATAAATGATCCCTAAGCATCATACATCATGAATCAGCAAACAAAACACATTTATCATTAATCAAAAACAAGATTCGAAGCAAATCGTGAAAATGAACAAAACTTTCAGAAGTTCAATACATGCTCATTTCTCAATCATTTTCAAAACAAATCATATCAGGATGGTCAATGAAGCATGTAGATTCATTTAGAAACTTAAAATGCAAGTTCTGGAAAAAAAGTTCATGAAGCTACCTGAGCTGAAGCTTTGTGTTCTTGAGCTTTCTGGCCTCTCTCTTGGTTCAAAACCACCCCAAGGATCTTCCTGATGATGAAGATGAGCTTAGAGCAAGCTTGTGATGGCCATTTTGAAGGTTTTGGTTCTGAGGATGCAGAAATCATATTTCTGATTTAGTGACTTTTCGGTTATGGTGAAGGGTGCTTTGTGATCCTTAGGTTATGTGGAGATGATTGGTGAAAGAAAATTGAAGTTTCAGTGGTTGGTTTTTGAGTTTCGAAGAAGGGAAGTTTTTGACAAATTTTGTGGATTCTGAGTGTGGGCAAGGTTCAGGCTTCAATGTTGTGTTCTTTTGAGTCCTTAGGGTTCACATAATGTATGTTGATTGGCCAGAGAGTTGTTGTGGCACAGGCTGATTGGTATGGGAGTTTTTTTGCAAAAAGTCAAGATTTTGTACTTTGAGGTATGGGCACGGGTCAGAGGAGATTTCATGGGGTGTCTGGCCTCAGCTGGGTTCAAGGATGGCCATGTGATTGGTTTTGATGTGCTAGAAGGCTTGGATGAAGAGTTATCACATGTTTTGCAAAATTCCCTCTTTGAAGTTTCTTGGATCATAAGTCATGGAAACCCTAGGCTCAATGCACAATTCTGATCTTTTGAGGTTTGTTTGACATATTGTGAAGTATTTGTGCCTATTAGAAGTCATTATAATGCTTGAACATGCCAATTTGCAAAATCCCTCTTTGACATGAAACTTGAAATTTTAGGATTTTTTGCCAACTTTGAAAGGCCATATCTTGAGTTCTAGGATGAATCAAGACATGTTCTTGTACTTTTTGAAAAGGGAAAGACCCAATCTACAACTTTCATGCCCAAGAATTTTTCATTTGAATCATTTTTGGTTAAAAAAGAGGAGGTTGAAAAACATTCCCAAAATGGAAAGTTTGCATTTCAAGTCATTTCCATTTTTGGCAAGTTTGCAATTGGCTCAAAATTCTTCAATCTTGTGAACTTACAACCTCTTCTAAGATCAAATAAATATCATGAAACTTCAATTTGATGAAAATACCCTTTTGGTTCCATTGTTGGGGGCCTCAGATGCCCTAATTTTGACTTAACTTGCTCAAGAAGTTACCAAGTGAACAGATGACTTCCACAATGAGTTTCTTCATCAAACTTGGTACACATGATCCTTATGACATATTGAGAACATTAAAAACAATAATGGCTCAAAAATTTGGAGTTAAGGCCTCTGAAACCAAAACCCTAATTTTGGTCATCTGTGTAGTGAAACCCCTAGCTATGCTTCCATGCTTTTGCCAGTTCTTGTGATCCCTTGACTTTCATGAACTTTTAGGAGTATAATATGATGATAGAACACACATGAACCCTCTTGGAACACTTTAAGACCTTTGAGATGGCTCAGATTGATCCTTGGATTGCTCAGATCACAAACCCTAGATGCATATGAACTTGAACTTATGCAGTGAAGCAAGTATGTAATATGAGGTGCAATGCTTATGCTTATGAAAGAATGAAAGATCACAAGCCATAGCGATAAAGAGTGAGGGAAAATTTGGGGTGTTTACACCTGTTTCCAAGGGCAAGGGCTTAAGCTCATTGACTTGTTGAACTTATTAGGTGCTTTAGTGATTAAAATGAAGAAATGTTTTTTAGGATTTTTTTTATGAAAATGATGTCATGATCAGACTTATACATCATGCTAGACAAATGTACTATTCCAAGATTGAATGAATATATATTCCTCATGTAATAAGGCTATTTCACAAAAAGTCACTTCTTTCTTTATTAAGTGCTTTTTATGGGTTTTGCTTTGAGATGAGAAGAGAGGGAACCAAAGGAGCAAAAGGTAAAAGTCTAATGGGGAAAGACTAAACCTAAAAATATCATGCAAAGGTGGTCCTAAGGTTAGTGAGGATTGAACTAACTTAAGAAAGAAGAGGAGAAGAAGATAGGAAGAAAGCTAGAGAACAACTTACTCCTCTAAAGGAGATAAGTTGCTTCTAAAGGGGGGTGAAGGAGGATTGAAACACAAGATGGAATAAGGCACATCAATGATTAAAAAATAGATAACAAAATAAAAGAAGAGAGGAAGAATTGAAATGTGGATAACATCCACACTTCACTTACCATGAGCCCCTGTAATGGTTAATAGCATAAACAAATGGTAAGACAAAAGCAAGTGAAATCAAATGAGATACAAATGAACAAAAGATCATGCCAAAACATCACAACCAGAATTGAAATGTCACTCTCAAGTGGCAAGATCAAGCATATTACATAAGATGAGAAGTGGATTAATCAAATCACAACAAATCAACACAAGCTATTATGAAAGAAACAAAAGCAAGCATGGAATAGAAAAGATCACACAAGCTACACATGCTTCACAATCATCAAGACCAGAATCACATCCACACAAGAATGTGCACAAACAACTCAAGAGACCAAAGAAAGGTTCATACAAGTTCAAACACAAACAATATGAGAATGGGAAGTGAAGTGGACATGTGAACAAGTGTAAGGACAAACAAACACAAACGAAATCAAGGCGTAAGCATCATGTGAAAAACCAGGGAACTAATCATGTTAAGATGTGCCTAAGAAGCATGAAAAAACATGGGGAAAGAGCACACAAACTCAATCATAAGCATCAAAGAGAAAATATGGACAAAGGAGGTGAAGTGAACAGGCATACACTTGTGAGAAACTTTAAAGACAAGTAACAAAGAAAATTCTCAAAGCACACACACTAAGCAAGGACCAGGGATCAAACCTCACATAAAAAAAACCTCTAAACATCCTATAGGATTTGGCACAAGTGCCCTCCTAGCCTAAGAACTTAGCATGCTAGCAAGAAGAAGCAAAATTAAGGCAATCTCATATGAAAATTCAAATCAAATCAAAAACTTATGAAAAAATTAGGCAAATAAACACAAATGTTCATTAACAAAGTGATAACATAATGCCAAAAGAGAAAAGTCAGAATCATAAGCAAACTAGGTCAAAGGACCTCAAGAACACCAAATAGGGTTTTGGAAACTTTAAGCTCAAGTCAACTCTCAAAAATATTCACACAAGCTTCTAAAAATCAGAAGAAAAATCATCCACAAACTAAACCTTAATATGAATCAAATTCAAAAAGAACCAACTCAAAATTCAAATTAATGATTAAGATATAAAATCCACAAGTCAGCATGTATTTAAAATGAATTAAAAACAATTAATAAAAGTGGAAATTAATTCCTACATGGAAAATGAAAATAAATGAAAAATAAAAATATCAAAAATTAAAGAAAATTAAAAGGAATAGTCATGAATTATTTCAGAATTTTTGTGAACATTTAACTATTTTTAAAAATCAAAAACCAAACTGAAATAAAAAAGAAAATAAAATAAAAGACCAATGAGCCAGGGGTGCAGTGGACTAGCACACACTCAACATTATTATGAAATTAAGAAACACGTGAGGGAGACCCTCCCTTTTAATATGCTGTCACCACCAAGACCGTCCAGATCAACAAATCGTGTGGCTACAAGATCATCTTCTCCATTCACCTGAGGATTCAAAATCTCCAGATTTCGGTGACGGAGCCCTAGCTCCGGTCACCGAAAACTTCATGCTCAAGAACACACATCCACAAAAATTTATAAAAATCTCCAGATCCAATCAGTTCCTCATGGTAAACAAGAATATGCAATTCAAAATCACAAACAAACACAAACATTCACAGATCTAAGCAAATCAGTTTTGACATTCAAATTTCAGATCAAGCATACACACTCGTTTCTCAAGTATTTTCAAAACCAAAAATATCAGGATGATCAGTGAAGTATATAGATCACATTGCAAGCATCTAATTTAAAATCCAGATCCAAAAGTTCCAGAGCATACCTGAGGTTGAAGATCCTCTAAAACACCAAGAAAATGATCCTACAACTGCAGATCCACTCCTTCTAACCTCTCTTTGCAAAATAAATGAAAAAGAGAGCCTGAATCTTCCTAGATCTTGAGTTTTGAACAAAGTTTCACTTGAATGGCAATGGGAGAAAACCTTGCTTTCAGCTTGAATTGGTGATGTATTTATGATCCTTAGAGCTCAAGGATCAAGAATCTATGGTTTGTTTTTGAAATGTGTGATTCTGGAGTGAGATTCGAAAGCAAATGCAGTTGTGCAAGAAAATTGAGAGTGAGAGAATGGAAGAGAGTTATCTCAAATTCAGTTCATGGATTCCTTATATATCACTAGTATTCACACCTGACTAGGGTTTTTGCACCAATGCACGCATGGGAAGTGTGATTAATAACAATTTGCAAGTTTGCAAGAGAATCGTGATAAGGTGATTTGCTCGTGCAACCTTGTGTACAAGTGCATGACCTGACTTTATTTCATCCCATATTTACCCCTGAGTCACTTTTGGCCATTGGATTTAAGTGGATTATGGTTTCCTCAAGATTTTGCAAAAATACACTAAGTGTAATATCATGCATCCCATGCACAATTTCAGTAACTTCTCTTGAGACAAATACTCTTCATGCTTTGCCCTTGATGCTTATGGCCAGAATTAATCCATAGGAGAGCTTGAAAATGAAATACAAGGCAATTTGCAAAATTGGAGAGACTTGAATTCATGGTAAAACCCTAAAAATGTGTGACTTTCGATTGGCCATAACATTCAAACCATGAGGGCTATGAAAATGTTCTTGTACTTTTTAGAAATGGGAGATCATACTCTACAACTTTTATGTTCAAGGAAAATTCATTTGGAGTCATTTTGGTCATGAAAGAATGCTTTGAAGATTAGGGCAAAACTTGCCAAAAATAGCAACTTTCATTACAAGTCACATGCCAAAAATGGAAAGTCTCTCAAAACCTCTTGATTCTTGATCTTTGACTTTTCCAAACCTCTTCTATGACCTTAAGAACATCCATTGGCTTGAGAAATGGGTTTGGAAACCTTGAATTGTCACAGTTGACTTTTAAAATAATTAGTTTGACCAATTTCTTCTTATGCAAGCAACTGATGAAATGTCTGCCTTCCTCAATGAATCTTCTCACCAAATTTCATCCATAGCATTCTCATATCATATGAAGGACTTTGCCCACATGAAATGTCCAAAGTCTCAAAGAATCCCTACTTGAACATGAAACCCTAATTTGAGGACCATTTATGTAGGAGCTTGCCATTCTTTGGATCATCTGATAATCTCCCAACCTTCTGGGCTCTTGTAGAGGATCTTTAGCTTGTACATGACCTAGAGACACTTCATGGGACTTGGATAAGGTCACTTGACTTCTTGCTTTGACTTGTAAGGCTTCAAATGCACCAATGATTGATCGTATGCCCAATGCTAGAACATGAGAATGTTATGCTTCATTTTTCTATGCAAAGATGCTAAGGATATCCATGTTTATGATGATTATGACATGATAATGATGCTAGAAAGAAGAGGGAAAATTTGGGGTGATACAGTTGCCCCTATTCAAGCAACTGTTAATCTGAAAAGGACGATAGCACGGGCTATCGACCGTTCAAGATAAACTGTGGTTGAATACCAAGAAGACCTGAAATTTGCACTCTACTGGAGAATGCAAGCAATAGGAAATAAACCCAACCCTCTGGATGACTGAAGTGAAGACAAAGCAGACGAGCTCCTTCCAAACTGCACTATTACACCATGTGAGAAACACCTAGACAGACGAGTCTTCCTTAAGCAAACCTGTTACGCTAGGAACTGGACATACAAGCCATCTTCAAGTAAACCTGTTACGCCAGGAATGGACAGACGAGCCTGCTTCATACATTTTACAAAAAATGTATGACTTGAGACAGAGGAACCTCCTTCAGATAAACCTGTTATGCCAGGACCGATGATGCACTTAAGTCTGTGGAATAGACATGCATAATCAGGATAGACAAACCCTCTTCATATATTCTCCGTATATATATGGTCTAAGACAGACGAGCCTTCTTCAGATAACCTGTTATGCCAGGTGCAACATTAGGATTTGATGAACCCTCTTCACGAATCTTACGTAGATAAGTGGTGTCTGAGACAGACGAATCTCCTTCGGATAAACCTGTTACACCATGACCGGTAACCATTTTGACGTTTAATCCCACCATCAGAACTTTAAACCTCTTCAACACAGACGAGTATTGGATGATCATCAAGAGAACACAGACGAGTGCCATAAGTCAATGATACAAACGAATATTAGATGATGATCTAAGAAACGCAGACAAACGCTTCAGGCGATGATACAGGCGAATATCAACCACTGATACAGACGAATACTAGAAATCCAACACAGACGAGCATTTGGAGTAGCCATACAGACGAGTACCAGAGTGATTATCAAATCAGTACATATGGATATAAGCTAACACAGACGAGTGTGAGGGAATGCAAACGAGCAACAAGCAGATATCAAACACAAATGAGTGTTGGGGAATGCATACTAGCAAAAGCAACTATTGAACACAGACCAGTGTCGGGGAGTGCAGACAAGCATAACAAGTGTCTGACTAGCAGCAAGAATCACAACTCTGCAGGGGAGAATCAGGTCAAGAAGCTTCAACACTTAACTCTGGCTAAGGAAATGAATAACGGTTTGTATTATCACACTAGCCAAAAATAAATTGGCAACTTCTCTGGGGAATATTTCAATGATGGGAGTGAATCCCAAACATGAACTCTGTGGGAAATTAGGCGTTCAGCTGCCTGCTAAGAATACTTCACTTGTGGAAAGATAATCCGCTTGGGATGAAAGCTCTTCAATTAGCTTTGAAGTACTGCTGGGGATTCCACCTGCTCTAACTCATCTGGGAATATTCTCTGCTTGGGTAAATATAACACCGTCCTACAAAACCTGTAACAACAGTATACACACATGTGCCTCGGGGATTTACATGGTATGATCTGTTCATCCATTGTCACCCGACACTCAAGGATAGTTTTAACTGTTTCCCTGCAATGTCATTTTTCTTAGAAAAATCAACATGTTTCAAATGCAATGTTCTTTTTGCCAAAAATTCAGGAAATTTTTGCAAACAACGTAAACAAACACAACACCACTTTTGACTGAATATTCATTTATTGAATGGCCTCTGAATAGGAAAAGTTTTACATCAGGAATCAACTACCTGGAAAGAGGTAGCTACCATAAAATTGAGAAAAAGAAACTATCCTAATGGCAATGTACACGACATTCCAATGAGTTTCCTTCCTGCTATGACCAATATGTCTTCAAGACTTTCTATTCTTGCCTTTGCTTTCTGAAGAAGACGAGGGGATTGATTCCTACCCTTCTGATATTGCCAGACTGCATGAAACGATGATTTGGTTCAGATTACCCGGATCGCAGTTGTTCGCTTATTCCCTTGTTTTGCGTGGATCGCCCTTTCGGGTTTTCAATCCACCAGGATACCCTTTTTTGCCTGAGTTGTCCAATGTGGCTTTTCAACTCAGCGGGTGTACACATTTTTTTTATTTTTTTCCCTAACTTTTTCCCGAGCTTTTTATTCTGTTTTTAGCTCGCCGGGATGCCCTTTTCTTGCTTGGACTTTAATTCTGTTTTTGTGTCCAGCGGATCTTTTTATGCAAAGTATTTTTTAACTGCGTCCGAGTTAACAGGGGATTGGAAATCTTCTCCATCCATAGTAGTGAGCATCAACGCCCCACCTGAGAAAACTTTCTTCACTATGAATGGGCCTTCGTAGTTTGGGGTCCACTTGCCCCTATGATCTGAACCTGGAGGAATGATCCTTTTGAGTACAAGTTCACCTACTTGATACTCTCAAGTACGTACTCGTTGGTTGAATGCTCACTTCATTCTCCTCTGATAAAGCTGACCATGACAGATAGCCGCTAATCTCTTTTCCTTAATTAGACATAACTGATTATATCGAGCACGTACCCACTCAGCCTCATCAAGCTTCACATCCATCATCACACGTAAAGAAGGAATTTCTACCTCAACAGGCAAGACTGCCTCCATGCCATACATCAAAGAGAAAGGAGTTGCCCCGGTTGACATCCTGACTGACGTTCGGTACCTATGCAGTGCGAATGGTAACATCTCATGCCAATCTTTGTAAGTGCCTCTACCGCGCCATTCATCTTTGGCCGGTAAGGAGAAGAATTGTGATGTTGAATCTTGAAGTCCTTACATAGTTCTGCCATCATCTTGTTGTTTAAGTTGGAACCATTATCAGTAACGATCCGCTCGGGCACTCCGTATCTGCAAATGATGTCTCTTTTCAGAAATCTGGCTACCACTTGGCGAGTGACATTGGCATAAGATGCTACTTAAACCCATTTGGTAAAGTAATCAATTGAAACCAAGATGAAACAATGACCATTTGAAGTAGTAGGCTCTATCTTCCTAATCATATCAATGCCCCACATAGAAAAGGGCCAAGGAGATGACATGACATTGATCGGGCTAGGAGGAACATGCACCTTGTTTTCATATATCTGGCATTTGTGGCACTTAAGGGCGTACGAACAACAAACTGCATCCATTGTTAGCCAATAGTACCCTGATCTCAATAACTTCTTAGCCATTGCATGTACGAACAACAAACTCCATCCATTGTTAGCCAATGCATCGGCAAATTGATTCTCATCTCGTGGTATATATTGAAGCTTAACCGTTGTGAAGAACATCAACAGTCTTCTGGAATAATCCCTATAAGGAACCAAGTGTTCTTTATGTGTATACCACTTGCTGGTAATCTGGTTAATAACGAGGGCTGAATCTCCGAATATATCGAGGGTCTTAATCTGAAGATTAATAGCCTCCTTTATTCCCATTATGAACGCCCCATATTCTGCTTCATTGTTGGTGCATCCAAAAGTAATTCTGGCAGCGAAGGGAAAGTGACCACCTTCGGGAGTGATAAGAATAGCACCAACTCTGCGTCCGTTGATATTGACTGCCCCATCAAACATCAACTTCCATTTGGATTCAGGGTAAGGTCCCTCCTCCGGAAGTGGTTCCTCACAATCTCTTGCCTTGAGGTATATGATGTCCTCATCAGGGAAATCAAACTTCATTGGCTGGTAGTCATCTTCAAGTTGTTATTGTGCAAGATAATCTGACAATACACTTCCTTTGATTGCTTTCTAGGAAGTATATTGTATGTCATACTCTGTTAATATCATTTGCCACCTTGCAACCCTTCCGATTAATGCTGGTTTCTTGAAAATATACTTGACGGGGTCCATTTTTGATATTAGCAATGTGGTGTGGGTCAACATGTTCTGTCTCACTCGGCGAGCAGCCCATGCCAAAGCGCACCAAGTTTTCTCGAGCAGTGAATAACGGGATTCAAAGTCGGCAAACCTTTTGCTAAGGTAATAAATAACATGCTCTTTTCGACCAGACTCTTCATGTTGGCCTAGTACACACCCCATCGATCCTTCTAACACAGTCACGTACATGATAAGTGACCGTCCAGGAACTGGAGGCATTAGAATCGTAGGTTCCTGCAAATATTCTCTTATCTTTTCAAAGGCTCTTTGATAGTCCTCATTCCACCTGACCATTTGTTCCTTTCTTAACAATTTGAAGATTGGCTCGCATGTGGCAGTTAAATGAGATATAAACCGTGAAATGTAATTCAATCACCCTAAAAACCCACACAGTTCTTTTTCTGTTTTCGGTGCAGCATGTCTTGTATTGCTTTTACTTTTGCAGGATCTACCTCAATCCCCCTTTGGCTAACAATGAAACCCAGCAATTTAGCGGAACGCACTCCGAAAGTGCACTTGTTTGGATTCAACCTCAATCTGTACTTTATCAATCTGTCAAACAGCTTTTTGAGATTGACCAGGTGCTCTTCTTCGTCACGGGACTTGGCAATCATATCGTCCACATAGCACTCAATTTCCTTGTGTATCATATCGTGGAACAAAGTTACCATAGCCCGTTGATACGTTGCCCCGACATTCTTCAACCCAAAGGGCATAACTTTATAATAGAATGTACCCCACAGGGTAATGAACGTCGTTTTCTCCATGTCTTCGGGCACCATCTTAATCTGATTGTACCCGGAGAAGCCATCCATGAAAGAAAATACCGAGAACTGAGCGGTGTTATCTACCAATACATCAATGTGAGCTAATGGAATGTAATCCTTTGGACTTGCTCTATTTAGATCTCGATAATCGACGCACATCCAGACCTTGCCATCTTTCTTTGGTATAGACACAATGTTAGCTACCCAAGGTGGGTAACTAGTTACAACAAGGAACCCGACATCCTACCGCTTTTGAACTTCCTCCTTGATCTTCATTTCCATATCAGCGCGAGTTCTTCTCAGCTTTTTCTTTACAGGAGGACAATCTTCCTTTAGTGGCAGCTTGTGCACAACAATGTCAGTATCCAACCCCGACATATCTTGATACGACCAGGCGAAGATATCCACATATTCATGTAGCATACCAATCAACTCCTTCTTTACCTCGGCCTGCAGACTGGCCCCAATCTTTATCTCTTTCTTTACATCCTCAGACTCGATGTTGATGATCTCTATTTCTTCCTGATGAGGCTGAATAACCCTTTCCTCTTGTTTCAACAACCTAGCCAATTCTTCCGGGAGTTCACAGTCTTCCTCAACCCCTTCATCAACTTGGTAGATAGGATTGTTGAATTTATGCATAGTCATAGCAGGAACGTTATCACAGGAATCCGAATGATCAACACTGCACAAATGATGTGCTTATTTCAGAATCTGTTCTTTTTACAAGGGACGCAAATACACAAACAAACACTGAAATAGAAAACATTGCCATTTTATTTGTTTTTTTGTGAACAATTTTAAAACGAAAGAAAGAGAACACAATTTTCTGGAAAAATGTCCTTTATTTCATGGAAAAAATAAATGCATTAAAAGCATGGTGGCCCTACAGATGGATCCATGCACCTTGGGCAGAGTGTAGGATTTGACATGCAGTATGATAAAAATGGAAACAAAGAAAATTACTTTGACTGCCAAGTAACTTGAACAAAATCTTCAGCAAACCAGTTTCGGAGCTCCTCCCCAGGTGTACATGGGTGAATCCAGTTATCCAAGTCGCAGTCTCTATCCCCTTCCTCATTTGTAGCACAAATGTGGTTGTAGTCGAGCATTCCAGCACTTGTGAACGTTATGGACTTACTGCCTTGTGACCAGCTAGACCCACCAGGTTGATATCTGAGGCCAAACTTGTCATCCTTCTTTTCCACTTCTAACAACTTTCCCCAGCCCTGGGCCTTTCCGGATTGGACTACTTCCTTAGCTTGCTTGTAGGAGTAGATAGGAGTCCCTTCCTTCTCATGGCTTTGAACTGTAGCAACCGGAGACAAAGTACTAACATTGACTGTCTCAAAAGCCTGACAAAGTGTTTCATGGATCTCCCTGTCCATTTCCACATACTTGAAGGTCGACAGATGGCTTACAAAAATATCTTCTTCCCCACATACAGTAACAACCTGACCGTCTACTACATACTTTAACTTTTGATGCAATGTGGATGTTACTGCACCAGCAACATGAATCCAAGGACGTCCCAGCAGACAACTATAAGCGGGTTGGATATCCATAATATAGAACATGCTCTTGAATACCTGAGACCCAATCTTTACCGGTAGCTCCACCTCCCCAAACATAGACCTCCGTGACCCGTCGAAGGCTTTCACAATCAAATCACTAGGTCGTAAAACGATGCCATCAACATTCAGCGTCATCAAGGCCTTCTTAGGGAGCACATTGAGAGAAGAGCATGTATCTACCAAGACATGTGATAGAACAACACCCTTACACTCCATGGTGATGTGTAAGGCCTTGTTGTGATTACGTCCCTCGGAAGTGAGATCTCTATCCGTGAATCCCAACCCATGGTTGGCGTTCACACTGGCTACCACGACCTCCAACTGGTTAATAGTTATCTCTTGTGGTACATATGCCATTTGCAAAACCTTTAGCAAAGCCTCCCAGTGAGCTTGGGAACACATTAACAATAAGATAATGGATATCTTGGATGGCATCTGATTCAGTTGTTCAACCACCTTATAGTCACTTTTCTTAATTATTCTCATGAACTCCTCAACTTCCTTTTCAAAAGTGCCCTGACTAGCAGTAGAAGTTGTCACCTCTTCAGTCACTATTTGTTTACCCTTAGCCTTTGTAGCAGCTTCAGTTTCGGGATCACCTCTAAGAACTTGAGGAGCAAAGAGACGCCCACTCCGAGTAAACCCACCAACTCCTCCGACATTCACTACAGTTGGGTCAATTGTCACCGCTTTACTTTCCACCTTCTGAGCTTCTACGTACACGTCTGAGCCATAGTGCCAAGGGATTGCCTTGTCATCAACATAAGGAATCGGTCCCGGAACAGTGATAGTTACTGGACTCACTTCTGGAACATAAATAGTCACAGGCTCTCTCCGGGCAAGAACCTCAGCAAGATCAAAATAAATTGTTACGATAGACACACAATCACTTCTATTGTCAACCCTGTTGAACTGTAGGGACCCCTCATAAATCAAACACTGCAGCCCAACTTTCAAATCCTCATAACCATTAACTGAATTCATGCAACCCTCGCAGTCATAACCACAACCTGGGAATACCTGCCCTTTCAACAATCTGTCTTTCACCACTAACAACGAAGTCTTCACTTCATCCACATTCAAAATCAAGTTCAACCTCTCGCCACCATCAACAACGTTTATCCTGGCCCCTCCATGATTTGGAATAGGGTTTGATGTAACATTTGGGGGCGGTGCGAAGTTAATTTCTTTCGAGTCAATCAAGTCTTAGACCTTATGTTGTAATTCCATGCACTTCTCTGTTGAGTGCCCGGGAGCTCCTGAATGAAATGCGCATCTTGCATTAGCATCATACCCCACTGGAAGCTCTCCAGGTGGTGGTGGTACTAACATCCTCAACCGAACCAGATTCAAATCTAACAATCTCTGGAGTAGTGTTGTGTATGTCATAGGGATGGCCTCAAGCACCCTGTTAGCTGGACGAGTTTGTCTCTGCTGATAGGGTCTTTGCTGATAGTTATTGCGCTGTGACTGTTGTTGTTGCTATTGTTGTTGGGGTTGTTGCACAAGACTTATTGGAATGGTGACAGCTGCCACCTGCTCGTAAAATCCCCTATATCCACGTCCCCGGCCTCGGCCGTACACAACATTAGTTTCTCCCTCCCTTCTTCTTGGAGGTCCATTGAAAGCTTTTCGAACACCACTTGAGCTACCTGCACCACTGTCTTGGATCTTCCTCATTTTTCAGCAGAGTTTCAACCCTTTCTCCAGCTATCATAATGTCATTAAACTTTGTTATTGAACAAGACGTCAGTCTCTCAATAAACACCCCTTGTAGTGTTCCCATAAACATGTCTACCATTTCATTCTCCAACAAGGGAGGTTGTACGCCACCTCTGGGCGTACTCTTTAAACCCTTCCTTAGCACTCTGAGACATTGTCTGCAACTGGGTACGATTTGGAGCCATATCCAAATTATACTGATATTGCTTCACAAATGCCTCAGCTAAATCCTTCCAGCTTCGAATATTGACCCTGATCAACTTCGTGTACCATTCCAAGGAAGCTCCTACAAGACTATCCTGGAAGTAATACATCCACAGCTTTTCATCGTATGTATACGCAACAATCCTTCCCACAAAAGACTGAAGGTGAGTTTTCGGGCAAGCCGTGCCATTGTACTTATCAAACGTAGGGACCTTGAACTTGTAGGGAATTCTCACCCCTGGCACTAAGCACAAATCTGTGATGTCAAACCCTAGAGAACTCTGAGATTGAATGGCGCGAATTTGCTCAGCCATTTCTTCAAACCTCCTATTCATGTTAATTCCCTGGCCTTCCGCCTCATCCAGCAAAGTGAACTGCTCGTCCTTCCCATCCATCTGCATGTTATTCACTCCATCATTGATAATAGTGACCCCTGGTTGAACCACATGGATTTCAACGTGACGGGCGCCAGCCCCATTGCGTTTACCTCTATCAGCTGTCCCATTGTTCCTGGCTTGATTTTTCTCCACCATTTTGCGCAAGCGCTCTTGAGTTTGACCCATCTCAGCCATGAGGGTCATGAAGTTGTCCATTCTTGTCCTTAAATCAGCTAGATCCACTTGCATCTGATGCATTACTCTCTCTCTGTTCACCTTTGTAGGGTATCTGTGTACAGTTGGCTGTCTCTGAACCTTCTTGGGAGCTATAGTGCCTGGAATTGACATAAAGGTTAGAAAACTGACGAATTACCTGCAAAACAACAAACACGTTATATGCATGCAATGTAACTATTCATGTTTCCACGTTCAGGCATTAATATGCCCCAGTTCTGGTATTTTTTTTGACAGAAAATACTCTATATGTCCTCTTGGAAACTAGATTTTCAAACTCTTTTTGAGGAATATTCAAACCCTGATAGCTTCGGACAAACAACTTTGCTCGTTCAGAAACGGTAACTGGAAAGTATCATTGCATAACATGAACAAACTACCAACAACCAGAGTCATAGACATACACATAATTCCCAAAGGGTTACAATTCAATACAAAAAACAAAAAGATAAAGCAAGACTCCTAGAAAAAGCATGTAGGTAGTCTGGATACAAACAACAATAAACTAAAACTCTAGGCTAAAAGAAGATTCAGGACCTTCTTCTGCAGTCACCACCCCTGTCTGGTTCTTCTTGACGCCTGCTCTCAGCTTAAGGTCTTCAATCTCCTTCATTGCTTCCTCCAAGGCTAGCTGGCTCTGTACCAATTGCTAATTCTTTTCCCTTCGTATTTTGTGAACTTGTTCTACTTCTTATTTCTTGAATGCCATTTGCACCTAAAATAAATCTTCCTTTTATTTGTACTTTTTCTGCTCCTGTTCTCTTTGGCCCTGTAACCATGTAATGGATTGACGAGATTCTCTAAGAGTCTTCAAAGTCTTCTTACGCTCCGCTTCTCTTTTTGACTCTGTTAAACCCAATCTCTGAAAATGAGTTTCTCTCCCAGCAAACTCCTTTTCTTTAGCGTCTAAGGTAGCCTGCATCCTCTGTAGCTTTTATTCTACTTCTTTCTTAGCATGATTGGCATAGTGATACAAGCTAGCCATTTCAGAATTCTCTACCTAACCTCGTGCAACTGAGCTTCTAACTTCTTGTAATCTTCAAGAGAAACAGTGGTTTGTACCGGTACTTCTTTTGGATATAGTGGAGCCTCAACTGAAAATGGAAGGAAGAAGGTATCAACCCTACCTTGTATCCAAGCAACAAAAGGGGGATAAGTCTTAGGGTCCACCTTTCCAAATTCTTTCTTACCCTCCCTGACATGTGTTTCCCAAGCTTGAGATACTTGGATAACCAACTGCTCATTATCTTCAACTGGAAAATACAGAGTCTTACCTATTTCTTCATCTGATGGAGGATCCTTCAGTGGATAGCCAAATTGTTTTCTAGACAACACAGGGTTATGACTTATCACTCCTTTCCTACCTAACAAAGGCACATAGGGAAATTCACCACACCTTGTAATAAACTCCTTCCCCACTAAGTTTATGCTACATCCCCAAGCTATATCATCAGATGTTAACCCCATAAATCTTCTAGCCCACTTCCAATCTTGTCTAAGATCTTTGAACGGTCCTGACTTTGGAAGCTTCTTGGCAAACCACTCAGCAAACAATGGAGCACAACAATTCACGTACCCTTTTCTTTTCTCATTTCTGTGATGTAAACCAAAGTAAAAGTCTCCCAACAACGTAGGCACTGGGTTTCATTTAATGAAAAGGGTGATAGCCTCCAAGCTTACCCATGCTTTCTCTCTTGGGAAAAGACTTATCCCATATACCATTAATGCTAACAGTGCACTGATTTCTAACCACTTCCCTCCCAAAGCAAACACATGGGCTTCTATGATAAGAAAATCCAGAGTAAATCTCCTCCCCTTACTAGCTTCTAACTCCATCTTTACTCTAAGTATACTCAAATGACAGGCACTTGCAATGTCCTTGTACGGGGGACACTTCTCTGCAGCATAATAGGGTGCACCATTCCTGATGGGAATCTTCAGGATGTCATAAATCTCTTCCATAGTAGGAGCCAAGACATAGTCAGTAAACACAAAAATTCTCAACTGGGGATCATAGAACTGCAACAAAGAGTGAAGGCTATCTCTCTGATCAACAATAGGTTTGTTCATGTAACCCAAGATCTTCCCATACCGGCTTCTGAAATCATCTAAAACTTTGTCACTCATCAAGCCCACCAATTTCTGAATACCCTCAATTTCTGGTTGTAGGAAAGTGTAACGAGCATTCCTTTTTCTGGGTATCTCTTGGACTTTTGTCATTTGGAGAAACAATGAATACAAGAACTGGGTACAATGGATTAAGGATAACCTGAAATGGAAACACAAACAGTTAATGCAAGTATGATGCAATGTAAATGCAATGCGGGCATATGATCAACAACTAGGACTGTCTGGATATGGAATACTGGACCCAAGTGACCAAGAACCAAGATCCTCTTAATAAAGCCCCATGAACAAGAATTCAGTCTCAAACAAGCCCCAAATCAGATATCAAATGGCTTAAGAGCTCCAAAATCCATGTAGCCATATCAAATCAAAGAACTGTACTGGTAATGAGGTATGATGAGGTCAAGGGTTCCTGCAAACCTGTAAACTCCTCTCAATCTCACAGGTGTGCTCCGGGTCAAACATCACGGACTCTCAAAGCCGAATAGCAATAATACGTTCACCATTTCCGAGAAATGGATCATGATCAAATCAGGGAATTGGTTTGGCATTATGTACTACTCAGGGAGGTCTCAGCGTGAGTCCGGGAAAAATGGCATCCCTTATAAGTCCCCATCTTCGAGCGCTGAAATCGAGAAACAATAGTACATTCATCCCGAAGGGTATAATACTATCGTCATACGACCAGATGCTTTGACTGAGTTCCTATAAAAGAACCAGGCCATCCTATGCAAGTTCCTAGTGGGCCCTCGGGTGCGAGTGAGTTTGCCACAGAATGTGGTCTGCCACTGTCACCACTAGAGAGAGATGTTTCCACAAAGTTTCTCAATGATCGGTCCCCAGATGCACATAACTATCGAAGTCGTGTAATGATCCAAGAAAGATTCCTGCATCAAAACATTTCCAAGACGGTCGGAAGTCTGGGTGTGGAACTCACTACTACCAACATAGCAAGATGCCATGAAGCCAAAGTGACTGTCCTTGCTAAGTATTAGGGTGCACTCGAGCCCCGGTTACTATATGATGCATGAAAATATATGATGCATGAAAATAAATACTAAAAGCGATAAATAAAGCTGTAAATAAAACTGTAAATAAACAACAGTAAAATAAACACGCAACAACAAACAATCAACACCCAAAGAAACAAAAACACGCAAGCGCTGGGATTGACTCTCAAGGGGAAACCAGAGATTCTAGGTTCGATCCCCAGTAGAGTCACCAACTGTCGCTCCCTGGATTTCCATCCTGGTACAAATGCAAAAGTGGCGCGAAAGAGGGTAGAGTCGCCAGCCATGCATTTTTATCCCAAAAGAATGGGAATGGTAATGCTGCACAAACCGAAGAAGAAAAAAAGGAAGGAAAAAGGTCCTACGAACCAAATAGACTGGGTTCGGGAGTCGGTTACGACCTGGGAAGGTATTAGCACCCCAGATCGTCCGCCGTACCCGACGGGATCCACGCTTGCAAAGAAACTGTTTCAAAGGGTGAAGAAAAGGAAGTTGCTGCAAAGAAAAGGAATTGAAACTGGATAAGAAGAGAAAAGAAAGGGGGAAAATGTAGGGAATATAAAAGAGTGTGCTCGAACAAGCCCTACCTCCCTGCCTACGTACCTTATCTGGACAATGAGGATCAGAGTCGCCGTAGTTCCCCTAACTAGGGGTGGAAAAGATTGCTTGTGTCTTAAGGCTTGAACTGCCTATGTCAATGCTCAGGTGTTGCAGGCTCGGACGACGAGTGCGTTACCGTCTTTCAAAATGACAAGTAGTAGCAAGTTCGTATGATGAAAGTGAAGGTGATGAGAAAAGAATTCCCGAAGGAGAGACGCTTATTGTTTGTTTGTGTTTTTTAGAAGTCTTTTAGGAGTGTGGCACAAGAGAATGAACTCAAGCTCTTTCCCATGGAATGTATACTTGCTTCTACATTCCAAGATGAAATAATAGAACAAGCACACCAAGTAAAGAGAATTTATCCAAGACCTGTTTCCAAGGGCTAGGGCTTAAGCTCATTGACTTGTTGAACTTATTAGGTGCTTTAGTGATTAAAATGAAGAAGTGTTTTTTTAGGATTTTTTTGATGAAAATGACTTCATGATCAGACTTGTACATCATGCTAGACAAATGTACTATTCCAAGATTGAATGAATACATATGCCTCATGGAATAAGTCTATTGCACAAGAAGTCACTTCTTTCTTTATTAAGTGCTTTTTATGGTTTTTGCTTTGAGATGAGAAGAGAGAGAACCAAAGGAGCAAAAGGTAAAAGTCTAATGGGGAAAGACTAAACCTAAATTTATCATGCAAAGGTGGTCCTAAGGTTAGTGAGGATTGAACTAACTTAAGAAAGAAGAGGAGAAGAAGATAGGAAGATAGCTAGAGAAC
Source organism: Lathyrus aphaca (assembly GCA_963966055.1). Taxonomy (NCBI): domain Eukaryota; kingdom Viridiplantae; phylum Streptophyta; class Magnoliopsida; order Fabales; family Fabaceae; genus Lathyrus; species Lathyrus aphaca. The sequence goes on from OZ014521.1 coordinate 528,914,630, forward strand.
AACTTACTCCTCTAAAGGAGATAAGTTGCTTCTAAAGGGGGGTGAAGGAGGATTGAAACACAAGATGGCATAAGGCACATCAATGATTACAAAATAGAAAACAAAATAAAATAAGAGAGGAAGAATTGAAATGTGGATAACATCCACACTTCACTTACCATGAGCCCCTGAAATGGTTAGTAGCATAAACAAATGGAAAGACAAAAGCAAGTGTAATCAAATGAGATACAAATGAACAAAAGATCATGCCAAACAAACACAAACCAAATCAAGGCATAAACATCATGTGAAAAACCAGGGACCTAATCATGTTAAGAGGTACCTAAGAAGCATGAACAAACATGGGTAAAGAGCACACAAACTCAATCATAAGCATCAAAGAGAAGAGATGGATAAAGGAGGTGAAGTGAACAGGCATACACTTGTGAGAAACTTTAAAGACAAGTAACAAAGAAAATTCTCAAAGCACACACACTAAGCAAGGACTAGGGATTAAACCCCACATAAAAAAAACCTCTAAACATCCTATAGGAGTTGGAACAAGTGCCCTCCTAGCCTAAGAACTAAGCATGCTAGCAAGAAGAAGCAAAATTAAGGCAATCTCATATGAAAATTCAAATCAAATCACAAACTCATGCAAAATTTATGCAAATAAGCACAAATGTTCATTAACAAAGTGATAACATCATGCCAAAAGAGCAAAGTCATAATTATAAGCAAACTAGGTCAAAGGACCTCAAGAACACCAATTAGGGTTTGAAACATCAAGCTCAAGTCAACTCTCAAAAATTTTCACACAAGCTTCTAAAAATCAGAAGAAAAATCATCCACAAACTGCACCTGAATATGAATCAAATGCAAAAATAACCAACTCAAAATTCAAATTGATGATCAAGATATAAAATCCACAAGTCAGCATGTATTTAAAATGAATTAAAAACAATTAATAAAAGTGGAAATTAATTCCTACGTGGAAAATGAAAATAAATGAAAAAATAAAAATAGAAAAAATTAAAGAAAATTAAAAGGAATAGTCATGAATTATTTCAGAGTTTTTGTGAACATTTAACTATTTTTAAAAATCTAAAACCAAACTGAAATAAAAAAGAAAATAAAATATAATACCAAAGAGCCAGGGGTGCAGTCAGCAAGGGTTTTAGTTCAAAACAAATGGGCCTAAGAGAGGGATAGGTGCGAATAACATCCTGAGCCCAATGACCTGCGTAGGCTTATGAATGTTACAATGGAAATTCAAATAAAAATGAAAAAAAAACAAAGGCCAATGGATCAATCTCACGCTCTAGATCCAGCCAACAAAATGCAAAAGGTCAACAAACCAACAACTCAGATGCACGCACATGATAACCACAGTGGACTAGCATACACTCAACATTATTATGAAATTAAGAAACACGTGAGGGAGACCCTCCCTTTTAATGTGTTGTCACCACCAAGACCGTCCAGATCAACAAATCGTGTGGCTATAAGATCATCTTCTCCATTCACCTGAGGATTCAAAATCTCCAGATTCCGGTGACGGAGCCCTAGCTCCAGTCACTAGAAACTTCATGCTCAAGAACACACATCCACAAAAATGTATAAAAATCTCCAGATCCAATCAGTTCCTCATGGTAAACAATAATATGCAATCCAAAATCACAAACAAACACAAACATTCACAGATCGAAGCAAATCAATTTTGACATTCAAATTTCAGATGAAGCATACACACTCATTTCTCAAGTATTTTCATAACCAAACATATCATGATGATCAGTGAAGCATATAGATCACATTGCAAGCATCTAATTTCTAATCCATATCCAAAAGTTCCAGAGCATACCTAAGGTTGAAGATCCTCTAAAACACCAAGAAAATGATCCTATAGCTGCAGATCCACTCCTTCTAACCTCTCTTTGCAAAATAAATGCAAAAGAGATCCTAAATCATCCTAGATCTTGAGTTTCGAACAGAGTTGCACTTGAATGGCAATGGGAGAAAATCTTGCTTTCAGCTTGAATTGATGATGTATTTATGTTCCTTAGAGCTCAAGGATCAAGAATCTATGGTTTGTTTTTTAAATGTGTGATTGTGGAGTGAGATTCAAAAGCAAATGCAGTTGTGCAAGAAAATTGAGAGTGAGATAATGGAAGAGAGTTAGCTCAAATTCAGTGCATGGATTCCTTATATGTCACTAGTATTCACACCTGACTAGGATTTTTGCACCAATGCATGCATGGGAAGTGTGATTGATAACAATTTGCAAGTTTGCAAGAGAATTGTGATGAGGTGATTTTCTCATGCCACCTTGTGTACAAGTGCATGACCTGACTTTATTTCATCCCATATTTACCCCTGAGTCACTTTTGACCATTGGATTTAAGTGGATTATGGTTTCCTCAAGATTTTGCAAAAATATACTAAGTGTAATATCATGCATCCCATGCACGATTTTGGTAACTTCTCTTGAGCCAAATACTCTTCATGCTTTGCCCTTGATGCTTATGACCAGAATTAATCCATAGGATAGCTTGAATATGCAATACAAGACAATTTGCAAAATTGGAGAGACTTGAATTCATGTTAAAACCCTAAATATGTGTGACTTTCAATTGGCCATAACTTTCAAACCAAGAGGGCTATGAACATGTTCTTGTACTTTTTAGAAATGGGATATCATACTCTACAACTTTTATGTTCAAGGAAAATTCATTTGGAGTCATTTTGGTCATGAAAGAATGCCTTGAAGATTAGGGCAAAACTTGCCAAAAATAGCAACTTTCATTACAAGTCACATGCCAAAAATGGAAAGTCTCTCAAAACCTCTTGATTCTTGATCTTTGACTTTGAAAAACCTCTTCTATAACCATAAGAACATCCCTTGGCTTGAGAAATGGGATTGGAAACCTTGAATTGTCACAGTTGACTTTTCAAATAATTAGTTAGACCAGTTTCTTCTTATGCAAGCAACTGATGAATTGACTGCCTTACTCAATGAATCTTCTCACCAAATTTCATCCATATAATTTTCATATCATATGAAGTACTTTGCCCACATGAAATGGCCAAAGTCTCAAAGAATCCTTGCTTGAACATGAAACCCTAATTTGAGGACCATTTATGTAGGAGCTTGTCATTCTTTGGATTATCTGATAATCTCCCAACCTTCTGGGCTCTTGTAGAGGATCTTGAGCTTGTACATGACCTAAAGACACTTCACGGGACTTGGATAAGGTCACTTGACTTCTTTCTATGACTTGTAAGGCTTCAAATGCACCAATGATTGATCATAGGCCCAATGCTAGAACATGAGACTGTTATGCTTCATTTTTCTATGCAAAGATGCTAAGGATATGCCATGTTTATGATGATAATGATGCTAGAAATAAGAGGGAAAATGTGGGGTGTTACACATGCAGAACCATGTACCAATCTCTATTTCAAGATCTAGTTCCCGTTGGAACTCTCGACTCTTCTTTCATGGTCCAGTATGATCCCTATTTCCTAATCACACCCTCGACCCTTGTTTCATGGTCACGTACGATCCCTATTTCATGGCGGCACCAACATCACTACGAATCCCTCTGGGATTCAAATGGACATACCCTACCTAGGTTTACTGTCCCCAACCATGAACATGTCATGCAACATCAATGATAATATGTAATGACTACAACATCTACTTCACGCAACAACATCACAACATACAACAACAACTATCTCATGCAATAACATCACCAACAACATCAACAACATATATCAACAACATACAACAACACCTAACAACTACTACATCATGTATCCACAACTACAATAACAACTATCTAATGCAATAGCATCACCAAAAACATATAACAACATCAACAACATATATCAATAACATATATCAATAACATACAACAACACCTAACAACTACTACATCATATAACCACAACTACAACAATAACCATAACAACATTATATAACTCCAATCAACATCTACATCATGCATCATCAACTACAACAACATATAGCAACCTCGATAACACGTATCAACACCTAAAAAAACATATCATTACAATTCAACAACAATGACATATCATCACAATTCAACAATAATGACATATCATAATTCAACAACAATTTATCAACAACGACATATCATGTTAAAACGTCAATGAATACATACATGAAACATTAATACATCATTATCATCATATAAGTATTATCATATCATAAACGTCAACACTTTATTATTATATTCTAGCTCAACGTAAGCATCATTTAACCTTCAACACATAATTAACATCACATAGTCGTTAGCACTTAATTATCATCGTCTATTCATCAGACTCCACTACCAATAACCTTATCGCATTACCTATACCTCTACATCAATATAATTAATTCCTACATATTATTTTTACCATCCCTAGTCATAGAACATCACCATTCTCCCATATAGAACAAGATTCATCATCTATAGAAACATTTCTTTAGTTCAATATATAATGACTCGCCTTCCAAAATTAATTCATATTATTTAAATTGTTTCTAGCAACATGAGACTATTTTTAAAGGAAAGTACATTATCGTTCCTTCATTGAGCTTCAAAGGACATACAAATCGGACACTCGAAGCTCAAGATATGAATTTTCGATGTTTTGAAACAAAACTGCCAGGAGCCGCTCGCTAGGATCTCGCTTAGCGAGCTACTCGCTATCTGCAAACTATCCAAAGGTTCCTGCGATGAAAACATTTTCCCCCTGCAATTTTACACCCTTAAACTGTATTTTTTAACCTCTATTTTCCAAAATTAAGGCAATATAACCTATATCTAACACACATACATCAATAACAACAATCACAACACATCAATTTATCACAGTTCATCATTCATAATCTCATTAACCCTAGGTTTTCTCCCAAAACCCCAAAACTTCTAATCAACAATATTATACCTAATTCATATTATTAATACCTTAAGACATGAAGATATCCCACCCTTACCTTATTTCGATGAGCAATTCTTCCCTCTTCGCGAATTCTTCCTTCTAGCGTTGACCTTCCTCCTTCTTTATTCTCTCCGTTCACGATTCTTTTTCACAATTCTAAAACACGATTGATTACTCTTCTTTTCATAATTCCAAACGTATCCCTTAGATCTTATCTATGGTCTTCCTCATTTACCCTCACTAATCTTCTCCACTTTACCATTCTACCTTTTCCTCTGTATTTTCCAAATATTTTTAATTATTCAATATAATGTATTTTCTTTAAATTAACATCATATAAAATAATATTATCATTTCTTCCACACCAAAATGCAAAAAATCCAAATAAATAAATAAAATAATAATCGGGGCGTTACAACTCTCCCCCATTTAGAATATTTTTGTCCTCGAAAATTCACCAGATACAAATTACTTCTGATACACCCTCACAACCAATAGTCAACTACTACTTCCTGGAAAACAATACCACAAATAACGCAACCAACTATACAACTTAATGACGACAATTACAACAAGGCATAATTCTCATGCAAGGTACTCTACAAAAAACTATAGACACAGAATAATCAAGCTACAAACACAGCAATTCACTCTTAAACCGGGCACAACACAATAGTTACCATCATCATAGGTAACACCTCCCTAATTCCTCATATTAGGAATTAGCTACACACACCCGAACCATCATCATAGGCAACAAGCAACGACAAAGATAAGAACACCAAAATTCCATAACACGACATTACCACAACTAAACTACCAACTTCGTGATCTCACAACTTCAAGACACCTATTCTACAATTTCCCAGTCGAACACGTAGCCAGTATACCCATCCATCTAGTAGTACAAGATTAGCAATCAAACTATTCGCCATCTCACTTCCATCTTGGAACATCCAATAGTCTCATTATTTATGTGAATTCTATCGTCAACCTCCAAATTCGTACAAGTCATAACAATTAGAATAACTACGCTACTTCGTGCTCCCACTGCGCACTCTGACTACCTGCAACCATCAAATATCACAAGTTCACATTCAACTTCTGACGCTTTCAAGCAATCGCCAGACATCTTTATTCACATTTAGCATATCCAACATTCTCCCCATTGGGTTTTCTCTCAGCTAGACACAAAGCTCTGACTGCTAAGTCAATTCCAAGTCTCTATAATCACCAGTTTAAACAGTTGAAAAGACTTTCGACTTAACTCGTCAGGAATTCCAATCCTCCTTTTATTTCATACTCTATTATTTTAGACAAAACAATCATCATATACCTTTTTGATTATTTAACACTCCAAATTCTAGGTCCATAAAATCATATTCATTCAACACACTTACTTCTGTGACCCAATCCAAATCTTTAGCAGAATGGATCCCTTCCTGTATCCTCTGCTGTCGTAAAACATAAACTATAACTTTACCATCTTGTATTCATTCCCAACAAAACTCGTCACTCACAAACTTAAACACTCCAAAAATTGTATATTAGGATTAGATCGAACCAAAATAGAACTACAATCGACTCCTACTCTTGTCCTCTAACTCACTTTACCACAATTATCCCAATGTACAACTTAATTCCGCAATTTAAATGAGATAACAAAATTGCTAACTTGAGAAATAACTTCCAAACCTGTAGCCAAAACATCTTAATTTCCTTATTTACTTCGGATCTTCCTCATTGTAGGACTACGTACTCACTAATGGATTCACAACAATACCTTTATCTAACTTGACATACTCATGCAACTTCACCTCTATCAATCAAAAATCACTCTTCGACAATTTATCATACAACTTTACTCCCTTCAATCAAAACTTATAATCCAACTTCCAAACATTCCACACCTCCTATTTGCTCACTCACTGGGTCACCTTTCTAATGCTTCAAATCTCATGTCCACAAATTCTCGATTCATGCATTCAATAGAAGACAATGGTTGCATACTTTACATTTTATATTCGTCTTATCAATTCCAAGCATATAACCATACTTCTATATTACCATTACCGTTCAACATGGTTTAACGGTTACTGATTCCAATTACCATACTTCATACTCATTCTTCACCTCATAGTCCACTAATACCATCAGGAAACTTTAGCCTAATTGTGATTCCTCACTCTTCAAATCCAAGTAATCCCGAGCACAACTGTGAATTCCATACTACTCACCGACCAACATGCAACTCCAATCCATCGTTCTCTTCTTCATCAATCATACTAAAATTATCCACAACGACACTCATGATTTCATAATTTTCCCTTTTTAATAAATCCTTTGACTACACTTTCTATAACACTAACATCTCGTACAATACCATAGAATCCAGGACCACGAACAAAATTCCAATAAAATTCCATCTTCCTCTCCTAACAGAACATCTAATACCTTCTTCTGAAATAACTCCAAAATTCACGTACCACTGATAGTTCATCGTTGTGACCTTATTTCCAATGTCCATAACACTATCTTCACATTCAAGGAAAACCTCATATTCCTGAATTTGTATCACCTCCATATATAGGAATTTACCTCGACTAATCCAAACACTCTGCAAACACCTGACTTAACTCCGTACCATTCACTGTACATGCTATCCTATCTTAGCAAGTCAAGTCTATCTCAACCAACATGATCCCGTCTATTATCTACACGAGACTAAGGGTGACCAGTTCTTCAATTTGTTGATATACATCCGACAATCATGATGGGGTATAAACCATTCTCACCAAGTTATAATAGCGTTCAATGAAACAATACACCATCCTCTTAATGGTTGACAAATACATTGTTTAACTCTATCCATTCATTCCAAGAATAACATCGCGTTGTTCCAACTCAAAGATAAATGTGTACTTCCTAAGGAACACGATACTCCAGACATCAATAGATCACATATGGCCTAAACAATTGCCTTCCCCTTATCGAGGAAACGAACAACATGAACACCTGATTATCTCCCTTCGAGGTAACACCTTTCTATAAATAATTTCCTTCCCCTCATCTGAGTGTTACATACTACTTCATAATACGTCTCAATTTGATACGTCTTACGAAATAGTTTTAGTTGCAGCGGAAAACTCAAAAGAACATAAAGTAAGATTCAATTACAATTTTTTTTCTAAAATAATTAAACAAAGAGACCATCGAGGTCCCGAAACCCCAAAGTATGTATCAGAGCCGACTCTTCTAACTGTGAAGTTCCTCGACTTCACCGACCACCAAAACTACTAATCCTGATCACCTGCATGTTACCAGCATAAGGGTAACATTCAAACAGAAGGGGTGAGATACTTACACTAAAAAAATAGAAAAATAATAATAATAATAAAAGCAAGTATCATTAATTAGATCACCATTTCTCAACAACCGCAACCATAACTAAACAAACACACCACAACACATATCAACATCATACACAACAACAACCATTTATGCAATGAGACTCGATCAACTCTACGCATGTAGTATCATGTATCAATCTCTATTTCAAGATCCAGTTCCCGTTGGAACTCTCGACTCCTCTTTCATGGTCCAATATGATCCCTATTTCCTGATCACACGCTCGACCCTTGTTGTATGGTCACGTACAATCCCTATTTCATGGAGGTACCAATATCACAACGACCTCCTCTGGAATTCAAATGGACATACCCTACCTAGTTATATTGTCCCCAACCATGCACATGTCATGCAACATCAATGATAATATGTAATGACTACAACATCTACTTCACGCAACAACATCATAACATACAACAACAATTATCTCATGCAATAACATCACCAACAACATCAACAACATATATCAACAACATACAACAACACCTAACAACTACTACATCATATAACCACAACTATAACAACAACTATCTAATGCAATAGCATCAACAACAACAACAAATGACAACATCAATAACATATATCAATAACAACAACACCTAACAACTACTACATCATATAACCACAACTACAACAATAACCATAACAACATTATATAACTCCAATCAACATCTACATCATACATCATAAACTACAACAACATATAGCAACCTTGATAACACGTATTAATGCCTACAACAACATATCATCACAATTCAACAACAATGACATATCATCATAACTCAACAATAATGACATATCACAATTCAACAATAATTTATCAACAACGACATATCATGTTAAAACGTCAATGAATATTGTTGTACCCCAAAATTTTCCCTCCCACAATCAAGGCAATGTCTCTAAATATTTATCAATGATCACAAGATTCTCCAGGTCCCCAATTGGTTAGAAAGTTTGAGAGTTTCCTCAAACAAAGCCTCTTCCTAAGCAAAGGATCCAGAACTAGGGTTTTGAGTTTATCTAAACTAAATGGACTTCCAAGGCCTTAAGTGAGCTTCATAACATCTCACATGACTTCAAGAATCCCCATGTCAAGTTTCAGAGCTTCCCCAATAAGTTTGATCAGTCAAATGTTCAGATGTTCAAAAATCAGTCAAGTTGATTAAAAAGTCATACTGAGGTCAACTTTGGTCAAACTAAAGTCAAACTTCAAGATTTTTTTGCCAACATAAAGATTATGAAGTAAAATTCATCATTTGATCAAGGGTTGATCATGATTCATCATGGAGATCTCAGATCATCAAGAATCGGGAAGTTTCTAAATTAGAGTTTCCTAGGAAAAGTCAACTGAACTTTGACCAGCCATGACTTTCACATTTTTCATCAAAAATTTCCCATCCAAAGCTCATTTTGAAGGAAATTTAATTCTCTACAACTTTTTGTCTCACAAGCCAAGCCTAAAAATGCTTCATTTGGAAGGTCTGAGCTAAAACATTACAGGTCATTTCAAAAGTCAACAAAAGTTAACTTTTTCCAAAGAGCATAATTTGAAAATGGTACAAGATATGGACATGAGACCAAAGAGGTTTGTTAGAGGACTCTTTAAGCTTTACAAAATTTACAAGAACACCTTCATAGCCTTAAAATTGAGGGATTTATGCCTTGTCAAAGTTGGGAGATTTTCAAGGGGTGCATTGAGCAAATAAGGTCTTAAATCCAATTTTTTCCAAATGGGCCTATCAATTTGCAACCCAATCTTCACAATAAAATTAAGCACGACCCAATTCAAACTATTTCTGATTTTTATAATTTATTTATTATTTATTTGTATTTTATTCATTAAAATTCAATTTAAATCAAAATAAAATATAAAAACTCAAATATTTGATTTGATCCTTCTTCTAGAATCTCATAAACATCATTTAAGTTGATTGGATGCTCTCCAATTTCGTGCAAAGTGTCGCTCCCCCGAAAAGAAACCTAGGTCAGATAGGGTACAGATGCGAACGGTCGGCGAAAGGAGAAAATGAATTGAAGATGAATAGAGTCGCCAGCTAGACATTTTTATCCCGAAGGAAAGGTAATGCTGAATAAACCTAGAAAGATATGGATAAGACGGTTGTGAACCAGAGAAACTGAGAAAGGGGGTTGGTTACAACCTGGGAAGGAATTAGCACCCAGATTGTCCGTCGTACTCGACAGGATCCATGCTTACAAGATTGTGTTAAAAGGGGTAGATGTATGTGTTATCTGTGTGCAAATGCTGGAAAAGAATATACAAGTGTCAGTGCAAGAAAGATGTGAATTGCTCAGGACTGAGGCTTAAAAGAGAATGCTGAAAGAGGGGGAAGACACATAGACTTTTGTTTGATAACATTTAAGTTATGCCTACGTATCCTCGCGTGCAATGAGGAATTCAGAACATCGTAGTTCGACTCAAAGAGACTGAAAGATAAATTGGTTGTGAACTGCTTGCTTGCCTATGCTCAAGTGTATGACTCGTCTGGCTCGAGTGCTAACTGTCTTGCATTAAACGGAAGAAGCAAGTTCTCGTTTATGAATGAGGATGATGAGAAAAGAATCCCGAAGGAGACGATTATTGTTTGTTTTTGTGTTTTTAGTCTTTTATTGTTTTTGGAGTTGGTCATAAGTTAATGAGCTTAAGCCTAAATCAAAGGTTTGTAAACTCATTATATCCTCCTTGATTAGGGATAATGAGAATACTTTAAGTATGAGATAAGCATCTCAACTTAATTGCCATGATGATGTAGGATTAAGATCATTATCCTACTTGTGATTAATTAGATGTTTTTGGGTTTTTGTTTAGTGTTAAGTAATGAGTTTAATCTCTAATCACAGATTAGTGAACTCATTACACCATCCTAATAGAAGGATAACAGATGAGAACACTTAAGCTGAGGAAGATACCTCAACTTAATCCATGGTTAGGGATTAAATTCATGACAAAACAAGCCTTTATTAAATGGATTTTAATTAAAGGTGGGATTAAGAAGTGATTTTTATGATTTGTAAGACAACTTGAGGAGGACTTGTCCATTAAACACTAGGGTTAGTCCTTCTTAACCATAAAGGAAGAATTAGAACCCTAAGGTAAAGCCCAAGTTACAAGTTAATGTCTTAGTGATTATTAGATGGATTGATTAAGAGGTTTAAATAGATTAAGGGTTTAACACTGAGGATTAAAGTTATACACTCCATCCTATTAGAAGGATACAGGCATAACCCTAATTCCAAAGTCCTAAAACCTTAAAAGTTTAGTCTCTAATGATGAGATGAGAAAAGAGACACAAAGAAGACTCAAAGGGAAAAAGTCTAAGGGAAGCTAATAAGTCCTATAAAGTTATCATGCTTGGAAGTCCTAGGGATTGTGAGGCTTAAAAGGAGAAGTCTTCAAGGAAGCCGCCAAGGAGAAGCAGGATGAAAAGATGGAGATGAGAAGAGGAAGAATAAGTTACTTAGTTCCTAAGAAAATAAGTAACTTAAAGGAAGAAAGGAAGAAAAGCATAAGTGAGGCAAGCCCACTCAAGGACAAACAAAATGTAGCAAGGATGCAATATGAAATGATGAGAATAGGTGGGAGGTGAAGGCAAATCCACCTCCCAAACAACTTACCATTAACCCTGAAAAGTTAGCACAAGATGCATAAGGAAAGAAATGAAATGAAACAATGCATATGCAAAGGCAAAGACCAAAACAAGAAGCATGCACATGATGTAAATGATGCTACGATATGATGCAAAGACATACAAGATGCATATGTATGATCATACCAGAGAATGAATGCAAATGAAGCATGTGGGAGACATGTAAACACATGGATGTTTATGAAATGAAATGGATGCAAAGCATAGCAAATGTATGAATAAATGATCAAGCAATGTTCAAGAAATGTCTTAAGATGTCTAAGATGGCATACAAATTCTTAGAATTTCATGGCAAGTTCATATGTTCATGCAATGCAATGTAAGATGCAAGTAAAGATGCAAAATTAGGGTTATATGAAAGGATGAGATGCAAATGACCAAAACAGAAGCAAATGATATGATAAAAAATTGAAAATGCACTACAAAGAACCCTAAACCTATACTAGGTTACCATTCAAAGTGGGAGTTCATAAACTAAACCTAGAAGGAGTTATGAATTTCCTAAGTTTCTAGGGTTTTTTTGGGTGATCTTCAATGTAAAATACCAAACAAATTAAAAATGCAAGATAAATTCATACCAAAAATATCCTCGATACTACATGATATGTGTAAAACAATGCAAAAAGAAACATCTTCAAACCCTTCATGGTTAGGCAGAAAAGATATTTCAAAGGTTAGGGTTTAAAATGTGATTTTATGAACCCTAAATTCAAAGAAAATTGTCAAATGATGATCGAAACCAAAAGAAATTTGTATGGAGGGTTTGAAAAATTTTCTAAATGTGTTAAGATGCAACATGAATTTTTTGGTGATTTTTAGAAACTTAAATACTATTTTAATTAATTAATTTCCATTAATTAATTAAAATAAATATTAAAATATTTTAAAAATACTATTTTTATGCAAAAAATAAAATAAAAATCAATTTCTGATTAAGAAAAATATTTAAAACAAAAATGCAAAAGGAAATATTTTTTGAAGTTTTTTAACTATTTTAAATAAATTCGTGAAATAAAATACAAAGAAAAATAAAATAAAAACAAAAGTATGCTAAATGAGAGGCTGAGATTGCAAGTTGAATGATCCAGTGGTCAGGAAGCAAAGTCCACGTGACTTGAGGTATTCAGATCCTAAGGCCATGACTTAATCCTATCATTTAAATGAGATCCAATAGTTGGGCTTTAATCTGACCTAATTTAAATAATTAATTAGGTTTAGGGTTTTAATGATCCATCCCGACCCTTCAAAACGCACGACAAACACACATCTAACGGTCCATATTCAAATTCACTTAATCACCTGAGATTAGCCCTAATTACCCTCAGACGGCCGGAACAGTGTTCCGGTCATCTTCTCCGGCAGGGTCGCTACCTCATCTCTCTCCCCAGGCCATAAAAAACTCCCCAAATCTCCAGAAATGATCACTAAGCATCATAAAACAAGAATCCAACAGCACATTTCATTTATTTTGCATCATGATCAAGATTCGAACAAAAACATAAAAATGGATAAAATTTTAGAACACGCATACACACTCAATTCTCAACCATTCTTCAAAAATAAAGGTTCATTGTGATCAGGAGAGCAAACTCTATCATTTTGTAACTAAAGAAATGATTTCTGGAAAAATGTTTCAAGAAGGTACCTGAGATGAAGCTTTGCCAATGGAGCTGCTTGGGCCTTCTTCTTGATGCAAACACCCTCCTCTGATCACCCTTGAGCTTCTTTGATGCTTTGCTAGAGTGTATGTGGCCTCTTTTTGAAGTTCAGTTTTAAAAGGTGAGAAAATCGTGTTTTTGTTTTGTGATGTTTCAGGCTACAATGAAGGGTGGGAAATGTTCTATGAGTGATGCTGAGTTGAATGGTGAAGTTTGCTTGAAGTTTTTGTGGTTGTGTTATGAATTTCGAAGAGGGAAAGTTTCTTGGGGATTTTGTGAATCTCAGTGTATGGGATGATTTCAGCTTATAGATGTTATGAAATGTGATCCTTAGGGCATGTATGTGAAGTTGTGATAGGTCAGAAGAGTTATTGTGGGCTATGCTGATTGGTATGGCTTCATTTGCAAAAAGTCAAGGTTGGTTGTATTTGAGGTATGGGCACATGGTAGGTCTGGATTTGGGCATGGATGGGCTCAGCAGAGATTAAGGAGAGCTTGTGGATCAGATTTGGCATGCTGGCACAAGTGTATGGAAAGATCTATACCATTTTGCAATTTTGAGAAGTTTTGGCCCCTTTAGAATTTCTTGAAGTTTAAGGCATGAAAATGCATAATTATTGGCAAAATTCTGATCTTAATGAGTTATGTGATGTTGTTATAATGTTTAGAAGTCAATTAGAGGTCACTTAGCAGCTTGGCAAGTGAATTTGCAAGAATCCCTCTTTGGCATGAATGTCAAAAATATGTGATTTTTGCCAACTTTGAAGGATCATAACTTGAGTTCTATGATGAATGAGAACATGTTCTTGTACTTTTTGAAAAGGTAAAGACCTAATCTACAACTTTCATGACCAAGAATTTTTCATTTGAAGCATTTTTGATTAAGAAAGAGGAGGTTGAAGAACTTTCCCAAAATGGAAAGTTTCCATTACAAGTCATTTCCATTTTTGGCAACTTTTGGTTTAGCTCAAATTTCTTCAATTTTGTGAACTTCCAAGCACTTAAATGATAAAATAAAGATCATAGAACTTCAATTTGATGAAAATACCCCTTTGGTTCCATTGTTGGGGGCCTTAGATGCCTTGATTTTGCTCTGACTTACTCAAGAAGTTACCGAGTGAACAAATGACTTCCATAATGAATTTATTCATCAAACTTGGTACACATGATCCTTATAACATCTTAAGAAAACTAGAAACAAGAATGGCCCAAAAATTTGGAGTTAAAGCCTCTGAAACCAAAACCCTAATTTTGGTCATATGTGTAGTGAAAACCTTAGCTCTGCTTCCATGCCTTGCCAGTTCTTGTGATTTCTTGACTTCCATGAACTTTGAGGGATATTAAATGATGATAGAACACACATGGACCCTCTTAGAATACTTGGAGGCATTTGGGATGGCTCAGGTGGACTCTTGGATTGCTCAGATCACAAACCCTAGATGCAGATGAGCTTGAACTATGCATATGAAACAAATATGCAATATGAGATGTAATGCTTATGCTAATGCAAAAAATGAAAGATCACAAGCCATGGTGTGATATGAGTGAGGGAAAATTTGGGGTGTTTACAGCTGCCCCTATTCAAGCATGAGTTAGCTGTGCAGGATGTAAGCGCCTGGCTTAACAGACAAACAAGATAATTTGTGGTTGAATACCAAAGACAGTCCAAAATTTGCACTCGCTGGATAGAAGAATTAAAGGGATATAAATTGTAAAAGGTAGTTTAGCATGATTATCAAATGAAAGCGATGGAGGACGACCATCGAGCAGAGGATGACTGCTGGGGATAAAGCGGTAAGTAAAGCAATGACGGGGACGACCGACAAGCTGGGGAAATAAAGAGACCACGACAGGGAATGCCATCGGGTGAAGAAACAAGATTCTTTGGTGATTAAAGTAATGGCAATGATGGGGAAGGCCATCTGTTTAAAGAAAAGTAAACAACGATGGGGACGACCATCGGTTTAAAGAATAAATGAAATAATGATGAGGGACGGTCATCAAAGGTGAAGGACGATCACCTAACAGGGGACATCTGCTCTTTATCACGACATAGGACGAATGTCGGATAGAAAAGGTAGACGATGGGGACGGCCATCAGATAAGCATGATGAAGGACGATCATCAAGAGGTGAAGGAAGATCACCTAGCAGGGTACGGCTGCACTCGGGGTTTATCACGACATAGGACAAATGTCAGATAACAAGATCAACGATGGGGATGGCCATCAGATAAAAATGATGAAGGACGATCATCAAGAGGTGAAGGAAGATCACCTAGCAGGGGACGAATACTAAAATATCATGACATAGGACGAATGCCGGATAGAAAAAAAAAGGTTCCAATAATGGAGACTCCGCTGGGGAAAGGATGAGGGACGGTCATCCATAGGTGAAGGACGATCACCTGGCAGGGTACGGCTGCCGAAAGTATCACGACATAGGACGAATGTCAGATAAAAGAAGTTGTTTTGGTGGGGAATGGTAAACACGGATGAGTGCTTACGCTCAAGAAATAAAAGGTATAAGTGTTTTGACGCTGTGTATAGATTAAAGATAAGGACCAGCATCCTTAAGACCATGATACAGACGAGTATCGGTAGAAACAAACGCCGACGCGTGTTCAGAGATGATGACACGGACGAGTACCAATGGTTAACAAGGAACACGAACGAGTGTCGAATCTTTCGGGAGTGATATATAAATAAGATACAGACGAGTATCAAAGACTCCTGTATAAGTATTGTTCTGTTGATGAAGTATGAGCAAGATACGAACGGATGTTCAACTTGCTAGGGAAAGTATGACACGGACGAGTGTCAAAAAAGACTATATATAAGTTATGAACAAACATTTGTATGTGAGAGTGTAAAAAGTGTTATGGAGACCTGTGGGGATAGGATGACACGAGTGAGTGCCGAAAAGAGTGTGTTATAAACAAGTGCTTGGCTTGTAACAAGCGATTTGGCAACCATGCTGGGGAAAGGTGACATGGAATAATGTCAAAAGAGTATGTATAGGTATCTGTATTTGAGAGTGCAAAAGGAGATGTTTTGGCTTATATCTGCGGGGAATAATACGACACGGATGAGTGTTGAAAAGGGTATATATGAACATGCATTTGTGTTAGAGAGTGCAAAGGGGACGCTTTGGCTTTTATTTGCAGGGGATGTGAGTTTTTATATATATTGCTGATGAAATATTGATGGTAATTGCAGGTGACTGGCTCGAACCTGGCTTGTGATCATGCAAATGTTTGATTTTTGCTGTAATGCTCCGTATTAGACGGAATGCTACGCTTATTTTGCTGATGTATGATGTGAATGCTATGACCATGCAAAAGAGAAACCGATCCGGGATTCGGATCCCGCTGAAGGAAAAGATCTCTGACTGATCTGATTAGAGGGACATCCCAGCTGGGGAAGAGATCATTTCTAGATCTGGAGATATAGCTCTGCTTGGGGAGATAAATCAAGGGTTAATTTACCCTGTAAGGAGAACTCAGCTGGGGAGAAGGAAGCTTTTGTCACTTTGTTGTGCAAGAATTTCAGGCATTGCTCTTCTGAGGAGAGGATGGAAACTCTGTGGGGAACTTTGGCTGGGGATGCTCCTGTTGAGTAGACCTAGGCTGGGGATAAGGAGGCTTTGACAACTCCGCTGGGGAAAAGCATTCCAGATATTGCTTGGTGAGGAGGTATGTTGGGGAAGTGATGCTTGGCATGCCCCATGTTGTGTATTGAATACCTGCAATCTGTTAAGACAAAGAACGCACAAGCATCCCGAGGTATCCCTTACCGGATTCCGTCATAGGAGTTAGATATTCCTGAAAGTAAATATATTTCCTACAAGCATTTATTAAAAATGGATCATTTGTTTTATGCAAGTATTGTATCATGAATATTGGACATTTTGCAAACGAAACAAAAATGTACAAAACGAGGTGTGACTGAAAACTCTGATTTTATTAATCTCGGTGCCCTGAATTGGCGGATACAGTCAAAGAAACAGATCCCTGGAATGAGGAGATTGTTACAAATTGAAAAAAGTAAATGTGTTGGCAATGTTGATGACGCTCCGGTGAGCTTCCTTTGCTATGACCTGTATGACCTTGACGTTTTTCTCATCTTGCTTTCTGAAGAAGGTTGATTCTGACTGATGCTTTATCCTTTCGAAGCTTGTCGTGTTATGAGTGATACAGACGAATTCAGAATGCAGTTGTTCACTTATTCCCTGATTTTGCGTGGACCGCCCTTTCGGGTTTTCGATCCACCGGGATACCCATTTTTGCCTGAGTTGTCCAATGCGGCTTTTCAACTCAGCGGGTGTACATTTTTTAATTTTCCCTTATTTTTGCCAGAGTCTTTTATTCTGTTTTTGACTCGCCGGGATGCCCTATTTTTGCCTGGACTTACATTCTGTTTTTACGTCCAGCGGGTCTTTTAATGCGAAGTATTTTTTAACTACATCTGAATTCACAGGGGATAAGAAATCTTCACCATCCATAGTAGTGAGCATCAGTGCTCCACCAGAGAAGACCTTCTTTACTATGAATGGACCATCATAATTTGGAGTCCACTTGCCCTTGTGGTCTGTATGAGGAGGAAGGAGTCTTTTCAACACAAGAACTCCCACTTGGTATTCCCGAAGCCTGACTTTTTGATCGAAGGCTTTCTTCATCCTTTTCTGATATAACTGCCCATGACAAATTGCAGCTAATCTCTTCTCTTCGATCAGATTTAATTGGTTGTACCGAGATCGGACCCATTCTGCTTCATTCAGCTTTACATCCATCAACACCCGTAAGGAGGGTAGCTCAACTTCAACAGGTAGGATAGCTTCCATACCATACACAAGCTGATAAGGTGTTGCTCCGGTGGATGATCTGATTGAGGTTCAATACCCATGCAAGGAAAATGGTAGCATTTCATGCCAGTCTTTATAAGTAACCACCATCTTCTGCACAATCTTCTTGATGTTCTTATTAGCTGCCTCAACAACGCCATTCATCTTTGGCTTGTAAGGGGAAGAATTGTGATGTTGGATTTTGAAATCCCGGCACAGTTCTGCCATCATTTTGTTGTTCAAATTGGAACCATTATCAGTAATGATTCGCTCGGGAACTCCATATCGACAGATGATGTCTCTTTTCAGAAATCTGGCTACCACTTATATGGTGACGTTTGCATATGAAGCTGCTTCAACCCATTTGGTGAAGTAATCAATGGCTACTAGGATGAATCTGTGGCCATTTGAAGCAGTCGGTTCGATCTTTCCAATCATGTCAATGCCCCACATGGCGAAGGGCCAAGGTGAAGACATCACGTTCAAAGGATTTGGAGGCACATGCACTTTGTCTGCGTAGATCTGGCATTTGTGGCATTTTCTGGCATAGGCACAACAGTCTGCATCCCTTGTGATCCAGTAGTAACCTGATCTTAACAATTTCTTAGCCATTGCATGTCCTCCAACATGGGTACCGAAAGATCCTTCATGCACCTCGTGCATCAGCAAATCTACTTCTTTCCTATCAACACATCTGAGTAGTACCATGTCAAAGTTTCGCTTGTATAGTGAACCATCAGCATTAAGGAAGAAACTACCGGCCAACCTTCTTAATGTCCTCTAAGAAGCTTTTGATGTCATGGAACCAAGGCTTGTCATCTTTAGCAATGTCCATAGAGAATACGTATGCTGGTCGGTCTAGTTTGGATACCGAAATCTGAGGCACATAATTTGCAGTTTGAACCTTGATCATGGAGGAAATGGTAGCTAACGCATCTGCAAACTGATTTTCATCTCGAGGGATGTACTCAAGTTTGACTGTTGTGAAGAAAGTTAATAATCTCCTCGTGTAGTCACAGTACGGAATCAGATGCTCTTGGTGAGTGTACCATTTGCCGTTGGTCTGATTGATTACCAAAGCTGAATCTCCGAATACAGTTAATGTCTTGATCCTGAGGTCAATGGCTTCCTCAAGACCCATGATGCAGGCTTCGTATTCAGCTTTGTTGTTAGTGCATGCAAAAGTGAGTTTTGCCAAGAAAGGCATATGAACTCCTTTAGGTGTAATGATCACTGCACCAACTCCACGACCATTCATGTTGACAGCCCCATCAAACATCATAGTCCACTCTTCTTCTGGGTCAGGTCCTTCAGTGTGGACAGGCTATTCGTGATCTTTTTCTTTTAGAAACATGATGTCTTCATCAGGGAAGTCAAATCTCATTGGCTGGTAATCATCAATGGGTTGCTCAGCTAGATAATCAAACAGTACACTGCCCTTGATGGCCTTTTGAGATGTGTACTGAATGTCATACTCTGTCATAATCAATTGCCATCTTACAACCCTTCAGGTAAGTGCTGGCTTCTCGAATGTGTACTTGACCAGATCCATCTTTGAGATTAATAAAGTAGTGTGAGTCAACATATACTGCCTTAGTCGGCGAGCAGCCCACGCTAAAGCACAACAAGTTTTCTCGAGCAGTGAATAACCTTGTTCACAGTCGGTAAACTTTTTGCTCAGGTAGTATATTGCATACTCTTTCCGACCAGACTCGTCATGCTGGCCCAGTACACACCCCATTGATCCTTCTAATACTGTCAGGTACATTATTAGAGGTCTTCCCTCAATTGGAGGCATACGAATTGGAGGTTCTTGCAGGTACTCCTTTATCTTGTCAAAAGCCTTCTGACAATCTTTGTTCCACCTGACCGTTTGTTCCTTTCTTAACAATTTGAACAGGGGCTCACAGGTTGCAGTAAGGTGAGATATGAACCTTGATATGTAGTTCAATCTACCTAAGAACCCCCAAACTTCCTTTTCAGTCCTAGGTGCAGGCATCTCCTGAATGGCTTTGACTTTGTCAGCATCAACTTCAATTCCCTTTTCACTTACGATAAATCCCAGCAGCTTACCGGAACGTACCCCGAATGTGCATTTTTTTGGGTTTAACTTCAGCTGATACTTTCTCAGACGCTTGAACAACTTTAGCAGATTTACCAGATGATCTTTTTCAGTGAGGGACTTGGAAATCATGTCATCCACGTAGCATTCAATTTCTTTGTGGATCATATCGTGGAATAACGTTACCATAGCCCGTTGATAAGTCGCACCGGCATTCTTCAGTCCAAAAGGCATTACCTTGTAACAAAATGTGCCCCAAGGTGTGATGAAGGTTGTTTTCTCCATGTCTTCGGGTGACATTCTGATCTGATTATACCCAGAAAATCCATCCATGAAGGAAAATACCGAAAACTGAGCTGTGTTGTCAACCAATACATCAATGTGAGGTAATGGGAAGTCATCCTTTGGGCTAGCTCTGTTCAGGTACCGGTAATCCACACACATATGTACTTTTCCATCCTTCTTCGACACTGGTACAATATTAGCAACCCATGGCGGGTAACTAGTTACATCAAGGAATCCAGCGTCCCACTGTTTTTGTACTTCTTCCTTTATCTTCATGGCCATATCCGGAAGGGTACGGCGTAGCTTCTGTTTCACTGGAGGGCAATCTTCCTTCAATGGAAGCTTGTGCATAACAATATCAGTATCCAGACCTGGCATGTCTTGATAGGACCAAGCAAAGACGTCGACGTATTCTCGAAGCATGTCAATAAGCTGTTCTTTTACTGAAGCTTGTAAACCAGCCCCAATCTTCACTTCTTTCAAATCCTCTTCGGTACCAAGATTAACTGTCTCAACCTCCTCCTGATGAGGAGTGATCACTTTCTCTTCTTGCCTCAACAACCTGGCTAACTCTTCAAGTAACTCATAGTCTTCTTTAACCCATTCATCAGCTTGATTAATGGATTGTCGAAGTCATACAAGGTCATATCGATGTTGTTGTCGGTGCAATCTGGAGGATAATCTCTGCAAGTGTTGAAATTTGTTCGTTTTAGTGATCAGTTTTAATCTTGCTTTAGAAAAAATGAAGTTATTATTTTGAAAACATTGCCATTTTATTGTTTTGTACAAAAGTGAAAAATGAAAGGCCAGTGAGCGAAAAAGAGACTTGTTTGCAAAAGATGTCTGATATTCATTGATAATTCATTTGCACAAAATTACAATATGGCCCTATTACAAAATGAGTCCTGACACCTTGGGCAAGATGCAGGACTTGATGCATGCTAAAAGAGACAGGAAATAATAATTACTCTGCAGGAGTAACCCTTATAATTTCCTGGAAAGACCAGTTAAGGACTTGGTGCCCCAGGATCCTTGGACGTATCCAACTCTCCAGGTTGAGGTCGCTTTCCGCCTTGTCTTCCAGGTTGTTAACAGCATCTGGGGTGAGCATCCCCCCACCGATGAACTTGGGCTCTTTTGCAGCCTCTGATTGATCTTGTCGGAATGGTTTGTAACCCAAACCGAATCTGTCCTCCTTCTTTTCCACCGGTAGGAGCTTGCCCCAGCCTTGGGCATTACCATCTTCAATAACCTTCCGGGCTTGCTGATATGAGACAATTGAAGTACCCATCCTATCCTCCTGGGATGCAGCAAATACTTCAGTCGTCGCCTCATTGACATTCAGGGCCTCGAACCCTTGGCTCATAGTTTCATGGATTTCACCATCCATCTCAATATACTTGTACGTAGCCAGATGGCTAACAAATATGTCCTCTTCACCACAGATGGTGATAATATGTCCTTCCCACTCATATTTCAATTTCCGGTGAAGGGTCGACGTTACTGCACCAGCGGCGTGAATCCATGGTCGACCCAACAAACAGCTGTAGGCTGGCTGAATGTCCATCACATAGAAAGTAGTCTTAAAGACCTGCAGACCGATTATCACATGCAGCTCCACCTCTCCAAGAACAAACCTCTTGGAGCCATCGAAAGCCCTGACCACAAGATTGCTTGGTCGGAGAGCTATTCCATCATATTCGAGCTTGACAAGAGCTTTCTTCGGCAAGACATTGAGTGAGGACCCAGTGTCTACAAGAACATGGGAGAGTACAACTCCTTTGCACTCCAAGGTGATGTGCAAATCTTTGTTGTGATGACGTCCTTCTGTTGTCAAATCAGCATCAGTGAAACCTAGCCCATGGCTAGTATTGACATTAGACACCACTGTTTCAACAATAGGGATAATATAGAGATCTTAGAAGGAGTCTGGTGGAGCTGATCCACAACTTTATAGTCACTTCTTTTAATTATCCTCATAAATTCATCCACATCCTTATCGAAGGATGATTTATGAGTCTCTTTTGGCGCATGATCTTCATGTATCACACTCTTCCCTTTGGCTTTGGAAGCAGCTTCTGCCTCAGTGTTAGTTCTTGGAGCTTGTGACGCAAAGAGGCGTCCGCTTCGGGTGAAACCTCCGCCTCCCCCGACATTATCCACTTGGGGAGTGTGAACAGAAGAATCAAGAAGGACTTTTTTTCCGTTGCAGTAAAGCTCAGCACCATAATTCCATGGTACAACACTGTCTTTATCATATGGAGTTGGCCCTGGCACCGTGATGGTGACTGGGCTCACTGCAGCAGATGTTGGGACCATTATTGTCTGTGGATCATAGAAGATAGTGACAGGACTTCTTGTGGATATTGGAGGTGATGAACTGAAGCTAGATTGTTGCTGAAACTGTTGCTGAGAATGTTGAAAGTTGCTGGAGTCCGGGACCGTTGTAGGGTCATAATAAATAGTGACAGTGGAGACATCATTGCTGGTGGTTGCTGGAGTTGTAGAAGGAGATGAAATGGAACTGTTGTTTGTTGAAGTGATGGAAGAAGTGGTTACTGAAGTTGTAGATGAATCAGTAGGAACAATGGTTGTTGCAGTTGTAGAAGAATCACTTGTTGTTAACAAAAGAGTTGTTGGTGTTGTAGAAGCAGTTGTTGTTATTTGTAGAATGCCTTCTCTGATCAAGCTATTGATGCCATCCCTTAAGCATGCACACCCGTTCTCGGAAACCTTGCAAGATTCACAACAGGCCTCACAACCTGGAAACACTTGGCATTTCAAAAGCTGAGCTTTAACCTCTGCCAGAGGTCTCTGAATACTTGCAATATCTTCTATTAAACTCATGGTTGAGCCTTCCTCTATAGCATTAATCCTTGGCCCACTGTGGCTGGGCATATGATTTTTCATGACATTAGGAGGTGGTGCGAAGTTCAGGGCCTTTGAATCTACCAGATCCTGGACCTTCATATGCAGAGCTCTGCATTTTTCCGTGGAGTGACCAGGTGCATTAGAATGAAAAGCACACCTAGCGTTGATATCATAATTTCTCAGAAGGTTCTGAGGATCAGGTGGAGCCAATGTCCTTAACTCAACAAGATTGAGCTTTAGGAGTTGCGGCAGCAGTGTGGCTTATGGCATTGGAATAGGGTCAATCACCTTGTTGATCTGAGATGGCCGCTGTTGAAAAGGGAGTTGTTGTTGATTGTTGTTATTGTTGTTGTAAGATCTTTGTTGAGGAAATTGTGGTTGTTGCGGAAAGTGTTGTGGTTGTTGAGTATACTGAGGAGGTGGAGTAGGAATAGTGACGGCATCAACTGATCTGGGTAGATATTGGGGTCTTCCTCTTCCCATGTGTACAGAATTTGTTTCACCCGATCTACGGGGTCCAGAAAATGGTTTCCTTGCACTGCTTGAAATGGCACCGTTGTCAGAGATCTTTCCCATCTTCAGTAAGCTCTTAATTCTTTCCCCAGCTATCACCACATCTGCAAAGCTGGTGGAAGAAAATGCAGCCAATCTATCAATATAGGTACCCTGGAGAGTATTCATGAACATGTCTTCCATCTCCCTTTCTGACATCGGGGGTTGAACGGCAGCAGCCAGTTTCCTCCACCTTTGGGCATATTCCCTAAAGCTTTCACGGGAAGACTGTGACAATCCCATCAGGAGTGTCCTGTTTGGAGCCATGTCCAGATTATACTGATATTGACGGATGAAAGCTTTAGCCAAGTCTTTCCAATTTCTTACTGTGGCTCTGGTTAAGTGGGAGTACCATTCTCGAGATGCCCCTGTCAAGCTATCCTCGAAGTAAAACATCCACAACTTCTCGTCCATGGTGTAGGCTTTCAATCTCCCTAGGAAAGACTGAAGGTGGGTGCGTGGGCAGGAATTCTCACCCCTTCCACCAATCCCATGTCCATGACATCAAAACCTAAAGAGTTTTGGGATTCAAGAGACTTTAGCTTCTCTGCAATTTCATCCAACCGATGGTCGTAAACTTCGTCTCCAGCCCCGACCAAAGTAAACTGCTCTTCTTGAGGATCCTCCTGCAAGACCCTTCCTCCAGTAGTGTTACCTTGGGTATTTCTTATGGCATTGATTTCTGGGTTCAGATGAGGTCCAAACTTTGGTGGATCAGTGTGAGGCTGCACGTAATCGTTGTTACTGGTATCCCCTGTACCTGGATGATGTTCTTCGGGAGTTTGTCGCTCAACCAACTCCCTTAGTCTTTCCTGGCTCTGAGCTAATCCAGTCATCACTGTCATGAATTGATTAATTTGGGCCCTCATCTCTGTCCTTTCATTGGCCATTTGGGCCCTCACTTAAGTCAAGTCTTGTTGAACTTGATCCATCCGTAGTCCCGAAAGGTTGTTTCTTGTCGGGTACCGGTGTATTTTGTTGACAGGGAACACTCTTCTGCGAGAATTATTTCCTGAGACCACAACAAAGTGAGAAACAACAATAAAACAAAAACCTACAAAACAAAGAAAAAGTTAGTATGCAATGCAGGATGCCTATTTGTCCTCCAAGGGTATCCGGTTTGGTTCTTTGGCTTTGACCTTTCCAGACCTCGTGGAATGATGATGTTGAAGAGAGATTAAGCCCACAAAAATAATACAAACCAAATATATTACAAAAAGTGAAGATACATAGTTTGATTACAATAAAATTCCCATGGTGGGTCAAAATACAGCAACAACAAAAGAAATACAATCAAAATGAAGCACACAAAAAAAGAGTCAAACATCCAATCCAAAGTCATCTTCTCTGACTTCCTTCAGGAGAGCCTCAGTCACCGGACCAACTGGGTGCTCTGTGATAGTCCTGATGAGGAGGTTCCTGGTGGCGATGGCATTGGTCAACTTCTTGTGCTTATCCTGATCCTTTGACCTCTTTAACCCTGCCCGGAGTTTTAACTCAGAGATCTCCTTCTGTGCTGCTATCAAAGCTACCTGATTCTTCTTCTCACTAGCCTCCAGTTGCTCTATCTTAGCTTGGGTCCTTTGATATTCTTGTGCACGAGCTTCAGTGATCCTGATCCACCTAGCCTGGCTCTCCTCTAGATAATGCTCTGCCCTAGCCTTCTGAGTCTTTGCTTCCTTGCAAGCATTCTTCAGTACTAACCCCCCTACCCTAGCCTTTCTGATGTAGTCTTCCGTCTTCTCAATCTTGGTCAAGTGCTCAATCCGAAGCTTCTCTAACCTCTCATTATCTAAACGACTGTCATTTCTCTCCCAGAGGGTCTTCTTCAAGGCTTCAGAGAGCTGAGTATTCCTCTCTTTCAGTTTCTCAAACTCTTCCAAACTGACAGTAGCTGCAGGTTGCCCTGTTAAAGGTCCAGGTACATCTTCTAAGGTGAATGGCATCTAGGTAATCTGTGCCATGGTACGAGACCAATCAAGATATTGTGATGAAGCTATATTGTTGCACTTGCCAAGGATAGCTGTCCCCTTAGTCTGAATGTTGTCCCAAGCCCAGGCAGCTTGTCTGACAATAGCAGAGTTGTGCTGGATGTCACAATAGAGGGTCTCTGTCAAGTCTTGCCCTCTTGGGGGATGAACCAAAGCATACCCTAATTGCCTCTTAAAAATCAAAGGGTTGTAGTTGATGCAACCTTTTATTCCAATCAAAGGCACATTAGGATATTAACCACAACTAGTAATGATGTTTTTTCCCTTGGTGCTCTGAGTGCACCATCTGATGTCTTCTGTTGTAAGGGCAATCAATCTCTTAGCCCAATTCCTTGGCTGATGAGGGTTCAGGAAAGTGTCTGATTTTGGCAAGTGTCTTAACAACCAATAGTAATAGAGGGGTGCACAACATCTGACCAATCTTCCTCTTTGTTTCTCATTCCTCTGGTGCACTGAATAATAGAAGTCTCCAAGCAAGATGGGGACTGGATTTCTCAGTAAGAATAGGTGAATGAAATTCTTGCTTACAAACATTGACTCGTCTGTAAACAAGATAACTCCATATATGCTGAGGGCTAAGAGTGCACAAACAATATTCCACTTCCCTACTGCAGCATGTAGAGTGGCCTGGGATCCCAACCTTGGTGGTCATGCTCTGATCAATGAGGGCAGGCTCTAAATGCAATGCCTTAGCTATATCTTCATTCTTGGGAGCAACCATCTCAGAGTTTAAAGGAATCCCTCTCCTGATAGGAACACCTAACAACATGGAAAATTCTTCTAGCAAAGGTCCCAACTAAAAATCATGGAATGTGAAGCATCTGAGAGGAGGATCATAAAATTGCAAGCAAGTGTGGATCATGCTCCTCTGGGATACATCCAGGTCCATGACCATGTCCAATATGCCTCCATAATGTTCCCTGAATAAAGGGACATGATCAAGAGTGATGAGAGACTGGATCTGTCTGATGCCTGTCAGAGTAGGCTCAAAGAAGTGGTATGTGATGTTGCTTTTTCTGGAAGTGTCCATGCTGATACTGGATGCTGGTGAAGAAATTGAGGAGAAACCTTGATGAAGGTGACTGCTGAAAACTGATGAAGATAACTGGAGAAAGTGCTGAAGAAGGGTCTCTGATAAAGACAACTAGAGAAGAGTCTCTAATGAAGATAAACTGATGAAGGTGCTGGAGAAGATAAATGAAGAAGTCTGAGCAGCATAACAGGTCAAAACCAAACCAAAGACAAGAAGGTGGATACCCTGTAAAACAAATAGGCAAATGTTAAATGATGCTAAATGATGTATGCAGAATGATATGCAAAGGGTTTGTGATCAAGTGTTGGATCTGTTATCTGCCTTGATAGGGTCCATGTGATCATAAATCCAGATGGAGGCTTGGAAAACCAGTAACCAGGTGGGGGACTCAAATAAAGAGTCGTAAGTCCAGGGTTTCACAAGAACTGTCCAAAGTGATGCATTCTTAAAACAAAACGTGTAATAGGGTATGATGAGGCCAAGGGTTCCTGCAAACCTGTAAACATCCCAACCCAATCACATGTATTGTTCTAGAACAAGGATCCTTAGACTTGGATCAGTTATGAGAAGTGTAAACACTTCTAACCCGGAGGTACAGTGTTTACAATAACCATAAAATATCCTCCTCTAATTCACCTCAGATGCTGAAGGTCATAAAAAGGTCATCCGGACTTAGCAGGCTTCCCAGATAGCCCTAGTACTATAGGAAATCCGTAGCATAGAGTTCTCAAGAAGAAACCCATGTCTGAATCGTGTTTCATATTCCCGCACCAGACCGAAATGGAATGGGAAAGAATATGAAGCCACTCTAGCCTATGTGTCACTCAGGTCCCCGGTATGGAACCTTAATCACTCAACAATCCCTCCCACCAAGGTAAATACAGATCCAACACCAATGATATGATAATAACAGTATGAAATGCATAAAACTGTAAATGAAGGCAATAAATAAAGCTGTACAGAAATAAATAAATAAAGCAATAAACAAATAAGCACAAGTAGCACATAACACCCCCGTAAACACAAATCAAACAAGCACTAGGAGGAACCTACAAAAAGAAACAGAAGCCCTGGTTGCAATATAAGGGTCCCCATCAGAGTCGCCAAGCTGTCGCTCCCCCGAAAAGACACCTAGGTCAGATAGGGTACAGACGCGAACGGTCGGCGAAAGGAGAAAATGAAGTGAAGATGAATAGAGTCGCCAGCTAGGTATTTTTATCTCGAAGGAAAGGTAATGCTGCATAAACCTAGAAAGATATGGATAAGACGGTCGTGAACATAGAAACTGAGAAAGGGGGCTGGTTACAACCTGGGAAGGTATTAGCACCCAGATTGTCCGTCGTACTCGACGGGATCCACGCTTACAAGATTGTGTTTAAAGGGGTAGGTGTATGTGTTATCTGTGTTCAAAAGCTGGAAAAGAATATACAAGTGTCAAGGCAAGAAAGATGTGAATTGCTCAGGACTGAGGATTAAAAGAGAATGCTGAAAGAGGGGGAAGACAGAGAGACTTTTGTTCGATAACAGTTAAGTTATGCCTACGTATCCTCGCGTTCAATGATTAAGTCAAAACACCGTAGTTCGACTCAAAGAGACTGAAAGTTAAATTGGCTGTGAACTGCTTGCTTTCCTATGCTCAAGTGTATGACTCGTCTGGCTCGATTGCTAATTGTCTTGCATTATACGGAAGAAGCAAGTTCTCGTTTATGAATGAGGATGATGAGAAAAGAATCCCGAAGGAGACGATTATTGTTTGTTTTTGTGTTTTCAGTCTTTTATTGTTTTTGGAGTTGGTCATAAGTTAATGAGCTTAAGCCTAAATCAAAGGTTTGTAAACTCATTATATCCTCCCTGATTAGGGATAATGAGAATACTTTAAGTATGAGATAAGCATCTCAACTTAATTTCCATGATGATGTAGGATTAAGATCATTATCCTACTTGTGATTAATTAGATTTTTTTGGGTTTTTGTTTAGTGTTAAGTAATGTGTTTAATCTCTAATCACAGATTAGTGAACTCATTACACCATCCTAATAGAAGGATAACAGATGAGAACACTTAAGCTGAGGAAGATACCTCAACTTAATCCATGGTTAGGGATTAAATTCATGACAAAACAAGCCTTTATTAAATGGATTTTAATTAAAGGTGGGATTAAGAAGTGAGTTTTATGATTTGTAAGACAACTTGAGGAGGACTTGTCCATTAAACACTAGGGTTAGTCCTTCTTAACCATAAAGGAAGAATTAGAACCCTAAGGTAAAGCCCAAGTTACAAGTTAATGTCTTAGTGATTATTAGATGGATTGATTAAGAGGTTTAAACAGATTAAGGGTTTAACACTGAGGATTAAAGTTCTACACTCCATCCTAATAGAAGGATACAAGCATAAACCTAATTCCAAAGTCCTAAAACCTTAAAAGTTTAGTCTCTAATGATGAGATGAGAAAAAAGACACAAAGAAGACTCAAAGGATAAAAGTCTAAGGGAAGCTAATAAGTCCTATAAAGGTATCATGCTTGGAATTCCTAAGGTTTGTGAGGATTAAAAGGAGAAGTCTTCAAGGAAGCCACCAAGGAGAAGCAGGATGAAAAGAAGGAGATGAGAAGAGGAAGAATAAGTTACTTACTTCCTAAGAAAATAAGTAACTTAAAGGAAGAAAAGAAGAAAAGCACAAGTGAGGCAAGCCCACTCAAGGACAAACAAAATGAAGCAAGGATGCAATATGAAATGATGAGAATAGGTGGGAGGTGAAGGAAAATCCACCTCCCAAACAACTTACTATTAACCCTGAAAAGTTAGCACAAGATGCATAAGGAAAGAAATGAAATGAATCAATGCATATGCAAAGGCAAATGCCAAAACCAGAAGCATGCACATGATGTAAATGATGCTATGATATGATGCAAAGACATACAAGATGCATATGTGTGATCATACAAGAGAAAGAATGCAAATGAAGCATGTGGGAGACATGTAAACACATGGATGTTTATGAAATGAAATGGATGCAAATCATAGAAAATGTATGAATAAATGAACAAGGAATGTTCAAGCAATGTCTTAAGATGTCTAAGATGGCATACAAATGCTTAGAATGGCATGGCAAGTTCATATGTTCATGCAATGCAATGTAAGATGCAAGTAAAGATGCAAAATTAGGGTTATATGAAAGGATGAGATGCAAATGACCAAAACAGAAGCAATGATATGATAAAAAATTGAAAATGCACTCAAAGAAACTCTAAACCTATAATAGGTTACCATCCAAAGGGGGAGGTCAGAAGCTAAACCTAGAAGGAGTTATGAATTTCCTAAGTTTCTAGGGTTTTTTGGGGTGATCTTCAATGTAAAATACCAAACAAATTGAAAATGAAAGATAAATTCAAGCCAAAAATATCATAGATACTACATGATATGTGTAAAACAATTCAAAAAGAAACATCTTCAAACCATTCATGGTTAGGCAGAAAAGATTTTTCAAAGGTTAGGGTTTAAAATGTGATTTTATGAACCCTAAATTCAAAGAAAATTGTCAAATGATGATAAAACCCAAAAAGAAATTTGTATGGAGGGTTTGAAAATGTTTCTAAATGTGTTAAGACGCCACATGAATTTTTTGGTGATTTTTAGAAACATAAATACTATTTTAATTAATTAATTTCCATTAATTAATTAAAATAAACATTAAAATATTTTTAAAATACTATTTTTATGCAAAATATAAAATAAAAATCAATTTTTGATTAAGAAAAATATTTAAAACAAAAAAGCAAAAGGAAATTTTTTTTGAAGTTTTTTAACTATTTTAAATAAATTCGTGAAATAAAATACAAAGAAAAATAAAATAAAAACAAAAGTATGCTAAATGAGAGGCTGAGATTGCAAGTTGAATGATCCAGTGGTCAGGAAGAAAAGTCCACGTGACTTGAGGTATTCAGATCCTTAGTCCATGACTTAATCCTATCATTTAAATGAGATCCAATGGTTGGGCTTTAATCAAACCTAATTTAAATAATTAATTAGGTTTAGGGTTTTAATGATCCATCCTGACCCTTCAAAACGCGCGACAAACACACATCTAACGGTCCTTATTCAAATTCACTTAATCACCTGAGATTAGCCCTAATTACCCTCAGACGGCCGGAATAGTGTTCCAGTCGTCTTCTCCGGCAGGGTCCCTACCTCATCTCTCTCCCCAGGCCATAAAAAACTCCCCAAATCTCCATAAATGATCACTAAGCATCATAGAACAAGAATCCAACAACATATTTCATTTATTTTGCATCATGATCAAGATTCGAACAAAAACATAAAAATGGATAAAATTTCAGAACACGCATACACACTCAATTCTCAACCATTCTTCAAAAATAAAAGTTCATTGTGATCACGAGAGCAAACTCTATCATTTTGTAACTAAAGAAATGATTTTTGGAAAAATGTTTCAAGAAGGTACTTGAGATGAAGCTTTTCCAATGGATCTTCTTGGGCCTTCTTCTTGATGCAAACACCCTCCTCTGATCACCCTTGAGCTTCTTTGATGCTTTGCTAGAGTGTATGTGGCCTCTTTTCAAAGTTTAGTTTTGAAAGGTGAGAAAATCTTGTTTTTGTTTTATGATGTTTCAGGCTATAACGAAGGGTGGGAAATATTCTATGAGTGATGCTGAGTTGAATGGTGAAGTTTGCTTGAAGTTTTTGTAGCTGTGTTATGAATTTCGAAGAGGGAAAGTTTCTTGAGGATTTTGTGAATCTCAGTGTATGGGATGATTTCAGCTCCAAGATGTTATGAAATGTGATCCTTAGGGCATGCATGTGAAGCTGTGATAGGTCAGAAGAGTTGTTGTGGGCTATGCTGATTGGTATGGCTTCATTTGCAAAAAGTCAAGGTTAGTTGTACTTGAGGTATGGGCACATGGCAGGTCTAGATTTGGGCATGGCTGGGCTCAGCAGAGATCAAGGAGAGCTTGTGGATCAGATTTGGCATGCTGGCACAAGTGTATGGAAAGATCTATACCATTTTGCAATTTTGAGAAGTTTTGGCCCCTTTGGAATTTCTTGAAGTTCAAGGCATGAAAATGCATAATTCTTGGCACAATTCTGATCTTAATGAGTCATGTGATGTTGTTATGATGTTTAGAAGTCAATTAGAGGTCACTTAGAAGCTTGGCAAGTGAATTTGCAAGAATCCCTCTTTGGCATGAATGTGAAAATTATGTGATTTTTTGCCAAATTTGAAGGATCATAACTTGAGTTCTATGATGAATTAGAACATGTTCTTGTAATTTTTGAAAAGGGAAAGACCTAATCTACAACTTTAATGACCAAGAATTTTTCATTTGAAGCATTTTTGATTAAGAAAGAGGAGGTTGAAAAACTTTCCCAAAATGGAAAGTTTCCATTACAAGTCATTTCCATTTTTGGCAACTTTTAGTTTAGCTCAAATTTCTTCAATTTTGTGAACTTCCAAGCACTTCAATGATCTAATAAAGATCATATAACTTCAATTTGATGAAAATACCCCTTTGGTTCCATTGTTGGGGGCCTCAGATGCCTTGATTTTGCTCTGACTTGCTCAAGAAGTTACCCAGTGAACAGATGATTTCCATAATGAATTTCTTCATCAAACTTGGTACACATGATCATTATAACATCTTAAGAACATTAGAAACAAGAATGGCCCAAAAATTTGGAGTTAAAGCCTCTGAAACGAAAATCCTAATTTTGGTCATCTGTGTAGTGAAAACTCTAGCTCTGCTTCCATGCCTTGCTAGTTCTTGTGATTTCTTGACTTCCATGAACTTTGAGGGATATAACATGATGATAGAACACACATGGACCCTCTTAGAACACTTGGAGGCATTTGGGATGGCTCAGATGGACTCTTGGATTGCTCAGATCACAAACCCTAGATGCAGATGAACTTGAACTATGCAGATGAAACAAATATGCAATATGAGATGTAATGCTTATGCTACTGCAAAAAATGAAAGATCACAAGCCATGGTGTGATATGAGTGAGGTCAAATTTGGGGTGTTTACACAAAGCCTTAGAAGTATGAAGAGATTTGATTTTTTATCACAATTATGGATGGGA
The DNA here is from genome assembly GCA_963966055.1 of Lathyrus aphaca. Taxonomy (NCBI): domain Eukaryota; kingdom Viridiplantae; phylum Streptophyta; class Magnoliopsida; order Fabales; family Fabaceae; genus Lathyrus; species Lathyrus aphaca. The sequence continues at coordinate 528,948,032 of OZ014521.1, forward strand.
ATTCTTCACCATCAAGTAACCACAAAAGCCCAACAATCCACTAGTTTTGACCTAGACTGACTCTATTACATATATACAATTGAACCAATACACAAGGGCACAAATTTTTGCAGCCAAGAACATAAAAGAAATCTCAAAATTTTCAACAAAAAACTATTTTTCGGTTTTGCGATTTCAAGTGGTTTCAAGGAGTTTTAAAGGTCTCAATGCCTTCCCTAGCATGTCTTTAACATGAACCAAGCATCATCATCATCAAAACACCATGATATAGCATAACCTGCATGCGCTTTTGCCCTCTTTTATTTTTTTCCGATTCTGATTATTGGTGTGAAATAAATGTGTTTTGATTGGAGGTTCATGACCTAAATCATAAAACGCCATTGTTAGGTCTTGAGCTCTCAAATTAGGGAGTACAACCTAATTGAAATTAATTGGACTTAGAAAATTAATTAAATAAGATAAAATATCTGAAAAATAACACTCACACACGTAAGTCATCTAAGATCGACGCCTGTACTTCCTAGGGTATCCCTCTTGGTTGTCTTATTTAAAATGGTCAAGTCCCTCAAATATAGGGGTGTTTTAAACAAAGTCCCTTCACGTATAAATCATCAAGTCCCTACATATTTAAAAGATCAAGTCCCTTCGAAGTTGCCTACAGAATAATGATATTGTCCCTTCGAATAAATGATGATAGTCCCTACGAATTGCTAAAGACATCCCTTAAGTTGCCTTCGTTGACCATACGATGAACCTACGCCCATCCCTTAAACAAATCCAAGGTAATGACTACATATTCCTTAATAATAGGGATAGTCTTACCCTTGAAAGAATATAAAAGAACATGAATGACTTAGTATAGGGTAGGTACCTCATAGTTACATGCTCACTCTTCAAAATAAAAATACTTTTTACACCTCACAATATTTTCAAATATTTTCAAACGAGGCTTTGTATACATCCATATGAGGATCATTACAAAGTGCTTAGAAAATTTCTAATCACACACTACACTTTTCAAAAACATTTAAGTGAGCTAAGTAACTAAGAGCCCATGAATAACCTTGGATATAAAGGGTGCTAGCACCTTCCCTTTATATAACATACCCCCCGAACTCAAGTCTTTTCAACGGTCTTTCCTGTTCTTTTATGTCCCTTCCTTATGGATAAAATAAAAGTCGGTGGCGACTCTTGCTATCTGCAACATTTATAGAAAGTCAGTTCTCCCACCATGTTACAAAAATGGCGACTCTGCTGAGGAGTTACTGTCGCTCCCGGTGATTTGCATCCCGGTGCAGACGCGAACGGTCGACGAAAAGAGAAAATGAAATGAATTGAATAGAGTCGCCAGCTAGGAATTTTTATCCCGAAGGAAAGGTAATGCTGCTTAAACTTAGAAAAAGATGGATAAGACGGTTGCGAACCAGAGAAACTGAGAAAGGGGGTTGGTTACAACTTGGGAAGGTATTAGCACCCAGATTGTCCGTCGTACTCGACGGGATCCACGCTTACAAGATTGTGTTTAAAGGGGTAGGTATATGTGCTATCTGTGTGCAAACGCTAAGGAAAGAAAGTACAAGTGTCAGTGCAAAAGGTGAATTGCTCCAGAACTGAGGCTTTTAAAGAATGCTGAAAGAGGGGGAAGACACAGAGACTTTTGTTCGATAACAGTTAAGTTATGCCTATGTATCCTAGCGTGCAATGAGGAATTCAGAACACCGTAGTTCGACTCAAAGAGACTGAAAATAAATTGACTATGAACTGCTTACTTGTCTATGCTCAAGTGTATGACTCATTTGGCTCGAGTGCTAACTGTCTTGCATTAGAAAGAAGAAGCAAGTTCTCGTTTGTGAATGAGTGTGATGAGAAAAGAATCCCGGAGGAGACGATTATTGTTTGTTTTTGGTGTTTTCAGTTTTTTATTATTTTTGGTGTTTTGCATAAGTTAATGAGCTTGAGCCTAAATCAAGGATTATAAACTCATTATATCCTCCCTGATTAGGGATAATGAGCTTACTTAAGTATGAGATAAGCACCTCAACTTAACTACCATGATGATGTAGGATTAAGATCATTAACCTACTTGTGATTAATTAGATGTTTTTTTTTGGTTTTTTTGTTTAGTGTAAAGTAATGAATTTAATCTCTAATCACAGATTAGTGAACTCATTACACCATCCTAATAGAAGGATAATAGATGAGAGCACTTAAGTTGAGGAAGATACCTCAACTTAATCCATGGTTAGGGATTAAATTCATTATATAACAAGCCTTTATTAAATGGATTTTAATTAAAGGGTGAGATTATGAATTGGATTTTATGGTTTATAAGACAACTTGAGGGGGACTTGTCCATTAAACACTAGGGTTAGTCCTTCTTAACCATAAGGAATAATTAGAACCCTAATGTAAGGCCCAAGTTACAAGATGAAGTCTTAGTGATTATTAAAGTGATTTGATTAAGAGGTTTAAACAAATTAACGGTTTAACATTTAGGATTAAAGTTATACACTCCATTCTAAGAGAAGGATGCAGGCATAACCCTAATTCCAAAGTCCTAAAACTTTAAGAGTTTAGTCTCTGATTATTGAGAAAGAGAAGAGAGACTCAAGGAGACTCAAAGGTAAAAAGCTAGGGGGGACTATACACAACCCTAAAAGTTATCATGCTTGGATATCCTATGGTTTGTTGGGATTAGGAGAAAAGAATCTTCAAGGAAGCCACCAATGGAAGAAGCAGATGAAAGGAGGAGGAAGCATAAGAATAAGTTACTTACTTCCTAAGATGATAAGTGACTTAAAGGAAGAAAGTGAGAAAGATGGAACATAAGTGAAATAGATTCACTTTGAAGACATACAAAATGCATATGAAAGAGATAAGAAGAAGTGAGAGGTCAAGTCAAATCCCCCTCCAAAAATAACTTACCAAAAGTTCCTGAAAAGTTAGTATGAATGCATAAGGTATAAAGCATAAAGAAATGAAATGAAATGAGATGAAAAGACCAAAGTCAGAAGTGACTATACAATTCAAATGGCATATGATATAATGAAATGTCATACAATATGCATATGAATGACCATACAAAGATGAGATGTCATGAAAGCATGCTTAGAAGCTTGGAAACACATGGATGTTTATGAAATGAAATGAATGCAAGACATATCAAATGAATGAAGAAATGATCAAGAAATGTCCTAACATGTCCTAATATGTCTAAGATGACATATGAATGCTTGAAATGTCATGGCAAGTTCATGTGATGATGAATATGCAAGGTGAATACAAATGAACATGAGAAATTAGGGTTTTATGGACATGTGAGATGCAAATAGACAAAATAGAAGCATACAACATGATAAAAAAATTGAAACCAATCTCAATCAAACCCTAAACCTATATTAGGTCACACCCAAAGGAGAAGGTCAGAAGCTAATCCTATTGAAAGTTATGATTTTTCTAAGTTTGCTAGGTTTTTCGGGTGATTCTCCAAGAAAAATGCAAATCAATTTGAAAATGCTAAATACATTCATGAGGAAAATAACATAGAAACTACATGCAATATGTGAAATGATGCAAAAATAATCAAGTTCAAACTCTTCTTGGTTAGGAAGAAATGATTTTTCAAAGTTAGGGTTAAAAATTGTGATTTTAAAGAACCATAATTCAAATAAAATTGTGAAATTATGATCAAACCTAAAAAGAAATTTGTATGAAGAGTTTGAAAATGTTTCTAAATGTATTCAAATGGTTCCTGATTTTTTTGGTGATTTTAGAAACCTAAATGCATTTTTAATTAATTAAAATACTTTAATTAATTAAAAATAACATTTAAATATTTTTAAAAAATACTTTTTTTATGCAAAAAATAAAATAAAAAATAATTTTCAGGTTAAGAAAAATATTTGAAATCAGAATGTAAAGTTTCATATTTTTGTGATGTGTTTTGGTATTTTTAATAAATTATGCAAAAGAAATGAAAATAAAATAAAATAAAATGAATTAAAATGGGAGGTAATCAGATCCAGTGGTCCAGATTCAAACCTAAGGGAAAGGGGTTGACTGCGCGCGTTAATCAATGGCCAGGATTCAATCTGATTTAATTTATTAATTAATCCTAATTTAAACTAATTAAACTGAATTAAAATTAATGGAGCAATCTAGGCCATTCAATCTCCTAAACTAAACACAATCCAAGGGTCCACAACGCATCTGGAGATTAAACCCTAATTAGGGTTAATCACTTTCAGGTGACCGAAGGGGAGCTCCAATCATCTTCTCCAGCCATCCAAAAACCCTAATTCTCTCTACAGGTCACCCCACCCCAAATTAGTTGCCTAGAAACACTCCCCATACATTATTCAAGCAAAATCACTCATCAAACATCATTTATATCTCAGAAATCAAGCAAATCGAATCAAAACATTTTTAAGGGAAAAGTTTCAGAATGACCATACATGCTCATTTCTCAAGCATTTTCGAAACCAAACATATCAGAATGATCAAGGGAACATGAAGATTGATATTTTAACTTAAATAGCAAGTTCTGGAAAAAATGTTCTTGAGGTATACCTGAGATGAAGCTTTGCAGTTTTGAGCTTTCTGGCCTCCTCCCTTGTGCAAATGAAATTCAAAGGACCCCCTAAGGATGATGTGATGCTAGGAACAAGTTTATGATGGCTGCTTTGAAGTGTTTGGTTCTGGTTTTGCAGAAATCGTATTTCTGATTTGGGGGGTTTCAAGCCATAGTGAGGGGTGTTTTGTGTTCTATGAGTGATTTGAAGATGATTGGTGAAGTTTTTTTTTGAAGTTTGATGGCTGTGTTTTGAGTTTCGAAGAAGGGAAGGTTTTTTGATAATTTTGTGAATTCTGAGTTCTCCAATGTTTCAGGCTTGAATGTGTTATGAAATCAGCTCCTTAGGATTTGCATAAGAGGTTGTGATTGGTTAGAGAGTGGGTGGTGGCTCAATTTGATTGGTATGGGAGGAAATACAAAATTGTCAACTTTGTGTACTTGAGGTATGGGCATGGTGCAGAGCTGTTTCAAGGGGTGTCTTGGCCTCAGCAGAGTTTGTGGATGGCCCTTGGATCAAAAGATTGCAGCTGGAAGGCTTGGATGAAGAGATGTCATGCTTTATGCAATTTTCCAACTTTGGTGTTTCTTGTGAATCAAGCCATGAAATGCTTCAATCCTTGGGCCAATTATAATCTTGGAAAGTTGCATTAACATGTTATGACACAATTAGGCACATTAGAGGTCACTTAGAAGCTTGAAATGCCAATATGCAAAAATCCCTCTTTGACATGAACTTGAAAATTATGTGATTTTTGCCAACTTTGAAAGGTTATATCTTGAGTTCTGGGATGAATCAAGACATTTTCTAGTACTTTTTGAAAAGGGAAAGACCTAATCTACAACTTTCATGTCCAAGAATTTTTCATTTGAAGCATTTTTGGTCATGAAAGAGGAGGTTGAAAATCTTTCCCAAAATGGAAAGTTTGCATTTCAAGTCATTTCCAAAAATGGCAAGTTTGCAATTGGCTCAAAATTCTTCAATCTTGTGAACTTCCCACCACTTCTAAGATCAAATAAATATTATAGAACTTCAATTTGATGAAAATGACCCTTTGGTTCCATGGTTGGAGGCCTCAGATGCCCTGATTTTGACTTAACTTGCTCAAGAAGTTACCCAATGATCAGATGACTTCCACAATGAGTTTCTTCATAAAACTTGGTACAAATTATACTTATAACATATTAAGAACATTAGAAACAATAATGACCAAAAATTTTGGAGTTAAGGCCTCTGAAACCAAAACCCTAATTTTGGTCATTTGTGAAGTGGAAACCCTAGCTCTGCTTCCATGCCTTTGCCAATCTTTGTGATTTCTTGACTTCCATGAGCTTTTGGGAGCAAAATATGATCATAGGACACACATGAACCCTCTTGGAAAGCTTCAAGACCATTTGGATGGCTCATATTGATTCTTGGATTGCCCAGGTCACAAGCCCTAGATGCAGATGAAAATGGATTATGTAGTGAAATAAATATGCAATATGAGATGTAATGATTAATATTAAAACAAAAATGAAAGATCACAAGTCACAGTGTTATAAAGAGTGAGGGAAAATTTGGGGTGTTTACAACTTCCCCTATTCAAACATGAGTTAGCTGTGTAGGATGTAAGCGCCTGGCTTAACAGACAAACAAGATAACTTGTGGTTGAATACAAAAGACAGTCCGAAATTTGCACTTATTGGGGAGAAGAAGAAAAGGGATATAAATTGTAAAAGATGGTATAGTATGATTATCAAATGAAGTCGTTGGAGGACGACCATCGAGCAGAGGACGACTGCTGGGGATAAAGTGGTCAGCAAAGCAATGACGGGGACGGCCGATAAGTTGGGGAAATACAGAAACCACGAAGGGGACGACCATCAGGTAATAAAATAAAGCTCTCTGGGGATTGAGAAAAGCATTGATGGGGTACGGCCATCAGGCTTGAAAAGAAAAGTAAGCAACGATGGGGACGACCATCAGGTTAATGAATAAATGAAATAATGATGAGGGACGATCATCAAAGGTGAAAGACGATCACCTAGCAGGGGACGGCTGCTCTTTATCACGACATAGGACGAATGTCGGATAGAAAAGGTCAATAATGGGGACGGCCATCCGATAAGCATGATGAAGGAAGATCATCAAGAGGTGAAGGACAATCACCTAGCAGGGTACGAATGCTCTTTATCACGACATAGGACGAATGTCGGATAACAAGATCAATGATGGGGATGACCATCAGATAAATGATGAGGGGCGGTCATCAAAAGGTGAAGGAAGATCACCTAGCAGGGGACGACAACTGAAAATATCACGACATAGGACGAATGGCGGATAGAAGGTTCCAATAATGGAGATTCCACTAGGGAAAAGATGAGGGACGGTCATCCAAAGGTGAAGGACGATCACCTGGACGGCTGCTGGAAGTATCACGACATAGGACGAATGTCGGATATGAGAAAGTTATTTTGTTGATGACTTACTGGGGAACGGTAAACACGGATGGGTGCTTACGCTTTCAAAAAATAAAGGATATAAGTGTTTGACGGTGTGTATAGATTAAAGATGCGGACGACCATCCTTAGGACTATGATACAGACGAGTATTGGTAGAAACAAATGCTGACACATGTTCAAAGAGGACAATACTGACGAGTATCAACCGGTTAAACAAGGAACACGGACGAGTGTTGAATCTGTCGGGGGTGATATATACAAGATACGGACGAGTATCAGAGGATTGTATATGTACAAGTGTAGATCTGTTGGTGAGATATGTGCAAGACATGGACGAGTGTTTGACTTGCTGGGGAATGCATGACACGAACGAGTGTTAGAAAGAATATGTACGAGTTGTGAAAAATTATCCTTTGAGAGTGTAGAAGGTATTCTAGCGATCTGTGGGGGGATAAGATGACACGGACGAGTGTCGAGAAGAGCATGTATGAAGCAAGAAGGTGTTCTGGCGACCTTACTGGGGAAGGATGACACAGACGAGTGTCAAAAAGAGCATGCATAGGCATTTATATTTGAGAGTGCAAAGGGGACGCTTTGGCTTTTTATCGGCAGGGGATATGTTTTTGTATATTGTTGATGAAGTGATTATAGTATTTGCAGGTGACTGACTCGAACCTGGCTTGTGATCATGCAGATGTTTGATTTTTTTGCCGTAATGCTCCGTATTAGACGGAATGCTACGCTTATTTTGGGGAATATGATGCGAATTCTATGATTATGCAACTGAGAAACTTGATCCGAGACTCGGATCCCGCGGATGAAAGATCTCTGGTTGATTTGCTTGGGAGAGAACTCTGCTTGAGGATAGTGGTCACTGATTGGTCTATCCGGAGGGAGAACTCAGCCGGGGAGAAGGAAGTTTCAGCCACTCCGCTGGGGATGTGCTTCAGGTATTGCTCTCTGGGGGAGGCAACTCCGTGGGGAATCAATTCCACCATCTCTGTTGAGGGTGAGAAATCTGGCATCTCTGGTGGGGAAGAGAAAGCTTTTTGACCACTTTGCTGTAGAAGAGTTGTCAGGCATTGCTCGGTAGTTTTTGCCCGGGGCAGAGATAACCTCTGGGAAGTAGTATGCTGGGGATTTATTGCTCGACATGCCCCATGTTGCGAAAGATTGTCTGTATCGAATACCTGCAACCTATTAAGACAAAGGAAAACGCACAAGTGTCCCGAGGTATCCCTAACCGGATTCCGACATAGGAGTTAGATTTACCTGAAAGTAATATATTTCCTGCAAGCATTTATTAAAAAAGGCTCATTTGTTTTATGCGAATGTTTTATTATGAACATTGGACATTTTGCAAACAAAACAAAAATGTACAAAGCAAGGTGCGACTGAAAACTCTAATTTTATTAATTTGTGCGCCCTGAATTGGCCAGTACAATCAAAGAAGCAAATCCCCTGGAAGGAGGAGATTGCATTAAATTGAGAAAATAAAAGTATTGGCAATGTTGAAGATGACGCTCCAATGTGCTTCCTTTGCTATGACCTGTATGACCTTGTCATTCTTCTTATCTTGCTTTCTGAAGAAGGCTGATTTTGACTGATGATTTGTCCTTTTGAAGCTTGCCATGCTGTGAGTGATACAGACGAATTCAGAATGCAGTTGTTCGCTTATTCCCTGATTTTGCGTGGATCGCCCTTTCGGGTTTTCAATCCACCGGGATACCCATTTTTTCCTGAGCTATGCGGCTTTTCAACTCAGCGGGTGTACATTTTTTTCAATTTTCCCATATTTTTGCCTGAGTCTTTTATTCTGTCTTTGACTCGCCGGGATGCCCTATTTTTTCCTGGACTTACATTCTGCTTTTATGTCCAGCGGGTCATTTTTATGCGAAGTATTTTTTAACTGCATCTTAATTCACAAGAGATGGGGAGTCTTCACCATCCATGGTTGCGAGAATCAGTTATCCACCTAAGAAGACTTTGGTTATGACATAGGGACCTTCGTAGTTTGGTGTCCACTTTCCCCTGTGGTCTGTATGAGGAGGAAGAATTCTCTTCAAAACAAGCTCTCCTACTTGGTATTCCCGAGGTCTGACTTTCTGATCGAAGGCTTTCTTAATTCGCTTCTGATATAACTGCCCATGACAGATGGCAGCTAATCTCTTCTCTTCGATCAGATTCAGCTGATTGTACCGATACCGGATCCATTCTGCTTCATCCAGCTTCACATCCATCATTACCCGTAAGGAAGGCAGCTTAACTTCAATAGGTAGGACAACTTCCATACCATACACAAGCTGATAAGTTGTTTCCCCAGTAGATGTTCTGATTGAGATTCGGTGCCCATGCAAAGCAAATGGTAGCATTTCATGCTAGTCTTTATAAGTAACCACCATCTTCTGCACAATCTTCTTGATGTTTTTGTTGGTTGCCTCAACAACGCCATTCATCTTTGGCCTGTAAGGAGAAGAGTTGTGATGTTGGATTTTGAAGTCCTGACACAGTTCTGCCATCATTTTGTTGTTCAAATTGGACCCATTATTAGTAATGATTCGCTCGGGAACTCCATACCGACAAATGATTTCTCTTTTCAAACATCTGGCTACCACTTGTCTGGTGACGTTTGCATATGAAGCTACTTCAACCCATTTGGTGAAGTAATCAATGGCTACCAGGATGAATCAGTGACCATTTAAAGAAGTCGTTTCGATCTTTCCAATCATATCAATGCCCCACATGGCAAAGGGCCAAGGTGAAGACATCACGTTCAAAGGATTCAGAGGCACATTCACTTTATCTGCGTAGATCTGGCATTTATGGCACTTTCTGGCATAGGCACAACAGTCTGCATCCATTGTGATCCAGTAGTAACCTGATCTTAACAATTTCTTTTCCATTGCATGTCCTCCGGCATGGGTGCCGAAAGAACCTTCATGCACCTCGTGCATCAGTAGGTCTGCTTCTTTCTTGTCAACACATCTGAGCAGGACCAAGTAAAAATTTCGCTTGTATAATGAACCATCAGTATTGAGGAAGAAACTACAGGCCAACCTTGTCAATGTCTTTTTATCATTAGATGATGCCCTAGGTGGATATGTCTGATCCTACAAGAAGCATTTGATGTCATGGAACCAAGGCTTGTCATCACTAGCAGTGTCCACAAAAAATACATATGCAGGTCTGTCCAATTTGGATATCAAAATCTGAGGCACATAATTGGCAGTTTGAACTTTGATCATGGAGGAAATGGTAGCTAAAGTGTTTGCAAACTGATTTTCGTCTCGAGGGATGTATTCAAGTTTGACTGTTGTGAAGAAAGTCAATAATCTCCTCGTATATTCACGGTATGGAATCAGATGCTCCTGATGAGTGTACCATTTGTCGTTGGTCTGATTGATTACCAACGCTGAATCTCCGAATACGTTCAAGGTTTTGATTCTGGGGTTAATGGCTTCCTCAAGACCCATGATACAGGCTTCGTATTCTACTCCATTGTTAGTGCGGGCAAAGGTGTGTTTTGCCGAGAAAGGCATATGAACTCTTTTAGGTGTAATGAGCACTGCACCAACTCCACGACCATTCATATTGACAGCCCCGTCAAACATCTGTCGCTCCCGGAGATTTGCATCCCGGTACAAGCCCGAATGGTCGGTGAAAGGAGAAGATGAAACATGAACTGAATAGAGTCGCCAGCTAGGCATTTTTATCCCGTAGGAAAGGTAATGCTGCATAAACCTAGAAAGAGATGGATAAGACGGTTGCGAACCAGAGAAACTGAGAAAGGGGGTTGGTTACAACCTGGGAAGGTATTAGCACCCAGATTGTCCGTCGTACTCGACGAGATCCACACTTACAAGATTGTGTTTAAAGGGGTAGTGTATGTGCTATCTGTGTGCAAAAGCTGGAAAAGAGATATACAAATGTCAGTGCAAAAGGTGAAGTGAAATGCTCAGGGATGAGGCTTAAAAGAGAATGCTGAAAGAGGGGGATGACAAAGCGACATTTGTTCGATAACAGTTAAGTTTTGCCTACGTATCCTCTCGTGCAATGAAGAAGTCAGAACACCGTAGTTCGACTCAAAGAGACTGAAAGATAAATTGACTGTGAACTGCTTGCTTGTCTATGCTCAAGTGTATGACTTGTCTGGCTCAAGTGCTAACTGTCTTGCATTAGACGGAAGAAGCAAGTTCTCGTTTGTGAGTGAAGATGATGAGAAAAGAATCCCGAAGGAGACGATTATTGTTTGTTTTTGTGTTTTCAATCTTTTATTGTTTTTGGTGTTTGTCATAAGTTAATGAGCTTAAGCCTAAATCAAAGATTGTAAACTCATTATATCCTCCCTGATTAGGGATAATGAGAATACTTAAGTATGAGATAAGTACATCAACTTAATTACCATGATGATGTAGGATTAAGATCATTAACCTACTTGTGATTAGTGAACTCATTACACCATCCTAATAGAAGGATAATAGATGAGCACACTTAAGCTGAGGAAGATACCTCAACTTAATCCATGATTAGGGATTAAAATCATTAGATGACAAGCCTTTATTAAGTGGGTTTTAATTAAGGGTGAGATTAAGAAGTGAATTTTATGGTTTGTAAGACAACTTGAGGGGGACTTGTCCATTAAACACTAGGGTTAGTCCTTCTTAACCAATAAAGGAAGAATTAGAACCCTAATGTAAGGCCCAAGTTACAAGTTAATGTCTTAGTGATTATTAGATGGATTGATTAAGAGGGTTACACAAATTAAGGGTTTAACACTTAGGATTAAAGTTATACACTCCATCCTAAGAGAAGGATGCAGGCATAACCCTAATTAGAAAGTCCTAAAGCCTTAAAGGTTTAGTCTCTAATGATGAGATGAGAAGAGAGACACAAAGAAGATCCAAAGGTAAAAGCTAAGGGGGACTAATCACAACCCTAATTATTTTCATGCTTGGATGTTCCTATGGTTTATAAGGCTTGAGAAAGATCTTCAAGGAAGCCACCAATAGAAGAAGCAGATGAAAAGAGGAAGAAGCAGGAGAAATAAGTTACTTACTTCATTGAAGAAGATAAGTAACTTAAAGAAAGAAAGTGAGAGAGAAAGAACACAAGTGAGCAAGCTCACTCAAAGACAATAAAAAATGTAGCAAGGATGCCATATGAAAGAGATGAGAAGAAATGAGAAGTGAAGGCAAATCCACTTCTCAAATTAACTTACCACCTGAAATTGTTAGCTCAGGATGCATAAGGAAAGAATCGAGATGGAATGATGCATATGAAAAGGCAAAGACCAAAATCATAAACATACACATGATGAAAATGATGCTATGACATGATGCAAAAGCATACAAAGTGCAATGAATGGCCATACAAGGATGAGATGCAAATGGGAGCATGCTTTGAAGTTTGAAAGTTCATGAAAGTTAATTAAAAGAAATGAATGAAAGTCATGGAAAATGAATGAAGAAATGATCAACCATGATTATTACTTGTCTTAAGATGTCTAAGATGACATATGAGTGCATGAAATGTCATGGCAAGTTCATGTATGGATGCACATGCAAGATGGATGCAAGTGAAGATGCAAAATTAGGGTTTTAAGGCAACATGAAATGCATATGGCAAAGACAGAAGAAAATGACATGATAAAAAATTGAGAATAAACTCAAAGGAACCCTAAACCTATACTAGGTTACCATCCAAAGGGGGAGGTCAGAAGCTAAACCTAGAGGGAGTTATGAATTTCCTAAGTTTTTAGGGTTTTTTGGGTGATCTTCATTGTAAAATGCTAAACAAATTGAAAATGAAAGATAAATTCATGTCAAACATATCCTAGAAACTACATGATATGCACACAAAAATGCAAAAAAAATTATCTTCAAACTCTTCTTGGTTAAGCAGAATTTTTTTTTCCAAGTTAGGGTTCAAAAAATAGGATTTAAATGACCCTTAATTCAAATAGAATTCTCAAATGATCATCAAACCTAAAAATAAATTTGTGTGAAGAGTTTGAAAATGTTTCTAAATGCAAACAGATGATTCATGATTTTTTTGGTGATTTTTAAATACTTAAATGTATTTTTAATTAATTAAAATCAATTAACTAATTAAATAAAACAGTTAAATGATTTAAAAATACTTTTTAAATGCAAAAATAAAAATGAAAATATTTTTGGTTTCTGAAAATTAATAAAAGTCTTGATAAAAAATTTCAGATTTTTTTGATGATTTTTGCTATTTTAAAATAAATGTGGAAGAAAATGCAATAAAATGAAAATAAAAATGAAATAAAAAGAAAGTAATCCAATCTGATGGCTGGGATTCAAAAGGGGGAAGACTGCGCGCGTTATCCTAAGGCCCAGATTGAATCTGTCTAATTAATTTTAATTAATTTAATTAATCTGATTAGGGTTTAAGTGAACACATCCTGGCCATCCAAACGCGCGGTAAACATGATCTAAAGGCCATAATTCAAACTAACCTAATTAACCCTAAAATTAACCCTAATGACCTTTAGATGACCGGAACAGTGCTCCGGTCATCTTCTCTGGCGTGACCCTCACCTGACCTTGCTCAAATCATCACCCCAGGCCCCCAATATCTCCAGAAATGATCAACTAACCATCCTAAACAGTAATCCAGCCTCAAAAATCGTTTGTCATTCATCATCATCAAGATTCGAATCAAAACACTCAAACGACAACAATTTCAGACAGCTATGAAATACTCAATACGCAATCATTTTCAATTCTAAACACATCAACATGATCAGTGAATCATAAAGAATCATTTAGGAACTTAAAAACACATTTCTGGAAAAAATGTTCTTGAGGTTACTTGAGTTGAAGCTTTCGAAACTGGAACTTTCTGGGCTCTTCTTTGGTGCTTTTCCACTCCCCTTGATCCCCTTATGCTTCTGGAATGCTTGAAAGGAGTTTATATGGAGTGTTTTGAAGGTTTTAGTTCAGAGGTGAGTGAAATTGTGTTTTTGTTTGAGGTTGTTTCAGGCCAATGTGAGGGGTGGGAAATGATCTATGAGTGATGCTGAGTTGAAGGGTGAAGTTTGTTTTAAGTTTTGATGGTTGGTTTGAAAGTTTCGAAGAGAGGAAGTTTCTTGAGGATTTTTGCAATCTGAATGTGTGTGTTGATTCAAGGCAATGTGTTATGTGTTTTGTGTTGCTTTTGGTTTGTATAATGTATTGTGATTGGTCAGAAAGTTGGTAATGGCACAACTTGATTGGTATGGCTTGTTTTGCCAAAAAGTCAAAAGTTTGTACCACAAGCATGGACTCGGGTAAGAGGAAATCTAAAGGGTGGATTGGCCTCAGCTGAGTTTGTGTAGGTCCCTTGGATCAGATTTCATGAGCTGTGATGATTGAATGGTGAGATTGAAGAGGTTTTGCAAATTTCCCTCTTTGGAATTTCTTGTGAATCAAGGCATGAAATGTTGTGATTCCTTGGGCAATTCTGAGCAAAATGAGTCATGTGATGTTGTTATGATGTTTAGAAGTCAATTAGAGGTCACTTAGAAGCTTGGCAAGTGAATTTGCAAAAATCCCTCTTTGGCATGAATGTGAAAATTATGTGATTTTTGCCAACTTTGAAGGATCATAACTTGAGTTCCATAATAAATTAGAACATGTTCCTGTACTTTTTGAAAAGGGAAAGACCTAATCTACAACTTTCATGGCCAACAATTTTTCATTTGAAGCATTTTTGGTTGAGAAAGAGGAGGTTGAAAAACTTTCCCAAAATGGAAAGTTTCCATTACAAGTCATTTCCATTTTTGGCAACTTTTGGTTTAGCTCAAATTTCTTCAATTTTGTGAACTTCCAAGCACTTCAATGATCAAATAAAGATCATATAACTTCAATTTGATGAAAATACCCCTTTGGTTCCATTGTTGGGGCCCTCAGATGCCCTGATTTTGCTCTGACTTGCTCAAGAAGTTACCTAATGAACAGATGACTTCCACAATGATTTTTTTATCAAACTTGGTACACATGATCCTTATAACATCTTAAGAACATTAGAAACAAGAATGGCCCAAAAAATTGGAGTTATGGCCTCTGAAACCAAAACCCTAATTTTGGTCATCTATGTAGTGAAAACCCTAGCTTTGCTTCCATGCTTTCCAAGTTCTTGTGATTTCTTGACTTCCTTGAACTTTGAGGGATGTAATATGATAAGGGAATATACATGGATCCTCTTGAAATGCTTGGAGGCCTTTGGATTGGCTCAGATGGATCCTTGGATTGCTCAGATCACAAACCCTAGGTGTAGATGAACTTGAACTATGCAGATGAACCAAAAATGCAATATGAGGTGGTATGCTTATGCTAATGCAAAAATGAAAGATCACAAGCCATGGTGTGATATGAGTGAGGGCAAATTTGGTTTGTTTACAACATCATAGTCCATTCTTCTTATGGGTCGGGCCCTTCAGTGTGAACTGGCTCTTCATAATCTTTTGATTTTAAGTACATGATGTCTTCATCAGGGAAGTCAAATCTCATGGGCTGGTAATCATCAATGGGTTGCTCATCCAGATATTCAGACAATACACTACCCTTGATGGCTTTTTGAGATGTGTATTGAATGTCATATTCTGTTAGAATCATTTGTCATCTTGCAACCCTTCCAGTAAGTCCTGGCTTCTCAAATATGTACTTGACGGGGTCCATTTTTGAGATCAACAAAGTAGTGTGAGTCAACATATATTGTCTTAGTCGGCGAGCAGCCCACGCTAAAGAACAACAAGTTTTCTCGAGCAGTGAATAACGTTGTTCACAGTCGGTAAACTTTTTTCTCAGGTAGTATATTACATACTCTTTTCGACCAGACTCGTCATGTTGGCCCAACACACACCCCATTGACCCTTCTAATACTGCCAGGTACATTATCAGAGATCTTCCTTCAATTGGCGGCATGAGGATTGGAGGTTCTTGTAGGTACTCCTTGATCTTGTCAAAAGCTTTCTGACAGTCTTTGTTCCACCTCACTGTTTGTTCCTTTCTTAATAGTTTGAACAAGGGTTCATAGGTTGCAGTGAGGTGAGATATGAACCTTGAGATGTAGTTCAATCTACCTAAGAACCCTCGAACTTCTTTTTCAGTCCTTGGTGCTGGCATTTCCTGAATGGCTTTGACTTTGTCGGGTTCAACCTCAATTCCTTTTTCACTTATAATAAATCCTAGCAGCTTACCGGAACGTACCCCGAATGTGCATTTGTTGGGGTTCAACTTCAGCTGATACTTCCTCAGACGCTTGAACAACTTCAGCAGATTCACCAGATGATCTTCTTCAGTAAGGGACTTGGCAATCATATCATCCACATAGAATTCGATTTCCTTGTGGATCATATCGTGGAATAATGTTACCATAGCCCGTTGATAAGTTGCACCGGCGTTCTTCAGTCCAAACGACATTACTTTGTAACAAAATGTGCCCCAAGGTGTGATAAAGGTTGTTTTCTCCCTGTCTTCGGGTGACATCTTAATCTGATTATACCCAGAAAATCCATCCATGAAAGAAAATACCGAGAACTGAGCTGTTTTGTCGACCAATACATCAATGTGAGGTAATGGAAAATCATCCTTCGGGCTAGCTCTGTTTAGGTCCCGGTAATCCACACACATATGTACCTTGCCATCCTTTTTAGGCATGGGTACAATGTTAGTAACCCACGGTGGGTAACTAGTTACAGCAAGGAATCTGGCGTCCCACTGCTTTTTGTACTTCTTCCTTAATCTTCATGGCCATATCCGAGGGAGTATGGTGTAGCTTTTGTTTAACCGGTGGGAAATTTTCTTTCAATGGTAGCATGTGCATGAAAATATCCGTATCTAGACCTGGTATGTCTTGATAGGACCAAACAAAGACGTCGACGTATTCCCGAAGCATGTTGATAAGCTGTTCTTTTACTGGAGCTTGCAGACTGGCCCCAATCTTCACCTCTTTCAAATCCTCCTCAGTACCAAGATTAACAGTTTCAATCTCCTCCTGATAAGGAGTAATCACTTTCTCTTCTTGCCTCAACAACCTGGCCAACTCTTCAGGCAACTCGTAGTCTTCATCAACCCCTTCATCTGCTTGATTAATTGGATTGTCAAAGTCATACAAGGTCATAGCAGTGCTGTTGTCGGTGCAATCTGGAGGATAATCTCTACAAGGGTTGAGATTTGTTCTTTTCAGTGATCAATTTTAATCTTGTTTAGAAAAAATGAAGTTATTATTTTGAAAACATTGCCATTTTATTGTTTTGTGCGAAAAATAACAAAAATGAAAAGACAGTGAGCGAAGAAGAAAGTTGTTTGCAAAAGATGTCCATTGTTCATTGATATTTCGTTTTCACAAAATACAAATATGGCCCTATTACAAAATGAGTCCTGACACCTTGGGCAAGATGCAGGACTTGATGCATGCTAAAGCAGGAAATAATAATTACTCTGTAGGAGTAACTCTTATAATTTCTTGGGAAGACCAGTTAAGGACTTGTTGGCCCGGGATCCTTGGACGAATCCAGCTCTCCAGGTTGAGGTTGCTTTCAGCCTCTTCTTCCACGTTATTGACAGCATCTGGGGTTAGAATCCCCCCACTTACGAACTTGGGCTCCTTAGCATCCTCTGCTTGATCTTGTCGGAATGGTTTGTAACCCAAACCGAATCTGTCCTCCTTCTTCTCTACTGGTAGCAGCTTGCCCCAACCTTGGGCATTTCCATCTTCAACAACCTTTCGAGCTTGTTGATAGGAGACAATTGAAGTACCCATCCTATCTTCCTGGGATGCAGCAAATACTTCCGTTGTCGCCTCATTGACGTTCAATGCTTCAAAACCATGGCTCATGGTCTCGTGAATTTCACCATCCATCTCAATGTATTTGTAGGTGGCCAGATGGCTAACAAAAATATCCTATTCACCACAGATTGTGATAATTTTCCCTTCCCACTCATATTTTAATTTCTGGTGAAGGGTCGACGTAACTTACCAGCGGCGTGAATCCATGGTCGACCCAACAAACTGCTGTAGGCCGGCTGAATGTCCATCACGTAGAAAGTAGTTTGAAAGACCTGGGGGCCAATTATCACAGGAAGCTCCACCTCTCCAAGAACATACCTCTTGGAACCATCAAAATCTCTAACCACCAGATTGCTTGGTCGGAGAGTTATACCATCATATTCAAGCTTAACAAGGGCTTTCTTTGGCCAGACATTGAGTGACGACCCAACGTCAACTAGAACATGTGAAAGCACAGCCCCTTTACACTCCATAGTGATGTGTAAATCCTTGTTATGATGACGACCTTCCGTAGTCAAATCAGCGTTGGTGAAGCCTAGCCCATGGCTAGTATTAACATTAGATACCATTGTCTCTAGTTGATTCACCGTGATTTCCTCAGGCACGTAGGCTGCGTGCAAGACTTTAAGTAATGCATCCCGATGGGCTTCGGAACACAGCAGCAATGATAAAATGGAGATCTTGGAAGGAGTCTGGTGGAGCTGATCCACAACCTTATAGTCGCTTCTCTTGATTATTCTCATAAATTCATCCACATCTTGATCAAAGGATGTTTTATGGGCTTCTTTCAAAACTGGTTCTTCCGACACCACATTTTTTCCTTTAGCTTTGGCAGCAGCCTCTGCCTCAACATTAATTCTTGGAACTTGTGACGCGAATAGACGTCCGCTTCGGGTGAAGCCTCCGCCTCCCCCGACATTATCAACCTGTGGTGTATGAGTTGAAGAATCAAGAAGGATTTTCTCCCCGTTGCAATAGAGGTCTGAACTATAGTGCCATGGTACAACATTATCTTTTTCATATGGAATGGGTCCGGGTACCGTGATGGTGACTGGACTGACTGCAGCAGAGGTAGGCACTGCTATTGTCTGTGGATCGTAATATATGGTGACGGGACTTCTGATCTTTGGTGGTGGTGAATGATTGAAGTTGGGTTGTTGCTGAGATTGTCACTGAAAATTGTTGGAATCAGGGACCATTGCTGGGTCGTAGTATATGGT
Source organism: Lathyrus aphaca (assembly GCA_963966055.1). NCBI lineage: Eukaryota > Viridiplantae > Streptophyta > Magnoliopsida > Fabales > Fabaceae > Lathyrus > Lathyrus aphaca. The sequence continues at coordinate 528,967,064 of OZ014521.1, forward strand.
GACTGTGGAGATGTCGTTGTTAATGGTTGTTATAGTTGTAGAAGCGGATACGGTTGAACTAGTGTTTGTTGAAGCGGTGGAAGAGATGATTGTTGATTTTGTATACGAGTTTGTTGGAACAATTGTCTTTGAAGTTGTAGGAGGAGTGTTTGTTGTTGATGTAAAAGGAGTTGCTGATGTTGTAGAAACCGTTGATGTTATCTGCAGGATACCTTCTCTGATAAGGCCATTGATGCCACTTCTTAAACTTGCCCACCCATTGACGGAAACTTTGTAAGATTCACAGCAGGCCTCACAACCTGGGAACACCTGGCATTTTAAAATCTTAGCTTTAACCTCTACCAGAGGTGTTTGAATGTTTGCAGTATCTTCAATCAAATTTATGGGTTGATCCTCCTCAATTGCATTTATCCTTGGCCCACCGTGGCTGGGCATAGGATTCTTTGTAACGTTAGGAGGTGGTGCAAAATTTAAAGCCTTTGAGTCAACTAGATCATGGACCTTCATGTGCAAAGCTCTGCACTTTTCTGTAGTATGGCCAAGTGCATTAGAATGGAAGGCACATCTGGCATTGACGTTGTTATTTCTCGGAAGGTTCTGAGGATCTGGTGGAGCCAGAGTCCTTAATTCAACAAGATTAAGCTTCAAAAGTTATGGTAACAAAGTGACATAGGGCATTGGAATAGGCTCAATTACCCTGTTGACTTGAGATGGCCTTTGCTGGAAAGGACGCTGTTGTTGGTTGTTGTTGTTGTTATAGGACCTTTGTTGAGGAAAATGTTGTTGAGGGAACTGTGGTGGTTGCGGGGTGTATTGTTGTTGAGGAGGTGGAGTAGGAATTGTGACAGCAACAATTGATCTTGGCATATACCTGGGCCTTCCTCTGCCCATGTGTACTGAATTAGTTTCACCCGACCTTCGAGGCCCTGCAAAAGGTTTCCTTGTGCTGCTTGAGCTGGCGCCGTTATAAGAAATCTTTCCCATTTTTAATAAACTCTCAATCCTTTCTCCAGCTATGACCACATCTGCAAAGCTAGTGGAAGAGAAAGCAGCCAACCTATCAATGTATATCCCATGTAGGGTGTTCATAAACATATCTTCCATTTCTCTTTCCGACATTGGAGGTTGAATGGAAGCAGCTAATTGTCTCCATCTCTGAGCATACTCTCTGATGCTTTCCCTGGAGGACTGTGACATACCCATTAGAAGAGTTCTGTTAGGAGCCATGTCTAGATTGCATTGGTATTGGCGAATGAAAGCCTCGGCCAAATCTTTCCAATTTCTAATGGTTTCCCTAGTCAGATGAGAGTACCACTCACGGGATGCCCCTTTCAAGCTATCCTTAAAATAGAACATCCATAGCTTTTCATCCATAGTGTAGACCTTCAATCTTCCCAGAAAGGATTGAAGATGGGTACGAGGGTAAGAGGTTCCATTATATCTTTCAAAGCAGGGAGGTTTGAATTTGTGAGGAATTCTTACTCCCTCCACCAGCCCCATATCCATAACATCAAAACCTAAGGAGTTTTGAGACTCCAGAGACCTCAGCTTTTCTGCTATCTCGTCCAAGCGACAATCATAGACTTCATCTCCTGCCCCAACTACAGTGAATTGTTCCTCCTGAGGGTCCTCTTGCAAGGCACGCCCTCCAGTATTACCCTGGGTATTCTTGATAGCATTAATGACAGGGTTAAGATGAGGTCCAAACTCCGGGGGACCAGTACGAGGCTGTACATGATCATTATTGCTAGTACCCACTGTACCTGGGTGGTTTTCTTCAGGAGTTTGTCGCTCGACCAACTCTCTTAATCTTTCTTGGATTTGGGCCAACCCAATCATTACTTCCATGAACTGGTTCATCTGAGCCCTCATTCCAGTTCTTTCATTAGCCATCTGGGTTCTCACATCAGTCAAATCTTGCTGAACCTAGTCCATCTGTAAGCTCGGAAGGTTGTTTCTTGTCGGATACCGGTGAACTCGGTTGATAGGGAAAACTCTCCTACAAGCAATGTTTCCTAAAACCACAACAAAGTGAGAAACAACAAAAACAAATACCTACAAAACAAAGAAAAGAGGTTAGTATGCAATGCAGGATGTCTATTTGTCTTCCAGGGGTATCCGGTTTGGTTCTTTGGTTTTGACCTTCCAAACCTCGAGGAATGATGATATTGGAGAGAGATGAAGCCCACCATATATTACAAAATGTAAAGATACATAGTTTTGATTACAACAAGTCCCCATGGTGGGTCAAAATACAACAACAAAAGTACAAACAAAATGAAGTACAAATACAAAGAAATCAAACATCCAGCCCATAATCATCCTCTCTGACTTCCTTCAGATGAGCATCAGTCACTGGTCCAACTGGATGCTCTATGATGGTCCTGATAAGAAGGTTCCTGGTAGCAATGGTACTGGTCAACTTTTTATACTTGTCTTGGTCTTTTGATCTCTTCAACCCCGCCCGGAGTTTCAACTCAGAGATTTCCTTCTGTGCTGCTGACAAGGCTTCCTGATTCTTCTTCTCATTAGCTTCCAGCTGCTCTATCTTAGCCTGTGTCTTCTGATCCTCCTGTGAACGAGCCTCAGTGATCTGATCCATCTAGCCTGACTCTCTTCCAAATAGTGCTCAGCTCTGGCCTTCTGAATATTGGCTTCCTTGCAAGCATTCTTCAACACTAACTCCCCTGCTCTAGCCCTTCTGATGTAATCATCCGTCTTCTCAATCTTGGTCATATGATCGATCCGGAGCTTCTCCAACCTTTCATTGTCCACACGACTATCATTCCTCTCCTAGAGGGTCTTCTTCAGAGCTTCAGAAAGTTGAGTATTCCTTTCCTTCAACTTTTCAAACTCTTCTAAACTGACTATGGCTATAGTCTCTACTGCTGATGGTCCAGGCACATCCTCCAGGGTGAATGGCATGCGGGTAATCTGTCCTCTGATACGAGACCAACCAATATACTGAGCTGAAGCTATATTGTTGCACTTGCCAAGAATGGCAGTCCCTTTTGTCTGAATGTTATCCCAAGCCCAGGCTGCTTGTCGGGCAATGGCATGATTATGCTGAATGTCACAGTAAAGGGTTTCTGATAAGTATTTCTCTCTTGGTGGATGTACCAAAGCATACCCTAATTGCCTTTTGAATAGGAAAGGATTGTAGTTTATGCAACCCTTCACTCCAATCAGAGGTACATTGGGATACTGCCCATAACTGGTGATTATATCTCTGCCATTGGTGTTCTGAGTGCACCACCTGATGTCTTCTGATGTAAGGGCAATCATTCTCTTAGCCCAGTTTCTTGACTGATGAGGATTCAAGAAAGCTTCTGACTTTGGCAAGTTCCTCAATAGCCAACAGTAGAAGAGAGGTGCACAACATCTGACTAATCTTCCCCTCTGCTTCTCATTCCTCTGATGCACTGAGTAATAGAAATCCCCTAGCAAGGTAGGAATTGGATTCTTCAACAAGAAGAGATGGATAGAACTCTTGATTACAAACTTAGGTTCGTCTGCAAACAAGATGATACCATATATGCTAAGGGCCAAGAGAGCACAAACAGTGTCCCACTTCCCTACTGCAGCATGAATGGTGGCCTGAGTAATCAAGAATTCCAAATGGAGGCCTGGGATTCCAGCCCTAGTAGTCATATTTTGATCAATGATTGTGGCTTCCAAATATAGAGCCCTAGTTATGTCTTCGTTCCTGGGAGCAGTCATCTCAGGGTTGAAAGGAATCCCTCTCCTGATGGGGACACCCAACAACATGGAAAACTCCTCTAACAAAGGACCCAACTGAAAGTCTGGAAAAGTAAAACATCTGAGTGGAGGGTCATAGAACTGAAGGCAAGTGTGGATCATACTCCTCTGTGATGCATCCAAGTCCATGATCATGTCTATGATACCACCATAATGCTACCTGAATAAGGGGAAATGATCATGAGTGATGAGTGTTTGAATTTTTCTGATGCCTGCCAGAGAGGGCTCAAAGAAGTGATATGTAATGTTGCTTTTCCTGGATGGGTCCATACTGGTAATGGATGCTGATGAAGATGACTGAGGAGAAATGCTGATGAAGGTAACTGATGAAGGTACTGAAGAGAAGCTAGCTGGTGAATATATCTGATGAAGATGTCTGAGCAGAAGAACAGTCAAAACCAAACCAAAGATAAGATGCGGATACCCTGTAAAACAAATAGACAAATGTTAAAATGATGCAAAATGATGTATGCAGAGTGATATGCAAGGGTTTGTGATCAAGTGTTGGATATGTTATCTGCCTCGATAGGGTCCATGTGTGTTCATAAATCCAGATGAAGGTTTAGAGAACCAATAACCGGGTGGGGACTCAAATAAAGAGTCACAAATCCAGGGTTTCACAAGAACAGTCCAAAATGATGTAACCTTTAAAACAAATCTAGTAACAGTGTAGGATGAGGCCAAGGGTTCCTGCAAACCTGTAAACATCCCAACCCCCCTCACATGTATTGTTCTAGAACAAGGATCCACAAAGTTGGATCAGTTATGAGAAGTGTAAACACTTCTAACCCGGAGGTACAATGTTTACAATAATCATAAAGGATCCTCCTCTAATTCACCTCAGATGCTGAAGGTCATCTAAAAGGTCATCCAGACTTAACAGGCTTCCCAGATAGCCCTAGTACTACAGGAAATCCGTAGCACAAAGTTCTCAAGAAGAAACCCATGTATGAATTGTGTTCCATATTCCCGCACCAGACCGAAATGGAATGGGAAAGAATATGAAGTCACTTTATCCTATGTGTCACTCAGGCTCCCGGTATGGAACCTTACTCACTGAATAACCCTCCCACCAGGACAAACAGAAGATCCAACACATGATATGATGATAATAGTATGTAATGCATAAAAACAGTAAATGAAAGTAATAAATAAAGCTGTATAGAAAGCAATAAATAAAGCAATAAACAAAAAGCACACATAACACATAACACCCTATAAACACAAACCAAACAAGCGCTAGGAGGAACCCACAAAAAGAACCAAGATCCCTGGTTGCAAAATAAGTCTCCCCAGCAACGTCGACAAGCTGTCGCTCCCGGTGATTTGCATCCCGGTGCAGACGCGAACGGTCGGTGAAAAGAAAAAATGAAATGAATTAAATAGAGTCGCCAGCTAGGCATTTTTATCCCGAAGGAAAGGTAATGCTGCATAAACCTAGAAAAAGATGGATAAGACGGTTGAGAACCAGAGAAACTGAGAAAGGGGGTTGGTTACAACCTGGGAAGGTATTAGCACCCAGATTGTCCGTCGTACTCGACGGGATCCACGCTTACAAGATTGTGTTTAAAGGGGTAGGTGTATGTGCTATCTGTGTGCAAAAGCTATCTGGAACTGAGGCTTTTAAAGAATGCTGAAAGAGGGGGAAGACACATAGACTTTTGTTCGATAACGGTTAAGTTATGCCTACGTATCCTCGCGTGCAATGAGGAAGTCAGAACACCGTAGTTCGACTCAAAGAGATTGAAAATAAATTTACTGTGAACTGCTTACTTGTCTATGCTCAAGTGTATGACTCGTCTGGCTCGAGTGCTAACTGTCTTGCATTAGACAGAAGAAGCAAGTTCTCATTTGTGAATGAGTGTGATGAGAAAAGAATCCCGGAGGAGATGATTATTGTTTGTTTTTGGTGTTTTGAGTTTTTTATTGTTTTTGGTGTTTTGCATAAGTTAATGAGCTTGGGCCTAAATCAAGGGTTATAAACTCATTATATCCTCCCTGATTAGGGATAATGAGCTTACTTAAGTATGAGATAAGCACCTCAACCTAACTACCATGATGATGTAGGATTAAGATCATTAACCTACTTGTGATTAATTAGATATTTGGTTTTTGGTTTTTTTGTTTAGTGTTAAGTAATGAGTTTAATCTCTAATCACAGATTAGTGAACTCATTACACCATCCTAATAAAAGGATAATAGATGAAAGCACTTAAGCTGAGGAAGATACCTCAACTTAATCCATGGTTAGGGATTAAATTCATTATATAACAAGCCTTTATTAAATGGATTTTAATTAAAGGGTGAGATTAAGAATTGGATTTTATGGTTTGTAAGACAACTTGAGGGGGACTTGCCCATTAAAGCCTAGGGTTAGTCCTTCTTAACCATAAGGAATAATTAGAACCCTAATCTAAGGCCCAAGTTACAAGATGAAGTCTTAGTGATTATTAAAGTGATTTGATTAAGAGGTTTAAACAAATTAACGGTTTAACATTTAGAATTAAAGTTATACACTTCATCCTAAGAGAAGGATGCAAGCATAACCCTAATTCCAAAGTCCAAAAACTTTAAGAGTTTAGTCTCTGATTATTGAGATGAGAAGAGAGACTCAAGGAGACTCAAAGGTAAAAAGCTAGGGGGGACTATACACAACCCTAAAAGTTATCATGCTTGGATATCCTATGGTTTGTTGGGTTTAGGAGAAAATAATATTCAAGGAAGCCACCAATGGAAGAAGCAGATGAAAGGAGGAGGAAGCAGAAGAATAAGTTACTTACTTCCTAAGAAGATAAGTGGCTCAAAGGAAGAAAATGATAAAGATGGAACATAAGTGAAATTGATTCACTTCAAAGACACACAAAATGCATATGAAATAAATAAGAAGAAGTGAGAGGTGAAGGCAAATCCCCCTCCCAAAATAAGTTACCAAAAGTTCCTGAAAAGTTAGTATGAATGCATAAGGTATAAAGCATAAAGAAATGAAATGAAATGAGATGCAAAGACCAAAGTCAGAAGTGATTATGCAATGCAAATGGAATATGAGATGATGCAATGTCATACAATGTGCATATGAATGATCATACAAAGATGAGATGTCATGAAATCATGCTTAGAAGCTCGGAAACACATGGATGTTTATGAAATGAAATGAATGCAAGACATAGAAAATGAATGAATAAATGACCAAGCAATGTTCTAACATGTCCTAAGATGTCTAAGATGACATATGAATGCTTGAAATCTCATGGCAAGTTCATGTGATGATGAATATGCAAGGTAAATACAAATGGACATGAGAAATTAGGGTTTTATGGACATGTGAGATGCAAATGGACAAAACAGAAGCATACAACATGATAAAAAATTGAAACCAAGCTCAATCAAACCCTAAACCTATATTAGGTCACACCCCAAAGGAGAAGGTCAGAAACTAATCCTATTGAAAGTTATGATTTTTCTAAGTTTGCTAGGTTTTTTGGGTGATTCTCAAAGAAAAATGCAAATCAATTTGAAAATGCAAGATAAATTCATGAGGAAAATAACCTAGAAACTACATGCAATATGTGAAATGATGCAAAACGATCAAGTTCAAACTCTTCTTGGTTAGGCAGAAATGATTTTTCAAAGTTAGGGTTAACAATTATGATTTTAAAGAACCCTAATTCAAAGAAAATTGTGAAATTATGATCAAACCTAAAAAGAAATTTGTATGAAGAGTTTGAAAATGTTTCTAAATGTATTGGAATGATTCCTGATTTTTTTGGTGATTTTAGAAACCTAAATGCATTTTTAATTAATTAAAATACTTTAATTAATTAAAAATATTTTTAAAAAATACTTTTTATATGCAAAAAATAAAATAAAAATCATTTTCAGGTTAAGAAAAATATTTGAAATCAGAATGCAAAGTTTCATATTTTTGTGATGTGTTTTGGTATTTTTAATAAATTATGCAAAAGAAATGAAAATAAAATAAAATAAAATGAATTAAAATGGGAGGTAATCATATCCAATGGTCCATATTCAAACCTAAGGGAAAGGGGTTGACCGCGCGCGTTAATCAATGGCCAGGATTCAATCTAATTTAATTTATTAATTAATCCTAATTTAAACTAATTAAACTGAATTAAAATTAATGGAGAAATCTGGGCCACTCAATCTCCTAAACTAAACACAATCCAAGGGTCCACAACGCATCTGGAGATTAAACCCTAATTAGGAATCACTTTTAGGTGATCAGAGGGGAGCTCCGGTCATCTTCTCCGGCCATCCAAAAACCCTAATTCTCTCTACATGCCACCCCAACCCAAATTAGTTGCCCAAAAACACTCCCCATACATTATTCAGCAAAATCACTCATCAAACATCATTTATATCTCAGAAATCAAGCAAATCGAATCAAAACATTTTTAAGGGCAAAGTTTCAGAACGACCATACATGCTCATTTCTCAACCATTTTCGAAACCAAACATATCAGAATGATCAGGTGAACATGAAGATTGATATTTTAACTTAAATAGCAAGTTCTGGAAAAAATGTTCTTGAGGTATATTTGAGATGAAGCTTTGCAGTTTTGAGCTTTCTGGCCTCCTCCCTTGTGCAAATGAAATTCAAAGGACCCCCTGAGGATGATGTGATTCTTAGAACAAGTTTATGATGGTTGCTTTGAAGTGTTTGGTGAAGTTTTTTTTTAAGTTTGATGGTTGTGTTTTGAGTTTCGAAGAAGGGAAGGTTTTTGATAATTTTATGAATTCTGAGTTCTCCAATGTTTCAGGCTTGAATGTGTTATGAAATCAGCTCCTTAGGGTTTGCATAAGAGGTTGTGATTGGTCAGAGAGTGGGTGGTGGCTCAGTTTGATTGGTATGGGAGGAAATGCAAAATTTTCAAATTTGTGTACTTGAGGTATGGGCATGGTGCAGAGCTGTTTCAAGGGGTGTCTTGGCCTCAGCAGAGTTTGTAGAAGACCCTTGGATCAAAAGATTGCAGCTGGAAGGCTTAGATGAAGAGATGTCATGCTTTATGCAATTTTCCAGCTTTAGTGTTTCTTGTGAATCAAGCCATGAAATGCTTCAATCCCTGGGCCAATTATGATCTTGGCAAGTTGAATTAACATGTTATGACATAATTAAGCACATTAGAGGTTACTTAGAAGCTTGAAATGCCAATATGCAAAAATCCCTCTTTGACATGAACTTGAAAATTATGTGATTTTTGCCAACTTTGAAAGGCCATATCTTGAGTTCTAGGATGAATCAAGACATTTTATAGAACTTTTTGAAAAGGGAAAGACCTAATCTACAACTTTCATGTCCAAGAATTTTACATTTGAAGCATTTTTGGTCATGAAAGAGGAGGTTGAAAATCTTTCCCAAAATGGAAAGTTTGCATTTCAAGTCATTTCCAAAAATGGCAAGTTTGCAATTGGCTTAAAATTATTCAATCTTGTGAACTTCCCACCACTTCAAAGATCAAATAAAGATCATAGAACTTCAATTTGATGAAAATGACCCTTTGGTTCCATGGTTGGGGGCCTCAGATGCCCTGATTTTGACTTAACTTACTCAAGAAGTTACCTAATGATCAAATGACTTCCACAATGAGTTTCTTCATAAAACTTGGTACACACGATCCTTATAACATATTAAGAACTTTAGAAACAAGAATGACCAAAAAAATTGGAGTTAAGGCCTCTTAAACCAAAACCCTAATTTTGGTCATCTGTGTAGTGGAAACCCTAGCTCTGCTTCCATGCCTTTGCCAATATTTGTGATTTCTTGACTTCCATGAACTTTGGGGAGCAAAATATGATCATAGAACACACATGAACCCTCTTGGAAACCTTCAAGACCATTTGGATGGCTCAGATTGATTCTTGGATTGCCCAGGTCACAAGCCCTAAATGCAGATGAAAATGGACTATGCAGTGAAGCAAATATGCAATATGAGATGTAATGCTTAATATTAAAACAAAAATGAAAGATCACAAGCCATGGTGTGATGAAGAGTGAGGGAAAATTTGGGGTGTTTACAGTTACTAAGTAAAAGAGGGGTACCCTTAGGAATTAGATCACTTAAATTGTTTGTCTTGTTTGCTTTATATTATCTGTTGGGATTTTGTGTGAATGATCCTAACCCGGATCTAATATACCCTAGGTAAATGGAAATAGACAAAGGAAACTGTACGATGTATACCGTTATGTTTGATCTGGTGGCCATAGTTAGTGTGACTTCTTGGTTGGTGCTTATATTCCTTAAGTAAGTTAAGGATAATATGGGGTTGCCATATGTTGTCAATACACTAACTGGCCTTTAGAACCCTAGTTATCCCATCTTGGCCTTTAGAAAGTAGTGAGATATCCGGCTTTGGAGAAGTATAAAGTTGGTTGATACTCGATGCTACGCTCATTGAGATCCTAAACTTGGAGGGTTTTGGTTGGCAAGTAAGTTGCCTACTGAACAACCACCCTTGGGAAGGATCAATGATATTGAGATCCCTTAGAACTCGATTACTTTTGTAGGACATGATGAACCATCTAAACTTCAGGGGAGGGTACTTACCTTTAAATCTCATGCAAGCCTTCAAACCTAAGGCTATTGTGTGACTTGTTTGTGTGTGCCACATGTTTTTGATTGAGCATGACATCATGACATCATGACATCATAAGCATAGCATTTTCACTCCTGGATCAACTTTGTAGGAATACCTTCTAAGCTTAAGGAATTGGTCTCTCAAGTTTCTGAAAACTCCCGATTCATCAAGAAGCATGGTTACCTACTGGATCTAGTCACTTCAAGGTTCAATGAAGATATGATGAGTGTCCTATTTCAGTTCTTTGATCCTAAACATCATTGCTTCACATTCCCCGACTATCATCTGGTTCCTACAATGGAGGAGTTCTCCAAACTACTGGGTATACCTATCCTTGACCAGAGAACTTTCACAGGCTTAGAGAAGGAGCCTAAACCGGAAGTCATTGCTGTAGCCCTACATTTGAAGAAATCAGACATTGTCCTAGAAACGAGAAGTGGAGTTAAGGGTATTCTTGCTAAGGTATTGATGGAGAAAGCTCAGGTGTTCTTGTATGCTATGAGCTATGATGCTTTTGAGGAGATCTTAGACCTATTGATCTATGGCTTAGTGTTGTTCCCTAATCCAGACCAGTTCATAGACGTACACGCCATCAACATATTCCTGACTCGCAATCCAGTGCCTACATTACTTGGAGATATCTTACATTCTCTTCACACTCGTACTACGAAGGCGATAGGAACTCTGATGTGTTTCATAACTTTACTAGCTAGGTGGTTTATTTCTCACCTTCCTTGACCAGTGATGAAGAATTAACAAGGGTTAAGGTGGTCTAAGAGGATCATGTCACTTTCTCATTCAGACATTCATTGGTGCTCTCGATCTATGGAGAATGTTACTATCATCGACCATTGCAGGGAGTTCCCTAATGTGCCACTCCTAGGCATAAGAAGGGGCATTACCTACAACCCTTCTTTAGCTCTACGTCAGTTTGGTTATGCTCGGAGTAATGGTCCTCATGACACTCTTATTCAGGGTATTGTGTTCGACTACGACAACAATCTTCAGGGTTACCATCAAAGGTTTATACGAGCTTGGAACAAGGTGAATATGATTGATAGAAAGACTCTAGAGCCAAAGTATTCTATTCCTATGGAGCCTTATCTCAGATGGGTGCGATCTCGTGTTCAGACTCTTATGATGCCATATCCTGTTGTTCTACCAGTCACTATGGAGCCTGTTTCTGAAGGAGATGTTCCTTATACCATCCTTCATCCAGACATGCCCACTGATTTAGAAGAGTTGCAGAAGTCCTGGATTCAGTTGCGGGAGCAAAGGGATACTTTTGAGACTCATTTCAGAGCTAGTCAAGAAAGAATTCTGGAGCTGACAAGGCAACTTCACGAGGAGTGGAACCTCAATACATACCTCAACCCAAAGAGGAAGCGTCCATGGGAGACTTAAAACCCCATATATTTATTTTTGTACTTTATTGTTATTTCTTTTTATTGTAAGCCCAAGGGAAAATTTATATTAAACATTTACTAATAAGAGTTTGTTTTTGTTTTTCTTTAAACAAATTTAAATCATGTGGTCCTTGAAAACATTGCATAAACATATACATACCATATCATTACATCACAAGTTTCTTATAAACATGTATCTTATCTTCTCGTTGTTTATTTCAGCATAAATGGATTTCGAACAAACTGTCAAAGATCTCCGGACTCAGAATGCCCAATTTCAAGAGATGATTCTGAATTTTTCCAAGGGACAAGATGAGCTGAAGGCACTTCTAACCAAGAAAAAGAAGAAGACCAGAAAATCAGCTGGTTTCATCAACCTAGGTAGAAGATTCAGAGCCCCAATCAAGACAGATGTTGAGGTGGAAAACCCTGGAGATAAAAGTTCTACAGAAGAGGAAGGGAGTCAACACGGTACTACTGTGAATTCTGATTCTGAGGAAAATTATTACCATGACCCTTCAAGTGAAGAGAAGTATAGGATACTGGAGGGCCGGATGAATGCTATAGAAATACAGAAGACTTATGGGTTTGACTTTGAGGATTTGAGCTTGATTTCTGGAGTCTCCATCCCTATTGGTTTCAAGGTTCCTACTTTTGTGGTGTATGATGGTATGTCATGTCCAAAATTGCATCTGAGATCTTATGTCAGGAGAATTCAACCACATACTCCTGATAAGAAGTTATGGATGCATTTCTTTCAAGAAAGTTTGTCTGGATCCCAACTGGAGTGGTATTATCAACTGGAGAGTACCAACATTCGTAACTGGAATGATCTTGCTGAGGCTTTTCTTAAGAAGTACCAATATAATTCTGATTTAGCACCAACTCGCGTGCAGCTCCAGAGTATGTCCATGGGTGCTAAAGAAAGCTTCAAGGAGTATGCTCCGAAGTGGAGAGATCTGGCTAGTAGAGTTCAACCCCCTTTGACTGACATGGAATTGGTTGATATGTTTATGAGTACGTTGACTGGTCCTTTCTATAGTCATCTCATTGGAAGCTCATCCTCTGGTTTCACTGAGCTGATAATGACTGGAGAACGTGTGGAGAGTGGGATACGAAGTGGAAAGATTCAGATGGATACTTCTTCAAGTACCACCAAGAAGCCTTCTAATGGGAAGAAGGAATCCAATGCTGTGTATGGCCACCATGGTCGTAATAATCGTAACCAATATGTGGGAGCTATCCTGATTTCTAATCCTACATCTGCACCACAAGAGCAGCAGCAAAATAGTCAACCCAAGCCTAAGAGGCAATTTACAAAGATCAATATGTCGTTGGCTCAGGCTTTGTAATACATGTTTAAAGGAGAGTTGATTACTTTTAAGGACCCTCCTCAGAATACCAATACTTCCTCTCCTCGTTACAATTCAATGCAAGGTGTGCATATCATTCTAATAGTCCTAGATATGATACTAACAGTTAATGGGCCTTGAAGAACAAAATTCAGGATATGATTGAAAATGGAGAAATTAAGTTTGACCCTCCTGAAACTCCTAATGTGATTACTGCTCCTATGCCTAAACATGAAAAGACTGTTAATGTTGTTGATGAGGTTTCTTATGTTCGTACTGTGGCTGAAATAACTACTCCTCTATCCATTGTCAAGAAGAAACTTGTGCAAGCCAGTTTATTTCTGGGTTGCAATGAAGATTGTTTTTACTGTGCCTACAAACCTGATAGTTGTTGGAAGCTAAGAGCAGGTATTCAACACCTGATAGACAACTATACTATATTGTTTGAGAAGACCCCTTCTATAGAGCGTTTATGTGGAGGTCTGTCTCAAGATGTGAAGATTGAAGATGTGGCTATGGTTGATAAGATTCCCGTGAAGATTACTTCCAAAGGTCCAGTGAGGATCACTTCTAAGGGTCCTGTGAAGATTACTGCTGAGCCAAAGGTAGCTCCAATGATTATTACCACTCCTAGTCCTATCCCATATACTTCTGATAAGGCTATACCTTGGAATTATGGTTCTGATGTTTATATCCATGGTGTCAAGCAAGATCCTTTGACTAATACGCATGTTATTGATGTTAATCTTGATGTTGACAATATTGTTGGATCCAGTAAGGTTACTAGAAGTGGAAGGATTTTCTCCCCAGAGGATACCTCAAAGACTACTACTATTCCAGTTCATATCTCTAACTCTGGGCCAAGTACTGAGGCTCGTGGAGAAGGACCAGTAATTGAACCTGTTCAAGCTGAGACACCAGCTAGTGAAGATCTCTCTAAGCAGATGGAAGTATTGAAGATCATCCGCAAGAGTGATTATGATATTGTTGACCAGTTAGGGCATACTCCCTCAAAAATCTCCATGTTATCTCTGCTATTATGTTCTGAAGCCCATGCCAAGGATTTAATCAAGTTCCTGAAGACTACTCATGTACCACATGAAATATCTGTAGACCAATTTGAAAATTGTGTTGCTCATCTGACTAGTGATAATGGTTTAAGTTTTTCTGATGCTGATCTGACTCCTGCTAAAAGAAACCATAATAAAGCCATGCACGTCTCCATTGAGTGTAGGGGCACTACTTTGTCTCATGTGTTGGTGGATAATGGTTCTTCATTGAATGTATTACCCAAGGAGGTTCTGGACAAACTCAACCTGAAGGATTTGGTATTAAGGCCAAGTAATGTGGTGGTGAGGGCCTTTGATGGTTCAAGACGAATGGTGCATGGAGAGGTGGATCTTCCAATCAAAGTAGGCTCTCAAGTATTTGATTCCACTTTCTATGTGATGGATATTCATCCTGCGTACTCCTGTTTTCTTGGGTGCCCCTGGTTCCATGGGGCAGGTGCTGTAACTTCCACTTTACATCAGAAATTGAAGTATCCAGTGAAGGGAAAGATTGCCACTGTTTATGGGAAAGAGAATACATGGTCAGTCATGTGAATACTTTCAAATATGTTGAGATGAAGGGTGAATTTATTGAGACTCCTTGCCAGACGTTTGAAGTAGTTCCTCAAGCTGTTCCTGTTACTGAAGCCATCCCTGCTGCTAAAAAAGTTCATGTGATTACTAGAGTAACTCCTACAATGGCCTCTTTCAAGGATGCTAAAGTTGTGGTTGAAGAAGGTGGTTGTACTATTTGGGGTCAGCTTCCTGACATTCCTTACAAGTCTGACAAGTTTGGTTTCGGTTTTACTGCAGAATCTCAGAAAGCTGTTCATCGTGCTCGTGCTGCTCATATCACTAATAGAGGAATCATAAAGGACGAAGTCAATGCAATGGGAGATTATGATGAAGATTACAACCTGGATGATTAGATCTTTCCTACCATTGGTGATGGACTCCACAACTGGAAGGCTGAATACGTTATTCCTATCTCTTTTAGTCAGGAGTAAATGCTATTTTGTTTTTCTAAATTTAATTTTTGTAACTTTGAACAATTAAATACTCATAAGCCTTGTGCCTTTCCCGGGGCACAATGGTGTGCTTGCCAGGGTTGTCATTTCATTTGCATATTTTCATTCAATAAAATCAATGGATGTTTCTCGCATTCGTAAATATTGCGCTCTTTGTCTTTATTTTACTTTTTCCTTTTATTCAAAAGCTATGTGTTATTACACACACCCATGTCACTAAAATGCAGATCCTCATCCACTCTGGATCCTGTTGATAATAGTTCTTCTATTGCCGATTATGAATTCGAGAATCTGATCTATCAAGCCGAGGATGGAAAGGAGGGAGATTATGAAGTACCTGTAGAGCTGGCTAGATTGCTACAACAAGAAGAGAAAGCTATACAGCCACATGAGGAATCAATTGAAGTTGTGAATCTGGGAACTGAGGAAAACAGGAAAGAGGTCAAGATAGGTGTTGAATTAGAAGATGATGTTAAGAAAAGATTGATTCAGATGTTACGTGACTATGTGGAAATTTTTGCTTGGTCTTATGAAGATATGCCAGGGCTGGATACTGATATTGTGGTTCACCGTCTACCAGTGAAAGAGGATTGTCGCCCAATAAAACAGAAAGTTTGTCGCATGCGTCCTGGAATATCAGAAAAGATTAAGGTAGCGGTGATGAAAAAATTCAATGCAGGGTTTCTAGCTGTTACTTCTTATCCTCAGTGGGTTGCAAATGTGGTATCGGTGCCTAAAAAAGATGGTAAAGTACGCATGTGTTTAGATTACAGGTATTTGAACAAAGCCAGCCCCAAAGATGATTTTCCACTTCCACATATTGATGTTCTGGTAGACAACACTGCTCAACATAACGTATTCTCTTTTATGGATGGTTTCTCTGGTTACAATCGGATTAAGATGGCACCTGAAGATATGGAGAAGACTACATTTATTACACAATGGGGCAATTTCTGTTATAAGCTGATGCCATTTGGTTTGAAGAATGCTGGGGCAACATATCAGCGTGCTATGGTAGCTTTGTTCCATGATATGATTCACCATAAGATAGAGGTATATCTGGATGATATGATAGCTAGATCTCAGACTGAAGAAAAAAATCTTGATCATTGCACAAGTTGTTTGAGAGGTTAAAGAAATACAAGTTGAGATTAAATCCAAACAAGTGTACCTTTGGAGTTAGATCTGGTAAACTTTTGGGTTTTATTGTCAGTGGTAAAGGTATTGAAGTTGATCCTGCAAATGTAAAAGCTATACAAGAGATACCTGCTCCTCATACTGAGAAGGAAGTTAGAGGTTTCCTGGGACGACTGAATTACATTGCAAGATTTATTTTCCAGTTGACTGCTACTTGTGAACCAATCTTCAAGTTGTTGAAGAAAGATCAAGTAATGGAATGGAATGACGAATGCCAAGTAGCTTTTGATGAGATAAAAAAGTACCTACAAGAACCTCCTATATTGATGCCACCCGTTGAAGGAAGACCCTTGATTATGTACCTGACAGTATTGGATATCTCAATGGGGCGTGTGTTGGGGTAACATGACGAGTCTGGTCGAAAAGACAAGACAATATACTACCTTAGAAAAAGGTTTACCGACTGTGAAACAAGATACTCACTGCTTGAGAAAACTTGTTGCGCTTTGGCATGGGCTGCTCGCCGACTAAGACAGTATATGTTGACTCATACCACTTTATTGATTTCAAAAATGGATCCAATCAAGTACATATTTGAGAAACCTGCTCTTTCCGAACAAATAGCAAGATGGCAAATGATCTTGAGGGAATATAACATACAATATACTACTCAGAAAGCAATCAAAGGAAGTGTAGTAGCTGATCATTTGGATCATCAAGCAGTGGATAATTATCAGTCTATGAATTTTGAGTTTCCGGATGAGGATATTATGATTGTTACTAAAGAACCTAGACAATATGAAGGACCTAGAAAAGGATCCCGATGGACTATGGTTTTTGATGGAGCTTCTAATGCACTTGGTAATGGTGTTGGTGTTGTGATTATCTCTCCTAAAGGTTGTTATACACCAATTACTGCAAGACTTTGTTTTAATTGTACCAATAATATGGATGAGTATGAAGCATGCATCATGGGTATCAAGGTTGCCCTTGAGATGAAGATCCAGTTTTTGAATGTGTATGGAGATTCAGCCCTGGTAGTTAGTAAAGTTAAAGGAGATCGGGACACCAAGCATCTTAATCTCATTCCTTATAGAGAGCATGTGTTGTCTTTGATCCCGTACTTTGAAGAGATCACCTTTGGACATATTCCACGAGAAGAGAATCAGTTGGCAGATGCATTAGCTACCATGGCTTCTATGTTTGAAATCAGTTGGGATGATAAATCTCCCATAATTACTATTGATCGATTTGATAAACCTGCATACTGCAATGAAGTGGGTACTAAAGGACTAGAGGAAAAGCCTTGGTTCTATGAAGTGAAAAGGTATCTTGAAGCTCAAGAATTCCTAGAAGGGGCATCTATCAATGATAAAAAGTTTCTGAGGAGATTTTCTGCTAAGTTCTTCCTGAGTAATGGAATTTTGTACAAACGCAATCATGATTCAACTTTGCTTCGTTGTGTGGATAAGAAAGAAGCAATAGAGATTATGAAAGACATGCATGATGGGATCTTTGGTACTCATTCTAGTGGGCATACTATGGCTAAGAAGATCCTGAGAGCAGGTTATTATTGGTCTATTATGGAAGTTGATTGCTATCAACATTCCAAAACTTGTCACAAATGCCAGATTTATGCTGATAAGGTTCATGTGCCTCCTGTTCCGTTGAATGTTCTGACTACTCCATGGCCTTTTTCCATGTGGGGCATTGATATGATTGGTGAGAATAAACCTACTGCTTCCAATGGACATTGTTTCATCCTTGTTGCCATTGATTGCTTCATAAAGTGGGTAGAGGAAGCTTCATTTGCTTCTGTTACCAATAATTATGTGGCTCGATTCATCAAGTATAATCTTATATGTAGATATGGAATTCCTGAAAGGATTATCATAGATAATGGTACTAATTTTAACAATACTATGATTACTGATCTCTGCACGCAGTTCAAGATTAAGCATCACAATTCTTCTCCATATCGTCCAAAGATGAATGGCACAGTGGATGCCGCCAACAAGAATATTAAGAAGATCTTGCAAAAGATGACAGTTACATATAAGGATTGGCATGAGATGTTACCATTTGCTCTTCATGGTTATCGTACTACCATACGTACTTCAAGAATGGCAACCCCATTCTCCATTGTCTATGGTATGGAAGCAGTTTTACCCATTGAAGTTCAGAATCCTACTTTAAGAATTATGAAGGATGCAGGCTTGGATGAAGATGAATGGATTCAAACTCGACTTGACCAAATAAACTTGTTTGATGAGAAAAGACTAGCAGTTGTTTGTGATGGTCAGATGTATCAGAAACGTATGATCAAAGCCTTCAATAAGAAAGTTAAGCAACAAGTGTATCAGGCTGGTGATTTGGTGATCAAGCGTATCATATTACCACAGGGTGATCCCAGAGGCAAATAGACCCCCACCTATGAAGGGCCATATGTTGTTAAGAGAGTATTTTCTAGAGGTTCCAAGATGCTTATCACTATGGATGGTGAAGATTTCCCATAGCCTGTGAACACAGACATAGTTAAAAAATACTACGCATAAAAAGAGACCCGCTAGGTTGACTGGCCTAGGCAAAAATAAGGGCATCCCGGCGAACCAAAAGGGTTCGGGAAAAATTAGGGATATATATAAAAAAAAGTACACCCGGCAAGTCGAAAACCTGAAAGGGCAGCTTGGGCGAAAAAGGGTATCCTGGTGGATTGAAAACCTGAAAAGGCAATCCAGGCAAAAGTTAGGGATTAAAGCGTTTGACTATGTCTCGTTGGGTCACCCATGTAACCTCTACTAGTTGTGTTATCTACGTCAAATTTAACAGATACAGATCAATCCAATCATTTCTTTTCTGATAGCTGAAGATGAGATACTTGAAGATAATGGAAATAGCAGAGTTGAAACTCAATAGGATTATTTACACATAGCTATTTTTCCTTGTTTTTGTAAAAATTTCTTCGACTAATTCCACTTACTAGGACTTCCCTCTGCGTGTTAAAACTTGCCTGTTTATAGGCCAATTTCTAAATAAATAAAATTCCATTTTTCGTATTCAGCTTTACTTTTCCCTCTTTATTCAAGTTTACTTTTCCCCTTTTACTAAAGATAAAAATGTTCGTTGATTATGTTTGAATGTATATATGCTTTTGAATATGATTTATGTTTACCATAAATGCATAAAATACAATAATAGCATTTACTAAGAATGAACGGAGGTAGGAATTCAACGAATCTTCGCCGGTTCATCCCCACAGATTAATCTTTACGGATATCCTTACGAAATACTTCAAGTAATATCTTGTAGTTCCAACACTACGAAGTCCTCAAGCAGTTTCATATCTTCCGAAGAATTGATACTTAACTGCATAGGTCTCTCGGATCTATGTCCATCTCTTTTATCCTCAGTCAGGATATTCAGGAACTTAATCCTTCAATAAGAAATACGACGAACGAAAACGGGAGGTTCTAAGTACGATATTCTTGAACAAGACGGGAACGAAGTCTTCATATTTCTCAATAACGAATCAGGATTTATTTTCCCAGCCAGCAGTTGTTCTATGAAGCTACTCATGCGCTTCAACTACATAATTCATCACATCATATCATATCATATCATATCATATCATACGCATACAACATTATCATGGAATATTATCTTGCAAAGTGTTATATACATCATGATATTTGCATAGAACTAACCTTGTTTTTCAGGTTAATTCTCCAGCAGACAAACTTCATCAACAACTTACCTTGGGCCGTTGTTTATCTTCCCAAGTACCCTATTATGAATTTGGGCCATCGTTTATCTTCCCAAAAGTTATACCCTTACCTTGGGCCATTTTTTATCTTCCCAAGTACCCTATTATGACTTTGGGTCTTCGTTTATCTTCCCAAAAGTTATACCATTACCTTGGGTCGTTGTTTATCTTCCCAAGTATCCTATTATGACTTTGGGTCGTCGTTTATCTTCCCAAAAGTTATACCATTACCTTGGGCCATTGTTTATCTTCCCAAGTATCCTATTATAAATTTGGGTCGTCGTTTATCTTCCCAAAAGTTATACCATTACCTTGGGTCATTGTTTACCTTCCCAAGTATCCTATTATGACTTTGGGCCGTCGTTTATCTTCCCAAAAGTTTTACCCTTACTTTGGGCCGTTGTTTATCTTCCCAAGTACCCTATTATGACTTTGGGCCATCTTTTATCTTCCCAAAAGTTATACCATTACCTTGGGACGTTGTTTATTATGACTTTGGGCCATTGTTTATCTTCCCAAAAGCTACATCATTACTTTGGGTCGTTGTTTATCTTCCCAAACGTTGTATCTTCATACTACCTTATTCTCCAAGAAGTATATTTGAAGAAATTTTCTCCGAATGGCATCTTTAAGCCCATTCAAGAAATACAACTAACCAATAGTATCATTCTACGCACCGGCGAGTGCAAATTTTTGGGCTTTTGTGTTCAATCCCCTTCAACGTTCCAGTCACGACTGGCGTGCATGCGAATCTAACTCCTCAGGTTTCATAAAATTGAACAGGGGCAGTTGTTGTACCCCAAAATTTTCCCTCCCACAATCAAGGCAATGTCTCTCAATATTTCTCAATGATCACAAGATTCTCCAGGTCCCCAATTGGTTAGAAAGTTTGAGAGTTTCCTCAGACAAAGCCTCCTCCTAAGCAAAGGATCCAGAACTAGGGTTTTATGTTTATATAAGATAAATGGACTTCCAAGGCCTCAAGTGAGCATTATAACATCCCACATGACTTCAAGAATCCCCATGGCACGTTTCAGAGCTTCCCCAATAAGTTTGATCATTCAAATGTTCAGATGTTCAAAAATCAGTCAAGTTGATTAAAAAGTCAAACTGAGGTCAACTGTGGTCAAACTAAAGTCAAACTTCAATATTTTTTGCCAACATTAATATTATGAAGTAAAATTCATCATTTTATCAAGGGTTGATCATGATTCATCAAGGAGATCTCAGATCATCAAGAATCAGGAAGTTTCTAAATTAGGGTTTCCTAGGAAAAGTCAACTGAACTTTGACCAGCCATAACTTTCACATGCTTTATCAAATATTTCCCATACAAAGCTCATTTTGAAGGAAATTGAATTCTCTAAAACTTTGTGTCTCACAAGCTAAGCCTAAACATGCTTAATTTGGAAGGTATGAGCTAAAACATTACAAGTCATTTCAAAAGTCAACAAAAAGTCAACTTTTCCCAAAGAGTATAATTTGAAAATGGTAAGAGACATGGACATGAGAACACAGAGGTTTTTTATAGGACTCTTTAAGCTTTCCAAAATGTCCAAGAACACCTTCATATACTTAAAATTGAGGGATTTATGCCTTGTCAAAGTTGGGATATTTTCAAGGGGTGTATTGAGCAAATAAGGTCTTAAATCCAATTTTTTCCAAATGGGCCTATCAATTTGCAACCCAATCTTCACAATAACATTAAGCACTACCCAATTCAAACTATTTCTGATTTTTATAATTTATTTGTTATTTATTTGGATTTTATTCATTAAAATTCAATTTAAATCAAAATAAAATATAAAAACTCAAATATTTGATTTGATCCTTCTTCTAGAATCTCATAAACATCATTTAAGTTGATTGGATGCTCTCCAATTTCGTGCAAAGCCTTAGAAGTATGAAAATATTTGATTTTTTTATCACAATTATGGATGGGATTTCTTCACCATCAAGTAACCACAAAAGCCCAACAATCCACAAGTTTTTTGACCTAGACTGACTCTATTACATATACACAATTGAATCAATACACAAGGACACAGATTTTTGCAACCAAGAACATAAAAGCAATCTCAAAATTTTCATCAAAAAACTATTTTTCAGTTTTGGGATTTCTGACCTAGCATGTCTTGAACATGAACCAAGCATCATCATCATCAAAACACCATGATATAACATAACCCGCATGCGTTTTTTCCCTCTTTTATTTTTTTTCGATTCTGATTATTGGTGTGAAATAAATGTGTTTTGATTATATATTTGTGTTTGTGTGAAGGTATAGATGATATTTGGATACTTTAATTGGAGGTTCATGACCTAAATTGTAAAACGCCATTGTTAGGTCTTGAGCTCTCAAATTAGGGCTTTGCGAAATAACAAATATAAATGAATTATAAACATGTAAATGAATTGGCTTTGTTGTGGGGAGTGCAATGGTGCTCCCAATTTGATGAATTGTTACAAGTTTGATGATCGTTGTAAAAAAACTAGGAAATCCTATGAAACCAGGTTCGTAGGAAATATCGCAGGAAAAATCCCATGAAAATTCGCAGGAAATTCAAATGAGGAAGATGAAGTTTGGGCGCCATTCTGATTTGTTTTGAATTTTAATTTTAATATTTATTTTTTTGTTACTATGTTATAACAATTGATGACGCCCAACCTAGTGGTTCCATGTGCGCACCTGTATTTGTAGAATCAGAATGCGCCTAAGAGGGGGGGTGAATTAGGTGTTATCAAAATTTTCTCGATTCTTTTTCTTAGATGGATGGATTTTTCTTTTACGGTTAAAGAATAAAAATTGCAAAGCAGAAAAGTAAAGAACACACGGAGGTTTATCCTGGTTCCCTTCACAATCCGAAGGTACATCCAGTCCCCTTTCCAAACCGAAAGAGATTTCCACTAGTTTTCTTTAGAACAGTACAACCCATCACACCTTCAATGGTGAGGCCTACTTTCTAACAAAACTATACAAACAAGTGTGCAAGAACAATCCTCTTGCCACACTTACCCTTATGTCCAAACAATCCTTGGAACACAAGTCACAAAATAGAAAGACACTTTCTATAATATTGTTTGAGTGGGAGTACAAAGAAATGATATCAATAAAATTGATCTTCTCCTATAATCAAGAATTCACTATAAATATTCAACACAAGTGTTCAAGGAAAAATATGAAAGTTATGAACTTATGAACACTTTTGAAAGATGAGGATAATTTGAATAAAGTGAATTTGATTGTATGAAAATATTTGAAATTTTTCTAGGAGGATGTTTATGAATTTGAAAATGTTAGAATTTATAATAGATGAAACACCTATTCAAAAAGGTATGAAAATTTGAAAACAAATTATTTTGAAAAGATATAAAATCTTATGAAAGAAAATCATGAAGAGGTGTAACTTTAACAAAATATTTGAATTTAAAAAGAAACAATTTTTCAAACTTTCTTCAGTGTTAACCGGTAAACCAAATAGGTTAATCGGTTAACGCCTATGAACGTTACCACAGAATTTGAAAATTGCTGCCGTTAACCGGTTAACCCATATGGTTAACCGGTTAACACTGTTAAAATTCAGAAAAATATTTCTGTTAAAAGTGTTAAACCAGTTCCAATTTCATTTTCAAAAACTATGCACATGCAATAAAATTATGAAGATTATGTTGAACACTTGTATATCATATTTAAGAGTTAATTATTGATATACCTAATCCTTGAGACAAGTCTTGAAAGTGTAGCACAAAATCTTGAATCGATCGGAAACATTCCATTGATGATGCATAGCCATGGTCTTGATCGTTTGTTGTCATCTCGACTTTTTGCAATCTGGAATGAGCTTGAATAATGTTGACGTCATCAAAACAAAGAACTTGAAGTATGCTTCTACATTCTCCCCCTTTTTGATGATGACAACCGAGCGAAATATGCGTACAGGCTTTGATCGATCAATCATGTTCTAGACTTGCTTCTCCCCCTATGTTCAGCAGCTCCCCCTATCTAAAACAGAGGCAAAATTTCTGCACAGAGAGATATTAGAAACCAAAGCTCTTCTCCCCCTTTGTCATTAGAAAAAAGGAAGAGAAGATCAAGCATAGATATGAAAAATACAGCATGATGCAGTGGGGTATGAAAGCATATATGAACACATACACATAGCAAAACATAATTGGATTGAAACGGATAAGAGTACGAAAACATAAGCGAACAGAAATCAAAATTGCCTAACAAATTTAGGACTTATAACAGAATTATTAAATGAAAAACAATAAAAACAACAAGACATGCATGTTCATTCCTCCTCCAACATATCATCACTTTCATCTTCACCATTTTCATCATCTTCACTACCGGCTTCACTTTCATCTTCCTCTTCGGGTTGGTTGCGAGAACTGATAATTAATTTCCGAAGACTTTTGAGAGTGCGTTGGGTTTCACGGTGGTTTTGTTGAGCTTCTCGGTGGTGAGTCATGATGGTGGTGTAAAGGAAGTCATTGGTTATGCCACCTTCGGGAATAGGAAAGGATGGAGCGGAAGAACCATCGGCATATTCATAAGAACCATCGTTGCGTAACACAATTCCGGTATTCTTCACAATAGTAATCTCATTGATTTCATTTGTTGTAGCCTTCATGGCGATAAAAGGTTCCCTACCAATAACCAAGTCGGTTTGCTCAATGATCCGAGAAATGAGCCTAGCATATGGAAGTCTTGTCTTCAAAGAGAGTTGTTGCTTCAAGTGATACATCATAGTAAGCATCCAATTTATCTTCACCCTTTTCTTGATAGCAAATAGAACTTGCATCTCCAAGTCATTGATTTGAGAATGGTTTGAATCCTTGGGCAGCATCACATAGCAAATGATATAGTGTAACAACCGATCATCAACGGTCAAATTCTTCGCATAGCATAAAGTTCTTGTAGTGCGTTGTCCCGATGTCACAACATCCTTTGGAAAACGGAAGATTGAGTAATAATACTCCATTTTGCTGTAGCCGGACCAAATGTCATCCATGTGATTCACACCTTTGCGGAGAAACACACCGGAAAATGGAATGTTCAATGATGCAGCCAAAGCACCTAAATCTTCCGTAATTTCACAATTCCGAACAAGAGTATGCAACTTATGTTTACCATGCGTATCCATGTTGAGAGAAAAATTGTGCATAAAGGATTGGACCAAATCCGGGTAAATTTTCCCATTGTCAGCAACAAAATCAAGCATCCCTTGAAATTCTAGCAATGAAGGAAATTTAAATGTTGGAGGTTTGAAGGATTTCAGAAGAACATATTTACCCTTAAGCAGTGGTCTGACTCTGACTTTGAAATCCAGCCTCCTCTTCTTGGTAGACTCCATTGTTTCTACAGCTGGAGCTTCTTCTGACACAGAAGCCGGTTCCTTTCCTTTCCTTTGGGGTGCCATGAACAATGATGGAGTTAGGGTTTCTGAAGGGGATGATATTTGGTGAGTTTAAGGTAGTTTGAAGGGTGTTATAAAGATGTAGAGATAGTGGGTTTTAAATGAGGGTTTAATTTGTTGAAGGTTGGAAGTTGGAAGAGGATGATAAATAGTGTTTTTGGTAGTCAAAGAGTTTAAAAGTTTAAGACATGTGGAAGAGAATGAACCAAACATGCAATATGTGTACTAGAATAATATAATAAAACATAGTAAAACAACTAAAAAAAAAAAAAAAAAAACAGAGGCTGAAACCTGCGCTGGAAATCCAAGTTTTGGATGTGTTAACCGGTTAACGTAATAGGTTAACCGGTTAACGGTTAAAAAATTTGAATTTTTTGAAAAATCCAGCAGCATGTTTTAGCCTAAAAATAATAACTTTTTCACAAAATATTTTTCATAAAGTGTTAGCACTCATCAAAACGCAACTTTTGATCAAAAAAAGTTTTTGAAAACGATTATTTTCGAGTATACGAAAGTGAGAAAAACGAAAAACGGCGAAATGGGAGTGCTAGCCTTTTATGACTAAAAAGTGAACAAACATACATACAACGCAATAAAGACATACAATAAACAATTTTTAAAGTAAAGGTTAGATGTCACCTTCATTGAGAATACCAAGTTCTCGTCGAATCTTGTAAAATTGCTCTTTAGCCAATGGTTTTGTGAATATGTCGGCAAGTTGATTGTGTGTATCCACGAAAGTAACATCGACATCTCCATTTAGAACATGATCTCGAAGGAAGTGGTGCTGGATATCAATGTGCTTTGTTCTTGAATGCATGATCGGGTTCTTTGTGATATTGATGGCACTTGTGTTGTCACACCGGAGAGGGATACAACCGAGATCTATACTGAAATCGAGAAGTTGTTGTTTAAGCCACAAGATTTGAGCACAACAACTTCCTGCTGCAATGTACTCTGCTTCGGCCAAACTAAGTGCAATGCATGCTTGCTTCTTGCATGCCCATGAAACTAGTGCATTCCCGAGAATGTGACAAGTACCACTTGTACTCTTTCTATCGGTCTTACATCCTGCATAGTCAGCATCAGAATAACCAATTAAAGAACAAGTACTACCTTTAGGATACCATAGTCCGACGTGCGTCATTCCTTTGAGATACTTCATGATCCTCTTCACGGCAGTGAGATGCGATTCCTTCGGATTAGCTTGAAAGCGGGCACACAAACAAACACTAAACATAATGTCAGGACGGCTCTCCGTCAAATATAAGAGTGAACCGATCATACCTCGATATTTTGTAATATCTATTGAAGTGCCGGAAAGATCTTGATCAACATACGTTCCGGATCCCATGGGAGTAGACATCTCTTTGCAATTGTCCATATCAAATATTTTCAATAACTCCTTGCAATACTTGGATTGGTTGATGAAGATGCCATCCTTTGTTTGCTTGATTTGTAAACCAAGGAAGTAGTTCATCTTTCCCATCATGGACAACTCGAATTCGCCTTGCATCATAAGAGAGAATTCTTCGCAAAGATCTTTGTTTGTTGAACCGAAGATGATGTCGTCGATATAGACTTGAACAAGTAAGGTGTTACCCTTAAGATTCTTGATGAACAAAGTCTTGACAACCTTTCCTTTAGTAAAACCTTTCTCACATAAGAAGTTGCTAAGGCGATCATACCAAACCCTTGGTGCTTGCTTTAAGCCATAAAGAGCCTTCTTCAACTTGTAGACATGAGATGGGTTCTTGAAGTCTTCAAAACCGGGAGGTTGTTTGACATAGACTTCTTCATTGATGTAACCGTTTAGGAAAGCACTTTTGACATCCATCTGGTACAACTGAAAATTCATAGAACAAGCGTAAGCAAGTAATAGTCTAATTGCTTCTAACCTTGCTACCGGAGCGAATGTTTCATCAAAGTCGATTCTTTCTTCTTGGTTGTAGCCTTGTGCGACCAATCTTGCTTTGTTACGAACTATGATTCCATTCTTGTCAAGTTTGTTCTTGAACACCCATCTTGTGCCTATGATATGCTTGTTGTCCGGTCTTGGTACAAGAGTCCAAACTTGGTTCCTTTCGAATTGATTGAGTTCTTCTTGCATAGCTATTATCCATTGATCGTCGCCTAAGGCTTCATCAATTTTTGCTGGTTCAATTTGAGACACGAACGCCATGTTGAGGCAAGCATCCTTGAGATTGAGTCTAGTTGCAACACCTTGGCTAATATCACCAATCACTTTATCTATCGGGTGATCTCTATGAGTTCTCCATTCTTTTGGAAGATCTTGATGTTCTTCAATGGTTGGTGACTTATCTTCTTGTGATATTGCTTGTTCTTTTGATATCTCCCTTTGTTGTTGTGATAGATCTACATCATCATCATCATCCACAATAATATTATCCTCTTTCGAGGGGTTAGTCTCATCAAACGAAACATGTATGGATTCTTCAATGGTAAGAGTACGTTTATTGAAAATTCTAAAAGCTTTACTTGATAGAGAATATCCAAGAAAAATACCTTCATCGAATTTCTCATCAAACTTACCAAGTTTGTCCTTACCGTTGTTGAGAACGAAGCATTTGCATCCGAAAATGTGGAAGAAAGATATGTTAGGTTTCCATCCCTTGAACAACTCATATGGGGTATTCTTGAGAATAGGTCGAATATTGACACGGTTACTTACAAAACAAGCCGTGCTAACCGCATCCGCCCAAAAATATTTAGGAAGAATCGAGTCGCTAAGCATTGTCCTTGCAAGTTCCACTAGTGCCCTATTCTTCCTTTCTACGACACCGTTTTGTTGAGGAGTCCTAGGTGCGGAAAAGTTGTGAGAGATTCCATGTTCTTCACAAAAATCTTCAAATGATTTTGAAACTCGCCACCATGGTCGCTTCTTATGGAAACAATTGAGAGTGACTTCTCATTTTGAATTTGCTTGGCATACTTCTTGAATGCTTTAAAGGCATCACTTTTCTGCACTAAAAACAAAGTCCAAGTATATCTAGAGAAATCATCAACAATAACTAATGCAAAAACGTTACCTCCGAAGCTTTTTGTTCTTGATGGACCGAAAAGATCCATATGTAACAATTGGAGTGGTCTTGTAGTAGATATCACTTTCTTGGTCTTGAAGGATGTTTTGGTTTGCTTCCCTTTTTGACATGCGTCACAAAGCTTATCCTTGATAAACTTCATCTTTGGAAGACCAACAACTAGATCATGCTTTAATAATTTATTCAAATGCTCCATGTGAATGTGAGCAATCCTCTTATGCCAAAGCCATGCATCGTTGTTGTTTGCCATTAAGCACTTTACCTTCAAGAGAGAGTCATCAAAAGAAATCATAAAAATGTTATTAAATCGTTTACCTTTCAGCAAGAGTTCATGAGTGACTTCGTGTTCTATCAAACATTCCTCCTTCGTGAAGTTGATTCGGAACCCTTTGTCACACAATTGACTTATGCTAAGAAGGTTGTGTTTAAGGCCTTCCACGTAAAGGACGTCTTCGATGATTGTATGAGGAGATGCACCAATGGTTCCAACTCCAATAATTCTTCCTTTATTATCATCACCGTAAGTAACGTATCCTTTGGCCTTAAGTGTTAGACTTGAAAATTTGTTGATGTCGCCCGTCATATGCTTTGAACAACCACTATCGAGATACCATTGCGTAGAAGTTGTTTTCAAGCATACCTACAAAACAAAATCAGGTTTTGTTAGGTACCCAAATTGCTTTGGGTCCTTGATAGTTAGTACCCTTTTCAACCCACACATAATGCCCTTTAGCAACACCAATGTTGCGCACATAGCAAGCATTAGGTGTATGGCCTTTTATTCCACAATAAAAACACATAGGTTGAAATTGACTTTTGAATTTAGGAACATATTTTTGTTTCTTAAGACTTCTTTTCTTTTTATTACTTTGATGCATAGGTTTAGCATTGTTAGTCTTTTTCTTAACAATTTGTTCACTAGCTTTTACGAAAACGGTTTCACTTGTGCTTGGTTTGGAAAACTTAGAATATCCTAGGCCACTTTTATCATTTGGATATCTTTGGTGCCTAAGAATTTCCTCCAAGCCAATTTGACCTTTTTCATATCTTTCTAAAACTCTTTTGAGTTGAACAATTTGAAAGGACAATGACTCACAATTTTTACATGTAAGACTTTGTTCTTCATCCATTATCTTTTGTTTTTCATTTTCAATGTATTTTTCAAAAGATGCATTTTGTTCTTCTAAAGATAATATTTTCTTCTTTTGGGATGAGATATTTTTGTACAAAGTCTTACATTCCTTAAGGAGTTCATCTATGAGTTCTTGTGCATCATTTTCATAAATTGAAAAATTACTACTAACCTCGTCATTTTCTTCATCGGAGTGATGTGACGCCATTAACGCCATATTTGCACATTCGTCGCTTTCCGATTCCGATGAGGAACTAACTTCATTGTCATCCCACGCGACATAAGCCTTTTTATTCTTGAAGTCCTTCTTGCCTTTGAATCCTCCTTTCTTCGCAAGTCTTGGACAATCCGGTTTTATGTGACCTTGCTTTCCATATTCATAGCATGTAACTTCTTGGTTCGATGTGGATGCATCCTTCTTCCTGAAATATTTATTCTTTTTGGGAAAAGAGGAATTATTATTTTTGTTAAAAAACTTACCAAGCTTCTTAACAAGAAGCATGAAGTTCTCATCTTCGGAGATCTCGTCATCTTTGTCATCCTTCGTGTCAATCTTCAAGGCAATTCCTTTGGACTTTTTCTCTTGACTTTCATGCTTTTCGAGCCTTCCAAGTTCCAACTCATGCTCTTGAAGTTTGCCGAATAGAGATGCGTATGTCATTGTTGAGAGACTCTTCTTCTCCAAGATTGCGGTCACTTTCGGTTGCCATTCCCTTGTCAAAGACCTTAGAACTTTCAAATTGAGATCATCGTTGGTGAAGGTCTTTCCGAGTGCAATCAAATGGTTGGTTAGATGAACAAATCTTTTTTGTAAAGCCACAATCGATTCTCCGGGTTGCATGCGGAACATTTCGTATTCTTGACTTAACGTGTTAATCCTTGATCTTTTAACTTCTGTTGTTCCTTCATGTGTTTCTACCAAAGTATCCCAAATCTCCTTTGTCGATTTGCATTGTGATACAGGAAAAAATTTGTCCATACTAAGATCACTTTGAAGTATGTTGATGGCTTTCTTCTCATTTAGGATCTTTCTTTTATCATCTTCATCATACATATTCTTCAACTTCATCGTTCTAACACCGTTGATTACATTGACGGGATTATGCGGACCTTCTTCGATTGCTTCCCATATGCCTTCTCCTTGGGCTTCAAGATGTGCCCTCATTCTGATTTTCTAGAAATCTAAGTATTCGCCGGAGAAGAGTGGAGGCTTGTTGCTACTTCCACCATCTTTGAAAACGGGATTCGAGTTTGCGGAAGCCATAGGATCTTGTAGGAACAGGTTACCTAAACCTGCTCTGATGCCAATTGTAGAATCAGAATGCGCCTAAGAGGGGGGGTGAATTAGGTGTTATCAAAATTTTCTCGATTCTTTTTCTTAGATGGATGGATTTTTCTTTTACGGTTAAAGAATAAAAATTGCAAAGCAGAAAAGTAAAGAACACACGGAGGTTTATCCTGGTTCCCTTCACAATCCGAAGGTACATCCAGTCCCCTTTCCAAACCGAAAGAGATTTCCACTAGTTTTCTTTAGAACAGTACAACCCATCATACCTTCAATGGTGAGGCCTACTTTCTAACAAAATTATACAAACAAGTGTGCAAGAACAATCCTCTTGCCACACTTACCCTTATGTCCAAACAATCCTTGGAACACAAGTCACAAAATAGAAAGACACTTTCTATAATATTGTTTGAGTGGGAGTAAAAAGAAATGATATCAATAAAATTGATCTTCTCCTATAATCAAGAATTCACTATAAATATTCAACACAAGTGTTCAAGGCAAAATATGAAAGTTATGAACTTATGAACACTTTTGAAAGATGAGGATAATTTGAATAAAGTGAATTTGATTGTATGAAAATATTTGAAATTTTTCTAGGAGGATGTTTATGAATTTGAAAATGTTAGAATTTATAATAGATGAAACACCTATTCAAAAAGGTATGAAAATTTGAAAACAAATTATTTTGAAAAGATATAAAATCTTATGAAAGAAAATCATGAAGAGGTGTAACTTTAACAAAATTTTTGAATTTAAAAAGAAACAATTTTTCAAACTTTCTTCAGTGTTAACCGGTAAACCAAATAGGTTAATCGGTTAATGCCTATGAACGTTACCACAGAATTTGAAAATTGTTGCCGTTAACCGGTTAACCCATATGGTTAACCGGTTAACACTGTTAAAATTCAGAAAAATATTTCTGTTAAAAGTGTTAAACCAGTTCCAATTTCATTTTCAAAAACTATGCACATGCAATAAAATTATGAAGATTATGTTGAACACTTGTATATCATATTTAAGAGTTAATTATTGATATACCTAATCCTTGAGAAAAGTCTTGAAAGTGTAGCACAAAATCTTGAATCGATCGGAAACATTCCATTGATGATGCATAGCCATGGTCTTGATCGTTTGTTGTCATCTCGACTTTTTGCAATCTGGAATGAGCTTGAATAATGTTGACGTCATCAAAACAAAGAACTTGAAGTATGCTTCTACAGTATTTGCTAGGTCCTGAGTTCGATCCTTGGTGAGATCCATCTTTTTTTTAATTTTTCCGGTCATTTAACAAACTTGATATATTATAATAGTTTGTTATTATGATAATAGACGCGCCCCATGTGGCTTTATGGCAAGAGTACTGGCTTTGCGTGCATAAGGTTGAGGGATCGAATCCTGGTGGAAGCAAAAAAAAATTAATTTATTTGTTATTCGTTAAGCTTAATATGTATTTTATTGAGGCTGGTTAATGGACACCATGCGCGTCCAGCCCAGTTGGCTGAGGGTTTGTGTTGGAAAGTTGGAGACCTGGGTTCGACCCTAGACTCCTTCAGGTATGTTTTTGCTTATTATTTTCATATTATTTAGTTAAATTTTAATTATTATTATTATAAATGAATTAGTTATTAGGATTGAATTAATAAAAATTATAACCTTTCTAAATAAAAACCAAGTAAATTCTTTTTAAGTTTTCTAAAATTTAATTAACTCATTAGTTTTTTTAATCAATTAATTTATATATATTTTTTTAATTTGTATATATTCTCCATTATTTATGTATTTTGTAAATAAAAACCAAGTTAAAACCTTTTATAGTCCTAGTTAAAAAAATTCTAATTATTTCTCTAAATAATAATTTTGTATATAATTAGTCCCTTACATTTAATTAATTATTAATGACTATTTATACCATATTTTTCTTAATGATTTTATTTATCACTATAATTTTTCTTAATTAAAACCTTAACCTTATTTTATTCTAAAAACCCTAATTTTGTTTAACTAACCCTAATGTCTCTAACGCTAAATTTCAATATAACTTTCTTAACCTAAACTTAATTCTTTTTTTAATTAAAACTTCAAGATAATTTTAAATCTTAAATCTTAATTTATTTAGTTTCTTTTATTTAATCTTAATAATTATTGCTTTAATTCTTCTTATCTTGTTATTTATATTTTCTCGCCTTATATTATAATTTATTCTTTTTCTTGCTCGATTATTTTGTAATTGCCCAAAGCCTTGTAATAGCTTAGATTTACTTTTCCGTCCTTTTAATTATTATTATTTAAATGTGTGGTTAGTAAATAGGGAGTACAACCTAATTGAAATTAATTGGACTTAGAAAATTAATTAAATAAGATAAAATATCTGAAAAATAACACTCACACACGTAAGTCGATCTAAGATCGCCGTCTGCACTTCCTTGGGTATCCCTCTTGGTTGCCTTATTTAAAATGGTCAAGTCCCTCGAATATAGGGGTGTCTTAAGCAAAGTCCCTTCACGTATAAATCATCAAGTCCCTACAGATTTAAAAGATCAAGTCCCTTCGAAGTTTCCTACGGAATAATGATCTTGTCCCTTCGAATAAATGATGATAGTCACTACGAATTGCTAAAGACATCCCTTAAGTTGCCTTCGTTGATCATACGATGACCCTACGCCCGTACCTTAAACAAATCCAATGTAATGACTACCTATTCCTTAATAATAGGGATAGTCTTACCCTTGAAAGAATAAAAAAGAACATGAATGACTTAGTATAGAGTAGGTACCTCATAGTTACTTGCTCACTCTTCAAAATAAAAATATTTTTCACAGCTCACAATATTTTCAAATATTTTCAAACAAGGCTTTGTATACATCCATACGAGGATCATTACAAAGTACTTAGAAAATTTCTAATCACACACTACACTTTTCAAAAACATTTAAGTGAGCTAAGTAACTAAGAGTCTGTGGATAACCATGGATATAAAGGGTGCTAGCACATTCCCTTTATATAACCTACCCCCCGAACTCAAGTCTTTTTAAAATGGTCTTTCCTGTTATTTTATGTCCATTCCTTATGGATAAAATAAAAGTCGGTAGCGACTCTTGCTATCCGCAACATTTATAGAAAGTCAGTTCTCCCACCGTGTTACAAATACATACATGAAACATTAATACATCATTATCATCATATAAGTATTATCATATCATTAACGTCAACACTCTATTATTATATTCTAGCTTAACATAAGCATCATTTAACCTTCAACACATAATTAACATCACATAGTCGTTAGCACTTAATTATCATTGTCTATTCATCAGACTCCACTACAAATAACCTTATCGCATTACCTATACCTCTACATTAATATAATTAATTCCTACACATCATTTTTACCATCCCTAGTCATAGGACATCACCATTCTCCCATTTAGAACAAGATTCATCATCTATAGAAATATTTCTTTAGTTCAATAAACAATGACTCACCTTCCAACATCAATTCATATTATTTAAATTATTTCTAGCAACATGAGACTATTTTAAAATGAAAGTACATTGTCTTTGCTTCATAGAGCTTCGAAGGACATACAAATTAGACACTCGAAGCTAAAAATATGAATTTTTGATGTTTTGAAACAAAACTGCCAAGAGCCGCTCGCTAGGACCTCGCTTAGCGAGCTACTCGCTATCTGCAAACTATCCAGAGGTTCCTGAGATGAAAACACTTTTCCCCAGTAATTCTACACCCTTAAACAGTATTTTTAAACCTCTATTGACCCAAATTAATGCAATATAACCTATATCTAACACACATACATCAATAACAACAATCACAACACATCAATTTATCACAGTTCATCATTCATAATCTCATTAACCCTAGGTTTTCTCCCAAAACCCCAAAATTTTTAATCAACAACATTATACCTAATTCATATTATTAATCCCTTAAGAGATGAAGATATCCCACCCTTACCTTAGTTCGATGAGGAATTCTTCCCTCTTCGCGAATTCTTCCTTCTAGCCTTGACCTTCCTCCTTCTTTATTCTCACAGTTCACGATTCTTTTTCGCAATTCTAAAACACGACTGATTACTCTTCTTTTCATAATTCCAAACTTTTCCCTTAGACCTTATCTATGGTCTTCCTAATTTACCCTCACTAATCTTCTCCACTTTACCATTCTACCCTTTCCTCTTTATTTTACAAATATTTTTAATTATTCAATATAATGTATTTTCTTTAAATTAACTCATATCAAATAATATTATCATTTCTTCCACACCAAAATGCAACAAATCAAATTAAATAAATAAAATAATAATCGGGGCGTTACAACTCTCCCCCATTTAGAATATTTGTGTCCTCGAAAATTCACCAGATACAAACTACTTCTGATACACCCTCACAACCAATAGCCAACTACTACTTCCTGGAAAACGATAGCACAAATAACGCAACCAACTGTACAACTTAGTGACGACAATTACAACAAGGCATAATTCTCATGCAAGGTAATCTACAACAAACTCTAGACACAGAATAATCAAGCTACGAACACACCAGTTCACTCTTAAGTCGGGCACAACATAATAGTTACCATCATCATAGGTAACACCTCCCTAATTCCTCATCTTAGGAATTAGCTACACACACCCAAACCATCATCATAGGCAACACGCAACGACAAAGATAAGAACACCAAAATTCCATAACACGACATTACCACAACTAAACTACCAACTTCGTGATCTCACAACTTCAAGACATCTATTCTACAATTTCCCAGTCGAACACGTAGCCAGTATACCCATCCATCTAGTAGTACAAGATTAGCAATCAAACTATTCGCCATCTCATTTCCATCTTTGAACATCCAATAGTCTCATTATTTCTGTGAATTGTATCGTCAACCTCCAAATTCATACAAGTCATAATAATAGGAACAACTACGCTACTTTGCGCTCCCACTGCGCACTCTGACTACCTGCAACCATCAAATATCACAAGTTCACATTCAATTTCGGACGATTTCAAGCAATCTCCAGACATCTTTATTCACATTTAGAATATCCAACATTCTTCCCATTGGGTTTTCTCTCAGCTAGACACAAAGCTCTGACTGCTAACTCAATTCCAAGTCTCTCTAATCACCAGTTCAAACAGATGAAAAGACTTTCGACTTAACTTTTCAGGAATTCCAATCCTCCTTTTATCTCATACTCTATTACTTTATACCAAACAATTATAATATACCTTTGTGATTATTTAACACTCCGAATTCTAGGTCTATAAAATCATAATCATTCAACACACTTACTTCTGC
The DNA here is from genome assembly GCA_963966055.1 of Lathyrus aphaca. NCBI lineage: Eukaryota > Viridiplantae > Streptophyta > Magnoliopsida > Fabales > Fabaceae > Lathyrus > Lathyrus aphaca. The sequence continues at coordinate 529,003,380 of OZ014521.1, forward strand.
GACCCAATCCAAATCTTTAGCAGAATGGATCCTTTCCTGTATCCTCTGCTGCCGTAAAGCATAAACTATAACTTTACCATCTTGTATTCATTCCCAACAAAACTCGTCACTCACAAACTTAAACACTCCAAAAACGGTATATTAGGATTAGAACGAACCAAAATATAACTATAATCGACTCCTACTCTTGTCCTCTAACTCACTTTACCATAATTATCCCAATGTACAACTTAATTCCGCAATTTAAATGAGATAACAAAATTGCTAACTTGAGAAATACCTTCCAAACCCGTAGCCAAAACATCTTAATTTCCTTATTTACTTTGGATCTTCCTCATTGTAGGACTACATCCTCACTAATGGATTCACTAAAATACCTTTATCTAACTTGACATACTCACTCAACTTCACCTCTATCAATCAAAAATCACTCTTCGACAATTTATCATACAACTTTACTCCCTTCATTCAATACTTATAATCCAACTTCCAAACATTCCACACCTCATATTTGCTCACTCATTGGGTCACCTTTCTAATGCTTTAAATCTCATGTCCCACAGATTCTCAATTCATGCATTCCATAGAAGACAATGGTTGCATACTTTACATTCTATATTCGTCTTATCAATTCCAAGCATATAACCATACTTATATCTTACCATTACCGTTCAACATGGTTTAACGGTTGCTGATTCCAATTACCATACTTCATACTCATTCTTCACCTCATAGTCCATTAATACCATCAGGAAACTTCGGCTTAATTGTGATTCCTCACGCTTCAAATCCAAGTAATCCCGAGCACAACTGTGAATTCCATACTACTCACGGACCAACATGCAACTCCAAGCCATCGTTCTGTTCTTCATCAATCATACTAAAATTCTCCACAACGTCACTCATGATTTCACAATTTCCCCTTTTTAATAAATCCTTTGACTACTCTTTCTATAACACTAACATCTTGTACGATACCATAGAATCCAGGACCACGAACAAAATTCCAATAAAATTCCATCTTCCTCTCCTAACAGAACATCTGATACCTTTTTCTGAAACAACTCCAAAATTCACGCACAACTGATAGTTCATCGTTGTGACCTTATTTCCAATGTCCATAACACTATCTTCACATTCAAGGAAAACTCATATTCCTGAATCTGTATCACATCCATATATAGGAATTTACCTCGACTAATCCAAACACTCTGCAAACACCTGACTTAACTCCGTACAATTCACTGTACATGCTATCATATCTTAGCAAGTCAAGTCTATCCCATCCAACATGATCTCGTCTGTTATCTATGAGAGATTAAGGGTGATCAGTTCCTCAATTTGTTGATATACATCAGATAATCATGATGGGGTATAAACCATCCTCACCAAGTCATAATAGAATTCAATGACACAATACACCATCCTCTTAATGGTTGACAAATACACTGTTTATCTCTATCCATTCATTCCAAGAATAACATTGCCTTGTTCCAACTCAAAGATAATTGTGTACTTCCTAAGGAACATGTCAGGATACTCCAGACATCAATAGCTCACATATGGCCTAAAAAACCGCCTTCCCCCTCCACGAGGAAACAGACAACATGAACACCTGACTATCTCCCTTCGAGGTAACACCTTTCTATAAATAGTTGAACTATCCATACAACACTCCCGCCTACAGCGGCTCGATATCCCACATCTCAACACCGGGAATATCCAAGAGAAACAAATGCTTCTCCCCCACATGTTTCCTTCCCAACCTGCAATGGAAAACAAAATAAGTACTGACATTGTTCACACACACTTGTCTCACAAACTTGTCGCATACTAGACAACAACGCAACTACACAACCAGGTCGGACGGGCCGACCTGCTCTGATACCATTTTGTAACATCCAAAATACTGCCCACGAGAATTCAATTAAAATCAGAGTAATTTAAACATAGAACGCATTCTGAGTGTTACATATTACTTCATAATATGTCTCAATGTGATACATCTTTAAAAATAGTTTTAGTTGCAGCGAAAAACTCAAAAGAGCATAAAGTAAGATTCAATTACAAAATTGTTTTTCTAAAATAATTAAACAAAGAGACCATCGACTTCCCGACACCCCAAAGTACGTATCATAGCCGACTCTTCTAACTGTGAAGTAGCTGCACTTCACCGACCACCAAAACTACTAATCGTGATCACCTGCACTTTACCAACATAAGGGTAACATTCAAACAAAAGGGGTGATATACTTACACTAACAAAAGAGAAAAATAATAAGAATAAAAGCAAGTATCATTAATTAGATCACCACTTCTCAACAACCACAACTAAACAAACACACCACAACACATATCAACATCATACACAACAACAACCATTTATGCAATGAGACTAGATTAACTCTATGCATGAAATACCATGTATCAATCTCTATTTCAAGATCCAGTTCCCGTCGGAACTCTCGAATCCTCTTTCATGGTCCAATATGATCCCTATTTCCTGATCACACACTCGACCCTTATTTCATGGTCACGTACGATCCTTATTTCACAGCCGCACCAACATCACAATGACCCTCTTTGGGATTCAAATGGACATACCATACCTTGGTATATTGTCCCCAACCATGCACATGTCATGCAACATCAATGACAATATGTAATGACTACAACATCTACTTCACGCAACAATGTCACAACATACAACAACAACTATATCATGCAATAGCATCACCAACAACATATAACAACATCAACAACATATATCAATAACATACAACAACACCTAACAACTACTAGATCATATAACCACAACTACAACAACAACCATAACAAAATTATATAACTCCAATCAACATCTACATCATGCATCATCAACTACAACAACATATGGCAACCTCGATAACACATATCAACACCTACAAAAACATATCATAACAATTCAACAACAATGATATATTATCATAATTCAACAACAATGACATATCATCACAATTCAACAACAATTTATCAAAAACGACATATCATGTTAAAACATCAATGAATACATACATGAAACATTAATACATCATTATCATCATATAAGTATTATAATATTATAAACGTCAACACTCTATCATTATATTCTAGCTTAACGTAAGCATCATTTGACCTTCAATACATAATTAACATTACAAAGTCGTTAGCACTTAATTATAATTGTCTATTAATCAGACTCCACTACAAACAACCTTATCACATTTCCTACACCTCTACATTAATATAAATAATTCCTACACATCTTTTTTACCATCCTTAATCATAGCACATCACCATTCTCCCATTTAGAACAAGATTCATAATCTATAGCAACATGTCCTTAGTTCAATATACAACGACACACCTTCCAACATCAATTCATATTATTTAAATTGTTTCTTGCAACATGAGACTATTTTTAAATGAAATTAAATTGTCTTCGCTTCGCACAACTTAGAACAATGTACAAATCAGACACTTGAAGCTCAAGATATGAATTTTCAAAGTTTTAAAACAAATCTTCCAGGAGTCGCTCGCTTGGGTCCTCTCTAGGACCTCGCTTAACGAGCTACTCGTTGTCTGTGAACTTGTCAGAGGTTCCTGTGATGACATCACTTTTCACCTTCCATTTTACACCCTTAAACTGCAATATTGCTTACCTCTATTGATCCAAATTAAGGTAATATAACCTATACCTAACACACATACATCAATAACAACAATCACAACTCATCAATTCATCACAGTTCATCATTCATAATCTCATTAACCCTAGGTTTTCTCCCAAAACCCCAAAAATTCTAATCAAGAACACTATACATAATTCCTATTATTAATCCCTTAAGAGATGAAGATATTCCTCCCTTACCTTAGTTTGATGAGCAATTATTCCCTCTTCGCGGATTCTTCCTTCTAGCCTTGACCTTCCTCCTTCTTTCTTTCGTTCAGGATTCTTCTTCGCAATTCTATAACACAGATAATTACTCTTATTTTCATAATTCCAAGCTTATCCCTTAGACCATATCTATGGTCTTCCTCATTTACCCTCACTAATCTTTTCCATTTAACCATTATACCATTTCCTCTTTATTTTCTGAATATTTTTAATTATTCAATATAATGTATTTCCTTCAAATTCACATCATATCAAATAATATTATAATTTCTTCCACCCAAAAAAGCAACAAATCTAATTAAATAAATAAAATAATAATTGCGGAGTTATAATACATACTCTATAGAAAGGGACTTGAACACACTTTCCTGTGCCAAACACAAATAAATGCTTCTGAAAAGATACAAACCAAATACAAGCGTCTTTCCTTCGGGAATCCTCTTCTTATCTCCTTCACTCTAAACGAAATAAATCGCTTCGACTTTTCTTTTGCAAGATGGTAAACACACTCGTTTAAGGAGAGCCTGCAACACCTGAGCAAAGACATAAGCAGTTCAATCATAAAAAACAGAAACAAACAAATTTCCTTCCTAATTAGGGGAATTACGTTGACTCTGATTCTCATTCTCGATGGGATACGTAGGCAGCGGGGTAGGGCCCATTTGAGCATAATTCTTTCATTTCCTTACATTTTTCTCGTTCTTTTTTCCTAGTTCAGAAGCAGATGAAGCAAATTACAACACCCTTTGAACAATACAAGAAAGCGTGAATCTCGTCGAGTATGAAGGACGTGAAGGAGTGCTACTACCTTCCCTTCACGTAACTTACTCCCTTACCCATTCTCTCTGGTTCACAAGACCTTGTTCTTTCCTTTTCCTCGATTTGTGCATAATTACCTTTCCATTTCCTTGTGATAAAAATGCTTGGCTGGAGACTCTTCTTCTTTTTTTGCGCCACTTTCCCGTTTCTACTAGGATGAAAATCCCGAGAGCGACAAGATGCAATTTGAATTTTAATATTATGAACATCTTAGAATCATGTAGTTTGCAAGGAGTTGATTGCTCATCTTGTTGTAACTCTAAAGAGTTACTTTGTACTTAAACAAAGGAGTATATGCTTGCAAATAAGCACCTCATTTAGCTCTGGTATGTCAATTTTACATAATGAATTGATTCTCCTCAAGTGGACGTTATATCCAGTAGGATCCTTGAACGGTCCAGCTGTGTGTTGAGACTCCTCAAGTAGACGTTATATCTAGTAAGATCATTGAATGGTCTAGATGTGAGTTGAAAATAAATCTCGATAGAGGTTCTTCCTAGTCAGTGAATGTTATATCCAGTTGGATCCCTAAACGGTTCATTGTGGAAGTCGCAGAGGTTTTGTGCAGTTAGTCACGATAGGTTGCCACACAGGTTCCTCCTCAAATAGACGTTATATCCTAATGGGATCCCTGAATGGTCTAGATGTGAGTTGAGATGAAATCCTAGCAGAGGTTCTATTGGGTCAATGAACGTTATATACGGTAGGATCCCTGAACGGTTCTTTGAGTTAGTTACAATGTAATTGTGTGATTGTAATCATGGATCTTGGTTATAGTGGATTATCTACTTGTTTAAGGAGAAATCACCTTGGCGGGTGGACTGGACTAGCTTGAGAAGTTCTCAAGTGAACCAGGATATATTGTGTGTTTGTTACTTTTGCTTAATGCTTTTATTTCTTTATGCTTCTGCAACACATTTATAGCATAACTTGATGCAACTCTTTAAACTGCGATAAGTAGCCAAGAGTGAAAACCTCAATTCAATCCCTCATTTCTTGTGTTTTTCTCTCACCTTCAGAAATGCAAAATGCCGCATATCATTCTAGTTGGTTGTACAAAGAAAATGAAAAAGGTTATCATGACAAGAATATTAGGCAAAAGGATTTGAAGGTCGGGCAAATGGTTTTACAGTTCAATTTCCAGTTGAAAATTTTTCTGGGAAAGTTAAAATCAAAATGGTCTGGACCGTTTCTTGTCAAAGATATGAAAAACTATGGAGCAATTGTGATTGAAGATATGCAGAGAAAAGATAGGTTGACTGTTAACAACCAATGTTTGAAAATCTACCTTGGAGGTAATTTAGATTGAGAAAATTGTTTCGTGCTCCTAGTCGTTCTATGAGATCATCTTGGAACGTCGAGCTTATTTGACGTTAAACAAGCTCTTATTGGGAGGCACCCCAATTTTGTAAGTTTTATCTTCTTTTTGGTAAATTTGTTGTTTAATCGTGTTTTTGTAAAGTTGTTGATTTTGGATGCTAGAAATGATGTTTTGTGTTGTTGGAATTGAGTTATGTGTTGTAGAGCCCGCTTAGCATGGTCTGAAGGATTTTAAACTCCAAATTCCAATGAGTAGTGCGCATAGCGTGGCCTTGAGCCCGCTTAACACGGTCTGCGTAATTTTGAAAAAAATATTTTTTTCTGGGCCCTAAAATGCCAGACCTGACATAGATTTGTTATTATAGAAGTTAGGGTTATGAGGTTTTGGATCATTTCACCATTTTTCATAAAACTCTAAAAAATTATCTCTTCTTTTCCAAAAGTATTGAGAACTTCTTGGATTTCATTTTGCCCTAACTTCATCTTCTCTTTTTTGTGCTCTAGAATCAACATTAACAACTGTAAGTTCTTTAATTTCTTTAATTTTTTGTGTAAAAAAACCATTTTGGTTAAAGCCTTAATTTCTTCATATTCTTGTTCATCTTGTTCTTTTTTTTGTTCATTCATCTCCATTGTTATTTTAGATTAGTTGTTATTTGAATGTGGATAGGAGCTTTGAATTTAGAAATTAAGAATTCTTTAGAAATTAGGGTAAATTTATGAATTTGGTTTTTATTTTTATGAAATCGTGATTGGAAGTAATATAGGTCTATTATGTGTATCTTGGGTATTGTTTTTATCCATCAGAAGCATCTCTATTGCAGAGAGGTTTTTTTTCCTGCAAATCGTAGAGCCTGCTAAGTGCGCTCTAGCCTGCTTAGTGTTGTCTGGGATTTCCAGAAATTTCCCCCTCTTCTAAAAATCTGTTTTGATTCCAATGGATGAATGGTTGTGTTTTTTTAGGAATTTATGCATATTTTAATGTTGTTTTTGTTAACGAATTTGTCTGTTTTATGGATGTTTTGTTGTGTTTTTCATATGGTAGGAAGGAAGAAACAACACACTAGGTCTATTTGAAATCCAGCTAGGCATGCTCCATCGGTGCCATTTGATCATACTCGTTTGGTTGTTCCTACGCAATAGTTGAGGTATCAATAACTTGAGCAAAAAACTATGTGGGTTGACAGAATTGTGCAGATCGATCCTGAGAGAAGTTATCGCATCACAGGGACTTATATTTGCAAGGACTTGACTGAGACGAGCTCTTTCAACCCCACCTTGAGTATCATTTCGAAATTGTGAGGGAATTCTTTGCCAATGCCTTACCTTCTAGAGATGAGCCTTTCAACTTCAAGACTTGGGTAAGGGGAAAAGAGATTGACTTTTCATGAGCAACAACTAATGCTTACCTTGGGAACCACATTCAAATGGAAGATGACGAGTTATGAGATTATGGTAGGATGTTGGCTTAAAGGAATTGGAATGTTGGGTAGTCGAGAGAAGCTTTGTGTGTGAGAGATCAGATATATCAGTTGGGTTCTAATGGAGCCCCTTTGAAGTTTATGAGAGGCGTCTTCACTACTCACACTACGATTATGATGGCAATTGTCTTGTACAACTTTAGGCCTTGTAGTCACACCTCTTCCATTACTATGAAGACCACGACCCTCCTGGCTTGTATACTTGATGATGAGAAGATCATAAATTTGGCACAAATTATTTCTATTGAGCTGAGGAGGATTGCACTGAGGATGGCTTGCACACTGACTTACCTTAGGTTGATTATGACGTTCTTTCATAAGGCGAGAGTTACAATTCCTAGCCATGGGAATGTGAATTTAGGAGTCTTAGATGATGGTTTTATTACTCGCAATTTTTTATAGGCTAATAATGATGTCGTGCATGTTGTTGTTGTTTCTCCTGCGAGGCATATGATTGATCCGAATGCGGAGGCCAACTGGGCCATGCATGAGGCTCGGTGTTCCTTCTTGTTTATGCACGACTCTATGGAATAATTACAGCTCCATATTTGAGAGCCTCACGTTGATCATCCATTGAGATCTAGATAGGACCTAATGGCATATTCTAGGTTGCCTGAGGCCATACCAGGTTTTCCAGAGGGGTAGTTGTGCATGATGATGATGTTGGTGATGATGCCAGAGATGACTAGGATGAGATTAATGATGGAGATTCTAGTTCGAGTTCTTATTGATGGGTTTGATCGTTCTACCCTTGTTTTTTTATTATGTTTAGTATTTTGCTAGTATTATAGATGTATAGTTTGGATATTGTTGTAGTTCACATCCGGGAGGATGAGGATTTTAGTTGTTAAAACTTACTTTTTTTTATTAAAGTTTCCATCCGGGCGGATGAGGATTTATGTTTATGCTTTTTGGAACAAAATTTATGTGTGTTTGTTCTTTATTTGAGGTAATTGATTGATGGAAGCAAGTTTTAATTTCTTTATTCAAAAGTGATATGCTACACCAATCATTGACGGGGATGATAAAAATATGGATTGTTGTGCAAAAGAGGTACTCTATTTGTTGCTTCGTAGAATGTTAGTATGTGTATGTACTTTTTTATTTACAAAAATTTCAAGCTTTGTTTCATTTCACATGTATATTCATATGGGAATCATTTCCCATCATTGTTCACAAAAGAGAGTAATCGTGTAGTTGTTGTTTAGCTTATGTGATTCATGCTTAATCTTGTATTCATTGGTAAATCTTGGAAACATAGATGTGATCTAAGCATTGTTTGACATTGAGAAAAACCACCAATTCATTTAGGCTTTACTTTACCCGGTGAGAAGTGTGAGCATTTTCTAACCAATTTTGAGTGTTCACACAAATAAAATGAATAATCAAACAAAAATCAACATAATGTCGGGAAATCCACTCATTTGGGGTTGTTGTTATTAAAAGAAAATCGTTGTGATTCATTCTAGTTTGTTTTTATATACACTTAACCCTTTGTTTGAACATGCTTACAAAGAACATTTTCATTAAATTAAGGTGTGATTTAAAGTTGGGGAGAGTGTTTGTTGTGTGAAAAAGAAAAGATTTGGTTAAATGGAACCTCTTGTGAAAAAGAAAGAAAAATAAAAAGTATTGTTGCTATGCTTTGCACTCAAAATTGAGTTGCTTGAAAAGAAAAAGAAAAGAAGCATTTGATTCAGATGAGATAGGGCACCATGAAAGAAAAGAGAAGAAAAAGAAAGGAAAAGATTGAAATGATTTGAGGTTTGACTAGGTCGGCATCTTTTTTATTTTGAAACATTTTTTATAGACACTTTGATTCATTAGCCTTTTATAAATATCCCTTTCTTTTTAACCCTTTCCAAGTTACAACCTTTAGAAATCCTTAAGAGATCGTTTCCTTGATTTTCTTGTTGAATTGAGTAGATGAATGCATGAATTGTTCTGGATGCTGGCACAATTGCTAATGAGAGTGTTTTGTCCCTTGTAAATATTGAGCATGACTCATTTGAGTGAAGTAGGTGATTCCCGTTTGAACATTTGATTGCTTGTGATGAGTTTCTTGTTATTTGTGTTTAGAAGTTAGTTTATACCATGTTTTGATTCTGTGTTGGAGCTGAGCATTACATGTGATCGCATTAATTAAGTTTGAACCATCAATTTTTTATTGTATTGTCTTGTCCGATATTCACCTTATTTCTATTCTATTTTACCATTGTTTTAAGACAAACAAAGAAGCAAGTTGGGGAGAGTTGTTAGGTGCTAGAATATGTTAATATATAGTTTAGTTTTTGGCACCTTTTGAGTTCTTTATTTGATAATTGATGCCTTTTCCCTTTGTTTCCGATAAATTATTGTAGTATAGTATAAAGACATTATTATACATAATTATTTAACTTTTGTGATTAAAATTGTAGGTTTTAACATTGTAATGGAAGCTTGGAGCATGGAAGGCTCTTAAGGAGCATTTTTTAAGAAATTGCATTTTTTGAAGCATGCTACAAGCGTGCTCCTAGCTCAGGGATGAAGAAAACTCCAATAGGTAGCTCGCTTAGCACGGTCTGGAGCGCACTAAGTGGGATCTATAACGATTTAGAAATAAATGATAGCACATTTAACATGCTGCTGCGGTCTTAGCGCACTTTGCGTTTTTCAGCCCCTCTATAAATAGATTTGTTCAACATTTTTCTTGGATATTTATTCTTTTATTAGAGAAAAAACCCTAAAAACATTATAACATCTTATTTCCTAAGAATCAGAGCATTAATAGTCAAGATATCGCCGTTGATGCTTGTTCCTCTTGTCTATTTTCTAGTTTGTGAAGCTACCATGTCAATGGATAGCTAATCTCCTTTTGTGTCAAGATTAGAAGGTAGACATTCCTTTCTTTTGTGTGTATTGACATTGATGTAAGCTTCTGAACTTATGGATGATAAATATTTGGCGATAAACTTTGTTTTATGGTTTATTCTTTGTGTTGGTTCATGATTGAGAATTATGCTCTAACTTTTGATCTAGGTTTTTCATCCATAATTGAACATAGGCTAGAGATAGTTATGAGAGTTTATGTTCATAAATATTGAACTTGAATGTTATCATTTTTATAGTTTGAGTGAGAGATCATCAAAGGATCAAAATGGTAAAACTCACAATATGTGTTAGAGATAAACATATTGAGAGGTTATGTGATTGTATTTATCGTCTAAATGAGTTCATTTGCTTTATCGATTATATATGTATAAAATGGTTTGTCGAACCCTAATCTTGGCATGTTTTATTAAATTTTTCAAATCCGATAACTTTTACCATTAACTCTTATAACTTATGCATACTAATCATTACCAACAACTAAAACCCTTTGTTACTTTAAGTTTAAAATGATTTCAACTGTAGAACGACGGTAATATTTCTAAAGAATCTTTGTGGAACGATAACAAAAACCCTACTCTATTTGTATTTAAATAGTACTATCCTTACTAATGCTAACATTGTCTACTAAACTTTAGAGGCTTCTAATTGCAGATGATTGAATGAAGCATGTGTTAGAGACTATCATACTTGGATCTTCAAAGAACCTAAGTCTTCAGTCTTCAGAACTTGTTCACACAAAACTTCGTTCTTCAGAACTTCAACACTTGGCTTGAAACCCATGGTCTTCAGAACTTCAAGTCTTTAGAATCTTCAGAACCTTCTTCATATTGAACATTGTCTTCAGAGTCTTTAGCACTTGATTCTTCAGAACCTTAATCTTCAGAACCCTTAAGTCTTTAGAGTCTTTCTGTACTTGGTCTTCGGATGTTCAATCTTCAGAAGTTCAAGTCATCAGAGGCTTCAAAACTTAGTTCTCCAGAAGATTAAAATATCAGAAGCTTCACTCGCTTTCTAATACTAACCATACACATAATAGAATCCATAAGAGAATTGCAACAACAACATCAGGAATCCTTGGATATTTCTGATTGTGTTTGGATACAGAAGCACACTTACATCTTCAACATGCTTGCGACTAGTGTTACACATAATAACTTTGTATATTATCATTTGCGTACATTTTCCTAATGTTTGTTTGATATGATATATTTAATATCCATGATTTGCACATAACAAACATCAGAATATAAAATAGTTCTTTCATAAATACTTCCTTGTTATCATGAAAACATAAAGATTAAATACATAGACAACTCTTGTTCTTATAAACTCCCCTTTTTTGATGATGACAATATCATGTATTTTGATAGAACATTTTATATAGGGTAATAACCAAACGTAAAAGGGTAATTACCAATGAGAACATATTCAGAGTTTCCGAGCAACAACTCCCCCTAAATGTGTTATCCCCAAAATTTTATTAATGCTTGTTCAGAGTCTCCCCCTGATCCCAAGACACACAAAATCTAAATTTTGAGTTGTCAGAACATAGAATAGAGAAGGATTATTTTCCTATCTTAACTCATTAGACTCTGGCTAGAACACATGCCTTCATGTCAGTACCTTGTTACTATCAGAACTCTATGATTGATTAAAGCTTACCAAAGCTTGATTATGAGTCTAATACCAATTTCAAATCATTACTTGGTCTATCAGAACTTCATCTTGGTTCTTCAAGAGCAAAACACTATACTTCTGGAGTATCAGAGTTTGTCTTGACAAAACTTCTCTTTCTTGGATCTTTATAGTCACATCTTCAGACAATCTTAAGACTTCTGATGAGCATGTTGTTCTAAAAAGAATCTTTGACTATAGACGTTGTCTTGACCTCTTTTAGGAAGATTTCTGCTTCAGATTCTTATGTTCTGAATATCATATTCTGAGAAAGTTTACAACTTCTTAACATTATGATGCCAAAATCATGATAACTTTGACTTTCAGAAAGTTCGCAAATTTTGAACAGTACTGGGTCTATCTGATTCTGAACATATGTTCATGAAGTGTACAACTTCGATTATATGAACATCAATTCCTAAGAACTTAATAGAGTTCTTATAATTAACATGTTCTAAGAATGCCTAATGAACTTGTTCAAAGTTCCTCGATTAAACAAAAAAATTAAATGTTAGAGATACTTATTTGAGTTTTCATTCTTTTAGGTTATATCAAAATCATATTTTCATTTCTCCCCCTTTTTGACATCATCAAAAAGTTAGAGCATTTTAGAAATTTAACGCATATCAATATGATAATGATTCTGATTTTGAAATTTTCACATTAAAATATGACAATAAATTTGTGTCGAATGTGTTCATATTGAGCGATGTATAATGATTAGACAATGTATTAGATTAAGCATTCTCAAAGATAAGAAATTCATTAACAGAAAGAAATACTTCATTAATTAAACAAGAGGTAAAAAGACAACAACAACTTGAACCAAGCTTTAGGAACAGGTTGGAGATTTTCTGGATTGGTGAGTTGATATCCTGATGAAAGATCATGAAGAGAAACAAATTTCTTAGTCAACAAGAATCTTGATTTCACATTGTCAACCGTGACTCGAAGATCTTCACATCTGGTTGCAAGGATGATGGAAAAGAGAGTGATGGTTATGGGAACTTCAAAGATAAAAGAAGTAATGGAACCACTTTCGTAATCAAGAGAAGCATTCTTCCAAAAATCCTTAACCACGTTCTCATAGTGTGGTTTACCCAGAATGTTGAAATATCTGTTCCATCCCTGAGAAATTGTGACTTCAATGTAACTTCCAAACATGTCACTTTCAAAAGGAAGATCTTCAACTTGCTGCTGGAGAATGATTTCAAGGAGATCCACATTTCCTTGGAAGGTAGAAGGATACATGATGTCTCAAATGAACAAGATTATATGTGTTTAAGAGAGGAGTAAATAAGCATGAAAACACATCGAAGATAAGTTGACATATATACACCCAAGAAGGTGATAAGTGCCATAACATACTGAGGAATAGACATTTGACCGATGTCAGAACAAAAGACAAGAATTACAAAGAAATGGAATGGTATGATTCGATCTAAAAAATGAGAGTACAGGCAAGTTGCAAATAAGACTCTTAATAAATGAGCATTTGCAAGTAGCAAAACAAATACTGACTCAAAATAAAGATTTTGACCAGAATTGCTTGATCTCTTAGAAAAACTATTGTCTTATATATGTCATACATTATATGTACTCATTTTTTATGCTCATTCTCTAGATAACTTATGTTTTCCATGTGGAATCTCATGATCGCAAAAGGTTCACAATTATAACTGTAGTCACAACCTGCATGAATACAGTTTTAGAGAATCAATCAAAAGATTGTCTCTTTTGAGAGAGAATGTTTCTAATTATGAGATTTTCATTGAATGAAAAATTCACAATTAAATTAGTAGTAATATCTATTATGCTTTTGATTAGCATATCTTCTAATATGTAGAATTATTCTATCAGACAGTCAAATAAGATAAAGAAATCATACCTTGAGGTTAGGAGATCTTTGATGTTGATTCTTTATCTAAGTGATTTCCATTCTGATTCTGATTATGACTTCAGCATATTCTTTGTAGAGTTTTAGATCAGTTTTTCTTCATCCAGGTTCTGAAGGATGTTTTCTCCTTCTGAATTCTGACTCCAAGCATGATGATCAGAACAAGTCTTTTGATCAGAACCGGTCATAGAACTTCTGAAGGCATCCCTGCAAGCATCCTTAGACATCAGAAAATCCACCTACTTATCAAGATTCTCTTGACAAGAGACTTGTTATCAGAAGTTCAATAATTCCCTAGCTTAAAAATAAACTTCTGAGAAGTTATGTGCTTGGGAGAATTATCTGACATCTCCTAATCATTTTCTGATTACTGTTTCCATGAACAGATGCGAATCTTTGTCAGATACAAGTATCATCAAAATTAGACACAGTTTGAGTGACAATTTTGTCCTTGCAATACTGAGCTAACTTGATCAGAGTTAGTTCAACAAAGGTTGACAACATATCTGCTTCTGAAAATAATGTCTACTGATTTCTTCATTATGAATAATATCAGCGACTTAAATTCTTTTTAGTTCAGAACATATGACTTTTGTATTCGCATCTCTGATTCCAGAATTCACACACCATGGATTTCATAGTAGAACGTCAGATAACATTCTGATCAACTGTAGTTTGTTCAATTGAGGCGAAATCTCAATTTAACTGAACTTTAACTATCAGAGTTTCTTCCATCATTTTCTCACAATACTTCACTGATGATATTCTTGAAGAATCAATAAGCTTCTTTCTTCTGAATACTATTTAGTATCTCTTCGAAGCTTTGCAAAGGAAACATCATTCAATATGCATTGAATCTTATAACTGTTTGATCAGTTAGGTCTTAGACGTTCTGACAGAAATCATTTCTAGAGTTTGACATCCTCGGGTTATGATTTCTGGCTTCATCTGCAAACTTCAACATGAATTTCTTATGAATCAAAATCATAAGACAATAATCATTATTTTTACTTTAGAAAATTTCTAATGTGCTTCACATGAGAAAGTGAAGGGTGGACTAATCTGTTTTTGAAAACATCTAACACTCATATAGAAATAATCTTCAACAAACAAGATTTCTTATTTTCTGATGAATTGATCTTTGAGAAAAATACGTTGATCAACCTATCGTATTAAGATAAGCATTCAACAAATATTTCTCCTTATTTGATGAATCAATCTTGTTAGCTAATTCTGTCATCTTCTTCAAAAATCCAAAGGAAAAGATTTTGACAATCTTCAAGAATCAGTGATTTGCTCAATGTAATTAGTTGATTTACAATTCAGTACTAAATCTTCATCATCATTAACTGATATGAGACTGAAATTGTAACGCCCTATTTATTTAATTAAATATTATTGTATATTTGGTGTTGATTGGGGTTGAGTTATTAAGTTGGTTTTAGTTGAATTAATTAAATTAATTTGATTAAGTCCATTAAGCTTATTTAAGCTGTGTCATTGTTCGTTGGATTAAATTGATTAAATGGATTTAAGTTGTGTTGTGGTTTGTTGAACTGAGGTTAAGTTGATTAAGTGTGGAAATTAAATAGTAGAATTTTGCTATTCTTGATAAGTGGGCCTATTGGTGAGTAGGAGTAGTAATTGTGGGGGTGTGTGGTTTAGGGCCAATGGAAGTTTTAAGATTAATTAAAATAAAACCATAAGTAATAAGAATTAGAGGAAATAGGTTATCAGTAAGAAAAAAAGAAGTTGAAAAAGAGGCTACATGAAATGCTTAGGAGAGGAAAGGCTAGGGTTCCGATCAAAAGTGTTATAGTCGGCGTCAATCCAAGGTAAGGGTGGGGTTCTAACCTTATAATCGAGATTATATGATGAATACATGTGGGATTGGATATATGAATTATTGCTGTCAATTATTGTATGCTTTGGTTGAATAAAGTTGTTTGGTTGAATACGTCGTTTAGTCGAATAAGCCGTTTGGTTGAATAAGGGAATTAAATTAAGTTTTTGAATTAATCATGAATTAATTAGGTAGTGTGGTTTGTATATGAATTTGTTGTCTTGTTTTTGTCCATTGTTGTTTTGTGTGGGTGAATAAGTTGTTTTGTCGAATAAGATGTTTTGGTGAAATAATCTATTTTAGAAGAATAAGAGAATTGTGAAATTGTTGTGCTATTGTTGAATTGTACATTGACTGATTGGTAAATTAATCGGAGAAAGAATTGAACTGAGAAGAGTTATACAGAAGAAGAGTGAGAGAAACAAAGAGGACACAAAATTGGTCGGTGGGACGACCGTCCCCTTGACCTGACGACCCTCATGGTCACAATGTGACGATGGTCACACGGGTTATGCTGCAGAGTTGGTTCTGTGTTGTGTTTTCTATGGTTTTGTTTACTGTCTTGCTTAATGAAAAATATAATTATTTTGCAGGAATGTAATTAACCAAATTTAGTAAGTAATTTCTTGACAATTAATTAAATTAAGTAATTAATTAACACATGTATAATTAATTGGATTAGAATGATTGTAAGTAATTTAAGTAGTGGTACTATAATGATTTAATAGAAGAATAAGTAAGTGACAGTGAGTTAGTGCTTGGTGGCAAGTTTATATAAATTGGTTAATGACAGTGTTGCAGGAAATTACCAAAAGCATAATAAGCCTTAGTAAGAATTAGAATTCGTAGAGTCTTAGTAGATAATTTAATTATTCAGTTTTAGGCGGGACTTTATGAATAAGATTGTGGTAAAATTGGTTGTTCTTGCATTGTGTTCTTTTATTGTTAAGTTGAAGGCCTTCAAGCCAAAGTTGATTGTTGTTATTGTTGTTAAGTTGCAGGCCTTTAAGCCAAAGTTGATTGTTGTTGTCGTTAAGTTGTAGGCCTTGAGAAAAAGTTGAATTGTTGTTGTTGTTGTTGTTAAGTTGCGGGAGTAAGTGTTGTTGTTAAGTCATTGTAGTAGAGATTTATTGTGAAGTTGTTGTATTATGTTGTTGTTACTAAGTTGTGATAATATGTTGTGGTTGCATGGTTATATAATCATTATTGTTGTTATTTTGATGGTTAAGTTGAGTCGCGTTGCATATCATTTCAAGTTGGAGCTAATGCTCGGTAAGTTGGCCTGGATTGGAAATGTTTAAGTTGAAGGCTTATGCCTTGTTGCCTCTATTAATTGGCAAGATTATAAGTTGGGAGTGTTTCTCCATTTGTACGACATGCATTTGCATTTGTCTAAGTTGTATGATATGTTGTTGTGTGATAGCTTGTGTTGTTTTAAGTTGTTTTGTGAGTTGTTACGTAGTGGTTTATATAATCCGATTTAATATGTTATTTATCATATGCTTGATTATATAGTTGGAAATCTCACCCCTTATGTTTGAATGTTGCCCTCTGTTGGTAACATGCAAGTAATCCAGAGTAGAACTGAGTACCCTAGTAGATTCGAGTCGGTGTTGTCGCTTTGATACGTAGCACTCGGGGGGATAACACATGTTTTTTGTTGATGTTGAATAGTATTATAGATGCTGAATTTTAAAGTTGTTATATTAAAGAATTGTTGGTTGTAAGCTATTTTGATGTTGAACACAAGTTGTGCCATTAAAAGTTGAACTTTTATGAATCCGATGCGTATTAATGAAAGTATTTGTTTTAAAGAATAATCGGTTGTTGTAGGTTGTTTTAAAGTTGAAATGTAATCATCTCATTTGTTTTTCGAAACTTTTATACTCTGATTTTATTATAAATTATCAGGTCGAAATGGGGTGTTACATTAGTGGTATCAGAGCCGGTCGGTCCATCCGAACAAGTTGTCTTATGTTATTTGTTCCTTAGTACTCGACATGTATGTGAAACACTGTCGGTACTTCATTGTAGATTTCTAATTGTTTGTCTCCAAGAGTTGGTTTGAAACAAGTAGGGGAGAAGTTTTCTTCGCAGAGATGTTGTGGTATGTGAAGTTGGTTCAAGGTATATCGATTGCAGGAGTGCAAGTGTTGTCAGAACTATGTTGTTGCAAATTGACGAGAGTATGGACTCATTATTTTATTCGTTGGTCAAGTTGAGATGCTTCCTAGGGGATGAGTCAGTATGGTTGATGTTTTCTTCTCGGAGAAGAGATGGAATTGTGATGAATAGTGACATGCAAGTGGAGTATATCTCTTAAGGTCTCTTGAGGAAGATCGAGACTTACTTCTTGAGTATAAGTTGGAGTTGGCTTTGGTTGAGGAATGATGTTCTATCCGCTAAGCAAGTAAAATACCTCGTAGAAGATGAAGCGTATAGGGATGCATGTATATGATGACGATTATATGAGATGTGTTCGGATTATTGACGATAGGTTAACAAATTGTTTAGAATAAAAATCTATTCTAAAAGAAGTGTCGATTTGTTAGGTCGACTGATAGATTTGTATGCTTTGAGTATAGTCGGATTAAAGTCGGATGATTTTAAGAGTTGGATGAAAAGCAAGGATAGTTGGAAGAGTTTGGAAGTAAGAGAAAGAGGTAGAACTCATGTTCACATATTTCAGTTTTTATTTTCGTATTTATGGAGCATCCTTCCTTAAAAGAGGCATAACTTCTACTCATGAATCCGATGAGAGCAATTCCAAAATTCTTAGAAACCTTACGAAATTATCTACAGTTTGAAGAGGGAGAAAGACCCGTTTGAACATTTGGGTCTGATGTTGATTATTGTTGGAAGTTTGTATACGGGATTTCTTGACCAGTCTCATGGCGAGGATGATAATGTTTTACTCGTAACTTGGATTTGAGCGATTCGTGAAGTTCCAGAATCTACATGAAATTTCCTTCAATTTGGAATATAATTTTATGATTGGGAATCAGTATTAAAGAAGATAATCGTGTTTGTAGTTAGATAATTCTTGCTGAAGATAGTAAGAAGGAGTCAAGTATTATATGTGTGGTAATAGGAAGAAGGTAAGAGTATCGGAGACGCACATGGAAGTGCATCGCATGTTGATTGAGAATGATTACAGTATAAATATCTTAAATAGTTAAGTGGATTGTGTGTTATTGACGAGACGTGTCAACATGAGTCGGATTTTTTTTGGAAGTTTCTATCACCAACCAGATGATGGGATGGTATTGTGAGACTATGATTGGAATGAGAATCTGTTCTGAATCTATATGAATCATTGAAGTTATGAGATTAAGAAGAAAGACAAAGGTATTATTAGTGTTGTTAAAGCTCCTGACTTGGATAAATGTTTCAGTTGAAGTTGACCGCTTTGGATGGTACCTGAAGTGGTAGCTATTCTATTATTAGAAGGATATTTAATGATTGTGTTGTATGACTAGCTTGTGTAAGATAATATGTGTTGGATTTTGGACGTTGTGTATCACTGACGAGGTTGGAAATAAGTAAATTAAGAAAAACATTTTTAGGCCTTAGAGAGATGTCAGAGAAATATGCTTAGGTAACCTTGAGTACAAGGTAAAGGATGATATTGTATTTGGGTAATGATGATTTATGCCACCGTTATGGTTGTTGGCTGTCTATTGAAAAATTAAGGAACTGATCACTTTTAATCCCTTTTTGATAGTATATAGGATCATGTTGGATGGAATAGATGTGTCTTACCAACTAGAATAGTATGCATAGTGAATTGCTTGGAGTTTAGCTAAGTGTTTATGAGTTGTTTTGATTAGTCGATGTAGATTCCTATATAGAGAAATGAGGTGAAATTGAAGATGTTAGTAAAAGGTTGAGAGTTTATCGGTGAGTAGTAGGGAAACTCTCAGTTGTGTTTTTGATAATTTAATTTTGATTGGTGATGAATCAAAAATCCGATTGACATGAGACTTGAAGCACTGTAGAGATGAACCAAGGAGTAACTAGATGATAATGTAAGACCATGATTTGACCGAGGATGTCAGATAGAGAATGATAGTGGCTAGTGTTCCTTAAAGGGCATATAGGAAATATGAATTGTATTTTCCGTACTTGTTGGATAAGTTATCATTGGTGTTGTAGTGGAGGTTCTGATCTGTTATGAAATCAAAAGGAAAGTGCATAGAGTACTTGAGAGTTGAATTATAAGTATTTAAAGAAGTGAAGTTATATGTTGAGTTAGTAATATGTGATTTTTAGTTGTAAAGATTGAAAATCTAGAAACTGATATACGATGTCGAATACGATTTTACGACACCAATATCTGGCAAGTTTAATAACAATGTAAATAAGCGAATACAAAAATAAAGAACACAAGGAATTGTTAACCCAGTACGATGCAAACACACCTACTTTAGGGGCTACCAAGCCAGGAAAGAACTCCACTATCAGTAGTATTAATTCAAAGACCCACAGCAAACAACCAAGTTTGCAATCTTCTCACTTAATCACTACCCAATACAAGTTCTACCTAGGAACTCCTAGATATGAGACCCCTATCACTCCCCAATGCAAGTTCTTAAAAGCTTTGAGTGAACAATAATACAACTAAAAAAACCTAGTCCAAGACAATCATCAACTTGACAATTGTTTGGCTCACAAGAAAACTACACACACACGAAAATGCTAAATGATACAATCCTTATTTTTCACGTCTTCAAAACTAGGTTAATGTAACCTCTAAATAGAATCTTGAATGGGCACGGGCCTTCTGAACTTGCACAAATCAAATAATATATTTCCTTAAATAAAAGAACAAAAATAGCCACATAAAATGTTTTGCAAAAATAACTCCAAGCTGAATCCTTTTCCTTCTAATAAACCACGCTAATTAAACACAACCAATCGCAAGTTTAATGACAGCAAAACGCACGCCTCAAATAAGGATTCATCTAGGTCTTCAGGCCCAGTCAGAGATGTCATGACATCAGTCTTGACATCCTGATAAATCAACTGCAAACAAAAAACTTCACACCTGGATAATGCTTAAACTACATGTCCTAACATTTCCCATGACATCCAGAAAAAGAAATATGTTTTACCACAAAATATAGCCAATCTGAAACATCTACAAACTCCCCCTTTGGAAATTTTTTGGCTAAAACAATTTAAGCGTTATCAAAGCAGCATTATTCAGCAAAAACTATCACAACAGTAGAAACACACATGCACACACAGAGCAGAGAGTAGATAGACCCCCCTCATACAAAATTTGTATCAGAGTACAACACAACAACAGAAATAACAGAGATTTTGTCTCCCTCTCAACCTGTTAATCCCTACAACAAATAGTATGGCTATACTAAAATAAATAGTATAATTACTCCCCCTTTTAGTCAGAAATTGAGCCAAACAAAAATAGAATCATAAAGCAAAAGAAACTGTTAGAGCACTAAGCTCATGAAGAGTAGAAATCTTGGGTATAGAAGAACCCCAACAAATACAGTACCAGTAATCCAAAAAAATTACACAAGAGCCTTCAAGGGCTAGGAATCACATAGAAACACAAAAAAATTCAACAACCAGATCCATCAGCCCTCCACAAGAAATTAATCAGAACCAGATCCAACATCCTCTTCTTCCTCACTATTTGAGCTTCCTTCAGAATCACCATCAACTTCCTCTCTGTCCTGCTCTCCATAGGTGTTTTCCTCTTTCTCCAACATCTCAATCATTCTCTCAAACTTTACCTTTCTTGCATCTAACTCCTTACAAGCTTCTTTGAGCTCAACAATGATTGAACTTTTGTCAAGAGGCTTGCTGCTTGTAGATGTTGCAATGGATGTCACAGCAATGTCAGGGACATTAGATTCCTGAAACAACTTATAATGGAAGGAGAGAGTACTTCCCTTTTAAAAGACGTGTTAGAATCAGTCAAGATAAAAAGGTACTGATTCAGAATAATCCCACAGATGAAGGAAGGAAAGGCAATAGGAAACTTCACAACTAATGTGCTAGCATGCTTCATGTTTTGTTAAGTAACATAATCAAACTTTGTATTGGTACCTCTTACATACACCTTTCTGAAGTCCTTTGATTTTCCATTAGCACATCCCTTAGATAGATTCACAATGAACTCCTTAACTAGAGTCTCATAGCACTGTGAGAACCTAACAACATTTTTAACCAGACTTGTATAGTAGATCAGGTCCATAACTTTAGAGCATCCCAACACTGAATAAAAAATCTCTCTCTCTCTCCAATGCTAACCTCCTTTTATACACGAATTTCCATTTTCTTACGCTACTGATGCAGTGAAATGAAATGTTATATAGAGGTGCATCAAGCACCCTAGATGCAAGCTTGCTTGAAGCTGATTTCTTTCTAGGTGTGATGTTAGGGACATCACTCTAAACATCAGTAGCAGATTCAGAAACAAATATGGCTTTTCTCTTCTTAGTGATCACCTTTCTCCATCCTTTAGATGGACCAACAATAACCCTTTTAGGAGTTTCCTTAGGAGTATCTTTCCTTGACACAGGCTTACTCTGTGGAGAACCTTGATCAACAAAATTCTTCCCTTTTCTTGTAATCAACCTTTTATCTACACTTGGGTTTTATTTGGCAATAAGTTCATTGTCAGATATGTCATCAACATCAATCATTTACATCTTTATTATTTTCAGCCTCAAGAAAATCACCAGCCTCTTCAGCAACATCATCATCTTTGTGAGAAACCCCAACACCAGAATGACCAGCCTGATTCCTAAGTGTTACAACATCCTCTTCAGCATCCTTGCTACCACCTTAAATAGCATACACAACTTGAACTTCATTACTTGATCCAGAAGTTTGACTCTTTTGGCTGCCCTGAGAATAAGGTAGGCTAACCAATGGAGCAGAGACACCAGCAATGTCATAATTTTCATCCAGGATTCTTGAGATGAGTTCATTAGTGGCTTCATCCTCAAAAGTAGTGCCTTTAAGGACAGACGATGAACATGCAGAAGGATCCTTTGGTCTAAGCACATTAGGTGTTCTAGGTATGGAAACCCTAGCAACATCAGGGACGACCAGGTTCAATGGGGCGACATCCAGGACATCTTCAGATAGATGATAAACCCTAGACTCAGCCTTGGATGAGGGCGACACAAATGATTGTTGAGACATTCTGAAACTAATTAACACTTGCAGAGAGAGAGAGCAAACAAATTTTGAGTAAGCGATGGAAGAATAGATAAGGAATATGGTGTAGTGAAATATTTGATGATGAATGATGGGCCTTTGAATGAATTTTCTTTGAATAAATGAATTGATGAGAAAATCAAATATTTCGATCCTCCATTTAAAGTGTATTAAAATTGATTTTTGAAAATACACAATGTCCTTAAGGATGTTCTTCCTTTTCAGCCTCTAGTGTCGCTATGATCTTCTTCTGCTTTTCTCCTTCTTGAATCACTTGAGCATATTTGATACATAGCTTTTGATAAGTATCAGCTAGTTCCTCAAAGGTTCGCTCATCTTCACTACAATCATCATCAGACATACATGTCCCTACCAGGACAGTGATATGTTTAGCTGATTCCTCTTCAAAGTCACTTTCAGAATCTCCATCAGACCATGTTACAGATAAGTCGTTCTTTTTTCCCTTCAGATACATAGACATTCATCTATAATATGGCCAAAACCATCACACCTATGACATTGAACTCTTCTGTTTTGGCTTGGCTTCTCTTCAGGATTTGTCCTTGACTCATTTGATATGCTGATGTCAGATGAAGTGTTCCCAGCATTTGGTCTTGAGCTAATATGCATCCTTTTCATGACCTTGTTGAATTGTCTTCCTATCATGGCAACAACTTCTTTCAAGCTTTCTTCATCCTCCACTTCACCTCTTTATGCTTCTTCATCAATATTTGACACAAGAGCTATGATTTTGTTCTTCTTTTCAGGGACATCATTGAATCCCATTTCAAATGTCTGAAGGGATCCAATAAGGTCTTCAACCTTCATATTACAGATGTCTTGTGCCTCTTCAATAATAGTCATCTTCATGGCAAATATTTTGGGAAGTGATTTGAGAATTTTTCTCACAAGCTTTTCATCAGACATCTTTTCTCCTAAAGCTCCTAAGGCATTAGAAATATCAAGAATATTTATGTGAAAGTCATGAAAAGTATCATGTTCTTTCATTCTTAGATTCTCAAACTTAGTATACTGAACGAGTTTGAAAGCTTAGAGAACAAGCTTTTTGATTTATTAACAGTCTAGGGAACGGACCCAGTTTAAATGTAAAAACCGAAAAATGATAACAAGTGATTGGTACCACATGCATGAGTTGCATTTGAGTCTTGCATTGAGTCTCATTGTGTTTATGGTTGAAATATGGATTATGTAAATTGTTGGATTTGTGAAATTGTAAATTGTGTATATATACTTGTGAATAGTATGATTACTTGATTTATAACTTGTTGATTTTTATTGATTGGAAATTGGAAATGAATAGGCATTACACTGGGAAGCAATCCCTAGAAAGAGGAAATTTCACAAAAGGAAAATAAACTATCCTAATGGCAATGTGAAAATCAGATCTCATCAAGCTCCTACCCGACTATGACTTGTATATCCTATAGACTCTCTGCATGCTTCACTTTTGAGGAAGACGATCGAATTAATCTTTAACCCTCAGATTGTCCTTGATTGCTGATGATGCATCACAGATCTTGCAAACCACAGTTGTTCGTTTTAGTCCTTATTTTGCATGGATCGCCCTTTTTTGCCTGAGTTGTCCGATGTGGCTTTTCAGCTCAGTGGGTGTACATTTTTCCGTTTATTTTCCTAATTTTAGCCCGAGCCTTTTATTCTGTTTTTTTCTCGCCAGGATGCCCTTTTTTCCCGGACTTTTATTTTGTTTTTGTCCAACGGGTCTCTTTATACGAAGTATTTTCTAACTGCGTCTGCGTTGATAGGGGATTGGAAGTCCTCGCCATCCATGGTTGTTATCATCAAGGCTCCTCCCGAGAAGACCTTTTTAACCAAGAATGGAACTTCATAATTGGGAGTCCACTTGCCTCTATGATCTGTTAAAGGAGGTGTAACACCCCAAATTTGCCCTCTTCTTTTTAGCATCATCATCATATCATAAGCATCATCAACATGTCATATCCTTAGCATTTTGCATATAAAAATGAAGCATAACACTCGCATGTTCCAGCATAAGGCATATGATCAATCACCTAAGAACTAGTGATCTTATAAGGAAAAGTCAAGAGCAGGGAGTCCTGGCAGGAAGCTCACAGGACCTTTTGTACAAGCCTGGTATCATGGTCAAAGCCCTAAAAGGATTGAGGATCAGGATCAGATCAGAATGGTTGGCGCCAGGATATTCTTGGGGTTTCCCACCAAAAGGAGGGAGAATTTAAAATTTTCCTGCGTTAACCGGTTAACGGCTGCGAATTTTGAATTCCAGCAGCAACTTCAGCATGTGTTTTGGCTCCAAATTTTCATTATTTCTGATTTTATTCATTTTTGAATTAATTGGGAATTATGGGGAAGGATCTAGATGATTTACCAAGCCTAATTCCAAGGCTAGATTCTAATCACTTTCTAAGCTAATCCCAAACCACTTTTTTTGGATCCCTCCAAACCAAGAGCCCCCTCTCTCATAATTCACTTCTCATTTTTCTGAATTTTCACTACTCTCTCACCATTCTCTCATTTTTTTCTCTCAATTTTCCAAATCACTTAAAGTTCCTCTTTGAAGATCATAAAACTTTGCATTAAAGTTTGTGGATCTTGGAACTAGACCTCCATCCATAGTTTCTTTGCATCAATTTGCTGGTTTCACTACTTGGTTCAGATCTGATTTGGTGGTGAGAAGTGTTTTTGGAGCCAAGTTCTTGCATCAAGACTTTTTGCTTGCATTTATTTTGCATGGTGTGAGAAGATTAGCACCGGATCATCGAAGTTTTCCGCGAGATTCCTCATTTCCAGCTCAAAAAACATTTACCAAAGCATACCTCAGCTTTGTAGGTTGGTTAAGTTCAGATCTAACTCTGTTTTTAGCTTATTTGCATGCTTATGCTTAGATCCACCATGTGCTTGTGTATTTGCTTGGCTTGCTTGAATTGTTTGGTTGATTTGTAATCAGATCTATGTGTTAATGTTCATGAGCTTAATGGTGTTTGATTAAGGTGAATTGATCTTACTATTTCATACATAATTGATTGTTGGACCGTTGAGGAATTATGTGAAATAAGCTGGTTTGAACTGATTTTTCTGCAGGAATTTAGTGTTGTTCGTACAGTGTTAACCGGTTAACGTAGCTGTTTTCTGTGTTATTTGCTGCAGGTTTGAATTGGTTAACCGGTTAAGGCTTTGGTTAACCGGTTAACACTGAAGCAGAGTGACTTTTTTGGGTTGTTTTGAGCTTGTTTGCTTCCCTTACTTGCTTTATTCATCATGGGTCATTGTATGATCATTTTGCATGCTAGTTAGGGTGATTTGCTTGCTGGTTGATGATTGCCTTCATGTTCTCGACACGTAAATTCATGTATTTGCAAAGCTTGGCATGTTTTTTGATCTTGTCTTCTTGTAACTTTAAGCATGTTAATCCCATGGATTGTGTTGATGTGCTATCATTGATTGATGTGCTGAATATGTGCTGGAAATTTTGCTAACATTTGTAGGGGCAATGGTAAGTGAAGTGTGGATGTTTATCCACATTACAACTCTTCATCTCTTCTTCTTACTTTGCTTTTTTACTTTGTGGTTTTTCATGAGCCTTATGCCATCATGTGCTTCAACTCTTCTCTTCCCCCCTTAGAAGCAACTTATCTCCTTTAGAGGAATAAGTTGTTCTCTAGCTTTCTTCTCCTCTTCTTCTCTTCTTATTTGCTCTTCTTTTCTCTCAGGATAGCTTCAAACCGCACTAACCTTAGGACCACTTTCACATGATAACTCTAGGTTTAGTCATTCCCCATTAGACTTTTACCTTTGATCCTTTGTGGCTCTCTCTCTCTCTCTCTCTCTCTCTCTCTCTCTCTTCTCATCTCAAAACAAAACCTAAAAAACATTAATAAAGAAAGAAGGGACTTCTTGTGCAATAGCCTTATTCCATGGGGCATGTGTATTCATTTCATCTTGGAATAGTACATTTGTCTAGCATGATTCACAAGTCTGATCATGAGGTCATCTTTATCAAGAAAACCATAAAAAATACTTCTTCATTCTTAATCACAAAAACACTTAATAAGTTCAACAAGTTAGTGAGTTTAGGCCATTTCCCTTGGAAACAAGTATTGGATAAATTTTCCTTACTTGGTGTGCTTGTTCTATTATTCCATCTTGGAATGTAGTAGCAAGTACACATTCTATGGAAAAGAGTTTGAGTTCACTTCCTTGTCCACACTCATAAAAAACTCATAAAAAACAATGGACAAACAATAAGCGTCTCTCCTTTGGGACTTCTCTTCTCATTACCTTCACTCTCACCGGGCGAACTTGCTCCTACTTGTCACTTAGCAAGACGGTAACGCACTTGTCGTCCGAGCCTGCATCACCTGAGAATTGACATAAGCAGTTCAAGCCTTAAGACACAAGCAATCTTTCCACCCCTAGTTAGGTGAACTATGCCGACTCTGATCCTCATTGTCCAGATGAGGTACGTAGGCAGCGGGGTAGGGCCCGTTCGAGCACACTCTTTTATTTTCCCTACATTTCCCCCCTTTCTTTCTCAGTTCCTTTTCCAGTTTCAGTCCTTTCTTTTTGCAGCAAACTTCATTCTTTCACCCTTTGAAACAGTTTCTTTGCAAGCGTGGATCCCTTCGGGTACGGCGGATGATCTGGGGAGCTAATACCTTCCCAGGTTGTAACCGACTCCCGAACCCAGTCTCTTTGGTTCGCAAGACCCGTGTCCTTCCTTTTCTTTTCTTCTGGTTTGTGCAACATTATCATTCCCGTTCCTTCGGGATAAAAATGCCTGGCTGGAGACTCTACCTCTCTTTCGCGCCACTTTCGCGTTCGTACCAGGATGGAAATCCAGGGAGTGACAGTTGGCGACTCTGCTGGGGACTTCCTAACCAGAGTATCTCTGGTTGCCTTGGGAGTCAATCCTAGCACTTGCGTGTTTCTGTTTTATTGGGTGTTGATTGTTTGTTGTTGCGTGTTTATTTTACTGTTATTTATTTACAGTTTTATTTATAGCTTTATTTACTGCTTTCAGTATTTATTTTCACATGCATCATATTATAGTGGACTATCTGGTTATACTGGTTTTCTGTTTTGTGGGATTGGGAACTGTTACTGTGAGATGAGCTCGGAACCGGGGCTCGAGTGCACCCTAGGACTTAGCGTGGACAATCACTTTGGCTTCATGGTGTAGCGGTAAAAACATGAGTGTAAGCTATTGGTTAACTTAACTCAAAGTAAACAGAGTCACCACCGCGCTTTATTTTTATTCCAAGAGGAAATGGAAAAAAGAGCGAATAAATCCTAATGAATCTAAAAGCAAAAAGCTGAAGAAACACAACAGAGAAACATGTAAGGGGATAGGTTACATACCGACTTCGATTTATCCGTTTTGGTTTGGTTTATTACATACCGACTCGATTAATTTAGCTACTCATATTTATTAAACCAACAGCCAGATACAAAATGAAATAAATAAATATTAAGGCATGCATTATATAATAATAATAGAAACTTAACATAAATAAATAAATAAACTTAATATAAATTGTAAAATAAAAACCTGAACAATTTAATTCTTAGGCTCCTTCTTCCACAAATCGGCAAGCTCGGAGCGTCGGAATCGAAAAAATAAAATACTAAGTTCTGAGGCTTAAAGAAATTAAATTGAGATAACAATTTCCTAATGTTGGAAATTGTTATTAAATGGTTTGGAAATAAAAAGGAAAAACACAGCAAGAGCAAAAGCTGGAAAATAAATGGGTTGAAAACCGCAGAGCTTCCGCATAAAAATTCAATAATAAACTCTGTGTACTTTTTCATTTGATCCTTGGGTATTTATAGAAGAGGATTTTGGAATTTGAATGAGTTGGAGCGTGGGCTTCGTTTGTTCTGTTTTGAGAGAATCCAGGAGAAATGGTGTACTGAGTGTTGCTGCAGTTGAGGGAAAGTAGGAGTCTCTGAAGACTCGTTGCACGTTCTCAATTAAATTCAAACAAATTTAATAACTTTTTCTTGTCACGTTCGTGACATGGTGTAACGGTCAGATTTCTTCAATTAAGCGCGTCACGGTCGTGACATTGGAGTAACGGTCGTGAGACCTCTAATTGGCGTGTCACGTTCGTGAGTCAGTTGTGACGACCGTGAGAGCAACAAAAAATGCAGACTTTAGCAGAATTGATCTCTTCCTTTTCTTTTCATGCTAGATTTGGTTCATTTATCTTTTTCTCATAATTTGGCTCTAGACATGTTATACCTGCAATGTGACATAAAAACTCGAAACAATTGGGAGTTAAAAGGATCAATGTACGATAAAACGGACTACAAACATAGTAATAATGTGATACGATTTCTCGTCATCAAACTCCCCCATACTTAAACCTTTGCTTGTCCTCAAGCAAATAGTCAATTGAAACATGATCGGACAATTTTCATCAGACGCATACACATAACATACCATACAAGAAGTCATTTAGTTAGATGAACCGATACTAGAGTAGAACACTAACGATACACTAATGACACAAGCAACAAGCTAAGTCGTCGACTTCCCTTTAAACGAAACATTCAGTAATTCCGTTATGATTCTACCTATAGTCCTTCGTTCTTATTTCACCCGGTTTCGTTCTAGCGCAATCACATTAAGCCCTTTGTCTTAGCACGCACGTAGTGGAGTAGCCGGTTAGTGACTTTGATCCTTTATTAGCACGGGGTCTGGTACACGAATGTGGCAACCCTTTACATGTTATCCAAATTGGAAGTTGTGGGGGATCGAGCCGTAGCACGCCCTACCAAGTTCAGAACCAGGTACCTCTGAACCAACCAGCAATGGACTCCTTCTTTTATTACTCGTCTCTTATATGCGACCGTGTACTTTGGTGCAATTTCTTTTTTTATTGGTAACGAGATATGAAGGATCGTTTATAGATTAGGCATCAAACACTTATGTTCATCGGCTCCCCACGTGGTTTGTGTCCAGACGGTGCTGACTGCTAGTATAAACTACTAGGGGTTACTTTAGAACTAAGACTTAAGGTGTAGTCGTAACAATTATCGAAATGGAATGCTTAAGTAGGAAGTCTAAGGTGTCAAGACTGTATTGATCTTGTTGGATCTTTCTCAGCTTCCTAACTATGATTTCATAGGTAAGTCGAGTAATGCGAAGATAAAGCAAAAAACTTTCGGTATGGCTAAATAAAGCGGGGAAGAATTGAAACTTAAGAAATAGCATAAATATTACTTGTTTAATTGAAAATGCGGAAAGGGAAATACAATGAATGCGGAAACGGGAAAGGTACCTCTCCCACACTATATCAGACATTGTCCTCAATGTTGTGATATAATAGCGGGGAAATACAATACAAGAACAGAAAAAAACAAAAAGATAAACTAATGCTGCTGACGACCACGGCCTCGGCTTCTGGTGCGGGAGCGCCTGGTAGGAGTGGCTTCCTCATCAGAACCAGTGACGGTGAGAGCGGTGACGTCCATCCGCAAAGCTTCCAACTCGCTGAAAATCTCTCCTAGCTTTTCATCTGTTTCTTTCTGGTTACTGACAACAGTTGCAAGGAGTGCATCGTACTGCTCTTTCTGCCTACGCTCAAGTGCGGCATTCATCTGATTTTGCTGATGAATGGCACGAAGGATTTCTTCAAGGGTGATGTCAGCTGAAGGTGGCTGCCTGGTGGAAGACTCCGGTATGCACTGTACTGGCTCAGCAGCATCCATCGCATCCTGCATCTCATCCACAGGTGCATCAGGCTGCTCGTCAACAATCGGAACATGGCTTGTGGCAGCCGGCAAATCAAATAGCCAATTGGCTCTGTTTGATGGATCAATGCGGTTCCTACAAGGCAAAACGATATGATGATAGATGGTGCCTTGTATCACAGGGTTGAACCTGCCATCCTCACGCTGAGAGATCATGTGAGCGGACTTGCAGTAGTTCAAGGTAAGCAGCTCCGGTGCTCTATGAGGCAAATGAGAGAGGTGGTCACCAAGATTCAACTGAATGGCTAAGGAAGTGACAATCCCACCAATATAGAAGGGAGTGGCTCCTCTTTGTGCTACATACTGAATGTAGGCCAGAAGGAACGGAGCGGCGTTGATGCGTTCTTCATTCAAGGCACAATGCAAGAATAAGAGCTCTTTGGAATTTAGCTTGTGGTTGCTCTCTCTTGCAAAGATTGTGTTGCAGAAGATACAATGAAAATACCGTATTGTTGGATTATGGATATGAGTGGCGTTGAGACTTTGGTAGGCGGAAGCACGGCTGTTTGTGATGTTGTGCCACAAAGTGAAAGCTGCTTCATTAAAGGTGTCGGGCACGCGAAGGTGAACACCGTCACCGTGACTGAAGCCTAACAGTTCAGCGACTCTGGTTTGAGTTAGTTCGAACTCTCTGCCAAGCATTCAGAATTTTGCGATGCCGGTGAGTTGGTTCGTTGATCCGGATGGTGTGATGTATTGAAAAGAACATAGGAACTCAAAAGCGAGGTTTGCAAATGTTGGTTGCGGTTGACTGCACAAGTCCCACAAGCCAACTTTTTCAAGTAGTGGCTTCACTCCGTCGAACAATCCTAACTCCCTCAGACAGTCGAGGTCGACGTATCGAGTGGTTTGGATGCCTCGGGTTTGAAACCTTTCAAACTTCTCTCTCTGTGCTTCTCCTTGTTCTCCCTCTCTAAACTGAATGTTTGCCATTGCATGCAAATGAGGTTTATCATGAGATAGGTGTTTGAGGTTTTGTGATGAAAATGTGAAGAAATTGATTGGTTTATAATGGAATAAAAGGAATATGTGGAGTTGGGGTTAAATGAGGAGGTGGAACGGAGTAATGGGATTGATTGGGGATTAATGGGTGGTTACGGGAGAAGAAGAGGTAATGGGCGGTTAGAAGATTTTGTGAAAATAGAAGTGGAGTTTGCGAAGAAGAACGGCCTCTGTAACTCAGAGGTCGTGAATTAGGATTGTCACGGTCGTGAGGGGGTGGTTACGTTCGTGAGGCGCTAAATTGCTCGTTACAATCGTGAGGGGATGATTACGACCGTGATGTTCACAAAATTTGGAATTTCACAGAATGGTTACCTCAGTTCAATCCAATTGTAATTCTTATCACTTTCAATATTTAATTCCAACATAACACATAGCAATGGATCAATATATAATAGCATTGGATTTCATCACACGAAAATTTATCAATATATCCAGCAATTAAAAGTATCAGTAAATAATGAAAAACATGTAAATAGATTGAATGGAAAATTGCATAAATGGAAATACTTTGTTTTTGACATAACAGAAAGAAATTACAGTGATAAAAATAAACTATGAAATGTTGCAAAATATCAAAACTAACTAGAAACAAAAAGCAAAAAGTAAGATAAATCAAATTACTACAACATTATCAAAGTCGCTTCTTCAAGTCTTCAAGTGCGGAGTTTATATGATAGAATTGTTCACATGTTAAATCAGTTAAGCCTATAATGTCCAATCTCATGCTTTTAACTTCATCCTTAACAACATTAATGTCAGCTTGGTATACTTCAAGAGTTGTCAAAATTTTCTTTATGCTGTCAACATATCCTACTTGGTTGATTTCAGGGGTCTCAATATCTTCATCAGTGTGGTTGATGTCATGGTAACCAGGAGGGGTCTCAGGGTCACTTTCTACATCAGTCATCATATCATCCCTAATTTGGTAGGATTGTGGTGTTTCAGGTGTTGTTGGATAGTCAGGAGGGGTAAGCTCATAAAGCCAATTATCTCTATTGTGACCACTGACTTTAGCATGGTTCGGTAATGTTAACATGGTTACGATTTCATTTCTAATTAGGTACTCGTATGGTGGTTGTCCTATGTTTCCTATTATTCGGCGGTTAAAGCAGAAGTTCAAATTAATAGGGCGAATGGTACCAAAACGGTTGCACTTGTGTAACTGGTATCTAAGTCCGAGGGCATTAGCAATCATGGTGACCAGGCCTCCTACCAATATTGGTAGATTAGGTTCCTCTTAGATGCGGGTAAAGGTTTGCATCATGAAGGGTACATCATTTACAGGTTTTCCATCGGTCAAACAGAACATTATGAATATCTCATCTTTAGATACTCCAGTGAGGTTCTCCTCCTTTCCAAAGCAGGTGTGGGCAAGGATTTTATGAAAATAGCAGATAACTGGGTTGTGTATTTCATCATTGTCCATGTTATCCGGCTCAGGGTGGTAGTTTCCGGTTAAAGTTCCCAAAAAGAAATCTAGCTCAATATCCATTAATTCTACCTGGTTGGTAGTAAAGGCAAAAGGTCTGCTACGAAATCCTAGTAGGTCAGCTAGTTCCTTATGGTTATAGACATATTCGATACCGAATAGTCGGAAACTAATAAATCCTTTCCTTAATCCAAATCCGCGCTCAGGTAGGTAAACTAAGGAGCTTAAAAACTCAAGGGTGAGCTCGCGGTAAGTTACAAACTTATGTTTTATGAGAGCGTTCTCCCATCCAAGCTGGTTAAACAGGTATAGGATGCTATCATTTATACCTAAAGTTTCCATAGTTTGTTCATCATAGTACAGAGTCAAATCCATTTGTCTGTGTGATAATTCCTCAAATTTCCTTCTTTAGTTTCTACCTCTAAATATGGTTTCCATAAAGTTTCTTGGTTGGTTAGCCATAGTTAGTGTTAAAGTGGAGGAAACAAATCAGGGGAGAAAGAGGTAAGGTAGAAAAGACTTTAGAAAATCTGTAGCAAGGTAAATTTAAAAGTGATTTAGAAAATGAAAATTAAAATAAAGAAAATAAGGAATAGAAAATAGATAAATAAAGTCAATAATAATAAAAATGAAAATAAAACAATAAAATGGGTTGCCTCCCACTAAGCGTTGTTTTTATCGTCATAAGCCTGACGTAGTGCTTAGGGGTAGATTAATCAGGGAAGTTAGTGGACAACTCTAAAAGTTTTAAACTATTCGCATAATCTCTGTTTTCAATATTATGGTAATGTTTTAATCGTTGTCCGTTTACTGTGAACGGTTCACTATTCCTACCCTTAATTTCTATTGCTCCGCTCGGGAACACTCTAGTTATTTCAAAGGGTCCTGACCATCTAGATTTTAGTTTTCCAGGAAAGAGCCTAAGTCTTGAATTAAAGAGGAGCACAACGTCTCCCACACTAAATTCTTTCCTAGACAGGCGCTTATCGTACCATCGCTTGGTTCTTTCTTTATATATCTTAGCATTCTCGTATGCGTCTAACCTTAATTCTTCTAATTCATTAATGTCGAGGATTCGATTTTCTCCAGCGGCATTGTAGTTTATATTGACTGTTTTAATCGCCCAATATGCTTTGTGTTCTAGTTCTACCAGGAGATGACAAGCCTTCCCATACACTAGTTTGAAGGGTGTAGTTCCTATGGGTGTTTTGTAGGCTGTCCTATAAGCCCATAAAGCTTCATTAAGTTTATATGACCAATCTTTCCTAGATATGGCGACAGTCTTTTCTAGAATTTGTTTTATTTCTCTGTTCGAGACTTCGACCTGTCCGCTCGTTTGCGGATGATATGGTGTTACTACACGATGTCTGACTCCATACTTAGATAGTAATTTGTCGAATATTTTCGAAATGAAATGCGAGCCACCGTCACTAATGACAAGTCTAGGCACACCAAATCTTGGAAAGAATATATTCTTGAAAAGATTAATCACTACTCGTGTGTCATTTGTAGGAGAAGCTATAGCCTCGATCCATTTTGAAACATAATCGACAGCTACGAGTATGTACTTATTACCGAAAGATGATGGGAATGGTCCCATAAAATCGATTCCCCAGACATCAAAGACTTCTACTTCTAATATTCCTCTTTGAGGCATTTCATCTCTTCTTGAAATATTACCGGTGCGTTGACACCGATCGCAATTTATAACAGCGATGTGGACATCTTTCCATAGATTAGGCCAAAATAGGCCAGCTTGTAAGATTTTTGCACAAGTCTTGGAAGTACTTGCATGTCCACCATAAGGATATGAATGACAATGAGCAATGACATCTTCTATTTCTTCTTCGGGAATACACCGACGAAAGATTCCGTCAGGTCCTCTTTTAAACAATAATGGTTCGTCCCAATAGTAATACTTGAGATTGTGGAAGAATTTCTTTTTCTGCTGATAGGTTAAGTCCGGTGGAAGTGCTCCTGCAACTAAGTAGTTGACAATGTTAGCGTACCATGGCAGTCCTACGGTTGTTTGGATTGTTTCCACCGCTTTTGGTTCATTTATGTCTAACTGAGCTGGGTCGCTTCTTATTTTTGCTATCAGCTGTTCATACGGAAAATCATCGTTAATTGGCACTTGTTCGGGTTTAATACCTTCTATTCTAGATAAATGGTCCGCTACGACGTTTTCAGTACCTTTCTTATCTTTGATTTCGAGATCAAACTCTTGTAAGAGTAAGATCCATCTCAAGAGTCTTGGTTTAGCATCTTTCTTGGTTAATAGATATCTGATAGCAGCATGGTCTGTGTAGATGATTATTTTTGCTCCTACTAGGTAGGAACGAAATTTATCAAGCGCGAAGACAACTGCTAACAATTCTTTTTCAGTAGTGGCGTAGTTCAATTGAGCAGAATCTAAAGTTCTACTGGCATAGTAAATTGCGTGAAGTTTCTTGTCCTTCCTTTGTCCTAGAACTGTGCCTACAGCATAGTCACTCGCATCGCACATGATTTCGAAAGGTAATCTCCAGTCAGGTGGTTGCATGATTGGTGCGGTGATGAGGGCTGTTTTTAGAGTTTCGAATGCTTTAAGACAATCTTTATTGAATATGAACTCAGCGTCTTTCATTAATAAACCGGTAAGAGGTTTAGTGATTTTCGAGAAATCTTTGATGAATCGTCGGTAGAAACCGGCGTGTCCTAAAAAGCTTCGTATTTCTCGAACGGTCTTAGGGGGTTGAAGATCTTTTATGACTTCTATCTTAGCTTTATCAACTTCAATTCCCTTATCAGATATAACGTGTCCTAGTACGATTCCTTCTCTGACCATAAAATGGCATTTTTCCCAGTTGAGTACGAGGTTTACTTTTACACGTCTTTCTAACACCATTTCCAAATTTGATAGACATCCTTCAAAACTTTGCCCGCATACTGAGAAGTCGTCCATGAACACTTCCATGATGTTATCTATGAAATCTGCGAAGATTGACATCATACATCTTTGAAAGGTTGCAGGAGCGTTACATAATCCAAAGGGCATTCGTCTATAAGCGAACGTTCCATAAGGGCATGTGAATGTAGTCTTCTCTTGATCATCTGGGTGGATCGGGATTTGGAAAAATCCAGAGTAACCATCTAGATAACAGAAATACGAGTGTTTGGCTAATCGTTCTAACATTTGATCTATAAAAGGTAGTGGGAAATGATCTTTTCGAGTGGCTTTGTTTAGTTTTTGATAATCGATGCACACTCTATGTCCGGTCACTACTCTTTGTGATATTGATTCGCCTTTAGGCGGTTTTCACAACAGTGATACCTCCTTTCTTTGGTACTACATGTACTGGACTAACCCATTGACTATCAGAGATTGGATATATTATTCCAGCGTCTAGTAGTTTCTTAACTTCTTCTTTTACTACAGTGCTAAGGATTGGGTTAATTCTTCTTTGAGATTCTCTAGAGGTTTTGCAATCTTCTTCTAGCATAATACGATGCATACAGATTGAAGGACATATTCCTTTGAGATCAGATATGTTATATCCTAATGCAGTTAGGTATTTCTTTAAGACATCTAAAAGTTTCTTCGTTTCGATTGTTCCTAAACCGGAATTTATTATAACTGGTCGCGTACATTCAGTGTCTAGGAATTCGTATCTTAGGTTCTTAGGTAAGGTTTTCAAATCTAATGTAGGTTTCTTCCTACTTGGCATGGGATCCAGTGTAAGTGCTAAACTTTCACTTAGACTATCATCCTGATACGGTTCACACCAATTGTCATCTTCGAAAATCGGAGGGATTTGAATTTTCATAATTTCAGAATAAGTAGTTTCTTTCATTTCCATCTCTCTTACACACTCGTCAATGACATCCAATAAATAGCATGTGTCCTCTATAGCTGGTGATTGTAAGAATTGTGTTAAAATAAATTCAACTTTCTCTTCACCTACTTCAAAGGTTAGCTTTCCTTTCTTTACGTCTATAATAGCTCTGGCGGTAGCTAAGAATGGTCTTCCTAGTATGATAGGTGTAGTGGAGT
Organism: Lathyrus aphaca; assembly: GCA_963966055.1. Classification (NCBI taxonomy): domain Eukaryota; kingdom Viridiplantae; phylum Streptophyta; class Magnoliopsida; order Fabales; family Fabaceae; genus Lathyrus; species Lathyrus aphaca. The sequence goes on from OZ014521.1 coordinate 529,040,638, forward strand.
CTTCAGTGATGTCCATGATTATAAAATCAGTAGGAATGTAGAATTGACCTATCCGTACTGGGACATTTTCTAGTATGCCTACAGGATATTTAATAGAGCGGTCAGCTAGTTGAACAGACATTTTAGTTGGTCTTAGGTCTCCCATGTCTAGCCTTTTGCAAATTGTTAAGGGAATAACACTGATACTGGCTCCTAAATTGCATAGAGCTTTGTCAATGACGAATTTTCCAATTACACAGGGTATAGAGAAACTACCTGGATCTTTTAACTTAGGAGGCATATTGTTTTGAATTATTGCGCTACACTCAGCAGTAAGTGTAACGGTTCCGTTATCCTCTATCTTCTTCTTATTGGATAAGATTTCCTTTAGAAATTTAGCATACGAGGGCATTTGAGTGATAGCTTCTGTAAATGGAATAGTAATATTCAACTGTTTCAGAAGTTCAACAAATTTCTTAAACTGGCCCATCGTCTTGGAATTGGTTAATCTCTAAGGATACGGAATTGGTGGTTTATAAGGTGGTGGAGGCACATAAGGCTTCTCTTTCTCCACTGCCTCTTGATTATTATCTTCCTTTTCTTCTGGTTCATTCTCCTTTTCAGTCGGCTTATCTTGCTTTTGGCACATGGCTGGATTGTCAAGTCTTGGATCGGCAGGTCCGTCAAGTTCCTTGCCACTTCTTAGTATCACAGCATTGGCCTGTCCTTTTGGGTTTGGTTGGGGTTGTCCAGGAAATACTCCAGCTGGGGCAGCGGTAGGTGCTTGTTGTTGAGCTACTTGTGAAATCTGAGTTTCAAGCATTTTGTTATGTGTAGCTAACGCATCTACCTTGCTTACTAATTGCTTAATCTGCTCGCTAGTGTGTATGTTTTGGTTTAAGAATTCCTTGTTTGTTTGAGATTGGGTAGCTATGAAGTTCTCCATCATTAACTCAAGGTTTGATTTTCTAGGAACATTAGGAGCAGTCTATTGATATCCTGGTGGTGTAGCTGGCGCTTGACCTGGTGCGTATAAAGCATTGTTGTTCTTATAAGAGAAGTTCGGATGATTCTTCCAACCTGGGTTGTATGTGTTCGAGTACGGGTTTCCTTGAGCATAATTCACTTGATCTGTGGGAATTCCTGCTGATAGTTGACAATCAGGGACTTCATGTCCTGGAACTCCACATAACTCACAGTTAGGTGTAACCGCAGCCACGGCGGCTGTTGGTGTTATGGCCAAGTTGTCGATCTTTTGATTAAGTTGGTCAAACTTTGCATTGACTTGGTCCATACTACTCACTTCGTACATACCTCCTTTTGTTGGTTTCTCAGTTGTGACTCTCTCTCTTCCCCATTGGTAATGATTCTGAGCCATACTCTCGATGAGTGCATAAGCATCATTATATTCTTTGTCCATTAGTGCGCCGCCTGCGGCAGCGTCAATTGTCATTCTTGTGTTGTACAAGAGTCCATTGTAGAAAGTATGGATGACCATCCATTCTATTAATCCGTGATGTGGACAAAGTCTCAGCATATCTTTGTAGCGTTCCCAAGCTTCGAAAAGTGACTCGTTTTCCTTTTGCTTAAATCCGTTGATTTGAGCTCTTAGCATAGTTGTCTTACTAGGTGGGAAATATCTTGTCAAGAAGACTCTCTTTAGTTCCTCCCACGTAGTTACTGAATTCGAGGGTAGAGATTGAAGCCAGGCTCACGCTCTGTCTCGAAGTGAGAAAGGAAAAAGGCGTAATCTAATTGCTTCTAGGATAACTCCATTAGCTTTTACAGTATCTGCGTACTGCACAAATATCGAAAGATGAAGGTTCGGATCCTCGGTAGGATTTCCGGCGAATTGGTTTTGTTGCACGGCTGATGTCAGCGAAGGTTTCAATTCGAAATCGTTTCGGTTGATAGTCGGCGCGGCAATGTTGGAATGCGGCTCAGCTTGTGAAGGACTAGCGTAATACTTTAGTGGATGATTTGGTTCTTCAGCCATCTCTGCGTCCTTCGATGTTCCAACTGGTTTAGGTGGATCAACTTGAAGATCTGGAATATTGTATTTTCGTTGGTATTCGAATATTCGTCTTCTTAAATGTAAGAAGCGTTCTAATTCAAGGACTGGAGGTTGCAAGTCTTCGCCTTGAGAGCGAGTACTTGGCATACACTCGGTAAATTAGATTAGGGAAAATAAATTGTTACCTTAGTCTAGACAGTGCTACTCTAATAGTGCACTAGTGACTAAATCAAGGTCCCCCGCAACGGCGCCAAAAACTTGATGGGGCGAAGACGTGATGTGTCTAGCGGTATCTGAACTGCAAGCGCACAGCCTATCGCAATAGTAATAAAAAGATATCGAACCCAAAGGGACTTTGTAATCACTCTAGTGCTAGAAGGTCTGCTAGTTTAGTTAAGGCGGAAATTTGTCACGATTATGGTTTTAAGGATTAAAAACGGGAATTAAACTTAGTTAAGGAAATAATGAGAAGGCGGTCGGTATGTAATTATATTAACCTATGCGGGTCAATCTAGCCTAAGCTTATAAAGATGTTTCACTTAAATAATTATGTAGAGATTACCAGTTTAAAAACCCTCGACTCACACTCTCGTGGTCTTATCTCAGATCTTACTCCTAAAGCCCTATGCCTGCTCTCGCTAGCCCATAAGTGTTTAGAAAATAATTTTTGAAAACTTAATAAGTCTAATTCGTTTTAAAGCGCTCTCGCTGTATTTAAATCGAATGCCTAACTTTAGCTATCCGGTTAAAATCTCACACTCTCGTGGTCTCGACCTAACCTATTTCACTTCTCTTACTCTCATAACAAAAAGCTTGATTTTAATTATAAAAAGCCACAGACAGAATATAAGTTCTTAAGTATTTTTAGCTTAGATTCGATTTATCCGTTTTGGTTTGGTTTATTACATACCGACTCGATTAATTTAGCTACTCATATTTATTAAACCAACAGCCAGATACAAAATGAAATAAATAACTATTAAGGCATGCATTATATAATAATAATAGAAACTTAACATAAATAAATAAATAAACTTAATATAAATTGTAAAATAAAAACCTGAACAATTTAATTCTTAGGCTCCTTCTTCCACAAATCGGTAAGCTCGGAGCGTCGGAATCGAAAAAATAAAATACTAAGTTCTGAGGCTTAAAGAAATTAAATTAAGATAACAATTTCCTAATGTTGGAAATTGTTATTAAATGGTTTGGAAATAAAAAGGAAAAACACAGCAAGAGCAAAAGCTGGAAAATAAATGGGTTGAAAACGGCAGAGCTTCCGCATAAAAATTCAATAATAAACTCTGTGTACTTTTTCATTTGATCCTTGGGTATTTATAGAAGAGTATTTTGGAATTTGAATGAGTTGGAACGTGGGCTTCATTTGTTCTGTTTTGAGAGAATCCAGGAGAAGTGGTGTACTGGGTGTTGCTGCAGTTGAGGGAAAGTAGGAGTCTCTGAAGACTCGTTGCACGTTCTCAATTAAATTCAAACAAATTTAATAACTTTTTCTTGTCACGTTCGTGACATGGTGTAACGGTCATATTTCTTCAATTAAGCGCGTCACGGTCGTGACATTGGAGTAACGGTCGTGAGACCTCTAATTGGCGTGTCACGTTCGTGAGTCAGTTGTGACGACCGTGAGAGCAACAAAAAATGAAGACTTTAGAAGAATTGATCTCTTCCTTTTATTTTTATGCTAGATTTGGTTCATTTGATCTTTTTCTCATAATTTGGCTCTAGACATGTTATACCTGCAATGTGACATAAAAACTCGAAACAATCGGGAGTTAAAAGGATCAATGTACGATAAAACAAACTAAAAACATAGTAATAATGTGATACGATTTCTTGTTATCAAGCAGCTAGTTGCCTCCATCTTTGGACGTACTCTCTAAAGCTTTCTCGGGAAGACTGTGACATTCCCATCAGAAGGGTCATGTTAGGAGCCATGTCCAGATTATATTGATATTGACGAATGAAAGCTTCAGCCAAGTCTTTCCAATTTCTAACTATGGCCCTGGTCAAGTGAGAGTTCCACACTCAGGATGCCCCTGTCAAGCTATCCTCAAAGTAAAACATCCACAGCTTCTCATCCATGGTGTAGGCTTTCAATCTCCCCAGGAAAGACTGAAGATGGGTACGTGGGCAGGATGTGCCATTGTATCTTTCAAAACAGGGAGGTTTGAACTTGTGAGGAACTTTAACCCCCTCCACTAATCCCATATTCATGACATCAAAACCCAGAGAGTTTTGGGATTCAAGAGACCTTAGATTTTCTACTATTTCATCCAACCGATGATCGTAAACTTCGTCTCCAGCCACAACCACAGTAAATTGTTCTTCCTGAGGGTCATCCTGCAAGGTCCTCCCTCCAGTGTTACCTTGGGTGTTTCTTATAGCATTGATTTCTGGGTTCAGATGAGGTCCAAACTCTGGGGGGGTCAGTACGAGGCTGTACGTGATCGTTGTTGCTGGTACCTCCTATACCTGGATGGTTTTCCTCGGGAGTTTGCTGCTTGACTAACTCTCTCAGTCTCTCCTGGATCTTAGCCAATCCAGTCATCACTATAATAAATTGATTCATTTGGGACCTCATCTCTGTCCTTTCATTGGCCATTTGGGCTCTTACTTCAGTCAAGTCTTGTTGAACCTGATCCATTTGTAATCCCGGAAGGTTGTTTCTTGTCGGATACCGGTGCACTCTATTGACAGGGAACACTCTTCTACGAGCAATGTTTCCTGAAACCACAACAAAGTGAGTAACAACAAAACAAAAACCTACAAAACAAAGAGAAAATGTTAGTATGCAATGCAGGATGCCTATTTGTCTTCCAAGGGTATCCTGTTTGGTTTTTTGGTTTTGACCTTTCCAGACCTCGAGGAAATGATGATGTTGCAGAGAGGTAAAGCCCACGAAATAATACAAACCATATATTATAAAAATGTGAAGATACATAGTTTGATTACAATAAAGTTCCCATGGTGGGTCAAAATACAACAATAAAATCAAAAGTACAAACAAAAGGAGGTACAAATACAAAGAAATCAAACATCCAGTCCAAAGTCATCCTCTCTGACTTCCTTCAGGAGAGCCTCAGTCACTGGACCTACTGGGTGCTCTGTGATGGTCCTGATAAGAAGGTTCCTGGTGGCAATGGCATTGGTTAACTTCTTATGCTTATCCTGGTTCTTTGATCTCTTCAACCCCGCCCGGAGCATCAACTCAGAGATCTCCTTCTGTGTTGCTAACAAGGCCTCCTGATTCTTCTTCTCATTGGCTTCCAGCTGCTCTATCTTATCCTGGGTCCTTTGATCTTCTTGTGCACGACCCTCAGTAATCCTGATCCACCTAGCCTGACTCTCCTCTAAGTAATGCTCAACTCTGGCCTTCTGAGTCTTAGCTTCTTTTCAAGCATTCTTCAACACTAACTCCCCTTCTCTAGCCTTTCTGATGTAGTCATCCGTCTTCTCAATCTTGGTCAAGTGCTCAATCCGGAGCTTCTCTAACCTTTCATTATCCAGACGGCCGTCATTCCTCTCCCAGAGGGTCTTTTTCAAGGCTTCAGAGAGCTGAGTATTCCTTTCCTTCAATTTCTCAAACTCCTCCAAACTGACAGTAGCTGCAGGCCCCAAAGCTGATGGACCAAGCACATCCTCTAGGGTGAATGGCATGCGGGTGATCTGTCCCCTGATACGAGACCAATCAAGATACTGAGCTGAAGCTATATTTTTGCACTTGCCCAGAATAGCTGTCCCCTTAGTCTGAATGTTGTCCCAGGCCCAGGCTGCCTGTCTGATAATGGCAAGGTTGTGCTGAATGTCACAATAGAGGGTTTCTGTCAAATCTTTCCCTCTTGGAGGATGTACCAAAGCATACCCTAATTGCCTCTTGAAAAGCAAAGGGTTGTAGTTGATGCAACCTTTTACTCCAATCAAAGGTACATTGGGATATTGCCCACAACTAGTGATGATATCTTTACCCTTGGTGCTCTGAGTGCACCATTTGATGTCTTCTGATGTAAGGGCAATCAATCTCTTAGCCCAGTTCCTTGGTTGATGAGGATTCAAGAATGTGTCTGACTTCGGCAAGTGCCTTAACAACCAACAGTAGAAGAGGGGTGCACAACATCTGACTAATCTCCCCCTTTGCTTCTCATTCCTTTGATGCACTGAATAGTAAAAATCTCCAAGTAGGGTAGGGACTGGATTCCTCAACAAGAACAAGTGAATAGCACTCTTGCTTACAAACTTAGGCTCGTCTGCAAACAAGATGGTCCCATATATACTGAGTTCCAAGAGAGCACAAACAGTTTCCCACTTCCCTGTTGTAGCATGCAGGGTGGCCTGGGAGATCAAGAAATCCAAGTGAAGGCCAGGGATCCCAGCCTTGGTGTTCATGCTCTGGTCAATGAGGGTGGACTCCAAGTGCAAAGCCTTAGCTATATCTTCATTCTTGGGAGCAATCATCTAATGGTTGAAGGGAATCCCTCTCCTGATAGGGACACCTAACAACATGGAGAACTCTTCCATCAATGGTCCTAGCTGAAAATCTGGGAAAGTGAAACATCTAAGAGGAGGATCATAAAACTGCAAGCAAGTGTAGATCATGCTCCTCTGGGATGCATCCAGGTCCATGATCATGTCCATAATGCCTCCATAATGTTCCCTGAATAAAGGGACATGATCAGGAGTGATGAGAGACTGGATCTGTCTAATGCCTGTCAGAGTGGGCTCAAAGAAATGATAGGTGATGTTGCTCTTCCTGGATGTGTCCATGCTGACAATGGATGCTGGTGAAGAAGACTAAGAGTAACTGCTGATAAAGGCCACTGAAGGAGATGCTGAAGAAGAGTCTCTAATGAAGACAACTGATGAAGAGGCTGGAGAAAGTACTGAAGAAGAATCTCTGATGAAGATAACTGATGAAGATGCCGGTGCAGATAACCGAAGGAATCTGAGCAGTAGAACAGGTCAAAACCAAACCAAAGATAATATGTGGATACCCTATAAAACAAATAGACAAATGTTAAATGATGCAAAATGATGTATGCAGAATGATATGCAAAGGGTTTGTGATCAAGTGTTGGATATGTTATCTGCCTTGATAGGGTCCATGTGTGTTCATAAGTCCGGATGGAGGCTCAGAAAACCAGTAACCAGGTGGGGGACTCAAATAAAGAGTCACAAGTCCAGGGTTTCACAAGAACAGTCCAAAAATACAAACTTAAAACAATATTAGTTACAAAGGGTATGATGAGGCCAAGGGTTCCTACAAACCTGTAAACATCCCAACCCCCTCACTTGTATTGTTCTAGAACAAGGATCCTCAGACTTGGATCAGGTATTAGAAGTGTAAACACTTCTAACCCGGAGGTACAGTGTTTACAATAATCATAAAGGATCCTCCTCTAATTCACCTCAGATTTTGAAGGTCATAAAAAGGTCATCCAGACTTAGTAGGCTTCCCAGATAGCCCTAGTACTACAGGAAATCCATAGCACATAGTTCTCAAGAAGAAACCCATGTCTGAACTGTGTTTCATATTCCCGCACCAGACCGAAATGGAATGGGAAAGAATATGAAGCCACTCTATCTTATGTGTCACTCAGGTCCCCGGTATGGAACCTTAATCACTCAACAATCCCACCCACCAAAGCCGACAGGATCCAACACAAATGATATGATAATAACAGTATGAAATGCATAAAACTGTAAATGAAAGAAATAAATAAAGCTGTACAGAAAGCAATAAATAAAGCAATAAACAATAAGCACAAGTAGCACATAACACCCCCGTAAACACAAATCAAACAAGCGCTAGGAGAAACCCACAAAAAGAGCCAGAAGCCCTAGTTATAAGATAAAAGCTTCCCCAGCAGAGTCGCCAAGCTGTCGCTCCCCCGAAAAGACACCGGGTCAAACAGGGTACAGACGCGAACAGTCGGCGATAAGGAGAAAAATGAAGTGAAGATGAATAGAGTCGCCAGCTAGGAATTTTTATCCCGAAGGAAAGGTAATGCTGCATAAACCTAAGAAAAAGATGAATAAGACGGTTGCGAACCAGAGAAACTGAGAAAGGGGGTTGGTTACATCCTGGGAAGGTATTAGCACCCAGATTTGTCCGTCGTACTTGATGGGATTCACGCTTAAAATATTGTGTTTAAAGGGGGTAGGTGTATGTGCTATCTGTGTGCAAAAGCTAAGAATGAAATATATAGGTGTCAGTGCAAAAGGGTGAAATGCTCAGGAGCTAAGGCTTTAAAAGAATGCTGAAAGAGGGGGAAGAAAAAGAGACTTTTGTTCGATAACAGTTAAGTTATGCCTACGAATACTCGCGTGCAATGAGGAAGTCAGAACACCGTAGTTCGACTTAAAGAGACTGAGGATGAATTGACTATGAACTGCTTGCTTGTCTATGCTCAAGTGTATGACTCGTCTGGCTCGAGTGCTAACTGTCTTGCATTAGACGGAAGAAGCAAGTTCTCCTTTGTGAATGAGTGTGATGAGAAAAGAATCCCGAACTAGAAGATTATTGTTTGTTTTTGTGTTTTCAGTTTTGTTATTGTTTTTGGTGTTTTACATAGGATTATGAGCTTAAGCCTAAATCAAGGGTTTGCAAACTCATTATATCCTCCCTGATTAGGGATAATGAGCCTACCTAAGTATGAGATAAGCATCTCAACTTAATTACCATGATGGTGTAGGATTAAGATCATTAACCTACTTGTGATTATTTAGATGTTTTTTGGATTTTCGTTTAGTGTTAAGTAATGAGTTTAATCTCTAATCACAGATTAGTGAACTCATTACACCATCCTAATAGAAGTATAATAGATGAGAACACTTAAGCTGAGGAAGATACCTCAACTTAATCCATGGTTGGGGATTAAATTCATTATATAACAAAGCCTTTATTAAATGGATTTTAATTAAGGGATGAGATTAAGAAATGGATTTTATGGTTTGTAAGACAACTTGAGGGGGACTTGTCCATTAAACACTAGGGTTAGTCCTTCTTAACCATAAGGAAGAATTAGAACCCTAATGTAAGGCCCAAGTTACAAGATGAAGTCTTAGTGGTTATTAAGATGATTTGATTAAGAGGTTTAAACAAATTAAAGGTTTAACACTTAGGATTAAAGTTATACACTCTATCCTAAGAGAAGGATGCAGACATAACCCTAATTCCAAAGTCCTAAAACTTTAAGAGTTTAGTCTCTGATTATGGAGATGAGAAGAGAGACTCAAGGATAATCAAAGGTAAAAACTAAATGGGACTAATCACAACCCTAATTATTATCATGCTTGGATGTTCCTATGGTTTGTAAGGCTTAAGAAAGATCTTCAAGGAAGCCACCAATGGAAGAAGCAGATGAAAGGAGGATGAAGCAGAAGAATAAGTTACTTACTTCATTGTAGAAGATAAGTAACTTAAAGAAAGAAAGTGAGAGATATGGAACACAAGTGAACAAGCTCACTTAAAAGACAAGCGAAATTCAAATGAAAGAGATAAAAAGAAGTGAGAAGTTTAGGCAAATCCACTTCTCAAAGTAACTTACCACCTGAAAATGTTAGCATGAATGCATAAGATATAAAGCATAAAGAAATGAAATGAAATGGGATGAAATGAGATGAAATGACCAATGTCATAAGTGTTTATGCAATGTAAATGTAATGTAAGATGATGCAAAAGGCATACAATATGCCTATGTATGGTCATACAAGGATGAGATGTCATGTAAGCATGCTTTGAGGTTTGAAAAACACATGAAAAAGTTAATGAAATGAATGCAAATCATGACAAATTAATGAATAAATGATCAAGCAAGGTTCTAAAATGTTCTAAGATGTCTAATATGACATATGAATGCATGAAATGTCATGGCAAGTTCATGTAATGATGCATATGCAAGGTGAATGCAAATGAACACATAAAATTAGGGTTATATGAAAGTATGAGATGCAAATTAACAAAACAGAAGCATATAACATGATAAAAAATTGAAACCAAGCTCAAACAAACCCTAATCACATACTAGGTCACACCCCAAAGGAGAAGGACAAAAGCCTAACCAATCAAAAGTTATGATTTTCCTAAGTTTTTTGGGTGATCAAAAGGGAAAAAGGAAAATCAAATTGAAAATGCAAGATAAATTCATGAGGAAAATTTCCTATAAACTACATGCAATATGTAACATAATGCAAAAAGAATCAACTTCAAACTCTTCTTGGGTAGGCATAAATGATTTTTTAAAGTTAAGGTTCAAAAAATATGATTTTAATGATCCTTAATTAAAAGAAAATTCACAAATTATGATCAAACCTAAAAAGAAATTTGTGTGAAGAGTTTGAAATTGTTTCTAAATGCATTGGGATGATCCATGATTTTTTTGGTGATTTTTAGAAACCTAAATGTATTTTAAATTAATTAAATGACTTTAATTAATTAAAAATAACATTTAACTATTTTTAAAAAAGCTTTTTTATTGCAAAAAATAAAATAAAAATCATTTTTGAAATGAGAAAAATATTTAAAGTCAGAATGCAAAAGAAAATATTTTTTGGATGCTTTTCGGTATTTTAAATAAATTATGCAAGAAAAATGAATTAAAATGAAATAAAAATGAATTAAATGGGAAAGTATGCAGATCTGATGGCCCAGATTCAAATGGAAAAGGAGGGAATTGACTGGCGCGTTATCCAATGGTCAGAATTCAAACTGACTTTTAATTATGTTTTATAATTAATTAATTAGGATTAAACTTAATGGACTAATCTGAACCACTCAATCACTAACCCTAATCACCATCTAACGGCTACAAACACAACTGGAAAACTAAACGTGGATTAGCCCTAATCACTTTTAGGTGGCCGGAGAAGACCTCCAGTCATCTTCTCCGGCCAACCCCTCACCTGAACTTCCTCAAATCATCACCCCAAGCCCCCAAAACCTCCAGAATTGATCAACTAACTACCCTAAACAATAATCCAGCCTCAAAAATCATTTATCATTCATCAACAACAAGATTCAAATCAAAGCATCAAAATGGCAAAAATTTCAGAACATCATGAAATGCTTAAAACTCAACCATTTTCAAAAGTAAAGACATCAGCATGATCAGTGAAGCATGAGGAATCATTTAGAAACTTAAAAATGGAGTTCTGGAAAAATTGTTCATCATAGCTACCTGAGATGGAGCTTTGCGTTCTTGAGCTTTTTGACCTCTTCCTTTGTGCAAAGTGCCTCCAATGACCCCTCTGATGCTTCTGGAAAGCTTGAATGGAGTTTAGATAGCCTCCTTTGTGAGTTTCAGTTCTTAGATGGCAGAAATCGTATTTGTGTTTGGCTATTTTTTAGGCTATGGTGATGGGTGCTTTGTGATCCTTAGGTCATATGAAGATGATTGGTGAAAGAAAATTGAAGTTTCAGTGGTTGTGCTATGAGTTTCAAAGAGAGGAAGTTTTTGACAAATTTTGTGGATTGTGAGTGTGTGGGAGATTCAGGCTTGTGTGTTATGTGTTTTGTGTTGCTTGAGGTTTGTATAATGTGTAGTGATTGGTTCAGAGAGTTGTTGTGGCCTAGTGTGATTGGTATGGGAGGTTTTGCAAAAAAGTCAAATTATGTGTACTTGAGGTATGGGCCATGGCAAGTTTGATTTCTTGGGGTGTCTAGCCTCAACAAGTTTCATGGAGAGCCATGGAATGGTTTAGATGCAGCTGGCACAAGTGGATGAGAGAATCCAATGCATTTTGCAATCTTTGTGAGTTTTGCCCCTTTTGTGATTTCTTGAAGTTCAAGGCATGAAAACACTTGATTCAAAGCACAATTATGATATATAGAGGTCCATTTGACATATTGTGAAATTTTTGTGTCCATTTGAGGTCATTAGAATGCTTGAATATGCCAATTTGCAAAATCCCTCTTTGGCATGAAACTTGAAATTTTAGGATTTTTGCCAACTTTGCAAGGCCATATCTTGAGTTCTAGGATGAATCAAGACATGTTCTTGTACTTTTTGAAAAGGGAAAGACCTAATCTACAACTTTCATGACCAAGAATGTTTCATTTAAAGCATTTTTGGTTCAGAAAGAGGAGGTTGAAAAACTTTCCCAAAATGGAAAGTTTGCATTTCAAGTCATTTCTATTTTTGGCAAGTTTGCAAATGGCTCAAAATACTTCAATCTTGTGAACTTCTAACCTCTTCTATGATCAAATAAAGATCATATAACTTCAATTTGATGAAAATACCCCTTTGGTTCCATTGCTGGGGCCCTCAGATGCCCTGATTTTGACTTAACTTGCTCAAGAAGTTACCTAGTGGACAAATGACTTCCACAATGAATTCCTTTATCAAACTTGGGACACATGATCCTTATGAAATATTAAGAAAATTAGAAAAAATAATGGCCCAAAAATTTGGAGTTAAGGCCTCTGAAACCAAAACCCTAATTTGAGTCATTTGTGCAGTGAAAACCCTAGCTCTGCTTCCATGCCTTGCCAGTTCTTGTGATCCCTTGACTTTCATGAACTTTGAGGGACATAATATGATGATAGATCACACATGGACCCTCTTGGAAAGCTTTGAGGCCTTTGGGGTGGCTCAGATGGGTCCTTGGATTGCTCAGATCACAAACCCTAGATGCAGATGAACTTGAACTTATGCAGTGAAACAAAAATGCAATATGAGGTAGTATGCCTATGCTAATGCAAACATGAAAGATCACAAGCCATGGTTTGATATGAGTGAGGGAAAATTTGGGGTGTTTACAATATGTACATCACAACCATATTTTGCACAATCTTTTTGATGTTCTTGTTGGCTGCTTCGACAACGCCATTCATCTTCGGGAAATACGACGAAGAGTTGTGATGCTTGATCTTGAAATACCGACACAAATATGCCATCATCTTATTGTTGAGATTAGAACCATTGTCAGTAATGATTCTTATGAAAATTCCATATCGACAGATGATATCCCTCTTGATAAATCGAGCTACCACCTGTTTGGTGACATTGGCATAAGACGCCGCTTCGACCCACTTTGTGAAATAATCTATGGCAACCAGGACGAAGCGGTGACCGTTGGAAGCGGTGGGCTCGATCTTGCCAATCATATCAATTCCCCACATGGCGAAGGGCCAAGGTGAAGACATGACACTCAACGGATTCGGAAGCACATGCCCCTTATCAGTGAAAATTTGGCACTTGTAGCACTTGCGGGAGTATTTACAGCAACCGGATTCAATGGTTATCCAATAATACCCCGACCTCAGTAGTTTCTTTGCCATAGCATGCCCTCCAGCATGGGTACCAAAGGAAACTTCGTGAACTTCTTGCATCAACATGTCTGCTTCGTGTCTGTCTACACATCTAAGCAAGACCATGTCGAAGTTCCGCTTATAAAGCACATCATCCTGATTTAAGAAGAACCCTCTTGCCAACCTCTTAAGGGTCTTCTTGTCTTTAATGGATGCCCCTGCCGGGTATTCTTGAGATTTCAGAAAGTACTTGATATCGTAGTACTAGGGTTTGTCATTATTAGCCCCATCGACTGAAAAAACATATGATGGTCTTTCAAGACGAGACACATTGATTCCGGGCACATAATTCTCTTGGTGAAGCTTGATCATGGAATACAAGGTGGCCAGAGCATCAACAAATTGGTTCTCGTCTCGAGGTATATAGTGCAGCTTGACTTTTGTGAAGAAAGTTAGCAACCTTCTGGTATAGTCCCTATAAGGAATCAGATGAGGTTGATGAACCAACAATTTTCCATTAACCGGATTGATAACTAAAGCCGAATCACCAAAGATCTCGAGGTTCTTGATTCTCAAACCTATTGCTTCCCCGATCCCCATTATACAGGCTTCATACTCCGCTTCATTGTTGGTGCACTCAAATGTCAGCCGGGAAGTGAAGAGCATATGGATCCCTTCCGGCGAGATAATAACAACACCAACTCCTCCACCATTCACATTAATGGCTCCGTCAAACATCAGACTCCAGTTGGATTCGGGGTCTGGCTCCTCCTCCAGGAGTGGTTCTTCACAGTCTTTCGACTCGAGGAACAAGATGCCCTTATTCGGGAATCGAACCTCATTGGCTGGTAATCCTCAATCGGTTGTTAGGCTAAATAATCCGACAATACACTTCCCTTGATAGCTTTTTATGAAGTATACTAGATATCGTATTCTGTCAGAATCATTTGCCATCGGGCTACTCTTCCGGTTAGAGCTGGTTTTTCAAATATGTATTTAACAGGGTCCATTTTGGAAATCAACAGAGTGGTATGAGTTAGCATGTACTGCCTTAGTCGGCGAGCAGCCCATGCCAAAGTGCGACAAGTTTTCTCGAGCAATGAGTATCGTGTCTCACCGTCGGTAAACTTGTTGCTAAGGTAATAGACTGCGTGCTCTTTTCAACCAGACTCATCCTACTGACCCAACATGCATCCCATTGATCCCTCAAGCACTGTGATGTACATGATCAAAGGTCTCCCTAGAATTGGAGGTTCTTGCAGATACTCCTTGATTCGGCCGAAAGCTAATTGGCAGTCATCATTCCAAGTGATGGCCTGATTCTTCCTCAGAAGTTTTAAAATAGGCTCATATGTGGCTGTTAGGTGAGAGATGAACCGTGCAATGTAGTTCAACCTCCCTAAAAATCAACATACTTCCTTCTCGGTTCTTGGTTCAGGCATCTCCTAAATTGCTTTCACCTTCTCAAGGTCGACCTCAATCCCCCTCTCATTGACAATAAAGCCCAACAACTTTATGGAACGCACTCCGAATGTGCATTTGTTCGGGTTCAATCTCAATCTGAACTTCCGAAGCTTGTCAAATAGCTTGGCTAGGTTGAATAAATGTTCTTCTTCTGTTTGTGACTTTGTGATCATGTCATCGACATAGACCTCAATCTCGGGATGAATCATGTCTTGGAATAGAGTCACCATTGCTCGTTGGTATGTTGCTCTAACATTTTTCAAACCAAACAGCATTACGTTGTAACAGAAGGTGCCCCATGGAGTGATGAAAGTTGTCTTCTCCATGCCATCTGGCGACATCTTGATCTGATTGTAGCCTGAAAAGCCATCCTTGAAGGAAAACACATAGAATTGGGCAGTGTTGTCAACTAGCGTGTCAATATGTGGTAACGAAAAGTTATCTTTGGGGCTCACCCGATTCAAGTCTCGATAATCCACACACATTTTGACTTTGCCATCCTTTTCAACCCATGGAGGATAACTTGTCACGACCAAGAATCTGACATCAAACTACTTTTTCACCTCTTCCTTGATTTTGATAGCCATGTCGGGTCGAGTTCTCATCAGCCTCTTCTTCGCCGACGGGCAATCTTCTCTGAGTGGAAGCTTGTGCACTACGATATTGGTGTCCAACCCTGGCATGTCCTAGTAAGACCAAGCAAATATGTCAACATATTCTCGGAGCATGGAAATCAAATGGCTCTTGACAGATTCTTCCAAAGCAACCCTGATTTTGACTTCTTTTCAACGACTCGGAGCATGGAAGCCATACTGATCCATAGCAAGGTTTTCACTGATAAGACTCGATGATAAAATGAAAGACAAGGAAAACCATGAATGAATGCCAAAACATCCACTTTATTGATAATGATTTTATTTCATTATGAAATAATGAACCCACACAATGATATACTATGCCCCGAACAAGGCATAAAGCTTTCATACAAAAGAATAGAAACACGAGACTATTAATTTTCTAGTTGAGTGATAGAGATGATTGCTTCGGATGACCAGTTGCTGAGTTCCACACCCGGGACATAAGGATTTATCCACTCGTCCATTTCATAATCACTATCAACCGTTTCATCATGCACTGCACAGATGCTATCATGATCAAACCACCATGCACTGGTGAAGGTAATCGAGCCTTTCTGACCTCTAGAGCTTTGATATGGCATCGACTGGCCAAGATTATAGCCAACCAAACATATCTTCTTTCTTCGGTACTTCTATATATTTTCCACAACCCTCTTTCGTACCAGATTCCACAACTTCCAAGGCTTGCTTGTAGGATGCTATGGATGCTCCTTTCTTCCTATCCTCTGACAAGGCAGCTGATGACAGTGTACCTTCGGTTCTGACGGGCTCGAAGGCTTGACAAGGAGTCTCAACAATCTCTTTGTCCATCTCTACATATTTGAACAAAGCCAGGTGACTGATGAATATATCTTCTTCCCCGCACACGGTAACGATCTGTCCTTCCCAGAAAAATTTGAGCTTTTGGTGGAGGGTTGAAGACACAGCCACTTCCGCATGTAACCAGGGTTGTCCCAACAAGCAGCTGTAAGATGGTTGGATATCCATAACATAAAAGGTAGTATTGAAAACCTATGGTCCTACCTTGATCGGTAGTTCCACCTCTCCGAAGACAGACCTTTTTGAGTCATCGAATGCACAGACCACTAAGTCGCTCGGTCTAAGCACAACCCAGTCATAGTTCAAGTTAATCAATGCCTTTTTTGGAAGTACGTTCAGGGATGAGCTTGTATCCACAAGTACATTAGAGAGCACGGCTCCTTTACATTCCATGGTAATGTGTAAAGCTCGATTATGGTTGCGTCCTTTAGCGGTCAGATCCATATCTGTGAACCCCAAACCATGGCTGACGTTCACACTTAAAACCACCGTTTCAAGCTGATTTACTGATATATCATGCGGTACGTAGGCATTGTTTAGAATCCTCAATAGAGCTTTCCTGTGCGAGTATGAACACTTCAATAGGGACAAGATTGAAATCTTGGAGGGAGTTTGCTGCAAGTGATCAACTATTTTGTAATCGCTCTTTTTAATGATGCTCAGAAATTCTTTCGCTTCTTTGTCGAAAATGATATCAGGCTCTGGAGTTAACGCAAGAGCATCATTCGTCACATGTTGTTTGCCCCTGGCTTTGGCTTGAGCCTCTGCATTGTCCCTTGGTGGTATCACACTATTCCTTAGTGTTTCCGGCGCGAATAATCTCCCACTCCTTGTGAACCTTTCAAGTCCAACATTCTCAAACTGGTGCTGAGTTGAAATGGAAGAGGTCACATCCTGCCTTTGACCATTACAGTAAACTTCGGCCCCATAGTACCACGGGACAACTTTTTTGCTTTGGTACAAAATTGGTCCAGAAGTGGTAAATGTCACAGGTGCCACCTTAGCTGGTGCTGGAACATGTACTGGATTGTAGTAGATAGTCAATGTTGAGACTTCGTCTTCCTTCGCAATTCTATCAAATTGGATACTGCCCTCGTCAATCATTCTTTGTATCCTCGATCTCAATCAGTCACAACCATTAACAGAATTCTCACAATCTGAACAACCCTCTTCACAACCCAAAAACATATTCTTCTTGGCGAGGCAAATCTTCATGTCCAACAATGAAGTTTTAAAAGCATTGACGTCATATATCACATTCAAGCCCTCACAAATATCAATGGCTCCTACGGTCATTCCATGTGGAGGCATGGGGTTTTTCAACACGTTCGGGGTTGGGGGAAAATTGATTGCCTTGGAGTCTATCAAGTCCTGGACGACATGTTTGAAAGCCTTGCATTTTTCAGTACTATGGCCCAGAGCTCCGGAATGGAACTTGCAGTGGGCGTTAGCATCATATCCCTCAGGAATCTACCCTGGCTTCGGAGGGTGCAATGCATATCCGTTCATACATTGCATAATAAAAAATAAAAGAAAGCATATTTCATTGGTTGAGGCGTGGGGCATGTGATCAAGGGTTATTTGGCGACTATTGGGTCTCAGAAGGACAATGATCTCAGAAGATATGACCAAGACCAGATATCCAAGGTTTCCCACCAAAAAGAGAAAAATTCAAATTTTGGTTGAAGTAACCAGTTACCTCATAGGTAGTAACCGATTACCTGATGAAATTTGGAGAAAAAAGCTCGGTTTTTGTACTGGTAATCGGTTACTTCGCACATTTTTTAAAAAATTCAAAAATCAGTTGGTTGCTTACCTCCCTTCTCAATTTCCACTTTGCTTTGGGTTTCTACCCAATTCTAGAACATTTCACACTCTTCCAAGGGAATATTCTCAAAATATGCCTAGGAATATTCAAAGAATATGCCATGGAATATTCTAGGAATATTCCCAACTAACCCTTAGCTTAGGATTCAAGCCTCGCGCAAAACCTAGACCTAACTCCAAAGCTAACCACTATATAAAGCTTGTTCATCAAGCCAAAAAGAGGTCAAAGACACAATTTTCACCATTCTCACAATTTCAGTTCTCTTATTTCTCTCCATTTTCCAAACTTACACCAAATCTTCATCATCAAGATTCTTCAAGTTTTGCATTGAAACTTGAAGAATCGGAAGCTAATCCTCCATCATCTTCACTGATTCAGCGGATTATCGAAGAAGTGCTATAGTTGCATTATTTATTTCACCATTCGGAAGCATTTCGGATAATTCTCACAAATCACATTTATTTTGCGCATTCACGGATCGAAGCTTCGGATCTCCAGTATTCTCTTCGTCTGTAGGTTGGTGAAGCAAGCCTCCGCTTTCTAGGTTGGTGAATCCGTAATCACTTCTTGTTTTAACTTACTTCTCTTCATCTCGCCTCGTGCATTCTTCAATTTTTCTTGCTTTTGTGATCCTTTTGTTGGTTTGATCATTAGGAGCTAGAATCGTAGGGTGATCGTAGTGTTAATAGGTGTTAGGATGTTGCATCTAGGTGTAATTTTCGTGCTAGGTTGATATGCATTAGAATAGAGCTTATTGGAATAAGTTGCCACTGGTTTTTGCATGAAAATGCAGAAATTGTTTATTCTGGTTGCAGAGTAACCGGTTACCTCATAGGTAGTAACCGGTTACCTATGTTAAAAATGCAGAAAATCCCAGTTTTTTGAACTGGTAACCAGTTACTGCATATGTAGTTACCGGTTACCACTGAACCAGAATGAAAAATTCTTGCATTTTCTTGAATTTTTTATATCCAATCATCATGGATCTTTAGGATATGATTTTAGGGAGTTTTTAGGAGCTGATTTAGTGCAGGTGTGTGTAGTTTCGATAACTTTCGACATGCTTTTCGTTAGATTATGATTTTTGGCATAATTGTTGAATATGCGCTCATAGCTGTTGTGATTGTTGTTTTCATGATTTAGCATCATCAATAGCATGATAATAAGTGTTCCTGGTTCTGTTTTGCATTGCATTTGTGATCCTCTCATGTTTTGGTTGAATGTGCGCGTAATTGGAAAAATTGCATATTGTTTAAAACTGCACAAATCACATAGTTTACATCCATTGTTGATTGTTTATGTGTTGCATTCCATTGTTGATGATCCATTTCATGTTGTTGCATTAACTTGCATGATCTTTGCATTTCGTTGTGTGCATTAAAAGTCTTTTTTTTCATTCGAAAAACAATTGAAAATATGCAATGTTTCACTGCCGCATTTTGAAACTGAAGTTGTAAAAGACATGCTGCATTTTTTTGTTTTGGGTTTTTACACCTATTTTCATCTTGTTTGGTAGTTGTAATAGGCTGTTTGCATAGCTAATTGCATTTAGTAGTTGTTTGTGTGTTAGGAAGATGTAGTAGCTGTTGACTTTAGGCTTTTCATAGCTTTTAAGTGTCCTTAGACTTAAGATTGAGTCTAGTTTAGTTCATAGTAGTGATATGATATGTTTGGTACTTGATTACCTTTTTCCTTTTATGACTTTGGATTTATTTTACTAACCTTTGTTTTGTAGGGGGTTATGGTAAGCCATGTGTGTGGGAGGGTATCCTACATACACCTTCTTCCTTATCCTTTTACATTTCAACTTGTGTTTGCGATAAGCATTGGATGCTTCTTCGACATTTCACTTCATTCATTCCCTTTGGAGTTAATCTCATCTTCAATCTTTGAAATGAGTTAGAACTTGCTTTCTTTTTCTTTCAAGGATTAGAAAACCACACTAACCATAGGACATCTCTTGAATAAACAACTTAGGATGAGTCTTAGTTTCCCTTAGTTGTTGTCCTTTTTCGATTTGAGTCTTCTTTCTTATCTCAAAAGAAAAGTAAAATACTTAATAAAGGTCGAGCTTTCTCCTGCTCCAGGAGAATTTTCCATGGGGTATTTGCACGCATTCCATCTCAGGATGAGGTGTAGGATATCTATCATGATGAAAAAGTCTTAGCATGAGGATGTCTCACAAACAATAACATCAAAACACTTCTTCTAAAAGACAGTAAAACAAATAACACCCGTCTTTCCTGCGGGAATTCTCTTCTCATTTCATTCACTCTCAACGAGAACTCGCTTCGACATGTCTCTTTGCAAGACGGTAACGCACTCGTACCATACGAGCCTGCAACACCTGAGCATATACATAAGTAGTTCAATTCATAAAAAAAACACAAACAAATTCCCACCTTAGGTAGGCGAACTACGTCGACTATGATTCTCATTTCCCATGAGATATGTAGGCAGTGGGGTAGGGCCCATTTGAGTACATTCTTTATTTTCCCTACATTTTTCCGTACCTTTTTCATTCTCATTGTTTGATTGATATTGCATAAGATTTGCATGTGTTGCTACCGATACCTGACATTATTTCAGAGACAACATTTCTACGAGATGCAATAGGATCGTTTGTTGCATAACCGTCAGACCTCATTTTCATAGATGATGAGGTATGTTGAAAACCATTATTAAACTTTCAGTATCAAATGTCAATTCTGAACCATTATGAAAATCACTCTGACCCATTATGTACATTTTTTACATGGTAATATTAGACTCCTACAAAACCCACATCTAATGATAAAGAAATTTTGTGTCACAATGAGTATATTTCATCACATAAAGAGGTACATTGAAAGTGTTAATTCTATGTTCCGAATTCAAAAGCTTGATGATTTCATACTTTACTTAACTTATATGATTTTTAGGTTTCTGCTAAAGAGTCACAACAAGTCAACAAGAAAATTAGCAATGTATCCAACAAAAAAATGGATCTTCCAAGGACCGGGCAGACAAAAAGAGATCTTACACGTCGATTTCAGATGTGTCTTGAAACATTTGTGGCAACATCAGATTTTTTGCATGGTGTAATTCATTAAATAGACATGGAGGAAGGTGTTTTTGGTTTTCATCATTCTAAAACAATTGCAAAAGAGGACATGGATCATATTTTTTGGCATAGAAAATTAGGCATCGGTGTTATGCATTCATATATTTGGTACTCTGATCAATCTATTATTTAATTAGGTTAATAATTTATTTACACATTTCAATGAAAGTAGTCTAGTGTTTATTATGTTTTTATTTAAGAAGCTTGTATGACAAATTGATGAGCGGGAATCAATTGTCAAACAGATTCTTTTTCGTTTCTTCCGCCCGTGTCAACCCACCGATAATTGCTATTGATCCAAATTCTGTAAGAGATCACTTACTCGAGAGATTTATGACCAGCACTACAAAAAGTTTGTATCTTTTACCGTATAATACTGGACATGAGTTAGATTTTCATTCTAATCTTTGTATCTTTTGAGTAGAAATTTTCCATCTAAACTTTTGTTATATTTTACAATGGATACTGATTGTTGGTTGTTAATAATCCTACAAGAGAAGTAATGTATTAACTGAATTCATTAGATGGTGATTGGAAAACATATTAGGATATAAAGGACCTGGTTGATACTAAGTGAGATTGTTCTAAATATTCGTGTGTATTTGTATATTTAATTATTTCTGAGATTGTTCTAAATATACGTTTTTATTTTGTTAGAGCAATACTAGTATACCGATTACAAAGAGACGCTCGAGTATCACGGTCTAAAGCAAGAAACATCACATGGATCAGAGTGGAGGTATATTAATTTTCATAATGTTTTTTTATAATAGGGATGCTACTTGAAAAAACAAGACAATTGTATATTCTTATTTGTTTTTCTATATGTAGTGTCCTCATCAGCGTAATGGTATAGACTGCGGTTATTACGTTTTGAGGTTTATGAGAGAAATCATTCATTTGGATTAAATAGATATTTCAATCAAGGTATGGATTTATAAATTATGATTTATTTTATATTTATCGGATATTTCATATAATTTATTACTTGTAACTAAATCATGCATATTATGTTTTGTTATGTAGTACTTTGATGAATACAAGTGTTCTTATTATATGAAAGATAATTGGAAGAAATAAAGGAATATTTGTGTGAATACTTTATTGAGAAAAAAATCGTATAAGGTATGGAAGTTGGCGAGTAGTTATGGAATGTTGTTGTATAGTTTTGGAAGTTGTTGTGTAGGAGATCTTTAGAAGTTAAAGAATTTGTAATGGTTTAATTATGTGAATGATTTATGTGAATTGAATTATAATGGTATCTTTAGAAGTTGTTGTATGGAAATGGTCTATATTTTGGTTTATAATAGTTTATGTGAATTGGTTTACAATACATGTTTATAATGGTATATAATAGTATATAACATAGGTTTATAATGGAAATGGTTTATACAGGTTTATAATGGTATATAATGCAGGTTGTATGGAAATGGTTTATGTGAATTGATTATAATGATATATAATATAGGTTTATTAAAGTTGGTATGTGATTTAAAAAAATTGCTTTTAAAATTTTTGTGAAGAAAAGAAAGCACTTTTTAGATAAAGCGCTACCTATTATACACAATAGACAATGTTTTCCATTAAAAGCGTTGGCATAAAGTGAAACAAAAAATATATTAGATAGCTTTTTCAAAAGTGTTGTGTAAGGGGGGACAATAGAAAATGCTTTTTCCTGAAAAATGCTGCCTAAAGATGCCAATAGAAAGCATAAAAGGCTAGAAAAAGCGCTGCTAAAGGCCCACTTTAGAAAGCGTTTTTTTAGGAAAAAACGCTCCTAAATGCCTACATTTGAAAGTGCTTTTAAACGTAAAGCGTTGCCTAAAATACACATAAGGCATCACTTCTGCTTAAAAAAAGTGTTGCCTTTACCTACTATAATGCCACCTTAGGCAGCGCTTTTAAGCGTTGTTAAATGCCAAAAAAAGCGTTATTTTTTCCCTTCTTTGACATAGTGATGTGTGTGTGTGTGTGTGTGTGCGCGCGCGCGCACATGCGTGTGCGTCTGTGTATTTGTGTGCACATGTGCATGTGTGTGTGTATGGTGTTTTTGTTGGAGATTTTCTACACAAAATGTTTTAGTGAACTATGCCTTTGGAAGCATAAAAGTGGTTTAGAAAAAATTCAGGGCCATTATCTGACCTTACTTTTTAGGTGTTTTGTGAAAATGGTTTATAACCATGGTGATGAAGTTTTGAACCTGTATGAAGCCTTCAAATCTTGTTTGATCATCCATAATGGTAAAAAATATCTATGATATTGTATGGATGAAATAGCAAAGGGTCCCCAAATATCAAAAAATAATAATTCAAAACTATTATAAGCGATCGAATTATTTGTATGATAAGACAACGATCTATGTTTTTCCATATGGCAAATATCACAAGTAGGAATATTATCAAAATCAAAAGAAAAGTACATTTGTGACATGTTTTTGATGAAGCCTGATTAGTTAATGGCTTGATGAAACCTAATTAGTGATAGAGGATGGGATAGGGGAAGCTAAATTTGATGGTTGAAGCAAGGTATTTAGCTGGTTATAATGTGCTTGAGAAAGTGGTACATGATTGGTTGGAGAAAAAATGGCTAGAACTTGGGTTGAGACATATACATCAACCTAGCTAGCATTAAAAATATATTTATTTTTGTTGAAGTTGGGAATGCCATGCTTATGATACCAAAAATTAAAGGTATGACCACTCCTATTGTAGAAAATAGATACTCTAACAAAGTTCTTGACATTATTATAGCCACTTTTATGCTTGAAATCGGGTCTATATGTTACATTAATCAAGGTTGAATTGTCCTTAAAGTGTGTTATATTAAGAGATTATATGCGATTAATTGATGGTAAAGGATCAATGAGTAAGACATGAGTTTTCACAACTAAGAAAGTAACATTCAAACCTGTAAAAAAACAAAATGGATTGATCTTCAAGTCGATATTCTTAAGCATTTTGAATTGCATCACAATTACATTTATGATATCAAGTACACATTGGTAAGAGATGATAAGAATTAATTTCTTCTTATAATCCATTCAATTCAAGAAAATACTCCATGAACGATTTTGAATTTTGTTATCAAAATCTTAATAGAAGATCTAAATGTAGCTATTCTAGCACGATTACCTTTTGGAAATCTGTCACGTAAATCATCCCAAACATCCATTTCATTTTTATGGGAAATGAGTGATTGACTACCCAAAAGTGAATAAAATCATTGCATATTACCTTTTGGAAGCAATTCTAGCACGATTACCTTTTGGAAGCAATTTGTTCACAAATTTAATTGACTACCCAAAAGTGAATAAAATCATTGCATATTTTCCATTGAGAAAAGTTGAGATCATCAACAGGAGGAATTTGAATTGATCCATCAACAAATTTCAGCTTATTTTTTGCTCTAAGATCTTGCTTCATTGATTTGTATCAAGCAAGGCAGTTTGAGCCATAAAGCTTGGGAGTACCATTAATTGAACCGATACATTCACTTGGATGAACATAGTAAACATAATAAAGATCAATTTGATGTGGCGGTGCGACAAACAAATACATATTTAGATTGAGGAAAGAAAATATGATAAGAAGAAAACTGAATGTGAATGAAAGAGAAGAATTCCACTGATATGGAAAAATAATTTAACAACGGTTGGAAAACGAATACCATCATGCCGGTCCAACCGTTGTGACATAAGAAGTAATTGTATGTATGATGTTTTCCACCACGGACGTGCGACCATGATTGTATCCAAGTAGCGCGCTACATACCACAACAGTTAATTTAAAAAACTATTGGGTATATAATACATAACATTTTTAACAACGGTTGTGTTAGACAAATGTTGTCGTATATATCCTTGAGTTTATTATAAATTATGGGAAATGCTTATTTCACCAATGCTCACTAAACATATAAATTTTCAATCTGCACTAGAACATTATAATATGACAAATTATGTTATATTAGAAAATAAGTATACATCCAATTCTTGAGAAGTTATCTTCAATTCCTTATCCATATTTTGTTCTTTGACCTTTAGAAATTGGTTTAATGATCCTAGATCTTCAACAACCACTTGTTCACCTCTAATTATTTTTGCAAACAAAATTAGAGGTGGAGAAATGAGTGATTGAAGATCTACAACCATTAAATATGGTACTAATGATTAAAGAACAACATGCAATTAAAAGTACATAAAGAATACTTATCAAGAATTGAACATGTACTTATTTTCTAATACAATTTTATTTTCTAATCGATTGGGAAGTTATATATTTTGTAAGGTATTGAAAAATACTCAAACCACATAATATATAATAAACTCATCTTTTAAACAAACATTAACAAAAACATTCATCAACAACAACCCATAAACAACAAATACAACAAACATATCAAGTCATAGAATGCTTCAAAAATATATCATATATGTCCCATAATTGCGTGTCCACAATGAAATAGGGATGAAACTAAAGTCAAAGTCAAAACTTAACATCTATACCTATAAGTTTTCAACTCTAACTTTAGCTTCGTCCTTTTTTATTGAAACAAATTTGCAAGACTAAATCTAGCTTCTTCCTCTTTGAAAGAATCATCAATATTATTCCTACAAGCATGCATATACCTACAAGTCAAAAAAGAAGAAAGTTCAAAGATAATGAAATAAGCTATTGAAAAAAAAACTACTGAGAAAACAAACATGTAAATTCCCATCGGTTAAGATTTGTTGTTATGGTTTCGTTTTGGGGTTTCCATTTGAGAGAAGATAGATGAGAGACGAGTGAAAAAGTTATTAGGATTTTGAGAAACGACTCTTATGTACTAAAGCGAAAGATAATTTTGCTTATATATAAATAAAATATTATCTTTCATCACGGGTGAAACATGATATAGAAGAAGCTGTATATACATATCATGTAACTTTTATGGCAAGTTATTCTGTTCTATCAACATATCATATGACTTCTATAGCAAGTTATTATTCCTTACAGATCAAGTAACTTTTTTAACATCTTATATAACCTACTTTATCATCTCATAGTCTAATTCACTTCCTTATGATTATTACTGCATTTCAATCCTTTTTCATTTTCATAATTAACACTAGTTTTATCAAATCAAACGTTACACATAAGTTTATACCAGGAAATCTATCAACTAATAATTTAATATGATAATGCTAAATTGACTAATTCATTGCCTAAAAGTATTTTTTTTTACTCTCAACATACTAATTGTACAACATTGACTTCGATAATCATTCTCTCATGGTGGGCTACAGTTGTTTTAAGAAATTAATGTGAAATCATGTTCATGTTAATTAATTAAAGTAACTAAAATCTAAAAAGTGTTCCAACTTTCAATAACTAGTATAATATTTATTCTATAGTTTCCCAATGAAAGCAAAAATGGAAGGCAAGAAAAGCTAGAAACAAGGGGACATTGGCCATTCAAATATTGATCGAGTGCTTTGAATGTAAAGACATGGAATGAAAAGTTCCTCGATCGAACCAATATGGGGGAGGCAATGGCATTCTTGAATTTGGTTAATGTTTCACTTTATATAAACCTTCTAATGAATCTAATGCTATTTTTTAGTACTTAAATAATTTCTATTTTGGACTACTCTAGTTTTCATTTCTCTACATTTCTTCTATATATCTCACTTCAAAATGTGTTATGTTTTCTCTTTTTTGCTTCTATTGGGACCCAATAAACAAACATGTCAGAGAAAAGGGACAAAAGAAAAGAGACCACACCATATCTTCGTCTTCTCCCATAATTACTTCTTCCACCTCCCTACAACTCCATGTTCTTCAATTTAATCTCTTATTCTTCCTTAAGCTTTTGCATTTAATGCACATTCATTCCCTTTCTCACTACAAATACTTCTTCTACTATACCATCATATCATCACTTCATGTTTTCACTTTCACACATCAAGAGTTTCATTATTAGGTCAAGATTTCACAAGGTTCAAATGTCATCTAGTGCATATGTTTTCCTTTTGTTTCTTTGCTTTTCCTTGCATGCATGTAATGCCGGTCGGAGGAATCTGAACTCTCTTGATAAGAAGATGGAGAAGAAACTTAACTTCTCTCTTAAGGTTTGTTCTCATAACTCTACAATAAGTATAAGGGTTTTTCTTTATTACTAATCCAAAAAGTTTTTTAAAATAGTTCGCAATTTCAGTTGAAGCTATCAACCGTGGTGAAATCTTTTTTCAACCGATATGATATGTATTTTTTGTAGTAGTGCTCCATCGCGCATATGTTAATACATATTTGAGTATAATTTTTAACAATATTAAGGATATTAAACATTACAAAATCTTAAAATAGGACGAAAATTCAGACAAAAATATATAATTTCTCTCTAATTCTTTCATTATGTTTTAGAGATGGAAAATCTAGTGAACAATATTACATTTTTATCTCTTATTGTAGTTGTTATTTCATATTATTTTAGTATTCATTTTCGTTTTAATAATTATTTAAAGTTAATTCTTAGTTTGGAGTAATATATATTTTTGACTAATAAATTTTTATTTAATTTATGCAGATTGTTGAGAAAAGTGGATTTGATTCCATGCAGAAGAAGGTTAATGAAGATGATAACAAGATGAAGACTAATGAGTTGGTTGGTGATTCAGAGAAATCGAAAAACCGAAAAAGTACTAACGGGAGGATGTTGATGAAAGGTGTGAGAAAAGTTTCAGTTTCAGTTTCAGTTCATGGTTTACAAACAAGATCTCATGTTTCAACTTCATGGCGTGTGCCTCACAAGAAGAAGCATAGTGAGAAACATCCTGGTTTCAATTTGGATTATTCACCACCTAAGACACATCCTCCTTCTCACAACTAAGTAACAATGTTATGAGCCCTAGCTAGTTATTACAAACTGATCAATATTGAAATAATGTTTAGCATATGACTAGAGAAAATGTTTGTGTTGTTATAATGTATAACCAAACATTTGGTTTCCAATTTTAACCTAGCTAGGTATAGGTCTTTTTTTACTATATGGATTAATGAAGTAATCATTTCTTCTATTGTGCATTCCTCTTTGTTGAGAGCAATGACATTTAGTTACAATTTAAATTGTTCAATTAGTTTTATGTTAGTAGTTATGTTAGTTACAAGTTGGTTGTTAAGTTAGAGGTTAGTTAAGTTTAAGTTAATTTGGCTATTGGAGTAGTTGCATCACAAGTAAACCAGTTTTATAGTTGCTAAAACCTCTAAAAATGCAAATCCAATGCTTGTAATCATGTATTCATTTTTTTCTACTAATTTCATCAACTCTTCATTTTTATTTCTTCTTCCACCCACGGTTTCTTCTGTTACAAGCAACTAATAGAAGTTGGTTTGAATACAACAAATTAGTATCTAAGAGATTATATGATTTGTGTCATGTTCTTTTAATAAACAGGAAAAATCATGGCGCGAGAAAATAATTATTTGATGTTTGACATCACAAATACGAGGAGCGTGAATTATGTGTTTTAAAAAAAAATTGGTTTAAAAAATTGTGGATCAAAATCAGAATTAGAAAACATTTTTGAAAATATACAGTGGAAAATAAATTGCAGAAGTTAAGGAGTTTAAGGGAAGAGAGAAAAAAACCAGGAATTATACAAGTTCAGTAAAAACCGACTTAGTCTTGTCCTCAAGATTGGGTCTTGAGACTATCCAATAAATTTTAGAGTTTTTAGTAGTTTAAACTCTCAAACCTTCTTATATAAATGAAAATGAAGTTTATGGCTAACTTTCAACCAAACAACAAACAAGGAGAGAATCACTAAGTCTTCTTTCAAAATGACGGATTCAAGCAGTTAGTCTTCTTTCCAAACATAAACTTGGAGTGGTTGGTCTTCAAGCTTCAAACCAAGATTTTACATGGGCTAATCTTTAAAATAGGGTAAATATATTAACATCGGGCTTTGCTCGTGAACCTAACTTTGGTTTTATAATGGGCTAACCAAGAACCTATGAGATTTTAACACCGAATTTATCTCAAAACTTACTAAGTTTTTAACACCGGGGATATGCTTGAACTAGATGAAGACTTTTATGCGGGTTGATCCTTCTAACCGAACGGGGGTACTTAATAACTAAGTTCCACAACAACCAAGCTTTTTACGGGTTTAACTTTGAACCAAAAATAAACCAATCCCTAAATGAATGAATTATTCAACCAAGATAAGAATAAACTCCCTTGGTGAACTTACAAATCTACAATTCCAGAAATACAACTTCCTTACTTACAAAACAACTTTCTCGAAAGCCCTACATTTAAACATTAAAGAGAGAAAGTAAAAGAAATATTTTAGATAGAGTGAGGAGTGAGCCATGAAATTCTCAAATTTATGGATGTGAAAATATATGAGAAGGTGCATGTATTTATAGACTAGAGGTTGGTACAAAAAAGGAAAGGTTTCTAGGGTTATTTATGACTTGCCAATCAATTGTCAACATGCTCCAATCGATTGGTTACCTTCAAATTAATCGATTATATAGTTAAAATGGTAGGGAAAGATATACAGTCATTATCTATCATTAAGATGTTTTCCCAATCGCTTAAGACACATTTTTGAACTCTCCCAATTGATTTGTATACGGTTTTAATCGATTGGCACATACAAAAAATTTCCCAACTCATATGACACGACTTCAAGACATTTTAAATAATATTTTTTTTTTATAAAAAAAGATCAATTTTAAATAATTTTTAGTGTGCGTGTTTAGATGCATACTTTACAAGAAACTCCCAATGCATTTATAATATATATTAACCCAGACACATTTAAGCATGATTTCACAATCTTCAATTCTTGTGAGATACATCACTCTAGTAGGCACTTGATTTGAAGAACTTTAATTAAAGATGAGGCTAAATTTATATTCCGTTTAGGTTTCATCATCCGATAATCCAACTTATCAAGTTTTATGCATTTGATTTCATCTTTAATCTCTTTGTACTTGACTTTAGTTGTCATCATCAAGGACCAATTGTCATCATTAAAAACATGATTGTCTTTAATGGAACACCCTCAGTTGATAGCCTATATTATTAGTTTCCCCAATCTCTCCATTTTTGATGATGCCAATGCATCTCTTAGAGGAGGTGGTAAAAGAAATAACATATATGTGTTTGGAGTAATTTAACGCCCCCTCAATTAAGTAGAGAGTATACTCTACTCTCCATGAGAGTATAATTTTCCCTCTTTGTCGAAATAAAAAATATGGATAAAGATGCATTGCGGTATATAAATTATGCAAACATAGGCAAATAAATATTTAGGAAAGAAAACCATCATTTTATTCATTAATTGAAATTGCTAGGAATTTAATGTACAAAAGGGAAATTAACATATTTGAGAAAGTACGAAAAATAAAACCCAATTAGACACATAAGTGAGTCTATTAATTGCCATAGGTATGATCTTTCCCTAAGATCATATTATTCATCTCTTTCACATCTTTTGTTATGCTTTGTCAAATTTCTCATACTAGATTGATATTTGTGTCTTTTGTTCCTTTTGGGTCTTTTTCTTCTTCCTCATTTGTCCAATCGTCCCTCAATTCTTCATATTTGATATCAATCTTCATATCTCTAAGGTTATAGTTTGTTGGATGAAATTACTTTTTCTCCCTTAGTATCAATGTTGAAGGTACTTAGGGTTCTCGTGATCATTGCTCCGTATGGAAGTTCTGCTAAGGGTTATTCTTTGGAGTAATACTTGTGGTGATATATTCCATCCATCCATTTTTTGAATCGTTTTGGTTAAGAAGTCATATAGGATTGATATCATCTTTGATAACATAATTATTGTTGATGTTTCTTGTGATCAAAATTATTGTTATAAGGTAGTGAATAATTCAAACTTTTGGTTTGAAGAGGGTTGACATAAAAGGAAGTCTTATTTTCTCCATGGGGTTGGTGACGATAGTTTTTAAGGCTTTAGTTCGCTTGAAATATTTTAGGAAAATGGATCTTTCACACACATAGGATGTTCTTAGGAATGGTATTTCAAACATCCTACCAAAGTGTTCTTTGTGGATTACTATACTTACATATTTTACTGATGATCTCAGAGTCATTCTAATCACATGCAGGTTTGAGTATAATTCTTTTACAAGATTTTGGAAGATTCTATCGGGTACCTTTGTAAAGAATAATCTTAATTAAGATTCACAATAATGAGAGTGGTATTTTTAGCCTCTCATGAAGGTTTCCTTCATGTACCATTATTCTATTATCTTCTTCCTTAGGATCATCATATTCACTTATTTCTTTATATTCATCAACAAGATTGTGATGATATCTCTTCTTGGTGCTTCTATGGGTTTTTTTAGCTAGAGGAGGCCATGATGATACTTATGGAGATTAAAAAAGATCTCACACAACACGAGTGCTAAATAAGATTGGAATATGAGATGTAAGAGGAGTGAGAAGAGCATACCTATTTTTAATGCGCCTTCAAATGATTTGATTGTATATTTCTAGCAGGAAATCATTGGAGATATGGTTTATTGAATATCAAATCGAAATCTTTCCAGATTAAATGTGAAAACCGATTAGCTAAGGGATCCAATATATTGGTTTATAAAATCTTATTGGATTTTGATCTTTCATCATTATTGCTGAGATTTGATTTCCTTGGAGCACACATTTAGCTAGGATGTGACATTAAAATATGGGCTCCAAGATTCTCCCATTGATTGTTATAAGATGCCAATCGACTGGGCTTACACAGTTCATCTTCCTTAGTGCATGTTGGGCCTTGTGATAGATTATTCATTTTTTTAGCACCCCCGTTCAACATTGTTTTCAACCCCTTTTATAAAACACTTAGAGACTTGTATATTTGGTTAGTAAATATAATTTATTTAGACAAGCAAAAATAAAAACGACTATTTAAAAGGATTAAACAGAGTTTCTTAATCATTTCAACCTTAAAATAATGTACTACCTCTAATTATCAAGAGGATTAGATAAAATTTTCCCTTTAACGTGAACATCAATAATAGTATGGTGTGCCCTCCTCTACGTATCTTTGAATACAAGATTTCGTGAAAAAACGATATGGATAAGTCCATTACAGACATGTCCACTCAACCTACTATGATTTTAACTGGTCACTAAGGATCATAAGTTTTGAGACATCCTCAATAACATTTTCTATGAACATCGTCCATTCTTGTATCAAAGGCTTTAAATCACTGAATACTTAAAATTATACTTCTTTACATTACACACCTTCATTTAATATTAGCTAAGACATCGAGCTTTAAGGTATACATGCAAAAAAACGCTAAGGTTTATTATAGGGCTATTACCTATAAACCTTTTCAATTTATCAAAATATAATGGCTATAATATTGGGATTTTATGAGGGGTTTTTCAAAATTTTATCCTCTTAGCGAAACAATCCCGATGAATGGATCTTGATTAAATCGTTAATCACAAATCAAACAACAAAATAAGATTCAAGAATTAACTCTTGAAGTGTGGTTTATCTTTGATCACGAACGACGAAAGATATCAACATCTCTACGTAGTTCACACAAGTACAAAATGGAACGCGGTGCTAGCCGTCTCTTATTTTGAGATAAAGCTTAACTACATATACTTTAAGAATAACGTCCTTATTTTTAATGAAATCTTACAATTAAGTCACACTTAATATATCATTAACAGACTAATTATTCTAAGGACTTTATTATGTTATATACGACTAACACAATAAACAATGTCTAATATATATATATATATATATATATATATATATATATATATATATATATATATATATATATATATATATATATATATATATATATATATATATATATATATATATATATATATATATATATATATATATATATATATATATATATATATATATATATATATATATATATATCATGATACAACAACATGTTAAGCCTATATTGATTGGCTATTAGGGCTTACACCAATATATAAATGACTCGTTCTTTTTAGTGTGATCATTTATTAACTGGATAATTATTTTTTATTTAATTCATTTACTTCCTTTTTCAAAGAGACACAAGTCTTATAAGATTCATCTGAGTTTATAATTTTAGTTATTTCTAACTTAAATGAATTATTGCTTTCTTCAAGAAATGTTAAATAATTCTTAAGGTTTGAGTAGTGTTTTCTAATTCTATCATTTTCTTTAACCAACTAAGAAAATATTCTAAACAATTTATTTATAAGAAGATTTAGTTAACTCAACATTATCTTCCTCGTAGGATGCTCTCTGTTGAAAGTGTAATTCATTATGTCAAATTGGATTTAAATTAGATTTATATTTGGTTTTAGATCTAGATTTGATTTAGTTCTAAATTAGTTATTTTGGGCTTTTATAGTTTTTAGGATTTGACTTGTGATGCAAGCAAACCTAATTCTATAAATAGGGAGTATCCTCTTGTAATCAAATAAAATCACAACACATTGTCCAACACCCTATTTATTAATTAATTATTTAATTAATTATATTCGCATTATAAGTGTTGATTTATGTTGAATTAAGTGGATTAAGTCGATTTAAGTTGTATTGTTGTCAGTTGGATTAAGTTGAATTAAGTAAGTTGTGTCTTGATAAGTTGGATTAAAATTTAAGTTGATTAGTTGAGGGAAATAATAAGTGGAATTGTGTTGTTCTTAATAAGTGGGCCTAATGGTGAGTAAAAATAGTAATTGTGGGAGGTGCGTAATTTAAGCCCAATAAGAATTATTGAGGATTTAAGATAATTATAAAACAATTAGAATAAAGGGAAAAGGGAGTTATCCGTGAAAAGAGGAGAACGTGAAGTTGAGAAGAACCAGAGGTTACGTGAAAAGCTTAGGAAAGGAAAAGCTAGGATTCCTATCAAATTGTTAGAGCCGCCTTCGACCCAAAGGTAAGGATGGGATTCTAACTCTCTAATCGGGTTTGTATGATGAAAACATGTGGGATGGGTTGTGTAAATTATTGATGTCCATTGGTTGTTCTGTGGTTGAATAAATTATTGAAATTGATAAGTTGTTGATTAAATAAAAGAATTAATCTGTGTTGAATTAATTATAAGTTTATTAGTCGGGACTGTAGTGTATGTATATATATTAGGTTGAGGTTGATTTTATATTCTGAACGAGAAATAAGTTGTTTTGAAAATTGAGTGGTTTGGTTAATAAGTTATTTTGAGTAATAAGCTATTTTGAACAATAAGTTGTTGGTGATGAATAAGTCGTGTAGATGATTAAGAAGATTATGTTACGTGGTTATGAATTGTTGTTGAGAATAATTGGAATTGGTATAAGAAGTTATGGAACGCAGAAGGAGAGAAATAGAGAGAGCGTACAGTTCGGGGCACGTGACGACCGTCACTAGAACATGACGACCGTCACGCACAAAGGCTGCCGACCGTCACCCCCAACGCGACGAGCGTCACATTGTCAGAATTTAGATGAATTGAAAATGGCTGTGTGACGATCGTCTGGCCTGCGTGCCGACCGTCACACCATTGGGACGACTGTAATACTTAAAATGAATATTTTTAGTATATTATAGTAAGGTATTTTATGTTGCATTAAACCTATAGCATTGTAGTGATTAACTAGTAGTAACACTAGAAATCATGATGAATTAATAGAAGGAAATCAATTAATAGTAGTATGGAATGAGTAGCAAGTTGGTGTGTTAATGTTGGTGATAAAATTAACAGAAGTAGGTTAATAAGTTGATAATAAGTATTAATAATAATAGATCGATGTTGGTAATGGCAAATCGAGTAGTGAACTAGCAGAAGAACCAATAGCCAATTTTAGTAGTATTACCCGAATAGTTCAAGGAGCGTTTATGATATAAGTTGGTTGGTACGGAGTAGGATATAAGTGGTATTGTGATGAATTAATAGGAGGATAAAAGATAACAATGGAGTAGTAATTAAGTAGCAGGTTTTGGATTGTTAGGTCTGTCATGGATGTAACAGAATTATGATAATAAGTTGGTTAGTAAGTAGTAATAACAGAGCAATAGTAAATTAATTAATTAGTCGACACTTGAGTGAATAGGAATGTAGTATGATGGTTTGCTTTGTTACTAAGTTGTATAGTCGGTTGTTGTGGTTGCTAAGTTGTATAGATGATCGTTGTTGTTGCTAAGTTGTATAGTTAGTTGTTGTTATTGCTAAGTTGTAGGCCATTGAGCCAAAGTTGTTTTGTATGGTTGTTGTTGTTTCAAGGTGTAAAGCCAATGTTGAGTTGTCGTTTAAGTTGAAGGTATTTGGCCAAAGATGTTAAGTTGTAGGCCTTTGAGCCAATGTTGATTGTTGATATTGTTATGTGGTTATAGTCGTTGTTGGTTGATAATCATGTTGAGTCACATTGCATTTCTAAGTTGGAGCGGATGTTCACCATGTTGGCCTGGATTGGCAAAATTATTAAGTTGAAGGCTTATGCCTTGCAGATGCCTCGATAACTTGGCATATTTTAAGTCGGGAGTTTTACTCCGTATGGTACCACATACATGTGCATTTGTTGAGTTGCATTTCTAAGTCGTATTATATGTTGTTATGTTGTATTTTACGTTATTTAAGTTGTTGTTGTGTTGTGAGGTGATGATTTATGAAATTTGATCTAAAATGTTATTTATCATACATTCTGATTATATTGTTATATATGTCACCCCTTTTGTTTGAATGTTGCCTCTATGTTGGTAATGTGCAGGTATTCCAGATTAGAGATGCTTACCTTCGTAGTCAAGTCGGTTTCGTCGCTCTGATACGTAACACTCGGGGGGTTGACGTTTGTTAGATATAGGTTGTTTCTCTATGTAGTTGAATGTTGTAGTGGTATTTGACTAAGATGTTAAGTTGTTGAAATATGTCATAATAGATGAATAAAGTTGTTATAAGTTGAAATGATGAACACATTGTCGGTAATAAAAGTTATTTCTTTAAAGAATAAATATTTTGTTATTTTGTCATCCTGTGTTTTAAGTGTTATGTATCTACATGTATAATTGATATTTGTTGTGGTTTTAATTGTTGAAAATGTGACACCTATTTATAACTTGATGATTTACACTCTGATTTATGAATCTTCGCAGGGTATAATTGGGGTGTTACACATTGTAATTCACAGTTCTGCAGGTTGCAGAGTGAATCAATAGAAGAAATCCCATAGTTTGTGGGTAACAAAACTTTCTCTCCAAATTCTCTTAGAACCCTAATTCTTTTCAGCTTCATATTTTCTTCTTCTTTTTTGTTTATTGTTCAATAAGAACCCTTCTTATTCATAAATAAAGGGTCAGATTTTCATATGTTTTGATTTAATTCCAACATCTAGTATCTAGAGCTCTGGCTTGAACGATTTGTGGTAAGAAAAAGTGATAGTGATGAATCATTCGAATGTGCACTTACCAACAAGCCTTCCATTTCTCAAGAAAGATAATTATGAGAATTGGTGCAAGTAGATTAAAGTTGTTTTCTGTTATTAAGATTTATGAGATCTTGTGAAAGAAGGAGTAACAACGCTTACAGAGAATGCAACAGATCAAGAAAAAGTTGTGCACAAAGAATTGAAGAAGAAATATTATAAAGCTCTCATTATAATCCATCAATGTGTTGATTCAAATAACTTTGAAAAGGTTAGTGATGTTGAATCTGTAAATGAAGCATAAGAGATTCTTGAAAAGTTTTTGGAGGTGCAAAGAAAGTGAAAGAAGTGAGGTTACAAACCCACAAAAGGGCTTATGAATTGCTTCAGATGAAAGACAATGAGAGAATTACATATTTCTTCACAAGAGTTACGAAACTTGTGAATCAAATCAAAGTATGTGGAGAAGTGTTGACGATGAAAGCAGTTGTCTCAAAGATTTTAAAATCGTTGGCTCCAAAGTTCGACCACGTGGTAGTAGCCATAGAAGAGTCGAAAGATTTATCGAATGTGACTAAAGAAGAGCTTCAAGGGACACTTGAATCTTGCAACACCCCAAATCTACCTGATAATTATTAACGAAAACAGGATATAAAAACATCAACAAAGTAAATTGAGATGATACATTATAACTTTATAACATCGTTCAACATTTGATAATTCCTTAAAAACAAATACTTTATTACTATACAGCGGATTCATAAAAAAACAACTTAAATTGTATTCAACCTTAAAACAACTTAAGAAAACAACGATTCTTTAATTAAACAACTTAAAATTCAGAAAGTATAACCAAAGGCAACATCAACATAAGACAAGCGTTATCCCCTCGAGTGCTATGTATCAGAGCAACAACACCGACTAGAATCTACTAAGGTATTTCATCCTACTCTGGATCACCTGTATGATACCAACAGAGGGCAACATACAAACAGAAGGGGTGAAATCTCTAAAAATATAATCAAGCATATGATAAATAACATATCGAATCAGATTACTCAGATCACCACTTCGCAACTTCACAAACAACTTAAGAACCAATACAAGATAAAACATAACAACTTAATATGCAACTTGATATGCAACTTAGAACAATGCGATGCATGTGGTACCATCGGAGCAAAACTCCCAACTTATAATCATGCCAATTAATAGAGGCGTAAATACAAGGCATAAGCCTTGAACTTTATTCTTGCCAATCGAGGCCAACTTACCGAGCAATCAGCTCCAACTTGAATAATGATATGCTATGAGACATCAACATGATTATCAAACAATAACAACTATAACAACATAACAACATAACGACATAACAACATTCAACTTTGGTCAAAGGCCTGCAACTCAAAATCTTGCCATTTATAAGGCACTACAACATGAACAATATATAACAACTTTACAACTTATAACAAAGCAACATAATAAAAAAAAATCAAATATACTACATTCCTATCTACACAAGTTACGACTAAGACCAATTAATTAAATTAATTAATCTACTCGATTATTACTACTTATTATTAAGTTATTAACATGCTTCTATTAACTCTGTCACAACAACCAATACACCAAACTGCTACTAATCTCATACCAATTTTAACTAATTTTCTTATATTAATTTCCTTTTTGTATCACTTATTAATTATTTGTTAATTAATTACTAGAACCTATGATACCCCATTTAATATTTTCCAACCTAATAATGCTAATGGGAGAGATTTATAACAGACTGATATTGCAGACACAAAAAACACAAACCAAATCAATAAAATTCTCCCAACCCCGTGTGACCATCGTCACACTCTGTGTGACCCCCGTCAGAAATGGCTTGTGACGGACATCACAAATCCCAAATGGCCGTCTGGCTTAAGGGACGGTCATCCCACAATCAAAACTGCTATGCTCTCTGTTTCTCTTACTTCGTCTCTGTAAATCCTCTCAGACCAATTCCAATTACTCCATCACACGATTCGCAACAACTCAACACAGTCATAATCTTCTTAATCATCTAAACGACTTATTCATCACAAAAAACTTATTAATCAAACAACTTATAAACCAAAAGTAACTCATTTATCAAAACAACTTATTTTTCCAAACAAACAACAATTAACAGCAACAATTGCTATACCTAATTCCATACAAATTTATCTTTTATTCTCGATTATAAGGTTATAACCCCACCCCTACCTTTGGATTGAAGGTGACTCTAACACTTTTCGATCGGAACCCCTAGCTTTTGCCTCTCCTATGCACTTCACATAACCACCTCTTTTCCAACTTATGTTCCTCTTACTGTTAACTTATTTCCACTTAACTTATAGTTTTATTTTAATTAGTCTTAATAGTTCCATTGGGCCTAAAATAGAACCCCCGCCTTTATTAATCTCACACCACGACCATGCCCACTTACTAATATTATTTCATTAATAATTATATTATTACTTCGACTTAATTAACTTGACCAATCCAAACACGGCTTAACATTCAACTTAATTAATTCAACTTAGTCCAAAAATCAACAATGCAACTTAAATCAATTTAAATCGACTTATTCAACTTTATTCAGACCAACTTAGAAACTCATCGTAAAACAAAACCAAACATACAACAATATTTAATTAAATAAATAATTAAATACTCAGGGCGTTACAACTTTCCCCTTCTTAGAACATTTTCATCCTCGAAAATCCTACATTGTTCAAACAACTCGGGATAAGATTCTCGCATCTTGCTTTCCAACTCCCACGTCATACTTTCTCCGGCTGCTCCTAACCAGACTACTTTCACCAACACTATCTCTTTTCCTCTTAGAGTCTTCCTTTCATGATCCGCGATTCGTACAGGCATTGTCTCAACAGTAAGATTATCCCGTACTTGCACATCATCCATGCTAATCACATGAGATGGATCTGAAATGTACTTCCGAAGATGCGACATGTGAAACAAATCATGAAAATTCTAAAGGTTAGGCGTTAAAGCCACTCTATAAGAAACCTTTACAACTCTGTCTGAAATCTGATACGGACCAATAAAACAAGGTGTAAGTTTCTTAGACTTCAATGCTCGCCCAACACCGGTTACATGCGTAACTCTAAAAAACACATGATCACCAGCTTGGAATTCTAAATTCTTCCTTCGCTTGTCATGATAACTATTTTGCCAACTTTGATAATTTTTCATCTTCTCCCGAATCAACTTCACCTTCTCGGTAGTCTCTCGAAGAATCTCGGGTTCAACCACTACACATTCTCCAAATTCATGCCAACACAAAGGAGTTCTTCATCCTCGACCATACAACGCTTCAAAAGGTGTTATTCCAATACTAGAATGGTAAATGTTATTATAAGTGAATTCTATCAAAGGAAGATAAGTATCCCATGAACCTCCTTGTTCAAGAATTCTATCAAAAGACGTTGGAAAACTGATGTTAATAAGAATAAAATGAGCCGACTTAGTAAGCCTATCAACAATCACCCAAATCGAATCATGTCCTCTTGGAGTATTAGGCAATCCCGTCACAAAGTCCATTGAAATTCCATCCCATTTCCATTTTGGAACTTCTAACGGTTGCATCAACCCTGCAGACTTCTGATGTTCAACTTTCAACTTCTGACAAGTTAAACATTCATACACAAAACGCGCTACATCATTCTTCATCCTGGGCCACCAAAACAAATTCTTCAAATCTTGATACATATTTGTAGCTCCTGGATGAATACTCAACTTACTTCTATGACTCTCTTAAAAAATCATTCTCTTTATCTCCACATCATCAAGAATACAAACTCGATCATGAAATATCCATACAACTTGCACATCCAACCTGAAATCACTATTCTCAGACTGATCGAATCCCACCATCGAATCTACAAACTTCACATCTAACTTTTGAGCCTCTTTGATATTGTCTAGAAAATCATTATTAATCTTCAACATTCCCAACATAACACTCTTTGGTGTTACTTCGCAAACTAGACTCATATCTCTGAATTGTTCAATTAGTTCCAACTCATTAACCATCATCTCCAACATATGCAACATTTTTCCGACTTAAAGCATCAGCTACAACATTAGCTTTACCCGGATGATAGTTCAAAACAAAATCATAATCCTTTAATAATTCCAACCATCTTTGTTGCCTCATATTCAACTCCTTCTGATTAAACAAATACTTTAAACTCTTATGGTCACTAAACACTTCAAATCTAGAATCATAGAGATAATGCCTCCAAATATTCAACACAAAAACAACTGCAGCGAGTTCTAGATCATGCGTAAGATAGTTCTTTTCATGAATTCTCAATTGTCTCGATGCATAAGCAACCACCTTATTTTTCTGCATAAGAATACCTCCTAAACCCATCATGGAAGCATCACAATAGACCACAAACGGTTTCCCTGCATTCGGTAATGTCAAAACCGGAGCCGACGTCAACCTCTTCTTCAATTCGGTAAAACTTTGTTTGCATTGAACGTCCCACAAAAAAGCCTTACTCTTACAAGTCAACTTAGTCAACGGAAGTTCCAACTTAGAAAAACCTTCGATAAATCTCCTATAATAACCAACTAGTCCCAAGAAGCTTCTAATCTCAGTAACCGAATTTGGATTTTTCCACTGCAACACAACATCAACTTTAGATGGATCCACAATAATGCCACTTCCTGAAATGAAATGCCCAAGGAAACTAACTTCCTTCAACCAAAACTCACGCTTAGATAACTTCGCATACAATTTCCTCTCTTTCAAAACTCATAATACTAGCTTCATGTGTTATACATGCTCTCCTTCCGACTTGGAGTAAATCAAGACGTTATCAATGAACACCACCACGAAACGATCCAAATAGTTATGAAAGATAGGGCTCATGTATTCCTTAAATAATCCTGTCGCATTAGTAACACCGAAAGGAATCACCGAATACTCATAATGTCCATAACGTGTTCTGAACACCGTCTTCTGAATATCCTCATCTTTCACCTTAATCGGATGATAGCCGGATCTCAAATCAATCTTTCTAAACACACAAGCACCTACCAATTGATCCATCAAATCATCTATTCTCGGAAGTGGATACTTGTTCTTAATCGTCACTTTATTCAAATTTCTATAATACACACAAAGTCTCATACTTCCATCTTTCATCTTCACTAACAACAATGGAGCTCCCCACGGTGATACACTATTCCAAAATTCAGATGCATATATCATATACGGTGCCATAGACACAGGTCTAGTACCAGGTACAAGATCAATCGCAAATTCAACTTCTCTCTCGGGCGGTACATCAGGATTTTCATAAGGGAAAACTTCAGGAAATTCTCGCACCACCTATAACTCTTCAATATTAGCTTTTCTATCAATAGAAAACACCGCCATTAACGAAAACATCTGAGCTTCTTCCTTCATAAACTACTGCAACTTTCTAAAAGACAACAAACCAACTCCTTCCTCTTCAGGAGTAGAAAACCTCACTGACTTACTATAACAATTAATATGAACATAGTTATACTCTAACCAGTTCATTCCCAAAATCACGTCCATTCTGGTTAACAACAAACACACCAAATCAAAATCAAATTTTCTATCAAATATAGACAATGAACAACTTAGACATACAAGAGAAGTAGTCACCGATCGCTTAGCCAAAATCTCGACGACTAGTTCTCCATTCATAGCAGACAACTTAAGACCCAATCTTTCAACACAATTATCAACAATAAAACAATGTGTTTCACCAGTATCAATAATAGTAATTAAAGGAGTATTATTAATGAAACATGTACCTCGGATGAGTCTGTCCTCATTAGTTGTCTGAGTCCCAGTGAACGCGAACACCTTCCCTGTATGTGCCTTCTTTGGCTTCTCACACTGACTACCAATGTGTCCTTCTTCACCAAAGTTGAAGCACACCATCTCCTTATGCTTACATTCAGATATTGCCTTCCCAGTCTTACCACAATGAAAACACCTCT
This sequence comes from Lathyrus aphaca, assembly GCA_963966055.1. NCBI lineage: Eukaryota > Viridiplantae > Streptophyta > Magnoliopsida > Fabales > Fabaceae > Lathyrus > Lathyrus aphaca. The sequence continues at coordinate 529,083,175 of OZ014521.1, forward strand.
TAGCCTCAACAGTACACACATTACTCTTGAGACCAGGTTTTCTATGTTTGAAACAAACAATACCAGAAGGAGCATCTCCCCCACTATTTCTCTTACCATCAACCACTTTATGTTTACCTTTCCCAGCTCGAGCAACATAAGGCTTTCCACGACTCTGATGGTGCTTGTCTTTCCTCTTATTAATGATCTTATAATTATCATTGTTATCCTCTTAAGTATCAACCAAATCGGCAAAGACACAAATCTTATGATATCCAAAAACCTTCTTAATATCGGGACGCAACCCATTTTTGATACACTTCGAAAATTCAGCATTTGCCTCATTGTGATGCGAGTAAAACTTGGCCAGCTCAACAAAATTTGTAGCATAGTAAGTAACCTACATGTTACCTTGCTTCAGCGCGAGAAATTCAATCTCCTTCTTTTCACGGACATCCTCCGGGTAATACTTCCTTTGAAATTCCCTACCGAACTCAAGTGATCTCCTCACCTGCAACATCCAATATATGACGAGTCTCTAGCCACCAGTCATCAACTTCGACTGCCAACATATGAGTCCTATACCAAACCTTCTGCATTGGAGTGCAATTCATTACACAAAATATTCTCTCAATCTCTTTCAACCAAGCCAATGTGGCATCAGGATCATACTTACCCGTGAAGGTAGGCATATTCTCTCTCTGAAAAGTCGCCAAACTACAAGATCTTGCATCCTTACCAACGTTCGGCAAATTTAGCACAGCTTGAGCCATTGCTTGCGTAGCAGCAGCCATTGCAACATCGTTCCTTACATCCATATCAACTTAATTACTACAACATAACAAAAGTTAGAACTAGCTAACAATACTCGATTGTTAAACGACTACGACTCGACAACTTGGCCGGATGGACCGACCTTCTATGATACCACTAATGTAACACCCCAATTCTACCCGATAATTATTAACGAAAACTGGATATAAAAACTTCAACAAAGTAAATCGAGATGATACATTTTAACTTTATAACATCATTCAACACTTGATAATTCCTTTAAAAAAATACTTTATTACTAGGCAACAAATTCATCAAAAACAACTTAAATTGTATTCAACCTCAAAACAACTTAAGAAAACACCAATTCATTAATTAAAAAAATTAAAATTCATCAAGTATAACCAAAGACAACATCAACATAAGACACGTGTTATCCGCCCGAGTGCTACGTATCAGAGCGACAACACAGACTCGAATCTACTAAGGTACTCCGTCCTATTCTGGATCACCTGCACGTTACCAACAAAGGGCAACATTCAAACAGAAGGGGTGTAACACCCCAAATATTTCCCTCTTATTTCATGTCATATAGCATAGCATAAAGCATACATATCCTAGCATCTTTGCATAGAAAGTGGAAGCATAACATCTATGGTTAGGAGCATAGGGCATGTGATCAGTGATTTCTCAATTTATGATTCTTCAAAGCCTAGATAAGAGCCAAGTGGTATTTCAAAAAGTCTACAAGGGGGCCTTATATCTTTTACAAGCTCAAACTTTTCCTCAAAGTCCTAGAAGGGGTTTGGTTCATCAGGGAATCATCAGTGCATTATCCTCCTACATAGGAAACCCTAATTGGGGTTTTGGCTCAGAACAAGTTATCTTTATTTCATTGACCAATTCTTGTGGTCAAAGGCTTCTATATGTTATACAATGCCTAGGGATGAAATTTGGTTCAAAAATTCATTGAGAAAGTCTTGCAATGGCTCAGTTACTTGTACTTGAAGAAAGAAGTCAAATGTGCAGAAGAAAAGTCAACCATGAGATTTTTAGGGTTCCAATCATGTTCATCAAATTCATGGACCTTTATTTGGTCAAGTAATAGCATGAATGATCTCAAATATCAAGAATCAAGGGTTTGCAAGAAGTTACTAAAATTGGAATTTTTCAAGTTGAGAAGTTTCTATTTTTGGAAATTTGTGCCCTAACGTTCAACCAAATTTTTCATGACCAAGGAAGCTCCAAATGATTTTTCCATGAACATCAAAGTTGTAGATCTTAATTTTCAATTTCCAAAAAGTACAAGATCATCTTCATAGCTTTTGTAGAACTCAAGATATGATTTTTTGAAGTTTATGGTCAATTTTAGGGTTTTATGGCATTTTTGTCAAATTGACATTGGTCCACCTTTTGTTTTCTCTTATTTTGTGGCAAGGTGTATTATATTAATTTTTTTACTACATTTATAGTGGATCCTTTCCTCTTTTTCATGTGACCAAGAATCATGCAACATATATATTAGTTTTGTTGATTGTTTTAGTGGAATATTTAGAAAAAGGTGGTACAAAATGCATGTGATATTGTGATGTGAAAATGAAAAGAGGGAGTCAGCAAGAGCGTGTATCACACGCCCTTCACTATTTCACAAAATGAGACATTCTTTTCACTACACACTCACAAGTTTGTTGCACCAATATGGAAGAGTGATCACACGTGAAATATGGTGTCATGCAGCCTCACCATCATACAACAACATTAAATCATGATCATCATCAAATATGATCATCCAATACAACAACAACAACAACACACTGAGTTCCACCATAAAAGCATGAACTATACCACACTTGATTCAATTTGAAAAGCTGCACATTCCTTGCTCTGATTTTCAAAATGGATTGCACAAAACACCCACACAAAAGGTGTTTTGTGCATGTTGACTTCACTTTACTTCTTCTCCTATCTACCTTAAATGCTTGAATGTGTGCTTATATGCTTTGAATGATGTTTGAATACCTTTTTTAGGCACATGTCTAGGTTTATTAACTTCTAACTTTGACCAAAGTTGTTACATTCCCACTTGTTTTCCTTACTTGTTCACTTCTTTTCATCTCACTTCTTCTTTAGTGCATTGTTTGATGTTTATGGGACTTGTCCCATTTATTTTTTATTGAGTTTGCATTACTAATCTTAGAGGTATTTTGTGACATTTAGGTTCTGACTTTTGTGGGTTTTAGTGCTTAGACCCTTGTTCTTTCATGTCTTGTGCTTGTTTGAACTTCTTTTGCCTTTATGTGAATACTTCTAACTTTTTAGGGGCTTTGGTAAGTTTGAGAGATGTGGATGATGCTTCCACATATTAACTTCTTCTTTCACTTCTTTCAAGTCTTTTTACTTGTGCTTGTGATGTGCTTATGCCATCTTTGTCTAACTTTTTCTTCACCCCCTTTAGGATAAACTTATCTTCTCTTAAGAAGTAAGTTGAAGCCTTTGCTCCTTTCTTCTTCTTCTTTCTCTTCTTTATTTCTTCTTCATTAGGATAGAACTCAAACCACACTAACCTAGGCTTTCCATGCATGATAAAACATAGGATTACTAATCCCCCTTTAGACTTTTTTACCTTTGGTTGCCTTTTCTCTCTCTTGTCATCTCAAAACAATAACTTCAAGTCACCTAATAAATGATAAGTCTTCTCATGTGTCAAGAGACTTTGCCATTGGGTACTTGCACACATCCCATTTCAGGGTGAGGTGTAGGGTATCTATCATGATGAATAGGTCTTAGCATGAGACTACTTCACAAAGAAAACCTAAAAAAACACTTCTTAACAAAAAAAACACAAAAACACTTTATAAAGCTCAACAGGCTAGTATGCTTAAGCCTTCACATGTGGGACTAGATTTGGGGATTTCCCCCTTAGCTAGGTGTGCTTCTTATCCATTCCATTTTGGGATGATGTTAGAAGTACACATCCCATTGAGCAAGACTCAGGTACACTCACCTATGCAAACCTCAGAGAAAACTCTTAAAAAACTCTAAACAAAGAATAAATGTATTTCCTTCGGCACTTCTTCTCTCATCTCATTCACTCTCAACATAAGAGCTTGCTCCTACTTGTCTCTTTGCAAGACGGTAACACACTCATGCCAGATGATCCTGCAACACCTGAGCATTGACATAAGTAGTTCAAGCCTTAAAAAACACAAAGTTTTCTTCCCTAGTTAGGGGAACTATGTCATCTCTGATCCTCATTTCCCGATGAGTTACGTAGGTAGTGGGGTAGGGCCCATTCGAGCACTCTTTTATTTTCCCTACATTTTCCCCCTTACTTTTCTTTTCTCCAGTTTCCAGTTCCAGTCTTATTTTTTGTAGCAGCTTCCTTTCTTACCCCTTTGAAACAGTTTCTTTCAAGCATGTATCCTGTTGGGTACGACGAACGATCTGGGGTGCTAATACCTTCCCAATTTGTAACCAACTCCCAAACCCAATCTATTTGGTTCACAAGACCTTGTTCTTTACTTCTTCCCGGGTTTGTGCTGCATTACCCTTCCTTCGGGATAAAAATGTCTGGCTGGTGACTCTACCTTCTCCATGCCACTTTCGCGTTTGTATTAGGATGGAAATCCAGGGAGCGAAGGCTGGCGACACTGTTGGGGATTGAACCCAGAATCTCTGGTTTCCCCTTTGAGAGTCACTCATAGCGCTTGTCTGTTTCTGTGGGGGTTTTATGGTTTTTGTTGTGTGTTTAGTTTACTATTTTTATTTATAGTTTTACTTTACAACTTTCTTTATCGCTTTCAGTATTTTATTTTTCATACATCATATTATATTGGACTGTCTGGACTGTGCTGGTTTTCTTTTTTGTGAAATGGGGTTACTGAGTGAGGAGCTTGTCGCTCCCAGGATTTTCATCCTGGTGCAAACGCGAACTGGTGTCGGCGATGTTGAAGGTTGAGGTTGAATAGAGTCGCCAGCTAGGCATTTTTATCCCGAAGCAAAGGTAATGCTGCATAAACCTAGAAAGATATGGATAAGGCGGTTACGAACCAAAGAGACTGGGTAAGGGGGTTGGTTACTACCTGGGAAGGTATTAGCACCCAGATCATCTGTCGTACTCGACGGGATCCACGCTTACCTGATTGAATTTAGAAGGGGGGAAAGTGTATGTGCTAACAGTGTATAAAAGAGATGGATGTGCAGAGTGACAGTATACAAAGAATGGGAGCTTAAAACTGAGGCTAAGAAAAGAAAGCTAGGAGGAGAAGAGATGGGGGAGACCTGGGGAATTTTGTTCGATAATCGTTAAGTTATGCCTACGTATCCTCTCGTGCAATGAGGAAGTCAGAACACTGTAGTTCGACTCAAAGAGACTTGGATGTTTTTGGTGTGAACTACTTGCTTGTCTATGCTCAAGTGTATGACTCGTCTGGCTCGAGTGCTAATTGTCTTGCATTAGACAGAAGGAGCGATTTCTCGTTTTCAGAGTGAGTGTGATGAGAAATGAATCCCGGAGGAGACGTTTATTGTTTGTTTTTTATGTTTTCAGTTTTTTATTGTTTTTGGTGTTTTGCATAGGATAATGAACTTAAGCCTTAATCGAGGGTTTGCAAACTCATTATATCACCCCTGATTAGGGATAATGAGTATACTTAAGTATGAGATGGATATCCCAACTTAATTTACCCTAATGATACATGATTAAGATCATTAACCTACTTGTGGTTATTAAGTCTTTTTTGGATTTTTGTTTTGTGTTAAGTAATGAGTTTAATCTCTAATCAGGGATTAGTGAACTCATTACACCATCCTAAGAGAAGGATGATAGATGAGGACACTTAAGATGAGGAAGATACCTCAACTTAATCCATGGTCAGGGATTAAAATCATTATATAACAAACCTTTATTAAAGTGGATTTTAATTAGAGATGAGGTTAAGAAGTGAATTTTATGTTTGTAAAACTAAACCTGAGGGGGACTTGTCCATTAAACACTAGGGTTAGTCCCTCTGACCCAGAGGCAGAGATGTAACCTTATTATAAGGCCCAAGTTACAAGCTTAAGTCTTGATAATTATTAGGTGTTTTGATTAAGAGGTGAAAACAACTTAAAGGTTTAACACTAAGTATTAAAGTTATACACTCCATCCTAAGATAAGTATACATGCATAACCCTAATACAGAGCCCCAAAACATTAACTGTTTAGCCTTTTTTATTGAGATGAGAAGCAGAGACTCAAGGAGACTCAAAAGGTAAAAATTAAGGGAGACTATTCACAACCCTAAAATTATCATGCTTGGATGTTCCTATGGTTCATGAGGCTTAAAGAGAAATCTTCAGATGGCCACCAAGGAAGAAGCAGATGAAAGAGAAAGAGAGAGAAAGGTAGGTTACTTACTTCCTGAAGAAGTTAAGTAACCTAGGAGTGGGAGAGAAACAAACACAAGTGAATTAAATTCACATCAAACACAAATAAATAAGAGGGTGAGAAGAGATTGGATGTGGATGCACATTCACATCCTGATTATCTTACCATTTTGCACCTGAAAAGTTAGTATGTACATATGTCGCTCCCCGGATTTTCGTCCCGGTGCAGACGCGAACGGTCGGAGATGTTGGAGGTTGAGGTTGAATAGAGTCGCCAACTAGGAATTTTTATCCTGAAGGAAAGGTAATGTTGCATAAACCTAGAAGGGTATGGATAAGACGGTCGCGAACCAAAGAAACGGAGAAAGGGGGTTGGTTACGACCTGGGAAGGTATTAGCACCCAGATCGTCCGTCGTACTCGACGGGATCCATGCTTACTTGATTGTGTTTAAAAGGGGTAGTATATGTGCCAAACTGTGCATAAAAAGCTAGGGAGAAATGAATGTGTGTCAGTGCAAAAAGGGTGGGTGAATGCTCAGGAACTGAGGCTTTAGAAAGAAAGCTGAAAGGAGAGGGGAGACAAAGAGACTTTTGTTCGATAACTGTTAAGTTATGCCTACGTATCCTCTCGTGTAATGAGGAATTCAGAACACCGTAGTTCGACTCGAAGAGACTGGGATGATTTGATGTGAACTGCTTGCTTGTCTATGCTCAAGTGTGTGACTCGTCTGGCTCAAGTGCTAACTGTCTTGCATTAGACGGAAGAAGTGAATTCTCTTTTTCAGAGTGAGTGTGATGAGAAAAGAATCCCGGAGGAGACGATTATTGTTTGTTTTTGTGTTTTCAGGTTTTTATTATTTTTGGTGTTTTGCATATGATAATGAGCTTAAGCCTAAATCAAAGGTTGTAAACTCATTATATCACCCCTGATTAGGGATAATGAGCCTACTTAAGTATGAGATAAGCACCTTAACTTAATTACCATGATGATATAGGATTAAGATCATTAACCTACTTGGTAATTATTAAGTGTTTTTGGGTTTTTGTTTAGGGTTAAGTAATGAGTTTAATCTCTAATCAGGGATTAGTGAACTCATTACACCATCCTAAGAGAAGGATGATAGATGAGAACACTTAAGCTGAGGAAGATACCTCAACTTAATCCAAGGTTAGGGATTAAATTATATAACAAGCCTTTATTAAAGTGGATTTTAATTAAAGGTGGGATTAAGAAGTGGATTTTATGTTTGTAAGACTAGCTTGAGGGGGACTTGTCCATTAAACACCAGGGTTAGTCCCTCTTAACCAAAAGGAAGAGATGTAACCCTAATATAAGGCCCAAGTTACAAGCTTAAGTCTTAATCATTATTAGGTGTTTTGATTAAGAGGTGTAAACAAATTAAAGGTTTAACACTAAGGATTAAAGTTATACACTCCATCCTAAGATAAGGATGCAAGCATAACCCTAATTCAAAGTCCTAAAGCTTTAAGTGTTTAGCCTCTGATTATGAGATGAGAAGAGAGACTCAAGGAGACTCAAAGGTAAAAGACTAAGGGGACTATGTACAACCCTAAAATTATCATGATTGGATGTTCCTATGGTTTGTGAAGTTTAAAGAAAAATCTTCAGAAGGCCACCAAGGAAGAGAAGCAGATGAAAAGAGAAGGAGAAAGAGAATAGGTTACTTACTTCCTTAAGAAAATAAGTAACCTAAAATAAAGAGATAGGAGCAAGAGATTACAAGTGAAACAAGTTCACTTCAAAGACAAGTAAAGAATGCATATGAAGAGATGAGAAGAGGTGGGATGTGAAGGCAAATCCACATCCCAAACAACTTACCATAAGTCCCTAAAATGTTAGTGTAAATGCATAAGATGCAAAGCAAAAGGAAATAAGACAAAGAAGGTGCAAAGACCAAAACCAGAAGTGATCATGCAATGCAAATGTGTTATGGAATGATGCAGAGACCTGTGAGATGCTTATGAATGTTCATACAAAAGATGAGATGCAAAAAGAAGCATGTTAGGAGCATGAAAACACATAAATCTACATGAGATGTAATGAATGCTAAGCATACCAATGAATGAAGAAATGATCAAGCAATGTTCTAACATGTATTAAGATGTCTAATATGGCATACAAATGAATGGAATGTGTCATGGCAAGTTCACATGATTGAGATTTGCAAAGATGAATGCAAATGAACATGAGGAATTAGGGTTTTAAGACAACATGAGATGCCCATGATCAAAACAGAAGCATACATCATGATAAAAATTGAAATTCAACTTAAACAAACCCTAAACACACACAAGATCACTACCCAAAGATGGAAGTCAGAAGCTAAACCTAAAGGGAGTTATGAATTTCCTAAGTTAACTAGGGTTTTTGGGTGATTCTAAAGGAAAAATGCAAATCAAATTAAAAATGCAATGCAAAATTATGAGATAAATAACCTAGATACTAGATGCAATATATGAAACAATCCAAAAAGAATCAAGTTCAAACTCATCATGGTTGATCAGAAGTGATTTTTTCAAGTTAGGGTTAAAAAATGTGAAATTTATGAACCCTAATTCAAAGATAATTGTGAAGATGTGATCAAACCTAAAAATAAATTTGAGTGGTGAGTTTGTAAATGATTCTAAATGTATAAGAATGCTTCATGAATTTTTTGGTGATTTTTAGAAACCTAAATGCATTTTTAATTAATTAAAATTAATTAATTAATTAAATAGAATATTTAAATGATTTAAAAATACTTTTTTAATGTAAAAATTAAAATAAAAAATGTTTTTGAGTTAAGAAAAATATTTGAAGTAAAAATGCAGAAAATGAGATTTTTTAAAGTCTTTTTGCTATTTTAAAATAAATATGGAAGAAATGAAATAAAAATGAAATAAAAACAAAAGAAAATTAAAGTCAACCAATTTGATGGTCCAGGTTTGAAGGGGGACTGACTGCGCGCGCAGACGAGGGCTGGGATTGAATCTGTCAAAATTAATTTAATTAAACCTAATTAATTTAATAAATTGTGATTAGAGTTTTAATGACCAATCTGGGTCGTCCATACACGCGGGTAAACAAGATCTAAGGGCTATTATTCAAACTGGCATTTAATTGTGGATTAGGATTTAATCACTCTCAGGTGGCCGGAGAAGACCTCCGGTCATCTTCTCCGGCAGCTCACTCATTTGAACTTACTCCCTATGCCATGATAACACACCAAAATCTCTAGAATCATTCATTAGACATCATTAAACAAGAATCTATAAAAAAAATCATTTATCATGCATCAAAAGAGAGAATCGAAGCAAGAACATTTCACGGGCAAAATTTCAGAAGGATATAAAATGCTTAAAACTCAACCATTTTCAAAAGTAAACACATCCCACTGATCAACACATCATGTAGAATCAATTTGTAACTTAAAAAACAAGTTCTGGAAAAAATGTTCTTGATGATTACCTGAGTTGAAGCTTTTCAGTTTGGGGCTTTCTAACCTCCTCTCTTGTGCAAAACCACTCCAATGATCCCCTTTGTGCTTCTGAAAGGCTTAGAACAAGTTTGTTTGGCCTATTTTGAATGCTCCAGTTCTGATGAAGCAAAATTCGTGTTTTTGTTATGGACTTTTTCAGGCCATTTTAAGGGTTGGGTTTTTGTTCTATGGATGATTTTGAGATGATTGGTGGAAGATTTTTTGAGTTTTAGTGGCTGGTTTGAGAGAATCGAAAATGATAAGTTTTAGGGAAATTTTGGGCAATCTGAGTCTTGAGAGGTTTCAGGCTCCAAGGTTATGTGAAAATGAGGTCCATGATGTTTGCATAAGATGTTTTGATTGGTCAGAAAGTTGGTGGTGGTATAGTGTGATTGGTATGGGTGATTTTGCAAAGAAGTTAATGAAGGTGTACTTGATGCATGGCACGGGTCAGAGGTTGTTTCAAGGGGTGTCTTACCTCAACTGAGTTCATGGATGGCCCTAGGATTGGATTTGAGGATTTGGATGGCTTGATGCAAGAGTTATCACATGTTTTGCAAATTTCCCTCTTTGAAATTTCTTGGATCACAAGTCATGAAAACCTTAGGTCCAATGCCCAATTATGATCAAGGCAAGTTGTGTTATCATGTAATGATTCTTAGAAGTGGATTAGAGGCCATTAGAAATCTCTACACTTGATTTTGCAAAAATCCCTCTTTGGCACATACTTGAAAATTACAAGATTTTCCCAACTTTGAAACATCATATCTTGAGTTCTAGGATGAATCAATAGGAGTTCTTGTACTTTTAGAAAATGGGAAGATCCAACCTACAACTTTCATGTTTAAGGATTTTTCATTTGAAGCATTTTTTATCAAGAAAGAGGAGGTTGAAAATCTTTCCCAAAATGGAATGTTTCCATTACAAGTCATGTCCAAAAATGGAAAGTTTGCAAATGGCTTGAAATTCTTCAATCTTGTGAACTTAGAACAACTTCTAAGATCAAATAAAGATCATAGAACCTCAAATTGATGAAAATGATCCTTTGGTTCCATTGTTGGGGGCCTCAGATGCCCTGATTCTGACTTTTCTTGCAGAACAAGTTACCAGTTGATCAGATGCCTTCCATAATGAATTTATTCATAAAATTTGGTACACATGCTTCTTATGACATATTAAGACCATTAGAATCAAGAATGACCAAAAAAATTGAGGTTAAGGGCCTGAAACCCAAAACCCTAATTTTAGGTCATCTGTGTAGAAAACCCTAGCCAGCCTGGACCTCTGTGCGATCCTTTGTGATTTTGTGACTTCAATGACTTCTTGGAGATGTAAAATGATCATAGAACACTCATGGATCCTCTTGGCATGCTTAAAGACCATTGGGATAGCTCAAATCACTTCTTGGATTGCTCAGATCACAAACCCTAGATGCAGATGAAATGAACTATGTAGTGAGACGTAATGAGATGTTTATGCAAGGCAATATGAAAAGATCACAAGCCATGGTGTGAGAAAAAAGTAAGGGAAAATTTGGAGTGTTTGCAGCTGCCCCTATTCAAGCATGAGTTAGTTGTGTAGAGTGTAAGTGTTTGGCTTAACAGACAAACAAGATAACTTGTGGTTCAATACCAAAGATAGTCCAAAATTTGCACTCACTGGGGAGAAGAAGAAAAGGGATATAAATTCTAACGGATAGTATAGACTGAATATCAAATGAAGGCGATGGAGGACGACCATCGAGCAGAGGATGACCGCTGGGGATGAAAAACGATAAGTAAAGTAATGACGGGGATGACCATCATGCTGGGAAATAAAGAGACCGCGACGGGGACGACCATCGGGTAAAGAAATAAAACTCTCTGGGGATTAAAGAAATGAGGAAAGCGTTGACGGGGATGGCCATCGGGTTAAAGGGTAAATAAACCGCGACGGGGACGGCCATCGGGTAAAAGAATAAATGAAATAATGATGAGGGATGGTCATCAAAAGGTGAAGGACGATCACCTAGCAGGGGACGGCTGCTGAAAATATCACGACATAGGACGAATGTCGGATAGAAAAGGTCAACGATGGGGACGACCATCGGATAAGCATGATGAAGAAATATCATCAAGAGGTGAAGGATGATCACCTAGCAGGGGAAGGCTTCTCTTGGGGATTATCTCGACATAGGACGAATGCTGGATAACAAAGATCGACAACGGGGACGGCCATCTGATAAATGATGAGGGACGGTCATCAAGAGGTGAAGGACGATCGCCTAGCAGGGGACGGCTGCTAAAAATATCATGGCATAGGACGAATGCCGGATAAAAAGTTCCAACAATGTGGATTCCACTAGGGAAAGGATGAGGGACGGTGATCCAAAGGTGAAGGACGATCACCTGGCAGGGGACGGCTGCCGAAAATATCACAACATAGGACGAATGTTGGATAAGAGGATCAACGATGGGGACGGCCATCGGATAAAATGATGAGGGACGATCATCAAAAGGTGAAGGACGATCACCTGGTAGGGGACGACTGCCGAAAAGATATCACGACATAGGACGAATGTCGGATAGGAAAGTTGATTGTTTTGTTGATGATTTACTGGGGGATGGTAAACACGGACGAGTGCTTACACTTTGAAATAAAAGGTATAAGTGTTTGACGACGTGTATCGATTAAAAATGCGGACGAGCATCCTTAGGACCACAATACAGACGAGTATCGATAGAAACAGATGCTGACACGTGTTTGAGGATGATGATACGAACGAGTATCAATTGGTTAAGCAAGGAACACGAACGAGTATTTGATCTGTCGGGAAGGTGATATATACAAGATACGGACGAGTATCAGAGGATTGTGTATAAGTATGTACAAGTGTTTTACCTGCTGAGGAATATGTGCAAGACACTGACGAGTGTCAAAAGATTGAGCAAGGGACACGGACGAGTGTTTGACTTGCTGGGAAAGTATGACACGGGCGAGTGTAAAAAAAGAATATGTATAAGTATGAACAAGTATCTGTATTGAGGGTGCAAAATGTATTCTGGCTTTGTCTGCGGGGGATAAGTTTTGTATATTGCTTGGTGAAGTGATTCTGATATTTGCAGGTGATTGGCTCGAACCTGGCTTGTGATCATGCAAATGTTTGATTTTTGCCGTAATGCTCCGTATTAGACGGAATGCTACGCTTAGTTTGGGGAAAAATGATGCGAATTCTATGATTATGCAAACGAGAGAACCGATTCGAGATCCGGATCCTGCGGGGAGAGAGGATTTATAGGCGATCTGTCTGGAGGAAGAACTCTGCTGGGGAAGAGCTCATTGGTCGATCTGTGGGGAGAAAGGATCACTGAACGATCTTCTTGGGGAACTCTGTGGCGCTCTGGGGGAAGAAACCTGTGGGGATCCCGGCTGGGGGATCTTCTGTTGAAGAAACTCATGCTGGGGATGAGGAGGCCTCGGCAACTCCGCTAGGGAAGAGTATTTCAAGCATTGCTCCACTGGGGAGAAACTGACAACTCTGCGGGAAAGCGATTCTGCCGATTCTGCTGAGGATGAGAAAATCCTAGCAATTCTGATGGGGAACAGCAATTTAAGCATTGCTCGAGAGATACTGCTTAGGGAGAAGAGAACTTCTGGGAAGTAATCTGTTGTAACTCCTTCGTCCAAGCGACACGCTGGGGAGTTAATGAGTTTCTCGAGGGATCCTCTGAGGGGATAACCGCTTCGTGGGGGAATACTTCTATCAAGTAACTTTGCTGATGAGGTGATTGCTGACTTGACTGTGGAAATAATTCTTGATATACCCCGTGCTGCGAAAGATTGTCTATCTTGAGTACCTGCAACCTGTCAAAAGGAAACACACAAGTGTCCCGAGGTATCCTCAACCGGATTCCGTCATAGGAGTTAGATTTGCTCAAGAGTGCATATTTCCTACAAGCAATTATTGAAAATAAATGGCTTATATGTTTTCATGCAAGTGTTGTATTATGAACTTTGGACATTTTGCAAACGAAACAAAAATGTACAAAACAAAGTGTGACTGAATATTCCGATTTTATTGATTTGTGTGCCCTGAATGGGCAAGTACAATAAAGAAGCGAATCCCTGAAAGGAGGAGATTGTTGTACATTGAGAAAATAAAAGTGTTGCCAATGTTGAAATTGACGCTCTAGCGAGCTTCCTTTGCTATGACCTGTATGACCTTGACGTTCTTCTTATCTTGCTTTCTGAAGAAGGTTGATTCTGACCGACGCTTTATCCTTTCGAAGCTTGCCATGTTGTGAGTGATACAGACGAATTCAAAATGCAGTTGTTCGCTTATTCCCTGATTTTGTGTGGATCGCCCTTTTGGGTTTTCAATCCACCGGGATACCCATTTTTTCCTGAGCTTTCCAATGTGGCTTTTCAACTCAGCGGGTGTACACTTTTATTTTTTTGGATTTTTCCCTTATTTTTGCCCGAGTCTTTTATTTTGTTTTTGACTCGCCGGGATGCCCTATTTTTGCCTGAACTTACATTCTATTTTTATGTCCAGCGGGTCCTTTATGCGAAGTATTTCTTAACTGCATCTGAATTCACAGGAGATAAGAAATCCTCGCCATCCATAGTAGTGAGCATCAGTGCCCCTTTAGAGAAAACTTTCTTTACTATGAATGGGCCTTCATAGTTTGGCGTCCATTTTCCCTTGTGGTTTGTATGAGGAGGAAGAAGTCTTTTCAGAACAAGCTCTCCCACTTGGTATTCCTGAGGTCTGACTTTCTGATCGAAGGCTTTCTTCATTCGCTTTTGATATAACTGCCCATGACAGATAACTGCTAATCTCTTTTCTTCAATCAGACTCAGTTGATTATATCGAGATTGGACCCATTCTGCTTCATCCAGTTTCACATCCATCATTACTCGTAAGGAGGGTAGTTTGACTTCAACAGGTAGGACAACTTCCATACCATACACAAGCTGATAAGGTGTTGCCCCAGTAGATGTTCAGATAGAGGTTCATCACCCATGCAAGGTGAATGGTAGCATTTTGTGCCAGTCTTTGTAGGTGACTACCATCTTTTGCACAATCTTCTTAATATTCTTGTTAGCGGCATCAACAACGCCATTCATCTTTGGCTTGTAAGGAGAAGAGTTGTGATGTTGAATTTTGAAGTCCCGACAAAGTTTTGCCATCATCTTGTTGTTCAAATTGGAACCATTATCAGTAATGATTTGCTCGGGAACTCCATATCGACAAATGATATCCCTTTTTAGAAATCTAGCAACCACTTTCCAGGTGACATTTGCATACGAGGCTGCTTCAATCCATTTGGTGAAGTAATCAATGGCTACCAGGATGAATCTGTGACCATTCGAAGCAGTTGGTTCAATCTTTCCAATCATATCAATGCCCCACATGGCGAAGGGCCAAGGTGAAGACATTACATTCAAAGGATTCAGAGGCATATGCACTTTATCGGCGTAGATATGGAATTTGTGGCATTTTCTGGCATAGGCACAACAATCTGCATCCATTGTGATCCAGTAGTAACCTGATCTTAATAACTTCTTTGCCATTGCATGTCCTCCGGCATGGGTACCGAAAGAACCTTCATGTACTTCGTGCATCAGTAGGTCTGCTTCCTTCTTGTCAACACATCTGAGCAAGACCATGTCGAAGTTTCGCTTGTACAAAGAACCATCAGTATTGAGGAAGAAACTGCCGGCTAGCCTTCTTAATGTCTTCTTATCGTGTGATGATGCCCCAGGTGGGTATGTCTGAGTTTCCAAGAAGCATTTGATGTCCTGGTACCAAGGCTAGTTATCAGTGACAGTGTCTACAGAGAATACATATGCCGGTCTGTCCAGTCTGGATACCAAAATCCAAGGTACATAATTGGCGACCTGTACTTTGATCATGGATAAAATGGTAGCCAAAGCGTCTGCAATCTGATTCTCATCTCGACGGATGTATTCAAGCTTAACTGTTGTGAAGAAGGTCAACAATCTCCTCATATAGTCACGGTAGGGAATCAGATATTCCTGATGAGTGTACCACTTGCCGTTGGTCTAGTTGATTACCAAAGCTGAATCTCCGAATACATTCAAGGTTTTGATCCTGATATCAATGGCCTCCTCAAGACCCATGATACAAGCTTCGTATTCTGCTTCATTGTTAGTGGAGGAAAAGGTGAGCCTTGCTGAGAAAGGAATATGAACTCCTTTAGGTGTAATAAGCAATGCACCAACCCCACGACCGTTGCAATTAACTGCCCCGTCAAACATCATAGTTCATGTTTCTTCTGGGTAAGGCCCTTCAGTGTGAATAGGCTTTTCACAATCTTTTGACTTTAAGAACATGATGTCTTCATCAGGGAAATCAAATCTCATAGGCTAGTAATCATCAATGGGTTGCTCAGCTAGATAGTCAGACAATACACTGCCCTTGATGGCTTTCTGAGAGGTGTACTGAATGTCATATTCTGTTAGAATCATTTGCCACCTGGAAACCCTTCCGGTAAGTGTTGGCTTCTCAAATATGTACTTGACTGGATCCATCTTTGAGATCAATAAGGTAGTGTGAGTCAACATATACTGTCTTAGTCGGCGAGCAGCCCACGCTAAAGCCCAACATGTTTTCTCGAGCAGTGAATAACATTGTTCACAGTCGGTAAACATTTTGCTTAGGTGGTATATTGCATACTCTTTTCGACCAAACTCGTCATGCTGGCCCAACACACACCCCATTGACTCTTCTAATATTGTTAGATACATGATTAGAGGTCTTCCTTAGACTGGAGGCATGAGAATTGGAGGTTCTTGCAGATATTCTTTGATCTTGTCAAAAGTTCTCTGAATGTCATTGTTCCACCTGACTATTTGATATTTTCTTAACAGCTTGAACAAGGGTTGGCAGGTGCAGTGAGATGAGATATGAACCTTGAGATGTAGTTCAATCTACCTAAGAACCCTCGAACTTATTTCTCAGTCTTAGGTGCAGGCATTTCTTGAATAGCTTTGACTTTATCGGGACCAACCTCAATTCCTTTTTCACTTACAATAAAACCCAGTAGCTTACCAGAACGTACCCTGAATGTGCATTTGTTGGGGTTTAATCTCAGTTAATACCTCCTCAGAAGTTTGAACAATTTCAGTAGATTCACCAAATAATCTTCCTCTGTTTGGGACTTGGCAATCATGTCATCCACATAGCTCTCGATTTCTTTATGGATCATATCATGAAATAATGTTACCATAGCCCGTTGATATGTTGCACCTGTGTTCTTCAAACCAAATGGCATTACTTTGTAACAGAACATGCCCTAAGGTGTGATGAAAGTTGTCTTCTCCATGTCTTCAGACGACATCTTAATCTGATTGTATCCGGAGAATCCATCCATGAAGGAAAATACCGAGAACTGAGCCGTGTTATCCACCAATACATCAATGTGAGGTAATGGGAAGTCATCTTTCGGGCTTGCTCTGTTCAGATCCCGGTAATCCACACACATAATGTTAGCAACCCACGGCAGGTAACTAGTTACAGCAAGAAAACCGACGTCCCACTGCTTTTGTACTTCTTCTTTGATTTTCATAACCATATCTGGGCGAGTACGGCGTAGCTTCTGTTTAACTGGCGCACAATCTTCTTTAAATGGAAATCTGTGCATGACAATATCCGTATCTAGACCTGGCATATCTTGATAGGACCAAGAAAAGACTTCAACATACTCTCGAAGCATACTGACGAGCTGTTCTTTCACTGGAGCTTACAGACTGGCCCTGATCTTCACCTCTTTCACATCATCCTCGGTACCAAGATTGATAGTCTCAGACTTCTCCTGATGAGGAGAAATCACTTTTTTATCTTGTCTAAACAACCTGGCTAACTCTTCAGGAAAATCATAGTCTTCATCAACCCATTCATCTGCTTGATTAATCGGATTGTCGAAGTCATACGAGGTCATAGCAGTGTCGTTGTCACTGCAATCTAGAGGATTATTGTCATACCCCAAATTTGTCCTACCATTACTCTCATTTTTATTCTAGTATTTCCAGCATCTTCGCATCATATTGTTAGCATATTGTGGTCATTTTAAAATAAGGATATCAAAATATTATGTGCGTGTCTTGTTATTATCGTTTTTTTTCTTTCTTCCTATTGTCTAAACAGATGAGGGTTTTATTCAAATTTGTCATGATTATTAGTGTTACTTCATTATCAAGATTCAAGATGGCCCTACTTATTCCAAATCAAGATTCAAAATGTTTTTAGTTTGATTTATAATTTTGAAGCACAAATATCTTGGTTATGATGTTTTTCTTCAAAGGAGAATCAAATAGGGATTTTTGGCACATGTTTTTCTTAAGTGGAAAGGTGTATATTAATTATGTTGAATATTCTTGCAAGATTGACCAAAAGAATAATTCCGGTATGGTGCTAGTACAAGTGGTAGCCATTATGTTGTTAAGAGATCCAAGACTTTCATATTGCTTGCTAGGATTTTTCGGTGTAAAGTTGGCAAGGATTTTTCGGTGTATTCGGTGTAAAGTTGGCAAGGATTTTTCGGTGTATTCGGTGTAAAGTTGGCAAGGATTTTTCGGTGTAAAGTTGGCATTATTGTTTAAAGTAAAAATGCGAAGAGAATTATAAATCAGAGAACAGCTTGCAAGTTCACGTGGGTTTAAGGTTTAGATTTTTTTTGTGTGACATGAGAAGTCAAGAGCCTAAAATTCAAAATGCTAAAGGAACGATTCACTTGCTCCAAATATACTATTCAAATAGAAGCAGTATTACATGAGGAATAGGTGGAGCATTTAATATTTATCAAGGATTACAATTTAAAGTCAACTACTCATTTTTTAATACAAGACAAGGACCATAACCTCCAAAGTGGAGTTTCATCATGCAATCAATGTTCTTTCTAAGTTTAAAGATGCAGGTCTTGGGTTGGTACGAGCTTTCCAGACCTTGTGGGTCACATCTCCATAGCATTCCCCGAAATCACGTCACGGTTTCTTGTCATACCGATTCACCAAAGTCCTTTCATTACTTTTTCTACAAAAACAAATACGAAAAAGATGTTTCAGTATAATGCTGCTATAAGCACATTGCATCAATCAGGCATGGCTCAAGAACCGTAACCCGCGGTTTACAAGCAAACTCAGGAGGTAACAATAACATTTGAGTAAGCAGAATTAGCAGACATATTAGGCATGAATATAAAATTACCTCGTCATCCCTATTCAAGGATGCTTCATGTATTCCTTCAAACTAACTCTCATACCCTCCGTAATAAACCGGCAAAGCATTCAAATAAGTATTTCAAAAGGGTAGCTCATTCAAGGATATTTGGCAACATTTGAGCTTAGAAGCCTGGAAAATTCCATAAACTGGTACCATCGTCTTGCCTTCAGTTATCGCCTTGATGCATCAAGCCAAGCTAGCCATGACTTGCATTGATGACAAAAGAACGCAAGGCCAACAAGTCATGGTTTCCCATCATGAATCATACCTCTTGGAGCCATAATCTCCAGCCTGCAAATGACATCCATATGGTGAGATAAGAATTTCTTAGGTGTGATATCAGAAATAAGATGAAGAATAGCTCACAAACATTGAGGGAATCACAAAATGAATCAGAATAGCTTGAAGTTCAAACACATCATCGACAGGGCACAAGTGTCGTGTTCATTGATATAACTAATCCACAATTTCAAGCATTACAATACCAGTTTCATTCACATGTCGTCCGTAAGTTTACATTGCCAAAGGAGTTGTGTCCATCACTGAGGTTCTTCTCTTCATTCTACCAAACTCAGCGGCACGTATGTATGGTCGACATTCTCATCACCTGCAAAAACAAAACTAAAGCAACCAGGACCTGTGTCACGCAAAGGATGCAAAAGATAAGCTCAATATCAAGTTTGATAGCTCACTATTTAATTTGGAATTTTCGTTTGAAAACAAAGTGCAGTCATAAACATTCTTCTAAAGAAAGGATACTTCTTCCTAAATGTTTCACATTTGCATCAAAGGCATTAGCAGGCTGATGAAATGAGCAACCTTCAACTACTGTTGGCAGCAGACAGCAATCAGTTTGGGCTAACAGTAACTTGCAATCACCTTCCAATATAAATGCAAGACCTTTTATTCAACCCAATGATGTTAGTAAGCCTCCAACGGCTGAAAACCATTGTAGTGTTTCTGAATTACATCAGTCAGGTCCTGACTCTTCACATCAACAACATGATCATCGTTACAGTTCCTGCATTTTTATGAAAAAGCCAATGCAGCCAACAAAGATGAGGTTTCGGGAATGCAAAATCGGAGATAGAAAAAACATCACCATAAGAACATGCCCTGCAACAAAAGAGAAGAAAAAGAAAAGTCACATGTTGTTGTGAATAACAATGCATAATATGCAATGCACAAGACCTCAAGCCTATGGTTCATATTCATATCGTATTTCTTCAGGGCTAAGCATCATAAAATTTTTATAAACAAGCGGTCAGAGAATAAGCTTCAGTAGTAAAAGCAGTTGTTGTATCAGTAAAATCAAGTGAATTTACCTTTTCACAGCTGGTAAAAATCAAGTTGTAACTCAGTGAAATTCACAGCGGGACCACAATGTTTCTAGAAGAATTTCCATTCACTACAGACAAACACCTTTGTGACTCATTCCCTTAGCTGGTCCCTACAAATCCAATTCTAAATCTTCTCTAACGGATTCAGACAGCTCACCATGCTCTCACGATTCACAAATTCTCACGATTTTCTCACACATATTTCCTCACTCAGATTCCTATAAAAAACCACCAATCACACAAATCCGTTGGAGATAAGAGACCTAAACCACCACTACTCCTTTCTATCTCCCTCCTTCAACCCACATTCTTTAACAAATCCTTCGCACGACCCTCCATTGAAATCACCAACGCCCTTCACCGAAACACTCACCACCGCCATTATAATAACCGAAATAAACCGTCTCACATACACCAGATCAACGAGTAAACAAAGTGCATGATTCAGAGACGAGAGAGAATAAACTGCGTCAACACACGAACCTTCGAAACTCACGCCGCCGTGAGAAGCCGTCGCGATTCATCGAGAGAGACGAGAACCACCGTTCGTGTCAGAGAGAGTGAGAATAAGTAAAACGAGAGTGAGAACTCGCGAGACCCTTGCGCCGCTGTGAAGGTCTGGGTGAGAGATCGTGAGAACGTTGAAACCTGCGAGTTCGAGTGGAGCTTGGACTAAGGGAAGCCGAAGAAAGCCCTTTCCGCCGTGAGAACGTGCCGTCAAGGTCTGAGAGCGCGATTGAGTGAGTTTGAGAGCGCGAAGGTGAAACCGGTGAGCAGCCGTTTCTGAGTTTTTGTTTTTGTTCCGCCGCTGAGCCCGTGAGCAGGGGTGGGTCTTTCTCTTTTATTCTGTTTTTCTAGATCTACACCTTTTGTTGCTTTTGTTTTATTTTTAATATTAATTTTAGGTTTATCTTTTTTCATTCAAAACTGAGTTAAGCCCATGGAAATAATGTTGAACACACACACAACATCAAACCCAGCGCTGACCCCCTGTTATGCCTATTTTCCTTTTTTCATTTTTAAAAAAAAATAAATATGTTGTGTTGTGGGTGCTGGGCTAAGAGGCCCATGTTCTGTTTCCTGTTATTACCTCTAGTTTATGCACATCCTTGTTTTTTATTTGGATTATAGTTTTTATATATAATTTTTCTTGATTATTATAATACTTAGTGTTTTATTAAATTTTAATTTTCATTCTATTTCTATTTTATAGATTTAGAGGAATGTTAATATTATAATCTTTACTTTATTATTTAGGCCGATGATATAATTATGGTATCGATATTCAATCATTTTTGATTCGACGTTATCGATACAGGTATGAGGCCATTTTCTTTATTTTTCGCTATTATTTTAATTGATTATTCGATTTAGTCGGTTAATGATAAAATGTGATATTCGATTATTTAATCGACGTTATCCATTAAATTGAGACCGATTTCATTATTTTCTCATTATTTTATATTTATTATTTTGGGCCTATGATAAAAATGTGATTTATCGACATTCCATTACGCGACGTTGTCTAAATCAATTTGAGGCCGATTTCTCTTTATTATTATTTTATCAATTTATTGATTTATTTGTTATTTGGTCTATGATATTATTATCCGATTTGTGACATTCGATTTACCGACGTTGTCCAAATTGATATGAGACCGTTTTTTTTAAATTATTTTTAATGGTTCCTAATTAATTTTAGAACTATTATTATTTATCGATTCATTTATTTATTACGGCCAATGATAAATGGTGATATTCGATTTCTAATAAATCGACGTTATCTTCTAAGTTGAGGCTACACGTTTATTTTCCTTATTATTTCTCATTATCTCAATTTATTTTATTTTGGCCGATGAATAAATATTTAAATATTCGATTCCAAATAAATCGACGTTATTTAAGTTAAATATGAGGCCAAACTATTGTTTTTAATATTATTTCGACTTTATTTTATTTTTATGGTCGATGATATAACAAACGATCTAAATGTTCGATTTCGACAAATCGGTATCATTTAGATCAATATGAGGCAAACTCTATTCTTTTTATCGCATTTCTTCTACTTAAATAATTACTTGATTATAAAGTAATGCTCGACTTCTCATAGAATGATTCTAACTTTGAATCGATTCTAAGATAGTTAAAGAGCTATATTTTGACGCTTTCGGTTTAATTCAAGCTCCAACGGCTCAACCTTAGCTTAGTATTAGGAATCGTTCTTGCGTAACCATTTAACCCTTAACCTCCATTTTGCACTCACCCTTCGCGATCGCTTTATGCCTCGCAATTGACCTACCAAAATGTTTCTTTAAATCCAAACCCTTGATCCAACGTCAAGTGGTCTTAGGTATTAAAACACTTTAATAATATGAGAGAAATTGTACGCCACGAGCCTTAAGTGGTAGAAAGGAGGATTACGAGTTCTCGTTATTCGCTCCGATTATTCCGTCGCAAGACACTTAGCTTGTTGGTTCGGAATAAACTATCCATAGTCTTTAGTGCAATTCGACTCCTAAAGAAAGATAATAAAACTTAATTCCTTTTCCTCTTATTAGCAAGTAATTCATTAGGCATAAACATCCTTTCGCGCGTGACAACTTAGAAGGTTCTCATCGAGTACGATGGATGTAGGGGGTGCTAATTCCTTCCCCCTGCATAACCGACTTCCGAACCCCGACAATGGTTACGACGACTTTGTCTTTATCCTTTTTCCCGGGTTTTATCTATATTTTCCCTTTCCCTCCTTGGGAATAAATAAAATTAGGTGGCGACTCTCAAGTCAGCCCAGCCGCGACCACATTCGCGAGGATCGTATTTTTCGAGGTACGACAGCTGGCGACTCTGCTGGGGACTGGTTCACCCCTATGCAAGTCAAGCCTAATCTAGGTTGCTTCACGTTTGTTTGTATGCTTAACTTTATGTCTTACTTGTTTTACCGTTTTCTTTATCGCTTTCCATATTATGCCTTGTGGTTCTTGGATCGATATTTTGAAACTTGAGTGAAAGGCTTTATACCCGGGCTTTCGAGTGCAAACATAAGTTAACGAGGTTGTGTAGTATGGGCTCCTGAGAGAACCACTCTCATGGGTTGTCGATACGAAAACCTCACTTGGAGTAGATTCTAATAAGAATACTGACAACCGTCAAGTCCTTGGCGTGTGTGCTCAGTTGTTTGCATTAGGGTCATCAACTCTGAGGACCTTTAGAACCTTTTGGTTAAAACATCGGTTGATGGTTGCGTAGTATGGGGCACCAGGGTTTGCCCTCGCGTGGCTCGATACGAAAACCTCACTTGGAATAGACTTACTCAATGGAGTTGATTGACTGTCAAGAATATATAAAAACTGACATGTGAATCAAACAATTGAGGAAGGTCCATAACTCTGAGACTTTGTTTTAAACCCTGTGTCGATGATCGCGTAGTATGGGGTACCGAGAGACTTCCCTCTCGCGTGGCTCGATACGAAGATCTCACTCAAAATAGATTCATATGGTGGAGTCAATCAACTGTCATGCTTATGGCGTGTGTGATGAACAACCATAGGGATTGTTAACTTTGGGATCCCCTTAACTTTATAGCCTACCTGGTAAGATCCTTGTGAGGAAAGCAATCTGAGTATCCTCCATCCGTACCTTGGACTTATGATACCATGACTTTATGTTTAACATTTTTTCGCATTTTATTTGCATATCATTGCATTCATATTTGCATTCATTTTGCATTCATTGTCGCTCATGTTCATTCGTTCTCGTCTTCAGAGTTGTTGAGTACCCGTCAAGCTGATTCCTCCATGCAGATACAGAACTAGTGCCCACGAAAGAAGAAGAATGGCTGAACAAGAAGAACACAATAAGCGAGTCAGGGAAGACATTGATGACCTGAAGAGCAGTGTGAGCAAGATTATGGATATGCTCCAAATCTTGGCAACTAAGGACACTCCAGCTCAGAAAACCGTCACCTCTGAAGACAGTAGTTTCGTCATTAACGCATAGTCTTCAAGACCCACTAGCACATGGCCAGAATTTGGGTTGACACCGGGTTATACTCCGCCATTTGTGACTACTCAGATGACTGGTACATCCACTTTTTTCGAACCTGGAGTGTTCACTGACTCTCAACCTAATGTGCATACTGTTGCCCAAACTGCTTATGTGAATCCTCCCTTCATGCATAATCCACCATCATCGGTACAAGGTGAGGCTGGGAATTTTGAGGATGTTAGGGAACAATGTATGACTTTGGAAAAGAGAATAAGAGTTGTCGAGGGATTTGATGTTTTCAACGCTGCCGCATCAGACATATGCTTAGTTTCGAATTTGGTTATGCCAGACAAGTTCAAAATGCCAATATTTGAAAAATATAAGGGAGACACTTGCCCAAAAAGCCACATGATCATGTATTGCCGCAAAATGGCCGCCCATGCTGATAAAGACAAACTACTCATCCATTGCTTCCAAGATAGTTTGAGTGGGGCATCTTTGAAATGGTATATGGGACTCGAGAAAAGTTGTATCCAATGCTGGCAGGATTTGCTTGATGCATTCCTAAAACAATACAAATACAATCTGGACATGGCACCTGACCGCCGTCAGCTTCAAAACATGTCTCAGAAAGAAAAAGAATCATTCAAAGAGTATGCTCAGCGTTGGAGAGAACTAGCTGCTCAAGTTGAGCCTCCCTTGGCTGAGAAAGAGTTGACTAGTCTGTTCATGGACACTCTTCAACCTCTTTATTGGGAAAGGATGATAGGTAGCGTGTCATATAGTTTTGCTGACCTAGTCACTATTGGAGAAAGGCTAGAGGAAGGAATCAGAAAAGGCAAGTTTGGAAGTGCTGAAGCTTCTAATGCTGCGAAAAAGTCCTCTGGGAACTTTCAGAAGAAGAAAGAGGGTGATACTAATGCTGTCAACACTGAAAGAAGACCCTACTACAGACAACAACAATATGGTGAAACCCAAGTAGCCGCAATTGCTCCTATGGTTAATGCTCCACCAGCTCGAGCTCCTCCACAAAGGAATGTGGGTCAGAATCAGACTCGCAATCCTAGGCCCAGGGCTCCTATTGATCCTGTTCCCTTGAAGTATGCTGAGATTTTCCCTGAACTGTGTAAAAAAGGTATTGTCACTACTAAACCTCTCAACCCTCCAAATCCTCTTCCACCAGGATTTAGGAGTGACCTCCATTGCCCATTCTATGAAGGAGCTGCAGGTCATGATATTGAGAATTGTTACGCTTTCCAAGCTCGAGTTCAGGACTTGGTCAGGGGAGACTTGCTCACCTTCACACCGAGAAAGGTTCCCAGGGTTGAAATAGATCCCATGCCAAAACAAAGTGGCTGAAGATTTGATCGAAGAATCACAAGTTACTACCTAAAGCCAGTGGGTCAGACGGGAAAGCTCATCCTTGCTACTGATTAGACACTAGGCCTTGTTTCTTTTCAGTTTTAATTTCCTTGTTTGTATTATGTGTACTTGTTTAAAGACTTTGTTTATTCTCTAATGTTAGTGTTAATGAAATGAGCATCGCATGTTTTGAATCAATTCATTCACCTTCATATTTGCGTGTTATTTATGCTTTTCATTTTCAAAAATTCCAAACAATATATACCATTGTTTCTCTTATTCATCTATTGTATAAGCAATGATTGGAGGGAGGATGACGAATAAATACCCAAACTGTTGAATGATATGCTTTTGAAATAAAACCTTGCTGACGATATACAGGCATTGTTCCAACTCCCAAACACTGGAGAAATAAGGAAGTTAATCCATTGTCAACCCCTTTGAGCCTAGAAGTCGGAGTTTCTTTCTACACGAAAAAAACCCGTAATATTAATCCAGGGCAGGGTAGTTCTCAATTAGTTCGAGGATGCATTCAATTTCAGGAGGATCATTCCTTACACCTTTCAATAAGGATGTCAAGTCCAAGTTTTCCTTCGCACAATTGTCGAGGAAATTAATGGCAGTCATTGTCCAAATCAAAAAATGAAAAAGCCGCTAAGTCAATACCTAAAAGGCGACTTAGGCAAAATAAAAGCATCCCGCTGGACTGAAAATGTCAAAGATACAGTCCAGGCAAAAGTTAGGGATAATTCAAATCAAAAGAGGTCACCAAAATTCCTCAACAAATACAAAGATGAGCTGATCCAAAATCCTCATCAAATAATCCAACAAATGTTGTGAATAAGCAATGACTACTATCCAGTGATCCTTTGGCTCTTAAGCCATCATTGTCAATACAAATCCAAATAACCTGAATGTATAGGTTGAATTAATTGAGCGTAGGACTGGAGATCATCACGGAGGATGGGTTGGGTAAAATTAAATTTTGAGCCATATATCCTTTTGTCCATAAACCGTGAACCAAGCCACGTTACAACCCTTTAAAGACCTAATTGAAGCTAGGTTTGTTTTGAAAGCATATCGCAGCAAAGTTGCATAAGCTGACTCCCCATGAGATTTGCCAATCATTCGCTTTGGTATCTTACCTTTTGCAAAGTTGCATAAGCTGACTCCCCATGAGATTTGCCAATCATTCGCTTTGGTATCTTACCTTTTGCATTGTCTTTCAAATTGCATTATCTTTCACTTTGCACTTTGCATGTCTGAATTAATATTGCTTTCTTACGAGTGAGTTATTTGTTTTACTCCAAAATATCATTCCAAACAATGATTGTGACTTGTGCTTGAGCATTGCATTAAAATTAACATTATTTGAATGAATAATGTATTTGCAAGTAAGTACTCATCATCAAGGAATTCTAAACAATTGAGAAACTTGGCCCGTGATCCTATCAGGAGCACCTTACAGTCAAAGATCATATTCTTCAAGGAATCTTCTTTCTAGACTCACACTGGGGCAAACATTTCAAGCGACTAGTCAAACAGTCACCTCAGAATCATTCAACATGGGGTAGTCTATTTCAAGCAATCCCTATGCAAATCGTATTTCCTCGTCCTAATAGGATCAACATCATGATACTTCTAACGAGTGTGATAGAAGTTGTGTTCAAGATATCTTAAGAACATGCATAGTTGGCAAGGTTCACTGTGTTGTGGAATCAGCTGCTTCAGCCGCACCCCTCCAAAAGAGTCTTATCCCTTTGGTCTCATCATTTGCACTTGCATGGCAAGCATTGACCATTTACATCATACCATTTCATATCAAGCATAACTCTAAGTTTACTTCATGCTCATACGCATTTCCCGAGGTCTTGTCATCTTACCTTGTGGTCAAAGTCCAATTTTGTTTGGCACCCTTAAAGTCCAATTTCCATTGGCAATCACCAAAAGTCAAAGCCCAACTCACTTGGCACTTACCAAGGCAGTAATGTCTGTCACTCTGTCTTTCATATAATGTTATTCTTGGATCCAGATTTCTCTCTCCGGTTGTTCCCATTGAGAAATTCATTTTGTTTCCTTGAGTTTCTCTCTCCGGTTATTCCCATTGAGAAATTCATTTTTCTTCAGATTTCTCTCTCCGGTTAATCCCATTGAGAAATTCTTATTTCTTTTAACTTTCTCACTCTGGCTGTTCCCATTGAGAAGTTATTTGTTTCTTTCTAATTTCTCTCTCCGGTTGTTCCCATTGAGAAATTCTTTATTTCCTTCAATTGTCTCAATCCGGTTGGTCCCATTGAGAAGTTATTTGTTTCCTTCTAATTTTTTCTCTCCGGTAAATCCCATTGAGAAATTTCAAAGTGCGTTCTTCTAACAACTGTATTAGGGGTTTATCCCAATCTCTCTCTCCGGTTCATCCCATTGAGAAATTCAGAGAGAATCTCTATTTCAAGTTGAAAAGTTTGATGTTTCTCGTAGCATATCCTCATAATTTGGTCTCATTCCACATCTGGTGTTTTTCTAGAGGTTTCAGACGTTGATTTTCGAATTTGGTATTTGCGCATCCATGGGTTTTTCTGGATGTACCTTTCTCAGGTTTTATTTCTCATCTCAAGTATTCCTGATTATTCTCTGTTGTCCAGACAAATTTTCAGGAATATCTTGTATCCCCAGCCACGTTTCCTACATCACTGTTTTCAATAGATTCTCATCATTTAATCATGTCATCCTCCCTGCAGACTTTACGTCATCATATTTCATATCGCATTCAAACTGCATTTAATCCCTAGCAATTACATCCATACATGCATCTCATGTTTCATCATCGCATTGCATTCTGCATCGGACAAATTTTGGGTTTTCTTATATCTAATTGACTTTTGCCCTATAGAATCGAACGCTTTTCAATAGTTCACTTTCACGGGTTCAAGGCAATTAGATAGGGGCATCTGTCATACCCCAAATTTGTCCTACCATTACTCTCATTTTTATTCTAGTATTTCCAGCATCTTCGCATCATATCGTTAGCATATTGTGGTCATTTTAAAAGAAGGATATCAAAATATTATGTGCGTGTCTTGTTATTATCGTTTTTTCTTTCTTCCTATTGTCTAAACAGATGAGGGTTTTATTCAAATTTGTCATGATTATTAGTGTTACTTCATTATCAAGATTCAAGATGGCCCTACTTATTCCAAATCAAGATTCAAAATTTTTTTAGTTTGATTTATAATTTTGAAGCACAAATATCTTGGTTATGATGTTTTTCTTCAAAGGAGAATCAAATAGGGATTTTTGGCACATGTTTTTCTTAAGTGGGAAGGTGTATATTAATTATGTTGAATATTCTTGCAAGATTGAGCCAAAGAACAATTCCGGTATGGTGATAGTACAAGTGGTAGCCATTATGTTGTTAAGAGATCCAAGACTTTCATATTGCTTGCTAGGATTTTTCGGTGTAAAGTTGGCAAGGATTTTTCGGTGTAAAGTTGGCATTATTGTTTAAAGTAAAAATGCGAAGGGAATTATAAATCAGAGAACAACTTGCAAGTTCACATGGGTTTAAGGTTTAGATTTTTTTTTGTGTGACATGAGAAGTCAAGAGCCTAAAATTCA
Organism: Lathyrus aphaca; assembly: GCA_963966055.1. Classification (NCBI taxonomy): domain Eukaryota; kingdom Viridiplantae; phylum Streptophyta; class Magnoliopsida; order Fabales; family Fabaceae; genus Lathyrus; species Lathyrus aphaca. The sequence goes on from OZ014521.1 coordinate 529,112,299, forward strand.
AAATGCTAAAGGAACGATTTACTTGCTCCAAATATACTATTCAAATAAAGGCAGTATTACATGAGGAATAGGTGGAGCATTTAATATTTATCAAGGATTAGAATTTAAAGTCAACTACTCATTTTTTAATACAAGACAAGGACCATAACCTCCAAAGTGGAGTTTCATCATGCAATCAATGTTCTTTCTAAGTTTAAAGATGCAGGTCTTGGGTTGGTACGAGCTTTCCAGACCTTGTGGGTCACATCTCCATAGCATTCCCCGAAATCACGTCACGGTTTCTTGTCATACCGATTCACCAAAGTCCTTTCATTACTTTTTCTACAAAAACAAATACGACAAAGATGTTTCAGTATAATGCTGCTATAAGCACATTGCATCAATCAGGCATGGCTCAAGAACCGTAACCCGCGGTTTACAAGCAAACTCAGGAGGTAACAATAACATTTGAGTAAGCAGAATTAGCAGACATATTAAGCATGAATATAAAATTACCTCGTCATCCCTATTCAAGGCTGCTTCATTTATTCCTTCAAACTAACTCTCATACCCTCCGTAATAAACCGGCAAAGCATTCAAATAAGTATTTCAAAAGGGTAGCTCATTCAAGGATATTTGGCAACATTTGAGCTTAGAAGCCTGGAAAATTCCATAAACTAGTACCATCGTCTTGCCTTCAGTTATCGCCTTGATGCATCAAGCCATGCTAGCCATGACTTGCATTGATGACAAAAGAACGCAAGGCCAACAAGTCATGGTTTCCCATCATGAATCATACCTCTTGGAGCCATAATCTCCAGCCTACAAATGACATCCATATGGTGAGATAAGAATTTCTTAGGTGTGATATCAGAAATAAGATGAAGAATAGCTCACAAACATTGAGGGAATCACAAAATGAATCAGAATAGCTTGAAGTTCAAACACATCATCGACAGGGCACAAGTGTCGTGTTCATTGAGATAACTAATCCATAATTTCAAGCATGACAATACCAGTTTCATTCACATATGTGTCCATCACTGAGGTTCTTCTCTTCATTCTACCAAACTCAGCGGCACATATGTATGGTCGACATTCTCATCACCTGCAAAAACAAAACTAAAGTAACCTGGACCTGTGTCACGCAAAGGATGCAAAAGATAAGCTCAATATACAGTGTGATAGCTCACTATTTAATTTGGAATTTTCGTTTGAGAACAAAGTGCAGTCATAAACATTCTTCTAAAGAAAGGATACTTCTTCCTAAAAGTTGCACATTTGCATCAAAGGCATTAGCAGGCTGAAGAAATGAGCAACCTTCAACTACTGTTGGCAGCAGACAGCAATCAGTTTGGGCTAACAGTAACTTGCAGTCACCTTCCAATATAAATGCAAGACCTTTTATTCAGCCCAATGATGTTAGTAAGCCTCCAACGGCTGAAAACCATTGTAGTGTTTCTGAATTACATCAGTCAGGTCCTGACTCTTCACATCAACAGCATGATCAGCGTTACAGTTCCTGCATTTTTATGAAAAAGCCAATGCAGCCAACAAAGATGAGGTTTCGGGAATGCAAAATCGGAGATAGAAAAAACATCACCATAAATGGAATTCAGAAGGAAAGTCAGATGAATTTTATACCAAGTCTCATCAAGCACATGGTTCATGAATTGCGGATTCATTAGCTTCTCTCCAGTTCCGAGCTCTTCCGTATTAAATCTCAGGAGCATCCGTTGAATTCTCCATGCCTATCATCTTTGTGCGTTCCAGGCCTCAAGAGCTCCCGTGATAAGTTGCTTTGATCATACCGAATCTCCACGGATTAAATTGTCGTTGAAGCCATTGATGCCAAGCCCTCCCATAGCTAATCTTCCTTGTACCAAACTGATGGCCTGCAAGTCACTAAGTCAAATGCAGGTACCTTAAGAACATGCCCTGCAACAAAAGAGAAGAAAAGGAAAAGTCACATGTTGTTGTGAATAACAATGCATAATATGCAATGCACAAGACCTCAAGCCTATGGTTCAGATTCATATCGTATTTCTTCAGGGCTAAGCATCATAAAAAATTCATAAACAAGCGGTCAAAGAATAAGCTTCAGCAGTAAAAACAGTTGTTGTATCAGTAAAATCAAGTGAATTTACCTTTTCACAGCTGGTAAAAATCAAGTTGTAACTCAGTGAAATTCACAGCGGGACCACAATGTTTCTAGAAGAATTTCCATTCACTACAGACAAACACCTTTGTGACTCATTCCCTTAGCTGGTCCCTACAAATCCAATTCCAAATCTTCTCTAACGGATTCAGACAGCTCACTATGCTCTCACGATTCACAAATTCTCACTATTTTCTCACACATATTTCCTCACTCAGATTCCTATAAAAAACCACCAATCACACAAATCCGTTGGAGATAAGAGACCTAAACCACCACTTCTCCTTTCTATCTCCCTCCTTCAACCCACATTCTTTAACAAATCCTTCGCACGACCCTCCATTGAAATCACCAACGCCCTTCACCGAAACACTCACCACCGCCATTATAATAACCGAAATAAACCGTCTCACATACACCAGATCAACGAGTAAACAAAGCGCATGATTCAGAGACGAGAGAGAACAAACCGCGTCAACACACGAACCTTCGAAACTCACGCCGCCGTGAGAAGCCATCGCGATTCATCGAGAGAGACGAGAACCACCGTTCGTGTCAGAGAGAGTGAGAATAAGTAAAACGCGAGTGAGAACTCGCGAGACCCTTGCGCCGCTATGAAGGTCTGGGTGAGAGATCGTGAGAACGTTGAAACCTGCGAGTTCGAGTGGAGCTTGGACTAAGGGAAGCCGAAGAAAGCCCTTTCCTCCGTGAGAACATGCCGTCAAGGTCTGAGAGCGCGATTGAGTGATTTTGAGAGCGCGAAGGTGAAACCGGTGAGCCCGTGAGCAGGGGTGGGTCTTTCTCTTTTATTCTGTTTTTCTAGATCTACACTTTTTGTTGCTTTTGTTTTATTTTTAATATTAATTTTAGGTTTATCTTTTTTCATTCAAAACTGAGTTAAGCCCATGGAAATAATGTTGAACACACACACAACATCAAACCCAGCGCTGACCCCCTGTTATGCCTATTTTCCTTTTTTCATTTTTAAAAATAAATAAATATGTTGTGTTGTGGGTGCTGGGCTAAGAGGCCCATGATCTGTTTCCTGTTATTACCTCTAGTTTATGCACATCCTTGTTTTTTATTTGGATTATAGTTTTTATATATAATTTTTCTTGATTATTATAATACTTAGTGTTTTATTAAATTTTAATTTTCATTCTATTTCTATTTTATAGATTTAGGGGAATGTTAATATTATAATCTTTACTTTATTATTTAGGCCGATGATATAATTATGGTATCGATATTCAATCATTTTTTATTCGACGTTATCGATACCGGTATGAGGCCATTTTCTTTATTTTTCGCTATTATTTTAATCGATTATTCGATTTAGTCGGTTAATGATAAAATGTGATATTCAATTATTTAATCGACGTTATCCATTAAATTGAGACCGATTTCATTATTTTCTCATTATTTTATATTTATTATTTTGGGCCTATGATAAAAATGTGATTTATCGACATTCCATTACGCGACGTTGTCTAAATCAATTTGAGGCCGATTTCTCTTTATTATTATTTTATCAATTTATTGATTTATTTGTTATTTGGTCTATGATATTATTATCCGATTTGTGACATTCGATTTACCGACGTTGTCCAAATTGATATGAGACCGTTTTTTTTTAATTATTTTTAATGGTTCCTAATTAATTTTAGAACTATTATTATTTATTGATTCATTTATTTATTACGGCCAATGATAAATGGTGATATTCGATTTCTAATAAATCGACGTTATCTTCTAAGTTGAGGCCACACGTTTATTTTCCTTATTATTTCTCATTATCTCAATTTATTTTATTTTGGCCGATGAATAAATATTTAAATATTCGATTCCAAATAAATCGACGTTATTTAAGTTAAATATGAGGCCAAACTATTGTTTTTAATATTATTTCGACTTTATTTTATTTTTATGGTCGATGATATAACAAACGATCTAAATGTTCGATTTCGACAAATCGGTATCATTTAGATCAATATGAGGCAAATTCTATTCTTTTTATCGCATTTCTTCTACTTAAATAATTACTTGATTATAAAGTAATGCTAGACTTCTCATAGAATGATTCTAACTTTGAATCGATTCTAAGATAGTTAAAGAGCTATATTTTGACGCTTTCAGTTTAATTCAAGCTCCAACGGCTCAACCTTAGCTTAGTATTAGGAATCGTTCGTGCGTAACCATTTAACCCTTAACCTCCATTTTGCACTCACCCTTCGCGATCGCTTTATGCCTCGCAATTGACCTACCAAAATGTTTCTTTAAATCCAAACCCTTGATCCAACGTCAAGTGGTATTAGGTATTAAAACACTTTAATAATATGAGAGAAATTGTACGCCACGAGCCTTAAGTGGTAGAAAGGAGGATTACGAGTTCTCGTTATTCGCTCCGATTATTCCGTCGCAAGACACTTAGCTTGTTGGTTCGGAATAAACTATCCATAGTATTTAGTGCAATTCGACTCCTAAAGAAAGATAATAAAACTTAATTCCTTTTCCTCTTATTAGCAAGTAATTCATTAGGCATAAACATCCTTTCGCGCGTGACAACTTAGAAGGTTCTCATTGAGTACGATGGATGTAGGGGGTGCTAATACCTTCCCCCTGCATAACCGACTTCCGAACCCCGACAATGGTTACGACGACTTTGTCTTTATCCTTTTCTCCCGGGTTTTATCTATATTTTCCCTTTCCCTCCTTGGGAATAAATAAAATTAGGTGGCGACTCTCAAGTCAGCCCAGCCGCGACCGCATTCGCGAGGATCGTATTTTTCGAGGTACGAAAATTATCTCTGCAAGGGTTGAGATTTTTTCATTTTAGTGATTTATTTTATCTTATTTAGAAAAAGTGAATGAAGTTTACTAAGAAAAAACATTGCCATTTATTGTTTTGTGCGAAAATAACAAAAATGAAAGACAGTGAGCGATAAGAGATTGTTTGCAAAAGATGTCCATTGTTCATTAATTTCCATTTGCACAAAATACATATATGGCCCGATTACAAAATGAGTCCTGACACCTTGGGCAAGATGCAGGACTTGATGCATGCTTAAACAGGAAATAATAACTACTCTGCAGCAGTAACCCTTATAATTTCCTGGGAAGACCAGTTGAGGACTTGTTGGCCCGGGACTCTTGGAGGAATCCAGCTTTCCAGGTTGAAGTTGCTTTCAGCCTCGTCTTCCACATTGTTGATTGCATCCGGGGTCAGCATTCCCTCACTTATAAACTTGGGAGCTTCAGCAGCCTCCTCCTGGACCTGTCAGGATGGTCTGTAACCCAAACCGAACTTGTCTTCTTTGATCTGAACTTGCAGCAGCTTGCCCCAACCTTGGGCATTCCCGTCTTCAACAACCTTCCGAGCTTGTTTGTAAGAAGAGATTGAAGTACCAGACACTTCAGTTGTTGCTTCATTGACATTGAGAGCTTCAAAAGCTTGACTCATCGTCTCATGGATCTCCCCATCCATCTCAATGCACTTGTAGGTGGCCAGATGACTGATAAAGATGTCCTCCTCTCCACAGATGGTGATAATTTGGCCCTCCCACTCATACTTTAACTTCTGGTGAAGGGTCAATGTTACGGCGCAAGCGGCATGGATCCATGTTCGACCCAACAAACAGATGTAGGCAGACTGTATGTCCATCACATAGAAGGTAGTTTTGAAAACTTGTGGGCCAATTACCACGGGCAGCTTAATCTCTCCGAGAACCGATCTCTTAGAACCATCAAAAGCTCTGACAACTAGGTTGCTCGGACGGAGTGCAAAACCATCATACTCCATCTTGACTAAAGCTTTCTTTGGCAACACATTGAGTGATGATCTGGTATCAAAAAGGACATGAGAAAGTACATTACCTTTACATTCCAAAGTGATATACAAAGCCTTGTTGTGGTTACGCTCCTCCGTAGTCAAGTCAGCATTGGTGAAACCTAGTCCATGACTAGTATTGACATTTGTGACCACCGTTTCTAACTGATTGACCGTGATTTCTTCCGGCGCATAAGTTGCGTGCAAGACCTTGAGTAATGCATTTCGGTGAGCCTCAGAACATATGAGCAGAGATAGTATGGAGATTTTGGAGGGTGTCTGATGGAGCTGATCCACAACCTTGTAGTTACTCTTCTTGATAATTCTCATGAACTCGTCTACATCTTGATCAAAGGCTGTATTCTGAGTCTCTTTGGCAACTGGCTCTTCAAGCACCACACTCTTGCCTTTTGCTTTGGAAGCAGCTTCTGCTTCAGCATTAACTCTTGGGAACTGTGACGCGAAGAGACGTCCGCTTTGAGTGAAGCCTCCGCCTCCCCCGACATTACCAATTTGTGGTGTAGAAGCTGAAGAATCAAGAGTGACTTTCTTTACGTTGCAATAAAGATCTGAGCCGTAATGCCAAGGCACGACATTGTTGTTGTTATACGGAACTGGTCCAGGAATCGTGATAGTAACCAGACTGATTGCTGCGGAAGAAGGAGTTGTGACAGTTTGTGGATCATAATAAATTGTGACAGGAGGTATGATTGGAGATGGCGCAGGTGATGAAAGTTGCTGATGTTGATGTTGATGTTGGTGTTGCTGAAAGTTGTTGAAAGAATCCGGGACATGAACTGTTGCCGGATCATAGTAAATGGTAACTACGTCATTATTGATAGTTGTTGTTGTTGTAGAAGACGCTACTGAACTGATGTCTGTTGAAGTTGAAGAAGGGAAGTTTGTTGATGTTGTAGAAGAATCTGTTGGAATTATTGTTGTTGAAGTTGTAGGAGGGAGGTCTGTTGATGTTGTAGAAGACGGAACTGTTGAAGTGATCTGTAGAATGCCTTCCCTGATAAGACTGTTGATACCCTTTCTCAGATTTGCACAACCATTGGCAGAAATCTTGCAAGCTTCACAATGGGCCTCATATCTCGGGAACACTTGGCACTTCAATAGATGAGCTTTAACTTTGGCCAGTGGTGTTTGAATACTTGCAACGTCTTCAATCAGGATAGATGGTTGATCTTCTCTAATGGCATTGATCCTCGGTCCACCGTGATTCGGTATTGGATTCTTTGTGAATTGGGAGGAGGTGAAAAATTCAAAGCTTTTGAATCAACTAAGTCCTGAACTTTCATGTGCAAGGCCCTACATTTCTCTGTTGTATGGCCAGGTGCATTGGAGTGGAATGCACATCTGGCGTTGACATCATAGTTCCTTGGAAGATTCTGATGATCAGGTGGAGCCAGAGTCCTTAATTCGATCAAGTTGAGCTTCAATAACTGTGGAAGTAAGGCAACATAGGGCATCGGGATGGGATCGATAACCATGTTGATTTGCGAAGTCCTTTGATGGAACGGACGTTGTTGCTGATTGTTGTTGTTATAAGATCTATGTTGTTGTGGAAACTGTTATTGTTGTGGGAAGTGTTGTTGCTGAGGATACTGTTGCTGAGGTGCTGGAGTAGGAATGGTGACGACGGCTACTGATCTTTGCATGTACTAGGGTCTCCCTCGGCCCATATGCACTAAGTTGGTCTCACCTGTCCTTCTAGGCCTAGAGAAAGGTTTCCTGGCATTGCTGGAGCTAGCGTCGTTGTCAGAGATCTTACCCATCTTTAAAAGACTTTCAATTCTCTCACCAGCTATAATTACATCATCAAAACTGGTGGAAGAGAAAGCAGCAAGTCGGTCAATGTAGGTTCCTTGCAATGTGTTCATAAACATGTCAGCCATCTCCCTTTCAGACATGGGTGGCTGAACGGCAGCAACAAGTTGTCTCCATCTTTGGGCATATTCACGAAAACTTTCTCTTGAAGACTGAGACATACCCATCAACAAAGTCCTATTGGGTGGCATATCCAGGTTTTACTGATATTGGCGTATAAAAGCTTCAGCTAAGTCCTTCCAGTTCCTTATTGTTGCTCTGGATAGGTGGGAATACCACTCACGGGATGCCTCAGTCAAGCTATCTTCAAAATAAAACATCCACATCATCTCATCCATGGTATAAGCTTTTAATCTTCCCAGAAATGATTGATTGTGGGTACGAGGATAGGAGGTACCGTTATACTTCTCAAAGCAAGGAAGTTTAAACTTATGGGGGATCTTGACTCCTTCAACTAGACACATGTCCATCACATTAAATCCCAAAGAGTTTTGGGACTCCAAGGATCTCAGCTTCTCAGATATTTCGTCCAGACAACGATCATAAACTTCATCAGCTCCTAACACTGTAAACTATTCCTCTTGAGGGTCTTCTTGCAAGACACGACCTCCAGTGTTTCTTTGGGTATTTCCGATAACATTGCCTTCAGGGTTGAGGTGGGGTCTAAACTTTGGTGGATTTGCTTGCGGCTGATCGTGCGCGTTGTTACTTGTTCCCCCAGTACCAGCATGGTTCTCATCTGGAGTTTGCCGCTCAACTAACTCCCTTAATATTTCCTAGGTCTGTGCTAGCCCAGTCATCACAGCCATAAACTGGTTCATCTGAGTCCTCACTTCAGTCCTTACATCAGTCATCTAGGTTCTTACATCCATCAATTCTTGTTGAAGTTGATTCATCTGTAAGCTCGGAAGGTTGTTTCTGGTTGGATACCGGTGGATGCGGTTGACGGGAAAGACTCTCCTGCGACCAATATTTCCTGAAACACACAACAAAGTGAGAAAAAAACAACAAAAACACCTGCAAAAACAGAGAATGAGGTTAGCATGCAATAAAGTATGTCTATTTGTCTTCAGAGGGTATCCTGGTTTGGTTCTTTGGTTTTGACATTCCAGACGTATGAGAATGATGAAGATGTTGAAGAGAAATGAAGCTCAAAAGAAGATCCAAGTAACACATAAACCATACATTACAAAATGCAAAAATACGTATTTTATGATTACAACAAGTTCCCATGGTGGGTCAAAATACAATCAAGTCAAGAAATACAAAAATCAAAATCACCATGGAGAATTTAAAGTACAACCAAAATAAAATACAAGTAAAGAAAATCAAACATCCAAGCCAAAGTCATCTTCCTTGATTTCCTTCAGGAGAGCATCAGTTACTGGTCCAACTGGATGCTCTATGATGGTCCTGATAAGAAGGTTCCTAGTTGCAATGGCACTTTTCATTTTCTGGTACTTGTCTTGTTCTTTTGATCTCTTCAACCCCGCCCGGAGTTTCAGCTCGGAGATTTCCTCCTGTGCTGCTAACAATGCTTCCTGACTCTTCTTCTCATTGGCGTCCAGTTGCTCTATCTTAGTCTGTGTCTTATAATCTTCTTGCAAACGAACTTCAGTGATCCTGATCCATCTAGCCTGACTCTCTTCTAGATAATGCTCAGCTCTGGCCTTCTGAATCTTGGCTTCTTTGCAAGCATTCTTCAATACGAACTCCCATGCTCGGGCTTTTCTGATGAATTCTTATGTCTTCTCTATCTTAGTCACATGCTCGATACGAAGCCTCTCTAATCTCTCAATGTCTAGACGACCGTCATTCTTTCCCAAAGGGTCTTCTTCAAGGCTTCAGAAAGTTGGGCATTCCTCTCTTTCAACTTCTCAAATTCCTCCAGACTCACTGTGGCTATAGGCTCAACTATTGATGGCCCTGGTACATCGTCTAGGGTAAATGGCATGCGAGTGATCTGTCCTCTGATGCGAGACCATTCAATGTACTTAGATGAAGCTATGTTGTTACACTTCCCCAAAATGGTAGTCCCTTTAGTCTGCATGTTGTCCCAAGCCCAGGCTGCTTGTCGGATGGTGGCATGATTATTCAGAGTAGCACAGTAAAGAGATTCTGCTAAGTCTTGCTCTCAAGGTGGGTGTACCAGGGCATATCCCAACTGTCTTTTGAAAAGCAAAGGATTGTAATTGATGCAACCCTTCACTCCAATAAGAGGCACATTAGGATAATGTCCACAGCTTGTAATTATGTCTCTGCCCTTTGTGTTCTGAGTATAGCACCCGATGTCTTCTGAAGTAAGGGCTATCATCCTCTTAGCCCAGTTTCTTGACTAATGTGGATTCAAGAAGGCTTCTGTCTTCGGCATGTGTCTCACTAACCAACTGTAGAAGAGGGGTGCATAACATCTGACCAGTCTTCCCCTCTGTTTCGCATTCCTCTGATGCACTGAGTAATAGAATTCTCCCAACAAGGTAGTGTCGCTCCCCGAATTTCCATCCTGGTACAAACGCGAAAGTGGCGCAGAAAGAGGTAGAGTCGCCAGCCAGGCATTTTTATCCCGAAGGAACGGGAATGGTAATGCTGCACAAACCAGAAGAAAAGAAAAGGAAGGACACGGGTCCTGCGAACCAAAGAGACTAAGTTCGGGAGTCGGTTACGACCTGGGGAAGGTATTAGCACCCCAGATCGTCCGTCGTACCCGACGGGATCCACGTTTGCAAAGAAACTGTTTGAAAGGGTGAAGAAAAGAAAGCTGCTGCAAAAGAAAAGGAACTGAACTGGATAAAAGAAAAGAAAAGGGAATTGAAAAAGAAATGAAAAGGAAAAATGTAGGGAAAATAAAGATTGTGCTCGAACGGGCCCTACCTTGCTGCCTACGTACCTCATCTGGACAATGAGGATCAGAGACACCGTAGTTCCCCTAACTAGGGGTGGAAAAGATTGTTTGTGTCTTAAGGCTTGAACTGCCTATGTCAATGCTTAGGTGTTGCAGGCTCGGACGACAAGCGCGTTACCATCTTGCAAAATGACAAGTAAGAGTAAGTTCGCGTACGGAGCGAAGGAAATGAGAAAAGAATTCCCGAAGGAAAGACGCTTATTGTTTGTTTGTGTTTTTTATGAAGCTTTTTATGAGTGTGTCACAAGGAAGTGAACTCAAGATCTTTTCCATGGAATGTGCACTTGTCACTACATTCCAAGATGGAATAATAGAATAAGCACACTCAAGTAAGGAGAAGATCCCCAATACTTGAATCCAGAGATTAGGGCCTAAGCTCACTAACTCATTAACTTATTAAGTGTTTTTGGTATTTACAATGAAGAAACGTGTTTTATGATTTTCTGGGTGAAGATGATATATTGATCAGACTTGTACATCACAGGACAGGCTTGTACTATCCCAAGATGGGAAGACTACAAGTGTCTCATGGGATAAGGCTATTGCTCAAGGTATCACTTAAAACTTTATTAAGTGTTTTCTTTAGAGTTTTGAGATGAGAAGAGAAACCAAAGGATCACAAAGGTAAAAGTCTAATGGGGGACTATCAATCCTAAGTGTTGTCATGCATGGGAAATCCTAGGTTAGCGAGGTTTACTATCCTAAAGAAGAAAGAAAGAAGAAGAAAGAAGAATAGAAGAAGGGGAAAGTAAGGCCTAAGCCCAACAATCACAAGGTTAGAACAAATAAGAATAAGAAGAAAAGAGATAAGATTTGGAGATGTGGGAAACACATCCACACCTCTCACTTAACAAATCCCCTGAAATGGTTAGTAACACAAGTATAAAGGCAATACAAAATGAACATAATGCCATACCAACACCATACAACCAGAAGTGAAGTCATACACATAAATGTCCAATGCAAATACAAGTCACAAGAAAGAGAAGAGAACCACACAAATCCAAATGGAACCACATGAATCACTATGGAAAAACAAAAACAAACATGAGAAGATGCAAAGCAAAATGAACAAATCACAACCCCAAGGTACAAGACCAGAACCCTAATCATGTTAGAAGAATGCCTAAGAAGCTAGAGAGATGAAGAGAAGAGATGCATATAGCTAAGTGGTAACATCATGAGAAGAAATAAGCAAAGGAGATGCATAAGAATGAAAGGACTTCCAAAGCAACAAAACACAAACTCCTCAAGACACAAACCAAAACTCAATATCATAGAGGTCTCCACATCCTAATAAAGCTCTAAACAAGTTGAAGAAGTTGGCACAAGTGCCCTTCTAAGCTAAGGAGAGAGCAAATGATCCAAAAGAAGCAAAATGGGACAAGTATGTAAACACCCCAAATTTGCCCTCACTAAGTTCACACCATGGCTTGTGATCTTTTCATTTGCATAAGTTCAATCATATCACATCATGTTGCATTTTTGCTTCACTGCATTGGTTCAAAGTCATCTGTATCTAGGGTTTGTGATCTGAGCAATCCATGAGCCATCTGAGCCACTCCAAAGGTCTCCAGTCATCTCAAGAGGGTCCATGTATTTTTCTAACATCATATTATATCCTCCCAAGATCAAGGAAGGCAGAAAATCACAAGAACTGGCAAGGCATAGAAGCAGAGCCAGGTTTAACTGCACATATGACCTAAAATTAGGGTTTTGGTTTCAGAGGCCATAACTCCAAAGTTTTTGGCCATTCTTTTTTCTATTGGTCTTAATATAATATAGGGATCATGCATACCAAGTTTGATGGAAAAATTCATTGTGGAAGCCCTCTAATCACTGGGTAACTTCTTGAGCAAGTCAGAGCAAAATCAGGGCATCTGAGACCCCCATCAATGGACCCAAAATGGTTTTTTCAACAAAATGAAGTTATATGGTCTTTATTTGATCAATGAAGTGCTTAGAAGTTCACAAATTTGAAGAAAAATAAGCAAAACCAAAAGTTGCCAAAAGTGGAAATGACTTGTAATGTAAACTTTCCATTTTGGGAAAGTTTTTCAACCTCCTCTTTCTTAACCAAAAATGCTTCAAATGAAAAATTCTTTGTCATGAAAGTTATAGATTGGATCATTCCCTTTTCAAAAAGTACAAGAACAAGATCTAACTCATTTTGGAACTCAATTTATGGCTTTCCAAAGTTGGCAAAAATCACATAATTTCATGTTTCATGCCAAAAGGGATTTTTTGCAAATCCTCATGCCAAACCATTTTGTGACCTAAAATTGACTTCTAACCATCATACAAACATAACACATGACTTAAAACTCAGAATTGGCCTAAGAATCCCAAGATTTCATAACTTGCACATGAACAAATTCCAAAAGGGCCAAAAGTTCACAAAATTGCAAAACCCCCCACAACTTCTCACAAACTTGCTGAATTGCCTCTAAGTGGTTTCTATGGACATCCTCAATCCCAGCTGCACAAGACACCCCTTTGTCCTTGGCCTGAACCAGCCCATACCTCAAAGGACAACAAATTTTACTTTTTGCAAAACAAGCCATACCAATCAGCATAGCCCACACCAACTCCACGGGCCTATCACAGCTTGATACATGGGCAAAAGGCAACTCATTTCACACAAGAACACAACCTGAACTCTCCCATAACTCAGCATTCACAAAAACTCTCCTCTTTGCATTTTCTATCAAAACACACAACTCAGCCTTTCATTCTTCAAACCAACACCACCATTCATCTCAGCATCAATCACTGAGCATTTCCCACCCTTCACTTTGCCCTAAAAGCCACCATACACAAAACACGATTTCTTCCCCCTTTGAACTGAACTTCATCAAACTTCAAAAGGAGGTCACAAACACTTCAGCAAAGCTTCAAGGCTTCTTCAGGGAGGTCATTGGAGGCATTTTGAAGCAAGAAAGCAGCCTGAAAGCTCTAGGGTTGGAAGCTTCACCTCAGGTAGCCATGCGAAATTATTTTTCCATAAGCTTTGTTTTAAGTTCTTAAATGGTTAAGTTTGTTCCCCTGAGTACACTGAACCTTTTATTTTTGAAAATTATGAAGAATTGAGAATGTATGGTTGGTCTAAAATTTTCACCATTTTTGTTCATTGCTTCGAATCTTATTTATGGCTGAAAATAAATGGTTTTTGAGGGTGGGGTTGATCTTAGGAGGGTGAGAGGAATCAATCTGGAGCTTTAGAGCTCCAGAAATGGCCTAGGGAGTGATTTGGGAGATTCTCAGGGGAGAGGTGGCCGAGAAGATGACCGGAGGTCATTTCCGGCCACCTGAAAGTAATTAGGGTTTTAATCAGGTTTAGGGCATTGTTTGAATCTGAGCCGTTTGATCATCCTTTCCCGCGTGCATTGGATGGTTGGGATCTTGTCATTAGTTTTAATTTAGGATTAATGAATTAATTAATTAGGTTTAGTGAGATTTAAATGTGGGCCGTAGGATAGCGCGCCAGTCAACCCTCCCAAAGCCCAGATTGAATCCTGTCCATCCTTTCTACATACTTCTCATTTTATTTTAATTTTATGTCATTTTCTTATTTAATCATCTACGAATTTTTAAAAATAGAAAAAGACATCAAAAAATTCTGAAATTTTTTATCCAGCCTTTAATTAATTTTCAAAACCCAAAAATATATTTATTTTTATTTTTAGCATTAAAAAATATTTTTAAATCATTTAAGTGTTATTTTTAATCAGTTAATGATAATTAATTAATTAAAAATACATTTAGGTATTTAAAAATCACAAAAAAAATCAGAGAACATTCTTAGGAATTTAGAAACTTTTACAAACTCACCACACAAATTTATTTTTGGTTTTGATCATACTTTGACATTTTTCAATTGTATTAGGGTTCTTAAACTTGAATATTTTTAACCCTAACTTCAAAAATTCATAACTTTTGAACCAAAGTGAGTTTGTGAATGATTCTTTTTGCATTGTGCTATGCATGGTTTCAAGCATCTAAAAACATTTTTGTTTCATTTTTATAATGCATTTCCAATTTGTTTGGCATTTTACCTTTAGGATCACCCTTAAAACCCTAGAAGCTTAGAAAAATCATAAGTCTTTCTAGGTTAAGCTTCTGACCTCCCCCTTTGGATGGTAACTTAGTATAGGTTTAGGGTTCCTTTGAGTTCATTTTAAATTTTTTATCTTATGTTTTTCTTCTGTTTTTGAATTTTGCATCTCACATGTTCATATAATCCTAATTTTGCATCTCATTTGCATCCATCTTGTATAAGCTTGCATACATGAACTTGCCATGATATTTTATGCATCCAAATGACATATAAGATATCCTAGGACACATTAAAATCATGTTTGATCATTGCATCACCCATTTTCCATGTTATGCTTTCATTACATTCCATATGCATTCATGCACTTTCATGCTTCCTTTATGCTTCATTTGCATTCCCATCCTTTGTATGATCATCTTCACCTCATGACATACATTTATATCATCTATTTTCATCATTAGCATCATGAACATTCTTCTGGTTTTGGTTTCCATCTTTGCATTTCATTTCATTCTCATTTCATTTCTTTTTCTAACTTTTCAGGTGGTAAGTGTTTGAGAAGTGAATTTGCCTTCACTTCTCACAATCTCTTCTCATCTATCGTATGCATCATTGCTGCATTTCATCTTAGTATTAGAGTGAGCTTTCTCATTCATATTCCCTCCTCAATTTCTTTCTTCAAGCAACTTATCTTCTTAAGTGAAGTAAGTTGTCTTGCTTCTTTCTGCTTCTCCTCCTTCCATCCTGCTTCTTCCTTGGTGGCTTTTCCTTGAAGATCTCTTGCAAGCCTCATAAACCCTAGGAATACCCAAACATGATTACAATTAAGGTTTGATTAGTCCCCCATTTATTTTTACCTTTGTGTCATCTTGTGTGTCTTCCTTTCTCATCTCATAATCAAGGACTAAACCCTTAAGGTTTTAAGACTTTGTGATTAGGGTTATGCCTGCATCCTTCTATTAGGATGGAGTGTATAACTTTAATCCTAAGTGTTAAACCCTTAATGTGTTTAAATCCTTTAATCAATCCATCTTAATAATCACTAAGACATCAAGCTTGTAACTTGGGCCTTGCATTAGGGTTCTAATTCTTCCTTAATTGGTTAAGAAGTACTAACCCTAGTATTAATGGACAAGTCCCCCTCAAGTTGTCTTACAAACCATAAAATCCATTTCTTAATCTCACCATTAACTAAAATCCACTTTAATAAAGGTCTTGTTTTGTCATGAGGTTAATCCCTAATCATGGATTAAGTTGAGGAGCTTTCCTCAGCTTAAATGTTCTCATCTATCATCCTTCTATTAGGATGGTGTAATGGGTCCATTAAATCCTTGATTATGGCTTAAACTCATTACTTAACACTAAACAAAAACTCCAAAAAACATCTAAATAATTGCAAGTAGGTTAATGATCTTAATCCTACATCATGGTGATTAAGTGTGAGGTGCTTACTTCATACTTAAGGTATCCTCATTACCCCTAATCAGAGGAAGGATGTGATGAGTTTAGTAACCCTTGGTTTAGGCTTAAGCTCATTTTCTTATGACAAACTCCAAAAAGAAATAAAAGATTGAAAATACCAAAACAAACAATAATCGTCTCCTTCGGGATTCTTTTCTCACCTCATTCACTCACGAACGAGAACTCGCTTCTTCCGTCTAATGCAAGACAGTTTGCACCTGAGCCAGACAGGTCATACACTTGAGCATAGACAAATAAGCAGTTCATAAGTCAATTTATCTTTCAGTCTCTTTGAGTCGAACTACGGTGTTCTGACTTCCTCATTGCACGAGAGGATACGTAGGCATAACTTAACTGTTATCGAACAAAAGTCTTTGTATATTCCCCCTCTTCCAACATTATTCTTTAAACCTCATTCTTGAACATTTTCACTTCACTCTCCAGCACTGACACTTGTATATTTCTCTTTCCAGCTTTTGCACACAGAATATCACTGACACTACCCCTTTAAACACAAACTTTCAAGCGTGGATCCCGTCGAGTACGACGGACAATCTGGGTGCTAATACCTTCCCAGGTTGTAACCAACCCCCTTTCTCAGTTTCTCTGGTTCGCAACCGTCTTATTCATCTTTTCTTAGGTCTATGCAGCATTACCTTTCCTTCGGGATAAAAATGCCTAGCTGGCGACTCTTTTCAATTCATCTTCATGTTCTCTTTCGCCGACCGTTCGCGTCTGTACCCTATCTGACCAGGTGTCATTTGGTGGGAGCGACAGCTTGGCGACTCTGCTGGGGAACCTTATACTGCAACCAGGGCTTCCGGTTCTTTTTGTGGGTTACTCCTAGCGCTTGTTTGATTTGTGTTTACTGGGGTGTTATGTGCTATGTATGTTTATTTATTTGCTTTATTTATTGCTTTTTGTACAACTTTACTTATTGCTTTCTTTACAGTCTTATGCATATTTTATATTGTCATTGCTGGATCTGGTTTTCTGTTCTGGTGGGTGGGGTTCCATTGAGAGATTAAGGTCCTATACCTGGGACCTGAGTGGCACCTGGGCTAGAGTGGTTCATATTCTTTCCCATTCCATTTCGGTCTGGTGCGGGAATATGAAACACGGTTCAGATGTGGGTTTCTTCTTGAGAACTCTGTGCTACAGATTTCCTGTAGTGCTAGGGCTATCTGGGAAGCCTGCTAAGTCTGGATGACCTTTACTTTGACCTTCAGAATCTGGGGTGAATTAGAGGAGGATTTTGTATGGCTATTGTAAACACTGTACCTCCAGGTTGGAAGTGTTTACACTTCTCATAACTGATCCAAGTCTGAGGATCCTTGTTCTAGAACATTACCTGTGAGGGGGTTGGGTTGTTTATAGGTTTGTAGGAACCCTTGGCCACATCATACCCTGTTACTGTTTTGTTTAAGAGTACTCCACTTTGGACAGTTCTTGTGACTAAACCTGGACATGTGACTCTTTATTTGAGTCCCCCACCCTGGTTACTAGATTTCTAAGCCTCCATCTGAACCTTTGAACATATATGGACCTTATACCAAGGCAGAAAATCAGATCCAACTCTTGATCACAAACCCTTGCATATCATTTGCATATATCATCATTGCATCATTTAACATTTGTTTATTTGCTTTTCAGGGTATCCACCTCATTATATCTTGGTTCTGGGTTTGACCCCTTCTATTGCTTAGACCTCTGCTTCAGTTGTCTTCTTCAGCATCTACTTCAGTTATCTCCTTCATCACTTGCATCAGTCTGTCAGAGACTTACCTCCAGTTTCTCAGTCTGTGATCTTCACAAGCATTTGACTTCATCTTTTTCATCAGCACTCATGGATACTCCAAGGAAGAGCAACATATCTTATCACTTCTTTGAGCCCATATTGACTGGTATCAGGCAGGTCCAGTCACTCATCACCCCTGACCACATCCCACTGTTTAGAGAGCACTATGGGGGTATCCTGGACATGGTCATGGATCTTGATCCTTCTCAGAGGAGCATGATCCACACATGGTTGCAGTTCTATGACCCTCCACTTAGGTGCTTCACCTTTCCTGACTTCCAGATGGGGCCTCTGTTGGAAGAGTTTTCTTTGTTGATTGGAGTGCCTATCAGAGGAGGGATCCCCTTCAACCCAGAGATGACTGCTCCCAGAAGTGAAGAGATAGCCAGGGCATTGTACTTGGAGCCTTCCCTTATTGAGCAAAGCATGACAACAAAAGCTGGGATTCCTGGTTTACATTTGGACTTCTTGATTTCTCAGGCCATCCTGGAGGCTACCTTGGGAGAATGGAGGGAAATCTGTGCACTTTTAGCCCTCAGCATATATGGGGCTATATTGTTTGCAGATGAGCCCAAATTTGTTAGTAAGAATGCCATCCATTTGTTTCTTCTGAGGAACCCAGTACCTACACTGCTAGGGGATTTTTTCTACTCCATCCATCAGAGGAATGAAAAAAAAAGGGGGAAGTTGGTAAGATGTTGTGCTCCCTTGTTCTACTCTTGGATACTTAGACACCTGCCTAAATCAAATGATTTCTTGAATCCACACCAACAAAAGAATTGTGCCAAGAGGTTCATTGCCTTAAATTCAGATGATGTCAGATGGTGTACCCAAAGCACCAAAGGAAGGGACATAATCACCAGCTGTGGACAATACCCAAATGTGCCTCTGATAGGAGTAAAAGGTTGCATCAACTACAACCCTTTACTGTTTAAGAGACAATTGGGATATGCCTTAGTTCACCTTCCCAGAGGACAAGATTTAGCTGAGACCCTATACTGTGAAGTGCAACCTAATTCAACTATTGTTAGGCAAGCTGCCTGGGCTTGGGACAACATCCAGACAAAAGGGATAGCTATTCTTGGAAGATGTAACAATGTTGCTTCAGCTCAGTACTCAGACTGGTCCCGTACTAGAGCTCAGATCACCAGGATGCCTTTCACATTGGAAGACACACCTGGACCATCCACAGTACAGCCTACAACAATAATTAGCCTAGAGGAATTTGAAAAGTTGAAGGAAAGGAATGAGCAGCTATCTCAGGCCTTGAAGAAGACTCTTTGGGAAAGAAGTGACGGTCGTCTGGACATTGAGAGATTAGAAAAGCTCAGAATTGAGCATCTGACCAAGATTGAAAAGACAGAGGACTACATAGGGAAAGCAAGGGCTGGGGAACATATATTGAAGAATGCCTGCAAGGAGGCCAAGATTCAGAAAGCTAGGGCTGAGCACTACCTGGAAGAGAGCCAGGCTAGGTGGATCAGGATCACCAAAGCCCATGCACAAGAAGACCAGAGGACTTAGGCCAAGATTGATCAGTTGGAGGCTAATGAGAAGAAGCAGCAGGAAGCTTTGTTGGAAGCTCAGAAGGATATTTTAGAATTGATGCTTCGAGTAGGGTCAAAGAGATCAAAATACTAGGACAGGCATAAGAAGCTGACTGCTGCCATTGCTACTAGGAACCTCCTCATTAGGACCATTACAGAGCACCCAGCTGGTCCGGTGACCGAGGCACTCCAGAAGGAGGTCAGGGAAGATGATTATGGATTGGATGTCTGATTCCTCTTTGCTTGTTGTTCTTTCCTTTTGATGTACTTTTCCTTTTTGTTGTATTTTTGACCCACCATGGGCATGTATTGTAAACAGACTAAGTATTTTTCATCATTTGTAATATATTTAGTTTGTTTCCATTGGGTTTCTTTTCTCAACACCATCAAGCATCTTCCTCAAGGTCTAGAAAGGTCAAAACCAAGAACCAAACCGGATACCTTGGAAAATAAATAAGCATACTGCATTGCATACTAACTTTGTCTTTGTTTTGTAGGTTTTTGGTATTATTATTGTTTCTAACTTTATTGTGACCTCAGGAAACATTGCTCGTCGCCGAGTGTTCCCTGTCAACCGCACACACCGGTACCCAACTTGTAACAACCTTCCAGGCATTCAAATGGAGCAGGTACAGCAGGACCTGAATGAGGTCAGAAATCAGATGGCAAACGAAAGGGTCGAGATGAGAAACCAAATGTCTTAGTTTATGGCTGTCATGACTGGCTTAGCCCAGAGCCAAGAAAGACTGAGAGAGCTGGTAGAAAGACAGATACCTGAGGAGCCCCATCTTGGAACAGGGGGAACCAGCAATAATGAACGGGGGCAGCCTCGTATTGACCCACCAGAGTATGGACCCCATTTGAATCCAGATGTTAACATCCCGAGGAATGTTCAAGGTAATACTGCTGGGGGCAGAATCCTGCAAGAGGATCCCCAAGAAGAACAATTTACTGTTATTGGGGCTGGAGATGAGGTATATGATAGAAGACTGGATGAGATTGCTGAAAAGTTAAGATATTTGGAATCTCAGAATTCTTTGGGCTTTGATGTGATGGATATGGGGCTGGTAGATGGGGTGAGGATCCCCCACAAGTTCAAACCCCCTTGCTTTGAGAAGTATAATGGTACCTCCTGCCCACGTACTCATCTGCAATCTTTCCTAGGAAGACTCAAGGCTTATACCATGGATGAGAAGTTATGGATGTTCTATTTTGAGGACAGTCTGACTAGAGCTTCAAGGGAGTGGTATTCGCATCTAACCAGGGCCACTATAAGATGTTGGAAGGACTTGGCCGAGGCCTTTATCCGTCAGTACCAGTACAACCTAGACATGGCCCCCAATAGAACTCTTCTAATGGGCATGTCTCGGTATTCAAGGGAGAGCTTCCGGGATTATGCTCAGAGGTGGAGACAGCTTGCTGCTGCTGTCCAGCCACCCATGTCAGAAAGGGAGATGGATGACATGTTCATAAACACCTTGCAGGGAACTTATATTGATAGACTTTTTGCTTTCTCCTCTACCAGTTTTGCTGATGTAGTTATAGCTGGTGAGAGAATTGAAAGTCTTTTGAAGATGGGCAAAATCTCTGACAATGGTGCAAGTTCCTCCAGCAACCCCAGAAAACCTTTTGTCGGACCCCGAAGGGCGGGTGAAACAAATGCTATCCATGCAAGCAGGGGAAGACCCCAATATTCTCACAGGTCAGTAGCAGCTGTTACCATCCCAGCTCCGGTTCCACAACAACCATCATATCCTCAACAACAACAACAAAAACAACAACATCACTATCAACAACCATCTCATTTTACGCAACAAAGAACCTACAACAACAACAATAGCAACCAACAGCAACATCCCTTCCAACAGAGGCCATCTCAGGAAAATAGGGTAATTGACCCTATCCCTATGCCTTATGCTGCTTTATTGCCACAACTCCTGAAGCTTAACCTGGTTGTGTTAAGGACGTTGGCACCACCAGATCCCCTCAATCTCCCGAAGAATTATGATGCTAATTCCAGGTGTGCCTTTCACTCCAACGCACCTGGTCATAATACCAAGAAATGCAGATCCTTACAAATGAAGGTTCAGGATTTGGTCGATTCCAAAGCTCTCAATTTCGCACCTCCTCTGAACGTTAACAGAAATCCTATGCCTAACTATGGTGGGCCTAGGATTAATGCCATTGAAGAGGACCAACAATCTACACTAATTGATAATGTTGTACAGATTCAAACACCACTGGCTGAAGTCAAGGTTCAACTTTTAAGATGCCAAGTGTTCCCGGGCTGTGGGGCCTGCTGTGAATTGTGCAGGACAGCTAGTAATGGTTGTGAGAAGCTAAGGTTTGGCATAGATGGCCTCATCAAAGATGGAATCTTGAAAATTACTTCAACAACTCCTTCATCAACTCTTGCTTCAACATCAATGAATCCTCCTACAACACCAACAATTCTTCCTTCAACAGTTTCTCCCACAACCGCAACAACTATCATTCCTACTGATTCTTCAACAACTCCAGAAGTTCTTCCATCCATTATTTCAACAGATCAAAGTTCAACAACTTTTTCTTCTACAACATCAACACCCATTTTATCAATGGAATCTTCTACAACGCCAACAAACATTAATGAAGATGTCTCAACCGTCACAATCTATTATAACCCGACAGATGTTCCTCCCAACAACAATTTTCAACAACAAACTGCAACACCTCCTGCCAGATCTCCAGTCACGATCTACTACGATCTGCACACCATCACAGTTCCTTCCGCTGCAGCGATCAGTCCAGTTACCATTACGGTACCTGGGCATGTTCCTTATGAAAGCAGTAATGCCATACCTTGGCACTACGACTCTGATCTCTACTGCAATGGGGAGAAAATCACTCTGGATTCATCAACCTCTTCACCACAAATTGACAATGTTGGGGGAGGCGGAGGCTTCACCAGAAGCGGACGCCTTTTTGCCTCACAAACACAAAGACCTAATGCTGAAGCAGAAGCTGCTGCTAAGGCAAAAGGAAATAATGTGGTATCCGAAAAGCCAACTGCCAAAGAAACTCAGAAGACATCTTTTGAACAGGATGTAGACGAGTTCATGAGAATAATAAAAAGGAGTGATTACAAGGTGGTGGACCAGCTTCACCAAACACCCTCCAAAATCTCCATATTATCACTGTTAATGTGTTCCAAAGCTCACAGGAATGCATTGTTGAAAGTCCTGCACGCAGCATACGTGCCGGAGGAGATTACTGTTAATCAGTTAGAAACTGTGGTGGAAAATGTCAACACCAGTCATGGACTGGGCTTTACAAATGCTGATTTAACAACGGAGGGGCGCAACCATAACAAGGCCTTGCACATCACCTTGGAATGCAAGGGTGCTATTCTTTCTCACGTACTGGTGGACACTGGGTCTTCACTCAATGTCCTTCCAAAGAAAGCCCTGGTGAAGTTGGAGTATGATGGCTTCGCATTGCGCCCGAGTAATTTGGTGGTGAGAGCATTTGATGGCTCTAAAAGATCGATGCTTGGAGAGATCAATTTACCTGTGTTGATTGGACCGCACACCTTTAAAACTACCTTCTTTGTGATGGACATACAGCCGGCCTACAGCTGTCTATTGGGTAGATCCTGGATCCACGCCGCTGGCGCTGTTACGTCTACCCTTCACCAGAAGTTAAAATTTGAATGGGAGGGCCAAATCATCACCATCTGTGGGGAGGAGGATATTTTTGTTAGCCAGCTGGCTATGTACAAATACGTAGAGATGGATGGGGAGATCCATGAGACCATGAGTCAGGGGTTTGAGGCCCTTAACATCAATGAAGCATTTGTTGTGTCTGGGACTTCCATCACTTCATATCAACAAGCCCGGAAGGTTGTTGAAGAGGGTACCACTCAAGGCTGGGGCAAGCTGCTGCCAGTTGAAAAGAAAGAAGACAGATTCGGGTTGGGTTACAGACCAACTCGACAAGATCAACCAGAGGCTGCAACGGAGCCCAAATTTGTCAACGGGGGAATGCTAACCCCGGATGCTGTGAACAGTTTGGAAGACGAGGAAGAAGAAGAACGCAACCTGGAAAACTAGATACGTCCAAGGATCCCGGGGAACCAAGTCTCAAACTGGTCTTCCCAGGAAATTATAAGAGTTACTCCTGCAGAGTAATTATTATTTCCTGTCTTTAAGCATGCATCAAGTCCTGCATCTTGCCCAAGATGTCAAGGCTCATTTTGTAATCGGGCCATCTTGTATTTTGTTTAAACGATCAATTAATGAATACCAGGACATCTTTTGCAAATGAGTCTCTTTTTTCTCGCTCATTGTTTTTCATTTTTCATTTTCTGTACAAAAATAAAATGGCAATGTCTTTCAAAATAATAACTTCATTTTTACTTTTTCTAAACAAGATAAAACTAATCACTAAAATGAACAAATCTAAAACCTTGCAGAGAGTGCC
Organism: Lathyrus aphaca; assembly: GCA_963966055.1. NCBI lineage: Eukaryota > Viridiplantae > Streptophyta > Magnoliopsida > Fabales > Fabaceae > Lathyrus > Lathyrus aphaca. Next base: position 529,136,321 of record OZ014521.1, read on the forward strand.
CTCCAGACTGCACCGACAACGACACCGCTATGACTTCGTATGACTTTGACAATCTGATTAATCAAGCCGATGAAGGGGTTAAAGAAGATTATGAACTACCTGAAGAACTAGCTAGGTTGTTGAGACAAGAGGAGAAGGTTATCACTCCTCATCAGGAGGAAGTTGAGACGGTTAATCTTGGTACAGAAGAAGACTTGAAAGAAGTTAAAATCGGGGCCCGTCTGCAACATTCAGTGAAAGAGCAACTTTTTGACATGCTTCAGAAGTATGTGGATATGTTTGCTTGGTCTTATCAGGATATGCCGGGTCTGGATACCGACATTGTTATGCACAAGCTGCCTCTGAAAGAAGATTGTCCTCCGGTAAAACAAAAGTTGCGCCGTACTCGTCCGGATATGGCCATGAAGATAAAAGAAGAGGTACAAAAACAGTGGGACGCTGGCTTCCTTGCTGTAACTAGTTACCCGCCGTGGGTTGCTAACATTGTACCAGTGCCTAAGAGGGATGGCAAAGTGCGGATGTGTGTGGATTACCGGTATCTGAATAGAGCTAGCCCGAAGGATGACTTCCCATTACCTCACATTGATGTATTGGTCGACAACACGGCTCAGTTCTTGGTATTCTCCTTCATGGATGGATTTTCAAGATATAATTAGATCAAGATGTCACCTGAAGACATGGAGAAGACAACTTTCATCACACCCTGGGGCACATTCTGTTATAAGGTGATGCCATTCGGACTGAAGAATGCTAGTGCAACCTATCAACGGGCTATGGTAACACTATTCCACGATATGATCCATAAAGAAATCGAATGTTATGTGGATGACATGATTGCCAAGTCCCTCACAGAAGAAGACCACCTGGTAAATCTACTGAAACTATTCAAGCGTCTGAGGAAGTACCAATTGAAGCTAAACCCCAACAAATGCACATTTGGGGTACGATCCGGTAAGCTGCTGGGATTTATTGTAAGTGAAAAGGGGATTGAAGTTGACCCTGACAAAGTCAAAGCCATTCAAGAAATGCCTGCACCAAAGACTGAAAAAGAAGTTCGGGGGTTTCTAGGTAGATTGAACTACATTTCAAGGTTCATATCTCATCTTACAGCAACCTGTGAGCCTTTGTTCAAGTTGTTAAGGAAAGAACAAACGGTTAGGTGGAATGAAGACTGCCAGAGGGCTTTTGACAAAATCAAGGAATACTTACAAGAGCCTCCAATCCTTATGCCTCCAGTTGAAGGAAAACCTCTAATAATGTACTTGACAGTATTAGAAAAGTCAATGGGGTGTGTGTTGGGCCAACATGACCAGTCTGGTCGAAAAGAGTATGCATTATACTACCTAAGCAAAAAGTTTACCGACTGTGAACAACGTTATTCACTGCTCGAGAAAACTTGTTGTACTTTAGCGTGGGCTGCTCGCCGACTAAGACAGTATATGCTGACTCACACTACTTTGTTGATCTCAAAGATGGATCCAGTCAAGTATATATTTGAGAAGCCAACACTTACCGGACGGGTTGCAAGATGGAAAATGATTCTCACAGAATATGACATTCAGTACACATCTCAGAAAGCCATCAAAGGCAGTGTATTGTCTGATTATCTCGCTGAGCAACCCATTGATGATTACCAGCCTATGAGATTTGACTTCCCTGATGAAGACATCATGTTCATAAAAGCAAAAGATCACGAAGAGCCTGTTCACACTGAAAGGCCTGACCCAGAAGAAGAATGGACAATGATATTTGATGGGGCTGTTAATATGAATGGTCGTGGTGTTGGTGCAATACGCATTACACCTAAAGGAGTTCACATGCCATTCTCGGCAAAACTCACCTATAACTGCACTAACAACGAAGCTGAATACGAAGCTTGCATCATGGGTCTTGAGGAAGCCACTGACCTCAAGATCAAGACATTAACTGTATTCGGAGATTCAGCTCTGGTAATCAATCAAACCAACGGCAAATGGTACACTCATCAGGAGCATCTGATTCCATACCGGGATTATACGAGGAGATTATTGACATTCTTCACCACAGTTAAACTTGAGTATATCCCTCGAGATGAAAATCAGTTTTCAGATGCTCTGGCTACCATTTCATCCATGATCAAAGTTCAAGCTGCCAACTTTGTGCCTCAGATTTCAGTATCCAGACTTGACAGACCAACATACGTATTTTCAATAGACCTTGCTAAAGATGATAAGCCTTGGTTCTATGACATCAAATGCTTCTTGGAGGATCAAACATACCCACCTGGGGCATCATCCAATGATAAGAAGACGTTAAGAAGGCTGGCTGGTAGCTTCTTCCTGAATGCTGATGGTTCCTTGTACAAAAGAAACTTTGATATGGCACTTCTCAGATGTGTTGATAAGGCAGAGGCAGACTTACTGATGCACGAGGTGCATGAAGGATCTTTTGGTACCCATGCTGGAGGGCATGCAATGGCCAAGAAATTGTTAATATCTGGTTACTACTGGGTCACAATGGATGCTGACTGTTATGCTTATGCCAGGAAGTGCCACAAATACCAGATTTATGCAGACAAAGTGCATGTGCCTCAGAAGCCTTTGAATATGTTGTCTTCACCGTGGCCCTTTGCCATGTGGGGCATTGATATGATTGGCAAGATTGAACCGACTGCTTCAAATGGCCACAGATTCATCCTGGTAGCCATTGACTATTTTACCAAGTGGGTATAAGCAGCTTCGTATGCAAATGTCACCAGGCAAGTTGTAGCCCGATTCCTGAAGAGAGGCATCATTTTTCGGTATGGAGTTCTCGAGCGAATCATTACTGATAATGGTTCCAATTTGAACAACAGAATGATGGCAGAACTGTGCCGGGACTTCAAGATTCAACATCACAACTCTTCTTCTTACAGACCAAAGATGAATGGTGTTGTAGAGGCAGCTAACAAGAACATTAAGAAGATTGTGCAAAAGATGGTGGTCACCTACAAAGACTGGCATGAAATGCTACCATTTGCCTTGCATGGGTACCGTACCTCAATCAGAACATCCACTGGGGCAACACCGTATCAACTTGTGTATGGTATGGAGGCAGTCCTACCTGTTGAAGTTGAATTACCCTCCTTGCGAGTACTGATGGATGTCACGTTGAATGAAGCAGAATGGTCTGTTCTCGGTACGATCAACTGAATCTGATCGAAGAAAAGAGATTAGCTGCAATCTGTCATGGGCAGTTATATCAGAAGAGGATGAAGAAAGCCTTCAATCAGAAAGTCAGACTTCGGGAATACCAAGTAGGAGATGTTGTGCTGAAAAGACTCCTCCCTCCTCATACAGACCACAGGGGCAAGTGGACTCCAAATTACGACGGTCCGTTCATAGTAAAGAAGGTTTTCTCTAGTGGATCACTGATGCTCACTACTATGGATGGTGAAGATTTCCTGTCCCCTGTGAATTCAGATGCAGTTAAAAAATACTTCGCATAAAAGGACCCGCTAGACACAAAACACAGAATGTAAGTCCAAGCAAAAATAGGGCATCCCGGCGAGTTAAAAACAGAATAAAAGACTCGGGCAAAAATAAGGGAAAATAAAGAAAAAAATGTACACCCGCTGAGTTGAAAAGCCGCATTGGACAGCTCAGGCAAAAATGGGTATCCCGGTGGATTGAAAACCTGAAAGGGCGATCCACGCAAAAATAAGGGAATAAGCGAACAATTGTATTATGAATTCGTCTGTATCATTCATGACACGACAAGCTTCGAAAGGTTAAAGCATCGGTCAGAATCAACTTTCTTCAGAAAGCAGGATAAGAAGAATGTCAAGGTCATCTGGGTCATAGCAAAGGGAAGCTCACTAAAGCGTCGTCAACATTGCCAGTACCTTTTTGTTTCTCAATTTTGTAACAATCTCCTCATTTCAGGGGATCCGTTTCTTTGACTGTATTTGCCAGTTCAGGGCACCCAAATTAATAAAATAAGATTTTCAGTCACACTTCGTCTTGTACATTTTTATTTCATTCGCAAAAAATGTCCGATATCCTTGATATAATGGTTGCATGGATACATATGCTCTTTTTCTAATCACATGCTTATAGGAAATATGTTACTCCCGGGAGTGTCTAAACTCCTATGATGGAATCCAGTAAGGGATACCTCGGGGTACTTGTGCGTTTCTTTGTCTTGACAGGATTGCAGGTTTTCAACACACAACATGGGGCATGAAAGGTTCTCCCCAGCAAGCTGCCAGACCATTATTTCTTTAGCACATCTTCCAAACAGCACCAGAGATGCTTTCTCCCCATCAGAGCTGCCAGGCATCACTTCTCCAGCACTCTCTTCAGAGCAGCATCAGAAGGTGTTCATTTCCCTAGCTGAATTATCAAGCATCCTCATCCTCAGCAGGATCCATAGAAATCTCTAGGAAGATCATTCATAGATCTTTTCCTCCCCAAGCCGAGTGCTAGACAGGGAACCATCTCCCCACAAGAGCTCCAGCCTCTATCCAGAGGAGCAATGTCTGAATTTCCCGCATGATAAAGTGACGAAAGCTTCCACAGCCCCCAGCTGGGCCCCTAATTACCAAGACAGATCAATCAGAGATCTTCACAGCAACGGGATCCGAGTCCCGGACCAGTATCTTTTGCACAATCATAGCATTCACATCATATTTCCCCTCAGAGCGTAGCATTCCGTCTAATATGGAGCATTACGGCAAAAATCAAACATATTGCATAATCACAAGTCATGTTTTGAATCAGACACCAGTATATACCAACATCCCGTCAGCAATGTATACAAGGGCTCACAGTCCCAGCAGAAAGCCAAAGCATCCCCTTTGCACTCACTAATACATATTAATATATACTCTTTTCGACACTCGTCCGTATCACATCATTCCCCCGCAGATATAAACCACAAACAGATATCTATGCACTCCTTTGACACTCGTCCGTGTCACCACTCCCCGGCATGGTTGCCTAAACACTTATGGTAAACCAAACACTTGTTTATAATACACTTCTTTTGACACTCGTCCGTGTCACCTTATCCCCACAGATCGTCAGAATATCTTTTACACTTATAAGTTCATAACTTATACGCTTTCTCTCATGATACTCGTCCGTGCCATACTCTCCCCAGCAAGCTGAACACTCATCTGTGTCTCACTCATGCTTAGTTTTCACTCATACAGATACTCGTCCGTATCGTGTATACACCCCTTATCTCTCCTCAGATTCAACACTCGTCCGTGTTATTTGTTAACCAGTTGATACTCGTCCGTATCATCATCTCTGAGCATGCGTCAGCGTTTGTTTCTACTGATACTCGTCTGTATCATAGTCTTAAGGATGCTCGTCCGCATCTTTAATCTATACACAGCGTCAAACACTTATACCTTTCCTTTCTTGAATATAGACACTCGTCTGTGCCTACCATTCCCCAGAAGTGTCCCCAGAAAATCCCCAGTAAAAAGCAAAATTTCTTTTCTATTTGACATTCGTCCTATGTCATGATACTTTCGGCAGTCGTACCCTGCCAGGTGATCGTCCCTCATCATTCCCCCAGCGGAGTCTCTATTATTAGAACCCCTTTCTATCCGACATTCTTCCTATGTCGTGATATTGAGAAGCCGTCCCCTGCTAGGTGATCTTCCTTCACCTTTTGATGATCGTCCTTCATCACTTTATCCGATGGCCGTCCCCATCGTCGATTTTGTTATCTGACATTCGTCCTATGTCATGATAAATCCTGAGAGCAGCCGTACCCTGCTAGGTGATCGTCCTTCACCTCTTGATGATCGTCCTTCATCATGCTTATCCGATGGCCGTCCCCATCGTCGACCTTCTCTATCCGAAATTCGTCCTATGTCGTGATATTTTCGGCAGCCGTACCTTGCCAGGTGATCGTCCTTCACTTTGGATGACCGTCCCTCATCCTTATCCCCAACAGAGCAGCCGTCCCCTGCTAGGTGATCGTCCTTCACCTTTGATGACCGTCCCTCGTCATTTATTTCTCCAACCTGATGGACGTCCCCATCATTTCCTTCTCCTTTTATTCCCAGAGAATATTGTTCTTTGCTTGATGGTCTTCCCCATCATAATCTCTTTATTCCCCCAGCATGTCGGTTGTCCCCGTCATTGCTTTATCCCCAGCAGTCGTCCTCTGCTCGATGGTCGTCCTCCATCGCCCTCATTTTTATAATCATACTATACTTTCTTTTACAATCTATATCCCTTTTCTTCTTCACCCAGTGAGTGCAAATTTTGGACTGTCTTTGGTATTCAACCATAAGTTATCTTGTTTGCCTGTTAAGTCGTCGCTTACATCCTGCACAACTAACTCATGTTTGAATAGGGGATGTTGTAAAAACCCCAAATTTGACCTCACTAAGTTCACACTATGGCTTGTGATCTTTTCATTTGCATAAGTTCAATCATATCACATCATGTTGCATTTTTGCTTCACTACATTGGTTCAAAGTCATCTGCATCTAGGGTTTGTGATCTGAGCAATCCATGAGCCATCTGAGCCACTCCAAAGGTCTCCAATCATCTCAAGAGGGTCCATGTATGTTTAAACATCATATTATATCCTCCTAAGATAAAGGAAGGCAGAAAATCACAAGAACTGGCAAGGCATGGAAGCAGAGCCAGGTTTAACTACACAGATGACCTAAAATTAGGGTTTTGGTTTCAGAGGCCATAACTCCGAATTTTTTGGTCATTCTTGTTTCTATTGGTCTCAATATGATATATGGATCATTCATACCAAGTTTTAGGGAAAAATTCATTGTGGAAGCCATCTGATCACTGGGTAACTTCTTGAGCAAGTCAGAGCAAAATCAGGGCATCTGAGGCCCCCATCAATGGACCCAAAATGGATTTTTCAACAAAATGAAGTTATATGGTCTTTATTTGATCATTGAAGTGCTTATAAGTTCACAAATTTGAAGAAAAATAAGCAAAACCAAAAGTTGCCAAAAGTGGAAATGACTTGTAATGTAAACTTTCCATTTTGGGAAAGTTTTTCAACCTCCTCTTTCTTAACCAAAAATGCTTCAAATGAACAATTCTTGGTCATGAAAGTTGTAGATTGGATCATTCCCTTTTCAAAAAGTACAAGAACAAGATCTAATTCATTTTGGAACTCAAGTTATGGCTTTCCAAAGTTGGCAAAAATCACATAATTTCATGTTTCATGCCAAAAGGGATTTTTTGCAAAACCTCATGCCAAACAATTTTGTGACCTCAAATTGACTTCTAACCATCATACAAACATAACACATGACTTAAAACTCAGAATTGGCCTAAGAATCCCAAGATTTCATAACTTGCACATGAAGAAATTCCAAAAGGGCCAAAAGTTCACAAAATTGCAAAACCCCCCACAACTTCTCACAAACTTGTTGAATTGCCTCTAAGTGGTTTCTATGGACATCCTCAATCCCAGCTGCACAAGACACCCCTTTGTCCTTGGCCTGAACCAGCTCATACCTCAAAGGACAACAAATTTGACTTTTTGCAAAACAAGCCATACCAATCAGCATAGCCCACACCAACTCCATAGGCCTATCACAGCTTGATACATGGGCAAAAGGCAACTCATTTCACACAAGAACACAACCTGAACTCTCCCATAACTCAGCATTCACAAAAACACTCCTCTTTACATTTTCTATCGAAACACACAACTCAGCCATTCATTCTTCAAACCAACACCACCATTCATCTCAGAATCAATCACTGAGCATTTCCCACCCTTCACTTTGCCCTAAAAGCCACCATACACAAAACACGATTTCTTCCCCCTTTGAACTGAACTTCATCAAACTTCAAAAGGAGGTCACAAACACTTCAGCAAAGCTTCAAGGCTTCTTCAGGGAGGTCATTGGAGGCATTTTGAAGCAAGAAAGCAGCCTGAAAGCTCTAGGGTTGAAAGCTTCACCTCAGGTAGCCATGCGAAAGTATTTTTCCAGAAGCTTTGTTTTAAGTTCTTAAATGGTTAAGTTTGTTCCCCTTAGTACACTGAACCTTTTATTTTTGAAAATGATGAATAATTGAGAATGTATGGTTGGTCTGAAATTTTCACCATTTTTGTTCATTGCTTCGAATCTTGTTTATGGCTGAAAATAAATGGTTTTTGAGGGTGGGGTTGATCTTAGGAGGGTGAGAGGAATCAATCTGGAGCTTTAGAGCTCCAGAAATGGCCTAGGGAGTGATTTGGGAGATTCTCAGGGGAGAGGTGGCCGGAGAAGATGACCGGAGGTCATTTCCGGCCACCTGAAAGTAATTAGGGTTTTAATCAGGTTTAGGGCATTGTTTGAATCTGAGCCGTTTGATCATCCTTTCCCTCGTGCATTGGATGGTTGGGATCTTGTCATTAGTTTTAATTTAGGATTAATGAATTAATTAATTAGGTTTAGTGAGATTTAAATGTGGGTCGTAGGATAGCGCGCCAGTCAACCCTCCCAAAGCCCAGATTGAATCCTGTCCATCCTTTCAACATACTTCTCATTTTATTTTTATTTTATGTCATTTTCTTATTTAATCTTCTACGAATTTTTAAAAATAGAAAAAGACATCAAAAAATTCTGAAATTTTTTATCCAGCCTTTAATTAATTTTCAAAACCCAAAAATATTTTTATTTATATTTTTAGCATTAAAAAATATTTTTAAATCATTTAAGTGTTATTTTTAATTAGTTAATGAGAATTAATTAATTAAAAATACATTTAGGTATTTAAAAATCACAAAAAAATTCAGAGAATATTCTTAGGCATTTAGAAACATTTAAAAACTCACCACACAAATTTATTTTTGGTTTTGATCATACTTTGACATTTTTCAATTGAATTAGGGTTCTTAAACTTGAATATTTTAACCCTAACTTCAAAAATTCATAACTTTTGAACCAAAGTGAGTTTGTGAATGATTCTTTTTTCATTGTGCTATGCATGGTTTCAAGCATCTAAAAACATTTTTGTTTCATTTTTATAATGCATTTCCAATTTGTTTGGAATTTTACCTTTAGGATCACCCTTAAAACCCTAGAAGCTTAGAAAAATCATAAGTCTTTCTAGGTTAAGCTTCTGACCTCCCCCTTTGGATGGTAACTTAGTATAGGTTTAGAGTTCCTTTGAGTTCATTTTCAATTTTTTATCTTATGGTTTTCTTCTATTTTTGAATTGTGCATCTCACATCTTCATATAACCCTAATTTTGCATCTCATTTGCATCCATCTTGTATAAGCTTGAATACATGAACTTGCCATGATATTTTATGCATCCACATGACATATAAGACATCCTAGGACACATTAAAATTGTGTTTGATCATTGCATCACCCATTTGCCATGTTATTCTTTCATTACATTCCATATGCATTCATGCACTTTCATGCTTCCTTTATGCTTCATTTGCATTCCCATCCTTTGTATGATCATATTCACCTCATGACATACATTTATATCATCTCTTTGCATCATTATCATCATGAAAATGCTTCTGGTTTTGGTTTCCATCTTTGCATTTCATTTCATTCTCATTTCATTTCATTTCTTTTGCTAACTTTTTAGGTGGTAAGTGTTTGAGAAGTGAATTTGCCTTCACTTCTCACAATCTCTTCTCATCTCTCTTATGCATCATTGCTGCATTTAATCTTAGTATTAGAGTGAGCTTGCTCATTCATATTCCCTCCTCACTTTATTTCTTCAAGCAACTTATCTTCTTAAGTGAAGTAAGTTGTCTTGCTTCTTTCTGCTTCCCCTCCTTCCATCCTGCTTCTTCCTTGGTGGCTTTTCCTTAAAGATCTCTTGCAAGCCTCATAAACCCTAGGAATACCCAAGCATGATAACAATTAGGGTTTGATTAGTCCCCCATTTAGTTTTACCTTTGTGTCATCTTGTGTGTCTTCCTTTCTCATCTCATAATCAAGGACTAAACCCTTAAGGTTTTAAGACTTTGTGATTAGGGTTATGCCTGCATCCTTCTATTAGGATGGAGTGTATAACTTTAATCCTAAGACTTAAACCCTTAATGTGTTTAAATCCTTTAATCAATCCATCTTAATAATCACTAAGACATCAAGCTTGTAACTTGGGCCTTGCATCAGGGTTCTAATTCTTCCTGAATTGGTTAAGAAGGACAAACCCTAGTATTAATGGACAAGTCCCCCTCAAGTTGTCTTACAAACCATAAAATCCATTTCTTAATCTCACCATTAACTAAAATCCACTTTAATAAAGGTCTTGTTTTGTCATGAGGTTAATCCCTAATCATGGATTAAGTTGAGGAGCTTTCCTCAGCTTAAATGTTCTCATTTATCATCCTTCTATTAGGATGGTGTAATGGGTCCATTAAATCCTTGATTATGGCTTAAACTCATTACTTAACACTAAAAAAAAACTCCAAAAAACATCTAAATAAATGCAAGTAGGTTAATGATCTTAATCCTACATCATGGTGATTAAGTGTGAGGTGCTTACTTCATACTTAAGGTATCCTCATTACCCTTAATCAGAGGGAGGATGTGATGAGTTTACTAACCCTTGGTTTAGGCTTAAGCTCATTTTCTTATGACAAACTCCAAAAAGCAATAAAAGATTGAAAATACCAAAACAAACAATAACCGTCTCCTTCGGGATTCTTTTCTCACCTCATTCACTCACGAACGAGAACTCGCTTCTTCCGTCTAATGCAAGACAGTTTGCACCTGAGCCAGACAGGTCATACACTTGAGCATAGACAAATAAGCAGTTCACAAGTCAATTTATCTTTCAGTCTCTTTGAGTCGAACTACGGTGTTCTGACTTCCTCATTGCACGAGAGGATACGTAGGCATAACTTAACTGTTATCGAACAAAAGTCTCTGTATATTCCCCTCTTCCAGCATTATTCTTTAAACCTCATTCTTGAACATTTTCACTTCACTTTCCAACACTGACACTTGTATATTTCTCTTTCCAGCTTTTGCACACAGAATAACACTGACACTACCCCTTTAAACACAAACTTTCAAGCGTGGATCCCGTCGAGTACGACGGACAATCTGGGTGCTAATACCTTCCCAGGTTGTAACCAACCCCTTTCTCAGTTTCTCTGATTCGCAACCGTCTTATCCATCTTTTCTTAGGTCTATGCAGCATTACCTTTCCTTCGGGATAAAAATGCCTAGCTGGCGACTCTTTTCAGTTCATCTTCATGTTCTCTTTCGCCAATCGTTCGCGTATGTACCCTATCTGACCCAATGTCATTTGGTGGGAGCGACAAAGTCAAGAATAAAAATTCAAAAAAAATCAAAAGAGGATTCAAAAATTCCACAACCTTGCACAAGTGATCTTCAACCATACCATAACAACATGCCAAAAGGAGGGGGAAAGAATCAGAATCCAAACAAGTCAAATGGGAGGTCAAACATGGATTAGGGTTAGATGACTTCACTCACAAGTTAAGGACCAAAATCAATTAACCAAGATTCTAAAAATCAGAACAAAAATCAACTATAAACTACACTCCATCATGTATCCAAAGCAAAAAGAACCATCCAAAAATTCAAAATAATGACTAAAATAGAAAATGGACAAGTCAGCATGTTTCAAAATGAGATAATAATGAATTAATTAAAAGAGAGAATTAATTTTTGCGTGTAAAATAAAAATAAATTGAAAATAAAAATATCAAAAATTAGAGAAAACTCAAACAATCATTCATGAATTATTTTAGAATTATTTGAAACTTAAAACTATTTTTAAGAATTAAAAACCAAAATGAAATTAAAATGAAAACAAAAAGAAATAAAAATAAATGAGAAGAGCAAAGGGGTGCAATCAGCAAGGTTTCCAGTTCAATTTCAATGGGCTTGTACGCATGGGGGTGGGAACAGCAATCCAGGCCCAGTCAAAAGTCAGCGCAGCTCACAATATTGTTGTGGATATTCAATTAATCAGGAAAAAAACAAAGGCCAATAGATCAAGTGGACGCGTGAGATAGGTTAGCTCATTAAACCTAGTAAACACATTGATTGGTCAGGGGTGAGGGAACATATTATTTATGCTGAGGTGAGAGACACAAGAATTAATTCAGACAAATATAAAACACGTGAGAGGGAGGTTGGTTCATTTATGTGGTGGCAACATGAGGGACGTCCAGATCCAGGATCCAAGGGCTGTGGAGTTGTCTTCTTCATTCAAACTCTGGTGAGCTTATTTCCAGAATCCGGTGACCAGAGCTAGGGCTCTGGCACCGGAAAACACAGACCAAGAACAAATCATAATATAAATAACTCAAACACTCCATATTAGACAATTAGGGCACGCTGAATCCAAATATGGCATTCAAATTCATGATGGATCACTGAATCAAACAGATCGAAGCAAAACAGATATAACCTTAAAACTTCAAATCATCAATACAACTTCAATTCTCAAGCATTTTCAAAATCAAACATCACAGAATCATCAGCATACTTCACAGATCATAATGCATACATCAAAAACAAGTTTCAGATCCATGGATTCAGAAGATTACCTGAACTTGCAGAGCACGAAATAGGTCAAGACAAGCCTCTAAACACTGCAGATCTACCTCTTCTAACCTCTCCTTACAAAATAAATGAAAGAGAGAGCTTGAATTGCTCTGGATCTTGAAGTTGGAGATCAACTGTACTTGAATGGCACCACTTGAAATCTTGAGCTTCAACTTAAACCAATGGTGGATTAATGATCCTTAAGCCTCAAGGATTCAGAATATGTGATTTGTTTCTGAAGAGACTGAGAGAATAAGGAGATTCGAAAGAAAATGCTCTTGGTGCAACAACTTTGGAATGATGAAATGTGATGGATCTGGCCTCAAATGAAACCCTAGTTTTCTTTTCTATGACCTCAAAATGCAATGCTGAAAGGATGAGAGCAAGAGCACGTGAGATGAGAGTGTGAGAGTGAAATTGCAAGATTGGCAAAATTCTTGTGATGAGGTGCTTGGCTCGTGCATCCCTCTCACTTCTTGCACATTTGTGATCAATATCTCACCCTTGATTCAAAACATAAATTATTCTGGCCCTTGGATGTGGGGATCATGCTTTTCTCATGATCATGCATGTTTTGCACCTCATGAAATATTGTTCTTCTCATGCACGAATTTGACACTATTTTTGGAGCAAAATGGACTCTTGGCATTGCTTTGTAAGTTTTTAACCTCACTTGGCTCATTACATAACTCAAAAATTAATTTCATGAAGTTTTGCACTTATGGAAGTCTTAGAATTCATGCCATGCCCTCAAAATCTTGAAATTTTCGAAGGGCCTATCTCCCTAACCATGAGGGCTATGAAAATGATCTTGTACTTTTTAAAAATGGGAGACTTTAATCTTCAACTTTCATGTTTGGTTGTGGTTCATTTGAAGCTTTTTTCACCAAGTTATGCTTACTTGAAAATTAGGGCAAAATGTTACTAAAAATGGAAATTTTCATGACCAAACATATGCCAATTTTGCAAAACACCCCAAAACCTCATGATTCTTGATATTTGATCTTTCCAAACCTCTTCTAAGGTTATAAGAACATCCCATGGCTATAAAACTAGGGTTGGACCCTTTGAAATCTCACAGTTGACCAATTTCTTCCTTTTCAAGCAACTGAAGAAATACTTGACTTCCACAAAGAATTTTCTCACCAAATTTCATCCCTAGGATCCTCTTAACATATGAGAGAATTTGCCCAAATGAAATGGCCAAAGTCACAAGGTTTTCATGCTTGAAACTCAAACCCTAATTTGGGATCACTATGTAGGAGCTTTGCCCTAGCTTGAATTCCCTGATGATCTTCCAACTTTCTGAGCTTTTGTAAATGATCTTGAACTTGTGAAATCAATGTAGACTCCTCATAAAACTTGAGAAAATCCATTGGGCCCCTTGTCATAGCTTGTGATGCCTCAAAACCCTCCACAGATGATCATATGCCTAATGCTAGGTCATGAGAAATGTTATGCCTCATCTTTCCATGCTAAGATGCCAAGAACATGATATGCTTATGATGAATATGATATGATATGATGCTTAAAAAAGAAGAGGGAAAATTTGGGGTGTTACAGCTGCCCCTATTCAAACAACTGTTAATCTGAAAAGGACGGTAGCACGGGCTATCGACCGTTCAAGATAAACTGTGGTTGAATACCAAGAAAACCTGAAATTTGCACTCTGATGAAGAATGCAAGAACTGGGAAATAAACCCAACCAAATGACGCTTTGGTGACTGAAGTGGAGAGAAAACAGACGAGCTCCTTCCAAATTGAAACTATTATCAGAATACTTTGACAGACGAGTCTTCTTTGAACCATCCTGTTACGCCAGGAACTGGACATATGAGCCCTCACATACTTTGCAAAATATATAACTTGAGACGGACAAATCTCCTTTGGATAAACCTGTTACGCCAGGACCGGTGATGCACTTGAGTCTGTGGGATAGACAAGCATAATCAGGATAAACGAATCCTCTTCATATATTATCCGTGGATATATGGTTTAAGACAGACGAGCCTTCTTCGAGCGAACCTGTTACGCTAGGTGCAACAATAATAAGTGTTACTTGAGATAGACGAGCCTCCTTCGGACAATCCTGTTACGCCAGGACCGGTAACCATTTTGACATTTATTCCCACAGTCTGGACTTCAAACCTCTTCAATACAGACGAGTATTGGATGACCATCAAGAGAAACACAGACAAGTGCCATAAGTCAATGATACAAACGAATATCAGATGATGATCTAAGAAACACAGACGAGCGCTTCAGGCGATGATACAGACGAATATCATCCACTAGTACAGACGAATACCAGGAATCCAACACAGACGAGCATTTAGAGTAGCAATACAGACGGGTGTAAGGGAGGATACAAACGAGTATCCAAACAATGCAGACGAGCTTCAAACAGATAACAAACACAAACGAGTGATGGGGAAAGCAGACGAGCAACAACAAATATTACATATCAAACACAGACGAGTGTTGGAAAGTGCAGACGAGCAACAACAATTATCAAACACAGACGAATATTGGGAAGTGCAGACGAGCAACAGCAAATATCAAACACAGACGAGTTTTGAGAAATGCAGACGAGCGGCAATAAGGTATGAACACAAACGAGTGCTGGAGATGCTTCCTCAAATATCCTTTGCTTGGGGAGAAAAAGTTTTGACAGTTAAACTTTGTGGGGAATGGGCCTCCCACTGCCTGTTAGGCATACCATACTGGGGAAAATAAACTGCTTGGGGGATCCCACCTGCCATAACTTAGCTGGGGAAAATTATGCTTGAGAGAATGTGACGCCATCCTGCAAAACCTGTACCAACAGAAAACACATATGTGCCCCGGGGACTTGCATGGTATGATCTGTTCATCCATCATCACCCGACTCTCAAAGAGGATTTCAAATGTTTCCCTGCATTGTCATTTTTCTTTCAAATTATCACCATGTTTTAAATGCAATGCTATTTTTGCCAAAAATTCAGGACATTTTGCAAACAAAAATAAACACAACACAACTTTTTGACTGAATATTCTTTTATTGACAGGCCCCTGAATAGGCAAAGTTTTTACATCAGGAAGCAACCACTTGGAAAGAGGTGACTACCATAAAATTGAGAAAATAAACTATCCTAATGGCAATGGGCATGACATCCCAATGAGTTCCCTTTCTGCTATGACCAACATGTCTTCAAAACTCTCCATTCTTGCCTTTGCTTTCTGAGAAGATGAGGGGACTGATTCCTATCCTTTTGATATTGTCAAGCTGTACGAAACAATGATTTGGTTCAAATTACTCGGATCGTAGTTGTTCGCCTATTCCCTTGTTTTGTGTGGATCGCCCTTTCGGGTTTTCAATCCAACGGGATACCCTTTTTTGCCTGAGCTGTCCGATGTGGCTTTTCAGCTCAGCGGGTGTACATTTTTTTTCTTGTTTTCCCTAACTTATGCCCGAGCTTTTTATTCTGTTTTTAGCTCGCCGGGATGCCCCTTTCTTGCCTGGACTTTAATTCTGTTTTTGTGTCCAGCGGGTCTTTTTATGTGAAGTATTTTTTAACTGCGTCTGAGTTAATAGGGGATTGGAAGTCTTCTCCATCCATAGTGATGAGCATCAGTGCTCCGCCTGAGAAAACCTTCTTCACTATGAATGGTCCTTCGTAGTTTGGGGTCCACTTGCCCCTGTGATCTGAACCTGGAGGAACAATCCTCTTGAGCACAAGCTCTCCTACTTGATACTCCCGAGTTCGTACTCGTTGGTCGAATGCTCGCTCCATTCTTGTCTGATAAAGCTGACCATGACAGATAGCCGCTAATCTCTTTCCTCAATTAGACATAGCTGATTGTATCGAGCACGCACCCATTCAGCCTCATCAAGCTTCACATCCATCATCACACACAATGAAGGAATTTCTACCTCAACAGGAAAGACTGCTTCCATACCATATACCAATGAGAAAGGAGTTGCCCCAGTTGACGTCCTGACTGACGTTCGGTACCCATGCAACGCAAATGGTAACATCTCATGCAAATCTTTGTAAGTGACAACCATTTTTTGCACAATCTTCTTGATATTCGTATTTGCCGCCTCTACCGCACCATTCATCTTTGGTCGGTAAGGAGAAGAATTGTGATGTTGGATCTTGAAGTCTCGACATAATTCTAAAATCATCTTATTGTTCAAGTTAGAACCATTGTCAGTAATGATTCTTTCGGGAACTCCATATCTGCAAATAATGTCTCTTTTTAGAAATCTGGTTACCACTTGACGAGTGACATTGGCATAAGATGCTGCTTCAACCCACTTAGTGAAGTAATCGATCGCGACCAGGATGAAGCGATGACCATTTGAAGCAGTAGGCTCTATTTTCCCGATCATGTCAATGCCCCACATAGAAAAGGGCCAAGGAGATGACATGACGTTGAGCGGGCTTGGAGGAACATGCACCTTGTCTGCATAAATCTGGCACTTGCGGGCGTATGAACAACAGTCTGCATCCATTGTCATCCAATAATACCCCGATCTCAACAACTTCTTAGCTATAGCATGCCCTCCTGCATGAGTACCGAAGGATCCCTCATGGACTTCCTGCATTAACAGGCTTGCTTCGTGTCTATCCACGCACCTGAGCAAGACCATGTCAAAGTTCCTCTTATACAAAACCCCGTCTGTATTCAAGAAGAAACTAGCAGCAAGTCGCCTTAAGGTCTTCTTGTCATTGGATGATGCCCCAGCTAGGTATTCTTGCTTTTCCAGGAAGAGCTTGATATCAAAGTACCAAGGTTTCTCATCAGACACTGAGTCTACAGAGAAAGCATGAGTTGGTGCGTCAAGCCTAGAAAGGTCAATCCTGGGCACATAGTTCCAACACAAGACTTTGATAGACGAAGAAAGAGTAGCCAATGCATCGGCAAATTGATTCTCATCACGTGGTATGTATTGCAGCTTAACTGTTGTGAAGAACGTCAACAGTTTTTTGGCATAATCCCTGTATGGAATTAGGTGTTCTTGATGCGTATACCACTTGCCGGTAATCTGATTGATAACAAGGGCCGAATCTCCAAATAAATCGAGGGTCTTAATCCGAAGATTAATAGCCTCCTCTATTCCCATTATGCACGCCTCGTATTCCGCTTCATTGTTGGTGCAGCCAAAAGTAATTCTGGCAGCTAAAGGAAAGTGAACACCTTCAGGAGTAATAAGAACAACACCAACTCCACGTCCATTGATATTAACTTCCCCATCAAACATCAACTTCCATTTGGATTCAGGGTCTGGCCCCTCCTCCGGAAGTGGTTCCTCGCAATCGTTTGCTTTGAGGTACATGATGTCCTCATCAGGGAAATCAAACTTCACTGGCTGATAGTCATCTTCAAGAGGTTGATGTGCAAGATAATCTGACAATACACTTCCCTTGATGGCTTTCTGAGAAGTATATTTTATATCATACTCTATTAAGATCATTTTCCACCTAGCAACCCTTCCGGTTAACGCTGGTTTCTCAAAGATATACTTGACAGGATCCATTTTTGAGATTAACAGTGTGGTATGGGTCAACATGTACTGTCTCAGTCGGTGAGCAGCCCATACCAAAGCGCATCAAGTTTTCTCGAGCAGTGAGTAACGGGATTCGCAGTCGGTAAAATTTTTGCTAAGGTAATAAATAGCGTACTCTTTTCGACCAGACTCGTCATGTTGGCCTAGAACACACCCCATTGACCCTTCTAGCACAGTCAAGTACATGATAAGCGGCCGTCCTGGAACTGGAGGCATTAGAATCGAAGGTGTCTGCAAATATTCTTTTATCTTATCGAAGGCTCTTTGGCAGTCCTCATTCCACCTGACCGTTTGCTCTCTTCTTAGCAATTTGAATATTGGTTCGCACGTGACAGTTAGATGAGATATGAACCGTGAAATGTAGTTCAACCTCCCTAAAAACCCGCGCACTTCTTTTTCTGTTTTCGGTGCAGGCATATCTTGTATTGCTTTTACTTTTGCAGGATCTACCTCGATTCCTTTCTGACTAACAATGAAACCCAGCCGTTTTCCAGAACGCACTCCGAAAGTGCACTTGTTTGGATTCAACCTCAGCTTATACTTTATCAGTCTATCAAACAGCTTCTTGAGGTTGACCAGATGCTCTTCTTCATCTCGGGACTTAGCAATCATATCATCCACATAGCATTCTATCTCTTTGTGTATCATGTCGTGGAACAATGTGACCATAGCCCGCTGATATGTTGCCCGGCGTTCTTCAAACCAAAGGGCATAACCTTGTAGCAGAATGTACCCCACGGGGTAATGAATGTTGTTTTCTCCATGTCTTTTGGTGCCATCTTGATCTGATTATATCCGGAGAAGCCATCCATGAAGGAAAATACCGAGAATTGAGCAGTGTTATCTACCAACACATCGATGTGAGGTAGCGGAAAGTCATCTTTTGGGCTCGCTCTGTTTAGATCCCGGTAATCAACACACATCCGAACCTTGCCATCCTTCTTTGGTACAGGCACAATGTTAGCTACCCAAGGTGGGTAACTAGTTACGGCAAGGAATCCGGCATCCCATTGCTTCTGAACTTCCTCCTTGATCTTCATTGCCATGTCAGGAAGAGTTCTTCTCAACTTTTGTTTCACAGGATGACATTCTTCTCTCAATGGTAGCCTATGCACAACAATGTTGGTATCCAGCCCTGGCATATCTTGATACGACTAGGCGAAGATATCCACATATTCACGCAGCATACCAATCAACTCTTTCTTTACCTCAGCCTGCAGACTGGCCCCAATCTTGATCTCTTTCTTCTCATCTTCCGTGCCGATGTTGACGATCTCAATTTCTTCCTGATGAGGCTGAATAACTCGTTCCTCTTGTTTCAACAATCTGACCAATTCTTCAGGGAGTTCACAGTCTTCCTCAACCCCTTCATCAGCTTGGTAGATAGGATTGTCAAAGTCATGTGTGGTCATAGCAGGAATGTTATCAATAGAATCCGGATGATCAACACTGCACAGATGATGTGCTTATTTCAGAATCTGTTTATCTTTCAAAAGAGACGCAAACACAAAAACAAAAAGGAAAAACACATTGCCATTTTTTTTATTTTTGTGAAAACTTTAAAACGAAAGAAAGAGAACACAGTTTGCTTGAAAACGTCCTTTATTTCATGGTAAAATAAGTGCATAACAAACATGGTGGCCCATACAATGGATCCTTGCACCTTGGGCAGAGTGCAGGATTGACAATGTAGAATGATAAGAAAAGGAAACAAATAAATTACTCTGATTTCCAGGTAACTTGGACGATGTCTTCAGCAGACCAGTTCGTCAGCTCCTCTCCAGGTGCACACGGATGAATCCAGTTGTCCCAGTCACCATCACTGTCTCCCTCTTCACTAGTTGCACAGATATGGTTGCGGTTGAGCATCCCATCGCTTGTGAAAGTAATAGCTTTACCACTTGGATACCAATTAGACCCACTAGGCTGATAACCCAAACCAAACTTGTCGTCCTTCTTCTCTAATTCCAACAATTTACCCCAGCCTTGGGCGCTTCCTGACTGAACCACTTCCTTCGCCTGCTTGTAGGAATGAATGGAGGCACCTTCTTTCTCATTGCTTCTCTCTACTGGAGTCAAAATGCTGACATTAACTGCTTCGAAGGCCTGACACAGCGTCTCGTGGATCTCTCCGTCCATCTCCACATATTTGAAAGTTGATAAGTGGCTCACAAAGATATCTTCCTCTCTGCACACAGTGATTACTTGGCCATCAACCACGTACTTTAGCTTTTGATGCAGAGTGGAAGTTACTGCTCCGGCAGCATGAATCCATGGACGTCCCAACAAGAAACTGTATGCAGGCTGAATGTCCATGACGTAGAAGGTGCTTTTGAATACTTGAGACCCTATTTTCACAGGTAACTCAACTTCTCCGAACACTGACCTTCTGGACCCATCAAAAGCTTTAACTATCAAATCACTGGGTCTTAAGACGATACCATCAACATTCAGCTTCATCAATGCTTTCTTCGGGAGTACATTAAGAGACGAGCCTGTGTCAACCAGGACATGAGACAAAACAGCACCCTTACACTCCATAGTAATATGCAGTGCTTTGTTGTGGTTACGGCCCTCTGACGTAAGGTCTCTATCTGTAAAGCCTAACCCGTGGCTTGCATTCACACTGCCCACTATAGCTTCCAGTTGATTAACAGTTATCTCTTGATGAACGTATGCCATCTGCAACACTTTCAGCAAGGGTTCTCTATGTGCTGGAGAACACATCAGCAAAGACAGAATTAATATTTTGGACGGCGTCTGGTTCAACTGTTCGACCACCTTATAATCACTCTTTTTAATTATTCGCATAAATTCCTCCACTTCCTTCAGTTGTTGTTTGCTTTCCTTTAGCCTTTGCCACAGCCTCGACTTCAGAATCTCCTCTCAGAACTGGGGGAGCAAATAGACGACCATTTCTCGTAAAACCTCCAACCCCTCCGACATTCACTACAGTCGGGTCAATAGCTACTGACTTACTCTCCACTTTTTGTCCTTCCACGTACACATCTGAGCCGTAATGCCATGGGATGGCTTTATCATCTGTATAAGGAACAGGCCCAGGAACAGTGATAGTCACAGGACTGACTTCAGGAGCATAAATAGTCACATGTTCTCTTCTAACAGGCATCTCAGCTGGATCATAAAAGATGGTTATAGTGGACAAATCATCAACTTCATTATCAACTTTATCAAACTATAATGACCCTTCTTCAATCAGATTCTGCAACCCTACCTTCAGGTCTTCACAACCGTTCACTGAATTCACACACTTTTCACAATCAGAACTGCATCCCGGAAACACTTGTCCTTTTAACAGCCTCTCTTTCACTACCAACAGCGGAGTCTTCACTTCTTCTATACTCATAATCAAACTTAACTTCTCACCACCCTCAACAACATTTATTCTAGCCCCTCCGTGGTTCGGAATAGGGTTTGAAGTAATATTGGGTGGTGGTGCAAAGTTAATCGCCTTGGAGTCAATCAGATCTTGAACCTTGTGATGCAGTGCCCTGCACTTCTCAGTCGAATGCGCGGGTGCCCCTGAATGGAAAACGCATCTAGCATTTGCATCGTACCCCACTGGAAGCTCTCCAGGTGGTGGTGGTGCCAGTGTTCTCAGTTGTATCAAGTTCAGGTCTAGCAATCTCTGCAGCAATGCAATATATGTCATGGGAATTGCTTCAAGCACCCTATTAGCCGGAAGAGCTTGTCTTGGCTGATAAGGTCTTTGTTGATAGTTGTTACGTTGTGGCTGTTGTTGCTGTTGTTGAGGTTGAGTCTGTACCTGCTGCACAGGACTAGAAGGGATAGTGACAGCTGCCACTTGCTCATATGATCTTCTATATCCTCGGCCCCGTCCTCGGCCAAACACAGCATTGGTTTCACCTTCCCTCCTTCTCGGGGGTCCGCTGAAAGCTTTTCTTACTCCATTCAAGTTGCTTGCACTGGTATCCTGAATCTTTCCCATCTTTAACAGAGTCTCGACCCTCTCTCCAGCTATTATTATATCATTGAACTTGGTAGCCGAACAAGACGCCAATCGTTCGATCAACACCCCTTGCAACGTCCCCATGAACATATAAGCCATCTCATTCTCTAGCAATGGTGGTTGCACTCTAGCAGCAAGCTGACACCACCTTTGAGCATACTCTTTAAACCCCTCCTTAGCAGTTTGAGACATGTTTTGCAGTTGATTGCGATTTGGAGCCATGTCCAAATTGTACTGGTATTGCTTCACGAAAGCCTCTGCCAAGTCCTTCCAGCTCTTAATGTTGACTCTGCTTAGCTTCATATACCATTGCAAGGAGGCCCCAACCAGGCTGTCCTGGAAATAGTACATCCATAGCTTTTCATCATCAGTATGGGCAACAATCCTTCCTACAAAGGACTGGAGGTGAGTCTTTGGACACGTTGTGCCGTTGTACTTCTCGAAAGTCGGGACCTTGAACTTGTAAGGGATTCTAACCCCTGGAACCAAGCCTAAGTCAGTAATGTCGAACCCCAAGGAGTTCTGAGATTTAATAGCCCTGATCTGTTCAGCCATTTCTTCAAATTTCCTGTTCATTTCAGCCCCTTGGCCTTCAGTTTTGTCCAGCAGAGTGAACTGTTCATCTTGACCTTCCATCTGTACATTGTTTAGTCCATCATTGATAATGGTAACCCCTGGCTGTGCTACAGGGATTTCAACTTGACGGGCGCCCGCACCGTTACGATTACCTCCATCAACAGTACCGTTGTTCCTGGCTTGACTATTCTCGACCAACTCACGCAGACGTTCCTGATTCTGACCCATTCCTGCCATAAGGGTCATAAAATTGTCCATCCTCAATCTCAAGTCAGCTAAATCAGCCTGCATTTGATCCATGCCTCTTTCTCTGTTGACTCTTGTGGGATATCTGTGTATGATCGGCTGTTCTCGAACCTTTCTGGGAGCTATAGTGCCTGAAACAACATAAACGTTAGAAACTGAAGCACTACCTGCAAAACAAACAAACACGTTATATGCATGCAATGTAACTGCTCATGTTTCCAAGTTTTAAGCATTTATATGCCCCAGTTCTGGTCCTTGCTCCAGACAGCCACTTTGAGTATTAACTTTCAGACTTTCTCTTTGAAGAGTATTCAGATATTAGCAGTATCAGACAATCAAGCCTTGCATATTCAGAAATGATAATTTTCATATTAACACTGTATATCATGGACAACCCACTGCCGGTCAAAAGTTAGAGCACCAACAAAAATTCCCCGAAGGGTTACAAGTCAATACAAAAGACAAAAGAATAAAGCAAAACTCCTACAACAAGTCTGTAGGTAGTCTGAATAAAAAATAAAAACTAAATTGAAGACCCAGGCTCTTCTGCAGCCACCTCTGCTCTGTTCTTCTTCACACCTGCTCTCATCTTGAGCTCCTCAATCTCTTTCAGTGCCTCCTCCAAGGCTATCTGGCTTTGTGCCAACTGCTGAGTCTTTTCCCTTCGTATGTTGTGGACTTGCTCCACCTCTTCCTTCTTGAAGGCCATTTGCACCTCGAAAAACTCTTACTTTTCTTTAAACTTCTTTTGCTCTTCCTCCCTTTGGCCTTGCAACCAAACAATGGACTGGCGAGCTTCCTTGAGAGTCTTCAAAGTCTTTTTGCGTTCCGCTTCTCTTTTTGCCTCCATCAGACCCAATCTTTGAAAGTGAGCTTCCCTTCCAGCAAAATCTTTCTCTTTAGCTTCCAAGGAGGCTTGCATCTTCTGCAGCTTTCCCTCTGCTTCATTTTTGGCCCGGTTGGCAAGATGGTACAGGTTAACCATTTCAGCATTCTCCACTCGAACTTCATGCAGCTGAGCTTCCAATTTCTTATACTCTTCAAGGGAGACAGTACTCTGACATGGCACTTCTTTTGGATAAAGTGGAGCTTCTACTGAGAAGGGAATGAGCACTTCTTCTACATGTTTTTGCAACCATGTAGCAAAAGGAGGATACGTCTTGGGATCTACTCTGCCAAAGTTTTTCTTACCCTTCCTCATCCTGTGAGCCCAAGCCTGAGATGCTTGCATAACTAATTATTTGTTTCCCTCCACAGGAAAATACAAAGCCTCAGCAAATTCTTCCATCTGTGGTGGATCTCTCAAAGGATAACCAAATTGCTTCCTAGCTAATGTTGGATGATAACTGATCACACCCTTCCTTCCTAGCAAAGGTACTCCAGTAAATCTTCCACAACTGACCAGCAGCTCTTTTCCCAGCAGATCTCTGTCATATCCCCAAGCTATATCCTCAGCAGTTAGCCCCATCAGCCTTCTATACCATCTCCACTCATCTCTCATCTCCTTGAAAGCACCTGATTTTGGCAATTGTCTGGCAAACCACTCAGCAAACAATGAAGCACAACAGCCCACTGGTCCACCTCTACCTTTCTCATTCCGGTAATGAACATTGTAGTAGAGATCTCCCAATAGAGTTGGCACAGGATTGCCTTTAGCAAAGATAAAGATCACTTCCAAGCTCACAAATTCTTTCTCTCCCGGGAACAAGCTAGACCCATACACCATCAAAGCCAGCACAACACCAAAATCCCCTCATTTACCTTCTTTGGCATATCCCTCATCCTCTGGTATCAGCACACTCCAAGGGAGTCCTCTGCCTTCACTGTCCTTCAGAGCCTTCTTGACTTTAGCAGCTGGTAAACAACATACTTTGGCTATGTCTTCTTCCTTAAGCACCACCTCAGACCCATAAAAAGGCAAGGTATCCCTGACTGGAACACCCAACATGCTGGAAATATCCTCCAAAGTAGGAGCCAAGATGTAATCTGGAAACACGAAACACCGCAGCAGGGGATCATAAAACTGAAGCAAGGTATGCAAACTGTCCTTCTGGTCAGCAGTGGGTTTGTCCACATACTTCAATATCTGGCCATACCTTTTCCTGAAATTTCCCAAGACTTGGTCATTCATCAAACCTGCTAATTTCTGGACACTCCTGACTTCAGGTTGAAGAAAAGTATAGTGAACATTCTTTTTCCATGTAATTCTTTTGACTTCTTCCATCTGGAGATAAGATTACCAGAATTGGGAGCTGACTATGATCAATAACCTGAAAAATGGAAACATAAACAGTTAGTGCAAGAATGATGCAATGCAAATGCAATGCAGGCATATGATCAATCTGGGACCATCTGGATACTGGACACTGAACATAAGGACCCTCTGATCAACTGTAAACCAAGATCCTCTGAGTCACAACCCTCTGATCGAAATTCTCAGAACAATAATACCAAGAAAACCAGAACACCAGAACCATAGGACCAAATCTCAACAAGGACCACTAATAATGAGGGTATGTAGAGGCCAAGGGTTCCTGCAAACCTGTAAACCCCTCCCAATCTCACTGGTATGCTCCGGGTCAAACATCACGGACTCTTAAAGCCGAATAGCAATAATACTTTCACCATTTCCGAGAAATGGCTCATGACCAGATCAGGGAATCGGTTTGGCATTATATACTACGCAGGGAGGCCTCAGCTGAGTCCGGGAAAACAAGGTCATCCTATGTGAGTCCCAGGTGGGCCCTCGGATGCGAATGGGTTTGCCACAAAATGTGGTCTGCCACTGTCATCACTAGAGAGGGATATTTCCATAAGGTTCTCAATGATCGGTCCCCAGCTGCACATAACTGTCAAGGTTATGAAATGAGAGAGGAAGATCCCCAAATCAAGATATTTCCATGACGGTCGTAAATCTGGGCGTGGAACTCACTACTACCCCCATGACAAGATCTCACGAGGCCAAAGTGGAACCACTCTAAGTCCTAAGATGCACTCGAGCCGTGGTAATGAGCTCATCTCTCAGAAACAGTATCACCAAAACCCACCAAACAGAAGATCCAGTCCAGACAGTCCAGTAATAATATGATGCAAAAAATAAATACTGAAAACTGTAAATAAAGCTGTAAATAAACTGTAAATAAACAACAGTAAAAATACAACACACAACAGTAAACAATCAACACCCAAAGAAACAGAAACATGCAAGCGCTAGGAGAGACTCTCAGGGGAACCAGATATACTCTGGTTAGGATATCCCCAGTAGAGTCGCCAACTGTCGCTCCCCGGATTTCCATCCTGGTATAAACGCGAAAGTGGCGCAGAAAGAGGTAGAGTCGCCAGCCAGACATTTTTATCCCGAAGGAACAGGAATGGTAATGTTGCACAAACCAGAAGAAAAGAAAAGGAAGGACACGGGTCCTGCGAACCAAAGAGACTGAGTTCGGGAGTCGGTTACGACCTGGGGAAGGTATTAGCACCCCAGATCGTCCGCTGTACCCGACGGGATCCACGCTTGCAAAGAAACTGTTTCAAAGGGTGAAGAAAAGAAAGTTGCTGCAAAAGAAAAGGAACTGAACTAGATAAAAGAAAAGAAAAGGGAATTGAAAAAGAAATGAAAAGGAAAAATGTAGGGAAAATAAAGATTGTGCTCGAACGGGCCCTACCCCGCTGCCTACGTACCTCATCTGGACAATGAGGATCAGAGACACAGTAGTTCCCCTAACTAGGGGTGGAAAAGATTGCTTGTGTCTTAAGGCTTGAACTGCCTATGTCAATGCTCAGGTGTTGCAGGCTCGGATGACAAGCGCGTTACCGTCTTGCAAAATGACAAGTAGGAGCAAGTTCGCGTACGGAGCGAAGGAGATGAGAAAAGAATTCCCAAAGGAAAGACGCTTATTGTTTGTTTGTGTTTTTTATGAAGCTTTTTATGATTGTGTCACAAGGAAGTGAACTCAAGCTCTTTTCCATGGAATGTGCACTTGTCACTACATTCCAAGATGGAATAATAGAACAAGCACACTCAAGTAAGGAGAAGATCCCCAAACCTTGAATCCAGAGATTAGGGCCTAAGCTCACTAACTCATTAACTTATTAAGTGTTTTTGGTATTTTCAATGAAGAAATGTGTTTTATGATTTTCTAGGTGAAGATGATATCTTGATAAGACTTGTACATCACATGACAGGCTTGTACTATCCCAAGATGGGAAGACTCCAAGTGTCTCATGGGATAAGGCTATTGCTCAAGGTATCACTTCAAACTTTATTAAGTGTTTTCTTTAGAGTTTTGAGATGAGAAGAGAAACCAAAGGATCACAAAGGTAAAAGTCTAATGGGGGACTATCAATCCTAAGTGTTGTCATGCATGGGAAATCCTAGGTTAGTGAGGTTTACTATCCTAAAGAAGAAAGAAAGAAGAAGAAAGAAGAATAGAAGAAGGGGAAAGTAAGGCCTAAGCCCAACAATCACAAGGTTAGTGAAGGTGCGCAAAACACAAGGAAGGGGGGTTGGAATTGGGTTTTCTGGAATAATTAAAATTAACTTCTAATGACACGTTTAATTTATCCTGGTTCGTTTGAACTCAAACTACGTCCAGTCCACCCGCCAAGGTGATTTTGCCTCTACTGAGGTCTTAATCCACTATTCAATAAGAATACACACAAAGACCTATAGTCAATGTCCTCTTGAGTCTTCTGACTAAACTTAGTCACTCAAGGAAAAGAATAATTATTACAAGAATATAATAAAGACGTAACTTATAATGCTTCTAGAAAAGCAGGTATCACTAAGTGAAAGTTACAATGATAAGCACAAGATGATTTAATTGATTTGCTTGAATATATGAAATGCGTTGTAGTGCGTTACTGATTTCTTCAAATGGAGTCCTTTATATAGTTCTTGATAAAGTAGCCGTTGGAGACATCTTGAATCAAATTAGGATATACTTTAATGCCTTAATTTCTTTCCATAAGTAGAGATACTTGTCTTTGTATATTAAAGAAAATATTCTTTAATTAAAGTCTTTAATAAGGATACCAGCATCTTCTAAGCGGAGATCAGAGATAATAAACAAAAGATGCGCAGCCAATAAATGTGTAATTTAATGCTGGATTCTCCTTTGAGAGTATCTTCTATAATGGTTCTTCTTAGCTCGTATGGTTTACTTAAATAAGATTGTCTTCTACACAAGAATAAATATATTCATTAGAACTTCTAATATGAAAAGCTTTGTTATCATCAAAACACTTAGAGGTTCAGAACTTTAATTGTTCTAACAATCTCCCCCTTTTTGATGATGACAAAACATTTTAATTTAAAGAGAATAGAGTTTAATGAATTTAAGTGAACTCCCTTTGATTAGAAGAAAAACTTCTTTCAGATGTTCTATGATTCTTAGCTCCCCCTGAGTTGATTACTTGACCTGTTTCTTTTCATGATAACAACTCAAATAATTTTATCAGAATATGTAAGAGGCAGATTATGGTAAACTGCTATAAATCAGAATCATTTACGTTTCTCCCCCTTTTTGTCATAATCAAAAATAATCAGAGCAAGAAAAAAATTATAAGACAAAACCAATAGATTGAAAAATTATAAGCAGACGCAAAAACAAAAAAAAACCAGTAGAAGTTCAAGGAGTTATGCAGAAGCAGAAGATAAAATAACAAAACAGCTAATGCAGAAGATAAGCACACAAAATCAGGAGTTCATCTTAGTGACTAAGGTCTCCAACAAAGATTTGATGTTTGATGAAGATTCCACTTGCTTGCTGAGTAATGTCTTCATTTCAGCAGTAGTTTCTTCTTGCTTATCCATACGTTCTTTGACCAGCTGATTTTCCTTCTTCAATTCTTGTAGAGTTTGCAGAACAAAATTAGTAGCCAGAGGTTCTTCAGTTTCTGGAGCAGCTTGAGTATCAGATTCACCATCATTTCCTTCTACAGAAGATACCAAGACCATCTGAAGTGCTGAGAGTTTATCCAGAGGTTCTGACTCTGTCCAGGGCTTGTTATCCAGCAGAAGAGGTTTAGCCTGTTCAACATTTGAGACTACTGCTTGAAGGTACTCACAGAAGTTCTGATGAGCAACATCATAGCAGATGTCCTTAAGTCTTTTGGACTCAGCATTAAACCATTTTCTGAGGGAAGCCCAAAGAAAATCAGACGCAGCTGGGTCTGTAAGCTCTGAGCATGCAGACTTCAGATCTTCTAACTTTAATTTCAATCCTGTTTCAAAAGCTAGAAGTAATGCAGAAATGTCTGTTCTAGTTGGTTTTGGTTTTGGTATGGGTATTGCTCTTTTGTTTGACATGGAGGACAGTTTTTGTAGGGCTTCAAAGTCAATGGTTGTTCTGAGGGGATTTTCATTTTCAGTGTTTTCAGGAGTATCAGGAATGTCTATGACAATGGGTGATTTTGGTGGAGTAGACCTATAAGAGGAAAGTGAGTTTTCTCTAGTGGGAGATATTCTAGGTGGATTTTCAGGAGATGAAAGTGGAACAGTATCTGAGTCTTGAAAATGTTCAAGATCAAGATCTAGGGCATCTTGCAAAGCAGTTTGAGTTTCAGTTGTTGGGGAACGATCAATATCAGATAGTGGAGTATTATCAATGGGTATGTCAAAATCAGAAATATTTTGTGGTTGATGAGTTTCAGTTTCTGGTGGATATAATGATGAGAGGATGGATGCTACTGCAGAAGTTGCAGGAATTTCAGTTTGTATGGGAATAACATTTTGAGGTGGTTCAGAATCAGGAATTTGTTCAGAGGGAATATCAGCAGAAGATGGTTGGCTAGAAGGTAAGGTGC
This sequence comes from Lathyrus aphaca, assembly GCA_963966055.1. Lineage (NCBI taxonomy): Eukaryota > Viridiplantae > Streptophyta > Magnoliopsida > Fabales > Fabaceae > Lathyrus > Lathyrus aphaca. The sequence goes on from OZ014521.1 coordinate 529,166,000, forward strand.
TAGAAGGTAGTTCAGACACTTCTACATTTACAGCTTCTACTACAGTAATGAAATCAGAATTAGAAGCAGAAGATTTACCTGATGTTCTAGATGATTTTGGCATCTTCTGAGAAGGTTCTTCAGCAGTCTTTCTTTTCTTTAGTCTGATAGAGGCAACGTCCGGAGCTTTTTGTTGGAGTTCTAGTGGATTGAATTCAGGTACAGTACCTTGACGCTTGCAGATATCCAGATAGTTGATGACAACATCTGCTGGTGTATCAGAGGAAAAGAGAGGAAAGTCTTCCAATGGGATCCTTCTGGTGCTGATTACTTCTCTAGAATGAAGAGTAGGTTCTTGCTGAATAGATGTGATGAACTTCATCTTTTTCAGGTTCTTAGCATTCAGGGGTTTGCCAACATCTGTTTCTAAAAATTCAGTTTGTTTTAACTCTGCTAGGAAGTCCACTAGCTTGTTTTGGCAAAGTATATCAGAAATAATGCGTCCAAAGGGAATCCAATCCCTTTTGGTCTTCTCACCATCTCTGGTTTCCTTCACACTAGCTCTAAGGTTCTGGAATAGAGTGTGTGCAAGGTTGATTTTCTTCTTTTTGGAAATAAAGTAAAGAAGAAATTGTTGATCCAGGTTGATGTAATCTGGAGAATTTGTAGGTTTCCTGTGACAGATTGTCCCAAGAATAATTTTTGCCCAAATACGGAGAGGAGTCTTTAAGTCTTTGATTTTGTTGGAGGGTTTTCCAGAGGTGAAAATTTCTTTTGCAATCACAGCATTATCAGTTGCTTTGTCCATATCACTGCATTTGATACCATTTCCATCAGCTTCAAGAAGTTTAGCAAGATGGTCTTCAGAGATAACCACCTTTTTACCAAGCACATGAGAGGTAACCTGTGCGTCATTTGAATATGCATAAACCCAGAATTCTTTGACCAGTTTAGGAAAGACTGGTCCCATTAATCTGTCAAAATACTTTTCCTAGCCCTGAGCTTCAACATATGGGAGGAGGTCAAAGCCATTTTCCTTTAAGCTTTCGAAATCCACAAATAACTCACACAGTACTTCCAATTTCTCAGTTGGAGTTGAGAGAGTCTTTTCGGGCTCAACATAGAAAGCATCAGAAAAATCTTTGCATTGAGATGAAGAAGCCATTAGTGACTAAGATGAAATTTGAGGGTTTAGGGTTTATAAAAATTTGAGAAGGAGCAAGAGGAGAGTGAGAAAATTCAGGAAGAGTAAGATGCGGGTAAAATTTGAAAGTGAGAAAGACACTTGATATAAATAGAAAAAATAGAGCATTTAATTAGTTGAAAAATTAGTGGGAAAAATTTAAGTTTAAAAACATAATGATTAAAAACATTAAATGCGCTGACATGGGGTAATGCGTAAACGATTCTGGAACAGTTACCCAAGAGATTTTCTTGCCTTTTTGGTGTCAAACCTAGCCGTATCAGATTCCAGAATCTCAACAGTTATCCTTCTGAGTGAACAGTTGCCAAGGCATGTTCTGTTACTCTTTAGAATTTGGACACGTGTTTTGATTCTGATGGAAGTCCTTAGAGCTTTGTTGACAATTGTTGATTTGAAGATCTGCAAGTCAATACTTTGAACAGAAGTTCTAAGAATGAAACAATTAGAGCATAGCATCTTCTGGGATAATTATATAGAAGATAAATAACAGAACTTCTAGATGATAAAAACATATAAGTAAACCATTTTCATTCTGGACATAATTTCATGCTAAGGTTAGTTAGAATGAAATTAAATCTATCTTCTGAAAGGGGTTTTGTAAAAATATCAGCCCATTGGTGATTTGTGTCTATAAATTTTAACATTAAAATTCCCTTCTGAGTATAGTCCCTAATGAAGTGATGTTTAACTTCTATGTGTTTAGCTCTAGAATGTAAAATTGGATTTTTAGAGAGACAAATAGCAGAAGTATTGTCACAGAGGATTGGAATGTTACTCTCATAGATATTGAAATCCTCAAGCTGATTTTTCATCCAGAGCATCTGAGTGCTGCATCCAGCTGATGCAATGTATTCAGCTTCAGCAGTTGATAATGCTATGGTTGGCTGTCTTTTGCTAGACCAAGAGATTAGATTGTCTCCTAGAAATTTACAACTTCCAGAAGTACTTTTTCTTTCTGTTTTGTCTCCAGCAAAATCAGCGTCACAATATCCTACAAGTTTATACTCTTCTGATCTTCTGTAATACAGACCAAGATTAGTAGTACCTTTCAGATATCTAAAGATTCTCTTAACTGCTGTTAAGTGAGTTTCTCTAGGATCTGATTGGAATCTAGCACATAAACATACACTGTATAGAATATCTGGTCTAGAAGCAGTTAGATAGAGAAGAGATCCAATCATACCTCTGTAGAGCTTCTGATCTACTTTCTGACTTACCTCTTCTTTCTCCAAGATACACGTGGGATGCATAGGTGTTTTGGATATTGAACTTTCTGATAAGTCAAATTTCTTCAGAAGTTCTTTTACATATTTGCTTTGATGGATATATGTTCCTTCTGATGTTTGATTTATTTGAATTCCCAGAAAGAACTTTAGTTCTCCCATCATGCTCATTTCAAATTCTGCCTGCATAGATTTAGCAAATTCCATTCCCAAGGCACTTTTAGTAGAACCAAAAATTATATCATCTACATAAATTTGACATATCAGAAGATCATTTTTAATGTTTTTACTGAAAAGAGTTGTATCCACTTTCCCTCTGATGAACTTATTTTCCAGAAGAAAATTACTTAGTCTTTCATACCAAGCTCTTGGAGCTTGCTTTAAACCATATAATGATTTTTTGAGTTTGTAAACATGTTCGGGAAATTTTGTATTTTCAAAACCAGGGGGTTGGTGTACATACACTTCTTCATCAATATAACCATTTAAAAATGCACTTTTGACATCCATTTGATATAGAATTATATTATGATTTACAGCAAATGATATTAGAAGTCTGATTGATTCTAACCTGGCGACTGGTGCATAGGTTTCTGTATAGTCAATTCCTTCTTGTTGACTATAACCTTGAGCAACCAGTCTTGCTTTATTTCTGACAACTTCTCCTTGCTCATTTAGCTTGTTTCTGAATACCCATTTGGTGCCAATGATGTTGAATCCTCTGGGCCTAGGAACTAGATCCCACACATCATTTCTGGTGAATTGATTAAGTTCTTCTTGCATAGCCAGAATCCAATCATTTTCTGATAGAGCTTCTTCTACAGAAGATGGTTCAATCAGAGAGACAAGTCCTAGTAACGTCTCTTCAGAGTTTTTGAATGAGGATCTTGTTCTGATTGGTTCATCTTTCTTCCCCAAGATTTTATCTTCTGGGTGATTAATATTGCTTCTGGATAGCTTCTTCTGGATGGGTTCTTCAGGTGTTGATGGAGAAATTGTATTGTTTTGAACTTTAGAGGATTGATCTTTAGAAGTTCTGTTTGTAGAGATTTCTACTTCTATATCTGCAGTAAATTCATTCTGCTTTGGTTTTTCAGAACCAAGCTTATCATCAAATCTGACATGAATAGATTCTATCACAATGCGTGTTTCTGTATTGTATACTCTGTATCCCTTAGAGCGTTCAGAGTATCCTAACATATAACACTTTTGTGCCTTAGAATCAAATTTATTCAGAGTATCAAGAGTATTTAACATAAAACAAATACATCCAAAAGGATGGAAATAAGAAATGTTGGGCTTTCTGTTCTTCCACAATTCATAAGGAGTCTTTTCAAGAATAGGTCTTATAGAGATTCTATTCTGAATATAGCATGCTGTATTTACTGCTTCTGCCCAAAAATGTTTAGCCATATTAGTCTCATTTATCATGGTTCTGGCCATCTCTTGTAAAGTTCTATTTTTACGTTCTACAACCCCATTTTGTTGTGGAGTTCTAGGACAAGAAAAATCATGAGAGATGCCATTTTCATTGAAAAATGATTCTAATTGTTTATTTTCAAATTCTCCACCATGATCACTTCTGACTTTGATGATTTTTGATTCTTTTTCATTTTGAACTTGTTTGCAGAAGTTAGAAAATACAGCAATTGACTCATCCTTGTGTCTAAGAAACTTTACCCATGTCCATCTGCTGAAGTCATCTACGATCACCAATCCATACTTTTTGCCATTGACAGAAGCAGTTTTCACTGGTCCAAATAAGTCAATGTGCAAAAGTTCTAATGGTCTAGAGGAAGATACAACATTTTTAGCTTTAAAACCTGTTTTTAAAAATTTGCCTTTCTGACATGCTTCACATAGAGCTTCTGAGTTGAACTTCAAATTTGGAAGTCCTCTGACTAGATTGAGTTTGTTAAGTTGAGATAATCTTCTCATATTAACATGTCCCAATCTTCTGTGCCAGACCCATAGTTTCCACAGACATTAGACATTTTACATTTTGAATTTTTAATTCTGAAAGCTTTATTTTATAAATGTTGTTCTTTCTCTTTCCACTAAAGAGGATTGTTCCATCTTTCTGACTAACAGCTTTACAGAACTTTTGATTGAAGATTATGTCATAGCCATTATCACTTAATTGACTTATGGATAATAAATTATGCATTAATCCTTCTACAAGTAGAACATTAGAGATAGAGGGAAGATTTCCATTACCAATAGTTCCGGAGCCAATTATTCTTCCTTTTTTATTGCCTCCAAAACCTACGTGGCCTCCATCTTTTAATTCAAGACTTTGGAATATATGCTTTCTTCCCGTCATGTGACGTGAGCATCCAGAGTCCAGGTACCATGATTGGTGTTTCAGTTTTGCTGTTAAAGACATCTGCAACATACACAATTTTATCCTTGGGTACCCATATTCTTCTGGGTCCTTGTTTGTTAGATTTTACAAACTTCTGATTTATTTTAGGTTTTAAATCAGAACTTGTAGAACAAGATGACTCACTGGTGTATATAAGATCATGATTATGACCATAGGTGAAATGAGAACTTAGAGGAGTATCAGTATTTATGACAATGTCATCAATATTTTTTAGCTTCAGATTTTCTTTATTTTTCACATAGCCTATGCCTCTTCTTTCATTTCTGCTAACACCATAGATCATAGAAGCAATCTTAATTCTATCTAAGCTTTTATTGAGAAATTGTTGAAAGCTATAATCATATTGTTTTATGATATTATCAGAATTGATTAGATCTTCTAATTCAGATTTCTTCTGAGCTTTAAGTTTCTCAAAAGAGTTTTTCCATTCAAAGAGGTTTTCTTTCAGCTCAGAGTTTTCTGTTTTTAGTTTTCTGACTTCTTCTAATTCAGATACTAGACTTTGTTTAATGTCTTTGTATTTGAATTGAAGCTTCTGATATTTTTCAAGAATTTCTGAGAGGCTATCTTCTAACTGAGATCTAGAAAATTTAGAAAATACCTCTTCTGAATCTGATTCTATCTCTGATTCTGATGATTGATCATCTTCTGGTATGTTTGCCATTAATGCAATATTAGCTTGTTCATCTTCAGAATCTGACTCTGCTTCAGATGATTCAGAATCATCCCATGTTGCCATGAGACTCTTTTTCTTTTCTCTGCTGAATTTGTTTCTGGGTTTTTCTTTCTGAAGTTTTGGACATTCACTTTTATAGTGTCCTGGTTCTTTGCATTCGTAGCACACAACTTCTTTGCTTCTGGGTTTCTTGTGACCAGATGTTGATTCAGAATAATTGTTTGGTCTTCTGGTATTTCTGAACTTCTTCTGACGATGCTTCCAGAGTTGTTGAACTCTTCTTGATAAGAGAGATAATTCATCTTCTTCTGATAAACATCCAGAGCTTTCTTCTTCTTCTGCCTGTAAAGCTTTAGAAACATGTTTGTTAGATTTAAGAGCTACAAACTTACCTTTCTTCTGGGGCTCATCTTCGTCTAACTCAATCTCATGACTTCTCAAGGAGCTGATCAGTTCTTCTAAGGAAATCTCATTCAGATTTTTTGATAATTTTAAAGCAGTGACCATGGGTCTCCAAGCTTTTGGTAAACTTCTGATGATTTTCTTCACATGATCTGCTGTTGAGTAGCCTTTGTCCAGAACTTTTAGTCCAGCTACTAGGATTTGGAACCTTGAAAACATTTTTTCAATGGTTTCATCTTCTTCCATCTTGAAAGCTTCATACTTCTGGATGAGAGCTAGAGCTTTGGTCTCCTTGACTTGAGAGTTGCCTTCATGTGTCATCCTTAGAGAATCAAACATGTGTTTGGCTGAATCCCTGTTTGTGATCTTCTCATATTCTGTGTACGAGATGGCACTTAGAAGTATGGTCCTAGCTTTGTGATGATTTCTGAATTCTTTCTTCTGTTGAACTGTCATATTTTTTCTTTCAATCTTCTGACCATCTTCTCCAACAGGATGAATGTATCCATCTGTCACCATGTCCCAGAGATCTCCATCTAGAGCTAGAAAGAAACTCTCCAGAACATCCTTCCAGTAGTCAAAATTGTCACCATTGAACATTGGAGGTTTAGCATTGATCTTGTCATTCTGATAGTCATTGTTAATTCCAGTTTCTGCCATGTGTTTATCTTCTGGATCTTTTACTGACACGGTTAAGTGTAATACTCAGAACCTAGCGCTCTGATACCAATTGAAGGTGCGCAAAACACAAGGAAGGGGGGTTGGAATTGGGTTTTCTGGAATAATTAAAATTAACTTCTAATGACACGTTTAATTTATCCTGGTTCGTTTGAACTCAAACTACGTCCAGTCCACCCGCCAAGGTGATTTTGCCTCTACTGAGGTCTTAATCCACTATTCAATAAGAATACACACAAAGACATATATTCAATGTCCTCTTGAGTCTTCTGACTAAACTTAGTCACTCAAGGAAAAGAATAATTATTACAAGAATATAATAAAGACGTAACTTATAATGCTTCTAGAAAAGCAGGTATCACTAAGTGAAAGTTACAATGATAAGCACAAGATGATTTAATTGATTTGCTTGAATATATGAAATGCGTTGTAGTGCGTTACTGATTTCTTCAAATGGAGTCCTTTATATAGTTCTTGATAAAGTAGCCGTTGGAGACATCTTGAATCAAATTAGGATATACTTTAATGCCTTAATTTCTTTCCATAAGTAGAGATACTTGTCTTTGTATATTAAAGAAAATATTCTTTAATTAAAGTCTTTAATAAGGATACCAGCATCTTCTAAGCGGAGATCAGAGATAATAAACAAAAGATGCGCAGCCAATAAATGTGTAATTTAATGCTGGATTCTCCTTTGAGAGTATCTTCTATAATGGTTCTTCTTAGCTCATATGGTTTACTTAAATAAGATTGTCTTCTACACAAGAATAAATATATTCATTAGAACTTCTAATATGAAAAGCTTTGTTATCATCAAAACACTTAGAGGTTCAGAACTTTAATTGTTCTAACAGTTAGAACAAATAAGAATAAGAAGAAAAGAGATAAGATTTGGAGATGTGGGAAACACATCCACACCTCTCACTTAACAAATCCCCTGAAATGGTTAGTAACACAAGTATAAAGGCAATACAAAATGAACATAATGCCATACCAACACCATACAACCAGAAGTGAAGTCATACATATAAATGTCCAATACAAATACAAGTCACAAGAAAGAGAAGAGAACCACACAAATCCAAATGGAACCACATGAATCACTATGGCAAAACAAAAACAAACATGAGAAGATGCAAAGCAAAATGAACAAATCACAACCCCAAGGTACAAGACCAGAACCCTAATCATGTTAGAAGAATGCCTAAGAAGCAAGAGAGATGAAGAGAAGAGATGCATATAGCTAAGTGGTAACATCATGAGAAGAAATAAGAAAAGGAGATGCATAAGAATGAAAGGACTTCCAAAGCATCCAAACACAAACTCCTCAAGACACAAACCAAAACTCAAGATCAGAGAGGTCTCCACATCCTAATAAAGCTCTAAACAAGTTGAAGAAGTTGGCACAAGTGCCCTTCTAAGCTAAGGAGAGAGAAAATGATCCAAAAGAAGCAAAATGGGACAAGTCAAGAACAAAAATTCAAAACAAATCAAAAGAGGATTCAAAAATTCCACAACCTTGCACAAGTGATCTTTAGCCGTACCATAACAACATGCCAAAAGGAGGGAGAAAGAATCAGAATCCAAACAAGTCAAATGGGAGGTAAAACATGGATTAGGGTTAGATGACTTCACTCACAAGTTAAGGACCAAAATCAATTAACCAAGATTCTAAAAATCAGAACAAAAATCAACAATAAACTACACACCATCATGAATCCAAAGCAAAAAGAACCAACCAAAAATTCAAAATAATGACTAAAATAGAAAATGGACAACTCCGCATGTTTCAAAATGAGATAATAATGAATTAATTAAAAGAGAGAATTAATTTCTGCGTGTCAAATAAAAATAAATTGAAAATAAAAATATCAAAAATTAGAGAAAACTCAAACAATCATTCATGAATTATTTTAGAATTTTTTGAAACTTAAAACTATTTGTAAGAATTAAAAACCAAAATGAAATTAAAATGAAAACAAAAAGAAATAAAAATAAATGAGAAGAGCAAAGGGGTGCAATCAGCAAGGTTTCCAGTTCAATTTCAATGGGCTTGTACGCATGGGGGGTGGGAACAACAATCCAGGCCCAGTCAAAAGTCAGCGCAGCTCACAATATTGTTGTGGATATTCAATTAATCAGGAAAAAAACAAAGGCCATTAGATCAAGTGGACGCGTGAGATAGGTCAGCTCATTAAACCTAGTAAACACATTGATTGATCAGGGGTGAGGGAACATATTATTTATGGTGAGGTGAGAGACACAAGAATTAATTCAGACAAATATAAAACACGTGAGAGGGAGGTTGGTTCATTTATGTGGTGGCAGCATGAGGGACGTCCAGATCCAGGATCCAAGGGCTGTGGAGTTGTCTTCTTCATTCAAACTCTGGTGAGCTTATTTCCAGAATCCGGTGACCGGAGCTAGGGCTCCGGCACCGGAAAACACGGACCAAGAACAAATCATAATATAAATAACTCAAACACTCCAGATTAGACAATTAGGGCACGCTGAATCCAAATATGGCATTCAAATTCACGATGGATCACTGAATCAAACAGATCGAAGCAAAACAGATCTAACCTTAAAACTTCAAATCATCAATTCAACTTCAATTATCAAGCATTTTCAAAATCAAACATCACAGAATCATCAGCACACTTCACAGATCATAATGCATACATCAAAAACAAGTTTCAGATCCATGGATTCAGAAGATTACCTGAACTTGCAGAGCACGAAATAGGTCAAGACAAGCCTCTAAACACTGCAGATCTACCTCTTCTAACCTTTCCTTGCAAAATAAATGCAAGAGAGAGCTTGAATTGCTATGGATCTTGAAGTTGGAGATCAACTGCACTTGAATGGCACCACTTGAAATCTTGAGCTTCAGCTTAAACCATTGGTGGATTAATGATCCTTAAGCCTCAAGGATTCAGAATATGTGATTTGTTTCTGAAGAGACTGAGAGAATAAGGAGATTCGAAATAAAATTCTCTTGGTGCAAAAACTTTGGAATGATGAAATGTGATGGATCTGGCCTCAAATGAAACCCTAGTTTTCTTTTCTATGACCTCAAAATGCACTGCTGAAAGGATGAGAGCAAGAGCACGTGAGATGAGAGTGTGAGAGTGAAATTGCAAGATTGGAAAAATTCTTGTGATGAGGTGCTTGTCTCGTGCATCCCTCTCACTTCTTGCACATGTGTGATCAATATCTCACCCTTGATTCAAACAGAAATTATTCTGGCCCTTGGATGTGGGGATCATGCTTTTCTCATGATCATGCATGTTTTGCACCTCATGAAATATTCTTCTTCTCATGCACGAATTTGACACTTTTTTTGGAGCAAAATGGACTCTTGGCATTGCTTTGTAAGTTTGTGACCTCACTTGGCTCATTACATCACTCAAAAATTAATTTCATGAAGTTTTGCACTTGTGGAAGTCTTAGAATTCATGCCATGCCCTAAAAATCTTGAAATTTTTGAAGGGCCTATCTCCCTAACCATGAGGGCTATGAAAATGCTCTTGTACTTTTTAAAAATGTGAGACTTTAATCTTCAACTTTCATGTTTGGTTGTGGTTCATTTGAAGCTTTTTTCACCAAGTTATGCTTACTTGAAAATTAGGGCAAAATGTTACTAAAAATGGAAATTTTCATGACCAAACATATGCCAATTTTGCAAAACACCCCAAAAACTCATGATTCTTGATCTTTGATCTTTCCAAACCTATTCTAAGGTTATAAGAACATCCCTTGGCTAGAAAACTAGGGTTGGACCCTTTGAAATCTCACAGTTGACTTTTAGAATGCACATTTGACCAATTTCTTCCTTTTTAAGCAACTGAAGAAATACTTGACTTCCACAAGGAATTTTCTCACCAAATTTCATCCCTAGGATCCTCTTAACATATGAGAGACTTTGCCCAAATGAAATGGCCAAAGTCACAAGGTTTTCATGCTTGAAACTCAAACCCTAATTTGGGATCACTGTGTAGGAGCTTTGCCCTAGCTTGAATTCCCTGATGATCTTCCAACTTTCTGAGCTTTTGTAAATGATCTTGAACTTGTGAAATCAATGTAGACTCCTCATAAAACTTGAGCAAATCCATTGGGCCCCTTTTCATAGCTTGTGATGCCTCAAAACCCTCCACAGATGATCATATGCCTAATGATAGGTCATGAGAAATGTTATGCCTCATCTTTCCATGCTAAGATGCCAAGAACATGATATGATTATGATGAATATGATGTGATATGATGCTTAAAAAGAAGAGGGAAAATTTGGGGTGTTACAGGTAGGAACTGGATTCTTGAGCATGAAGATATTGATAGCATTCTTGCTTACAAACTTAGGCTCGTCTGCAAACAAGATGATACCATAAATGCTAAGAGCCAGGAGAGCACAAAAAGTTTCCCACTTCCCTGTTGCAGCTTGCTTTGTAGCCTGTGTGATTAAGAAGTCCAATGAAGGTCTGGGATTCAAGCCTTGGTGGTCATATGCTCATCAATGATAGTTACCTCCAGATGCAATGCCTTGGCTATGTCTTCATTTTTAGGAGCAGTCATCTCAGGGTTGAAAGGAATTCCTCTTCTGATAGGGACACCTAACAACATAGAAAACTCTTCCAACAGAGGGCCTATCTGAAAATCCGGGAAAGTGAAACAGCGGAGAGGAGGATCATAGAACTGAAGGCAAGTGTGAATCATGCTCCTCTGTGATGCATCCAGGTCCATGATCATGTCCATGATTCCACTATAATGCTCTCTGAGTAAAGGGACATGATCAGGAGTGATAAGGGCCTGAATCTTCCTGATGCCTTCCAGCGGATACTCAAAGAAATGATAAGTGATGTTGCTCTTCCTAGTTGAATCCATACTGACAATGGGTGCTAATGAAGATAACTGAGGAAGATCGCTGAAGAAGATATCTGAGAAGAAGAACGGTCAAAACCAAACCAAAGAAGATGTGGATACCCTGTATAACAAATAGAAAAATGTTAAATGATGCAGTATGATGTATGTTGAATGATATGCAAGGGTTTGTGATCAGGTGCTAGATTGTCAGTTGCTTTGATAGGGTCCATGAGTGCTCAGAATTCCGGATGAAGGTATGAGAACCATTAACCAGGTGGGGGACTCAAATAAAGAGTCACAAGTCCAGGGTTTCATAAGATCAGTCCAAAATAGTGTAACCTTAAAAACAATATCAGTAACAGGGTATGTTGAGGCCAAGGGTTCCTGCAACCCTGTAAACAACCCCACCCACTCACAGGTATTGTTCTAGAACAAGGATCCTCAGGTTCAGATCTATTATGAGAAGTGTAAAAACTTCTAACCCGGAGGTACAATGTTTACATTAATCATAAAGGATCCTCCTCTAATCCACCTCAGATGCTGAAGGTCACCTAAAAAGGTCATCCAGACTTAGCAGGGTTCCCAAATAGCCCTAGCACTACATGAGATCTGTAGCACAGAGTTCTCAAGAAGAAACCCATGTCTGAACCGTGTTTCATATTCTCGCACCAGACCGAAATGGAATGGGAAAGAATATGAAGCCACTTTAATCCTATGTCTGTCACTCAGTCCTTTGTGTTGGACCTTTCTCACTGGAATACCCCTCCCACCAAAGGAAACCAGCAAACCAGCACATGATATGATAATAAAATGAAATGCATAAAACAGTAAATGAAAGCGATAAAGTAAATGCAGTAAATAAAACTGTACAAAAAGCAATAAATAAAGCAAAATCAAAAACACACAAGTCAAATAACACCCCCAGTAAACAAAATCAAACAAGCTCTAGGAGAAACCCACAAGAGAACCAGAAGCCCTGGTTGCATAGATCTCCCCAACAGAGTCGCCAAGCTGTCGCTCCCCAGATTTTCGTCCCGGTGCAGACGCGAACGGTCGGCGATGTTGGAGGTTGAGGTTGAATAGAGTCGCCAGCTAGGCATTTTTATCCCGAAGGAAAGGTAATGCTGCATAAACTTGGAAAGGTATGGATAAGACGGTCGCGAACCAAAGAAACTGAGAAAGGGGGTTAGTTACGACCTGGGAAGGTATTAGCACCCAGATTGTCCGTCGTACTGGACGGGATCCACGCTTACTTGATTGTGTTTAAAAGGGGTAGTATATGTGCCAAAATATGCATAAAAAGCTAGGGAGAAAAGAATGTGTGTCAGTGCAAAAAGAAGGGTGAAATGCTCAAGAATGAGGCTTAGAAAAGAAAGCTGGAAGAGGGGGAAGACATAGAGACTTTTGTTCGATAACTGTTAATTTATGCCTACGTATCCTCTTGTGCAATGAGGAAGTCAGAAAATCGTAGTTCGACTCGAAGAGACTGGGATAATTTGTTGTGAACTGCTTGCTTGTCTATGCTCAAGTGTGTGACTTGTCTTGCTCGAGTGCTAACTGTCTTGCATTAGACGGAAGAAGCGAGTTCTCGTTTTCAGAGTGAGTGTGATGAGAAAAGAATCCCGGAGGAGACGATTATTGTTTATTTTTGTGTTTTCAGTTTTTTTTATTGTTTTTGGTGTTTTGCATAGGATAATGAGCTTAAGCCTAAATCAAAGGTTGTAAACTCATTATATCACCCCTGATTAGGGATAATGAGCCTACTTAAGTATGAGATAAGAACCTCAACTTAATTACCATGATGATATAGGATTAATATCACTAACCTACTTGGTAATTATGAAGTGTTTTTAGGTTTTTTTTTGGGTTAAGTAATGAGTTTAATCTCTAATCAGGGACTAGTGAACTCTTTACACCATCCTAAGAGAAGGATGATAAATGAGAACACTTAAGCTGAGGAAGATACCTCAACTTAATCCATGGTTAGGGATTAAATTCATTATATAACAATCCTTTATTAAAGTGGATTTTAATTAAAGGTGGGATTAAGAAGTGGATTTTATGTTTGTAAGACTAGCTTGAGGGGGACTTGTCCATTAAACACAAGGGTTAGTCCCTCTTAACCAAAGGTAAGAGATGTAACCCTAATATAAGGCCCACGTTACAAGCTTAAGTCTTAATCATTATTAGGTGTTTTGATTAAGAGGTGTAAACAAATTATTGGTTTAACACTAAGGATTAAAGTTATACACTCCATCCTAAGATAAGGATGCAGGCATAACCCTAATTCAAAGTCCTAAAGCTTTAAGTGTTTAGCCTCTGATTATGAGATGAGAAGAGAGACTCAAGGAGACTTAAAGGTAAAAGATTAGGGGGACTATGTACAACCCTAAAATTATCATGCTTGGATGTTCCTATGGTTTTTGAGGTTTATAGAAAAATATTCAGGAGGCCACCAAGGAAGAGAAGCAGATGAAAAGAGAAGGAGAAAGAGAATATGTTACTTACTTCCTGAAGAAGATAAGTAACCTAAAAGAAAGAGATAGGAGCAATAGAGCACAAGTGAAAGAAGTTCACTTCAAAGACAAGTAAAGAATGCATATGAAGAGATGGGAAGAGGTGGGATGTGAAGGCAAATCCACATCCCAAACAACTTACCATAAGTCCCCGAAATGTTAGTGTGAATGCATAAGATGCAAAGCAAAAGGAAATAAGACAAATGAAGGTGCAAAGACCAAAACCAGAAGTGATCATGCAATGCAAATGTGTTATGGAATGATGCAAAGACATGTGAGATGCTTATGGATGTTCATACAAAAGATGAGATGCAAAAAGAAGCATGTTAGGAGCATGAAAACACATTATTGAAATATGCAAAGATGAATGCAAATGAACATGAGGAATTAGGGTTTTAAGACAACATGAGATGCACATGATCAAAATAGAAGCATACATCATGATAAAAATTTGAAATTGAACTCAAACAAACCCTAAACACACACAAGATCACTATCCAAAGATGGAAGTCAGAAGCTAAACCTAAAGGGAGTTATGAATTTCCTAAGTTAACTAGGGTTTTTGGGTGATTCTAAAGGAAAAATGCAAATCAAATTGAAAATGCAATGAAAAATTATGAGATAAATAACCTAGATACTAGATGCAATATTTGAAACAATGCAAAAAGAATCAAGTTCAAACTCATCATGGTTGATCAGAAGTGATTTTTTCAAGTTAGGGTTAAAAAATGTGAAATTTATGAACCCTAATTCAAAGATAATTATGAAGATGTGATCAAACCTAAAAACAAATTTGTGTGGTGAGTTTATAAATGATTCTAAATGTAGGAGAATGATTCATGAATTTTTTGGTGATTTTTAGAAACCTAAATTCATTTTTAATTAATTAAAATCAATTAATTAATTAAATAAAACAATTAAATTATTTAAAAAATACCTTTTTAATGCCAAAATTAAAATAAAAAATGTTTTTGAGTTAAGAAAAATATTTGAAGTAAAAATACAGAAAATGAGATTTTTTTAAGTCTTTTTGCTATTTTAAAATAAATATGGAAGAAATGAAATAAAAATGAAATAAAAACAAAATAAAATGAAAGTCAACCAATCTGATGGTCCAGGTTTGAAGGGGGATTTACTACGCGTGCAGATGAGAGGCTGGGATTGAATCTGGTAAAATTAATTTAATTAAACCTAATTAATTTAATAAATTGTGATTATGTTTTAATGACCAATCTGGGACGTCCATACGCGCGGGTAAACAAGATCTAAGGGCTATTATTCAAACTGGCATTTAATTGTGGATTAGGGTTTAATCACTCTCAGGTGGCCGGAGAAGACCTCCGGTCATTTTCTCCGGCTACTCACTCATCTGAACTCGCTCCCTAGGCCATGATAACACACCAAAATCTCCAGAATCATTCATTAGACATTATTAAAAAGGAATCCATCAACAAAAATCATTTATCATGCATCAAAAGAGAGAATCGAAGCAAGAACATTTCACAGGCAAAATTTCAGAAGGCTATGAAATGCTTAAAACTCAACCATTTTCAAAAGTAAACACATCACTATGATCAGCACATCATGTAGAATCAATTTGTAACTTAAAAAACAAGTTCTGGAAAAAATGTTCTTGATGATTACCAAAGTTGAAGCTTTTCAGTTTGGAGCTTTCTGACCTCCTCTCTTGTGCAAAACCACTCCAATGATCCCCTTTGTGCTTCTGAGAGGCTTAGAACAAGTTTGTTTAGCCTATTTTGAATGCTCCAGTTCTGATGAAGCAGAATTCGTGTTTTTGTTATGGAGTGTTTCAGGCCATTTTAAGGGTTGGGTTTTGTTCTATGGATGATTTTGAGATGATTGGTGGAAGAATTTTTGAGTTTTAGTGGCTGGTTTGAGAGAATAAAAAATGAGAAGTTTTAGGGAAATTTTGGGCAATCTGAGTCTTGAGAGGTTTCAGGCTCCAAGGTTATGTGAAAATGAGGTCCATGATGTTTGCATAAGATGTTTTGATTGGTCAGAAAGTTGGTGGTGGCATAGTGTGATTGGTATGGGTGATTTTGCAAAAAAGTCAATGAAGGAGTACTTGAGGCATGGCACGGGTCAGAGGTTGTTTCAAGGGGTGTCTTGCCTCAGCTGAGTTCATGGATGGCCCTAGGATTGGATTTGAGGATTTGGATGGCTTGATGCAAGAGTTATCACATGTTTTGCAAATTTCCCCTCTTTGAAATTTCTTGGATCACAAGTCATGAAAACCTTAGGTCCAATGCCCAATTCTGATCAAGGCAAGTTGTTATCATGTAATGATGCTTAGAAGTGGATTAGAGGCCATTAGAAATCTTGACACTTGATTTTGCAAAAATCCCTCTTTTTGGCACATACTTGAAAATTACAAGATTTTCCCAACTTTGAAACATCATATCTTGAGTTCTAGGATGAATCAAGAGGAGTTCTTGTACTTTTTGAAAATGGGAAGATCCAACCTACAACTTTCATGTTTAAGGATTTTTCATTTGAAGCATTTTTGATCAAGAAAGAGGAGGTTGAAAATCTTTCCCAAAATGGAAAGTTTCCATTACAAGTCATGTCCAAAAATGGAAGGTTTGCAAATGGCTTGAAATTCTTCAATCTTGTGAACTTCTAACCATTTCTAAGATCAAATAAAGATAATAAAACCTCAAATTTATGGAAATGATCATTTGGTTCCATTGTTGGGGGCCTCAAATGCCCTGATTCTGACTTTTCTTGCACAACAAGTTACCAGTTAATCAGATGACTTCCACAATGAAATTCTTCATCAAATTTGGTACACATGCTTCTTATAACATATTAAGACCATTAGAATCAAGAATGACCAAAATATTTGAGGTTAAGGGACTCAAACCCAAAACCGTAATTTTAGGTCATCTGTGTAGAAAACCCTAGCCTACCGGGACCTCTGTGCAGAAAACCCTAGCCTGCCTGGACCTCTGTGCAATCCTTTGTGATTTTGTGACTTCAATGACTTCTTGGAGATGTAAAATGATCATAGAACACTCATGGATCCTCTTGGCATGCTTCAAGACCATTGGGATAACTCAGATCACTTCTTGGATTGCTCAGATCACAAACCCTATATACAGATGAAATGAACTATGCAGTGAGATGTAATGAGATGTTTATGCAATACAATATGAAAAGATCACAAGCCATGGTGTGAGAAAAAAGTGAGGGCAAATTTGGGGTGTTTACAACATACACAAAGTCCATAATCAAAATCAGAAACAAATCACATAATAAAAAATTGAAATTGTATCCACAAAAACCCTAAACCTACATAAGAACACCCTCCAAAGGTGGAGGTCTAAAGCTAAACCAAAGTCAAGTTATGGTTTTCCTAAGTTTGGCTAGGGTTTTGGACACTTTGCAAAGAAAAAGTCAAAACAAATTGAAAATGCAATGCAAAAATATGATTTAAATGTCCTAGATACTAAATGCAAAAATTAAAAGAATGCAAAAAGAACCAAGTACAAACTCATTTGGTTAGGCAAAAATGAATTTTTGAATTAGGGTTATGAAAAAGGGGATTTTCAAAACCCTAATTCAAGTTTAATTGTCAAAACATGATCAAACCCTAAAATAAATTTGTGAAATGAGTTTGTAAATTGATCTTAATGTTCAAAGAGGCTCTCTGATTTTTTTTGGTGATTTTTAAATACCTAAAAGTATTTTTAGTTAATTAAAATTAATTAATTAATTAAATAATACAATTAAATGATTTAAAAATAATTTTTTAATGCAAAAAATAAAAATAAAAATGTTTTTGGGTTTTTAATATTAATTAGAATGAAAGTGTAAAAAATCAGAATTTATGAAAATGTTTTGCTATTTTTAATAAATAAAGGAAAACAAAATGAAATTAATAAAATAAAAATGAAACGTAATTGAAAGGGAGGGCTCAGATTGCGTGGAAGCCAGATCAAGGGTTGAGGGTGTGAGTCAGCTTGACTGAAGGTATGAAGATCCAATGGTCCAGGTTCAAACTTCTAATACGCGCGCAATCCAAAGGCTGTCATTCAATCTGATTTAATTTATTAGGTTTTATTTTAATTAATTAAAATTAGGGTTAATGACTAATCTGAACCGTCCACTCCCTAACCTAATCAGGATCTAAGGGCTCACGTTCAATCTGGGCACCCTAACCCTAATCACTTTCAGATGACCGGAACAGTGCTCATGTCATCTTCTCCGGCCAGCCAAAACCCTATCTTCTTCCCCAGGCCATCCCAAAACGTCTAACTTGCCCAGAAATACTCCCCACACTTCATGGAACACAAATCAACAATCAAACAATATTTATAACACATGAATCAAGCAAATCGAAGCAAAAATCAAAACACGGACAAACTTTCAAAACAACATGAAATGGTCATTTCTTGCTCATTTTCAATTCTAAACACATCTAGATGATCAGTGCAACATGAAGATTCATTTTGTAACAAGAAAATGAAGTTCTGAGAAAAACATTCTTGAGCTATACCTGAGATAGAGACCTTCGAAAGTGAGCTTTCAGAGCCTGCCTCTTGTGCAAATGGCCTCCTTTGAACCTCCTGAGGCTAATGGAATGCTTGGAATGCTTTGAAAGTGGCTAGTTTGATAGGTTCAGTTCTGATATGGCAGAAAATGAGGTTCTTGTGTGTTGTGTTTCAGGCCATTGTGAGGGGTGGGATTTGTTCTATGGGTGATGTGTGGTTGATTGGTGAAGGAATTTTTGAAGTTTGATGGCTGGATTGGGAGAATCGAAGAGAGGAAGTTTTTGGGAATTTTTGTGCAATCTGAGTGTATGTGTCTTCTGAGCTCTTGTGTGTTGTGTTTTATGATCTTTAGGCAATGCATAAACAATTGGAATGAGTCAGAAGAGTATATATCCATTATGGGAATGGCATGGCTCACTTGGCCAAAAATTCAAAAGTTGTGTACTTGAGGTATGGGCCATGGCAGAGCTGATTTGAGGGCTTGAGCTTCCTTAGCTGGCTTCAAGGAGAACCCTATGATCAAATGTTATGAGCTGTATTGCTTGGATCAAGAGCTTGCAAAGTTTTTGCAATTTTGCAACTTTGTGATTTCTTGAGAAACAAGTCATGGAATTCTTTGGTTCAAGGCTCAATTATGACTTTGAGATGTTGTTTGATCATGTCATGATGTATTTGAGTGGTTTAGAAGTCATATGGAGGCCTGAAATTCACTTTTGCACATTTCCCTCTTTGGCCTAAACTTGAAAATTACAAGATTTTTCCAAACTTTGACCCATCATATCTTGAGTTCTAGGATGAATCAAGAGGAGTTCTTGTACTTTTTGAAAATGGGAAGATCCAATCTACAACTTTCATGTTTGAAGAAAATTCATTTGAAGTCTTTTTGATCAAGAAAGAGGAGGTTGAAAATCTTTCCCAAAATGGAAAGTTTTCATTACAAGTCATGTCCAAAAATGGCAACTTTTGCAATGGCTCAAAATTCTTCAATCTTGTGATCTTTCAAACATTCCTAAGACCAAATAAAGGTCATAGGACCTCAAATTGATGATGATGACCCTTTGGAACCCTTGTTGCAGGCCTTAGATGCCCTAATCGTGACTTTTCTTACATAACAAGTTACCATTTGATCATATGACTTCCACATTGAAATTGTTTATCAAACTTCATCCACACACTCCTTATATCATATAAAGACCATTTGAATCAAGAATGACCAAAAATTTTGGTTGTAAGGGCCTCAAACCCAAAACCCTAATTTTAGGTCATTTGTGCAGGAACCCTGGGCCTGCTTGGGTGGCTCTGCAGTCTCTTTGTATATTTTGACTTCTAAGAGCCCTTGGGGGTATAATATGACCTTAGAACACTCAAGGACCTTCTTGTCATGCTTCATGGACTCTGAGATACCTCATACTCTCTTCAAGATTCATCTTATCACAAACCCTAATTGTGTAGAGATGCAATGAGATGTTAAAGGTGAATATGCAATGTAAGATGTAATGATATGTTGTGCAACATGTGTGATCATAAGCTAAGGCATAAGAAAGTGAGAGGGAAAATTTGGGGTGTTTACAACTGCCCCTATTCAAGCATGAGTTAGTGTCGCTCCCCCAAAAAGACACCGGGTCAGATAGGGTACAGACACGAACGGTCGGCGAAAGGAGAGAATGAAGGTGAAGGTGAATAGAGTCGTCGGCTAGGCATTTTTATCCCGAAGGAAAGGTAATGCTGCATAAACCTAGAAAACGATGGATAAGACGGTTGCGAACCAAAGAAACTGAGAAAGGGGGTTGGTTACAACCTGGGAAGGTATTAGCACCCAGATTGTCCGTCGTACTCGACGGGATCCACGCTTACAAGATTTGTGTTTAAAGGGGTAGGTGTATATGCTATCTGTGTGCAAAAGCTGGAAAAGAATATACAAGTGTTAGTGCAGAAAGGTGAATTGCTCAGGAACTGAGGCTTAAAAGAGGATGTTGAAAGAGGGGGAAGACAAAGAGACTTTTGTTCGATAATAGTTAAGTTATGCCTACATATTCTCTCGTGCAATGAGGAAGTCAGAACACCGTAGTTCGACTCAAAGAGACTGAAAATGAATTGAATGGTGAACTGTCTGTTTGTCTATGCTCAAGTGTATGACTTGTCTGGCTCAAGTGCTAACTGTCTTGCATTAGACGGAAGAAGCAAGTTCTCGTTTGTGAATGAGTGTGATGAGAAAAGAATCCCGAAGGAGACGATTATTGTTTGTTTTTGTGTTTTTCAGTTTTGTCATTGTTTTTGGAGTTTTTCATAAGTTAATGAGCTTAAACCTAAATCAAAGGCTTGTAAACTCATTATATCCTCCCTGATTAGGGATAATGCGAATACATAAGTATGAGATAAGCATCTCAAATTAATTACCATGATGATGTAGGATTAAGATCATTAACCTACTTGTGATTATTTAGATGTTTTTTTGGATTTTTGTTGTGTTAAGTAATGAGTTTAAGCCATAATCAAGGATTAGTGAACTCATTACACCATCCTAATAGAAGGATAATAGATGAGAACACTTAAGCTGAGGAAGATACCTCAACTTAATCCATGGTTAGGGATTAAAGTCATTATATAACAAGCCTTTATTAAAGTAGATTTTAATTAAGGGTGGGATTAAGAAATGAGTTTTATGATTTGTAAGATAACTTGAGGGGGACTTGTCCATTAAACACTAGGGTTAGTTCTTCTTAACCAATTTAGGAAGAATTAGAACCCTAATGTAAGGCCCAAGTTACAAGTAAATGTCTTAGTGATTATTATATGGATTGATTAAGAGGTTTAAAGAAATTAAGGGTTTAACATTTAGGATTAAAGTTATACACTATATCCTAAGAGAAGGATGCAAGTATAACCCTAATTCCAAAGTCCTAAAGCCTTAAAGGTTTAGTCTCTAATGATGAGGTGAGAAGAGAGACACAAGGAAGACTCAAAGGTAAAAATTAAGGGGGACTAATCACAACCCTAATTATTATCATGCTTGGAAGTTCCTATGGTTTGTAAGGCTTGAGAAAAATCTTCAAAGAAGCCACCAATGGAAGAAGCAGATGGAAGGAGGAAGAAGCAAAAGAAATAAGTTACTTACTTCATTGAAGAAGATAAGTAACTTAGAGAAAGAAAGATGAGAAATGAACATGAATGAGCAAGCCCACTCAAAGACAATCAAAAAATGCAGCAAAGATGCAATATAAAAAGATGAGAAGAAGTGGGAGGTGAAGGAAAATTTACCTCTCAAACAACTTACCATTAACCTGAAAAGTTAGCACAAGATGCATAAGGAAAGAAATGAAATGGAATGATGCATATGCAAAGACAAAGGTCAAAACCAGAAGCATGCACATGATTCAAATGATGCTATGACATGATGCAAAAGCATACAAAGTGAAATGAATGGTCATACAAGGATGAGATGCAAATGGGAACATGCTTTGAAGTTTGAAAGTTCATGAAAGTTAATGAATGGAAATGAATACAAGTCATGGAAAATGAATGAAGAAATGATCAATAATGATTCTAACATGTCTTAAGAGGTCTAAGATGACATATAAATGCATGAAATGTCATGGCAAGTTCATGTACGGATGCATATGCAAGATGAATGCAAATGAAGATCCAAAATTAGGGTTTTATGAAAGGATGCGATGCAAATGGCAAAGACAGAAGCAAATAACATGATAACAAATTGAAAATGCACTCAAAGGAACCCTAAACCTATACTAGGTTACCATCTAAAGGGGGAGGTCAGAAGCTAAACCTAGAAGGAGTTATGAATTTCCTAAGTTTCTAGGGTTTTTTTGGGTGATCCTCAATGAAAAATGCTAAACAAATTGAAAATGAAAGATAAATTCATGCCAAAAATATCTTAGAAACTACATGATATGCACAAAACAATAAAAAAATAATCATCCTCAAACTCTTCATGGTTAGGCAGAAAAGATTTTTCTAAGTTCGGGTTCATAAAAAAGGATTTAAATGACCCTTAATTCAAAAAAATTCTCAAATGATCATCAAACCTAAAAAGAAATTTGTGTGAAGAGTTTGAAAATGTTTCTAAATGCAAATGGATTATTCATGATTTTTTTGGTGATTTTTAGAAACTTAAATGGTATTTTAATTAATTAAATTCAATTAATTAATTAAAATAAACATTTAAATATTTTAAAAAATAAAATAAAAATTATGTTCTGGTTAAGAAAAATATTTGGAATGAAAATGCAAAAGAAAATATTTTTTGGATTTTTCTAACTATTTTTAAATAATTATGCAAGAAAATACAATTAAAATGAAATAAAAATCAATTTAAATAGAAAGTATGAGGATCCAATGGATGAGATTCAAAGCTGAGGGAAAAGTGTTGACTGGCGCACAGACCAAGGGCTAGGATTTCTTCTAACCTTATTTCAATTAATTAAATTAATTAATCCTAATTAAATCCTAATGATCAATCTCATCCATCCAAACATGCGCGGGGAGCCTGATCCAAGGGTTGACATTTAAACTCACCCTAAACCCTAATTAAACCCTAATTAATCTCAGACGGCCAGAACAGTGCTCCAGTCGTCTTCTCCGGCGAGGCCAAACAACCAACTTCTTCCCTAGGCCATTTTAGGAGCTCTAAAGCTCCAGATCAAATCCTCAAACCTCCCTGAGCATGAATTTACCCTCAAAACAAATTTCTAATGCAACATGATCAAGATACGAATCAAAACACAAAAATGACAAAACTTTCAGAAGCACGATACAGCCTCAATACTCAATCATTTTTAAAACCAACAAGTGCAATGTGATCAGTGAAGCATGCAGATCATTTCTATAACTTAAAAGAGGAATTTTGGAAAATTTGTTCTTGATGATACCTGAGATTGAGCTTTCTCAATCTGAGCTATCTGGCCTCCTCTTTGGTGCAAAAAGCCTCCATTTGATCCCCTGATGATGTTGCAAAGCTTTGAATGAGTTTAGAATGGCTGGATTGAGAGGATGAACTCTTGCTGCACCAGAATCGTGTCTTGTGTTTATGGGGTTTCAGGCTTGTTTGATGGTTGGGAAATAATTTATGGATGATGGTGAGTTGGTTTATGAAGTTTGTTTGAGGTTTGAGTGGTTGAGCAGAGAGAATCGAAAGTTTGAAGGTGGAGAGGATTTTTGTGAAACTTTCTTTATGGGATCATTCAGGCTCCAAGGTTATGTGAAATGGCTTGCTTTTGGTCCACATAACATGTCTCTATTGGCCAGAGAGTTGTTGTGGCTGCAGCTGATTGGTATGGACCAAGTTGCAAAAAGTCAACATTATGTGTACTTGAGGTATGGGCTCATGCAGGGATGGTTCAATGGCTTGTCTGGCCTCAGCTTAGATCAAGGAGAGCCATGGAATTGAAATTATGCAGCTGGATGGCTTGGAGGGAAAGATTTCATAGGTTTTGCAAGATTTTGCATTTTTGCCCCCTTTGAGTTATCTTGTGATGCAAGGCATGAAAACAAGTGATTCCTTGGGCAATTCTGACCCAAATGAGTTTCACTATGATGGTATGATGTTTAGAGATGCATTAGAGGTCATGAAATGGTTTGGCAAGTGGTTTTGCAAAAATCCCTCTTTGGTGTATTCTTGAAAATTATAGGATTTTTGCCAACTTTGAAGGATCATAACTTAAGTTCCATAATGAATTAGAACATGTTCTTGTACATTTTGAAAAGGGAAAGACCTAATCTACAACTTTCATGACCAAAAATTTTTCATTTGAAGCATTTTTGGTTGAGAAAGAGGAGGTTGAAGAACTTCCCCAAAATGGAAAGTTTCCATTACAAGTCATTTCCATTTTTGGCAACTTTTGGTTTAGCTCAAATTTCTTCAATTTTGTGAACTTCCAAGCACTTAAATGATCAAATAAAGATCATATAACTTCAATTTGATGAAAATACCCCTTTGGTTCCATTGTTGGGGGCCTCAGATGCCCTGATTTTGCTCTGACTTTCTCAAGAAGTTACCCAGTGAACAGATGACTTCCACAATGAATTTCTTCATCAAACTTGGTACATATGATCCTTATAACATATTGAGAACATTAGAAACATGAATGGCCCAAAATTTTGGAGTTGAGGCCCCTGAAACCAAAACCCTAATTTTGGTCATATGTGCAATGAAAACCCTAGCTCTGCTTCCATGCCTTGCCAGTTCTTGTGATTTCTTGACTTCCTTGATCTTTGAGGGATATAATATGATGATAGAACACACATGGACCCCCTTGGAATGCTTGGAGACCTTTTGAGTGGCTCAGATGGATCCTTGGATTGCTCAGATCACAAACCCTAGATGCAGATGAACTTGAACTTATACAGTGAAACAAATATGCAATATGAGATGGTATGCTCATGCTAATGCAAAAATGAAAGATCACAAGCCAATGGTGTGATATTAGTGAGGGAAAATTTGGGGTGTTTACAGCTGCCCCTATTCAAACATGAGTTAGCTGTGCAGGATGTAAGCACCTGGCTTAACAGACAAACAAGATAACTTGTGGTTGAATACCAAAGACAGTCCAAAATTTGCACTTGCTGGGGGAGAAGAAGAAAAGGGATATAAATTGTAAAATAAAGTGTAGCATGATTATCAAATGAAGGCGATGGAGGACGACCATCGAGCAGAGGATGACTGCTGGGGATAAAACGGTAAACTAAGCAAAGGCGGGGATGACCGACAAGCTGGGGATATAAAGAGACCACGACGGGGACAACCATCGGGTAAAAGAATAAATGAAATAAATGATGAGGGACGGTCATCAAAGGTGAAGGACAATCACCTAGCAGGGGACGGCTGCTCTTTATCACGACATAGGACGAATGTCGGATAGAAAAAGATCGACGATAGGGACGGCCATCAGATAAGCATGATGAAGGACGATCATCAAGAGGTGAAGGATGATCACCTAGCAGGGGATGGCTACTCTTTATCACGGCATAGGACGAATGCCGAACAACACGATCAACGATGGGGACGGCCATCGGATAAAATGATGAAGGACGATCATCAAGAGGTGAAGGACGATCACCTAGCAAGGGACGGCTGCTAAATATCACGACATAGGACGGATGCTGGATAGAATAGGGTTCCAATAATGGAGACTCCGCTGGGGAAAGGATGAGGGACGGTCATCCAAAGGTGAAGGACGATCACCTGGCAGGGTACGACTGCCGAAAGTATCACGACATAGGACGAATGTCGGATAGGAGAAAAGTTGTTTTGCTGGGGAATGGTAAACACGAACGGGTGCTTACGCTTAAGAATAAAAGGTATATAAGTGTTTGACGCTGTGTATAGATTAAAGATGCAGACGAGCATCCTTAAGACCATGATACCAACGAGTATCGGTAGAAACAAACGCTGACGCATGTTCAGAGATGATGATACGGACGAGTACCAACTGGTTAACAAAGAACACGGACGAGTGTCAAATCTGTGAGGAGTGATATATATAAGATACGAACGAGTATCAGGGACTTCTGTATAAGTATGAGTGAAACTTGATTTGTTGGTGAAGTAATGAGCAAGACACAGACGAGTGTTTGACTTGTTGGGGAATGCATGACACGGACGAGTGTCAAGAGATACTATATATAAGTTACGAACAAACATTTATACAAGAGAGTGTAAAAGGTGTTTTGGTAACCTGTGGGGATAGGATGACACGGACGAATGTCGAATGGAGCGTGTTATAAACAGGTGTTTGATTGGCCACAAGTGTTTTGGCAATCGTGGTGGGGAAAGGTGACACGGACGAGTGTCAAAAGAGTATATACAAGTTTCTGAATGCAAAGAGGATGTTTTTGCTCATATCTGCGGGGGAATGATATGACACGGACGAGTGTCGAAAGAGTATATATGAACATGCATCTGTGTTGGAGAATGCAAAAGGGACGCTTTGGCTTTTATTTGCAAGGGATGTGAGCTTTATATATATTGCTGATGAAATACTGATGGTAATTGCAGGTGACTGGCTCGAACCTGGCTTGTGATCATGAAAATGTTTGATTTTTGCCGTAATGCTCCGTATTAGACGGAATGCTATGCTCTGTAGGGAAAAATTGATGTGAATGCCATGATTATGCAAAAGAGAAATCGATTCGGGATTTGGATCCCACTGAAGATTGGATCCCTGGCTGATCTGCTTGGAAGGAAACCCCAGCTAGGGGAAGATCATTGGTAGATCTGTTAGGAGATGTAACTCTGCTCGGGAAAATAAATCATTAATAGACCCATCTTGTAAGGAGAAACCCAACTGGGGATAAGGAAGTTTCCATCACTTTGTTGTGTAAGAGTGTCAGGCATTGCTCTTCTGGGGAGAGGCTGGAACTCTGCGGGGAGATAGTTCTTTTATCTTTGAGAGACCTGGCACTCTGTTTGGGGAAGAAAAGATCACTGAACGATCTTCCTAGAGAACTCTGTGGGGATCCCGACTGGGGAAGCTCCTATTGAATGGACTTATGCTGGGGATGAGGAGGTTTTGACAACTTCGTTGGGGAAAAGCATTCCAGATACTACTCAGAGGAGGTATGCTGGGGAAGTGATGCTTGGCATGCCCCATGATGCGTATTGAATACCTATAATCTATTATGATAAAGGAAATGCACGAGTATCCTGAGGTATCCCTTACCGGATTCCGCCATAGGAATTAGATATTCCTGAAAGTAAATATATTTCCCGCAAGCATTTTATTAAGAATGGCTCATTTGTTTTATGCAAGTATCATATCATGAATACTGGACATTATTGCAAACGAAATAAAAATGTACAAAAAGAAGTATGACTGAAAATCTGATTTTATTAATCTGGGTGCCCTGAGTTGGCAGATACAGTCAAAGAAACAAATCCCCTGGAATGAGGAGATTGTTACAAATTAAAAAAGTAAAAGTGCTGGCAATGTTGACGACGCTCCGGTGAGCTTCCTTTGCTATGACCTGTATGACCCTGACGTTCTTCTCATCTTGCTTTCTGAAGAAGGTTGATTCTGACTGATGCTTTATCCTTTCGAAGCTTGCCGTGTTGTGAGTGATACAGACGAATTCAAAATACAGTTGTTCGCTTATTCCCTGATTTTGCATGGATCGCCCTTTCGGGTTTTCAATCCACCGAAATACCCATTTTTGCCTGAGCTATCCAATGCGGCTTTTCAACTCAGCAGGTGTACATTTTTCAGTTTTCCCTTATTTTTGCCCAAGTCTTTTATTATGTTTTTGACTCGCCGGGATGCCTTGTTTTTTCCTGGACTTACATTTTGTTTTTATGTCCAGCGGGTCATTTTATGCGAAGTATTTTTTAACTGCATCTGAATTCACAGGGGACAAGAAATCTTCACCATCCATAGTAGTGAGCATCAGTGCTCCACCAGAGAAAACCTTCTTTACTATGAATGGACCATCGTAGTTTGGAGTTCATTTGCCCCTGTGATCTGTATGAGGAGGAAGGGGTCTTTTCAGCACAAGATTTCCTACTTGGTATTCCCGAAGCCTGAATTTCTGATCGAAGGCTTTCTTCATCCTTTTCTAATATAGCTGCCCATGACAAATTGCAGCTAACCTCTTTTCTTCGATCAGATTCAATTGATTGTACCGAGACCGGACCCATTCTGCTTCATTCAACTTTACATCCATCATTACCCGTAAGGAGGGTAGCTCAACTTCAACAGGTAGGACTGCCTCCATACCATACACAAGCTGATAAGGTGTTGCCCCAGTAGACGTTGTGATTGAGGTCCGATACCCATGCAAGGCAAATGGTAGCATCTCATGCCAGTCTTTGTAAGTAACCACCATCTTTTGCACAATCTTCTTGATGTTTTTGTTAGCTGCCTCAACAGTGCCATTCATCTTTGGCCTGTAAGGAGAAGAGTTGTGATGTTAGATTTTGAAGTCCCGGCACAGTTCTGCCATCATTTTTTTGTTCAAATTGGAACCATTATCAGTAATGATTCGCTCGGGAACTCCATACCGACAGATGATGTCTCTTTTCAAAACTCTGGCTACCACTTGTCTGGTGATGTTTTCATATGAAGCTGCTTCGACCCATTTGGTGAAGTAATCAATGGCTACCAGGATGAATCTGTGGCCATTTGAAGCAGTCAGTTCAATCTTTCCAATCATGTCAATGCCCCACATGGCAAAGGGCCAAGGTGAAAACATCACGTTCAAAGGATTCGGAGGCACATGCACTTTATCTGCATAAATCTGGCATTTATGACACTTCCTGGCATAGGCACAACAATCTGTATCCATTGTGATCCAGTAGTAACCTGATCGTAATAATTTCTTAGCCATTGCATGTCCTCCAGCATGGGTACCGAAAGATCCTTCATGCACCTCGTGCATCAATAAGTCTGCCTCTTTCTTATCAACACATCTGAGAAGAACCATGTCAAAGTTTCGCTTGTATAATAAACCCTCAGCATTAAGGAAGAAACTACCAGCCAGTCTTCTTAATGTCTTCTTATCATTGGATGATACCCCAGGTGGGTATGTTTGATCCTCTAAGAAGCATTTGATGTCATGGAACCAAGGCTTGTCATCTTTAGCAATGTCCACAGAGAATACGTATGCTGGTCGGTCTAGTCTGGATACTGAAATCCAAGGCACATAATTGGCAGTCTGAACCTTGAATATGGAGGAAATGGTAGCTAGAGCATCTGCGAACTGATTTTCGTCTCGAGGGATATACTCAAGTTTGACTGTTGTGAAGAAAGTCAATAATCTCCTCGTATAGTCACGGTATGGAATCAGATGCTCTTGGTGAGTGTACCATTTGTCGTTGGTCTGATTGATTACCAAAGCTGAATCTCCGAATACAGTTAAAGTTTTGATCCTGAGGTTAATGGCCTCCTCAAGACCCATGATACAGGCTTCGTATTCAGCTTCGTTGTTAGTGCAGTTAAAGGTGAGTTTTGCCGAGAAAGGCATATGAACTCCTTTAGGTGTAATGAGCACTGCACCAACTCCACGTCCATTCATATTGACAGTCCCATCAAACATCATTGTCCATTCTTCTTCTGGGTCAGGCCCTTCAGTGTGAACAGGCTCTTCATGATCTTTTGCCTTTAGGAACATGATGTCTTCATCAGGAAAGTCAAATCTCATTGGTTGGTAATCATCAATGGGTTGCTCAGCTAGATAGTCAGACAGCACACTTCCTTTGATGGCCTTTTGAGATGTGTACTGAATGTCATATTCTGTCAGAATCATTTTCCATCTTGCAACCCTTTCGGTAAGCGCTGGCTTCTCAAATATGTACTTGACGGGGTCCATCTTTGAGATCAACAAGGTAGTGTGAGTCAACATATACTGCCTTAGTCGGCGAGCAGCCCACGCTAAAGCACATAAATTTTTCTCGAGCAGTGAATAACATTGTTCACAGTCGGTAAACTTTTTGCTTAGGTAGTATATTGCATAATCTTTTCGACCAGACTCGTCATGCTGGCCCATCACACACCCCATGGATCATTCTAATACTGTCAGGTACATTATTAGAGGTCTTCCTTCGACTGGAGGCATAAGAATTGGAGGTTCTTGCAAGTACTCCTTGATTTTGTCAAAAGCCTTCTGACAATCTTTGTTCCACCTAACTGTTTGTTCCTTTCTTAACAATTTGAACAGGGGTTCACAGGTTGCAGTAAGATGAGATATGAACCTTGATATGTAGTTCAATCTACCTAGGAAACCCCAAAATTCCTTTTCAGTCCTAGGTGCAGGCATCTCCTGAATGACTTTGACTTTGTCAGGATCAACTTCAATTCCCTTTTCACTTACGATGAATCCCAGTAGTTTACCGGACCGCACCCCGAATGTGCACTTGTTGGGGTTTAGCTTCAGCAGATACTTTCTCAGATGCTTGAACAACTTCAGCAGATTTACCAGAGGGTCTTCTTCAGTGAGGGACTTGGCAATCATGTCATCCACGTAGCATTCAATTTCTTTGTGAATCATGTCGTGGAATAACGTTACCATAGCCCGTTGATAAGTCGCACTGGCGTTCTTCAGTCCAAAAGGCATTACCTTATAACAAAATGTGCCCCAAGGTGTGATGAAGGTTGTTTTCTCCATGTCTTCGGGTGACATCCTGATCTGATTATACCCAGAAAAACCATCCATGAGAGAAAACACCGAGAACTGAGCTGTGTTGTCGACCAATACATCAATGTGAGGTAGAGGGAAGTCATCCTTTGGGCTTGCTCTGTTCAGATCTCAGTAATCCACACACATCTGTACTTTTCCATCCTTCTTAGGCACTGGTACAATATTAGCGACCCACGGCGGGTTACTAGTTACAACAAGGAATCCGACATCCCACTGTTTTTGTACTTCTTCCTTAATCTTCATGGCCATATCTGGGCGAGTACGGCGTAGCTTCTGTTTCACTAGAGGGAAATCTTCTTTCAAAGGCAGCTTGTGCATAACAATGTCAGTATCCAGACCTGGCATGTCTTGATAGGACCAAGCAAAGACGTCGTCGTATTCTCGAAGCATGTCAATGAGTTGTTCTTTTACTGAAGCTTACAAACCGGCCCCAATCTTCACTTCTTTAAAATCCTCTTCGATACCAAGATTAACTGTTTCAACCTCCTCCTGATGAGGAGTAATCACTTTCTCTTCCTGCCTCAACAACCTGGCTAACTCTTCAGGTAACTCATAGTCTTCTTCAAACCCTTCATCAGCTTGATTAATTAGATTGTCGAAGTCATACAAGGTCATAGCGGTGCTGTTGTTGGTGCAATCTGGAGGATAATCTCTGCAAGGGTTGAGATTGGTTCATTTTAGTGATCAATTTTAATCTTGTTTTAGAAAATGTGAAAATGAAGTTGTTTATTTTGAAAACATTGCCATTTTATTGTTTTGTACAAAAGTGAAAAATGAAAAGACAGTGAGCGAAAAAGAGACTCGTTTGCAAAAGATGTCCGATATTCATTGATTAATCCGTTTGCCCAAAATTACAATATAGCCCTATTACAAAATGAGTCCTGACACCTTGGGCAAGATGCAGGACTTGATGCATGCTAAAAAGACAGGAAATAATAATTACTTTGCAGGAGTAACCCTTATAATTTCCTGGGAAGGCCAGTTAAGAACTTGGTGCCCCGGGATACTTGGACGTATCCAGCTTTCCAGGTTGTGGTCGCTTTCCGCCTCGTCTTCCAGGTTGTTAACAACATCTGGGGTGAGCATCCCCCCACTGATGAACTTGGGCTCTTTTGCAGCCTCTGATTGATCTCGTCAGAATGGTCTGTAACCCAAACCGAATCTGTCCTCATTCTTTTCCACTGGCAGCAGCTTGCCCCAGCCTTGGGCATTTCCATCTTCAACAACCTTCCGGGCTTGCTGATTGGAGACAATTGAAGTACCCATCCTATCCTCCTGGGATGCAGTAAATACTTCAGTCGTCGCCTCATTGACGTTCAGGGCTTCAAACCCTTGGCTCGTGGTTTCATGGATTTCACCATCCATCTCAATATACTTGTATGTAGCCAGATGGCTAACAAATATGTCCTCTTCACCACAGATGGTGATAATCTGTCCTTCCCACTCGTATTTCAATTTCTGGTGAAGGGTCGACGTTACTGCGCCTGCGGCGTGAATCCATGGTCGACCCAACAAACAGCTGTAGGCCGGCTGAATGTCCATCACATAGAAAGTAGTCTGAAAGACCTGCGGACCGATTATCACAGGAAGCTCCACCTCTCCAAGAACAGACCTCTTGGAGCTATCAAAAGCCCTGACCACCAGATTGCTTGGTTGGAGAGCTATTCCATCATATTCGAGTTTGACAAGAGCCTTCTTGGGTAAGACATTGAGTGAGGACCCATTGTCTATAAGAACATGAGATAGTACAGCTCCTTTGCACTCCAAAGTTATGTGCAAAGCTTTGTTGTGGTGACGTCCTCCTGTTGTCAAATCAGCATCAGTGAAACCTAGCCCATGGCTAGTATTGACATTTGACACCACTGTTTCAAGCGGGTTCATTGTGATCTCTTTTGGCACGTAGGCAGCGTGCAGAACTTTGAGTAGTGCATCCCGATGGGCTTCGGAACACAACAACAGAGATAGTATAGAGATCTTAGTGGGGGTCTGGTGGAGCTGATCCACAACTTTATAGTCACTTCTTTTAATAATCCTCATAAATTCATCCACATCCAGATCGAAAGATGATTTATGAGTCTCTTTTGGTGCAGATTCTTCAGGTATCACACTCTTCCCTTTGGCTTTGGCAGCAGCCTCTGCCTCAGTATTGGTTTTTGGAGCTTGTGACGCGAAGAGGCGTCCTCTTTGGGTGAAGCCTCCGCCTCCCCCGACATTATCCACTTGTGGAGTAGGAACTGGAGAATCAAGAAGGACTTTTTCTCCGTTGCAGTAAAGGTCAGCACCATAATGCCATGGTATATCACTGTCTTTATGATACGAGATTGGCCCTGGCACTGTGATGGTGACTGGGCTCACTGTAGCAGATGTTGGAACCATAATTATTTGTGGATCATAAAAGATGGTGACAGGACTTCTTGTGGATGTTGGTGTTGATGAATTGAAGCCTGATTGAAATTGTTGTTGAGATTGTTGAAAGTTGCTGGAGTTCGGGACCGTTGTCAGGTCATAATATATTGTAACCGTGGAGACATCATTGTTGGTGGTTGCTGGAGTTGTAGAAGGAGATAAAATGGAACTATTGTTTGTTGAAGTAATGGAAGAAATGATTGCTGAAGTTGTAGATGAATCAGTAGGAACAATGGTTGTTGCAGTTGTAGAAGAATCACTTGTTGATAAAAGAGTTGCTGGTGTTGTAGAAGTTGTGGTTGTGATTTGCAGAATGCCCTCTTTAATCAAGCTATTAATTCCCTTCCTCAAGCTTTCACACCCATTCTTGAAAAGTTTGCATAATTCACATCAGGCCTCACAACCTGGAAACACTTGGCATTTCAAAAGCTGGGCTTTAACCTCTGCTAGAGGTGTCTGAATACTTGCAATATCTTCTATTAAACTCGTGGGTGAGCCTTCCTCTATAGCATTAACCCTTGGCCCACTGTGGCTTGGCATAGGATTTTTCATGACATTGGGAGGTGGTGCGAAGTTCAGGGCCTTTGAATCTACCAGATCCTGGACCTTCATATGCAGAGCTCTGCATTTTTCCGTAGAGTGACCAGGTGCGTTGGAATGAAATGCACACCTAGCATTGACATCGTAGTTTCTCGGAAGGTTCTAAGGATCAGGTGGAGCCAATGTCCTCAACTCAACAAGATTGATCTTTAGGAGTTGTGGCAGCAGTGTAGCATATGGCATTGGAATGGGGTCAATCACTTTGTTGATCTGAGATGGCCGCTGTTGAAAAGGGCGTTGTTGTTGATTGTTGTTATTGTTGTTATAAGATCTATGTTGAGGAAACTGTTGTTGTTGCGGAAAGTGTTATGGTTGCTGGGTATACTGAGGAGGTGGAGTAGGGATAGTAACAGCAGCAACCGATCTGGGCAGGTATTGGAGTCTCCCTCTTCCCATGTGTACAGAGTTTGTTTCACCAGATCTACGGGGCCCAGCAAATGGTTTCCTTGTACTGCTTGAACTGGCACCGTTGTCGGAGATCTTTCCCATCTTCAGTAGGCTCTCTATTCTTTCCCCAACTATCACCACATCTGCAAAGCTGGTGGAAGAAAATGCAGCCAATCTATCAATATAGATACCCTGGAGAGTGTTCATGAACATGTCTGCCATCTCCCTTTCAGACATCGGGGGTTGAACTGCAGCAACCAGTTGCCTCCACCTTTGGGCATACTCTCTAAAGCTTTCACGGGAAGACTGAGACATTCCCATCATAAGGGTCCTATTTGGAGCCATGTCCAGATTATATTGATACTGACGGATGAAAGCTTCAGCTAAGTCTTTCCAGTTTCTTACTGTGGCTCTGGTCAAGTGGGAGTACCATTCCCGGGATGCCCCTGTCAAGCTATCCTCGAAGTAAAACATCCACAGCTTCTCGTCCATGGTGTAAACTTTCAATCTCCCCAGGAAATATTGAAGGTGGGTGCGTGGGCAGGATGTGCCATTATATCTCTTAAAACATGGGGGTTTGAACTTGTGAGGAATTCTCACCCCTTCCACCAATCCCATGTCCATGACATCAAAACCTAGAGAGTTTTGGGATTCAAGAGACCTTAGCTTCTCTGCAATTTCATCTAACCGACGGTCGTAAACTTCGTCTCCAGCCCCAACCACTGTAAATTGCTCTTCTTGAGGATCTTCCTGCAAGACCCTTCCTCCAGCAGTGTTACCCTGGGTATTTCTTATGGCATTGATGTATGGGTTTAGATGAGGCCCAAACTCTGGTGGATCAGTGCGAGGCTGCACGTGATCGTTGTTACTGGTACCTCTTGTACCTGTATGATGTTCCTCAGGAGTTTGTCGCTCAACTAACTCCCTCAGTCTTTCATGGCTCTGAGCTAGACCAGTCATCACTGTCATGAACTTGATCCATCTGTAGTCCCGAAAGGTTGTTTTTTGTCGGGTACCGGTGTATTCTGTTGACAGGGAACACTCTTCTGCGAGCAATGTTTCCTGAAACCACAACAAAGTGAGAAACAACAATAAAACAAAACCTACAAAACAAAGAAAATGTTAGTATGCAATGCAAGATGCCTATTTGTCTTCCAAGGGTATCCGGTTTGGTTCTTTGGTTTTGACCTTTCCAGACCTCGAGGAAATGCTGATGATATTGCAGAGAGAGAAAGCCCACCAAAAATAATACAAACCAATATATTACGAAGAGTGAAGATACATGGTTTGATTACAATAACATTCCCATGGCGGGTCAAAATACATCAGCAAAAAGAAAATACAATCAAAATGAAGTACAAACAAAAAGAGTCAAACATCCAGCCCAAAGTCATCTTCTCTGACTTCCTTCAGGAGGGCCTCAGTCACTGGACCAACCGGGTGCTCTGTGATAGTCCTGATGAGGAGGTTCCTGGTAGCAATGGCACTGGTTAACTTCTTATGCTTATCCTGATCCTTTGACCTCTTCAACCCCGCCCAGAGTTTCAACTCAGAGATCTCCTTTTGTGCTGCTATCAAAGCTACCTGATTCTTCTTCTCACTAGCCTCCAGTTGCTCTATCTTAGCTTGAGTTCTCTGATCTTCCTATGCACGGGCTTCAGTGATCTTGATCCACCTAGCCTGGCTCTCCTCTAGATAATGCTCTGCCCTAGCCTTATGAATCTTTGCTTCCTTACAAGCATTCTTTAGTACTAACTCCCCTGCTCTAGCATTTCTGATGTAGTCGTCCGTCTTCTCAATCTTGGTTAAGTTCTCAATCCGGAGCTTCTCTAATCTCTCATTATCCAGACGACTGTCATTTCTCTCCCAAAGAGTCTTCTTCAAGGCTTCAGAGAGCTGAGTACTCCTCTCTTTCAGTTTCTCAAACTCTTCCAAACTGACAGTGGCTACCGGTTGCACTGTTGAAGGTCCAGGTACATCTTCTAAGGTGAATGGCATCCGGGTGATCTGTGCCCTGGTACGAGACCAATCAAGATATTGTGCTGAAGCAATGTTGTTGCACTTGCCAAGGATAGTTGTCCCCTTAGTTTGAATGTTATCCCATGCCCAGGCTTCCTGTCTAAAAATAGCAGAGTTGTGCTGGATTTCACAATAGAGGGTCTCAGTCAAATCTTGCCCTCTTGGAGGATGAACCAAAGCATACCCCAATTGCCTCTTAAAAAGTAAAGGGTTGTAGTTGATGAAAACTTTTACTCCAATCAAAGGCACATTAGGATATTGCCCACAGCTAGTAATGATGTCCTTGCCCTTGGTGCTCTGAGTGCACCATCTGATGTCTTCTGATGTCAAGGCAATCAATCTCTTAGCCCAGTTTTTTGGATGATGAGGGTTCAGGAAGGTATTTGATTTTGGCAAGTGTCTTAGCAGCCAAAAGTAATAGAGAGGAGCACAACATCTGACCAGTCTTCCTCCTTGCTTCTCATTCCTCTGGTGTACTGAATAATAGAAGTCTCCAAGCAGAGTGGGGACTGGGTTCCTCAATAAGAGCAGGTGAATAGCATTCTTGCTTACAAACTTGGGCTCGTCTGCAAACAAGATAACTCCATATATGCTGAGGGCTAAGAGTGCACAGACAACATCCCATTTCCCTGCTGCAGCATGCAGGGTAGCCTAGGAGATCAAGAAATCTAGGTGAAGGCCTGGAACCCCAGCCTTGGTAGTCATGCTCTGATCAATGAGGGCAGGCTCCAAATGCAATTCCCTAGCTATGTCTTCATTATTGGGAGTAACCATCTCAGGGTTGAAAGGAATCCCCCTCCTGATAGGGACACCTAACAACATGGAGAACTCTTCTAGCAGAGGTCCCAACTGAAAATCAGGGAATGTGAAGCATCTGAGAGGAGGATCATAAAACTGCAAACAAGTATGGATCATGCTCCTCTGGGATGCATCCAGGTCCATGATCATGTCCAATATGCCCCCATAATGCACCCTGAATAATGGGACATGATCAGGAGTAATGAGAGATTGGATCTGCCTTATGCTTGTCAGAGTAGGCTCAAAGAAGTGGTATGTGATGTTGCTCTTCCTGGAAGTGTCCATGCTGATGATGGGTGCTGGTGAAGAGTACTGAGGGAGATGCTGGTGTAGATAGCTGAAGAAGTCTGGGCAGCAAAATAGGTCAAAACCAAACCAAAGATAAGAAGGTGGATACCCTATAAAACAAATAGGCAAATATCAAATGATGTAAAGATGATGTATGTAGAATGATATGCAAAGGGTTTGTGATCAAGTGCTGGATCTGTTATCCGCCTTGATGGGGTCCATGTGTTCATAAGTCTGGATGGAGGCTTAGAAATCCAGTAACCAGGTGGGGGACTCAAATAAAGAGTCACAAATCCGGGGTTTCACAAGAATTGTCCAAAGTGATGCATAGTACTACAGGAAATCCGTAGCATAGAGTTCTCAAGAAGAAACCTATGTCTGAACCGTGTTTCATATTCCCGCACCAGACCGAAATGGAATGGGAAAGAATATGAAGCCACTCTAGCCTATGTGTCACTCAGGTCCCCGGTATAGGACCTTAATCACTCAATGATCCCCCACCCACCAAGGAAACAGTAGATCCAACACATGATAATGACAGTATGAAATGCATAAAAACTGTAAATGAAAGCAATAAATAAAACTGTACAGAAAGCAATAAATAAACAAATAAACAAATAAGCACAAGTAGCACATAACACCCCCGTAAACACAAATCAAACAAGCTCTAGGAGGAACCCACAAAAAGAATCAGAAGCCCTGGTTGCAATATAAGGGTCCCCAGCAGAGTCGCCAAGTTGTCGCTCCCCCGAAAAGACACCGGGTCAGATAGGGTATAGACGCGAACGGTCGGGGAAAGGAGAGAATGAAGGTGAAGGTGAATAGAGTTGCCAACTAGGCATTTTTATCCCGAAGGAAAGGTAATGCTACATAAACCTAGAAAAAGATGGATAAGACGGTTGCGAACCAGAGAAACTGAGAAAGGGGGTTGGTTACAACTTGGGAAGGTATTAGCACCCAGATTGTCCGTCGTACTCGACGGATCCACGCTTACAAGATTTGTGTTTAAAGGGGTAGGTGTATGTGCTATCTGTGTGCAAAAACTGGAAAAGAATATACAAGTGTGAATGCAGAAAGGTGAATTGCTCAGGAACTGAGGCTTAAAAGAGGATGCTGAAAGAGGGGGAAGACAGAGAATTTTGTTCGATAACAGTTAAGTTATGCCTACATATCCTCTCGTGCAATGAGGAAGTCAGAACACCGTAGTTCAACTCAAAGAGACTGAAAATCAATTGACTGGTGAACTTCATGCTTGTCTATGCTCAAGTGTATGACTTGTCTGGCTCAAGTGCTAATTGTCTTGCATTAGACGGAAGAAGCAAGTTCTCGTTTGTGAATGAGTGTGATGAGAAAATAATCCCGAATGAGACGATTATTGTTTGTTTTTGTGTTTTCAGTTTTGTCATTGTTTTTGGAGTTTTGCATACGTTAATGAGCTTAAGCCTAAATCAAAGGCTTGTAAACTCATTATATCCTCCCTGATTAGGGATAATGAGAATACTTAAGTATGAGATAAGCATCTCAACTTAATTACCATGATGTTGTAGGATTAAGATCATTAACCTACTTATTATTATTTAGATTTTTTTTTGGATTTTTGTTTAGTGTTAAGTAATGAGTTTAAGCCATAAGCAAGGATTAGTGAACTTATTACACCATCCTAATAGAAGGATAATAGATGAGAACACTTAAGTTGAGGAAGATACCTCAACTTAATCCATGGTTAGGGATTAAAGTCATTATATAACAAGCCTTTATTAAAGTGGATTTTAATTAAGGGTGGGATTAAGAAATGAGTTTTATGATTTGTAAGACAACTTGAGGGGGACTTGTCCATTAAACACTAGGGTTAGTCCTTCTTAACCAATTAAGGAAGAATTAGAACCCTAATGTAAGGCCCAAGTTACAAGTAAATGTCTTAGTGATTATTAGATGGATTGATTAAGAGATTTAAATAAATTAAGGGTTTAACACTTAGGATTAAAGTTATACACTCCATCCTAAGAGAAGGATGCATGCATAACCCTAATTCCAAAGTCCTAAAGCCTTAAAGGTTTAGTCTCTAATGATGAGGTGAGAAGAGAGACACAAGGAAGACTCAAAGGTAAAAACTAAGGGGTAATAATCACAACCCTAATTATTATCATGCTTGGAAGTTCCTATGGTTTTTAAGGCTTGAGAAAAATCTTCAAAGAAGCCACCAATGGAAGAAGCAGATGGAAGGAGGAAGAAGCAGAAGAAATAAGTTACTTACTTCATTGAAGAAGATAAGTAACTTAGAGAAAGAAAGATGAGAAATGAACATGAATGAGCATGCCCACTCAAAGACAATCAAAATATGCAGCAAAGATGCAACATAAAAAGATGAGAAGAAGTGGGAGGTGAAGGCAAATTCACCTCTCAAACAACTTACCATTAACCTGAAAAGTTAGCACAAGATGCATAAGGAAAGAAATGAAATGGAATGATGCATATGCAAAGACAAAGGTCAAAACCAGAAGCATTCACATGATGCAAATGATGCTATGACATGATGCAAAAGCATACAAAGTGCAATGAATGGTCATACAAGGATGAGATTCAAATGGGAGCATGCTTTGAAGTTTGAAAGTTCATGAAAGTTAATGAATGGAAATGAATGCAAGTCATGGTAAATGAATGAAGAAATAATCAAGCATGATTCTAACATGTCTTAAGAGGTCTAAGATGACATATAAATGCATGAAATGTCATGGCAAGTTCATGTATGGATGCATATGCAAGATGAATGCAAATGAAGATGCAAAATTAGGGTTTTATGAAAGGATGAGATGCAAATGGCAAAGACAGAAGAAAATAACATGATAAAAAATTGAAAATGGACACAAGGGAACCCTAAACCTATACTAGGTTACCATCCAAAGGGGGAGGTCAGAAGCTAAACCTAGAAGGACTTATGAATTTCCTAAGTTTCTAGGGATTTTTTGGGTTATCCTCAATGAAAAATGCTAAACAAATTGAAATGAAAGATAAATTCATGCCAAAATTATCTTAGAAACTAAATGATATGCACAAAACAATGCAAGAAGAATCATCCTCAAACTCTTCATGGTTAGGCAGAAAAGATTTTTCTAAGTTATGGTTCATAAAAAAGGATTTAAATGACCCTTAATTCAAACAAAATTCTCAAATGATCATCAAACCTAAAAAGAAATTTGTATGAAGAGTTTGAAAATGTTTCTAAATGCAAAGGGATGATTCATGATTTTTTTGGTGAATTTTAGAAACTTAAATGGTATTTTAATTAATTAAATTCAATTAATTAATTAAAATACACATTTAAATATTTTAAACATACAATTTTTATGCAAAAAATAAAATAAAAATCATTTTCTGATTAAGAAAAATATTTGGAATGAAAATGCAAAAGAAAATATTTTTGGGATTTTTCTAACTATTTTTAAATAATTATGCAAGAGAATACAATTAAAATGAAATAAAAATCAATTTAAATAGAAAGTATGAGGATCCAATGGATGAGATTCAAAGCTGAGGGAAAAGTGTTGACTGGCGCGCAGACCAAGGGCTAGGATTGATTCTGACCTAATTTCAATTAATTAAATTAATTAATCCTAATTAAATCCTAATGATCAATCTCATCCATCCAAACACGCGCGGGGAGCCTGATCCAAGGGCTGACATTTAAACTCATCCTAAACCCTAATTAAACCCTAATTAATCTCAGACAGCCGGAACAGTGCTTCGGTCGTCTTCTCCCGCGAGGCCAAACAACCAACTTCTTCCATAGGCCATTTTAGGAGCTCTAAAGCTCCAGATCAAATCCCCAAACCTCCCTGAGCATGAATCTACCCTCAAAACAAATTTCTAATGCAACATGATCAAGATACGAATCAAAACACAAAAATGGAAAAACTTTCAGACGCATGATACAGGCTCAATACTCAATCATTTTTAAAACCAACAAGTGCAGTGTGATCAGCGAAGCATGAAGATCATTTTTATAACTTACAGGAGGAATTCTGGAAAACAATTTCTTGATTATACCTGAGATGGAGCTTTCTCAATATGAGCTATCTGGCCTCCTCTTTAGTGCAAAAAGCCTCCACTTGATCCCCTGATGATGTTACAAAGCTTTGAATGCGTTTAGAATGGCTGGAGTGAGAGGATGAACTCTTGCTGCACCAGAATTGTGTCTTGTGTTTATGGGGTTTTAGGCTTGTTTGATGGTTGGGAAATGATCTATGGATGATGGTGAGTTGGTTTATGAAGTTTGTTTGAGGTTTGAGTGGTTGAGCAGAGAGAATCGAAAGTTTGAAGGTGGAGAGGATTTTTGTGAAACTTGCTCTATGGGATCATTCAGGCTCCATGGTTATGTGAAATGGCTTGCTTTTGGTCCACATAACATGTCTCTCTTGGCCAGAGAGTTGTTGTGGCTGCAGCTGATTGGTATGGACCAAGTTGCAAAAAGTCAACATTATGTGTACTTGAGGTATGGGCTCATGCATGGGTGGTTCAATGGCATGTCTGGCCTCAGCTTGGATAAAGGAGAGCCATGGAATTGAAATTATGCAACTAGATGGCTTGGAGGGAAAGATTTCATAGGTTTTGCAAGATTTTGCATTTTTGCTCCCTTTGAGTTATCTTGTGATGCAAGGCATGAAAACATGTGATTCCTTGGGCAATTCTGACCCAAATGAGTTTCACTATGATGGTATGATGTTTAGAGATGCATTAGAGGTCATGAAATGGCTTGGCAAGTGGTTTTGCAAAAATCCCTCTTTGGTGTATTCTTGAAAATTATAGGATTTTTGCCAACTTTGAAGGATCATAACTTGATTTCCATAATGAATTAGAACATGTTCTTGTACTTTTTGAAAAGGGAAAGACCTAATTTACAACTTTCATGACCAAAATTTTTTCATTTGAAGCGTCAGATGCCCTGATTTTGCTCTGACTTGCTCAAAAAGTTACTCAGTGAACAGATGACTTCCATAATGAATTTCTTCATCAAACTTGGTACATATGATCCTTATAACATCTTAAGAACATTAGAAACAAGAATGACCCAAAAATTTGGAGTTGAGGCCCCTGAAATCAAAACCCTAATTTTGGTCATCTGTGCAATGAAAACCCTAGCTCTGCTTCCATGCCTTGTCAGTTCTTGTGATTTCTTGACTTCCTTGATCTTTGAGGAAGTTTATTCCGGGTGAGGTCTTCGTATCGAGTCACACGAGGGAGAATCCAGGTGCCCCATACTACGTGACCATCAACCGATGTTTTAACCAAAATGGTTCTAAAGATCCTCAGGGTCGATGAAACTAATGAAAACAACTGAGCACACGCGCCAACAGCTTGACGGTTGTCAGTATTCTCCTTAGAATCTACTCCGAGTGAGGTTTTCGTATCGACAACCCACGAGAGAGGTTCCCTCGGGAGCCCATACTACACAACCTCGCTAACTTATGTTTACACTCATAGACCCGGGAGTAGAGCCTTTCCCTCAAGTTATTTTGATCAAAGTATCATTCCAGTACCAAAGATCCACAATAAGGATATAAAATGGAAAGCGATAAAGAAAGCGATAAACAAGTAACACATAAGCAAACATCCAAACAAGCATGGAAACCTAGATTAGGCTCGACTTGCATAGGGGTGAACCAGTCCCCAGCAGAGTTGCCAGCTGTCGTACCTCGAAAAATATGATCCTCGCGAACGCGGTCGTGGCTAGGCTGACATGAGAATCACCACCTAATTTTATTTATTCCCAAAGAGGGAAATGGTAAATATAGATAAAACCACCAAGAAAGGATGAGACAAGATCTTCGCAAACCATTGCCTTGGTTCGGAAGTCGGTTATGCAGGGGGAAGGTATTAGCACCCCCTACATCCATCGTACTCGATGGGAACCATCTAAGTTGTCACGCGCGAAGGGATGTCTATGCTTAAGAATTACTTGTTAAACTAACTGGTGTATTGATCCTAGGGGCTCGACAAGGATTAAGATCCTCGTGCCTACGTATTCCCTTGTGCAATGGGAAAGTCAGAGCTTCGTAGTTTGGCCTACTAAGGGTGATGGTTGTTGATTTTATTACCTTTCTTCGATGAAAGGGTTTAGGAGTCGAATTGCACTAAAGACTATGGATAGTTTATTCCGTCTAACAAGACGAGCATCTTGTGTCGAAATAATCGGAGCGAGTAACGAGAGCTCGTTATCCTCCTTTCTATCGCTTAAGGCTCGTGGCGTGCAATTTTCCTCGTATTTATTGAAGTGTTTTGTTTCCTAAGACCGCTTGATGTTGGATCAAGGGTTTGGATCTAAA
Source organism: Lathyrus aphaca (assembly GCA_963966055.1). NCBI lineage: Eukaryota > Viridiplantae > Streptophyta > Magnoliopsida > Fabales > Fabaceae > Lathyrus > Lathyrus aphaca. Next base: position 529,209,400 of record OZ014521.1, read on the forward strand.
AAGTAACATTTCGGTTTTTGAAGTTTGAGGTGAATGCAAATGGAAGTTTATTTGTTGGTTTGTTAGCGAGGCACAATGTGCTCGGCTCGCGAAATTGAGGAACTAAGCTAAAGACTAGCTATGGAAACAAGCACGATGCGTTGATTTGTTAAGTTTAAAAAAATGTTGAGAAAGGTGTAAGGTGCAAAGTAGTGCAGATGGCGATCGAGGAATGATCGACTTACGTGTGTGTATGAAGTGAAGTGTGTATGGATATATACTTGGCGTTGGACCAAATATTTTGTTTATCTTTGAAATGATTAGTCTTAGTGTGCGTTCATTTTTTACTTAGCAATTTATCGTCAAAAAATGAAAAAGTAATCACACGAGCAGTCATATCATCATATCACAAGCAAGGAGGTTCGAGCATACGCAAACATTCATCACACGCATAATATCGAGCAAAGGAGAAAAATTAATTAATCAAATTAAATAGAAATATTTAATTAGATTGATTATCAAATGAATTAATCTAATTAAATAAAACATTTAATTAAATTAATCTATGAAAATGTTTTTGGTATTTTTATATTGAAAATGAATTAATCAAATGAAAATAAAGAAATTAAGATTTGAAAATATTTTTGAGTTTTTTTTCATGTTAAAAAAAAAGGAATTAATTAATTAACTAAATAAAATATAATTATTTAATAAAATTAATTAGTAAATTAATTAATTATATCAAATAAAATATTTTAGAATAATTAATTAATAAAAGCATTCTTTGTTTTTTTTATATTTTATATAAAATATAATCAAAACAAAAATCAAAATAAAATAAAAAGAAAATGGGCTTTGTTTTATCAGCAATGCAGGGGTGCATTTAAAAACAGACTCAAGGCCCAGCCCATGCAAAAGAGGGTGTACCATGAGGCTGGTCAACAAAGCTGACTGCTGACTAAATCTAGAGCGTCTGATCGTTATAAGTCAATCCAAGACCTGCATCCAATGGTTGTGGATGCAGGGATCACGGTAAGACTAAAAGGGGCGCGCGCATGGAATCTGGATGAAAAAACAAACTTAGCCGGTGACACTTGTCAACGAAGGTGAAAAGTGTCACCACTCATCCTCCCACACAATGACGACAACGGTCATAACATTAATAAAATGGGATCTTAAAAAAAACAAATTATAAACTCTCTATAAACTTTCTCCTTCCTGCTTCCGAAACTTCAACACAAACCCACAGTCAAATATCCTCCTCTTCCCGAATACGCCCCCAGCTCCCTCAAAAACCCAACTTTGTGGCAAGATCGAAGCTCAACAGAAAACAACAAACACAAAATAAAAACTCACAAATCAAACAAGCAGGGATCAGCACAACAACAAACATTTAAACGCAAAGACTCAACAACAACAATAAAGGTATGATTCACCAGCAACAACAACATCAGAGTTTAAGAAAAATACCTAACGGAGCCTCTCCGCTGGGTCTTATCAGGTACGTACAAAAGAAAATCCCTTTGCGTATGAACTTTGCTCCGAGTTTCTTCTTCTTCTTATGGACTCCTTTGTTGCATCTACACCGAGAGGAATGTGAGGTTTAGCTCGGTTTGATTATAGTTTCAATGTGAAACTATAAGCAACTTGTGATTTTGAGCTTTAGTGATTTTAGGGTTACGAGATTTCTGGAAAAAAAGATAGCGGCTGCTGATACGTTTAGGGTTTTTCTCTCCTGTTTTCTGTGTCTGCTAGGGTTTTTTTGTGGTGTGTCGGTCTCCTTTTTTTTCAATGATTGGGTGATGATTATATAGTGTGAGATATGTGTGAGTTGGTACGTGAGAATGAGGAATTGTGTGAGTTGGTACGTGAGAATGAGGAATTGTGTGAGGGCTGAGATTTTTTTGAATCCGTTAGAGAAGAATTTGCAGTGATTTCGTGGGGACCTCACTGTGTGACAATTTGTGTAAAATTCTTCTAGAATGTGGTCCCATGAAAAATGCCTTGCTGTGTTATTACTGTGGTAAAATGTGAATTTTGATAAAGAACTTTATTTTCACTGCTGCAAATTGTACCTTTCTTTGCATACTTGGTCATACTTTCCTTTGTTTGTTGATCATCACATTTTAACCTCTCTTTTCATGTAGTGAACAAATTTGGAATGAAGGTAAGTGCCATGGCATGGCAGGGTTTCTGATATTAGAGAATAAGACTACACAATCAAATAAATCTGCTTATGGAAGAGAAAACGATAGTGGCTTTTCACTGCAGACGATTCTTGGTATGCATCCTTGTTTGTAGTTTTTACATTTAACCATATAAATGCTTTGATTCCTATTATATTCTTCATTGGTTAAGGCAACTTGTTTACCTCTGAATATTGCTTCTCATTCTCAGTTTTCTGGATGTTTGCTTTTTTTTCTTTTCATGTATTCAAGCTTTGGTATGGGGAACCTTGGTGAGACTTGGAGCTTGGAAAAGTATGGATATTGGCATACCGAGGAACTATGCACAGGAAGGTAAGAAGAATAACTTGGAGTTAAACTTGGGTGATTAAGAGTTGAACGAGGAAATTGACGAGAGCATTGGCGTGAAATTATGGCACATGAAATGGTTTGGATGAATTTTGCACAAAGAGAGAAGAACTTTGAGGCTGTTTTGATATGGAGAGTCCAACGATTCACCACTGGATCGAAAAGTTGAAGAGAGTCTACAGAAGTTCCCCTGTAACTGAATTTTGCTTTAATTTTTGTGATTTCTTCCTATTATTATCAATTTTCTTGATATGATGTTGTTTGTAATGACCTGAAATGTTCTTGGTATGTTGGTGCTACTACATTGCCATCAACTTGTTGTGAAGAGTCTTTGGATGCCATGCTATAAAAATAGTGACAGGTTAATAGTGACAAGTTTACTCTGACTTTTGTTTTCTTTTTCTGTGTTTTCATGTATATGTTCATGGGAGAACGGCTTGGCGTGAGAAACCTTGGAGGCTGGATGAAGAAGAATTGTAGCAGCTCAATCATGGAGTGATAAATATTTAGTGATGAGAAACTTGGCGTGAATAAGTTTCTTTGAAGGAAAGAATAACCATGGAATTGGAAACATGGACATGATGAAGATTTTTGCTCATTTTCTATCCTTTAGGTTTAGGCTTTTGTGATCTTGTAATATTTGTACCATTCCATGCATACTGTCAATGTAACTTTAAATACACTCCTTGAAACTCATTTTTGAAATATTTATTCATATTTTGAACTTTGTAAATTTATGAATGAGCTAGTATTATGAACATTTATGCCACGAGATACTTTAAGGTATTTGAAATTGGTTTGATATTTCCACTTGTATTTTTGTACTAATTATGAAAACAAACCTTCACTTCTTGCTCCATCTTTGAATCTTGATTAATAATTACTTGGGCAACCACACTTGAATTTCATTTTGCAGCACATTACTTAGAACGTGTGTCACCTATTTTAACTTTGGCTATTCATGAAAACACATTTTTCTCCCAAATATATCTTGAATCATGTAAGCAATCAACTTGAGACTTTATTTGTAATTTCCCATCACCACTAGTAATGCACTTCGACTCTGACATAATCACCACTTCACCATAATTGGAACATGTTCCTTTCCTTGATCATGGATAGGTTGTGCCACTAGTCTCTTGACTCAAATTCCTCCATTAATCCAGCAAACAATTCAAATTTGGATCTTGAATCAAGTATGTCCTAAGGGTAAATTATCCTTTCATCGAATCATGAACGGTCATTCTCGAGAATAAAATATTCAATTCTTGGAATGAATTCCCGTGATAATGTCTTTGAATTTAGAAGTCCAGCCTTGCATGAAGCGAACTTCCCTAGATCAATTATGAGCCAATTTTCAATCTCATTAGAAATGAATTAATGCTAGTCAATAGCTTATCCTGACCACTGAATATTTTATAGCCTCAGTATCTTGCACAAAAACCCTGGATTCTGATGATTTTCAACTATAAAGCATTGGTGACTTGTATAACCTATAACTTGACCATATATTTCTCTTCTTGTTTGACCATGATTAGGTCAAACCCATTGGATCCTTACTCATCGCTTCCCACACCAGACTTGATAACATCCTCGAGACCTTAGTTTCCAATTTGCACCAATCTGAGCTTAATTAGAGGAACATGAAAACAAAAGCAATAGTTTTTTTATATTTTTTAATACTGGTTAGTAAACATAAAACATAAATGAGGGTAAAAATATATATGGGTAGGACAAATTTGGGGTATGACAGATGCCCCTATCTAATTTCCTTGAACCCAAAGAAATGAACTGCTGCATGGCATTCAAGTTTAGGGTAAAAGTCAATTAGATATAAGAAGACCCTAAAATTTGTCCGACATGAAAGAAAATTTAATGCAATAATAAAAGATATGAGGATGGGATGGCAGATTTCCCAAAATGTATGAGATTCTTTGAACTAACAAAGCAGTATCTCAATTTAATGAATGTGTTTTTTTAAGTCGCATGAAGCAGTCCCTTATGAATTAAGGTTCTTCATGGATAATATTTTAACAAAATGTGGAATTCTTAGGGTCTTGCGAAACAATTCATTAACAATAAAGGATCTTCAGAGAATGACAAAGTAGTATCTCAATCAATGATATTCTCTAATCCAACAAAGCAGTTCCTTAATAGTAAAGGCTCTTTGGGGATACTAAAGCAACATATCGAACAATGGCACAAGATTTCCTAGATCATGCGAAGTAGTTCCTTTCAGTCAAGGATCTTCAATGATATTAGAATAATATCTTATCCACAACCTGAGATTCTTTGATTCTTGCGAAGCAGTTCCTTAAACATAACGGCTCTTCGAAGAATGTCAAAGTAGTATCTCAAACAATGAGATTCTCTAGTTCATCAAAGCAGTACCTTAGCAGTAAAGGCTCTTTGGTGAAATTAGAGCAGTATCTCGAACAATGGTATAATATTTTCTAGATCATGCGAAGCAGTTCCTTTCAGTCAAGGCTCTTTGGGGATACTAGAACAATATCTTTACCAGAACATGAGATTCTTCGGGTCTTGCGAAGCAGTGAATTTTTGATTTAAGATTCTTCGGAGGATTCTAAAGCAGTATCTCGATCAAATGAACTGCTGGGGAAAACTGATCAACAAGAATTCATTCTGAGAGGAAACACGCTAGCCCAATACTGCAGAGGAAAAGCTCACAAGATGCTTTTTAGGATAACCTATGCTTGGGGAGCAATAACCGTGAAAATTTTAGGGATCATCATTATCAACCATTAAGTTGAAGAATGACTTTTTGGGGGAATAAATCCGCGAGCACATGCGGGGTATCAGCTCTTTTCAGAGGAATATTGTTGACTTTGAAAGAGGATTGTCCGGGATGCATGTCCTGGATCCTGCTATGCTATGTTGTACATGAATACTATGCATTTCATGATGCATAGTGATTCAAATGATGCGATTGTTGAAATTTTGATGCAAATAATTTTTTTATGATTGATATGATTGTGTTTGATGACATTCTTGCTTTCGGGCAGGAATGATGCATGTCATGCATGTGACAATGCAAATGATTGGATATGCTCGATATAAGGTTTTTGGTAGTTGCCAACGAAATTGGACTTTGGAAAGATTCCACTCCACGGGTGGACTTTTAGATTTTGGTGGTTGCCAACAAAGTGGACTTTGGAGAGGTGTGCCAAACATGGTTGGGCTTTTGGCTTTCTGGTATTTGCCACCATAGTGGACCTTTTGGAAACAAGAGAGCACCAATAAAAAATGGACTTTTGTTTTTTTAGTAGTTTCCAGTAAAATTGGACTTTGGGTTTTATGAAGGATGCCAACGTGGTGGACTTTAAGCCTTTTGGTGGCTGCCAATGAATATTGGACTTTGGGAAGATGCCACTCCACGGGTGGACTTTTCGGTTTTTTAGTGGTTTTGAAAGCAAGGGTGAAAAGACTCACTAGGTATCAACTCAGGGTTGAGAAAGCAAAGGTATCAACACAGGGTTGAAAAGCTAAAGGTATCAACACGGGGTTGAAAAGGTAAAGATATCAAAACCGAGTTGAAAAGGTATCATCAACACAGGGTTGAAAAGGTATCATCAACACAGGGTTGAAAAGGATAAAGGTATCAATACGGGGTTGAAAAGGTATCATCAATACAGGTTTGAAAAGTTAAAGGTATCAACACGGGGTTGAAAAGGATAAAGGTATCAACACAGGGTTGAAAAGGTATCATCAACACAGGGTTGAAAAGGTATCAACACAGGGTTGAAAAGGCAAATATATCAACACAAAGTTGAATAAGATTGGATTGTGAGAAATGCCAAGAGGACTTGGACTTTTGAGTTGTGCCAAACACTGTTGGACTTTTCAGATATGCCAAATATAGTTGGACTTTTGGCTTTCTGGTAGTTGCCACCATAGTGGACTTTTGGGAATTGTAAGGGCGCCAATGAAATTGGACTTTAAGATTTTTGGTGGTTGCCAATAAAATTGGACTTTTTTTTGGGGTGGTGGAGGGTATTGACTTCTCGACACTTGGTATCCGACGATGCTCTGATCGGAGGATGGATACGACCATATTTGGGTGTCCTCAGTCTGATCTATTGTTGAAGTTATATGTTGCTGAGAGAACTTCAACTTCTTTGACTGATATCATGATGACTTTCAAATGAGCGTAGCGACATAATCAATGCATGTTGATTATGCTTTGGCTTAGTCCTAAGGCATCCTTTTATAACTGCCTTGCCCCAATCTGTAAGGACTTTGAAGGAATCTTCTTCGAATGGAAGCCTTGAGAATGATTGTACCATAACTTGACACGTTAAAAGTTGGCCCAATATTTGGGTTTCATGGGGAGTTTCCCCTGTCTGGGCCTTTGGAAGGACTTGCCCTGAATTAAGTGATTTTGAATGATTTGCCCCAGATAGGCTACTAATTGAAATAGTCTTCCTCTGATGCTTGGAGATTTGATTTTCGACCAACCAATTCTCATGGTCAACATAGACATTGGAAGTCATGCCCCTGATTAGGAGTGATCTTAATTCACGTCAATGCCAATGAATGCTCAAGTTCCTCTTTGGCTTTCCTTGTTTGGAATTTCTTTAGATGCTAAGTACTGACTTGCAATTAAAAGTTGTTTGTCCAGAAATGGTAATTTTAATGCAATATTCTTACGAGTTTTGAAAAATCACTTATTTGAATGAGGTGATAGTGTGTGAAGAATGGATCAAATGTCCAAACGTAGTGCTGATTTAGCAAGTGATTTGTGAAATAATAAGGAGAACGATTAGGAAATCTTTTAGGAGTCAGCTTACGCAACCTTGTTGAGATATGCTTTCAGAATAAACCCTGCTTCAATTAGGTCTTTTAAGAGTTGTATCGTGGTCTGGCTCATGCTTATAGAAACAAAGGATATAGGCTCAAAGTTTTATTGGTACCCATCCTTCTTCGTGATGTTCTCCAGTCCTATGTTCAGTTATTTGACAACCGCATTTGTCTCCTAAGAGAGCTTGAAGGTGTGATGGTTGAAGATGATTGTTCAAGACTTTCTTACAATGGCAGTCACCTTATTCATTTTTCTGGGATGTTAGTGACCCTTTTGGTTTTGGATAAGATGGTCACTACAACTTTTTTTTTTTTTGCTGAGGATTTTGACAACCTCTTTCTACTGTTTTTCTTTTGATCCCTAATTTTGCATGGACTGTTATTTTTTGAAGTCTTTAGTCCATCGGGATTTCCCTAACTTTTGCCTAAGTCTCCTATTAGGACGTTCAACTTAGCGGGATTTTTATATTATATTTTTTTTGTTGTTGAAGGATTGTGACTGCCAAGTCATTGGTTATGGATGGATCTCCAAATTGGAATGATTCACCTTGTAGTTTGGATGCATAGTCAGGTTAACTGAACACTGCCATGTCCCTGGTTAAATATAAAGGTTTTGAATATCTGACAAAAAAACTCCTACTTCTAGGCTCGAAGTGGTTGTCTAGGGATTAACTCCTTATCTCTCTAGTGTTTGGGAATTTGAAACAATGCATGTATATCATCAACAAGATTCTTTCGGAAAGCATATTATCAACAATTATGGGTATTTCGTTTTCGTCATCCTCCCTCAAATATTTGCTAACAATGTGATAAAGGAGGTAAAATGCATTTTTTTTTGCAATAAGTGATAAAATGTGAGTGAATACGAATGGATTCGTTCAAAACATGCATGTTCATTAGATTAATATTACCATTAAAGACAACAGTTCTTAAAAGCAAGTAGCACCTAATAGAAAAGAAACTACATATGCAAAGTAATGATACGAGCTAAATATTGCCAGTATTGAGGAACTGGGCTTTGATTTACTGTTGAGAAGCCTCTTCAAAATTGCTCTTCAAAATCAGTTTGAGAACCATCTTCGCATGTACTCTCAGCAACTTCTTCCATGACATGGATTGATGAGCCCGCCTGATTATGGATTTGAATTCCTTGAGGTGTGAATGAGATTACCTTGGAATCAATCAGATCTTGGACTTTATTTTTGAATTGTTGGCAATTATCAGTTGAATGTCCGGGTGAGTTGGCATGAAAACCACAATAGGCATTAGGATCAAAGTTCGGTCGATGCGGAAGAGGCATTGGATCTATCTTCCTTGGCTCTACCAATCCACTATTAATCAAATGTGGAAGTATGTGACTGTGAAGCATTGGCAATTGATCAAAATGCCTTTTTGGTCTTTTAGCGTAGTAAGGACGCCATTGTGGAGTACGTTGTTGTTGCATTGGCTCTTGATGTGCAACCTGTTGTCGATACTGAGGAGGTCCTATGCATGGGTGTTGTTGATAAGGCACTGGAGGTGGAGCTTGTAGAGCTTCCCAAACTGCATTAATTTTCTCCTCTGCTTCTTGGGAACTGACAATTGATTCACTCTCACTAGCCTGTACGTCTGAGGTGTCTTGTACTTTTCTATTCTTGAGTAGGCTCTCGATTCGTTCTCCAACTGACACCAATTGTGAAAAGCCGGGAAAAGAACTGCCTACCATTCTTTCGATGTACGGACTTTGCAAACTATCCATAAATAAGCCAACCAGTTCTTTCTCTAAGATTGGTGGTTGAACACGAGCAGCTAACCCTCTCCATCTTTGAGCATACTTTCTGAATGGTTCATCGCTTTCTTGAGATAACCCTTGCAATTGCATGCGGTCTGGAGCCATGTCGAGATTGTAGTCATACTGTTTCATAAAAGCACTAGACAAGTCCAACCATGATTGGATATGGCTACTCTTTAGCTGTGTGTACCAGTTCAATGATGTTCCACTCAAACTGTCTTGGAAACAATGAATCATCAGTTTATCGTTCTTAGTATGAGTGGTCATTTTTCTACAGAACATCACCAAATGACTCTTTGGACAACTATCTCCTTCATACTTCTCAAATTTTGGCATTTTTAACTTTGGAGGGATTACCACATCAGGCACTAAACATAAGTCAGAAGCATTCAGACCAAAAGCGTTATGTCATTTTAAGGCTTCAAGTTTCTCTTCCAACACACGACATCTTTCAGCAAACTCAGGATTTTGAGGTTGTTCAGTATTCAATACCAGGTTTGACCCTTTGGGATTAGGTGCGGAGATTGAAAAACTATGATATTCCATGGCGTCAACTGATGAAGAATTCTCATTCCTGACAATGTGACACTTTTGTGTAATAGAATCCCCAACTGCCATTCGTTGAATGTTGTCCTCTCTTTTTTCCAAGGCTATCATGGCCTCCACAAGTTACTCCACCTGCTTCTTCATTGAGTCTACATATCCTCTTAAATTAGCATGGCTTCGCTCCAACGGATCCATAGTCTTTAAAGCTACTTCAAGTCTGATACAAATTTCGAGAAATCAACTGAGGATTATGGATAAAGGATGGATGAGTTCTTTTGTTTTGGGAAAATGATATGCAATGCGTATGAAATGGTATGCAAATGAAATGCAAGATCCAGGATCATAGGACCAGAGTTATGGATGGAGGATACTTTGATTATTCTCCTCACAAGGATCTCACCGGGTATGCTCTACAGTTTAAGGACCCCAAAGTTAACAATTCATACGGTTGTTCATCACACACGCCATTAACATGACGGTTGATTGACTCCACCATATAAATCTCTTTTAGGTGAGATCTTCGTATCGAGCCACGCGAGAGAAAAGTCTCTTGGTGCCCCTTACTACGCGATCAATGACACGAGGTTTAAAGCAAAGTCCCAGAGTTATGGACATCCCTCAATTGTTTGATGCACGTGCCAATTTTTATATATTTTTGACAGTCAATCAACTCCATTGAGGAAGTCTATTCCGGGTGAGGTCTTCATATCGAGCCACACTAGGGCGAACCCCGGTACCCCATACTACGTGACCATCAACCGATGTTTTAACCAAACTGGTTCTAAAGGTCCTCGGAGTCGATGAAACTAATGAAAACAACTGAGCACACGCGCCAAGAGCTTGATGGTTGTCAGTATTCTCATTAGAATCTACTCGGAGTGAGGTTTTCGTATCGACAACCCACGAGAGAGGTTCCCTCGGGAGCCCATACTACACAACCTCGCTAAATTATGTTTACACTCATAGACTCGGGTGTAGAGCCTTCCCCTCAAGTTATTTTGATCAAAGTATCATTCCAGTACCAAATATCCACAATAAGGATATAAAATGGAAAGCAATAAAGAAAGCGATAAACAAGTAACACATAAGCAAACATCTAAACAAGCCTGGAAACCTAGATTAGGCTCGACTTGCATAGGGGTAAACCAGTCCCCAGCAGAGTCGCCAGCTGTCGTACCTCGAAAAATATGATCCTCGCGAACGCGGTTGTGGTTGGGCTGACATGAGAGACTCCACCTAATTTTATTTATTCCCAAAGAGGGAAATGGTAAATATAGATAAAACCACCAAGAAAGGATGAGACAAGGTCTTCGCAAACCATTTCCTGGGTTCGGAAGTTGGTTATGCAGGGGGAAGGTATTAGCACCCCCTACATCCATCGTACTCGATGGGAACCATCTAAGTTGTCACACGCAAAGGGATGTTTATGCTTAAGAATTACTTGTTAAACTAATTGGTTTATTGATCCTAGGGGCTCAGCAAGGATTGAGATCCTCGTGCCTACGTATTCCCTTGTGCAATGGGAAAGTCAGAGCTTCGTAGTTCGGCCTACTAAGGGTGATGGTTGTATATTTTATTACCTTTCTTCGATGAAAGGGTTTAGGAGTCGAATTGCACTAAAGACTATGGATAGTTTATTCCGTCCAACAAGACGAGCATCTTGTGTCGAAATAATCGGAGCGAGTAACGAGAGCTCGTTATCCTCCTTTCTATCGCTTAAGGCTCGTGGCGTGCAATTTTCCTCGTATTTATTGAAGTGTTTTGTTTCCTAAGACCGCTTGATGTTGGATCAAGGGTTTGGATCTAAAAAGTAACATTTCGGTTTTTGAAGTTTGAGGTGAATGCAAATGGAAGTTTATTTGTTGGTTTGTTAGCGAGGCACAATGCGCTCGGCTCGCGAAATTGAGGAACTAAGCTAAAGACTAGCTATGGAAACAAGTGCGATGCGTTGATTCGTTAAGTTTAAAAAAATGTTGAGAAAGGTGTAAGGTGAAAAGTAGTGCAGATGGCGATCGAGGAATGATCGACTTACGTGTGTGTATGAAGTGAAGTGCGTATGGATATTTACTTGGCGTTGGACCAAAGATTTCGTTTATCTTTGAAATGATTAGTCTTAGTGTGCGTTCGTTTTTTACTTAGCAATTTATCGTCAAAAAATGCAAAAGTAATCACACAAGCAGTCATATCATCATATCACAAGCAATGAGGATCGAGCATACGCAAACATTCATCACACGCATAATATCGAGCAAAGGTGAAAACTTAATTAATCAAATTAAATAGAAATATTTAATTAGATTGATTATCAAATTAATTAATCTATTTAAACAAAACATTTAATTAAATTAATCTATGAAAATGTTTTTGGTATTTTTATATTGAAAATGAATTAATCAAATGAAAATAAAGAAATTAAGATTTGAAAATATTTTTGAGTTTTTTTTCATGTTAAAAATAAAGGAATTAATTAATTAACTAAATAAAATAAAATTATTTAATAAAATTAATTAGAAAATTAATTAATTATATCAAATGAAATATTTTAGAATAATTAATTAATAAAAGCATTCTTTGTTTTTTTTAGATTTTATATAAAATATAATCAAAACAAAAATCAAAATAAAATAAAAAGAAAATGGGCTTTGTTTTATCAGCAATGCAGGGGTGCATTTAAAAACAAACTCAAGGCCCATCCCATGCAAAAGAGGGTGTACCATGAGGCTGGTCAACAAAGCTGACTGCTGACTAAATCTAGAGCGTCTGATCGTTATAAGGGGCGCGCACATGGAATTTGGCTGAAAAAACAAACTTAGCCGGTGACACTTGTCAACGAAGGTGACAAGTGTCACCACTCATCCTCCCACACAATGACGACAACGGTCATAACATTAATAAAATGGGATCTTAAAAAAAAACAAATTATAAACTTTCTTCTTCCTGCTTCCGAAACTTCAACACAAACCCACAATCAAATATCCTCCTCTTCCCGAATACGCCCCCAGCTCCCTCAAAAACCCAACTTTGTGGCAAGATTGAAGCTCAACAGAAAACAACAAACACAAAATCAAAACTCACAAATCAAACAAGCAGGGATCAGCACAACAACAAACATTTAAACACAAAGACTCAACAACAACAATAAAAGTATGATTCACCAGCAACAACAACATCAGAGTTTAAGAAAAATATCTAACGGAGCCTCTCCGCTGGGTCTTATCAGGTACGTACAAAACAAAATCCCTTTGCGTATGAACTTTGCTCCGAGTTTCTTCTTCTTCTTATGGACTCCTTTGCTGCGTCTACACCGAGAGGAATGTGAGGTTTAGCTTGGTTTTATTATAGTTTCAATGTGAAACTATAAGCAACTTGTGATTTTGAGCTTTAGTGATTTTAGGGCTACGAGATTTATGAAAAAAAATGATAGCGGCTGCTAATACGTTTAGGGTTTTTCTCTCCTGTTTTCTGTGTCTGCTAGGTTTTTTTTGTGGTGTGTCGGTCTCCTTTTTTTTCAATGATTGGGTGATGATTATATAGTGTGAGATATGTGTGAGTTGGTACGTGAGAATGAGGAATTGTGTGAGTTGGTACGTGAGAATGAGGAATTGTGTGAGGGCTGAGATTTTTTTGAATCCGTTAGAGACGAATTTGCAGTGATTTCGTGGGGACCTCAAGGTGTGACAATTTGTGTAAAATCCTTCTAGAATGTGGTCCCATGAAAAATGCCTTGTTGTGTTATTACTGTGGTAAAATGTGAATTTTGATAAAGAACTTTATTTTCACTGCTTGTTTTTACTGCTACAAATTGTACCTTTCTTTGCATACTTGGTCATACTTTCCTTTATTTGTTGATCATCACATTTTCACCTCTCTTTTCATGTAGTGAACAAATTTGGAATGAAGGTAAGTACCATGGCTTGGCAAGGGTTCTTATATTAGAGAATAAGACTACACAATCAAATAAATATGCCTATGGAAGAGAAAAAGATAGTGGCTTTTCACTGCAGATGATTCTTGGTATGCATCCTTGTTTGTATTTTTTACATTTAACCATATAAATGCTTTGATTCCTATTATATTCTTCATTGGTTAAGGCAACTTGTTTACCTCTGAATATTGCTGCTCATTCTCAATTTTCTGGATGTTTTCTTTTTTCTCTTTTCATGTATTCAAGCTTTGGTATGAGGAACCTTGGTGAGATTTGGAGCTTGGCAAAGTATGGATATTGGCATACCGAGGAACTATGCATAGGAAGGTAAGAAGAATAACTTGGAGTGAAACTTGGGTGATTAAGAGTTGAACGAGGAAATTGACGAGAGCATTGGCGTGAAATTATGGCACATGAAATGGTTTGGATGAATTTTGCACGAAGAGAGAAGAACTTTGAGGCTGTTTGATATGGAGAGTCGAGCGATTCACCACTGGATCGAAACGTTGAAGAGAGTCTACAGAAGTTCCCCTGTAACAGAATTTTGCTTTAGTTTTGTGATTTCATACTATTATTATCCATTTTCTTGATGTGGTGTTATCTGATGACTTGAAATGTTCTTGATATGTTGGTGCCACTACATTTCCATCAACTTGTTGTGAAGAGTCTTTGGATGCCATGCTATAAAAATAGTTACAAGTTAATAGTGACAAGTTTCCTCTGACTTTTGTTTTCTTTTTCTGTGTTTTCATGTATATGTTCATGGGAGCACGGCTTGGCGTGAGAAACTTTGGAGGCTGGATGAAGAAGAATTGTAGCAGCTCAATCATGGAGTGATAAATATTTAGTGATGAGAAACTTGGACATGATGAAGATTTTTGCTCATTTTCTATCCTTTAGGTTTAGGCTTTTGTGATCTTGTAATATTTGTACCATTCCATGCATACTGTCAATGTAACTTTAAATACACTCCTTGAAACTCATTTTTGAAATATTTATTCATATTTTGAACTTTGTAAATTTATGAATGAGCTAGTATTATGAACATTTATGCCACGAGATACTTTAAGGTATTTGAAATTGGTTTAAAATTTCCACTTGTATTTTTGTACTAATTATGAAACCAAACCTGCACTTCTTGCTCCATCTTTGAATCTTGATTAATAATTACTTGGGCAACCACACTTGAATTTCATTTTGCAGCATATTACTTAGAACGTGTGTCACCTATTTTAACTTTGGTTATTCATGAAAACACATCTTTCTCCCAAATATGTCTTGAATCATGTAAGCAATCAACTTGAGACTTTATTTGTAATTTCCCATCACCACTAGTAATGCACTTCGACTCTGACTTAATCACCACTTCACCTTAATTGGAACATGTTCCTTTCCTTGATCATGGATAGGTTGTGCCACTAGTCTCTTGACTCAAATTCCTCCATTAATCCAGAAAACAATTCAAATTTGGATCTTGAATCAAGTATGTCCTAAGGGTAAATTATCCTTTCATCGAATCATGAACGGTCATTCTCGAGAATAAAATATTCAATTCTTGGAATGAATCCCCGTGATAATGTCTTTGAATTTAGAAGTCCAGCCTTGCATGAAGCGAACTTCCCTAGATCAATTAAGAGCCAATTTTTAATCTCATTAGAAATGAATTAATGCTAGTCAATAGCTTATCCTGACCACTGAATATTTTATAGCCTCAGTATCTTGCACAAAAACCCTGGATTCTGATGATTTTCAACTATAAAGCATTGGTGACTTGTATAACCTATAACTTGACCATATAGTTTTCTTCTTGTTTGACCATGATTAGGTTAAACCCATTGGATCCTTACTCATCGCTTCCCACACCAGACTTGATAACATCCTCGAGACCTTAGTTTCCAATTTGCACCAATCTGAGCTTAATTAGAGGAACATGAAAACAAAAGCAATATTTTTTTATATTTTTGAATACTGGTTAGTAAACATAAAACATAAATGAGGGTAAAAATATATATATGGGTAGGAAAAATTTGGGGTATGACACCCAGTATCATGGGGCATCACCCCATGCAATTCAACATATGCATACCCAACATAATCCAAGTTTGACATCTTGCAAAGCCCAACCACAGACTGACCAAAGTCCATCTTCGGGTGGCGAATTTCAAAAGTCCCCTGCAGTGGGAAAAAGTCCACCGCAGTGGGAAAAAGTCTCCCGCAGTGAGCAAAAGTCCAGCCACAGACTGGCCAAAGTCCATCTTCGGGTGGAAAATTTCTAAAGTCCCCCGTAGTGGGCAAAAGTCTCCCGCAGTGAGCAAAAGTCCAGCCACAGACTGACCATAGTCCATCTTCGGGTGGCAAATTTCTAAAGTCCCCCGCAGTGGGAAAATGTCTCCCGCAGTGAGCAAAAGTACAGCCATAGACTGGCCAAAGTCCATCTTCGGGTGGAAAATTTCTAAAGTCCCCCGCAGTGGGCAAAAGTCTCCCGCAGTGAGCAAACGTCCAGCCACAGACTGGCCAAAGTCCATCTTCGGGTGGCAAATTTCTAAAGTCCCCCGCAATAGGCAAAAGTCTCCCGCATTGAGCTAAGGTCCACCCGCAGTGTGGCAGAATATCCAAAGTCCCCCGCAGTGGGAAAAAGTCTCCCGTAGTGAGCAAAAGTCTCCCGCAGTGAGCGAATTTCCACCCGTAGTGTGGAAAATTATCCAAAGACCATCCGCAGTTTGGAAAATTATCCAAAATCCACCCACAGTATGGCGAAGTATTTGAAGTCCAACCGCAGATTGGTGAAAGCCCGTCCTCAGGGTGGCAAAGTATCTTGAAGTTCAACCATAAATTGGTAAAGGTCAACCGCAGTGTGGCAAGTCAAATAGTCTGACTCCATCCGAAAAAAATCAGTAAGGCATTGTTGCAGCCTATCAAAGTCCACACGCAGTGTGGCAAGCCAATAGTCCTCTGGCATCATTCAAAAGGCATCCCATGTTTAATATTCTTCCCATCATAATTATATCCAAGTAGAGTTCATTCGGATGAGTTTATTTCCCTATTCTTCTGCCACAGAGTGCAAATTTTCTGGTTGTTTCTAGTATTCAATCCCTGCATACCTTAAATGTCTGAAAGCGGCTGCTATCATCCATTCTCGTCCACAATGATTGAATAGGGGCAGCTGTAACACCCCAAAATTTGCCCTCTTATTTATTACCTCAATTGGCTTTTTGTTTCACATTCATCTGCATTTCCATTAGGTCGCAACGTTCATAATCATGTATTTTCCTTGAGTTCATAAGGCATGGGAGCGATTGGATCCATATTCAAAGTGGAGCAATTATTCTAAGAGTGCACCAAAAACAACTGTGATTCGAATTAAGCATGGAGAATTCATGGTTTTGGTTTATTTTGAAGGCATCATTCAAGTTCATCTGAAAGCTCAATGTCCATTTCAGATACGAGTCATCACCATTGTCCTATCCATTCTCCAGTTCAATTTAATTCATTTACTCATCCAAATCATAAAAACATTTCATTAAAATCATTTAAGTCATATTTCACCATAAATATCCTTGCGCTCATTTTGTCCAAAACCATATTCATGTATTTTTCGGACCAAGTTTATTCCATGTCTTTCTTATAGATTTGTGTCATGTCCATTTGTTCAAAGCCATTATCGGTTATCCAATTAACTTCACCTCTTTTTATCTAATTTCAGATCTAGACCATTTTATCCATAAGGCCATATTTTGAATCCATTTTTTACCACCGTTATAGTACTAATTTAGGTCTTTAATTAATTCCAACATTCATTTTGTTGAAACCAAAACGCAAATTTGGCCAAGGGTCATGATATTTCATTTCTTGGTTTTACTTTTATTTCTACTTTGAAATTCCAAAATCCATTAATTATAAGTTAGGAAGTCATTGGCCACCAATCAATAGATAGAGGCATGCTCTTCTCATGGCTCCTCATAAACAATGGCCAACGATAGTTTTGCAGCTATATATATATATATGTATATATATATATATATATATATATATATATATATATATATATATTGGTCCTTATAACTCTTTAATTGATTGCAACAAGTAGCTATATATTGGTCCTTATAATTCTTTAATTAATTGCAGCAACCCACAATAGAGCTTGATGATTTAATGCATATATGGTTTCTATACATAAATATATTCACAATACATTCGTTCTTAATATAAAAGGAGAAAGCAAGGAAAAATCTACTTTGTACATAACTTGACACTTTGACGCTATAAGGACAAGGTGAATTTGTTCTTGGCATTTCTCTTCAAGACAAAGCGTCTTTCGCATGTCGAACTTTATTGTTAAACTTCATTGCTTCAGAGCATGACCCTTCCCAAACATACAACCTGTAAGAACTGTGTATTGTTTGAGCCTCCGGAATGCTAGATTGCGACTTCAAAGATTTAGTGTCGAGAACTCCAACATGAAAAAAAATATTGACGAACCTGTGAAAATAAAGATAAAAGTATAGTCAATATCCCAGCAGAAACGTTGTTCGCAATAAGGAAAAAAGCAGCAAGCCATTCCAAATATCAAAACCTTTACCAAGAATACATCAACTCAGTGCAAGTTAACCATAACATCAGTCACAAAAACAAAGATGCAAAAACACTCATAGTAGTATCATTCTACTTCAATTCAACTATTAACTCAGTTATAACTAATTCATATTCAGTTGCACATGAATTTTTAACAGGAAAACCACAAAAATTCTTCATTTTTTTTAATATGATAAAAAAGCTACAACGGAAAATCAAAGAGGCCTACTGAAAATCCTAACCCAGTTACAAAATATTGAGAGAAGAGGAGGATTCAAAAAAAGGTCAGTTACAAAAAGTCCTAACAGAATCATAACCAACTGATAACCGAATTTACCTGTGAAGTTCCCACGTCACCCCTGAGCTCATCTCTATAAAGCCATTGAACCTCTTCTTCATTGGATCTCTCTCTCAATTTTCGATTTTTTTCTAAACTCTTCATGATTCTTCTTCCACCTCTTCTTCATCCATTACTGAACCTTTTCATTGATTCCATCATCATTCTTCACCATTTTACCTCATTTTTTTCTTCAACCTTCAACTCCATCATCTTCATCTTCTCCACATTTTTCTTTTTGGATTTGTCTTAATCCCTTCCCTCATCAATATCCCCCAATCTATGCATTCCCTCTTCCTCAATCCTTCATCAATCACTGCCAAAGCTTCCCTAACATTAGAATTCACCACCTGCAAAATTCATGACTCCAGGTTAAAATTCAGTTCTGCACAAGAATCATCAACATCAATTATCTCAAGAACACAATGGTTCACCTAAAGAAACACAACCTGTATTGACAACTTCAAGTTTTGCGAATCACATCATGTTCAAGTTGTATCATCCTCAACACTCTTGACACGGCAACATCACCAATGCATTCAATCTCTGAATTCATCTTTATCAGTTCTTCAATATTCCCTGCAAGATTCAACCATGACAACAAGTCTCAACAATGAGAAACACGAAGTGAATCGAATCAACAACAATAAAAGTTATATTACGGAAATCAGAAGAAGCACAAGATTGCGGAAAACAGGATCTGAAATACCTGAAGATATATCAAGGCGCGAGAAACCAGAGAAGAACGGAAAGATGCTGCTTCAATACCAAATCAACCTTCAATTGCGAAACCCTCAAGGACATAGAAGCTCTGGTTACAAGGTTCCCTAGCAGAGTCGCCAAGCTTTCACTCCCCGGATTTTCATCCTGGTGCAAATGCGAACTAGTGTCGGCGATGTTGAAGGTTGAGGTTGAATAGAGTCGCCAGCTAGGCATTTTTATCCCGAAGGAAAGGTAATGTTGCATAAACCTAGAAAGATATGGATAAGACGGTTGCGAACCAAAGAGACTGGGTAAGGGGTTTGGTTACGACCTGGGAAGGTATTAGCACCCAGATCATCTGTCGTACTCGACGGGATCCACGCTTACCTGATTGTATTTAGAAGGGGGGAAAGTGTATGTGCTAACAGTGTATAAAAGAGATGGATGTGCAGAGTGACAGTATACAAAGAATGGGAGCTCAATACCGAGGCTAAGAAAAGAAAGCTAGAAGGAGGAGAGAGTGGGGAGACCTGGGGACTTTTGTTCGATAACCGTTAAGTTATGCCTACGTATCCTCTCGTGCAATGAGGAAGTCAGAACACCGTAGTTCGACTCAAAGAGACTTGGATGTTTTTGGTGTGAACTTCTTTCTTGTCTATGCCCAAGTGTATGTCTCGTCTGGCTCGAGTGTTAACTATCTTGCATTAGACGGAAGAAGCGAGTTCTCGTTTTCAGAGTGAGTGTGATGAGAAAAGTATCCCGGAGGAGACGTTTATTGTTTGTTTTTTGTGTTTTCAGTTTTTTATTGTTTTTGGTGATTTGCATAGGATAATGAGCTTAAGTCTTAATCGAGGGTTTGCAAACTCATTATATTATCCCTGATTAGGGATAATGAGTATACTTAAGTATGAGATGGATATCCCAACTTAATTTACCCTAATGATACAAGATTAAGATCATTAACCTACTTGTGGTTATTAAGTGTTTTTTGGATTTTTGTTTTGTGTTAAGTAATGAGTTTAATCTCTAATCAGGGATTAGTGAACTCATTACACCATCCTAAGAGAAGGATGATAGATGAGGACACTTAAGATGAGGAAGATACCTCAACTTAATCCATGGTCAGGGATTAAAATCATTATATAAAAAACATTTATTAAATTGGATTTTAATTAGAGATGAGGTTAAGAAGTGAATTTTATGTTTGTAAGACTAAACCTGAGGGGGACTTGTCCATTAAACACTAGGGTTAGTCCCTCTGACCTAGAGGCAGAGATGTAACCCTAATATAAGGCCCAAGTTACAAGCTTAAGTCTTGATAATTATTAGGTGTTTTGATTAAGAGGTGAAAACAACTTAAAGGTTTAACACTAAGTATTAAAGTTATACACTCCATCCTAAGATAAGGATACAGGCATAACCCTAATACGGAGCCCCAAAAGTTTAACTGTTTAGCCTTTGTTATTGAGATTAGAAGCAGAGACTCAAGGAGACTCAAAAGGTAAACACTAAGGGAGACTATTCACAACCCTAAAATTATCATGCTTGGATGTTCCTATGGTTCATGAGGCTTAAAGAGAAATCTTCAGATGGCCACCAAGGAAGAAGCAGATGAAAGAGAAAGAGAGAGAAAGGTAGGTTACTTACTTCCTGAAGAAGTTAAGTAACCTAGGAGTGAGAGAGAAACAAACACAAGTGAATCAAATTCACTTCAAACACAAATAAATAAGAGGGTGAGAAGAGATTGGATGTGGATGCACATCTACATCCTGATTATCTTACCATTTTGCACCTGAAAAGTTAGTATGTACATACACAAAGTCCATAGTCAAAATCAGAAGCAAATCACATGATAAAAAATTGAAATTGTATCCACATAAACCCTAAACCTACATAAGAACACCCTCCAAAGGTGGAGGTCTAAAGCTAAACCAAAGTCAAGTTATGGTTTTGGACACTTTGCAAAGAAAAAGTCAAAACAAATTGAAAATGCAATGCAAAAACATGATTTAAATGTCCTAGATACTAAATGCAAAATGTAAAAGAATGCAAAAAGAACCAAGTACAAACTCATTTTGGTTAAGCATAAATGAATTTTTGAATTAGGGTTATGAAAAAGGGGATTTTCAAAACCCTAATTCAAGTTTAATTGTCAAAACATGATCAAACCCTAAAATAAATTTGTGAAATGAGTTTGTAAATTGATCTTAATGTTCAAAGAGGCTCTCTGATTTTTTTTGGTGATTTTTAAATACCTAAAAGTATTTTTAGTTAATTAAAATGAATTAATTAATTAAATAATACAATTAAATGATTTAAATATAATTTTTAATGCAAAAAATAAAAATAAAAATGTTTTTGGGTTTTTAATATTAATTAGGATGAAAGTGTAAAAAATCATAATTTATGAAAATGTTTTGCTATTTTTAATAAATAAAGGAAACCAAATGAAATAAATAAAATAAAAATGAAAATTAATTGAAAGGGAGGGCTCAAATTGCGTGGAAGCCATATTAAGGGTTGAGCGTGTGAGTCAGCTTGACTGAAGGTATGAAGATCCAATGGTCCAGGTTCAAACTTCTAAGACACGCACAATCCAAATGTTGTCATTCAATATGATTTAATTAATTAGGTTTTATTTTAATTAATTAAAATTAGGGTTAATGACTAATCTTTACCGTCCAATCCCTAACCTAATCAAGATAGAAGGGCTCACGTTCAATCTGGGCACCCTAACCCTAATCACTTTCAGATGACCGATCATCTTCTCCGGCCAGCCAAAACCCTATCTTCTTCCCCAGGCCATCCCAAAACCTCTAACCTGCCTAGAAATACTCCCCACACTTCATGGAACACAAATCAACAATCAAACAACATTTATAACACATGAATCAAGCAAATCGAAGCAAAAATCGAAACACGGGCAAACTTTCAGAACAACATGAAATGGTCATTTCTTGCTCATTTTCAATTCTAAACACATTTAGATGATTAGTGCAACATGAAGATTCATTTTGTAACAAGAAAATGAAGTTCTGAGAAAAACGTTCTTGAGCTATACTTGAGCTGGAGACCTTCGAAAGTGAGCTTTCAGAGCCTCCCTCTTGTGCAAATGGCCTCCTTTGAACCTCCCGAGGCTAATGGAATGCTTGGAATGCTTTGAAAGTGGCTAGTTTGAGAGGTTCAGTTCTGATATGGCAGAAAATGAGGTTCTTGTGTGTTGTGTTTTAGGCCATTGTGAGGGGTGGGATTTGTTCTGTGGGTGATGTATGGTTGATTGGTGAAGGAATTTTTGAAGTTTGATGGCTGGATTGGGAGAATCGGAGAGAGGGAGTTTTTGGGAATTTTTGTGCATTATGAGTGTGTGTGTCTTCTGAGTTCTTGTGTGTTGTGTTTTATGATCTTTAGACAATGCATAAACAATTGGAATGAGTCAGAAGAGTAGATATCCACTATGGGAATGGCATGGCTCAATTGGCCAAAAAGTCAAAAGTTGTGTACTTGAGGTATGGGCCATGGCAGAGCTAATTTGAGGGCTTGAGTTGCCTCAGCTGGCTTCAAGGAACACCCTAGGATCAAATGTTATGAGCTGTATGACTTGGATCAAGAGCTTGCATAGTTTTTGCAAATTTGCAACTTTGTGATTTCTTGAGAAAGAAGTCATGGAATTCTTTGGTTCAAGGCTCAATTCTGACTTTGAGATGTTGTTTGATCATGTCATGATGTATTTGAGTGGTTTAGAAGTCATGTGGAGGCCTGAAATTCACTTTTGCACATTTCCATCTTTGGCCTAAACCTGAAAATTACAAGATTTTTCCCAACTTTGACCTATCATATCTTGAGTTCTAGGATGAATCAAGAGGAGTTCTTGTTTTTTTTTTGAAAATGGGAAGATCCAATCTACAAATTTCATGTTTGAAGAAAATTCATTTGAAGTCTTTTTGATCAAGAAAGAAGAGGTTGAAAATCTTTCCCAAAATGGAAAGTTTTCATTACAAGTCATGTCCAAAAATGGAAACTTTTTCAATGGCTCAAAATTATTCAATCTTGTGATCTTTAAAACATTCCTAAGACCAAATAAAGATCATAGGACCTCAAATTGATGATGATGACCCTTTGGAACCCTTGTTGGAGGCCTTAGATGCCCTAATCCTGACTTTTCTTACACAACAAGTTACCATTTGATCAGATGACTTCCACATTGAAATTTTTTATCAAACTTCATCCACACACTCCTTATATCATATAAAGACCATTTGAATCAAGAATGACCAAAAAATTTGGTTGTATGGGCCTCAAACCCAAAACCATAATTTTAGGTCATCTGTGCAAGAACCTTGAGCCTACCTGGGTGGCTCTGCAGTCTCTTGTGATCTTTTAACTTCTATGAGCCCTTGGGGGTATAATATGACCTTAGAACACTCAAGGATCTTCTTTTCATGCTTCATGGCCTCTGAGATACCTCATACTCTCTTCAAGATTCATCTGATCACAAACCCTAACTGTACAAAGATGCAATGAGATGTTAAAGGTGAATATGCAATGTAAGATGTAATGATATGTTGTGAAACATGTGTGATCATATGCCAAGGCATAAGAAAGTGAGAGGGAAAATTTGGGGTGTTTACAAAGCCCAGTACCAAGGCTCGAGTGCGCCCTGGGACTTAGCATGGATAAAAATTATACTTCCATGGTAATTCACCATGATGAGTGGCGATGTGTTTCACACCCAGATTGCGACCATCTTGGAAATATTCTTTGTGGGGATTTCCTCCACTTTAGGATACGACCTTGATAGTTATATGCATCTCGGGACCGATCATTGAGGACCTTTGTGGAAACAACCCTCTCCAGTGGTGACAGTGACAGACCACATTCTATGGCAAACCCATTCGCACCTGGGGCCCATTGGGAACTCACATGGGATAGCCTAGTTCTCTCATAGGAACTCAGTTAAAGTATCTGGTTGTATGATGATAGTATTGTTTCCTAAGGGCTGGATGTACTATTGTTTCTCGATTTCAGCTCTTGAAGTTGGGGAATTACGGAGGACTCTTATTTTTCCTGGACTCAGCTTAGACCTCCCTGAGTAGTATATAATGCTAAACCGATTCCCTGATTTAGTAATGGCCATTTCTCAGAGATAGTGAACGTATTATCGCTGCTCAGCTTTGAGAGTCTATGATGTTGACCAAGAGCATAATAGTGAGATTGGGAGGGTGTTTACAGGTTTGCAGGAGCGCTTGACCTCAACATACCCTTACTATCAGTGTGGTCCTATATTTTGATCTGGTTGTTATGGTTCTGGAATTCTTGATCCCTTGGTTCTGAATTTTTATTTGGGGTTATTATTCAGAGGACCTTTGGGTTTCAGGCATTTAGTTCTTGGCTCCGTGTTCAGTATCCAGATAGATTCCAAACATTGATCACATGCTCTTCATTTGCACTGCATCTTATCATTAATCATTTTGTTTTTCATTCTCAGGTACATTTGTTGTTGTCTCCGGTTCCGGTATATTTATCTCAGAGATGGAGGACTCCCCCAAGAAGAATATTCATTACAAGTTCTTCGACACCAGGATTGATATGCTGAAAAAGATGATAGCTTTGATCACACCCAATCACATTGAATACCTCATGAAAAGTTTTGGGGGTATTTTGTATATGGTAGTGGATTTGGATGCCTCATACAAGAGTGCCATTCACACTTTATTACAATATTATGACCCTCAACTGAGGTGTTTTACCTTTCATGACTTCCAGTTGGGTCCCTTGTTGGAAGAATATGCTCTGATTCTGGGAGTGTCGTTGCAGGACTGGATCCCTTTCAACACAAAGATGGTTAAGCCTACAACTGAAGACAGTGCCAAGGCTCTTTATTTGAGAACTTCTGTGGTTAATGCTAACTTGAGTACAACCAAAGGTGGGATATCTGATCGCGAATTTATGTGTTTGGTCGGATTGATATTGCCAGTATACAAGGTATCACGTAGTTTTAAAAGATTGTCGAACTCACATGGATTGATAGTCAATATGGAGTATCCTATGATTGCGGTGTAAGGCTAAGACTAAGGTTTTCAAGGGGAAAAAAAGCGATAAATAAAATATTTAGGAATTTTTTTGAAACGATTAGAGAAAACGAGACCATAGAATGACTTTCGGGGTTCTTAGGGACTCTATAGGACCCGGGACTGAAATGAATGTTGGAGTTGTTCTGACGAAAGTATCAGCCTAAAGGTTCGATCTCACACTCTCGTGCTATTGACCGAGCCACGTCCGATAACCCCATGATTTTTCTCTCGCTCGCTCGGTAATTAAAGGGCATCTTTTTGAAGACGGATAAGATCGAAAAGAAATACCTAAAGCGCTCTCGCTGTGTTTAGGTTCCAGTGTCATGTGCCTACTATTTGACGCGTACCACAAACTTTCGCTCTGTTGGACTCGTCTTAGTGCATTTCTCACTGTCGTGACTAAATGCTGGTAAGCATCCTCTCACCATCGCGACTAAACTACCTAAATTAAACTTAGAACACAAAACCAAAATATCAAGTTGTCGCTCCCACCAAATGACACCTGGCCAAGAGGGGTACAGACACGAACGGTCAGTGAAAGAGAGGGAACATGAAGATGAACTGAAAAGAGTCGCCAGCTAGGCATTTTTATCCCGAAGGAAAGGTAATGCTGCATAAACCTGGGAAGATATGGATACGACGATCGCGAACCATAGAAACTGAGAAAGGGGGTTGGTTACAACCTTCGAAGGTGTTAGCACCCAGATTGTCCGTCGTACTCGACGGGATCCACGCTTGAAAGTTTGTGTTTAAAGGGGTAGTGGTAGTGTCAGTGCTATCTGTGTGCAAAAGCTGGAAGAGAATGTACAGGTGTCAGTGCAAAAGAAGATGTGAAGAAATGCTCAAGGAT
Source organism: Lathyrus aphaca (assembly GCA_963966055.1). Taxonomy (NCBI): domain Eukaryota; kingdom Viridiplantae; phylum Streptophyta; class Magnoliopsida; order Fabales; family Fabaceae; genus Lathyrus; species Lathyrus aphaca. The sequence continues at coordinate 529,235,505 of OZ014521.1, forward strand.
GAGGCTTAAAGAATAATACTGGAAGAGGGGGAATAAACAGAGACTTTTGTTCGATAACAGTTAAGTTATGCCTACGTATCATCTCGTGCAATGAGGAATTCAGAACACCATAGTTCGACTCAAAGAGACTGAAAGATAAATTGACTTGTGAACTGCTTGCTTGTCTATGCTCAAGTGTATGACTTGTCTGGCTCAGGTGCAAACTGTCTTGCATTAGGAGGAAGAAGCGAGTTCTCGTTTGTGAGTGAAGATGATGAGAAGAAAATACCGAAGGAGACGATTATTGTTTGTTTTTGGTATTTTCAATCTTTTATTTCTTTTGTAGTTTGTCATAAGAAAATGAGCTTAAGACTAAACCAAGGGTTAGTAAACTCATTACATCCACCCTCTGATTAGGGGTAATGAGAATACCTTGAGTATGAAGTAAGCACCTCACACTTAATAATCATGATGTAGGATTAAGATCATTAACCTACTAGCAATTATTTAGATGTTTTTGGAGTTTTTGTTTAGTGTTAAATAATGAGTTTAAGCCATAATCAAGGATTTAATGGACTCATTACACCATCCTAATAGAAGGATAATAGATGAGAACATTTAAGCTGAGAAAGGCTCCTCAACTTAATCCATGATTAGGGATTAACCTCATGACAAAACAAGGCCTTATTAAAGTGGATTTTAATTAATGTTAAGATCAAGAAGTGAATTTTATAGTTTGTAAGACAACTTGAGGGGGACTTGTCCATTAACACTAGGGTTAGTCCTTCTTAACCAATTAAGGAAGAATTAGAACCCTAATGCAAGGCCCGAGTTACAAGATTATTGTCTTAGTGATTATTAGATGAATTGATTAAAGGATTTAAACACATTAAGGATTTAATACTTAGGATTAAGATTATACACTCCATCCTAAGAGAAAGATGCAGGCAAAATCTTAATCACAAAGCCTCAAAACCTTGATGGTTTAGTCCTTGATTAAAAGATGAGAAGAGAGACACAAAAGATGACACAAAGGTAAAACTAATGGGGGGACTAATCAAACCCTAATTGTTAACATGCTTAGGTATTCCTAGGGTTTATGAGGCTTGCAAGAGATCTTCAAGAAGAGCCACCAAGGAAGAAGCAGATGAAAGGAGGAGAAGTTGAAGAAACAAGTCAACTTACTTCACTTAAGAAGATGAGTTGCTTGAAGAAATAAGGTGAAGAAGGAATATGAATGAGCAAGCTCACTCTAATACAAATACAAAATTCAGCAATGAATGCATAAGAGAGATGAGAAGAGATTGTGAGAAGTGAAGGCAAATTCACTTCTCAAAGCAACTTACCACCTGAAAAGTTAGTAAAAGGAAATGAAATGAAATGAAAATGAAATGAATGCAAGGATGCAAACCAAAACCAGAAGCATATACATGATGTAAATGATGCTAAGAGATGATGCAAAGGTATGTCAAGATTTGTGAATGATCATACAAGTGATAAGGATGCAAATGAAGCATGAAAGAAGCATGAAAGTTCATGAATGTACATGAAATGAAATGAATGCATAACATGGCAAATGGATGATGCAATGATCAAACACGATTCTAATGTGTCCTAAGATGTTTTAGAAGTCATGTGAATGCATGAAATGTCATGGCAAGTTCTTGAATGAATGCATATGCAAGATGTATGTGAATGAATATGAGAGATTAGGGTTTTCATGCAACATGAGATGCAAAAGTCAAAAACAGAAGCAAATGACAACATAAAAAATTGAAAATGCAATCAAGAGTACCCTAACCCCATATGATTTCATACCCCCAAAGGAGGAGACCTAACTCTTAACCTAATGAAAGTTATGATTTTTCTAATTTATCTAGGGTTTTAAGGTACCTAAAGGGAAAAAATGCAAATCAATTCAAAAAGGAAGAAGAAAATTATGACAAAATTATGTTAGAAAATACACTTCAAATGAAGATTAATGCAAAAAGAATCAATGTCATACCATTCATGGTTAGGCAGCAAATAATTCTTAAAGTTAGGGTTCAAATATGGGATTTTATGAACCCTAAATTCAAAGAAGAAATGTCAAAATGATTCAAAACCAAAAAGATATTTGTGTGGATGGTATGACAATGTCTCTAAATGTTTAAAGATGCAATATGAAAGTTTTGGGATTTTTTAGAAACCTAAATGATATTTTAATTAATTAATTTTCATTAATTAATTAAAATAACCATTAAAATGTCTAAAATATGATTTTTCTATGCAAAATATAAAAATAAAAATATTTTTGGGTTGAGAAAATTATTTGGAATTAAAATGCTGAATAAAAATAGTTTTGGAATTTTTAACTATTTTAAATAATTTGTGCAAAATAAAATGAGAAAAATGAAATAAAATTAAAATAAATGAGAATTATGCTGAATCGAGGGATATGATTGAATCTGGGTTTGGACTGGTTGACTGCGCGCCAGATCTAAAGGCCCACATTCAAACTTCATTAATCCTATTTAATTAAATAAATAATCCAGAAATTAAGTTAATGAACTAATCTCAGCCACTCATCTCATGCGGGAAGGGGAAATATGATGGTCCACGTTCAAACCTAGCCCTAACCCTAATTACCTCACTAATGACTTTCAGGTGGCCGGAGAAGACCTCCGGTCATCTTCTCCGGCCAGACCCTCACCTGAAAAATCCTCAACTTCTTTCCTAGGCACTTTCTGGAGCTCTAAAGCTCCAGATTCACTCCTTTCACTCCCTTAAGACCGAATCCACCCTCAAACTTCATTTCTTTTCACTCAATCTCTTGATTCGAAGAAGAACATAAATATGGCAAAAATTTCAGACAAGCAATACATTCTCATTTCTTCATCATTTTCAAAAATAACAAGTTCAATGTACTCAGGGGAACATGCTTAATCATTTAGTAACATAAAATAAAGATTCTGGAAAAATTAATTCGAATGGCTACCTGAGATGCAGCTTTCAACCCTTGAGCTTTATGGCTGCTTCCTTGGTGCAAAATGCCTCCAATGGCCTCCTTGAAGAAGCTTTGATGCTTGAGGAGCTTTGAGGAAGGCTAGTTTGTGAGTTTTTTCTTCACTGGTCAGAAAATCGTATCTGGCTTGTAGTGTGTTCTTGGCTGTTTTGATGGGTGGTTTTGGGTCAGTGAATGATTTAGAGATGAATGGTGGTGTTTGTTTGAAGATTGAGTGGCTGAGTTGGGAGATCTGAAAGCTTTTGCAAGAGGGAGAGTTTTTGGTAACTAGAGAATGTTGAGGTTTCAGGCTGTGTTCTTATGTGTTATGGCTTGGGTTTGATCCACATATTAACTTGTGATAGGTCTGTGGAGTGGTTGTACCCTATTGTGATTGGTATGGCCTTGCAAAAAAGTCAAAAGTTCTTGTCCTTGAGGTATGGGCTGGTTCAGAGGTGGTACAATGGGGTGTCTGGTTCATCAAGGATCAAGGAGGTCCATGGAATTCACTTTGAGGCAATTCAGCATGTGAGGTATAAGTTATTGGGTGTTTTGCAATTTTGACAAAATTTGGCACTTTTGAGATTTCTTCATGGGAAAGGCATAAAAACTTGAGATTATTTGGGTAATTCTGAGTTTTAGAAATTGCACAATGTTTGTATGATGCTTAGAAGTGTGTTTGAAGTCACAAAATAGCTTGGAAAGAGGTTTTGCAAAAATCCCTCTTTGGTGCATTTTTGAAATTTATGTGATTTTTGCCAACTTTGACAAGCCATAACTTGAGTTCCAAAATGAATTAGATCTTGTTCTTGTACTTTTTGAAAAGGGAATGATCCAATATACAACTTTCATGACCAATAAATTTTCATTTGAAGCATTTTTGGTTGAGAAAGAGGAGGTTGAAAAACTTTCCCAAAATGGAAAGTTTACATTACAAGTCATTTCCATTTTTGACAACTTTTGGTTTAGCTCATTTTTATTCAATTTTGTGAACTTCTAAGAACTTCAATGATCAAATAAAGACCATATAACCTCAATTTGATGAAAAATCCACTTTGGTTTCATGGATGGGGGCCTCAGATGCCTTGATTTTGCTCTGACTTGCTCAGGAAGTTACCCAGTGATCAGATGAATTCCACAATGAATTTCTTCACCAAACTTGGTATGCATGATCCTTATAACATATTGAGACCAATAGAAACAAGAATTACCAAAATATTTGGAGTTATGGCCTCTGAAACCAAAACCCTAATTTCAGGTCATCTGTGTAGTTACACCCTGGCTCTGCTTCCATGCTTTGCCAGTTCTTGTGATTCTTTGACTTCCTTGATCTTTGGAGGATAAAATATGATGATTGAACATACATGGACCCTCTTGAAATGATTGATGGCCTTTAGAGTGGCTCAAATGGATCTTTGGATTGCTCAGCTCACAAACCCTAGATGTAGATGACTTGAACTAATGCAGTGAGGCAAAAATGCAACATGATATGATATGATTAAACTAATGCAAATATGAAAGATCACAAGCCATGGTGTGAACTTAGTGAGGGAAAATTTGGGGTGTTTACAGCTGCCCCTATTCAAACATGAGTTAGTTGTGCGGGATGTAAGCGACGGGCTTAACAGACGAACAAGATAACTTGTGGTTGAATACCAAAGACAGTCCAAAATTTGCGCTCACTGGGGAGAAGAAGAAAAGGGATATAGATTGTAAAAGGAGAGTATAGTATAATTATAAAGTGCGGGTGATGGAGGACGACCATCGAGCAGAGGACGACTGCTGGGGGTAAAGCAATGACGGGGACGACCGACATGCTAGGGAAATAAAGAGATCATGATGGGGACGGCCATCAAGTAAAGAAACAAGATTCTCTGGGGATTAAAGTAAAGCAATGATGGGGACGACCATCAGGTTTGTGAAAGAATAAATGAAATAATGATGAGGTACGGTCATCAAAAGGTGAAGGACGATCACCTAGCAGGGGACGGCTGCTCTTTATCACGACATAGGTCGAATTTCGGATAGGAAAGGTCGACGATATGGACGGCCATCGGATAAGCATGATGAAGGACGATCATCAAGGGGTGAAGGACGATCACCTACCAGGGGACGGCTGCTCTTTATCACGACATAGGACGAATGTCGGATAGAAAAAGTCAACGATGGGGAGAACCATAGGATAAAATGATGAAGGACGATCATCAAGGGGTGAAGGACGATCACCTAGCAGGGGACGACTACTCTTTATCACGACATAGGACGAATGTCGGATAGAAAAAGTCAACGATGGGGACGACCATTAGATAAAATGATGAAGTACGGTCATCAAGAAGGTGAAGGACGATCACCTAGCAGGGGACGGCTGCCAAATATCACGACATAGGACGAATGCCGGATATAAAAAGGTTCCAATAATGGAGACTCCGTTGGGAGAAAAATGAGGGACGGTCATCCAAAGGTGAAGGACGATCACCTGGCAGGGTACGGCTGCCGAAAGTATCATGACATAGGACGAATGTCAGATAGAAAAGAAGTTTTGCTTTTTACTGGGGAATGGTAAACACTGACGAGTGCTTACATCCAAGAAACAAAAGGTATAAGTGTTTGGCACTGTATATAGATCAAAGATGCGGACGAGCATCCTTAAGACTACGATACGGACGAGTATCGGTAGAAACAATGCTCACGCATGTTCAGAGATGATGATACGGACGAGTATCAACTGGTTAACAAAGAACATGGACAAGAGTCGAATCTGAGGGGAAATAAGTGTGTATACAAGATACGGACGAGTATCTGTATGAGTAAAAATAAACATTGGTGAGACACAGACGAGTGTTTAATTTGCTGGGGAGAGTATGACACGGACGGGTGTCATAAGAGGAAATGTATAAGTTATGAACTTATGAGTGTAAAAGGTGTTCAGGAAATTTTATGGGGATAGGATGACACAGACGGGTGTCAATGAGAGTGCACTATAAACAAGTGTTTGGTATGCAACAAGTGATTAGGCAACCATGCTAGGGAGTGGTGACACGGACGGGTGTCAAAAAAGAGTATGGAAGTTTTTGTATTTAAAAGGATATCTGTGGCTTATATCTACAGGGGATGATATGACACGGACGAGTGTCGAATGAGTATATGTAAACATGTACTTGTGTTAGAAAGTGCAAAAGGGGACGCTTTGGCTTTTTGTTGGGGAAATTGAGATGACACGGACGAGTGTCGAGAAGGACATATCATGGATAATTATCTGTTTGAAGAAAGTATTCTGGCGAATTTACTGGGGAATGATGACACTGACGAGTGTCAAAAGGAGCATGTATCTGTATTTGAGAGTGCAAAGGGGACGCTTTGGCGTTCTGCGGGGACTGTGAGTCTTTATATACATTGCTGATGGAATGTTGGTATTTACAGGTGACTGGTTCGAACCTGACTTGTGATTATGAAATATGTTTGATTTTTGCCGTAATGCTCCGTATTAGACGGAATGCTACTCTCTGTGGAGGAAATATGATGTGAATGCTATGATTATGCAAAATATACCGATCCGGGATTCGGATCCCGCTGTTGTGAAGATCTCTGATTGGTCTGCTTGAAAGGATATCCCAGCTGGGGATGAGATCATCGGTTGATCTGATAAAATATACGACTCTGCTTGGGAAAATAAGTCACTGATAGACCTATCTTGGTAATGAGGAGCCCAGCTGGGGATGTGGAAACTTTCGTCACTTTGTTGTGTGGGGAATTCAGACATTGCTCTTCTGGGAGGAGGCTGGAGCTCTATAGGGATCCTGCTGAGGATAATGATATCTGACAACTCAGCTGGGGAAATAAGCACCTTCTGATGTTGCTCTAAAGAAAATGTGCTGGAGAAGTGATGTCTGTCAACTCTTGATGGGGAGAAAGCACTTCCGGTGCTGTTTGGAAGATGTGCTGAGGAAATAATGATCTGGCAACTTTGCTGGGGGGAACCTTTCATGTCCCATGTTGCGCTTTGAATACCTGCAATCCTGTTATAACAAAGAAACGTGCCAGTATCCCGAGGTATCCCTTACCGGATTCCGTCATAGGAGTTTAGACATTCCTGGAAGTACAAAATATATTCCCTGCAAGCATGTGATTAGAAAAGCACATCTGTTTTTATGCGAACGTTATATCAAGGATATCAGACATTTTTGCAAATGAAATAAAATGTACAAGACGAAATGTGACTGAAAAATCTGATTTCATTAATTTGTGTGCCCTGAATTGGCAAATCCAGTCAAATAAACAAATCCCCTGAAATGAGGAGATTGTTACAAATTGAGAAAAATGAAGGTGCTGACAATGTTGATGACGCTTTAGCGATCTTCCTCTTGCTATGACTCGTATGACCTTGACGTTCTTCTCATCTTGCTTTCTGAAGGAGGCTGATTCTGACCGCTGCTTTAACCTTTCGAAGCTTGCCATGTCGTGAATAATACAGACAAATTCAGAATACAGTTATTTGCTTATTCCCTTATTTTGCGTGGATCGCCCTTTCAGGTTTTCAATCCACCGGGATACCCATTTTTGCCTGAGCTGTACGATGCGGCTTTTCAACTCAGCGGGTGTACATTTTTTGTATTTTTCCCTTATTTTTGCCCGAGTCTTTTATTCTGTTTTTGACTCGCCGGGATGCCCTATTTTTTCCTGGACTTACATTTTGTTTTTATGTCCAACGGGTCCCTTTATGCGAAGTATTTTTTAACTGCATCTGAATTTACAGGGGACGAGAAATATTCATCGTCCATAGTAGTGAGCATCAGTGCTCCACCAGAGAAAACATTCTTTACCATGAATGGACCATCATAATTTGGAGTCCACTTGCCCCTGTGGTCTGTATGAGGAGGGAGGAGTCTTTTCAGCACAAGATCTCCCACTTGGTATTCCCGAAGCCTGAAATTCTGATCGAAGGCTTTTTTCATTCTCTTTTGATATAGCTGCCCGTGACAGATTGCAGCTAATCTCTTTTCTTCGATCAGATTCAGTTGATTGTACCGAGATCGGACCCATTCGGCTTCATTCAATTTACATCCATCAGTACCTGTAAGGAGGGTAATTCAACTTCAACAGGTAGGACAGCTTCCATACCGTATACCAGTTGATAGGGTGTTGCCCCAGTAGACGTTCTGATTGACGTACGATACCCATGCAAGGCAAATGGTAGCATCTCATGCCAGTCTTTGTAAGTAACCATCATCTTTTGCACAATCTTCTTGATGTTTTTGTTAGCTGCCTCGACAACGCCATTCATCTTTGGCCTGTAAGGAAAAGAATTGTGATGTTGGATTTTAAAGTCCCGGCACAGTTATGCCATTATTTTGTTGTTCAAATTGGAACCATTATCAGTAATGATTCGCTCGGGTACTCCATATCGACATATGATGTCTCTTTTCAGAAATCTGGCTACCACTTGTCTGGTGACGTTTGCATACGAAGCTGCTTCAACCCATTTGGTGAAGTAATCAATGGCTACCAGGATGAATCTGTGGCCATTTGAAGCAGTCAGTTCGTTCTTTCCAATCATGTCAATGCCCCACATGGCAAAGGGCCAAGGTGAAGACATCACGTTCAAAGGATTTGGAGGCACATGCACTTTGTCTGCATAAATCTGGCATTTATGACACTTCCTGGCATAAGCACAACAGTCTGCATCCATTGTGATCTAGTAGTAACCTGATCTTAACAATTTCTTAGCCATTGCATGTCCTCCAGCATGGGTACCGAAAGATCCTTCATGCACCTCATGCATCAGCAAGTCTGCCTCCTTCTTATCAACACATCTGAGAAGAACCATGTCAAAGTTTCTCTTGTATAACGAACCATCAACATTCAAGAAGAAACTACCAGCCAGCCTTCTTAATTTCTTCTTGTCATTGGATGATGCCCCAGTTGGGTATGTTTGATCCTCTAAGAAGAATTTGATGTCATGGAACCAAGGCTTGTCATCTTTAGCAATGTCCACGGAGAATACGTATCCTGGTCGGTCAAGTCTAGATACTGAAATCCGAGGCACATAATTGGCAGTTTGAACCTTGATCATGGAGGAAATGGTAGCTAAATCATCTGCGAACTGATTTTCGTCTCGAGGGATATACTCAAGTTTGACTGTTGTGAAGAAAGTCAATAATCTCCTCGTATAGTCCCGGTATGGAATCAGATGCTCTTGGTGAGTGTACCATTTGTCGTTGGTCTGATTGATTACCAAAGCTGAATCTCCGAATACAGTTAACGTCTTGATCCTGAGGTCAATGGCTTCCTCAAGACCTATGATGCAGGCTTCGTATTCAGCTTCGTTGTTAGTGCATGCAAAGGTGAGTTTTGCCGAGAAAGGCATATGAACTCCTTTAAGTGTAATGAGCACTGCACCAACTCCACGACCATTCATATTGATAGCCCCATCAAACATCATAGTCCACTCTTCTTCTGGGTCAGGCCCTTCAGTGTGAACAGGCTCTTCATGATCTTTTGCTTTTAGGAACATGATGTCTTCATCAGTGAAGTCAAATCTCATTGGCTGGTAATCATCAATGGGCTGCTCATCCAGATAGTCATACAATACACTTCCTTTGATGGCCTTTAGAGATATCTACTGAATGTTATACTCTGTCAGAATCATTTGCCATCTTGCAACCCTTCCGATAAGTGCTGGCTTCTCAAATATGTACTTGACTAGATCCATCTTTGAGATCAACAAAGTAGTGTGAGTCAGCATATACTGTCTTAGTCGGCGAGCAGTCCACGCTAAAGCACAGCAAGTTTTCTCGATCAGTGAATAACGTTGTTCACAGTCGGTAAACATTTTTCTTAGGTAATATATTGCATACTCTTTTCGACCAGACTCGTCATGTTGGCCCAGCACACACCCCATTGATCCTTCTAATACTATTAAGTACATTATTAGAGCTCTTCCTTCAACCGGAGGCATAAGAATGGGAGGTTCTTGTAAGTAATCCCTTATTTTGTCAAAAGCCCTCTGGCAGTCTTCATTCCACCTGACTGTTTGTTCTTTCCTTAACAACTTGAACAAGAGTTCACAGGTTGCAGTGAGATGAGATATAAACCTTGAAATGTAGTTCAATCTACCTAGGAACCCCCGAACTTCCTTCTCAGTCTTCGATGCAGGCATCTCTTGAATGGCTTTGACTTTGTCAGGGTCAACTTCAATCCCCTTTTCACTTACAATGAACCCCAACAGCTTACCAGAACGTACCCCGAATGTGCATTTGTTGGGGTTTAGCTTCAGCTGATACTTTCCCAGACGCTTGAACAGCTTCAACAGATTTACCAGGTGGTCTTCTTCGGTGAGGGACTTGGCAATCATGTCATCCACATAACATTCAATTTCTTTGTGGATCATGTCGTGGAATAATGTTACCATAGCCCGTTGATAAGTGGCACCGGCATTCTTCAGTCTGAATGGCATTACCTTATAGCAGAATGTGCCCCAGGGTGTGATGAAAGTAGTCTTCTCCATGTCTTCAGGTGACATCTTGATCTGATTATATCCTGAAAATACATCCATGAAAGAGAACACCGAGAACTGAGCCGTATTGTCGACCAATACATCAATGTGAGGTAATGGGAAGTCATCCTTCGGGCTAGCTCTGTTCAGATCCCGATAATCCACACACATCCATACTTTGCCATCCTTTTTAGGTACAGGTACAATGTTAGCAACCCACGGCGGGTAACTAGTTACAGCAAGGAAACCGGCGTCCCACTGTTTTTGCACCTCTTCTTTTATCTACATGGCCATATCCGGGCGAGTACGGCGTAGCTTCTATTTTACTAGAGGACAGTCTTCCTTTAGAGGCAGCTTGTGCATAACAATATCGGTGTCTAGACCTGGCATGTCTTGATATGACCAAGCAAAGACATCAACGTACTCTTGCAGCATGTCAATAAGTTGTTCCTTCACTGAATCCTGCAGACGGGCCCCGATCTTCACTTCTTTCAAGTCTTCTTCGGTACCAAGATTAACTGTCTCCACTTCCTCTTGATAAGGAGTGATAACCTTTTCCTCTTGTCTTAACAACCTGGCTAGCTCTTCAGGTAGCTCATAATCTTCTTCAACCCCTTCATCAGCTTGATTAATCGGATTGTCGAATTCATACGAAGTCATAGCAGTGTCGTTGTCGGTGCAGTCTGGAGGGCACTCTCTGCAAGGGTTTAGATTGGTTCATTTTAGTGATCAATTTTATCTTGCTTAGAAAAAGTGAAAATGAGGTTATTATTTTGAAAAACATTGCCCTTTTATTTTTGTACAAAAAATAAAAAATAAAAAATAGTGAGCGGGGAAAAGAAGAGACTCATTTGCAAAAGATGTCCTGATGTTCATTAATTGATCGTTTGCACAAAATACAAGATGGCCCGATTACAAAATGAGTCCTGACATCTTGGGCAAGATGCAGGACTTGATGCATGCTAAAAGCCAGGAAATAATAATTACTCTGCAGGAGTAACTCTTATAATTTCCTGGGAAGACCAGTTTGAGACATGGTTCCCCGGGATCCTTGGACGTATCCAGTTTTCCAGGTTGCGTTCGTCTTCTTCCTCATCTTCCAGACTGTTCACAGCATCCGGGGTAAGCATTCCCCCGCTGACAAATTTGGGCTCCATTGCAGCCTCTGGTTGAACTTGTCGATTTGGTCTGTAACCTAACCTGAATCTATCTTCTTTCTTTTCTACTGGCAGCAGCTTGCCCCAGCCTTGAGCGGTACCCTCCTTAACAACCTTTCGGGCTTGTTGATATAAAGTGATGGAAGTTCCAGACACAGCAGTTGCTTCATTGATGTTAAGGGCCTCAAACCCCTGACTCATAGTCTCATGGATCTCCCCATCCATCTCTATATACTTGTAAGTAGCCAGCTGGCTAACAAAAATGTCTTCCTCCCCGCAGATTGTGAGGATTTGGCCTTCCCACTAAAATTTTAACTTTTGGTGAAGGGTAGATGTAGCAGCGCCAGCGGCGTGAATCTAGGGTCTACCCAACAAACAGCTGTAGGCCGGCTATATGTCCATCACGAAGAAGGTAGTTTTAAAGATTTGTGGGCCAATCAACACAGGAAGATCAATCTCTCCAAGCACTGATCTCTTAGATCCATCAAATGCTCTCACCATCAAGTTACTTGGACGTAATGCCAAACCATCATACTCCAGCTTCACCAAGGCTTTCTTTGGGAGGACATTGAGCGAGGACCCAGTGTCTACCAGCACATGAGAAAGAACAACACCTTTGCATTCTAAGGTGATGTGTAAAGCCTTGTTATGATTGCGTCCCTCCGTCGTTAAATCAGCATCTGTGAATCCCAGTCCATGACTTGTGCTTACATTTGCAACCATTATTTCCAGCTAATTAACCGTAATCTCTTCCAGCATGTATGCTGCGTGCAGGACTCTCAACAATGCATTCCTGTGGGCTTCGGAACACATTAGCAATGATAATATAGAGAATTTGGAGGGTGTCTGATGAAGCTGGTCTACCACCTTGTAATCACTCTTTTTAATTATTCTCATGAACTCGTCCACTTCTAGTTCAAAAGACGTCTTCGGAGTTTCCTTAACAGTTGGCTCTTCAAGGGCCACATTCTTCCCTTTTGCTTTAGCAGCAGCTTCTGCTTCAGCATTGGGTCTTGGTGTTTGTGAGGCAAAAAGGCGTCCGCTTCTGGTGAAGCCTCCGCCTCCCCCAACATTGTCAATTTGTGGTGGAGAGGTTGCTGAATCTAGAGTGATCTTCTTTCTGTCACAGTAGAGATCAGAGCCATAGTGCCAAGGTATGGCATTACTGCTTTCATAAGGAACAGGTCCAGGCACCGTAATGGTAACCGGACTGATTGCCGCAGCGGAAGGAACAGTGATGGTATGAGGGTCGTTATAGATTCTGACTGGAGATCTGACAGGAGGTGTTGCAGTTTGTTGTTGGAAATTGCTGTTGGGACGAACATTTGCCGGGTCATAATAGATCGTGACCATTGAAACATCTTCATTAGTGTTTGCTGGTGTTGTAGGCGATTCCGTTGATAAGATGGGCGTTGATGTTGTAGAAGTAAATGTTACTGAACTCTGATCTGTTGAAATAATGGATGGAGTGATTGCCGGAGTTACGGATGAATCGGTGGGAATGATAGTTGTTGCTGTTGTAGGAGGATCTATTGTTGCTGAAGAAAGGATTGTTGATGTTGTAAGAGAATCCAATGTTGCTGAAGAAAGAGTTGTTGATGGAGCCGTTGTGGTAATCTGCAAAATTCCATATCTGATGAGGTCATCTCTGCCAAACCTTAGCTTTTCACAACCATTAATAGCAGTTTTACACGATTCGCAGCAGGCCCCACAGCCCGGGAACACTTGGCATCTTAAGAGTTGAGTTTTGACTTCCGCCAACGGTGTTTGAATCTGTGCAACATTGTCAATCAATGCAGATGGTTGATCCTCTTCTATGGCATTAATCCTGGGCCCACCATGATTGGGCATAGGATTTCTGTTAACATTTGGGGGAGGTGCGAAATTGAGAGCTTTAGAATCGACCAAATCCTGAACCTTCATTTGCAAGGCTCTACACTTCTCAGTGTTGTGACCAGGCGCGTTAGAGTGAAAGGCACATCTGGCATTAGCATCGTAATTCTTTGGGAGGTTGAGAGGATCTGGTGGAGCCAACGTCCTTAACTCAACCAGGTTAAGTTTCAGGAGTTGTGGTAGTAAAGCAGCATAAGGCATAGGAATGGGGTCAATCACCCTATTTGCTTGAGATGGCCTCTGCTGAAAGGGGCGCTGCTGTTGGTTGTTGTTGTTATTGTTGTACGTTCTTTGTTGCGGAAAATGAGATTGTTGTTGATAGTGTTGTTGTTGTTGTTGAGGATAAAGTGGTTATTGTGGAACTGGAGCCGGGATAGTAATGGCTGCTACTGATCTGTGAGAATATTAGGGTCTGCCCCTGCTTGCATGGATAGCATTTGTTTCACCCGCCATACGGGGTCCTGCAAAGGATTTTCTGGGGTTGTTGGAGGAACTTGCACCATTGTCAGAGATTTTGCCCATCTTCAAAAGACTTTCAATTCTTTCACCAGCTATAACTACATCGGCAAAACTGGTGGAAGAGAAAGCAGCAGGCCTGTCAATATAAGTTCCCTGCAAGGTGTTCATAAACATGTCAGCCATCTCTCTTTCTGACATGGGTGGCTGGACAGCAGCAGCAAGCTGTCTCCACCTCTGAGCATAATCCCGAAAGCTTTCCCTTGAAGACTGAGACATGCCCATTAGAAGAGTTCTATTAGGGGCCATGTCTAGGTTGTACTGGTATTGCCAGATGAAGGCTTCGGCCAAGTCTTTCCAACATCTTATAGTGGCCCTTGTCAGATGCGAATACCATTCTCTTGATGCTCCAGTCAGGCTGTCCTCAAAGTAGAACATCCATAACTTCTCATCCATGGTATAAGCCTTGAGTCTTCCTAAGAAGGATTGCAGATGAGTATGCGGGCAAGAGGTACCATTATATTTCTCAAAGCAAGGGGGTTTGAATTTGTGGGGAATTCTCACCCCATCTACCAGCCCCATATCTATTACGTCAAAGCCTAAAGAATTCTGGGATTCCAAGGACCTCAGTTTTTCAGCAATCTCATCCAGCCTTCTATCATACACCTCATCTTCAGCCCCAATAACTGTGAACTGTTCTTCTTGGGGGTCCTCCTGCAGGATTCTGCCCCCAGCAGTATTACCTTGAACATTCCTTGTGCCATTAACATCTGGGTTCAAATGGGGCCCATACTCTGGTGGGTCGATACGAGGTTGTCCTCGTTCATTATTGCTAGTTCCCCCTATTCCAAGGTGGGGCTCTTCAGGTGTCTGCCTTTCCACCAGCTCTCTCAGCCTCTCTTGGCTCTAGGCTAAGCCAGTCATTACTGCCATAAACTGGGTCATTTGGTTTCTCATTTCGACCCTCTCGTTTGCCATCTAATTTCTCACTTCATTCATGTCCTGATGTACCTGATCCATCTGAATGCCTGGAAGGTTGTTACGCGTTGGGTATCGGTGTGTGCGGTTGACAGGGAACACTCTGCGACGAGCAATGTTTCCTGAAACCACAACAGAGTGAGAAACAAGAAATAAACAAAAACCTACAAAACAAAGAAAAAGTTAGTATGCAATGCAATATGCTTATTTGTTTTCCAAGGTATACGGTTTGGTTATTGGTTTTGACCTTTCCAGACCTCGAGGAGATGCTTGATGATGTTGAGAGAAAGCCCACCGAAATAAAACAAACCGATATATTACAGATAATGAAAATACATAGTCTGTTTACAATACATGCCCATGGTGGGTCAAAAATACAACAGTCAAAAAGAAAAAGTACATCAAAAGAAAAGAAATACAAGCAAAGAGGAATCAGACATCCAATCCATAGTCATCTTCCCTGACTTTCTTCAGGATTGCCTCAGTCACCGGACCAGTTGGGTGCTCTGTAATGGTCCTAATGAGGAGGTTCCTGGTAGCAATGGAATTGGTCAGCTTCTTATGACTGTCCTGATCCTTTGATCTCTTTAACCCCGCCCGGAGTTTTAACTCTGATATTTCCTTCTGGGCTGCCAGCAAAGCTTCCTGCTGCTTCTTCTCATTGGCCTCCAGCTGCTCAATCTTGGCCTGAGTCCTCTGGTCTTCTTGTGCACGGGCTTCGGTGATCCTGATCCACCTAGCCTGGCTTTCCTCCAGGTAATGCTCAGCCCTAGCTTTCTGAATCTTGGCCTCCTTGCAGGCATTCTTCAATATCTGTTCCCCGGCTCTTGCTTTCCTTATGTAGTCATTTGTCCTCTCAATCTTGGTCAGATGCTCAGTCTTGAGTCTTTCCAATCTTTCAATGTCCAGACGACTGTCATTTCTTTCCCAAAGAGTCTTCTTCAAGGCCTCAAATAGTTGATTATTCCTCTCTTTTAGCTTTTCAAATTCCTCTAGGCTAACAGTTGCTTTAGGTTGTACTGTAGAAGGTCCAGGTGTGTCTTCCAAGGTGAAAGGCATCCTGGTGATCTGAGCTCTAGTACAGGACCAGTCAGAATACTGGGTCGAAGCAACATTGTTACATCTTCCAAGGATAGTTGTCCCCTTGGTCTGGATGTTGTCCCAAGCCCAGGCAGCTTGCTTGACAACAGCTGAATTAGGTTGCACTTCACAGTATAGGGTCTCAGCTAAATCCTGTCCTCTGGGAGGGTGAACCAAGGTATATCCCAATTGTCTCTTAAACAGCAAAGGGTTGTAGTTGATGCAACCTTTTACTCCTATTAGAGGCACATTAGGGTATTGTCCACAGCTGGTAATAATATCCTTACCTTTGGTGCTCTGGGTGCACCATCTGATATCATCTGATGATAAGGCAATGAATCTTTTGGCCCAATTCCTCTGCTGATGTGGGTTCAAGAAGGCATCTGATTTAGGCATGTGTTTGAGCAGCCAAGAGTAGAAAAAAGGAGCACAGCATCTGACTAGCTTCCCCCTTTGCTTTTCATTTCTCTGATGGATGGAGTAGTAAAAATCCCCTAGCAGTGTAGGCACTGGGTTCCTCAGCAGGAACAGGTGGATGGCATTCTTACTCACAAATTTGGGCTCATCTGCAAACAATATAGCCCCATATATGCTGAGGGCTAAAAGTGCACAGATTGCCCTCCATTCTCCCATTGCAGCCTTCAGGGTGGCCTGAGAAATCAAGAAGTCCAGATGTAAGCCAGGAATCCCATTTGTTGTCATGTTTTGCTCAATGAGGGCAGGCTCCAAATGCAATGCCCTTGCTATCTCTTCACTTCTGGGAGCATTCATCTCTGGGTTGAAGGGGATCCCCCTTCTGATAGGCACCCCGATCAACAAGGAAAACTCTTCAAACAGAGGTCCCATCTGGAAATCAGGAAAGGTGAAGCATCTAAGTGGAGGGTCATAAAACTGCAAGCATGTGTGGATCATGCTCCTCTGAGATGGATCAAGATCCATGACCATGTCTAAAACACCCCCATAGTGCTCTCTAAATAGTGGGATGTGGTCAAGTGTGATAAGTTACTGGACCTGCCTGATACCAGTCAATATGGGCTCAAAAAATTGGTAAGATATGTTGCTTTTCCTTGGAACATCCATGAGTATTGATGAAGAAGCTGAAGACAAATGCTGATGAAGATCACAGACTGAAATGCTGGAGATAAGTCTCTGACAGACTGATGCAGGTGAGTCTCTGACAGACTGAAGGAGGTGCTGAAGGAGATAGCTGAAGCAGAGGTCTAAGCAATAGAAAGGGTCAAAACCAAACCAAGTATGATACGATGGATACCCTGAAAAACAAATAAACAAATGTTAAATGATGCAATGATGATATATGTAAATGATATGCAAGGGTTTGTGATTAAGAGCTGGATCTGATTATTTGTCTTAGTATAAGGTCCATGTATGTTCAAAGGTCTGGATGGAGGCTCAGAAATCCAGCAACCAAGGTGGGGGACTCAAATAAAGAGTCACATGTCCAGGGTTAATAACAAGAATTGTCCAAAGTGAAGTATTCTTAAACAAAACAGTAACAGGGTATGATGTGGCCAAGGGTTCCTGCAAACCTGTAAACAACCCAACCCCCTCACATGTAATGTTCTAGAACAAAGATCCTCAGACTTGGATCAGTTATGAGAAGTGTAAACACTTCTAACCCAGAGGTACAGTGTTTACAATAACCATAAAGGATCCTCCTCTAATTCACCCCAGATTCTGAAGGTCAAAATAAGGGTCATCCAGACTTAGCAGGCTTCCCAGATAGCCCTGGCACTACAGGAAATCAGTAGCACAGAGTTCTCAAGAAGAAACCCACATCTGAACTGTGTTTCATATTCCCGCACCAGACCGAAATGGAATGGGAAAGAATATGAACCACTCTAGCCTAGGTGTCACTCAGGTCCCAGGTATAGGACCTTAATCACTCAGTGGAACCCCACCCACTAAAATAGAAACTAGATCCAGCAATGATAATGACAGTATGATGTATAAAACACTGTAAAGAAAGCAGTAAATAAAGTTGTACATAAAGTAATAAATAAAGCAAATAAAATAAACACAATTAGCACGTAACACCTGTCGCTCCCACCAAATGACACCTGGTCAGAAGGGGTACAGACGCGAACGATCGGCGAAAGGAGGAGAAATGAATAGAGTCGCCAGCTAGGCATTTTTATCCCGAAGGAAAGGTAATGCTGCATAAACCTAGAAAGATGGATAAGACGATTGCGAACCAGAGAAACTGAGAAAGGGGGTTGGTTACAACCTGGGAAGGTGTTAGCACCCAGATTGTCCGCCGTAATCGACGGGATCCACGCTTGAAAGTTTGTGTTCAAAGGGGTATTGTCAGTGCTATTTTGTGTACAAAAGCTGGAAAAGAATGCAAGTGTCAGTGCTAGAAGAAAGTGAAGTGAAATATGTGAGGTGTCAGTGTAAGAACAGGAGTGCAAAGCTCAAGACTATGAGGCTTAAAGAATAATGCTGGAAAAAGGGGGGGGGGAATATACAGAGACTTTTGTTCGATAACCGTTAAGTTATGCCTACGTATCCTCTTGTGCAATGAGGAAGTCAGAACACCGTAGTTCGACTCAAAAATACTGAATGATAAATTGACTGATGAACTGCTTACTTGTCTATGCTCAAGTGTATGACCTGTCTGGCTCAGGTGCAAACTGTCTTGCATCAGACGGAAGAAGGGAGTTCTCGTTTGTGAGTGAAAATGATGAGAAAAGAATCCCGGAGGAGACGATTATTGTTTGTTTTTGGGTTTTTAGTCTTTTATTGCTTTTGGAGTTTGTCATAAGAGAATGAGCTTAAGCCTAAACCAAGAGTTAGTAAACTCATCACATCTTCCCTCTGATTAGGGGTAATGAGAATACCTTAAGTATGAAGTAAGCACCTCACACTTAATCACCATGATGTAGGATTAAGATCATTAACCTACTTGTAATCATTTAGATGTTTTTGGAGTTTTTGCTTAGTGTTAAGTAATGAGTTTAAGCTATAATCAAGGATTTAATGGACCCATTACACCATCCTAATAGAAGGATAATAGATGAGAACATTTAAGCTGAGGAAGGCTCCTCAACTTAATCCATGATTAGGGATTAACCTCATGACAAAACAAAACCTTTATTAAATGGATTTTAGTTAATGGATGAGATTAAGAAGTGAATTTTATGGTGTGTAAGACAACTTGAGGGGGACTTGTCCATTAACACTAGGGTTAGTCCTTCTTAACCAATTAAGGAAGAATTAGAACCCTAATGCAAGGCCCAAGTTACAAGCTTGATGTCTTAGTGATTTATTAGATGGATTGATTAAAGGGTTTAAACACATTAAGGGTTTAACACTTAGGATTAAAGTTATACACTCCATCCTAATAGAAGAATACAGGTATAACCCTAATCACAAAGCCTTAAAACCTAAAGGGTTTAGTCCTTGATTAAGAGATGAGAAGAGAAGACACAAAGATGACACAAAGGTAAAACTAATGGGGGACTAATCAAACCCTAATTGTTAACATACTTGGGTATTCCTAGGGTTTATGAGGCTTGCAAAAGATCTTGAGAGAAAAGCCACCAAGGAAGAAGCAGAATGAAGGAAGGAGAAGCAAAAGAAGCAAGACAACTTACTTCATTTAAGAAGATAAGTTGCTTGAAGAAATAAAGTGAGGAGGGAGCATGAATGAGAAAGCTCACTCTAATACAAAAGTAAAATGCAGCAATGATGCATAAGAGAGATGAGAAGAGATTGTGAGAAGTGAAGGCAAATTCACTTCTCAAACACTTACCACCTGAAAAGTTAGTAATAAACAAATGAAAAGAAATGAAAATGAGATGAAATGCAAAGATGAAAACCTAAATCAGAAGCACATTTATGATGCAAATGATGCTAAAGGATGATGCAAAGTCATGTCAAGAGATGCAAAGGATCATACAAGTAATGAGGATGCAAATGAAGAATAAAGGCAACATGAAAGACCATGAATGCATATGACATCAAATGAAAGCAAAAGCATGGTAAATGGATGATGCAATGATCAAACATGATCCTAATGTGTCCTAAGATGTCTTATATGTCATGTGTATGCACAAAGTGTTATGGGAAGTTCATGAATGCAAGCATATGAAGGATGAATGCAAATGAAGATGCAAATTAGGGTTTATGTACAAGATACAAAGAAAAATTCAAAATCAGAAGCAAATGACAAGATAAAAAATTGAAAATGGGATCAAAGGTACCCTAAACCTATACAAGTTCACTTCCCAAAGGGGAAGACTTAACTCCTAACCCTAAAGGAGTTATGATTTTCCTAAGTTCACTAGGGTTTTAAGATACCTCACAATGAAAAATGCAAAACAAATTGAAAATGAAAGATGAATTCAAACCAATTTTATCCTAGAAACTACATGACATGAGGGATGCAATGCAAAAAGAACCATCATCAAACTCTTCATGGTTAGGCAGAAAGGATTTTTCTAAGTTAGGGCAAAAATATTGACTTTTAAGAACCCTAAATCCAAAGAAAAATGTCAAAGTAGGTCAAGAACCAAAAAGAAATTTGTTTGAAGGGTTTGATAATGTTTCTAAATGTATCAAAATGCAATATGATTTTTTTGGTGATTTTTAGAAACTTAAATGGTATTTTAATTAATTAATTCTCATTAATTAATTAAAATAAACATTTAAATATTTTAAAAATATGAATTTTATGCAAAAAATAAAATAAAAATTATTTTCAGAATGAGAAAAATATTTGAAAGGGGAATACAAAAGATAAAGATTTTTGAAAGTGTCTTGCTATTTTTAATAAAATGGAGACAAAAATGCAATTAAAATGAAATTAAAATGTGAATTAATGGAAGTATGCTGATCCAGTGGCCCAGATTCAAATAAAAAGAGGAGGGAATTGACCAGCACGCGTATCTGGATGGTTGAGATTCAAACTACGCTAATTACATCATTAAGCCCTAATCTGAACCCTAATCACTTTCAGGTGACCAGAACAGTGTTCCGATCATCTTCTCCGGCTATCCTCTCAAGCTATCTCACTCAATACGCAACCCCAAGCCCCTAAACTCTCCAGAAATGATCTCCACCCCATTCTAAACAAGAATCAACCATCAAACGAAATTTATTTCACATGAACAGAGAGATTCGAATCAAAACGGAAAATTTCACAGAAATTTCAGAAGCTTCATACATGCTTAAAACTGAATCATTTTCAAAACCAAAAGGTGCAGTGTGATCAGTGAAGCATTGAGAACAATCTAAGAACTTAAGAAATCATTTCTGGAAAAAATGTTCTTGATGATACCTGAACTGAAGCTTTCGAAAATGGCACTGGTTGGCTGCTTCTTTGCTTCAAATCAGCTCCAATAATCCTCCTGAAGTGTTTGTGATGCTTGGTTGGAGTTTATATGGTCTCTAAATGAAGTTGGCAGAAATTCAGTTCAAGCAATGTCAAAATCGTGTTTTTGATTCAGGGTGTTTTAGGGAAAAATGAAGGGTGGGAAATGATCAGCAATGGATATGGAGTTGAATGGTGGAATTTGTTTTGAGGTTTGATGGTCGAGCTATGAGTTTCGAAGGCTTTTGCATAAGAGGGAGTTTTTGTGATTGTTGAGTTCTTGGAGGTTTCAGCTTGTATTATCTTATGGAATGGCTTGGTTTTGGTTCACATAGTAAGCTGTGATAGGTCAGAGGGTGGGTGGTGGCCTATGTTGATTGGTATGGGCAAGTTGCAAAATTGTCAACATGACTTGTACTTGAGGTATGTGCAAGAAAACAGCTGGCCCTTGGGAATGTCCATGCGCAACTGACTTCATGGAGGTCCACAAATCCATTCTTGAGGCAATTCAGCAAGAGAGAAGAAAGTTATGGGGTGTTTTGCAATTATGTGATGTTTTGGCCCCTTTAAGAAA
The DNA here is from genome assembly GCA_963966055.1 of Lathyrus aphaca. Lineage (NCBI taxonomy): Eukaryota > Viridiplantae > Streptophyta > Magnoliopsida > Fabales > Fabaceae > Lathyrus > Lathyrus aphaca. Next base: position 529,257,429 of record OZ014521.1, read on the forward strand.
TCTTGATGTTCAAGGCATGAAACTTGGGATTTCCTTGTGCAATTCTGAATTATAGGTCATGGGTGATGTTTGTGTAATGCTTAGAAGTCAATTAGAAGTCACATTTGGCTTTGGCAAGTGTTTTTGCAAACTTCCCTCTTTGGTGCATAAGTGAAATTTTGTGATTTTTCCCAACTTTGCAAGGCCATAACTTGAGTTCTATGATGAATTAGATCAATTTCTTGTACTTTTTGAAAAGGGAATGATCCAATATACAACTTTCATGACCAAGAATTTTTCATTTGAAGCATTTTTGGATCAAAAAGAGGAGGTTGAAAAAGTTTCCCAAAATGGCAATTTTGCATTACAAATCACTTTCCCAAAATGGCAAATTTGCAAATGGCTTGAAATTCTTCAACTTTATGAACTTATAACTTCTTATAAGATCAAATAAAGATCATACACATCCAAAATTATGGATAAGACCCATTGGTTGTGTCATTGGGGGCCTCAGATGCCCTGATTTTGCATTGACTTGCTCAAGAAGTCATTTATTGATCAGATGCCGTCCCCATTGAATTTCTTCATGAAAATTGGTATGCATGATCCTTATAACATATAGAGACCAATAGAACCAAGAATGACCAAAAAATTTGGAGTTATGGCCTTTGAAACCAAAACCCTAATTTTAGGTCATCTGTGTAGTTAAACCTGGCTCTGTTTCCATGCCTTGCCAGTTCTTGTGATTTTTTGACTTCCTTGATCTTTTGATGATATAATATGATAATTGAACATACATGGACTCTCTTGGAATGATTGAAGACCTTTGGGGTGGCTCAAATAGCTTATGGATTGCTCAGGTCACAAACCCTAGATGCAGATGACTTTGAACCAATGCAGTGAAGCAAAAATGTAATATGAGATGATATGATTGAACTTATGCATATGAAAAGAATCACAAGCCATGGTGAAAAGAGTGAGGGCAAATTTGGGGTGTTTACAGCTGCCCCTATTCAAACATGAGTTAGTTGTGCAGGATGTAAGTGACGGCTTAACAGGCAAACAAGATAACTTGTGGTTGAATACCAAAAGACAGTCCAAAATTTGCACTCACTGGGTGAAAAAGAAAAGGGATATAAATTGTAAAAGGAAGTAAAGTATGATTATAAAGTGCGGTCGACGAAGGACGACCATCGAGCATAGGACGACTGCTGGGGATAAAGCAATGACGGGGACGACCGACAAGCTGGGGAAATAAATTGGTAAATGAAAGCAATGGGGATTAAAGGTAAAGCCAATGATGGGGACGACCATCGGGTTTGCAAAGTAAAGGGTAAACAACGATGGGGACGGCCATCGGGTTAATGAAATAAATGATGAGGGACGGTCATCAAAAGGTGAAGGACGATCACCTAGCAGGGGACGGCTGCTCTGTTGGGGATAAGGATGAGGGACGGTCATCCAAGGTAAAGGACGATCACCTGGCAGGGTACGGCTGCCGAGAGTATCGTGACATAGGACGAATGCCAGATAGAAAAGGTCGATGATGGGGACGACCACCGGATAAGCATGATGAAGGACGATCATCAGGAGGTGAAGGACGATCACCTAGCAGGGTACGGCTGCTCTCAGTGTTTATCATGACATAGGACGAATGTCAGATAACCAGATCAATGATGGGGACGACCATTGGGTAAAATGATGAAGGAAGATCATCAAAAAGGTGAAGGACGATCACCTAGCAGGGGACGGCTGCTAAAATATCACGACATAGGACGAATGTCGGATTACAAAAGGGGTTCCAATAATGGAGACTCCACTGGGAATGATGAGGGACGGTCATCAAAAGGTGAAGGACGATCACCTGGCAGGGTACGGCTGCCGAAAATATCATGACATAGGACGAATGTCAGATAGAAAAGAAGTTTGCTAAGGACTTGCTGGGGAATAGTAAACACGGAAGAGTGCTTATATCCGAGAAATGAAAGGTATAAGTGTTTGACACTGTGTATAGATTAAAGATGCGGACGAGCATCCTTAAGACTAAGATACGGACGGGTATCATTAGAAACAACCGCTGACGCCTGTTCAGAGATGATGGTACGGACGAGTACCACCTGGTTAACAAAGAACACGGACGAGTGTCGAATCTGAGGGGAAAAAGTGTGTATACAAAATACGGACGAGTATCTATATGAGTAAAAATAAACATGAGTGAGACACAGACGAGTGTTCAACTTGCTGGGAAAAGCGACACGGACGAGTGTCAAAAGAGAAAGTGTATAAGTTATGAACTTAAAAGTGTAAAAGGTAATCTGGTGATCTGTGGGGATAGGATGACACGGACGAGTGTCGAAAGAAGTATATTATAAACAAGTGTTTGGCAAACCTGTTGGGGAGTGGTGACATGAACGAGTGTCAGGAGGGTGTATTAATATGTTTTTGTGAGTGCAAAGGGGACGCTTTGGCTTTTCCGCTGGGGATATGACACAGACGAGTGTCGAAAACTATCCGTAATGTATAAGTATCTGTTTGTGGAAGGCGTTCCAGCGACTTTCTGGGGAAAGATGCCACGGACATGTGTCAAAAGGGGCAAGTATTTGTATGTAAAGAAAAGGCTTTGATATTCTGCCGGGGAATTTGAGTGGTATCCTGTATGTTGTTGATGGGATGTCAGTATTCACAGGTGACTGATTCAAAACATGGCTTGTGATTATGCAATATGTTTGATTTTTGCCGTAATGCTCCGTGTTAAACGGAATGCTACGCTTTGGGGGAAAATATGATGCGAATGCTATGATTATGCAAAAGATACCGATCTGGGATTCGGATCCCGCTGTCGTAGAGATTTCTGACTGATCTTGTTTTGAAAGAACATCCCAGCTGGGGATGAGATTACTGGTAGCACTGACGTATGATTCTGCTCGGGGAAGTAAGTCACTGCCAGACTTATCTTGGTAATGAGAAGCCCGACGGGGTCTGCGGAAGCTTCCGTCACTTTGTTGTGAGATCTTCAACATTGCTCGTCTGGATAGAGGTTGAGACTCTGCGGGGAGATGGCTCCCTGTTTTTGCACTCGGCTGGGGAGGAGCGATCACTGAATGACCTTCCCAGAGGTTTCTGTAGAGATCTTGCTGAGGATGGTGAAATTTGCTGGGGAAAGGAACTCCTTCTGATGCTGTTTGGTTTGGGGAGGAGCTTTCATGTCCCCCGTTGCGCTTTGCATACCTGCAATCCTGTTATAACAAGGAAAGCATACAAGTACCCCGAGGTGTCTCTTACCGGATTCCGTCATAGGAATTTAGACACTCCTGGGAGAAAATACATTTCCTGCTAGCATGTAATTTAGAAAATACGCATCTGTATTTATGCAATCATTATATTAAAGACATCGGATATTTTTGCAAATAAAGATAAAATATACGCGACAGCATGTGACTGAAAATCTGATTTTATTAATTTGTGTGCCCTGAATTGGCAAGTACAGTCAACGAAACAAATCCCCTGAAATGAAGAGATTGTTACAAATTGAGAAATAAAAGGGTGCTGGCAATGTTGATGACGCTTCAGTGTGCTTCCCTTTTGCTATGACTCGTATGACATTGACGTTCTTCTCATCTTGCTTTCTGAAGAAGTCTGATTCTGACCGGTGCTTTAACCTTTCGAAGCTTGCCATGTTGTAAGTGATACATACGAATTCAGAATGCAGTTGTTCGCTTATTCCCTTATTTTGCGTGGATGGCCCTTTCGGGTTTTCAATCCACCGGGATACCCATTTTTTCTTGAGCTGTCCAATGCGGCTCTTCAACTCAACGGGTATACATTTTTATTTATTTTCCCTTATTTTTGCCCGAGTCTTTTATTCTATTTTTGACTCGCCGGGATGCCCTATTTTTGCCTGGACTTGCATTCTGTTTTTATGTCCAGCGGGTCATTTTATGCGAAGTATTTTTTAACTGCATCTGAATTCACAGGTGACGGGAAGTCTTCACCATCCATAGTACTGAGCATCAGTGCTCCACCAGAGAATACTTTCTTTACTATGAATGGACCATCGTAATTCGGAGTCCACTTGCCCCTGTGGTCTGTATGAGGAGGAAGGAGTCTTTTCAGCACAAGATCTCCTACTTGATACTCTCAAAGCCTGACTTTCTGATCGAAGGCTTTCTTCATTCTTTTCTGATACAACTGCCCATGACAGATTGCAGCTAATCTCTTCTCTTCAATCAGATTCAGCTGTTTGTATCGGGATCGGACCCATTCTGCTTCATTCAGTTTGACATCCATTAGTACCCGCAAGGAGGGTAATTCAACTTCAACAGGTAGGACTGCCTCCATAACATACACAAGTTGATACGGTGTTGCCCCAGTGGATGTTCTGATTGACGTACGGTACCCATGCAAGGAAAATGGTAGCATTTCATGCCAGTCTTTGTATGTGACCACCATCTTCTGCACAATCTTCTTGATATTCTTGTTAGCTGCCTCAACAGCGCCATTCATCTTTGGCTTGTAAGGAGAAGAATTGTGGTGTTGGATCTTGAAGTCCCGGCACAGTTCTGCCATCATTTTATTGTTCAAGTTGGAACCATTATCAGTAATGATTCGCTCGGGCACTCCATACCGACAGATGATGTCTCTTTTCAAGAATCAGGCTACCACTTGCCTGGTGACGTTTGCATACGAGGCTGCTTCAAACCATTTGGTAAAATAGTCAATGGCAACCAGGATGAATATGTGGCCATTTTGAAGCAGTCGGTTCAATCTTGCCGATCATATCAATGCCCCACATGGCGAAGGGCCAAGGTGAAGACATCACGTTCAGAGGATTCGGAGGCACATGCACTTTATCTGCATAAATCTGGCATTTATGACATTTCCTGGCATAAGCACAACAGTCTGCATCCATCGTGATCCAGTAGTAGCCTGATCTTAGAAACTTTTTAGCCATAGCATGCCCTTCAGCATGGGTACCAAAAGATCCTTCGTGCACCTCGTGCATCAACAAGTCTGCTTCTGCCCTATCAACACATCTGAGAAGTACCATATCAAAGTTTCTCTTGTACAAGGAACCATCAGCATTCAGGAAGAAACTACCAGCTAGCCTTCTTAATGTCTTCTTATCATTGGGTGATGCCCCAGGTGGCTATGTTTGATCCTCCAAGAAGCATTTGATGTCATAGAACCAAGGCTTATCATCTTTAGCAAAGGTCTGCAGAGAATACGTATGCTGGTCTGTCAAGCCTGGACACTGAGATCCGAGGTACAAAGTTGGCAGCTTGAACTTTGATCATGGATGAAATGGTATCCAGAGCATCTGCAAACTGATTTTCATCTCGAGGGATATACTCAAGTTTGACTGTAGTGAAGAATGTAAGTAACCTCCTCGTATAATCCCGGTAAGGTATCAGGTGCTCCTGGTGAGTGTACCATTTGCCGTTGGTTTGATTAATTACCAGAGTTGAATCTCCGAACACAGTTAAAGTCTTGATCCTGAGGTCGATGGCTTCCTCAAGACCCATAATACAAGCTTCGTATTCAGCTACGTTGTTAGTGCAGTTAAAAGTGAGTTTTGCTGAGAAAGGCATGTGAAATCCCTTAGGTGTAATGAGTACTGCACCAACACCACGACCATTCATATTAACATCCCCATCAAACATCATAGTCCATTCTTCTTCTGGGTCAGGCCCTTCAGTGTGAATAGGCTTTTCATGATCTTTTTCTCTTATGAACATGATGTCTTCATCAGGGAAGTCAAATCTCATTGGCTGGTAATCATCAATGGGTTGCTCAGCAAGATAATCAGACAATACACTGCCTTTGATGGCTTTCTGAGATGTGTACTGAATGTCATATTCTGTGAGAATCATCTGCCATCTTGCAACCCGTCCGGTGAGTGCTGGCTTCTCAAATATATACTTGACTGGGTCCATCTTTGAGATCAATAAGGTAGTGTGGGTCAACATATATTGCCTTAGTCGGCGAGCAGCCTACGCTAAAGCACAACAAGTTTTCTTGAGCAATGAATAACATTGTTCACAGTCGGTAAACTTTTTGCTTAGGTAGTAAATTGCATACTCTTTTCGACCAGACTCGTCATGCTGGCCCAGCACACACCCCATTGACTCTTCTAAAACTGTCAAGTACATTATTAGAGGTCTTCCTTCAACTGGAGGCATAAGGATTGGAGGCTCTTGTAAGTATTCCTTGATTTTGTCAAAAGCCCTTTGGTAGTCTTCATTCCACCTGACCGTTTGTTCTTTTCTTAACAACTTGAACAAGGGCTCACAGGTTGTTGTAAGGTGAGATATGAACCGTGAAATGTAGTTCAATCTACCTAGAAAACCTCGAACTTCATTTTCAGTTTTCGGTGCAGGCATTTCTTGAATGGCTGTAACTTTATCAGGGTCAACTTCAATCCCTTTCTCACTTACAATAAATCCCAGCAGCTTACCGGATCGCACCCCAAATGTGCATTTGTTGGGGTTCAACTTCAGCTGGTACTTCCTCAGACGCTTGAATAGCTTCAACAGATTCACCAGGTGGTCTTCTTCTGTGAGGGACTTGGCAATCATGTCATCCACATAACATTCAATTTCTTTGTGGATCATGTCATGGAATAATGTTACCATAGCCCATTGATAAGTGGCACCAGCATTCTTCAGTCCGAATGGCATTACCTTATAACAGAACGTGCCCCAGGGTGTGATGAAATTTGTCTTCTCCATGTCTTCAGGTGACATCTTGATCTGATTATATCCTGAAAATCCATCCATGAAGGAGAACACCGAGAACTGAGCCGTATTGTCGACCAATACATCAATGTGAGGTAAAGGGAAGTCGTCTTTTGGGCTGGCTCTGTTCAGGTCCCGGTAGTCCACACACATCCTCACCTTGCCATCCTTCTTAGGCATAGGTACAATGTTAGCAACCCACGGCGGGTAACTGGTCACGGCAAGGAAACCTGCATCCCACTGTTTTTGTACCTCCTCTTTTATCTTCATGGCCATATCTGGACGAGTACGGCGCAGCTTCTGTTTCACTGGCGGACAGTCTTCTTTCAGAGGCAGCTTGTGCATAACAATGTCGGTGTCCAACCTTGGCATATCCTGATAAGACCAAGCAAAAACATCCACATACTCCCGAAGCATGTCAATAAGTTGTTCTTTCACCTAATCTTGCAGACAGGCCCCAATCTTAACTTCTTTCAGGTCTTCTACCGTACCAAGATTAACCGTTTCAACCTCCTCCTGATGAGGAGTGATAACCTTCTCCTCTTGTATCAACAACCTGGCTAGTTCTTCAGGTAGCTCATAATCTTCTTCAACCCCTTCATCAGCTTGATTAATCGGATTGTTAAAGTCATTCGAAGTCATAGCAGTGTTGTTGTCGGTGCAGTCTGGAGGGCACTCTCTGCAAGGGTTGAGATTTGTTCATTTTAGTGATCAAATTTATCTTGCTTAGGAAAAAAGGGAAAATGAAGTTTATTATTTTGAAAAACATTGCCATTTTATTTTTTGTACAAAAAATGAAAAACAAAAAAACAGTGAGCGGAAAAAGAAAAGACTCATTTGCAAAAGATGTCCTGATATTCATTAATTGATCTTTGCACAAAATACAAGATGGCCCGATTACAAAATGAGTCCTAACATCTTGGGCAGGATGCAGGACTTGATGCATGCTTTAAAAACAGGAAATAATAATTACTCTTCCGGAGTAACTCTTATAATTTCCTGGGAAGACCAGTTTGAGACATGGTTCCCCGGGATCCTTGGACGTATCCAGCTTTCCAGGTTGCGCTCGTCTTCTAACTCATCTTCCAAATTGTTTACAGCATCCGGGGTGAGCATTCCCCCGCTGACAAACTTGGGCTCCTTTGTAGCCTCTGGTTGATCTTGTCGAGTTGGTCTGTAACCCAACCCGAATCGGTCTTCTTTCTTTTCAACTGGCAGCAGCTTGCCCCAGCCTTGAGCAGTACCCTCCTCAACAACCTTTCGGGCTTGTTGATATGAGGTGATGGAAGTCCCAGACACAGAAGATGTTTCATTAATATTCAAGGCCTCAAACCCTTGACTCATCGTTTCATGGATCTCCCCATCCATTTCAATGTATTTGAAAGTAGCCAGCTGGCTAACAAAGATATCCACCTCCCCACAAATCATAATGACTTGGCCTTCCCACTCGAATTTTAACTTCTGGTGAAGGGTTGATGTCACGGCGCCAGCGGCGTGTATCCATGGTCTACCCAATAGACAGCTGTAGGCAGGCTGTATATCCATCACAAAGAAGGTTGTTTTGAAAACCTGTGGGCCAATCATTTTAGGCAACTCTATCTCTCCCAGAACTGATCTTTTAGAACCGTCAAAGACTCTCACTACCAAGTTGCTTGGGCGTAGTACCAATCCATCATGTTCCAGCTTCACAAGGGCTTTCTTGGGCAGGACATTGAGGGGTGACCCTGTGTCTACCAGTACGTGAGAAAGAACTGCACCCTTACATTCCAAGGTAATGTGCAAAGCCTTATTGTGATTGTGACCTTCCACTGTCAGATCAGTGTTGGTAAATCCTAGTTCATGACTAGCGTTGACATTTCCAACTACATCCTCTAACTGATTGACGGTAATCTCCTCCGGCACATAAGCTGCGTGCAGGACTTTTAATAGTGCGTTCCGATGAGCCTCGGAGCACATTAGCAATGATAGTATGGAGATTTTGGAAGGTGTTTGGTGAAGCTGGTCCACCACCTTGTAATCACTTTTCTTGATGATTCTCATGAATTCATCAACCTCTTGATCAAAAGGAGTCTTCAAAGCTTCTTTAGCAGCTGGTTCTTCTTGCACCATGCTCTTCCCTTTTGCCTTAGCAGCAACCTCTGCTTCAGCAATGGGTCTGGGTATTTGCGAGGCAAAGAGACGTCCGCTTCTAGTGAAGCCTCCGCCTCCCCCCACATTGTCTATCTGAGGTGAAGAAGTTGATGATTCTAAAGTGATTTTCTGCCCCTCGCAGTATAGATCTGAGCCATAATGTCAAGGGATGGCATTATTGCTTTCGTAAGGAACTGGCCCAGGCACTGTGATAGTGACCGGACTGATAGCAGCTGCCGAGGGGACTACAATGGTGTGTGGATCATAATATATGGTAACTGGTGCTCTGACGGGAGTAGCATTTTGTTGTGAGTTGTTGGAAGGAAAATTTGCGGGATCATAGTATATCGTAACCGTTGAGACACTTTCGTTAACTATTGTTGATGTTGTAGGAGGTGTTGAGATTGTAGAAGGAACTGATGGAATAATGGGTGTTGTTGTTGTAGAAGGAATGGTGACTGAACTTGTATCCGTTGAAGTGATTGATTGAGCAATTGTTGGAGTTGTAGTAGAATCTGTTGGAACAATGGTTGCTGACGTTGTAGGAGTATCTGTGATTGTCGATGAAGGAATTGTTGGTGTTGTAGTTGTTGTTGTTGTAATCTGAAGGATGCCATCCTTAATAAGACCATGTATGCCGTTTCTCAGTCTCTCGCATCCATTGACAGCAATATTGCAATATCCACAGCCAAGCTCACATCCGGGGAACACTTGGCATTCTAAAAGCTGGGCTTTGATTTCAACCAGAGGTGTTCGGATTTGTGCAACATTGTTGATCAATGTGGATGGTTTGCCCTCTTCAATAGCATTAATCCTAGGCCCATTGTGACTAGGCATTGGATTTCTTGTGACGTTCGGAGGAGGCGCAAAATTGAGAGCTTTTGAGTCCACCAGATCTTGGACTTTCATCTGTAGGACCCTGCATTTTTCAGTATTATACCCTGGTGCGTTTGAGTGGAAAGCACACCTGGAATTTGCATCATAGTTCTTTGGCATGTTAAGAGGATCTGGAGGAGCCAATGTCCTTAACTCAACTAGGTTGAGCTTCAGGAGTTGTGGCAAGAGTGCAGCATACGGCATTGGGATTGGGTTAATTACCCGGTTTGCTTGTGATGGCCTTTGTTGGAAAGGACGCTGCTGTTGGTTGTTATTACTATTGTTGTAGGTTCTCTGTTGCGGAAAATGGGATTGTTGCTGATAGTGAGGTTGTTGTTGATACTGTGGTTGTTGTTGAGGATATAATGGTTGTTGAGGAATTTGAGCTGGGATGGTGACAGCTGCTACTGACCGGTGAGCATATTGAGGCCTGCCCCTGCTTGTATGAATGGAATTAGTTTCACCTGCCCTTCGGGGCCCTCCAAATGGTTTTCTTGGATTGCTGGTGGAACTTGCACCACTGTCGGAGATTTTGCCCATCTTCAAGAGACTTTCAATCCTCTCACCAGCTATGACCACATCAGCAAAACTTGTAGAGGAGAAAGCAGCCAACCTATAAATATAAGTCCCTTTCAATGTATTCATAAACATGTCAGCCATTTCCCTCTCCGACATGGGTGGTTGGACAGCAGCAGCAAGCTGTCTCCATCTTTGAGCATATTCCCGGAAGCTTTCTCTAGAAGATTGAGACATTCCCATTAGAAGGGTCCTATTGGGAGCCATGTACAGGTTGTATTGATACTGACGGATGAATGCCTCGGCCAAATCCTTCCAACATCTTATGGTGGCCCTAGACAAATGTGAATACCACTCCCTGGAAGCCCCAGTCAGACTGTCTTCAAAGTAGAACATCCACAACTTTTCATCTATAGTATACGCCTTGAGCCTTCCCAAGAAAGATTGCAGATGAGTGCGAGGACATGAGGTACCATTGTACTTCTCAAAGCATGGGGGTTTGAATTTGTGGGGAATCCTCACCCCATCCACTAACCCCATGTCCATCACATCGAAGCCCAAAGAATTCTGAGATTTCAAAGATCTTAACTTTTCAGCCAGCTCATCCAATCTCCTGTCATATACCTCATCTCCAGCTCCTATGACAGTGAACTGCTCTTCCTGGGGATCCTTCTGCAGGACTCTTCCCCCAGTAGTATTACCTTGCACATTCCTCGGGATGTTAACCTCTGGATCCAGATGAGGTCCATATACTGGTGGGTCAATACGAGGCTGACCCCGTTCATTGTTGCTAGTTCCTCCTGTTCCGAGATGAGGCTCCTCAGGAGTTTGTCTTTCCACCAGCTCTCTTAACCTTTCTTGACTCTGGGCTAAGCCAGTCATCACTGCCATGAACTGAGACATCTGATTTCTCATCTCCACTCTCTCATTGGCCATCTGGTTTCTGACCTCAGACAGGTCCTGCTGTACTTGTTCCATTTGAATACCGGGAAGGTTGTTACGAGTTGGGTACCGGTACGTGCGGTTGACAGGGAACACTCGGCGACGAGCAATGTTTCCTGAGATCACAACAAAGTTAGAAACAATAATAATAACAAAACCTACAAAACAAAAACAAAGTTAGTATGCAATGCAGTATGCTTATTTGTTTTCCAAGGTATCCGGTTTGGTTCTTGGTTTCGACCTTTCCAGACTTCGAGGAAGATACTTGATGTTGTTGATAGAAACCCAAATGAAAACAAACTAAAATATATTACAACTGATGAACAATACATAGTCTGTTTTTACAATACATGCCCCTGAAGGGTCAAAACAACAAAAGAAAAGTACATCAAATGGAAACAAACAACAAGCAAAGGATCAGACATCCAGCCCAAACTCATCCTCCCTGACCTCCTTCAGGAGGGCCTCAGTCACTGGATCAGTAGTCAGCTTCTTATGCTTGTCCTGGTCTTTTGATCTTTTCAAACCTTCTTTGAGCTTCAACTCTGATATCTCTCTCTGTGCAGCCAACAAAGCTTCCTGCTGCTTCTTCTCATTGGCCTCTAGCTGTTCAATCTTGGCTTGAGTCTTCTGGTCTTCTTGTGTACGGGCTTCGGTGATCCTGACCCACCTAGCCTGACTCTCTTGCAGATAGTGCTCAGCCCTAGCTTTCTGAATCTTAGCCTCCTTGCAGGCATTCTTCAATATTTGTTCTCCAGCTCTTGCTTTCCTTATGTAGTCCTTTGTCCTCTCTATTTTGGTCAGATGCTCGACCTTGAGCTTCTCCAATCTCTCAATGTCCAGACGACCATCACTCCTCTCCCAAAGAGTTTTCTTTAAAGCCTCAGATAACTTCTCATTCCTTTCCTTCAGCTTCTCAAATTCTTCTAGGCTGACAGTTGCTGCTGGCTGTACAGTAGATGGTCCAGGCATGTCCTCCAAGGTGAAAGGAATTCTAGTAATCTGAGCTCTAGTACGGGACCAGTCATAGTACTGAGCTGAAGCAACATTGTTACATCTCCCAAGAATAGCAACCCCTTTTGTCTGGATGTTGTCCCAAGCCCAGGATGCTTGTCTGACAATAGTCGAATTAGGTTTCACTTCACAATATAGGGTCTCAGCTAAATCTTGTCCTCTGGGAGGGTGAACTAAGGCATAACCCAGCTATCTCTTAAACAGTAAAGGATTGTAGTTGATGCAACCCTTTACTCCTATCAGAGGCACATTTGGGTACTGTCCACAGCTAGTGATGATGTTTTTGCCTTTGGTGCTCTAGGTGAACCATCTAATATCATCTGAAGCCAAAGCAATGAGCCTTTTGGCCCAATTCTTCTGTTGGTGTGGGTTCAAGAAGGCATCTGATTTAGGAAGGTGTCTGACCAGCCAGGTGTAAAACAAAGGAGCACAACATCTTACCAACTTCCCCCTTTGTTTCTCATTCCTCTGATGGATGGAATAATAGAAATCTCCCAGCAATGTAGGTATTGGGTTCTTCAGGAGAAACAAATGGATGGCATTCTTGCTGACAAATTTGGGCTCATCTGCAAACAGTATAACCCCATATATGCTGAGGGCTAACAGTGCACAGACTGCCCTCCACTCTCCTAAAGAAGCTTTCAGGATGGCCTGAGAAATAAAGAAGTCCAAATGCAAACCAGGGATCCCAGCCTTTGTGGTCATACTTTGCTCAATAAGGGCAGGCTCCAAGTACAGTTCCCTTTCTATCTTTTCACTTCCAGGAGCAGTCATCTCTGGGTTGAAGGGGATTCCACCTCTGATAGGTACTCCAATCAATAAAGAAAACTCTTCCAGCAGAGGCCCTAACTGAAAGTCTGGGAAGGTGAAACATCTCAATGGAGGGTCATTAAACTGCAAACATGTGTGGATCATGCTCCTCTGAGAAGGATCAAGGTCCATAACCATATCCAAGATACCCCCATAGTGCTCTCTAAACAGTGGGATATGGTCAGGTGTGATAAGTGACTGGACCTGCCTGATACCAGTCAACACAGGCTCAAAAAAGTGGTAGGATATGTTGCTCTTCTTGGGAGTAGTCATGAGTGCTGCTAAAGACAACTGAAGATAAGTGCTGATGAAGAAGCTGAAGATGAGTGCTGATGAAGATCACAGACTAAGACTGGAGATAGACTGATGCTGGTGAGGGTGGAGATAGCTGAAGCAGATAACTGATGGAGACAGCTGAAGTAGAAGTCTATGCAGATGAAGGGGTCAAAACCAAAACCAAGATACAACGAAATGGATACCCTGAAAAACAAATAAACAAATGTTAAATGATGCAATGATGAATATGCAAATGATATGCAAGGGTTTGTGATCAAAATGGATCTGATTATCTATCTTGATAAATAAGGCCCATGTATGTCCAAGAAGTCCAGATGGAGGTTTGAGAAATCCAGTAACTAGGGTGGGGGACTCAAATAAAGAGTCACATGTCCAGGGTCAATCACAAGAACTGTCCAAAGTGGAGTACTCTTAAACAAAACAGTGACAGGGTATGATGTGGCCAAGGGTTCCTGCAAACCTGTAAACGACCCAACCCTCTCATATGTAGTGTTCTAGAACAAGGATCCTCAGACTTGGATCAGTTATGAGAAGTGTAAACACTTCTAATCCGGAGGTACAGTGTTACAATAACCATAAAAGATCCTCCTTTAATTCACCTCAGTTTCTGAAGGTCGTAATAAAGGTCATCCAGACTTAGCAAGCTTCCTAGATAGCCCTAGCACTACAGGAAATCTGTAGCACAGAGTTCTCAAGAAGAAACCCACATCTGAACCGTGTTTCATATTCCCGCACCAGACCGAAATGGAATGGGAAAGAACATCAACCACTCTAGCCTAGGTGTCACTCAGGTCCCAGGTATAGGACCTTAAACTCTCAATGGAACCCCCACCCATCAAGACAACAAACCAGATCCAGCAATGACAGTATGAAATATGCAAAAATGTAAAGAAAGCAATAAACAAAACTGTACATAAAGCAATAAATAAAATAAATACATAAACACATATAGCACATAACACCCCAGTAAACACAAATCAAACAAGCGCTAGGAGGAACCCATAAAAAGAACCAGAAGCCCTGGTTGCAATATTAGGGTCCCCAGCAGAGTCGCTAAGTTGTTGCTCCCACCAAATGACACTTGGTCAGAAGGGGTACAGACGCGAACGATCGGCGAAAGGAGGAGAAATAAATAGAGTCGCCAGCTAGGAATTTTTATCCCGAAGGAAAGGTAATGCTGCATAAACCTAGAAAGATGGATAAGACGATTGCGAACTAGAGAAACTGAGAAAGGGGGTTGGTTACAACATGGGAAGGTGTTAGCACCTAGATTGTCCTCCGTACTCGACGGGATCCACGCTTGAAAGTTTGTGTTCAAAGGGGTAGTGTCAGTGTTATTTTATGTACAAAAGCTGGAAAAGAATGCAAGTGTCAGTGCTAGAAGAAAGTGAAGTGAAATATGTGAGGTGTCAGTGTAAGAACAGGAGTGCAAAGCTCAAGACTATGAGGCTTAAAACATAATGCTGGAAAAAGGGGGGGAATATACAGAGACTTTTGTTCGATAACCGTTAAGTTATGCCTACGTATCCTCTTGTGCAATGAGGAAGTCAGAACACCGTAGTTCGATTCAAAGAGACTGAATGATAAATTGACTGATGAACTGCTTACTTGTCTATGCTCAAGTGTATGACCTGTCTGGCTCAGGTGCAAACTGTCTTGCATCAGACGGAAGAAGCAAGTTCTCGTTTGTGAGTGAAAATGATGAGTAAAGAATCCCGAAGGAGACGATTATTGTTTGTTTTTGGTATTTTCAATCTTTTATTTCTTTTGGAGTTTGTCATAAGAAAATGAGCTTAAGCCTAAACCAAGGGTTAGTAAACTCATTACATCCTCCCTCTGATTAGGGGTAATGAGAATACCTTGAGTATGAAGTAAGCACCTCACACTTAATCACGATGATGTAGGATTAAGATCATTAACCTACTTGCAATTATTTAGATGTTTTTGGAGTTTTTGTTTAGTGTTAAATAATGAGTTTAAGCCATAATCAAGGATTTAATGGACTCATTACACCATCCTAATAGAAGGATAATAGATGAGAACATTTAAGCTGAGGAAGGCTCCTCAACTTAATCCATGATTAGGGATTAACCTCATGACAAAACAAGGCCTTATTAAAGTGGGATTTTAATTAATGGTAAGATCAAGAAGTGAATTTTATAGTTTGTAAGACAACTTGAGGGGGACTTGTCCATTAACACTAGGGTTAGTCCTTCTTAACCAATTAAGGAAGAATTAGAACCCTAATACAAGGCCCAAGTTACAAGCTTATTGTCTTAGTGATTATTAGATGGATTGATTAAATGGTTTAAACACATTAAGGGTTTAACACTTAGGATTAAAGTTATACACTCCATCCTAATAGAAGGATACATGCATAACCCTAATCACAAAGCCTTAAAACCTTAAGGGTTTAGTCCTTTGATTAAGAGATGAGAAGAGAAGACACAAAGATGACACAAAGGTAAAACTAATGGGGGACTAATCAAACCCTAATTGTTAACATGCTTGGGTATTCCTAGGGTTTATGAGGCTTGCAAAAGATCTTCAAGAGAAAAGCCACCAAGGAAGAAGCAGAATGAAGGAAGGAGAAGCAAAAGAAGCAAGACAACTTACTTCATTTAAGAAGATAAGTTGCTTGAAGAAAGAAAGTGAGGAGGGAGCATGAATGAGCATGCTCACTCTAATACAAAAGTAAAATGCAGCAATGATGCATAAGAGAGATGAGAAGAGATTGTGAGAAGTGAAGTCAAATTCACTTCTCAAACACTTACCACCTGAAAAGTTAGTAATAAACAAATGAAAAGAAATGAAAATGAGATGAAATGCAAATATGCAAACCTAAATAAGAAGCACATTTATGATGCAAATGATGCTAAAGGATGATGCAAAGTCATGTCAAGAGATGCAAATGATCATACAAGTAATGAGGATGCAAATGAAGCATAAAGGCAACATGAAAGACCATGAATGCATATGACATGAAATGAAAGCAAAAGCATGGCAAATGGATGATGCAATGATCAAACATGATCCTAATGTGTCCTAAGATGTCTTATATGTCATGTGGATGCACAAAATGTTATGGCAAGTTCATGAATGCAAGCATATGAAGGATGAATGCAAATGAAGATGCAAATTAGGGTTTATGTACAAGATACAAAGCAAAATTCAAAATCAGAAGCAAATGACAAGATAAAAAATTGAAAATGGGATCAAAGGTACCCTAAACCTATACAAGTTCACTTCCCAAAAGGGAAGACCTAACTCCTAACCCTAAAGGAGTTATGATTTTTCTAAGTTCACTGGGGTTTTAAGATACCTCACAATGAAAAATGCAAAACAAATTGAAAATGAAAGATGAATTCAAACCAATTTTATCCTAGAAACTACATGACATGAGGGATGCAATGCAAAAAGAACCATCATCAAACTCTTCATGGTTAGGCAGAAAGGATTTTTCTAAGTTAGGGCAAAAATATTGACTTTTAAGAACCCTGAATCCAAAGAAAAATGTCAAAGTAGGTCAAGAACCAAAAAGAAATTTGTTTGAAGGGTTTGATAATGTTTCTAAATGTATCAAAATGCAATATGATTTTTTTGGTGATTTTTAGAAACTTAAATGGTATTTTAATTAATTAATTCTCATTAATTAATTAAAATAAACATTTAAATATTTTAAAAATATAAATTTTATGCAAAAAATAAAATAAAAATTATTTTCAGAATGAGAAAAATATTTGAAAGGGGAATACAAAAGATAAAGATTTTTGAAAGTGTCTTGCTATTTTTAATAAAATGGAGAAAGAAATGCAATTAAAATGAAATTAAAATGTGAATTAATGGAAGTATGCTGATCCAGTGGCCCAGATTCAAATAAAAAGAGGAGGGAATTGACCAGCGCGCGCATCTGGATGGCTGAGATTCAAACTACGCTAATTACATCATTAAGTCCTAATCTGAACCCTAATCACTTTCAGGTGACCGGAACAGTGTTCCGGTCATCTTCTCCGGCTATCCTCTCAAGCTATCTCACTCAATACGCAACCCCAAGCCCCTAAACTCTCCAGAAATGATCCCCACCCCATTCTAAACAAGAATCAACCATCAAACGAAATTTATTTCACATGAACAGAGAGATTCGAATCAAAACGGAAAATTTCACAGAAATTTCAGAAGCTTCATACATGCTTAAAACTGAATCATTTTCAAAACCAAAAGGTGCAGTGTGATCAGTGAAGCATGGAGAACAATCTAAGAACTTAAGAAATCATTTCTGGAAAAAATGTTCTTGATGATACCTGAACTGAAGCTTTCGAAAATGGCACTGGCTGGCTGCTGCTTTGCTTCAAATCAGCTCCAATGATCCTCCTGAAGTGTTTGTGATGCTTGGTTGGAGTTTATATGGTCTCTAAATGAAGTTCGCAGAAATTCAGTTCAAGCAATGTCAAAATCGTGTTTTTGATTCAGGGTGTTTTAGGGAAAAATGAAGGGTGGGAAATGATCAGCAATGGATATGGAGTTGAATGGTGGAATTTGTTTTGAGGTTTGATGGCTGAGCTATGAGTTTCGAAGGCTTTTGCATAAGAGGGAGTTTTTGTGATTGCTGAGTTCTTGGAGGTTTCATCTTGTGTTATCTTATGGAATGGCTTGGTTTTGGTTCACATAGTAAGCTGTGATAGGTCAAAGGGTGGGTGGTGGCCTATGTTGATTGGTATGGGCAAGTTGCAAAGATGTCAACATGACTTGTACTTGAGGTATGGGAAAGAAAACAGCTGGCCCTTGGGCATGTCCATGCGCAGCTGACTTCATGGAGGTCCACAAATCCATTCTTGAGGCAATTCAGCAAGAGAGAAGAAAGTTATGGGGTGTTTTGCAATTATGTGATGTTTTGGCCCCTTTAAGAAATCTTCATGTTCAAGGCATGAAACATGGGATTTCCTTGTGCAATTCTGAATTATAGGTCATGGGTGATGTTTGTGTAATGCTTAGAAGTCAATTAGAAGTCACATTTGGCTTTGGCAAGTGTTTTTGCAAACTTCCCTCTTTGGTGCATAAGTGAAATTTTATGATTTTTCCCAACTTTGCAAGGCCATAACTTGAGTTCTATGATGAATTAGATCAAGTTCTTGTACTTTTTGAAAAGGGAATGATCAAATCTACAACTTTCATGACCAAGAATTTTTCATTTGAAGCATTTTTGGATCAAAAAGAGGAGGTTGAAAAAGTTTCCCAAAATGGCAATTTTGCATTACAAATCACTTTCCCAAAATGGCAACTTTGCAAATGGCTTGAAATTCTTCAAATTTATGAACTTCTAACTTCTTCTAAGATCAAATAAATATCATACACATCCAAAATGATGGAGAAGACCCATTGGTTGTGTCATTGGGGGCCTCAGATGCCCTGATTTTGCACTGACTTGCTCAAGAAGTCATATATTGATCAGATGCCTTCCCCATTGAATTTCTTCATGAAAATTGGTATGCATGATCCTTATAACATATAGAGACCAATAGAACCAAGAATGACCAAAAAATTTGGAGTTATGGCCTTTGAAACCAAAACCCTAATTTTAGGTCATCTGTGCGGTTAAACCTGGCTCTGCTTCCATGCCTTGCCAGTTCTTGTGATTTTTTGACTTCCTTGATCTTTTGAGGATATAATATGATGATTGAAAATACATGGACCCTATTGGAATGATTGAAGACCTTTGGGGTGGCTCAGATAGCTCATGGATTGCTCAGGTCACAAACCCTAGATGCAGATGACATTGAACCAATGCAGTGAAGCAAAAATGTAATATGAGATGATATGATTGAACTTATGCATATGAAAAGAATCACAAGCTGTAAACACCCCAAATTTGCCCTCACCCATTCACACCATGGCTTGTGATCATCCTCATATGCATAAATACAATCATATCATCTCACATTTCATTTTTGATTCACTGGATAGTTTCTAAGGCATCTGCACCTAGGGTTTGTGATCTGAGCAATCCCAAAGCATCTTGAGCCATTCCAAAGGCAACCAATCATCTCAGAGGGGTCCATGTGTGTTCTTACATCATATTCTATCTCCTCAAAGTCAAAAGTGCAGAGGAATCACAAGAACTAGGGTTTGAGTGGGTGCAGAGCCAGGATGAACTGCACAGTTGACTGGAAATTAGGGTTTTGGTTTCAAAGGCCATAACTCCAAATTTTTTGGTCATTCTTGTTTCCATTGATCTCTATATGGTATAGGTAGTATTCATATCAATTTTCATGAAGAAATTCCATGGGGAAGTCATCTGATCAAGAGTTGACTTCTCAGACAAGTCAGTGCAAAATCAGGGCATCTGAGGCCCCCAATGACCCAACCAATGGGTAATCTTCATCATTTTGAGTGTATATGATCTTTATTTGATCATGGAAGAAGGTTGAAGTTCATAAAAATCAAGAATTTGGAGTTTTTGCAAATGTTGACTTTTTGGGCATAGTTGACTTTTCAAGAATGCCTCATTTTAGGTCATTTTTCAAGCCTTGATTATTGATCCAAAAATGCTTCAAATGGAAAAACTTTGGTCATGAAAGTTGTAGATCTCATCTTTCCCTTTTCAAAAAGTACAAGAACATGATCAAACTCTTATTGGATCAAAAGTTATGGCCATGCAAAGTTGGCTAAAATCATTAATTTTCAAGGCATGCCTCATTTGGAAACTTTGCAAAATCTTGGACCAATGCATCATGTGACCTCTAATTCATTTCAAACCATTACACAAACATTCTCTAAGTCCTAAAAATCAGAATTGAGTTGAATTTGCTCATGGTTTGGTTTGTGTAACAAGGCTTTATCACATGTGAACCAAAAGCAACAACTTGCAAAAACCATCATTATGCTTCCTACAACTTGATGCATTGGATGCTGCATTTTGGCTAGCCCCTCACCTCACCATGCTGCACCAGAACCAACTTTGTACTTGCCTAGACTTTGAGCCATGCCCTATCTTACAAAAGTGGACATTTTTGCAAAAGTGGCTACACCTATCATAGCAGGCCATGTCACATCAAAAAGCCAATCAGATTTGTTTATTGTATCAATTTGCAAGCTAGCCATAACATGAAGCAAGGCTGAAGCATCCTCATTCACCACATTCACAAAAACTCACCACACTGCATTTTCTATCGAATCTGCCTCCACAGCCAAGAAACACTCAAACTTTCTTCATCATCCAACTCAATACACTCCATAGGCCTCAAACCACCAAAGCTCAAGCCTGAAACAAGCCTGACCTAAGCTCCACCATTCTTCACCCTCAAAACCAGTTCTCTTCGAATCTCACAATCCAGCCATCAAACACCTCATCTTTCTTCACCAACAAGTCAATCACACTCAGAGGAGTCCAAACCACCCATTACACTGACCTAAAACAGCTTGTACACCAAGGTCATTCTCTGCTATATCAGTTTGGTAACCCTTGAAATAGCTTGCTAAACTTCATTCCAAGCCTGCCATTAGCACCAGGGGAGTCATTGGGGCTAGCTTGCATCAAGAAACTGCTCTGAAAGCCCAGAAACAGGAGTTGTCACCTCAGGTATGGTCATGAAACTTTCCTCTCAAAGCTTGGTTTTTAAGTTATAAATTGATTATTCATGTCTTGCTGGTCATGGGGTTGGCTTCAGAATCAAAAATGAGTGAAAACTGAGCTTGTATGGTCCCTCTGAATTTTTGCCCGTGAATTTCTTTCCTTTCGATTCCTTTGATTCTTGGTGCATAAATGTTGTTTGAGCTTGGATTCGTGACCTAGGAAGTTAGAGGATCATTTAGGTGTGCTTGATTTGTAGAATAGTTGCTTGATTCGTGTTCTAGGGTTTTTGTGCAACCGGAGAAGATGACCGGAGCTCCTCTCCGGTCACCTGAGGGTGATTAACCCTAAACTCAGGTCATTATGGCCATTTGAATGATGAGCGTAGGATCTGTAGACTTTGTTGACTTCCCGCTGCTTTGAATGGCCCAGATTAATCCCATTAGCCCTAATCCACGTGTTAGGTTTAATTAATCACAATTTAATTAATTAAGTCAGAAGCTGTGTGGACCCTTGGATCTGCGCGCCAGTCAACCATCCCTAGCCTAGTTTGAATCTCCACCTTAGGATTAGATTACTTTTCATTTAACTCAGATTAAATCAATTTTATTTTCATTTCTTTTCATTAAATTTGTACAATTAATTTAAAATAGGTAAAAATTCATAAAAATTATGAAACTTTTTCTTTAAGGTTTTATTAATTTTTATGACACAAAAATATTTTTATTTTATTTTTTATCATTAAAAAAGTATTTTTAAATATTTAAAAGATTATTTTTAATTGATTAATGGGAATTAATTAATTAAAAATACTTTTAGGTATTTAAAAATTACAAAAAAATTCATGAAATGTTCTAAGACATTTAGAAACATTGTCCAACCTTCAAACCAAATTTCTTTTTTGATCATGATGCATTTTAAGAATTTTTCATTGAATTAAATCATATTTTGTGCATTATTTTGATCATGGATTCAAAAATTCATTCCTGCCAATTGGTGAAGGTTGAGACATTGATTCTTCTTGCATTGTCTTTTGTTTTGCATGTAGTTCCTAGGATAAAAAGGCCATGAATTGTTCTTGCATTTTCAAATTGTTTGGCATTTGTTTTGTTAAGAACCCTTAAAAACCCTAATAACTTGCAAAATTCATAACTTGAGTTTGGTTGAGAGTTGAGAGCTCCCCTTTGGGCAGTAGATCATCATAGGCCTAGGGTTTCTTTGGGTAGCATTTTCCATTTTTTATCATGAGGTTTGCTTCTGTTTTTGGTTTGTGCTTGATGTTTGATCCATAAACCCTAATTTGGGCTTTCATTTGCATCCTTCTTACATTCCCTTGCATAACTTGACTTGTCATTTGCATTTTGTGCATGTTTATGATTCACTTGGCATCTTAAGGCATATAGAAAGCATCATTGATCATTGCATCACACATTTGCCATGTCATTTGTCTTGTATGATTCATAACTTTTCATGCTTGTTCATGCTCCTTAGCTTGCATCATTTGCATTCATAATCTTGTATGAACATCCTCATTGCTTTACCTCATGTTTGCAGCACCTCATAACATCATTAATATCATGTGCATGCTTCTGGTTTGGTATAGCATCATGTCATTTCATTTCATTTAGCATTGCATGGCTTTTCTTTCTAACATTTCAGGTGGTAAGTAACTTGGGAAGTGAATTTGCCTTCACTTCTCATAACTTTTCTTCCCATCTCTCTTGCATCCATTGCTGCATTTCTACTTGTGTTTGAGTTTGAGCTTGCTCATTCTTCTTCTTCCCACTTTCTTTCTTCAAGTGACTTGACTTCTTGAATGAAGCAAGTCACTTTGCTTCTCTTGATCTTGTTCATCTGCTTCCTGGTGGTTCTTCTGAAGATTGCCCTTGAAAACCTCACAAACCTTAGGATCAACCAAGCATGATAATGAATTAGGATTTTGATTAGTCTCCCCCCATAGTTTTACCTTTGTGTCTCTCTTTGAGTCTTCTCTTCTCACCTCATAATCAGGGACCAAACCCTAAAGGCTTTAAGACTTTGTGCTTAGGGTTATGCCTGCATCCTTCTCTTAGGATGGAGTGTATAACTTTAATCCTAAGTATTAAACCCTTAAGGTGTTTAAATCTCCTTAATCAATTCACTTAATAAGTATCAAGACATCACACTTGTAACTTGGGCCTTGCATTAGGGTTCTAATTCTTCCTTAACTGGTTAAGAAGGACTAACCCTAGAGTTAATGGACAAGTCCCCCTCAAGTTGTCTTACAAACAATAAAATTCACTTCATCATCATATCATTAACAAAAATCCACTTAACAAAGGCTTGTTTTGTCATGGGTTTAATCCCCAATCATGGATTAAGTTGAGGAGTTTTCCTCAGCTTAAACATTCTCATCTATTATCCTTCTTTTAGGATGGTGTAATGGGTCTGTTTAATCCATGATTATGGCTTAACCTCATTACTCAACACTAAACAAAAATCACAAAAAACATCTAAATAATCACAAGTAGGTTAATGATCTTAATCCTGCACCAAAGGTGATTAAGTGTGAGAATCTGACTTCACACTTAAGGTATTCTCATTACCCCTAATCAGAGGGAAGATGTGATGAGTTTACTAACCCATTGGTTTAGGCTTAAGCTCATTAACTTATGACAAACTCCAAAAGCAATAAAAGACTGAAAACACAAAAACAAACAATAATCGTCTCCTCCGGGATTCTTTTCTCATCTCATTCACTCACAAACGAGAGCTCGCTTCTTCCGTCTAATGCAAGACAGTAAGCACCTGAGCCAGACAGGTCATACACTTGAGCATAGGCAAGCAAGCAGTTCACCAAGTCAATTCACCTTTCAGTCTCTTTGGGTCGAACTACGGTGTTCTGACTTCCTCATTGCACGAGAGGATACGTAGGCATAACTTAACGGTTATCGAACAAAAGTCTCTGTTCATCCCCCCTCTTTCCAGCTTCATTCTTAAGCCTCATAGTCTTGAGCATTTCATTCTTGTTCTCACACTGACACTGTACATTTATACACATCACATTTCTTTACACTGACACCTGTACATCCTTTTCCAGCTCTTTGACACACAAATTGCACTGACACTACCCCTTTAAAACACAAATCTTTTAAGCGTGGATCCCGTCGAGTACGGCGGACAATCTGGGTGCTAGTACCTTCCCAGGTTGTAACCAACCCCCTTTCTCAGTCTCTCTGGTTCGCAAACCGTCTTATCCGTATCTTTCTAGGCTTATGCAGCATTGCCTTTCCTCCGGGATAAAAATGCCTAGCTGGCGACTCTTTCATCTCCAGTGAGTTCACGGCTGTGTGTTCTCACTGTTCCCTTCGCCGACCGTTCGCGCCTGTACCTGGATGCAAATCTTCGGGAGCGACAGCTTGGCGACTCTGCTGGGGATCCTTATATTGCAACCAGGGCTTCTGGTTCTTTTTGTGGGTTCCTCCTAGCGCTTGTTTGATTTGCGTTTACTGGGGTGTCATGTGCTTGTTTGTGCTTGTACTTATTTTTGTTTATTGCTTTATGTACAGTTGATTTATTGCTTTCTTTATAGCTTTATATTTTTCATACTGTCATACTGTGCTGCTGGCTGGATCTGGTTTTTCTTTGGTGGGTGGGTATTTCATTGAGAGTTAAGGTCCTATACCTGGGACCTGAGTGACACCTAGGCTAGAGTGAATCATATTCTTTCCCATTCCATTTCGGTCTGGTGCGGGAATATGAAACACGGTTCAGATATGGGTTTCTCCTTGAGAACTCTGTGTTGCAGATTTCCTGCAATGCTAGGGTTATCTGGGAAGCCTGCTAAGTCTGGATGACCTTTTAGTATTGACCTTCAGAAACTGAGGTGAATTAGAGGAGGAACTTTTATGGTTATTGTAAACACTGTACCTCCGGGTTGGAAGTGTTTACACTTCTCATAACTGATCCAAGTCTGAGGATCCTTGTTCTAGATCACTACCTGTGAGGGGGTTGGGCTGTTTACAGGTTTGCAGGTACCTTGACCTCAGAATACCCTGTTACTTTGACTTTGTTAAGAATGCTCCATGTTGGATAGTTCTTGTGATTCTAAAACCCTGGACTTGTGGCTCTTTATTTGAGTCCCCCACCCTGGTTACTGGATTTTTAGACCTCCCTTTGGAATTCTTGAACACACATGGATCTATACCAAGGCAGTTAATCAGATCCAGCTCAGTCACAAACCCTTGCATTTCATTTTGCATACATACTCATTGCATCATATTAACATGTGCTTATTTGTGTTTCAGGGTATCCACATTCATCTGGTTTTGGTTTTGACCCCATCTGCAGTTTTGACCTGTCTCCACCAGTACTTGCTTCAGCTTGTCAGCTATACTTCAGTTACCTGTACTAGCCAGCCAGTGGCCCACTTCTCAGCATCTTCATCAGCACTTATTCTACTCAGTCTTCAGTACTCATGGCTCCAAAGAAAAGCAACATCACCTATCATTTCTTCCAACCAGACTTATCAGACATCAAGAGGGTCCAAACCCTGATCACTCCAGAGCATATACCTTTGTTCAGGGAGCATTATGGAGATATACTTGACTTGGTCATGGATCTGGACCCATCTCAGAGGAGCCTCATCCACACCTGCATTCAGTTTTATGATCCTCCATTGAGATGTTTCACCTTTCAAGACTTTCAGTTGGGTCCTCTTTTGGAAGAATACTCATATTTGGTTGGTTTGCCTATCAAGAGAGAAATCCCTTTCAACCCTGAAATGGTCTTTCCCAGCAATGGAGAGATAGCAAAAGCTTTGCACCTGGAACCTCTGTTGATTGAACAACACTTGACTTCTAAAGCTGGGATCCTTGGATTTCATCTGGACTTCCTGATTTCTCAAGCTAGTTTGAAGGCCTCCTTGGGGGAGTGGAAAGCTGTTTGTGCTCTGTTGGCCTTAAGTGTATATGGAATTGTGCTGTTTGCAGATGAGCCTCGATTCATCAGCAAAAATGCAATCCACTTGTTCATCTTGAAGAACCCAGTGCCAACTTTACTGGGTGATCTCTATTACTCAGTACATCAGAGAAATGAGAAGCAGAGGGGAAGATTAGTAAGGATTTGTGCTCCATTATTCCATGTTTGGCTTCTCAGGCATCTACCCAGGACAGATGCATTTCTCAATCCTCATCAGCAAAGCAACTGGGCTAAGAGGCTCACTACTCTCACTTCAGCAGACATCAGATGGTGTACTCAAAGCACCAAGGGCAGAGACATGATCACCAGCTGTGGACACTTTCCCAATGTGCCTCTAATAGGAGTTAAGGGAAGTATCAACTACAACCCTCTGCTATTCAGAAGGCAATTAGGCTATGCACTGGTCCATACTCCTAGGGAACAGGACTTGGTGGAGACCCTCTACTGTGAGAACAAGATTAGTTTGACTATTGTTAGGCAGGCTGCCTGGGCCTGGGATCATGTTCAAACCAAGGGAATCACCATTCTGGGGAAGTGCAATAATGTGGCATCAGCCCAATATTATGAGTGGTCCCATGCTAGGGCTCGATTCTCTGGAATGCCCTTTACCATAGAAGACATGCCTGAGTCATCTTCAGCACCACCCCCTGCCACTATCAGTTTGGAGGAGTTTGAGAGTTTGAAGGAAAGAAATGAGAAGTTAACTCAAGCCTTGCAGAAGACCCTCAGGGAGAGGAGTGAAGGTGTGAGGGAGATTGAGAGATTGGAGAAATTGAGGGTGGAACACTTGACCAAGATTGAGAAGTCTGGGGAGTATATCAACAAGTCTAAAGCTGGTGAGCAGATTCTGAAGAATGCTTGTAAAGAAGCCCAGTTCCAAAGAGCAAGAACAGACTTGTATTTGAAAGAGAGTCAGGCCAGGTGGGTCCGGATCACTGAGGCCCGTACTCTAGAAGACAGGAGAGCTCAAGACAAGATGGAGCAGATGGAAAAAGCCCTGGCAGCAGCCCAGGAGGAAATATCAGAGCTGAAAATCAAAGCAGGAGTGAAGAGGTCTAAGGACCAAAGTCAGAACAAGAAATTGATTGCAGCTGTCGCAACAAGAAACCTTCTCATCAGAAGTCTCACGGAGCGTCCGGCTGATCCTGTGACCGAAGCACTTCTCAAGGAAGTTCGTGAGGATGAGTTTGGCCTTGGAGTTTGATCATTTGCTTGTTGTTGTTCCTTTTCCATGTACTTTTGCTTTTTGTGATGTATTTTGGCCCCTTTGAGGGTTTGTGTTGTAAAAATGAACAAGTTGTATTATTTCACCCTTTGTAATATATTTGTGTTGGTTTCTATTTGGGCTCACATCAAAAGCAACTGCAACAGCATCATCTTCAAGGGTCTGGAAGGGTCAAAACTGAAGACCAAACCGGATACCTTGAGAGCAAATAAGCATAACTGCATTGCATGCTAACCCTTTTGTTTGTTTTGTAGGTTTTTATTTTGTTGTTGCTAACCTCTGTTGTAAATCTCAGGAATTATTGCTCGCCGCCGGGTATTTCCTCTCAACAGGCCTCACAGGTACCCAACTAGAAACAACCTTCCGGGAATTCAGATGGATCAAGTTCAACAAGATCTTGCTGATGTCAGAAATCAGCTAGCCAATGAAAGATTAGAGATGAGAACGCAGATGACGCAGTTCATGGAAGTTATGAACAACATGGCTCAAAGCCAGGAGAGACTGAGGGCCATGGTGGAGAGGCAAAATCAAGAGGAGCCTCATGTAGGAACTGCAGGCACCAGTAATAATGAAAGGGTGCAACCACATGTGAATCCTCCTGTGTTTGGCCCACATCTACATCCTGAGATTAATATCCCTGCCAACATCCAAGGAACAGCTACTGCAGCCAGAGTACTTCAAGAAGATCCTCAGGAGGACCAATTTACAGTAATGGGTGCTGGAGAGGATGCTTATGATAGGAGATTGGATGAAATAGCTGAAAAGTTAAGGTCTTTAGAATCTCAAAATTCTTTGGGCTTCGACGTCATGGACATGGGTTTGGTTGATGGGGTCAGGATCCCTCATAAGTTCAAGCCTCCCTGTTTCGAAAAGTATAATGGGACTTCGTGCCCCCGAACTCATCTGCAATCATTTTTGGGAAGGCTGAAGGCCTATACAATGGATGAGAAATTGTGGATGTTCTATTTTGAAGATAGCTTGACTGGAGCATCGAGAGAATGGTATTCCCATCTGACAAGGGCAACTATTAGATGCTGGAAGGACCTGGCAGAGGCCTTCATCAGACAGTATCAGTATAATCTAGATATGGCACCCAACAGGACCCTCCTAATGGGAATGTCACAGTCTTCAAGGGAGAGCTTCAGAGAATATGCTCAAAGATGGAGGCAATTGGCTGCTGCCGTTCAACCACCAATGTCTGAAAGAGAAATGGCAGACATGTTTATGAACACTCTTCAGGGAACCTATATTGACAGGTTAGCTGCTTTCTCTTCCACTAGCTTTGCGGATGTTGTTATAGCTGGGGAGAGAATTGAGAGCCTGTTAAAAATGGGAAAGATCTCAGACAACGGTGCAAGCTCGTCCAGTAGTACAAGAAAGCCTTTTGCAGGCCCGAGAAGAGCTGGCGAGACCAATGCCATTCACACCAACAGGGGCAGGCCCCATTATGTTCCCAGAACAATAGCAGCAGTCACAATCCCTGCTCCAGCTCATCCTCCGCCGGTCTATCAACCTCCTCAACAAAATTTCCAACAACAACCTCAGTATCATCAGAATCAATATCCTCCAAGAAACAACTACAACAACAGCAACTCCAACAACAACAGTCAACAAAGGCCATTTCAACAGAGGCCATCTCAAGCTAACAGAGTGATCGACCCGATCCCAATGCCGTATGCTGCTTTGCTGCCACAACTTCTGAAACTCAACCTAGTTGAGCTAAGAACGTTGGCACCTCCGGATCCCAACAGTCTACCAAGGAACTATGACTCCAATGCTAGGTGTGCTTTTCATTCAAACGCACCTGGTCACAGTACAGAAAAATGCAGAGCTCTGCATATGAAGGTACAAGACTTGGTAGACTCCAAGGCTCTGAACTTTGCACCTCCGCCCAATGTCAATAAAAACCCAATGCCAAACCATGGTGGTCCTCGAATTAATGCTATTGAAGAAGACCAACCGTCTTATTTGATAACTAGTGTGGATCAGATCAGGACACCATTGGTGGAAATCAAGGCTCAACTCCGCGAAAACCAAATATTTCCGGGGTGTGAACTAGGGTGTCCCTACTGCAATATTTCATGGAATGGGTGTGAAGACCTGAGAAATGGCATTGACAGCCTTATTCAGAGTGGCCTGCTACAGATCACTACATCATTTCCGGCAACTCAAGCAACTTCATCAACAGTTTCAGACCCTCCTACAAATACAGCAACTATTGTTCCCGATAATTCATCAGCACCATCAACAAATACTTCACCTGTCCTTCCAAGTGATCAGACTTCAACAGTTTCTCCTGCTACCACATCAGCTTCATTCCATTTCGACTCTCCATCAACAACAGCAACAGTCCTTCCAACGGAACCTCCTACAACACCAGCAAACAATCATGAAGATGTCTCCACAGTTACCATATTCTACGATCCAGAAAATAACTCCGCCTACCATTCAGAAGGTGCTGCTCCCACTAGAGCACCAGTCACAATCTTTTTTGATCCACAAACAATAACAGTCCCTTCAGCAGCAGCAATTAGTCCAGTTACCGTCACGGTGCCTGGACCTGTACCATATGAAAGCGATAGGGCCATCCCTTGGCACTATGGCTCTGACCTGTATTGCGAAGGAAAAAGAATCACTCTTGAAACATCCACACCTGCACCACAAGTAGATAATGTGGGGGGAGGCGGAGGCTTCACTCGAAGCGGACGTCTCTTTGCTTCACAAGTTCAAAGACCTACTGCCGAAGCAGAAGCTGCTGCCAAGGCAAAAGGAAAAGGCCCGGTGCAGGAAGATCCAGCTGCCAAGGAAGCCCTGAAGACTCCATTTGATCAGGAAGTTGATGAGTTTATGAGGATCATCAAAAAGAGTGATTACAAAGTTGTGGATCAACTTCACCAGACGCCATCCAAAATCTCCATCCTCTCTCTGCTTATGTGCTCCGAAGCCCATCGGAATGCACTGCTGAAAGTACTGCATGCAGCTTACGTACCCGAGGAGATTACTGTCAACCAATTGGAAACCGTTGTTGGAAATGTTACTGCTAGCAATGGGCTAGGGTTTACCAATTCTGACTTGACAGTGGATGGCCGCAATCACAACAAAGCCTTGCACATAACCATGGAATGCAAAGGAGCTGTCCTTTCACATGTGCTGGTGGACACAGGATCATCCCTGAATGTCTTACCAAAGAAGGCTCTGGTGAAGCTTGAATATGATGGACTGGCATTGAGACCCAGCAACCTGGTGGTTAGAGCTTTTGATGGCTCGAAGAGATCGGTTCTGGGAGAGATTGAGCTGCCCGTGACAATTGGCCCGCAGACCTTTAAAACTATCTTTTATGTGATGGACATTCAGCCCGCCTACAGCTGTTTGTTGGGTAGACCCTGGATTCACGCCGCCGGCGCAATAACGTCTACCCTTCACCAAAAGTTAAAATTTGAGTGGGAAGGTCAAGTTGTCACAATCTGTGGGGAGGAGGACATTTTTGTTAGCCATCTGGCTACTTATAAATACATTGAGATGGATGGAGAGATCCATGAAACAATGAGCCAAGGTTTTGAAGCCTTGAACGTCAATGAAGCATCCGCTGTATCTGGTATCTCCATGTCATCTTACCAACAAGCCCGGAAGGTTGTTGAAGAAGGAACTGCCCAAGGCTGGGGCAAGGTCTTAGCTGTGGAAGAGAAGAAGGACAAATTTGGGTTGGGTTACAGACCGACTCAACATCAAGGGAAGGCTGCTGGAGAGCCTGGTTTTGTCAGTGGGGGAATGCTTACCCCCGATGCTATCAACTGTCTGGAAGACGAGCTGGAAGAGGAGCGCAACCTGGAGATTTGGATTCGTCCGAAGATCCCGGGGAGCAGTGTCTCGAACTGGTCTTCCCAGGGAATTATAAGTGTTACTCGAGCAGAGTAATTATTATTTCCTGTATTTTTTATAAGCATGCATCAAAGTCTTGCATCTTGCCCAAGATGACAAGACTCATTTTGTAATCAGGGCCATCTGTACTTTTGTGCAAACAAGATTAAATTAATGAAATATCAGACAATCTTTTGCAAACGAGTCTTTTTCTTTTCTGCTCACTGTTTTTCCACTTTTTCTTTTTGTACAAAAATAAATGGCGGTGTTTTCAAAATGATAACTTCATTTCACTTTTTTCTAAAGCAAGATTAAAATCAATCACTAAAACAAGCAAACTTAACCCTTGCAGAGAATGCCTTCCTGACAGCACCGACAACAGCACGGCTATGACATCGTGTGACTTTGACAATCCGATCAATCAAGCTGATGAAGGGGTTGATGAAGAATGTGAGCTTCCTGAAGAGCTAGCCAGGTTGTTGAGACAGGAGGAAAAGGTTATTACTCCTCATCAGGAGGAGATTGAAGTGATTAATCTTGGTACGGAAGAAAACGTGAAAGAAGTAAAAATCGGGGCCTGCCTACAAGACTCAGTGAAGAGACAACTGACAGATCTGCTTCAAGAGTATGTTGATGTGTTTGCTTGGTCGTATCAAGATATGCCAGGGTTGGATACCGACATTGTTGTGCATAAGCTGCCTTTGAGGGAAGAATGCCCACCAGTTAAACAGAAGCTGCGCCGAACTCGCCCAGACATGGCTATGAAAATCAAGGAAGAGGTACAAAAGCAATGGGATGCCGGATTCCTTGCTGTGACAAGTTACCCGCCGTGGGTTGCTAACATAGTACCTGTGCCAAAGAAGGACGGTAAGGTAAGAATGTGTGTTGATTACCGGGATCTGAACAGAGCCAGCCCGAAAGATGACTTCCCATTACCTCACATTGATGTATTGGTGGATAACACGACTCAGTTCTCGGTATTCTCCTTCATGGATGGATTTTCGGGATACAATCAGATCAAGATGTCGCCTGAAGACATGGAGAAGACAACGTTCATCACACCTTGGGGCACGTTCTGTTACAAAGTGATGCCATTCGGACTGAAGAATGCTGGCGCAACGTATCAACGGGCTATGGTGACATTATTCCACGATATGATCCACAAGGAAATAGAATGTTATGTGGATGATATGATCGCCAAGTCCCTTACAGAGGAAGATCATCTGGTGAATCTGCTCAAATTATTCAAGCGTTTGAGGAAATACCAATTGAAGCTGAACCCCAACAAATGCACATTTGGGGTGCGGTCTGGTAAGCTGCTGGGCTTTATTGTAAGCGAAAAAGGGATTGAGGTTGACCCTGATAAAGTCAAAGCTATTCAAGAAATGCCTGCACCGAAAACTGAGAAAGAAGTTCGAGGGTTCTTAGGTCGATTGAACTATATCTCACGGTTCATATCTCACCTCACGGCAACCTGTGAACCCTTGTTCAAGCTGTTAAGAAAGGAACAAACGGTCAGGTGGAACGAAGACTGCCAAAGGGCTTTTGACAAGATCAAGGAATATCTGCAAGAACCTCCAATCCTCATGCCTCCAGTTGAAGGAAGACCTCTGATTATGTACTTGACAGTATTAGAAGAGTCGATGGGGTGTGTGCTGGGTCAGCACGACGAGTCTGGTCGAAAAGAGTATGCAATATACTACCTAAGCAAAAAGTTTACCGACTGTGAACAGCGTTATTCACTGCTCGAGAAAACTTGCTGTGCTTTAGCGTGGGCTGCTCGCCGGCTGAGACAGTATATGTTGACCCACACTACTTTATTAATCTCAAAAATGGATCCAGTTAAGTACATTTTCGAGAAGCCAGCCCTTACCGGACGGGTTGCAAGATGGCAGATGATTCTCACAGAATACGACATACAGTACACATCTCAGAAAGCCATCAAGGGAAGTGTACTATCTGAATATCTTGCTGAGCAACCCATTGATGACTACCAGCCTATGAGATTTGACTTCCCTGATGAAGACATCATGTTCATAAAAACAAAAGATCACGAAGAGCCTATTCACACTGAAGGGCCCGACCCGGAGGAAGAATGGACTATGATGTTTGATGGGGCTGTTAACATGAATGGCCATGGTGTTGGCGCAGTACTCATTACACCTAAAGGAGTTCACATGCCTTTCTCGGCAAAACTCACTTTCAACTGCACTAACAACGAAGCTGAATACGAAGCTTGCATTATGGGTCTTGAGGAAGCTATTGACCTCAGGATCAAGACATTGACCGTATTCGGAGATTCAGCTTTGGTAATCAATCAAACCAACGGGAAATGGTACACCCACCAAGATCATCTGATACCTTACAGGGATTATACAAGGAGGTTACTGACTTTCTTCACAACAGTCAAGCTTGAGTATATCCCTCGGGACGAGAATCAGTTTGCAGATGCCTTGGCTACCATTTCATCCATGATCAAAGTTCAAGCTGCTAACTTTGTACCTCAAATTTCAGTGTCTAGACTTGACAGACCAGCATATGTATTCGCAGCGGATGTTGTAAAAGATGATAAGCCTTGGTTCCATGACATTAAGTGCTTCTTGGAGGATCAGACATACCCACCTGGGGCATCTTCCAATGATAAGAAGACCTTGAGAAGGCTTGCTGGAAGTTTCTTTCTGAATGCTGATGGGTCTTTATACAAAAGGAACTTTGATATGGTACTCCTCCGATGTGTTGACAAGACGGAAGCAGATTTGTTGATGCACGAAGTGCATGAAGGCTCTTTTGGTACCCATGCTGGAGGGCATGCCATGGCTAAGAAGTTGTTAAGATCAGGCTATTACTGGATCACGAAGGATGCAGACTGTTGTGCTTACGCCAGAAAATGTCATAAATGCCAGATTTATGCAGACAAGGTGCATGTGCCTCCCAATCCTTTGAACATCATGTCTTCACCATGGCCCTTTGCCATGTGGGGCATTGATATGATTGGCAAGATTGAGCCGACTGCTTCAAATGGCCACAGATTCATCTTGGTCGCCATTGACTATTTCACCAAGTGGGTTGAAGCAGCCTCATATGCTAATGTTACAAGGCAAGTGGTAGCCAGATTTCTGAAGAGAGATATCATCTGTCGGTATGGAGTGCCCGAGCGAATCATTACTGATAATGGTTCCAATTTAAACAACAAAATGATGGCAGAGCTGTGCCGGGACTTCAAGATCCAACATCACAATTCTTCTCCTTACAGGCCAAAGATGAATGGCGCTGTTGAGGCGGCAAATAAGAATATCAAGAAGATTGTACAGAAGATGGTAGTCACATACAAAGACTGGCACGAAATGCTACCATTTGCCTTACATGGGTACCGCACATCAATCAGGACATCCACTGGGGCAACACCGTATCAGCTTGTGTATGGTATGGAAGCAGTCCTACCTGTTGAAGTTGAATTACCCTCTCTACGGGTATTAATGGATGTCAAACTGAGTGAAGCAGATTGGGTTCGGTCCCGATACGAGCAACTGAGTCTGATCGAAGAGAAGAGATTGGCTGCAATCTGCCATGGGCAGTTATATCAGAAGAGAATGAAGAGGGCCTTCGATCAGAAAGTCAGGCACCAAAAATACCAAGTGGGAGATCTTGTGTTGAAGAGAATCCTCCCTCCTCATACAGACTACAGGGGAAAATGGACTCCAAATTATGAAGGACCATTCGTTGTAAAGAAAGTTTTCTCCGGTGGAGCACTGATGCTTAGCACCATGGATGGTGAAGATTTCCCGTCCCCTGTGAATTCAGATGCAGTTAAAAAATACTTCGCATAAAATGACCCGCTGGACATAAAAACAGAATGTAAGTCCAGGCAAAAATAGGGCATCCCGGCGAGTCAAAAACAGAATAAAAGACTCGGGCAAAAATAAGGGAAATAAATGAATAAAAAAATGTACGCCCGCTGAGTTGAAAAGCCGCATTGGACAGCTCGGGCAAAAAATGGGTATCCCGATGGATTGAAAACCTGAAAGGGCGATCCATGCAAAACAAGGGAATAAGAGAACAACTGCATTCTGAATTCGTTTGTATCACCTACAACTTGGTAAGCTTCAAGGGATCAAGCTTCAATCAGAATCAACTCTCTCCAGAAAGCAAGACGAGAAGAACGTCATTGTCATACGAGTCATAGCAGAAGAGGAAGCTCCTTGAAAGCGTCGTCGACACCGCCAGCACTTTATTTCTCAATTTGTAACAATCTCCTCATTTCAGGAGATATGTTTCTTTGACTGTATCTTGCCAATTCAGGGCGCATGAATTAATAAAATCAGATTTTCAGTCATGTTTCGTTTTACGTTTATGTTTTGCAAAGAGTTGTCTGATATCTCTAAAAATACAATTGCATAAGTACAGATGCCCTTCTCTAAAAATAAAAACACATGCTTACAGGGAATGTGATTATTCTCGAAAGTACTTGACTCCTATGACAGAATCCAGTGAGGGATACCTCGGGACCTTTTGTACGTTTCCTTACCTTTGCAGGATTGCAGGTATCCAGAACGCAACCTGGGGTATGTAAGCTACGTCTCAGCAAGTGGGCGAATCATTATCAACTCGGTCTATCTTCCACATGGCACTAGAAGATGCCCATTTCCCCAGCGGAGCTGCCAAATCAACATACACTCAATCTCAGCATCCGAAATGCTCTATCCCCAGCTGAGATGTTTTCTCGCCAGCCGAGTTGCCTCTCATTACTCTCCCCAGCTGAGTTATCAACAGCATTCCCCAGCTGTAGTGCCAACCATTCTTCCTCGGCAGAATGCAGAAATCAAGGAATCATCTCCCCACAGAATCCCCAACTTCTATTCAGAAGAGCAACGCACGGAGAGATCACAACAGAGTACGAAAGCTTCTACAAACCCCAGCTGGGTCTCCCATATTATAAGGATATGTCAATCAGTGACATATATCCCCAAGCAGATGCATCAATAGATCTACCAATGATCTCATCCCCAGCTGGGATGTTCACTTCAAGCAGATCGACCAGAGATCTTCACAGCAACGGGATCCGAATCCCGAATCTGTCTCTTTGCATAATCATAGCATTCGCATCATATTATACCCTCAGAGCGTAGCATTCCGTCTAATACGGAGCATTACGGCAAAAATCAAATACATAGCATAATCATAAGTCATGTTGTGAATTGAACGCTTGTGATTAGTAACCATTCATCAGAATACAGATTACTTTCCCCCAGAGTCCCCACCAGAGTCCCAGCAAAAGCAGTTGCCCTTTCAAATTACAAACACCAGTATATACACCTTTTGGCACCCGTCCGT
The DNA here is from genome assembly GCA_963966055.1 of Lathyrus aphaca. Lineage (NCBI taxonomy): Eukaryota > Viridiplantae > Streptophyta > Magnoliopsida > Fabales > Fabaceae > Lathyrus > Lathyrus aphaca. The sequence goes on from OZ014521.1 coordinate 529,293,667, forward strand.
GTCATCTTTCCCCAGTAAAGTCGCCTGAACACCCTTTACAAGCAAAATCACCCGTACTACAGATACGTCCTGACACCCGTCCGTGTCATATCCCAGCAGAAAGCCAAAGACATCCTCTTTGCACTCGCATGCACTTATATATACATTTTCTTGACACCCGTCCGTGTCATATCCCCAGCGCAGTCGCGTACACTTTCATCAACCCATACACTTGTTAATATTATACTTTTCTCTTTTGACACTCGTCCGTGTCACTCTCCCCAGCAGATAAATACTCATCTATACCATACAATACTCACTACTCATGGTACGTTTATACAGATACTCGTCCGTACCTTGTATACGTCATCACTCATAACCCCACAGATGCAACACTTGTCCGTGTTCTTTGTTAACCAGTTGATACCCGTCCGTATCATCATCTCTGAACATGTGTCAGTTTGTTTCTACATGATACTCGTCCGTATCATAGTCTTAAGGATGCTCGTCCGCATCTTTAATCTATACACAATACCAAACACTTATACCTTTTGTTTCTTGGGTGTAAACGCTCGTCCGTGTTTACATTATCCCCAGTAGATCACCAACAATTTTCTTTTATCTAACACTCGTCCTGTGTTGTGATAACTCTGAGAGCAGCCGTACCCTGCTAAGTGGTCGTCCTCCACTTCTTGATGGTCGTCCTCCATCATGCTCATCCGATGGCCGTCCCCATCGTTGTTTTTAGCAGCCGTCCCCTGCTAGGTGGTCGTCCTCCACCTTTTGATGATCGTCCTTCATCACTTTATCCAATGGCCGTCCCCATTGTTGATTTTGGTTATCTAACACTCGTCCTGTGTTATGAGAAACCCTGAGAGCAGCCGTACCCTGCTGAGTGGTCGTCCTCCACTTCTTGATGGTCGTCCTCCATCATGCTCGTCCGATGGCCGTCCCCATCGTTGACCTTCTCTATCCGATGGCCGTCCCCATCGTTGATATTTTCGGCAGCCGTACCCTGCCAGGTGGTCGTCCTCCACCTCTGATGGCCGTCCCCATCATATTTCTTTTATTCCCAACAGAGCAGCCGTTCCCTGCTAGGTGATCGTCCTTCACCTTTGATGGTCGTACCCCATCATCTGCTTATTTCATCTATTCTTTAACCCGATGGCCGTCCCCGTCGTGGTCCCTTTTCCTTTTTAGCCCGATGGCCGTCCCCATCGTGGGTTACTTGACCTTTATGAACTTGATGGCCGTCCCCGTCATGTTTCATTAATCCTCAGAAATTTTACAGTTTTATCGTGATGGCCGTCCCCATCATGATTTTATCTTCCCCAGCTAGTCGGCCGTCCCCGTCTTAGTTTTGCCTTTTATCCCCAGCATATCGGCCGTCCCCGTCATTGCTTTATTTCCTGCACTTTACCAGCATGTCGGCCGTCCCCGTCATTTCACAAGCTGTAAACACCCCAAATTTGCCCTCACCCATTCACACCATGGCTTGTGATCATCCTCATATGCATAAATACAATCATATCATCTCACATTTCATTTTTGATTCACTGGATAGTTTCTAAGGCATCTGCACCTAGGGTTTGTGATCTGAGCAATCCCAAAGCATCTTGAGCCATTCCAAAGGCAACCAATCAGCTCAGAGGGGTCCATGTGTGTTCTTACATCATATTCTATCTCCTCAAAGTCAAAAGTGCAGAGGAATCACAAGAACTAGGGTTTGAGTGGGTGCAGAGCCAGGATGAACTGCACAGTTGACTGGAAATTAGGGTTTTGGTTTCAAAGGCCATAACTCCAAATTTTTTGGTCATTCTTGTTTCCATTGATCTCTATATGGTATAGGTAGTATGCATATCAATTTTCATGAAGAAATTCCATGGGGAAGTCATCTGATCAAGAGTTGACTTCTCAGACAAGTCAGTGCAAAATCAGGGCATCTGAGGCCCCCAATGACCCAACCAATGGGTAATCTTCATCATTTTGAGTGTATATGATCTTTATTTGATCATGGAAGAAGGTTGAAGTTCATAAAAATCAAGAATTTGGAGTTTTTGCAAATGTTGACTTTTTGGGCATAGTTGACTTTTCAAGAATGCCTCATTTTAGGTCATTTTTCAAGCCTTGATTATTGATCCAAAAATGCTTCAAATGGAAAAACTTTGGTCATGAAAGTTGTAGATCTCATCTTTCCCTTTTCAAAAAGTACAAGAACATGATCAAACTCTTATTGGATCAAAAGTTATGGCCATGCAAAGTTGGCTAAAATCATTAATTTTCAAGGCATGCCTCATTTGGAAACTTTGCAAAATCTTGGACCAATGCATCATGTGACCTCTAATTCATTTCAAACCATTACACAAACATTCTCTAAGTCCTAAAAATCAGAATTGAGTTGAATTTGCTCATGGTTTGGTTTGTGTAACAAGGCTTTATCACATGTGAACCAAAAGCAACAACTTGCAAAAACCATCATTATGCTTCCTACAACTTGATGCATTGGATGCTGCATTTTGGCTAGCCCCTCACCTCACCATGCTGCACCAGAACCAACTTTGTACTTGCCTAGACTTTGAGCCATGCCCTATCTTACAAAAGTGGACATTTTTGCAAAAGTGGCTACACCTATCATAGCAGGCCATGTCACATCAAAAAGCCAATCAGATTTGTTTATTGTATCAATTTGCAAGCTAGCCATAACATGAAGCAAGGCTGAAGCATCCTCATTCACCACATTCACAAAAACTCACCACACTGCATTTTCTATCGAATCTGCCTCCACAGCCAAGAAACACTCAAACTTTCTTCATCATCCAACTCAATACACTCCATAGGCCTCAAACCACCAAAGCTCAAGCCTGAAACAAGCCTGACCTAAGCTCCACCATTCTTCACCCTCAAAACCAGTTCTCTTCGAATCTCACAATCCAGCCATCAAACACCTCATCTTTCTTCACCAACAAGTCAATCACACTCAGAGGAGTCCAAACCACCCATTACACTGACCTAAAACAGCCTGTACACCAAGGTCATTCTCTGCTATATCAGTTTGGTAACCCTTGAAATAGCTTGCTAAACTTCATTCCAAGCCTGCCATTAGCACCAGGGGAGTCATTGGGGCTAGCTTGCATCAAGAAACTGCTCTGAAAGCCCAGAAACAGGAGTTGTCACCTCAGGTATGGTCATGAAACTTTCCTCTCAAAGCTTGGTTTTTAAGTTATAAATTGATTATTCATGTCTTGCTGGTCATGGGGTTGGCTTCAGAATCAAAAATGAGTGAAAACTGAGCTTGTATGGTCCCTCTGAATTTTTGCCCGTGAATTTCTTTCCTTTCGATTCCTTTGATTCTTGGTGCATAAATGTTGTTTGAGCTTGGATTCGTGACCTAGGAAGTTAGAGGATCATTTAGGTGTGCTTGATTTGTAGAATAGTTGCTTGATTCGTGTTCTAGGGTTTTTGTGCAACCGGAGAAGATGACCGGAGCTCCTCTCCGGTCACCTGAGGGTGATTAACCCTAAACTCAGGTCATTATGGCCATTTGAATGATGAGCGTAGGATCTGTAGACTTTGTTGACTTCCCGCTGCTTTGAATGGCCCAGATTAATCCCATTAGCCCTAATCCACGTGTTAGGTTTAATTAATCACAATTTAATTAATTAAGTCAGAAGCTGTGTGGACCCTTGGATCTGCGCGCCAGTCAACCATCCCTAGCCTAGTTTGAATCTCCACCTTAGGATTAGATTACTTTTCATTTAACTCAGATTAAATCAATTTTATTTTCATTTCTTTTCATTAAATTTGTACAATTAATTTAAAATAGGTAAAAATTCATAAAAATTATGAAACTTTTTCTTTAAGGTTTTATTAATTTTTATGACACAAAAATATTTTTATTTTATTTTTTATCATTAAAAAAGTATTTTTAAATATTTAAAAGATTATTTTTAATTGATTAATGGGAATTAATTAATTAAAAATACTTTTAGGTATTTAAAAATTACAAAAAAATTCATGAAATGTTCTAAGACATTTAGAAACATTGTCCAACCTTCAAACCAAATTTCTTTTTTGATCATGATGCATTTTAAGAATTTTTCATTGAATTAAATCATATTTTGTGCATTATTTTGATCATGGATTCAAAAATTCATTCCTGCCAATTGGTGAAGGTTGAGACATTGATTCTTCTTGCATTGTCTTTTGTTTTGCATGTAGTTCCTAGGATAAAAAGGCCATGAATTGTTCTTGCATTTTCAAATTGTTTGGCATTTGTTTTGTTAAGAACCCTTAAAAACCCTAATAACTTGCAAAATTCATAACTTGAGTTTGGTTGAGAGTTGAGAGCTCCCCTTTGGGCAGTAGATCATCATAGGCCTAGGGTTTCTTTGGGTAGCATTTTCCATTTTTTATCATGAGGTTTGCTTCTGTTTTTGGTTTGTGCTTGATGTTTGATCCATAAACCCTAATTTGGGCTTTCATTTGCATCCTTCTTACATTCCCTTGCATAACTTGACTTGTCATTTGCATTTTGTGCATGTTTATGATTCACTTGGCATCTTAAGGCATATAGAAAGCATCATTGATCATTGCATCACACATTTGCCATGTCATTTGTCTTGTATGATTCATAACTTTTCATGCTTGTTCATGCTCCTTAGCTTGCATCATTTGCATTCATAATCTTGTATGAACATCCTCATTGCTTTACCTCATGTTTGCAGCACCTCATAACATCATTAATATCATGTGCATGCTTCTGGTTTGGTATAGCATCATGTCATTTCATTTCATTTAGCATTGCATGGCTTTTCTTTCTAACATTTCAGGTGGTAAGTAACTTGGGAAGTGAATTTGCCTTCACTTCTCATAACTTTTCTTCCCATCTCTCTTGCATCCATTGCTGCATTTCTACTTGTGTTTGAGTTTGAGCTTGCTCATTCTTCTTCTTCCCACTTTCTTTCTTCAAGTGACTTGACTTCTTGAATGAAGCAAGTCACTTTGCTTCTCTTGATCTTGTTCATCTGCTTCCTGGTGGTTCTTCTGAAGATTGCCCTTGAAAACCTCACAAACCTTAGGATCAACCAAGCATGATAATGAATTAGGATTTTGATTAGTCTCCCCCCATAGTTTTACCTTTGTGTCTCTCTTTGAGTCTTCTCTTCTCACCTCATAATCAGGGACCAAACCCTAAAGGCTTTAAGACTTTGTGCTTAGGGTTATGCCTGCATCCTTCTCTTAGGATGGAGTGTATAACTTTAATCCTAAGTATTAAACCCTTAAGGTGTTTAAATCTCCTTAATCAATTCACTTAATAAGTATCAAGACATCACACTTGTAACTTGGGCCTTGCATTAGGGTTCTAATTCTTCCTTAACTGGTTAAGAAGGACTAACCCTAGAGTTAATGGACAAGTCCCCCTCAAGTTGTCTTACAAACAATAAAATTCACTTCATCATCATATCATTAACAAAAATCCACTTAACAAAGGCTTGTTTTGTCATGGGTTTAATCCCCAATCATGGATTAAGTTGAGGAGTTTTCCTCAGCTTAAACATTCTCATCTATTATCCTTCTTTTAGGATGGTGTAATGGGTCTGTTTAATCCATGATTATGGCTTAACCTCATTACTCAACACTAAACAAAAATCACAAAAAACATCTAAATAATCACAAGTAGGTTAATGATCTTAATCCTGCACCAAAGGTGATTAAGTGTGAGAATCTGACTTCACACTTAAGGTATTCTCATTACCCCTAATCAGAGGGAAGATGTGATGAGTTTAATAACCCATTGGTTTAGGCTTAAGCTCATTAACTTATGACAAACTCCAAAAGCAATAAAAGACTGAAAACACAAAAACAAACAATAATCGTCTCCTCCGGGATTCTTTTCTCATCTCATTCACTCACAAACGAGAGCTCGCTTCTTCCGTCTAATGCAAGACAGTAAGCACCTGAGCCAGACAGGTCATACACTTGAGCATAGGCAAGCAAGCAGTTCACCAAGTCAATTCACCTTTCAGTCTCTTTGGGTCGAACTACGGTGTTCTGACTTCCTCATTGCACGAGAGGATACGTAGGCATAACTTAACGGTTATCGAACAAAAGTCTCTGTTCATCCCCCCTCTTTCCAGCTTCATTCTTAAGCCTCATAGTCTTGAGCATTTCATTCTTGTTCTCACACTGACACTGTACATTTATACACATCACATTTCTTTACACTGACACCTGTACATCCTTTTCCAGCTCTTTGACACACAAATTGCACTGACACTACCCCTTTAAAACACAAATCTTTTAAGCGTGGATCCCGTCGAGTACGGCGGACAATCTGGGTGCTAGTACCTTCCCAGGTTGTAACCAACCCCCTTTCTCAGTCTCTCTGGTTCGCAAACCGTCTTATCCGTATCTTTCTAGGCTTATGCAGCATTGCCTTTCCTCCGGGATAAAAATGCCTAGCTGGCGACTCTTTCATCTCCAGTGAGTTCACGGCTGTGTGTTCTCACTGTTCCCTTCGCCGACCGTTCGCGCCTGTACCTGGATGCAAATCTTCGGGAGCGACACAAGCCATGGTGAAAAGAGTGAGGGAAAATTTGGGGTGTTTACAACACCCCAGTAAACACATATCAAACAAGCGCTAGGAGGAACCCACAAAAAGAACCAGAAGCCCTGGTTGCAATACAATCTTCCCCAGCAGAGTCGCCAAGCTGTCACTCCCACCAAATGACACCTGGCTAAGAGGGCTACAGACACAAACGGTCGGCAAAACAGAGAGAACATGAAGATGAACTGAAAAGAGTCGCCAGCTAGGCATTTTTATCCCGAAGGAAAGGTAATGCTGCATAAACCTGGGAAGATATGGATAAGACGATCGCGAACCAGAGAAACTGAGAAAGGGGGTTGGTTACAACCTGGGAAGGTGTTAACACCCAGATTGTCCGTCGTACTCGACGGGATCCACGCTTGAAAGTTTGTGTTTAAAGGGGTAGTGTTAGTGTCAGTGTTATCTGTGTGCAAAAGCTGGAAGAGAATGTAGAGGTGTCAGTGCAAAAGAAGATGTGAAGTGAAATGCTCAAGGATGAGGCTTAAAGAATACTACTGGAAGAGGGGGAATAAACAGAGACTTTTGTTCGATAACAGTTAAGGTATGCCTATGTATCCTCTCGTGTAATGAGGAAGTCAGAACACCGTAGTTCGAATCAAAGAGACTGAAAGATAAATTGACTTGTGAACTGCTTGCTTGTCTATGCTCAAGTGTATGACCTGTCTGGCTCAGGTGCAAACTGTCTTGCATTAGGCGGAAGAAGCGAGTTCTCGTTTGTGAGTGAAGATGATGAGAAGAGAATCCCGAAGGAGACGATTATTGTTTGTTTTTGGTATTTTCAATCTTTTATTTCTTTTGGAGTTTGTCATAAGAAAATGAGCTTAAGCCTAAACCAAGGGTTAGTAAACTCATTACATCCTCCCTCTGATTAGGGGTAATGAGAATACCTTGAGTATGAAGTAAGCACCTCACACTTAATCACGATGATGTAGGATTAAGATCATTAACCTACTTGCAATTATTTAGATGTTTTTGGAGTTTTTGTTTAGTGTTAAATAATGAGTTTAAGCCATAATCAAGGATTTAATGGACTCATTACACCATCCTAATAGAAGGATAATAGATGAGAACATTTAAGCTGAGGAAGGCTCCTCAACTTAATCCATGATTAGGGATTAACCTCATGACAAAACAAGGCCTTATTAAAGTGGGATTTTAATTAATGGTAAGATCAAGAAGTGAATTTTATAGTTTGTAAGACAACTTGAGGGGGACTTGTCCATTAACACTAGGGTTAGTCCTTCTTAACCAATTAAGGAAGAATTAGAACCCTAATACAAGGCCCAAGTTACAAGCTTATTGTCTTAGTGATTATTAGATGGATTGATTAAATGGTTTAAACACATTAAGGGTTTAACACTTAGGATTAAAGTTATACACTCCATCCTAATAGAAGGATACATGCATAACCCTAATCACAAAGCCTTAAAACCTTAAGGGTTTAGTCCTTTGATTAAGAGATGAGAAGAGAAGACACAAAGATGACACAAAGGTAAAACTAATGGGGGACTAATCAAACCCTAATTGTTAACATGCTTGGGTATTCCTAGGGTTTATGAGGCTTGCAAAAGATCTTCAAGAGAAAAGCCACCAAGGAAGAAGCAGAATGAAGGAAGGAGAAGCAAAAGAAGCAAGACAACTTACTTCATTTAAGAAGATAAGTTGCTTGAAGAAAGAAAGTGAGGAGGGAGCATGAATGAGCATGCTCACTCTAATACAAAAGTAAAATGCAGCAATGATGCATAAGAGAGATGAGAAGAGATTGTGAGAAGTGAAGTCAAATTCACTTCTCAAACACTTACCACCTGAAAAGTTAGTAATAAACAAATGAAAAGAAATGAAAATGAGATGAAATGCAAATATGCAAACCTAAATAAGAAGCACATTTATGATGCAAATGATGCTAAAGGATGATGCAAAGTCATGTCAAGAGATGCAAATGATCATACAAGTAATGAGGATGCAAATGAAGCATAAAGGCAACATGAAAGACCATGAATGCATATGACATGAAATGAAAGCAAAAGCATGGCAAATGGATGATGCAATGATCAAACATGATCCTAATGTGTCCTAAGATGTCTTATATGTCATGTGGATGCACAAAATGTTATGGCAAGTTCATGAATGCAAGCATATGAAGGATGAATGCAAATGAAGATGCAAATTAGGGTTTATGTACAAGATACAAAGCAAAATTCAAAATCAGAAGCAAATGACAAGATAAAAAATTGAAAATGGGATCAAAGGTACCCTAAACCTATACAAGTTCACTTCCCAAAAGGGAAGACCTAACTCCTAACCCTAAAGGAGTTATGATTTTTCTAAGTTCACTGGGGTTTTAAGATACCTCACAATGAAAAATGCAAAACAAATTGAAAATGAAAGATGAATTCAAACCAATTTTATCCTAGAAACTACATGACATGAGGGATGCAATGCAAAAAGAACCATCATCAAACTCTTCATGGTTAGGCAGAAAGGATTTTTCTAAGTTAGGGCAAAAATATTGACTTTTAAGAACCCTGAATCCAAAGAAAAATGTCAAAGTAGGTCAAGAACCAAAAAGAAATTTGTTTGAAGGGTTTGATAATGTTTCTAAATGTATCAAAATGCAATATGATTTTTTTGGTGATTTTTAGAAACTTAAATGGTATTTTAATTAATTAATTCTCATTAATTAATTAAAATAAACATTTAAATATTTTAAAAATATAAATTTTATGCAAAAAATAAAATAAAAATTATTTTCAGAATGAGAAAAATATTTGAAAGGGGAATACAAAAGATAAAGATTTTTGAAAGTGTCTTGCTATTTTTAATAAAATGGAGAAAGAAATGCAATTAAAATGAAATTAAAATGTGAATTAATGGAAGTATGCTGATCCAGTGGCCCAGATTCAAATAAAAAGAGGAGGGAATTGACCAGCGCGCGCATCTGGATGGCTGAGATTCAAACTACGCTAATTACATCATTAAGTCCTAATCTGAACCCTAATCACTTTCAGGTGACCGGAACAGTGTTCCGGTCATCTTCTCCGGCTATCCTCTCAAGCTATCTCACTCAATACGCAACCCCAAGCCCCTAAACTCTCCAGAAATGATCCCCACCCCATTCTAAACAAGAATCAACCATCAAACGAAATTTATTTCACATGAACAGAGAGATTCGAATCAAAACGGAAAATTTCACAGAAATTTCAGAAGCTTCATACATGCTTAAAACTGAATCATTTTCAAAACCAAAAGGTGCAGTGTGATCAGTGAAGCATGGAGAACAATCTAAGAACTTAAGAAATCATTTCTGGAAAAAATGTTCTTGATGATACCTGAACTGAAGCTTTCGAAAATGGCACTGGCTGGCTGCTGCTTTGCTTCAAATCAGCTCCAATGATCCTCCTGAAGTGTTTGTGATGCTTGGTTGGAGTTTATATGGTCTCTAAATGAAGTTCGCAGAAATTCAGTTCAAGCAATGTCAAAATCGTGTTTTTGATTCAGGGTGTTTTAGGGAAAAATGAAGGGTGGGAAATGATCAGCAATGGATATGGAGTTGAATGGTGGAATTTGTTTTGAGGTTTGATGGCTGAGCTATGAGTTTCGAAGGCTTTTGCATAAGAGGGAGTTTTTGTGATTGCTGAGTTCTTGGAGGTTTCAGCTTGTGTTATCTTATGGAATGGCTTGGTTTTGGTTCACATAGTAAGCTGTGATAGGTCAAAGGGTGGGTGGTGGCCTATGTTGATTGGTATGGGCAAGTTGCAAAGATGTCAACATGACTTGTACTTGAGGTATGGGAAAGAAAACAGCTGGCCCTTGGGCATGTCCATGCGCAGCTGACTTCATGTAGGTCCACAAATCCATTCTTGAGGCAATTCAGCAAGAGAGAAGAAAGTTATGGGGTGTTTTGCAATTATGTGATGTTTTGGCCCCTTTAAGAAATCTTCATGTTCAAGGCATGAAACATGGGATTTCCTTGTGCAATTCTGAATTATAGGTCATGGGTGATGTTTGTGTAATGCTTAGAAGTCAATTAGAAGTCACATTTGGCTTTGGCAAGTGTTTTTGCAAACTTCCCTCTTTGGTGCATAAGTGAAATTTTATGATTTTTCCCAACTTTGCAAGGCCATAACTTGAGTTCTATGATGAATTAGATCAAGTTCTTGTCCTTTTTGAAAAGGGAATGATCAAATCTACAACTTTCATGACCAAGAATTTTTCATTTGAAGCATTTTTGGATCAAAAAGAGGAGGTTGAAAAAGTTTCCCAAAATGGCAATTTTGCATTACAAATCACTTTCCCAAAATGGCAACTTTGCAAATGGCTTGAAATTCTTCAAATTTATGAACTTCTAACTTCTTCTAAGATCAAATAAAGATCATACACATCCAAAATGATGGAGAAGACCCATTGGTTGTGTCATTGGGGGCCTCAGATGCCCTGATTTTGCACTGACTTGCTCAAGAAGTCATATATTGATCAGATGCCTTCCCCATTGAATTTCTTCATGAAAATTGGTATGCATGATCCTTATAACATATAGAGACCAATAGAACCAAGAATGACCAAAAAATTTGGAGTTATGGCCTTTGAAACCAAAACCCTAATTTTAGGTCATCTGTGCAGTTAAACCTGGCTCTGCTTCCATGCCTTGCCAGTTCTTGTGATTTTTTGACTTCCTTGATCTTTTGAGGATATAATATGATGATTGAACATACATGGACCCTATTGGAATGATTGAAGACCTTTGGGGTGGCTCAGATAGCTCATGGATTGCTCAGGTCACAAACCCTAGATGCAGATGACATTGAACCAATGCAGTGAAGCAAAAATGTAATATGAGATGATATGATTGAACTTATGCATATGAAAAGAATCACAAGCCATGGTGAAAAGAGTGAGGGAAAATTTGGGGTGTTTACAACACCCCAGTAAACACATATCAAACAAGCGCTAGGAGGAACCCACAAAAAGAACCAGAAGCCCTGGTTGCAATACAATCTTCCCCAGCAGAGTCGCCAAGCTGTCACTCCCACCAAATGACACCTGGCTAAGAGGGCTACAGACACAAACGGTCGGCAAAACAGAGAGAACATGAAGATGAACTGAAAAGAGTCGCCAGCTAGGCATTTTTATCCCGAAGGAAAGGTAATGCTGCATAAACCTGGGAAGATATGGATAAGACGATCGCGAACCAGAGAAACTGAGAAAGGGGGTTGGTTACAACCTGGGAAGGTGTTAACACCCAGATTGTCCGTCGTACTCGACGGGATCCACGCTTGAAAGTTTGTGTTTAAAGGGGTAGTGTTAGTGTCAGTGTTATCTGTGTGCAAAAGCTGGAAGAGAATGTAGAGGTGTCAGTGCAAAAGAAGATGTGAAGTGAAATGCTCAAGGATGAGGCTTAAAGAATACTACTGGAAGAGGGGGAATAAACAGAGACTTTTGTTCGATAACAGTTAAGGTATGCCTATGTATCCTCTCGTGCAATGAGGAAGTCAGAACACCGTAGTTCGAATCAAAGAGACTGAAAGATAAATTGACTTGTGAACTGCTTGCTTGTCTATGCTCAAGTGTATGACCTGTCTGGCTCAGGTGCAAACTGTCTTGCATTAGGCGGAAGAAGCGAGTTCTCGTTTGTGAGTGAAGATGATGAGAAGAGAATCCCGAAGGAGACGATTATTGTTTGTTTTTGGTATTTTCAATCTTTTATTTCTTTTGGAGTTTGTCATAAGAAAATGAGCTTAAGCCTAAACCAAGGGTTAGTAAACTCATTACATCCTCCCTCTGATTAGGGGTAATGAGAATACCTTGAGTATGAAGTAAGCACCTCACACTTAATCACGATGATGTAGGATTAAGATCATTAACCTACTTGCAATTATTTAGATGTTTTTGGAGTTTTTGTTTAGTGTTAAATAATGAGTTTAAGCCATAATCAAGGATTTAATGGACTCATTACACCATCCTAATAGAAGGATAATAGATGAGAACATTTAAGCTGAGGAAGGCTCCTCAACTTAATCCATGATTAGGGATTAACCTCATGACAAAACAAGGCCTTATTAAAGTGGGATTTTAATTAATGGTAAGATCAAGAAGTGAATTTTATAGTTTGTAAGACAACTTGAGGGGGACTTGTCCATTAACACTAGGGTTAGTCCTTCTTAACCAATTAAGGAAGAATTAGAACCCTAATACAAGGCCCAAGTTACAAGCTTATTGTCTTAGTGATTATTAGATGAATTGATTAAAGGATTTAAACACATTAAGGGTTTAACACTTAGGATTAAGATTATACACTCCATCCTAAGAGAAAGATGTAGGCATAATCTTAATCACAAAGCCTCAAAACCTTGATGGTTTAGTCCTTGATTAAAAGATGAGAAGAGAGACACAAAAGATGACACAAAGGTAAAACTAATGGGGGGACTAATCAAAACTAAAATGTTAACATGTTTGGGTATTCCTAGGGTTTATGAGGCTTGCAAGAGATCTTCAAGAAGAGCCACCAAGCCAGAAGCAGATGAAAGGACGAGAAGCAGAAGAAACAAGTCAACTTACTTCACTTAAGAAGATGAGTTGCTTGAAGAAAGAAGGTGAAGAAGGAACATGAATGAGCAAGCTCACTCTAATACAAATACAAAATGCAGCAATGAATGCATAAGAGAGATGAGAAGAGATTGTGAGAAGTGAAGGCAAATTCGCTTCTCAAAGAAACTTACCACCTGAAAAGTTAGTAAAAGGAAATGAAATGAAATGAAAATGAAATGAATGCAAGGATGCAAACCAAAACCAGAAGCATATACATGATGTAAATGATGCTAAGAGATTATGCAAAGGTATGTCAAGAGTTGTGAATGATCATACAAGTGATGAGGATGCAAATGAAGCATGAAAGAAGCATGAAAGTTCATGAATGTACATGAAATGAAATGAATGCATAACATGGCAAATGGATGATGCAATGATCAAACATGATTCTAATGTGTCCTAAGATGTTTTAGAAGTCATGTGAATGCATGAAATGACTAATCCCATATGATTTCATACCCCCAAGGGAGGAGACCTAACTCTTAACCTAATGAAAGTTATGATTTTGGTAAGTTATCTAGGGTTTTAAGGTACCTAAAGGGAAAAATACAAATCAATTCAAAAAGGCCGAAGAAATTTATGACAAAATTATGTTAGAAAATACACTTCAAATGAAGATCAATGCAAAAAGAATCAATGTCATACCATTCATGGTTAGGAAGAAAATAATTCTTGAAGTTAGGGTTCAAAAATGGGATTTTATGAACCCTAAATTCAAAGAAGAAATGTCAAAATGATTCAAAACCATAAATAAATTTGTGTGGATGGTATGACAATGTCTCTAAATGTTTAAAGATGCAATATGAATTTTTTGGGATTTTTTAGAAACCTAAATGATATTTTAATTAATTAATTTTCATTAATTAATTAAAATAAACATTTAAATGTCTAAAAAATGATTTTTCTATGCAAAAAATAAAAATAAAAATATTTTCGGGTTGAGAAAATTATTTGGAATTAAAATGCAGAATAAAAATATTTTTGGCATTTTTTTAACTATTTTAAATAATTCGTGCAAAATAAAATGAGAAAAATGAAATAAAATTAAAATAAATGAGAAGTATGCTGAATGGAGGGATAGGATTGAATCTGGGTTTGGACTGGTTGACTGCGCGCCAGATCTAAAGGCCCACATTCAAACTTCATTAATCCTATTTAGTTAAATAAATAATCCAGAAATTAAGTTAATGAACTAATCTCAGCCACTCATCTCACGCGGGAAGGGGAAATATGATGGTCCACGTTCAAACCTAGCCCTAACCCTAATTACCTCAATAATGACTTTTAGGTGGCCGGAGAAGACCTCCGGTCATCTTCTCCGGCCAGACCCTCACCTGAAAATCCTCAACTTCTTTCCTACGCACTTCTGGAGCTCTAAAGCTCCAGATTCACTCCTTTCACTCCCCTAAGACCAAATCCACCCTCAAACTTCATTTCTTTTCACTCAATCTCTTAATTCGAAGAAGAACATAAATATGGCAAAAATTCCAGACAAGCAATACATTCTCATTTCTTCATCATTTTCAAAAATAACAAGTTCAGTGTACTCAGGGGAACATGCTTAATCATTTAGTAACATAAAATAAAGGTTCTGGAAAAATTAATTCGAATGGCTACCTGAGATGGAGCTTTCAACCCTTGAGCTTTCTGGCTACTTCCTTGGTGCAAAATGCCTCCAATGGCCTCCCTGAAGAAGCTTTGAAGCTTGGGGAGCTTTGAGGAAGGCTGGTTTGTGAGTTTGTGCTTCACTGGTCAGAAAATTGTATATGGCTTGTAGTGTGTTATTGGCTGTTTTGATGGGTGGTTTTGGGTCAGTGAATGATTTAGAGATGTATGGTGGTGTTTGTTTGAAGATTGAGTGGCTGAGTTGGGAGATTTGAAAGCTTTTGCAAGAGGGAGAGTTTTTGGTAACTAGAGAATGCTGAGGTTTCAGGTTGTGTTCTTGTGTGTTATGGCTTGGGTTTGATCCACATATCAACTTGTGATAGGTCTGTGGAGTGGTTGTGCCCTATTGTGATTGGTATGGCCTTCTTGCAAAAAAGTCTAAAGTTCTTGTCCTTGAGGTATGGGCTGGTTCAGAGGTGGTACAATGGGGTTTCTGGTTCTGCAAGGATCAAGGAGGTCCATGGAATTCACTTTGAGGCAATTCAGCATGTGAGGAATAAGTTATGGGGTGTTTTGCAATTTTGACAAAATTTGGCCCTTTTGAGATTTCTTCATGGGCAAGCCATGAAAACTTGAGATTCTTTGGGTAATTCTGAGTTTTAGACATTGCACAATGTTTGTATGATGCTTAGAAGTGTGTTTGAATTCACAAAATAGCTTGGCAAGAGGTTTTGCAAAAATCCCTCTTTGGTGCATTTTTGAAATTTATGTGATTTTTGCCAACTTTGACAAGCCATAACTTGAGTTCCAAAATGAATTAGATCTTGTTCTTGTACTTTTTAAAAATGGAATGATCCAATATACAACTTTCATGACCAATAATTTTTCATTTGAAGCATTTTTGGTTGAGAAAGAGGAGGTTGAAAAACTTTCCCGAAATGGAAAGTTTACATTACAAGTCATTTCCATTTTTGACAACTTTTGGTTTAGCTCATTTTTCTTTAATTTTGTGAACTTCTAAGCACTTCAATGATCAAATAAAGACCATATAACCTCAATTTGATGAAAAATCCACTTTGGTTCCATGGATGGGGGCCTCATATGCCCTGATTTTGCTCTAACTTGCTCAGGTAGTTACCCAGTGATCAGATGACTTCCACAATGAATTTCTTCATAAAACTTGGTATGCATGATCCTTATAACATATTGAGACCAATAGAAACAAGAATGACCAAAAAATTTGGAGTTATGGCCTCTGAAACCAAAACCCTAATTTCAGGTCACCTATGTAGTTACACCCTGGCTCTGCTTCCATGCTTTGCCAGTTCTTGTGATTCTTCGACTTCCTTGATCTTTGGAGGATAAAATATGATGATTGAACATACATGGACCCTCTTGAAATGATTGATGGCCTTTGGAGTGTCTCAAATGTATCTTTGGATTGCTCAGCTCACAAACCCTAGATGCAGATGACTTGAACTAATGCAGTGACGCAAAAATGCAACATGATATGAAATGATTAAACTAATGCAAATATGAAAGATCACAAGCCATGGTGTGAACTTATTGAGGGAAAATTTGGTGTGTTTACACAAGCCTAACATATTTGATTTTAATGTCGACATATTCAAGTTAAAGCATTTAGAAACATATATAACGAATTGATTTTAAGAAAATTCTGTTTTAAGATTTTTTATGAAAAAAGTGCTTATAAACATGAACATAATCATACAAGATTTTTCAGTAATGTAAATATAACTTGTATTAATGTAAATGTGATCCATTATAGCACGAAAACCGGAAAAGAAACGATACAAATATTGTATTGATCACTCGGTGTGAGCAATCAATACAATGGCTAAGTGATTTTCTAGTTTTATAAGAAATTCGAAAGTACTTCCGCAGGGTATCGGGTCGTGTCAAATGCTGCTCTGAGGTCTTCAATTTATAGAAAAATTTGGCTCCAAAGAAGTTGAGTTGCTTTTAAAATTTGAACGAGCAAAACTGCCTTGAAAACTGCTTCTGGAACTACTCCCGCGAACAATGGCCAACGCCATATGGAAATGGCGAACGCCATATGCAAATGGCGAACGCCATTTGACTGATATGAAAATTATGGGACTTTTGGCATATGGCGAATGCCATTTGGTTCCTTTGAGTGAATGGAGAACGCCATTCACCTAGAGAAGGCATAATGTGCAATTTTTCTTCCTTTTTCTGTTGGTTTGCCATGGATTCTTCTTATTTCCTTTGATCTAGCTTGCTTGGGTCATGAAAACATAAATGGAACAAAACATAAGTGAATTAGTACGGAAAACAATAAAGACTCGATAAAAATGTGATAAACATGCATGAAATGAGTCGAAATGAAATATACAGAATCGAGTCATCAAACTACCCACACTAAGACTTTTGCTTGTCCCTAAGCAAACTTCCTAATGCGAATAAAAACAGTAAGCATGATACTTCAACTCATAGGCACAATGGACACGGTTAAGCATAAGGTCGCTAGGCTAAATCAAACAGATATGTACTAAATGGTGAAAACAAGAGCATTGTAATGACACGAATCCATAAAAATGGACAAAAAGTTCCTTCTTATGCAACACCGGTTCAAATCATGATATTATACCTTGACCTATGGACTTGTGTTCTCATTCACCTCTCTTTCATTCTAGCACAATCACATTAAGCTTGTTATCCCTTTGCTTACATGGTAATCGAACCTGTTAGTGTGATCTCTGATTCATTTTTTTTTCTTTTATGCTTTTGCATTTTTTTCTTATGAATTTCAAGATTATGATCTTTTGGGCTAAGTGATCAGATGAGGACCACCTAACTTAGTATGGACAGGTCTTTGATTCATATTTTTCTACGAAAACACAATTTTTTTTCTTTTCTTAGAGATCAACACATATTTGCATAAGTTTGTTACTTAGTTCGCATTAAGGATGGTGCTGACTACTAAAATAAACTAATAAAGAGACTAAACAAAAGAAACTAAGAACAAGGTCACGGCATAATATGTATCTAAAATAATATCGCATATTGAGGACTCTAAGGTGTAAAAACGGTACTGATGTTGACAAAACTCTCCCAAATCCATCAAAAAAGCATATGACTCTATAACAAAACAATTAAAGGAGACTAACCTAGAAAGTAGGAAATAACATAAAGCAATAAATAAAAGCAGTAAACGACTCATCCCCCACACTTAAATCAAACATTGTCCACAATGTTTTAATTTTAGGTGAACATGAAAAGAGTGATGGAACCTAGAACGAAATCAGTGGTGGCGGGCACGACATCGGCGCTAATAGTGGTCCTCTCTGACATCTGGATCCTGAGTTTGGTTCTGGCCTCCAAGACTACGCACCTCTCTGCGCAGACCTATCATCTCGCTAGTAAGATCTCTCAGTGCAAGATCTGTCCAGGTGTCGCTCCCCGGATTTTCATCCCGGTGCAAACGCGAACCGTCGGTGATGTTGGAGGTTGAGGTTGAATAGAGTCTCCAGCTAGGCATTTTTATCCCGAAGGAAAGGTAATACTACATAAACCTAGAAAGGTATGGATAAGACGGTTGTGAACCAAAGAAACTGAGAAAGGGGGTTGGTTACGACCTGGGAAGGTATTAGCACCCAGATCGTCCGTCGTACTCGACGGGATCCACGCTTACCTGATTGTGTTTAAAAGGGGATAGGTGTATGTGTTAAACTGTGTATAAGGAGCTAGGGAGAAAGGAATGTACAGAGTGTCAGTGCAAAAAGAAAGTGAGCACTCAAAAACCGAGGCTAAGAAAAGAAAGCTGGAAAGAGGAGAGGGGGGGAGACAAAGAGACCTTTGTTCGATAACTACTAAGTTATGCCTACGTATCCTCTCATATAATGAGGAAGTCAGAACATCGTAGTTCAAATTAAAGAGACTTAGTGTTTTTGTTATGAACTGCTTGCTTGTTTATGCTCAAGTGTATGACTCGTCTGGATCGAGTGCTAATTGTCTTGCATTAGACGGAAGAAGCAAGTTCTCGTTTTCAGAGTGAATATGATGGGAAAAGAATCCCGGAGGAGACGTTTATTGTTTGTTTTTGTGTTTTCAGTATTTTATTGTTTTTTGGTGTTTTGCATAAGTTAATGAGCTTAAGTCTAAATCAAAGGTTGTAAACTCATTATATCCTCCTTGATCAGGGATAATGAGCCTACTTTAGTATGAGATGAAAATCTCAACTTAATTATCATGATGATATAGGATTAAGATCATTAACCTACTTTGGTAATTATTAAGTGTTTTTGGGTTTTTGTTTAGTGTTAAGTAATGAGTTTAATATCCAATCAAATATTAGTGAACTCATTACACCATCCTAAGAGAAGGATGATAGATGAGAACACTTAAGCTGAGGAAGATACCTCAACTTAATCCATGGTTAGGGATTAAATTCATTATATAACAAGCCTTTATTAAGTGGATTTTATTTAAAGATGAGATGAAGAAGTGTTTTTTATGTTTGCAAGACTTTAGCATGAGGGGGACTTGTCCATTGAACACTTGGGTTAGTCCCTCTGAACCACCAGGCAGAGATGTAACCCTAATATAAGGCCCAAGTTACAAGCTCAAGTCTTTAATGATTATTAGGTGTTTTTGATTAGGAGGTGTAAACAACTTAAAGGTTTAACACTAAGTATTAAAGTTATACACTCCATCCTAAGATAAGGATACATGCATAACCCTAATTCAGAGTCCTAAAACTTTAACTGTTTAGCCTTGATTATGAGATGAGAAAGAGAGACTCAAGGAGACTCAAAAGGTAAAAACTAGGGGGAACTATGAACAACCCTAAGGTTATCATGCTTGGATGTTCTTATGGTTTGTGAGGCATAAAGAAAGATCTTCAAGTTGGTCACCAAAGGAAGAGAAGCAGATGGAGAGAGAGAGAGAGAGAGAGAAGGATTAGGTTACTTACTTCATAAAGAAGTTAAGTAACCTAGGAACAAGAGAAAACATAAGTGAATGAGATTCACTTCAAACACAAACAAAGTGCATAAAAATAAAGAGTGAAAGAGAGGTTGGATGTGGATGCACATCCACATCCTTATTAACTTACCAAAATGCACCTGAAATGGTTAGTTTGAAAGCAAGATATGTACAAATTCAACAGCATCAACAAATCAAGAGATAAAAAATTGAAAATGCATCCAAGGGGACCCTAAGCACTCATGAAATCACCATCCAAAGGGGGAGGTCAAAAACTTAACCAAATTCAAGTTATGGTCATCCTAAGATTGGCTAGGGTTCTGGATACTTCTCAAAGGGAAAATGCACATTAATTTGAAAATGCAAGATAAAAATGAGACAAAAATATATTTAGAAACTAGAGGTTAATTGTGAAATATTGCAAAAAGAATCAAATGCAAACTCATCTTGGTTTTAAAGTTGTGAACTTTTGAAGTTAGGGTTGAAAAATAAGAAATTTAGAAACCCTAATTCAAAGAAAATTGGCAAAGCTTGATCAAAACCAAAAATAAATTTGTGGGGTGAGTTTGTAAATGTTTCTAAATGTTTAAAGAACCTCTCTGATTTTTTTTGTGATTTTTAGATACTTTAAAATATTTTTAATTAATTAAATGGAATTAATTAATTAAAATATACAATTAAAATATTTAAAAATGCATCTTTCAATGAAAAAATAAAAATAAAAATATTTTTGGTTTCCGAAAATTAATTTGAATGGTGACAAAAATTTCCAGATTTTTTTAAAATGATTTTTAGTATTTTTTGTGATTTTTAGGAAAGAAAACAAAATAAAATGCAATAAAAATTAAATAAAATGGAAAGTAATTCAAATGGGTGGCTGTGATTGAAAGGGGGAAGGATCAACGTGTCATATTCAAAGTCTTGTTGACTTGGGGTATGCAGATCTTATGGCCCTAATTCAAATGAAAAACGCGCGCAGGATCTAGTGGCTAGGATTCAATCTGGCATTTTAATTAAGTTTTATATTAATTAATCAGGATTTAAAACTAATGGCTCATCTAGACCATTCAAAACTTAAACTAATCAATATCCAAGGGCTGTGATTTAAACTGGGAACCCTAATGACTTTCAGATGACCAGAAAATTGCTCCGGTCATCTTCTCCGACCAACCAAAACATCAACTTCTTCCCTAGGCCATTTCACAACCTCTAACCTGCCCATAAATGATCCTCACCCTCCTAGGAACTCAAATCAATCATCAAACATAATTTCTAACACCTAAACAGGCTGAATCGAAGCAAAACCTAAACACGGGCAAATTTTCAGAAGTTCATGAAATGTTCATTTCTTCACCATTTTCAATTCTAAAAGCATCATAGTGATCCTTAGAGCATGCAGTTTCATTTTATAACAAGAAATCAAAGCTTTGAGAAAAAATATTCTTGAGTATACCTGAGCTGGAAACTTTCAAATGTGAGCTTTCAGAACCTCCCACTTGTGCAAATGAACTCCTTTGATCCTCCTAAAGTTATTGGGATGCTTAGAATGCTTTGAAAGTGGCTATTTTGAGTGGCTCGATTCTGATATGGCAGAAATGGAAGCTTTAGTTTATGAGGTTTCAGGCCATGGTGATGGTTGATTTGTGTTCTAGAGGTGATTTCTTATTGAATGGTGAAAAAAACTTTGAAGTTTGATGGGTGGTTAGAGAGAATCGAAGGAGAGAAGTTTTTGGCCAATTTTGTGAAATCTGATGTTGTGTGTGTTCTGAGCTCATGGCATGCTTGTTTTATGATCTTGAGGCAATCCCTAAACTATTGGAATGAGTCAGAAGATTAGATATGCACTATGGGAATGGTATGGCTCCATTGGCCAAAAAAGTCAAGATTGGTGTACTTGAGGTATGGGCCATGGAAGAGCTGGTTTTTGTGCTTGAACTGCTTCAGCTAGCTTCAAGGAGAGCCATAGGATCATCGTTATGCAGTTGGATGGCTTGGATCAAGAGTTTACAAGGTTAATGAATTTTGGCCATTTTGAGATTTCTTGAGAAATAAGTCATGAAAACCCTAGGTTCAAGGCACAAATCTGATCTTTAGAAGTTGCTTGATCATGTTATGATGTAATTGAGTGAATTAGAGGTCACTTAGAAGCTTGAAATGCCAATATGCAAAAATCCCTCTTTGACATGAACATGAAATTTATGTGATTTTTGCCAACTTTGCAAGGCCATAACTTGAGTTCTAGGATGAATTAGAATGAGTTCTTGTACTTTTTGAAAATGGGAGGATCCAATCTACAACTTTCATGTTTGAATAAATTTCAATTGAAACTTATTGGTCAACAATCTGGCATATGCATAACAATCTGCATCCATTGTGATCCAATAGTAACCTTATCTTAAGAATTTCTTTGCCATTGCATGTCCTCCGGCATGGGTACCGAAAGAACCTTCATAAACTTCGTGGATAAGCAGGTCTACTTCCTTCTTGTCAACACATTTAAGCAAGACCATGTCGAAGTTTCGCTTGTATAAGGAGCCATCAGTATTGAGGAAGAAACTGCCAGCTAGCCTTCTCAATGTCTTCTTATATTTGATGATGCCCTAGGTGGGTATGTCTGAGTCTCCAAGAAGCATTTGATGTCGTGGAACCAAGGTTTGTTGTCAATAACAGTGTCTACAGAGAAGACATATGTTGGTCGGTCTAGTCTGGATACTAAAATCCGAGGCACATAGTTGGCAGACTGTACTTTGATCATAGATGAAATGGTGGCCAAGGCGTCTGCAAACTGATTCTCATCTCGAGGGATGTATTCAAGCTTGACTGTTGTGAAGAAATTCAACAATCTCCTCGTATAGTCACGGTAGGGAACCAGATGCTCTTGATGAGTATACCACTTGCCATTAGTTTGGTTGATCACCAAAGCTGAATCTCCGAATACATTCAAGGTTTTGATCCTGAGGTCAATGGCTTCCTCAAGACCCATGATGCAAGCTTCATACTCTGCTTCGTTGTTAGTGCAGGCAAAGGTGAGCCTAACTGAGAAAGGCAGATAGACTCCTTTGGGTGTAATAAGCATTGCACCAACCCCACGATCGTTACAATTAACTGCCCCATCGAACATCATAGTCCATGCTTCTTTTGGATCAGGCCCTTCAGTGTGAATAGGCTCTTCACAATCTTTTGACTTACATAATGTCGTCATCAGGGAAATCAAATCTCATAGGTTGGTATTCATCAATGGGTTGCTCGGCCAGATAGTCAGACAATACACTGCCCTTGATGGCTTTCTGAGAGGTATATTGAATATCATATTCTGTTAGAATCATTTGCAGCCTTGCAACCCTTCCGGTAAGTGCTGGCTTCTCAAATATGTACTTGACGGGGTCTGTAGATGTCTAGAATTGGCAGAATTTTTGACCAACAAGAAATATTGAATTCAGTTCAGAATGTCCTATCAAATGTTGGGACATTATCAAACAGAGTATAAGAACTTATTTCAGGATGTCTCACCAGATGTTGGGACATTGTGTAAATGACTTAAGTTCAGTTTTTCAGGATGTCCCAACAGATGTTGAGACATCTCAAACCTGCTACCAGAATTAATTATTGACTAACTGATCTGAGATATTTAAGGAGAGTTATCTGGAATTAATTATGGTTGGATAAAAACAGAACAAGGCGCATCTGTAGGGAGTTTTATTATGAGGATTCAGATTAATCAGAAGAACTAAAATCACCTAGAATTTAGGAAGTAACAAACCCTAAATTCAAGGTGGAAGCTGCATGCTTTTAGGACTGGATTAACCTACAGAAAGCCCAAATTACAAACACCTATTTAATCAACAGAAACTCACAGAATTGGGTACGAATTTCAGAAGACCAAATAGGGTGTTTATTGTTTTAATAGCAGGTTGTTTTTATTGTACCACTTGATGAGCTTTTAAGCAAAAGTGCATTTGTGACTTGATTGAAACTGTGAAGTAAGATCAAGCTGTTTTGTTTGAAGAATGTCTTCAATTTTATTAAACTTGTAAACTTGATCAATGTGTGATTGAGGGGGAGTGAGTAGGGTACTCTTATCTAAGTTGTGTCTTAGGTAGAAATTGCATTGGGTAGTTATTAAGTGATAGATTAAACAGGGTGGTTTAAGTCTAGAATTAATATTACTTATAGTGGATTTCCTCCTGGCTTGGTAGCCTCCAGATGTAAGTGTGGTTATACACTGAACTGGGTTAACAAACTTCTGTGTTGTTTATTTTTCTTGCTATTTATGTTTTGGTTAAATCTGTCAAGTGTTGGGACATCTCTTAGGACATCTCATACCTGATCACAGAATTTCAATTGGCATCAGAGCAGGCACCCTGCCTGTTTATACTGGGTGAGATCTAGGGAATACAAATTCTGGAAACATGGACAGAGATATAGGATCAGTAAATAGACCACCTATACTGGATGGATCTAATTATGACTACTGGAAACCAAGAATGATTGCATTCTTAAGATCACTTGACAACAGGGCCTGGAGAGCAGTCAACATTGGATGGGAACATCTTATCCAAGACACCAAAGAAGGATCAAAAGTGTTGAAACCTGAAGAAGAATGGAGTAAGGAGGAAGAAGATTCAGCACTAGGCAACTCTAAGGCCTTAAATGCTTTATTCAATGGCATTGATAGGAACATCTTTAGACTTGTGCATCACTGCGAGCTGGCCAAAGATGTGTGGGACACTCTCAAAACAACTCATGAAGGAACATCAAAGGTAAAGATGTCAAGACTTCAACTTCTCACCACCAAGTTTGAAAACTTAAGAATGAAGGAAGATGAGACAGCTCATGAATTCTACATGAACATCCTAGAAATAGCCAACACTTCTGGAGCCTTGGGAGAAAAGATGACTGATGAAAAGCTTGTAAGAAAGATTCTCAGATCTTTGCCAAAAAGATTTGACATGAAAGTCACAGCAATAGAAGAAGCTCAAGACATATGCACAATGAAAGTTGAAGAGCTCATTGGTTCCCTTCAAACATTTGAGATGGGAATGAATGACACAAATGTAAAGAAGAACAAAAGCATAGCCTTAGTGACAAATACTGATGAAGAAGAAGATGATGAACCAGAAACTGGTAAAAGCTTATCAGACAACATTGCTATGCTTGGAAGACAATTCAAAAAGATTCTCAGAGGAATGGAAGGCCAATCCAAACCCAGTGGAAGATACACAAACTCTTCTGAGAGCAAAAGACCTTATGATGCTAACAGAAGGTCAAATTATGATGAAAAAACCAGTCAAGATAAAGGAATCAAATGCCATGGATGTGAAGGATATGGACATATCAGGAATGAATGTCCTACCTACTTAAAAAGGCAAAAGAAAGGACTTTCTGTAACCTGGTCTGATGAAGACTTAGGAGGTGATTCAGAAGAAGAATCAGCTAAGCATATCACTGCTCTAGCTGGATTATATGAATCTGAAAGTGAATCCAGTGATGAGGAGCTTACTTTTGAAGGACTTGAGCAAGCATACAAAGATCTATACAAAAGAAGCACTGAAATATGCAGTGATGTTATAAAGCTAAAGAAGCAGAATGAGGCACTAAAAGATGAAAAAGCAAATGATCAAGAGATCATTGACACCTTGAAAAGTGAAGTAAGTCTTCTCAACTCCAAGTTGGAACACATGTCCAAATCTGTGAGAATGCTGAACAGTAGCTCAAGTACACTGGATGTTATTCTCAACAACAATAAGCATTCAGGGGATAAAAGTGGACTGGGATTCAACAAAGTTCATAAGGATGAAGCTAGCTCTAGCAAAACTACTCCAAAGTCCATACAGTCAAACAACATGTCCCAACAGATGTCTCAACATCATATGAACACAAAATCAAACATAATGTTCCAACAGATGTCTCAACATTCTGAAAAGAACAAAATGAAGAAGAAGTATCAAAGATGGAGATGTCATCATTGTGGAAGATTTGGACATATCAAACCTCATTGCTATAAGTTACATGGATATCCAAATCAGATGTATCAGCAGCCTCTTAAGCAAAAGGTAGAAGTTACCAAGAAAGTGCTGCAGAGACATCAAAGAGATCAGCAACCTCCTAAGCTGAAAACAGAGGTTTTCAAGAAGGTATGGAGATCAAAAGCTAGTCTTCATGCTGATCAAAGCTACATACCCAAGAACAAGATCAACAAGCAACCTTGGAACTCTGCTGATGAACAATACACAGGGCAGAGGTATCAAAAGAAATCTCAACTCAAATGGTCAAAGAAAGGTGTTGCATATATAGCACATACATCACTAAGAGTATCAGCCAAAGAAGACTGGTACTTTGACAGTGGATGTTCAAGACACATGACTGGATTAAAGAATTTACTAGTAGACTTAAAGTCACATTCATCCAGATATGTAACCTTTGGAGATGGAGCTAAAGGAGAAATCAAGGGAGTTGGGACCTTGGATTGTCAAGATGTACCAAGGCTAAATGATGTGCTACTGGTTAAAGGTTTAACTGCTAACCTGATCAGCATAAGTCAATTATGTGATCAAGGGTACAGTGTAAACTTTACCAAAACTGACTGTATAGTGTCTAACAAAGAACAAGAAGTTGTTATGAGAGGAGCCAGATCTAAAGACAACTGTTACATGTGGGAACCTCAAGACTTCAGTCTCACTTCAACTTGCTCCTTAGCTAAAGAAGAAGAAGTGAAACTATGGCACCAAAGGCTAGGTCATCTTCATTTCAGAGGCATAAAGAAGATAATATCTATGGATGTTGTAAGAGGTATTCCTAAACTGAAGATTGATGATGGTAAAATATGTGGTGAATGTCAAATAGGCAAGCAAACCAAGATGTCCCATCCAAAGCTCCAACATCTGACAACTTCCAAAGTTTTGGAACTATTACATATGGATCTTATGGGACCTATGCAGGTTGAAAGCCTTGGTGGCAAGAGGTATGCCTATGTGGTGGTTGATGACTTTTCCAGGTATACATGGATAAATTTTATCAAAGAAAAGTCTGATGTATTTGATGTATTCAAAGACTTATGCCAAAGAATACAAAGGGAAAAAGCCAGCTGTGTGATCAGAATAAGAAGTGATCATGGAAAAGAATTTGAGAACCAAAAGTTCTTAGATTTCTGTTCTTCAGAAGGAATCAATCATGAATATTCTTCACCAATTACTCCTCAACAGAATGGGATTGTTGAGAGGAAGAATAGAACTATTCAAGAATCAGCAAGAGCTATGATCCATGCTAAAAAGTTACCTTTGTACTTCTGGGCTGAAGCTATGAACACAGCTTGTTACATTCACAACAGAGTTACTCTAAGAAAAGGAACTTTGTCCACAATCTATGAAGTCTGGAAGGGCAGAAAACCCACAGTTAAGTACTTCCATGTGTTTGGAAGTAACTGTTATATTCTGGCAGATAGGGAGCAAAGAAGAAAAATGGATCCTAAAAGTGATGAAGGGATTTTTCTTGGATACTCTATAAACAGCAGAGCATATAGAGTATTTAATTCTAGAACCAAGGTTATCATGGAGTCTATAAATGTGATAATTGATGATGCTCCTACAGATGTCCCAGAAGATGTTGGAACATCTGCTGATATCAAGATTGAAGCTGAAGAAAAGAGTGATCATTATGACTTCACTCAAACTGATGCAAGGACAGAACAATCCAGCTAACCTCCCTCCATCAGAATACAGAAGGATCATCCCAAAGATTTGATAATTGGTGATCCCAACAGAGGTGTGAGCACTAGATCAAGAGAAGTGATTTCAGGTTCTTGTTTTGTTTCTAAAATAGAACCTAAAAACATCAAGGAAGCTCTTACTGATGAATACTGGATTTGTGCTATGCAAGAGGAATTAGGTCAATTCACAAGGAAAGAAGTGTGGAATCTTGTTCCTAGACCTGATGACATAAATGTGATTGGAACAAAATGGGTGTATAAGAACAAGTCAAATGAACAAGGAGTTGTTACAAAGAACAAAGCTAGACTTGTAGCTCAAGGATACACTCAAATTGAAGGAGTAGACTTTGATGAAACCTTTGCACCAGTAGCAAGGCTTGAATCAATCAGACTACTTTTGGGAATTGCTTGTATCTTGAAGTTCAAGCTATTTCAAATGGATGTGAAAAGTGCCTTTTTAAATGGCTATCTTAATGAAGAAGTATATGTAGAACAGCCTAAAGGATTTGTTGATCCAAGCTGTCCCAATCATGTATACAAACTAAAGAAGGCTCTTTATGGTCTGAAGCAAGCTCCAAGGGCATGGTATGAAAGATTGACTACTTTTCTTATCAAGCAAGGGTACAGGAAAGATGGAATTGACAAAACCTTGTTTGTTAAAGATGAAGAAGGAAATGTTATGATTGCTCAAATATATGTTGATGACATTGTCTTTGGTGGGATGTCTGACAGGATGGTCAAACATTTTGTCAAGCAGATGGAATCTGAATTTGAAATGAGCCTAGTAGGAGAGTTAACCTACTTTCTTGGTCTGCAAATAAAGCAAATGGAAGACTAAATGTTCATTTCCCAGAGCAAGTATACCAAGAACATAGTCAAGAAATTTGGAATGGAAAATGCTACTCATAAGAGAACTCCTGCTCCCACACATTTAAAGCTGACTAAAGATGAAAAAGGTGAGAATGTAGATCAAAGCTTATACAGAAGCATGATTGGAAGCTTGTTATACTTGACTGCTAGCAGACCAGACATAGCATTTGCAGTAGGTGTATGTGCAAGATATCAAGCTGATCCAAAAGTCAGCCATCTCAATCAAGTCAAGAGAATTCTTAAATATGTTAATGGTACTTGTGACTATGGCATAATGTACTTTCATGGATGCAAACCAATTCTCACTGGCTTCTGTGATGCTGATTGGGCTGGAAGTGCTGATGACAGAAAAAGTACTTCAGGAGGATGCTTCTTTCTAGGAAACAATTTGATTTCTTGGTTCAGTAAGAAACAAAATTGTGTATCCTTATCTACAGCTGAAGCTGAATATATAGCAACTGGAAGCAGTTGTTCTCAGTTGGTTTGGATGAAGCAAATGCTCACTGAGTACAATGTCACACAGGATGTCATGACATTGTACTGTGACAACTTAAGTGCTATCAACATATCAAAGAATCCTATCCAACATAGCAGGACCAAGCATATTGATATCAGACATCATTTCATCAGAGATCTTGTAGAAGAAAAGGTGATTTCATTGGAACATGTAGCTACAAATCTGTAGTTGGCTGATATCTTTACCAAAGCATTGGATGCTACACAATTTGAGAACTTAAGGGGCAAACTGGGAATCTTTTATGTGAGATTTAGCAGTTAATGAAATGTGCCAACATGTCATATGACATTGTATGGCATAAGTTCCAGATGGCAACACCATTCTGGTCAAGAACCTTGGGTATTCCATTCCTAATGATTTGCAATGTAACGGCTACTTATTTAGTAACAGCTTATAATCAGCTATCAACATTCTCATCATACTATCAAAAGCGAATCACACTATCTAGCTGTTCTTCAGAAATCATCAACCCTAAAACTCTTCATCCATCTTCTTTGACAATGTCTCAAAACCCTAACACTCCTGAAGAAGTTCTCAACAAAGAAGATGTAGTTCATTCAACCCCCATCTCTGTGGTACCAATGAAATCAACTCCATTGGACGAAATCAGAGGAAGTGCTCCTCATGCTAAAAAGCCAAGAACTCCAAAAAGAGCAAAAGATCAAGTCTGCAGCAAATCCAAAGGCATTCCTTCACCAGCTAACATGCCCCCAAAATCTTCTGAATATGTGGATGCTTCCATCAAGGAGATAGTTAACAAGATTCTTTTTGAACAGAGAGTGGTTAGTGGGATTTCTGTTCCTCTGAACACCATGCCTGCCCCTCAATGTAGACACCCCAAATTTGCCCTCTGGTTTTTGCATCTTTTCCTGCTTCTCGTTTGCACATCATACGCATTTTTGCATACCATTTGCATAGACTCCTGAAGACATGGGATCAATGTCATCTGAAGAATTAAGGGCCTCACGCATTATTTGCAGATTATCAGAGAATTCAAAGTCTCAGCTATGTAGCCATTAGTGGCATCATCTTCTCTTTTCCCCTGTCACTAATTAGGGTTTATTTCCCTAGTTTGGTAATATTTGAGGATCTCACGTCTGAGGACTATGCATCGGTTATTCTGGTCCATCATCAGGATATTTTCCTTTTCATCAATTTATGGGGCTATTCATCTTTCTCAAACATTTCAAGAGTCATGATTTCAGGGGATTTCTTCAAGTGCAAGTTATCTGGGTTATTTCTCAGGGAATGAGTATTCAAAGTCAAGTTGTGGTGTGTGGAATTCGCTAGGTTGACAAGTTGTGGTTCACGAGAAGCTTTGGGCCATTTTATTTGTTTATTTGTTCATTTGTGGATTTATCTTCCAAGTGATTGATTGTGAAAGATTTGAAGTGATTCAAGGCTTATTTGGCCACGGATTCAGATGGTTGATTAGTTCAGAAAATTGTTTGGTGGCATTTTGCTTCACGTTTTTATCAGAATTGTTAGTAGAAGTTCTAGTGCGGTTGTTGGATCAAACTCATTCAGTGAAAGGTGTTGGTGGAGTCCATTAGAATTTATTTCGAGTTTTATTCATTGTCCATATTTCTAGCCAATTTTCTTTCCCATATTCATTTCCTATCCATTATCCGATTTTATACATCCCATATCATTTTTAAATCCGTTTCTTTTTATTCAATCCAACATCACTTTCCATTTATCTATAAATCCATCATCGATCCAATTCAATTTTTCTATCCAAATTTGAGTCATTTCGAATAATAGTCCAAACTTTTATTCCAATATTGTCATAACCAATTTCAAATACCCATTCATTTTCATGTTCCATCTGTAATTACCATTTACAATAATTATATTCATATGCCAATTTTTCATATCTATTCATTTCCATCACTCCCATCCATTTACTGTTTTAACTCAAGTTCATCATTATCATTATACACACAAAAACCACTATAAAATAAAAAGAATTTCATTAAGCCCATATCTTCCTTTTTGTGTCTATCTTGGCCCATTTATCAAACAAAGTCATAAAAGAAACCTTGACCTAGATATAAAAGAAAAAAAAACTTCAACAACAACATCCTTCAATCATCCTCCATAGAGCCACCTTCCTCTCACAAATCCCAACCACCCTTCACAACATTTTCGAAAACACCCACCACCCACTTTTTTTTCAGGTGCTTTCCCACTATCATGTTGAAGGCAGACACGCGAAATGGAGAACAAAAACGCGTCCCGCAAATTCTTAGGAGGTTGCAAAAAAATAGAATGAGCAACCTGCACTCTCTGATTCTGCATAAGGAACTCTCAACAAACTCTTCTTGGCTCAGCCCTCAACCGTAAACCATTCACCTGCATAAACAGAAAACCTCGATACACCTTCGTCACGCAAACACACAGTACCTCATTTCAAATCTCTTCAACCACCTCTCATCATCAAACTAACAGAGGCCTACCTTCATCATTCTTCTTTCACAAAACCCGTCGTCTCTCAAACCTCTTCACCCATCCTTCCTCTACAACACCTTTGCTTCAAATTAATCCTCTTCAATCTATAACAAATCACATCCACAAAACCTCCCTTACCTTCTTCACACCATAACAACAAATTCAGACCCTGTTTTCTTTCTAACACCAAACCACAACGTACCAACCTCGCTCTTCTCCAACTATCACCGCTCCGGTTTCAATAACACAAACATTTCACCATAACCTCTCTTCAACGCTTCATCCAATCGCAACAACAGCAAAACAAAACCACAACAACCGAAACATAGCACATAAATCATGAGAAGAGAGAATGAGAAATCGGCGACAAACCAAAACCAAATCGTGTACCGCCATCAAATCGAAGTTAAATCCCCAAATACCTGAGAAGGAGATCTGAACACGAGTTTTTGAAACCTTTGAGAGAGACAGATTCATCACGATTTTGTTGTTGTGATAAGGATGTTGTTTTCTGAGTCGAGCTTGAAGTTTCGTCGGCAAGACAGGGACAAGAGAATCTATGAATTCGATTGGAGAAAGTCATCGAGACTTTGATTTTAGCGAGCCGCTGTGAAGACCTTCTCCGATTGCTAATTATCGCCGCAAGCATACTTTTCGCCGTGTTTTTGTTGACTTCGGAAGAGGCCAAAACGCAGCCGTTGGTGGTTGAAGAAGCAGACGAGGCACGTTGAACGTTGTTGGTGATGGCGGCGAGACGTTTTGCTTCGCGATCTGTTTTTAAGAAGAAGAAGAGCGTACCGTCGGCGTTTTCTTTTCGGGAAGAGGAAGATTAGTTCGCGGATTTGGTTCTGAGTTACTAAATAAATTGTAGGGTTTACAAGCTTCATGACCAAAGCCCATGGAATTTCCAATCAGCACCCCATTTCCAACGCTAAATCCCCTTGGTTTATGACTGTTTTGTTGGGCCAAATGTGTGTTCATGAAGCTCGCGATTTGTGCTGATTACACCCTTGAATCCCTGCAAACCCCATCCTTTTGTTGTTGTTGTTGGGCCATCGATCAAGCCCACTGAGGATTGTTATTCAGACCATACATTCCAGCGACCTAACCTCCCTTTCCTTTGCTTTTTTTTTATTGTTATTTATTCTATTTTGATTTTCTAATTAGATTTCTTTTCTTAATTTTCTTAACTAGTTGCTTTTAGTTTTTTTTTTTTTTTTTTTTTGTTAGTTAACTTTTGTTAGAAGTTGAATTTAGAACTTTACTAGATTAATATTATAATTTGGTTAATTTTAATTATTAATTTTGATTTTAGTTTCAGTTAATTTAGTTTAATTAATAGATTTGTTTTTTAATCTTGGTTTTAGTTTGGATTGATATTTTGTAGGTTTTTTCTTTTTGTCCGTGAAACTCTTGATGCAGGTTGTGACGCTGAGTGAATTATTTCTTGGACATGATGACTCATCTGGATGAATACGCTGTTTGATTGATAATTTGGATACTCACCCTGAGTTTGATATTTTATGACAAGTATTTTTGAACATTTCAATACCTTGAAGAGGCAACGGACCTTTTCCGTTAGGTAACACTGGGGCCTGATATTATTGCTTGCTGTTGCATCTGAAGTCCTACTGGTGTAGGCTCTGTTTGTTCATTATTCATCTTATCTCCATATCGCACTTTCATCTCTTTATCTTATCTCCATATCGCATTTTCATCTTTTTATCTTATTTCTTCTTATCTTATTCCTCATCTTCTGTTATTCATTTTTTTCTATTTGAGGTGTGCTTAGGCCGCCATGGTGCTTCTCCTTTCATCTTTCTCTTCTTCTTTCTTTCTTCTTTAGGATTGTGAGCCTCACTAACCTAGGACCATCCGAGCATGTGAATATTAGGATTAGACTTTCCCCACTTAGTTTTTACCTTTGTGTCTCATTGAGTCTTCTCTTCTCACCTCATAATCAGGGACTAAACCCTAAAGGTTTTAAGGCTTCGTGATTAAGCTTATGCCTGCATCCTTCTCTTAGGATGGAGTGTATAACTTTAATCCTAAGTGTTAAACCCTTAATGTGTTTAAATCTCTTAATCAATTCACTTAATAAGTATCAAGACATCACACTTGTAACTTGGGCCTTGCATTAGGGTTCTAATTCTTCCTTAATTGGTTAAGAAGGACTAACCCTAGTGTTAATGGACAAGTCCCCCTCAAGTTGTCTTACAAACCCTAAAAAACACTTCATCATCATATCATTTCCACTCAATAAAGGCTTGTTTTGTCATGAGTTTAATCCCTAATCATGGATTAAGTTGAGGAGCTTTCCTCAGCTTAAACATTCTCATCTATTATCCTTCTTTTAGGATGGTGTAATGAGTCTGTTAAATCCCTGATTATGGCTTAACCTCATTACTTAACACTAAACAAAAACACCAAAAACATCTAAATAATCACAAGTAGGTTAATGATCTTAATCCTACATCAAAGGTGATTAAGTGTGAGAATCTGACTTCACACTTAAGGTATTCTCATTACCCCTAATCAGAGGGAAGATGTGATGAGTTTACTAACCCATTGGTTTAGGCTTAAGCTCATTTTCTTATGACAAACTTCCAAAGGCAATAAAAGACTGAAAATACAAAAACAAACAATAATCGTCTCCTCCGGGATTCTTTTCTCATCACCTTCATTCACAAACGAGAACTTGCTTCTTCCGTCTAATGCAAGACAGTCAGCACCTGAGCCAGACAGGTCATACACTTGAGCATTGACAAGCAAGCAGTTCACAAGTCAATTCATCTTTCAGTCTCTTTGGGTCGAACTACGGTGTTCTGACTTCCTCATTGCACGAGAGGATACGTAGGCATAACTTAACAGTTATCGAACAAAAGTCTCTGTACATTCCCCCTCCTTCCAGCATTATTTTTTTGAGCCTCATGATCATGAGCAGTTCATCCTCAGTTCCTACACTGACACTGTATATAGCACACTTCACATTGTTTTTACACTGACACCTGTACATTCTTTTCCAGCTCTTTTACACACAGATTGCACTGACACTACCCCTTTAAAACACAAATCTTTCAAGCGTGGATCCCGTCGAGTACGACGGACAATCTGGGTGCTAATACCTTCCCAGGTTGTAACCAACCCCCTTTCTCAGTCTCTCTGGTTCGCAACCGTCTTATCCGTATCTTTCTAGGTCTATGCAGCATTGCCTTTCCTCCGGGATAAAAATGCCTAGCTGGCGACTCTTTTCATCTCCAGTGAGTTCACGGCTGTGTGTTCTCATTGTCCCTCTCGCCGACCGTTCGCGTCTGTACCTTCATATGATCTGTTTTCATTTGTCGGGAGCGACAGCTTGGCGACTCTGCTGGGGATCCTTATACTGCAACCAGGGCTTCTGGTTCTTTTTGTGGGTTCCTCCTAACGCTTGTTTGATTTGTGTTTACTGGGGTGTTATGTGCTTGTATTTATTTTTGTTTATTGCTTTATGTACAGTTACTTTACTGCTTTCTTTATTGCATTTATATATCATACTGTCATTGTTGCTGGCTGGATCTGGTTTCTTGTTTTGGTGGGTGGGTGTTCTACTGAGAGTTAAGGTCCTATACCTGGGACCTGAGTGACACCTAGGCTAGAGTGGATCATATTCTTTCCCATTCCATTTCGGTCTGGTGCGGGAATATGAAACACGGTTCAGATATGGGTTTCTTCTTGAGAACTCTGTGTTGCAGATTTCCTGCAATGCTAGGGCTATCTGGGAAGCCTGCTAAGTCTGGATGACCTTTTAGTATTGACCTTCAGAAACTGAGGAGAATTAGAGGAGGATTTTTTATGGTTATTGTAAACACTGTACCTCCGGGTTAGAAGTGTTTACACTTCTCATAACTGATCCAAGTCTGAGGATCCTTGTTTTAGAACACCACCTGTGAGGGGGTTGGGCTGTTTACAGGTTTGCAGGAACCCTTTGACCTCAACATACCCTCATTACCAGTACAATTGTTTGATCCGGTCACTATGATCCTGAAGTTATTGACCTCCGGTTTTCAGTTACCATTTTGGGTTATTATGCAGATCTTGTGGTTACAGACACTTGATTCTTGGCAGCATTCCAGATTCCAGGCAGTTTCCAGCTGTGATCCCATGTCTTTGCATCTTTTGCGTCATCATTTTGCATTTCGCATTTGCATCTGCATTGCATTTTCCTCTTCCAGAGAGCTCATCCTTCCTCTTTTGTCAATGACCAGCCAGCTGATTTCCCGGTACTCAGTTTGAACAAGTGTTAACTGTTAGAAGACGACAGTGTTTGAAAGAAGATTGAGCAGTGTCAAGAGGTAAAGGGTCAGATTGGAAGCCGTCAGTAGCTATGTCAGAGAACAACCGTCAGAATGTTGAGTTTCCACCTGGTTTCACTTCAATGACCAATCCTCTGTATGGTCTTTCTCCTGATGAAGATCTTCCACAAGTGAGAAATCTTGCTCAAGCTCAGCCTGTACAGGCCCCGATTGTGAATCAGAATGTACCTGAACCATTTGTTGCCCGAGGTGGACCTTCATCTTCTACAGATTATCAGAGTTTTGCCTTCCCTATGCCAGACCTCCAAGGGGCAATCCCTCTTGTGAAAACCAAGGATCCACAAGTTATTGATCCTGCTGAAAGATTTCATGTGTTGGACGAGCGACTCAAAGCCTTAGCGGATCCTGATGCCTTCGGTTTTGATGCTCTAACCATGTGTTTGGTGCCTGGTCTTGTCATTCCTCCAGATTTCAGAACTCCGAAGTTTGAAAAATACACTGGTGTCAGTTGCCCGAAGCGTCATTTGGTGATGTTCTGTAGAAAAATGACTTCTCATGCCCGCAATGATAAGCTGATGATTCACTGTTTTCAGGACAGTTTAAGTGGGGCATCTTTAAGTTGGTACTTGGATTTGGAAAGCAGTCATATCCGATCTTGGAATGATTTATCCAGAGCTTTCGTAAAGCAATACCAGTACAATATGGACGTGGCGCCCAATCGCACGCACTTGCAGAGCCTATCCCAGAGGAGTGGTGAATCTTTCAGAGAATACGCACAGCGGTGGAGAGAATTGGCAGCCCAAGTGCAACCACCACTTTCAGACAGAGAATTAATTGACATGTTCGTGGGCACCTTGCAGGGTCCATACTTGGAAAGAATGAGTAGCATTGGAATGACAAGCTTCTCTGATTTGATGATAGTTGGAGTACGCATTGAGAGCCTGCTCAAAAGTGGAAAGATCCGGGACTTTTCGAATATCCCAGCTAGTGAAGGTGAGTCTATTGTTAGCTCCCAAGAGGAAGAATGGAATGACGTCAGAGCAGTCATGGCAAATATCGAATATTCTAGAACAACATCTTCTCAGAGATCATCTGTTCCTGAATCTGGTTACTCTTATGGGCATTCGGCAATGCTCAGAGCACCATATCAGAAGCCCTGGACTCCTCCTCGTCCAAATTTGCAAGCTCATGGTCGAAGACCTCAGAATCAACTTCAGAGCCAGCCTAGGCCTCGTAACAATCTGGAAAGAAGGATTTCTCCTCTTCATCCGGTCCCCATGGCATATAGTGAACTCTTTCCATATCTAATTCAAAGCTTTTTGGTGGTTCCTAAGCCTCTCAAGCCGTTGCCAGAGCCGTACCCTCCAGAGTACAATCCTCATGAGCAGTGTGGGTATCATGGTGGATCAATGGGGCATTCAACTGAAGATTGCAAAGCTTTTCAAGCCAAAGTACAACAATTGATCGACAAGGGCTACATCTCCTTTCCAAAAGGAAGCTTGGTTGTGCACGTCAACTTTTCACCTGATTGAGTTCAAAGACTTCAGAAGAAGCGTATCTTGATTTCAGTGGCTCAGACAACAGTATGTCATCAGAGTTGGTGATCATTGTATCCTTTTATCATTTGCATTGTAGTTTCTTTCCTGTTAGCAGCTACTTGTCTTTTAAGCATTGTTATTTTAAATGGTAATGTTAGTGTAGTGATCTTGCACTTTTGAATCAATTATGTCGCATTCGCTCATTTTTCTTTACTTGCATTGAAAAAAAAAGAGAAAGAAAAAAAAAACAAAAAAATTGCATCCATATACCTCCCATTTATTTCACTGTTGTTTAGCAGGTTTGAGGGAGGATGATGACAACTGAATACTCATAATTGTTCAAGGTATGCTTTCAGGGTAGAACCTGCTGACGATGTACAGGCATTGCTTCAATTCCCAAACACCGGAGATATAAGGGAGATAAACCCTCGTCAACCCCTTTGAGCCTTGAAGTAGGAGTTTCTTTTCTGAATGAAAAAACCCTCACATCCAACCCGGGGCGGGATAGTCATCAGTTAATTTGACCGAGCGTTCAAATTTCTAAAGGAATGTGCATCCGAGGATCCATTACCTTTATTCATTACACCTCAAGAGGTCAAGGGACGTGAAACCACAATGGTTATCCCTCCACAGCAAAGGAATGAGGCAGTCAACCCTTTCAGCAAGTCATGACAAGCCAGTGTCACACGATTTGTTCAACAAAAATAAAAAAAAAAGAGAAATAAAGCCCGCTAAGTCGAAAAAAGGTGTGAAAACATATGACTTAGGCAAAAGTTAGGGCATCCCGCTGGACTTCAAAATCGAAAAATTCAAAAAAAAAAAAAAAGAACCAGTCCAGGCAAAAGATAGGGAGTAAAAATATATCAAAAAAAGTTTCGTCAGAACAAAGTCGTGTGACCAGACACAAAGTCAGAATGGGTGACTGTTACTTCAAGAAACCTCATCGGTGCGTAAACCATCAACGTCATTGGTTCCTCAACCATTACAAAACCCTTGTGAGAAGCAAGCGCTTAAGTCGAATTAGCTGAACATAGGACTGGAGAACATCAAGGAGAATGGGTGGGCACATATAAATTTTGAGCCATAAAACCTTCTTTTTAAAACCGTGAACCAGACCACGTTATAACCCTTGAAAGTCCTAATTGAATCAGGTTCAATTCTGAAAGCATACTACGACAAGGTTGCGTAAACTGACTCCTAAAGGTTTGCTAACTCAACACTACGTTTGGACTAATCGTCCATTCGTCACAAACTGTCACAACATCAAAATAAATAAATTTTCAAAAAAAAAACTTGCATGTGTACTGCATTAAAATTACCATTTGTGAATGTACAGTTTTAATTGCAAGTTAGTTTGTGACACCAGGGAAGTTCCTACAAAGAGAAATCGCGAGGGAACTTGATCATTCAACAATGATGACCAGAATCAAGCGCATCGTATAGGCCTATGAATCAGGGGCATGTTATCCAGTGGTTTTGTTGACCAAGGAATCTGTCAGGGTAAAGAGAGTTCCCAAGCATCAGTTGATCGAGGAATTCAAAGTCAGTTGATCAGAGCTGAATCTGCCAAACAGGGGCAGGCCACCCGACATTTCTGTTGTCAAGGATGAATTCTTCCCATGCTCAGTCAGAATGAGTCAAGTCGCTTCCACGCTCATACCGGGGCAGGACACTTCCAGAGATCACTAAGTGCAACTCTCCTCGAGAGAACATCCAAGTCTGTCATTCCAAGGATTGGATAATCAGCAACAGTCTGTTCAGAGACTCGCCCAACAGGGGCAAATTTTTAGCTACACAGAGCAATTTGTATCAGGAATCTCAGAGTTCAAGACGAGTGCCGGGAAATCATGCTACCTACCGTCGCCTTTGTCACCCCTCTCAACCAGAAACCTTGTCAATAAGACCTTTCTTCCCCACCTCGGGAGTTTTTCTAGCTTTTCATAATCATGGCATAAATCATTTGCATACGTTATTCATGTCGCATATAGAGTATATGCATCATAATTGCATTGAGTATAATTCCCCGCAACATCAGATCTCACCCAGGGCCTCGTAATCCCAACTTATCAACCTTTCAAAGTCCAGTTCTCGTCTGGCAAGCCTTTTCAAAGTCCAGTTCCCGTCTGGCAAACTTTTCAAAGTCCAGTTCTCGTCTGGCAAACCAATTTCAAATACCAGTTCTCGTCTGGTAGGTGAATCTTTTAACCAGTTCCCGTCTGGTCACCTTTTCATTTAACCTGTTGAACACCAGTTCCCGCCTGGTAGTCACTCTTTTTCAGAGTCAATTCCCGTTTGACAATGAACCTAAGGAGTCAGTTCTCGTCTGACGACTTATTCTTTGCCCATCAGTTCTCGTCTGTTGGCCTACCTTTAATAAACCAGTTCTCGTCTGG
Source organism: Lathyrus aphaca (assembly GCA_963966055.1). Lineage (NCBI taxonomy): Eukaryota > Viridiplantae > Streptophyta > Magnoliopsida > Fabales > Fabaceae > Lathyrus > Lathyrus aphaca. The sequence continues at coordinate 529,333,177 of OZ014521.1, forward strand.
TAATTCACCTTCAAAAGTCCAATTGCTTGGCAACCAAAAAAATATATATATATCTATCAACCTGGCCCTAGCGCCCAACCATCCTTGTTTCATATCCTTGGCATTGAGCATACGTCTGCATTATACATCATTTGCATTGCATCTTCATACCGCATGGTTTCTGTTTTAGCTCTGATGTGGGGCAAGAATCGTTTCAAGACGTAATCTGGGGCAGTTATCTCGAGACTTGTTGAATTTCTGCGAGAGTTTGAAGACACTGGGGCAATTCTGGATGCTATGTCTTCTGTAAAATCCTCTGAGGACGATCTTTTTATGGATGATGCAGCATGGTATAATTGAGGAGTTAAGGGAATGATAGTTCACTCAGGATGATCAGTAATGCTTTTGTTGAGCTCAGAAGTTTTGAAACACTGTGTTAATTCTCAGGGAATGTCTGGTATTTATTTTACCAGCAGGGCATTGGAAGTTTATTTCTTCCCCGAGCGTAAAGATCTTCTTTCAGCCGACAAGATTCCCTCATGAGGAGTTGGTTCTTCGCATTCAGTCAAAGCCAATTTTCATTGGCATATCTTCCCAACACAGCTGTTATGTTATACTTGGGGCGTATTTTGATTCTCCAGCAAAGTCTCTCCTCAGCAGAGCATTGCCAAATCTTTTCTCAACCATGCCAGAAGGTTGACACATCCCCAGCTGAGTTGGAACATATGATGACCCCAACAGAACTTCAAGGCTAATTGAATCATTCCTGTCCCCAAGCGGATTTATCTTCCCACAGTGAAGTTTTCCCAACAGGCAGCTGAAGGCTTTGCTTCCCCACAAAGTTAGAATTATCAGAATTCTCTCCTCAGCAGGATTGTGTGATCAAGCATCTTCCCTAGCCGAGTCTAAAGATGATCTTTCCCATAGAGTCATCGGGATTCTCATTTCCAAGGGATTTCCTCAGCAGAGCAAGAAGAAATTCTCCCTAGTGGAGTCAGAGCAGGATGATCAGATCCTCAGCAGATGATCAAAGCAGTTAAACGAAGTATACCTCACGCAGAGTCGTCTTTCCTCTAGTGAAAACCTCTCCAACAGGCATCAGGTTGCCAGAACTTCGTTCCCATCAGAGTTAAAAGCTTTCAACCCATCAGCAGTATACAGAATGCTCCCCAAATTCCCCCAGCGGAGAGTTAAAGCTAAACAGTTGCCCCGCACTCCCAAACATCAGCATATACTCCTTGTGGCACCCGTCCGTGTCATATCCCCAGCAGAAAGCCAAAGCGTCCCCTTTGCACTCACAGATACTTGTATATATACAATTCCTTGACATCCGTCCGTGTCACCTTCCCCAGCATAATTACCTAAACACTTTGTATATCAGATACTTGTTCATACTACTTTTCTTCTTTCGACACTCGTCCGTGTCACTCTCCCCAACAGTAAACACTCATCTATACAATACAATACTCACTACTCATGGTACACTTATACAGATACTCGTCCGTATCCTATATATACCATTTACATCCCCGCGGATTCAACACTAGTCCTTGTTCTTTGTTAACTCGTTGGTACTCGTCCGTACCATCATCTCAGAACATGCGTCAAGTATTTGTTTCTACATGATACTCGTCCGTATCATAGTCTTAAGGATGCTCGTCCGCATCTTTAATCCATACACTATGTCTCCTTGAATATAGATACTCGTCTGTGTCTGCTATTCCCCAGAAGAGTCCTTTCAGATGCAACACTCGTCCGTGTTCTTTGTTAACCAGTTGATACTCGTCCGTATCATCATCTCTGAACATGTGTCAGTTTGTTTCTACCTGATACTCGTCCGTATCATAGTCTTAAGGATGCTCGTCCGCATCTTTAATCTATACACAATACCAAACACTTATACCTTTTGTTTCTTGGATGTAAACGTTCGTCCGTGTTTACATTATCCCCAGTAGATCACCAACAATTTTCTTTTTATCTAACACTCGTCCTGTGTTATGATGCCTTTTGAGAGCAGCCGTACCCTGCTGAGTGGTCGTCCTCCACTTCTTGATGGTCGTCCTCCATCATGCTCATCCGATGGCCGTCCCCATCGTTGATATTTTAGCAGCCGTCCCCTGCTAGGTGGTCGTCCTCCACCTCTTGATGATCGTCCTTCATCAACTTTATCCAATGGCCGTCCCCATTGTTGATTTTGGTTATCTGACATTCGTCCTATGTCATGACAAACCTCGAGAGCAGCCGTCCCCTGCTGAGTGGTCGTCCTCCACTTCTTGATGGTCGTCCTCCATCATGCTCGTCCGATGGCCGTCCCCATCGTTGACCTTTTCTATCCGATGGCCGTCCCCATCGTTGATATTTTCGGCAGCCGTACCCTGCCAGGTGGTCGTCCTCCACCTTTGATGGCCGTCCCCATCATATTCCTTTTATCCCCAGCATGTCGGCCGTCCCCGTCATTGCTCTTCACCCAGCAGTCGTCCTCTGCTCGACGGTCGTCCTCCGTCGCCCATACTCTATTTTCCATTTCAATCTATATCCCTTTTCTTTTTCATTCTGTGAGTGCAAATTTCGGGGTCTTTTGGGTATTCAATCACTGTTTATCTTGAACGTCTAATAGCCGTTGCTCTCATCCTTTTCAGATTAACAGTTGCTTGAATAGGGGCAGCTGTAGACACCCCAAATTTGCCCTCTGGTTTTTGCATCTTTTCCTGCTTCTCGTTTGCACATCATACGCATTTTTGCATACCATTTGCATAGACTCCTGAAGACATGGGATCAATGTCATCTGAAGAATTAAGGGCCTCACGCATTATTTGCAGATTATCAGAGAATTCAAAGTCTCAGCTATGTAGCCATTAGTGGCATCATCTTCTCTTTTCCCCTGTCACTAATTAGGGTTTATTTCCCTAGTTTGGTAATATTTGAGGATCTCACGTCTGAGGACTATGCATCGGTTATTCTGGTCCATCATCAGGATATTTTCCTTTTCATCAATTTATGGGGCTATTCATCTTTCTCAAACATTTCAAGAGTCATGATTTCAGGGGATTTCTTCAAGTGCAAGTTATCTGGGTTATTTCTCAGGGAATGAGTATTCAAAGTCAAGTTGTGGTGTGTGGAATTCGCTAGGTTGACAAGTTGTGGTTCACGAGAAGCTTTGGGCCATTTTATTTGTTTATTTGTTCATTTGTGGATTTATCTTCCAAGTGATTGATTGTGAAAGATTTGAAGTGATTCAAGGCTTATTTGGCCACGGATTCAGATGGTTGATTAGTTCAGAAAATTGTTTGGTGGCATTTTGCTTCACGTTTTTATCAGAATTGTTAGTAGAAGTTCTAGTGCGGTTGTTGGATCAAACTCATTCAGTGAAAGGTGTTGGTGGAGTCCATTAGAATTTATTTCGAGTTTTATTCATTGTCCATATTTCTAGCCAATTTTCTTTCCCATATTCATTTCCTATCCATTATCCGATTTTATACATCCCATATCATTTTTAAATCCGTTTCTTTTTATTCAATCCAACATCACTTTCCATTTATCTATAAATCCATCATCGATCCAATTCAATTTTTCTATCCAAATTTGAGTCATTTCGAATAATAGTCCAAACTTTTATTCCAATATTGTCATAACCAATTTCAAATACCCATTCATTTTCATGTTCCATCTGTAATTACCATTTACAATAATTATATTCATATGCCAATTTTTCATATCTATTCATTTCCATCACTCCCATCCATTTACTGTTTTAACTCAAGTTCATCATTATCATTATACACACAAAAACCACTATAAAATAAAAAGAATTTCATTAAGCCCATATCTTCCTTTTTGTGTCTATCTTGGCCCATTTATCAAACAAAGTCATAAAAGAAACCTTGACCTAGATATAAAAGAAAAAAAAACTTCAACAACAACATCCTTCAATCATCCTCCATAGAGCCACCTTCCTCTCACAAATCCCAACCACCCTTCACAACATTTTCGAAAACACCCACCACCCACTTTTTTTTCAGGTGCTTTCCCACTATCATGTTGAAGGCAGACACGCGAAATGGAGAACAAAAACGCGTCCCGCAAATTCTTAGGAGGTTGCAAAAAAATAGAATGAGCAACCTGCACTCTCTGATTCTGCATAAGGAACTCTCAACAAACTCTTCTTGGCTCAGCCCTCAACCGTAAACCATTCACCTGCATAAACAGAAAACCTCGATACACCTTCGTCACGCAAACACACAGTACCTCATTTCAAATCTCTTCAACCACCTCTCATCATCAAACTAACAGAGGCCTACCTTCATCATTCTTCTTTCACAAAACCCGTCGTCTCTCAAACCTCTTCACCCATCCTTCCTCTACAACACCTTTGCTTCAAATTAATCCTCTTCAATCTATAACAAATCACATCCACAAAACCTCCCTTACCTTCTTCACACCATAACAACAAATTCAGACCCTATTTTCTTTCTAACACCAAACCACAACGTACCAACCTCGCTCTTCTCCAACTATCACCGCTCCGGTTTCAATAACACAAACATTTCACCATAACCTCTCTTCAACGCTTCATCCAATCGCAACAACAGCAAAACAAAACCACAACAACCGAAACATAGCACATAAATCATGAGAAGAGAGAATGAGAAATCGGCGACAAACCAAAACCAAATCGTGTACCGCCATCAAATCGAAGTTAAATCCCCAAATACCTGAGAAGGAGATCTGAACACGAGTTTTTGAAACCTTTGAGAGAGACAGATTCATCACGATTTTGTTGTTGTGATAAGGATGTTGTTTTCTGAGTCGAGCTTGAAGTTTCGTCGGCAAGACAGGGACAAGAGAATCTATGAATTCGATTGGAGAAAGTCATCGAGACTTTGATTTTAGCGAGCCGCTGTGAAGACCTTCTCCGATTGCTAATTATCGCCGCAAGCATACTTTTCGCCGTGTTTTTGTTGACTTCGGAAGAGGCCAAAACGCAGCCGTTGGTGGTTGAAGAAGCAGACGAGGCACGTTGAACGTTGTTGGTGATGGCGGCGAGACGTTTTGCTTCGCGATCTGTTTTTAAGAAGAAGAAGAGCGTACCGTCGGCGTTTTCTTTTCGGGAAGAGGAAGATTAGTTCGCGGATTTGGTTCTGAGTTACTAAATAAATTGTAGGGTTTACAAGCTTCATGACCAAAGCCCATGGAATTTCCAATCAGCACCCCATTTCCAACGCTAAATCCCCTTGGTTTATGACTGTTTTGTTGGGCCAAATGTGTGTTCATGAAGCTCGCGATTTGTGCTGATTACACCCTTGAATCCCTGCAAACCCCATCCTTTTGTTGTTGTTGTTGGGCCATCGATCAAGCCCACTGAGGATTGTTATTCAGACCATACATTCCAGCGACCTAACCTCCCTTTCCTTTGCTTTTTTTTTATTGTTATTTATTCTATTTTTGATTTTCTAATTAGATTTCTTTTCTTAATTTTCTTAACTAGTTGCTTTTAGTTTTTTTTTTTTTTTTTTTTGTTAGTTAACTTTTGTTAGAAGTTGAATTTAGAACTTTACTAGATTAATATTATAATTTGGTTAATTTTTATTATTAATTTTGATTTTAGTTTCAGTTAATTTAGTTTAATTAATAGATTTGTTTTTTAATCTTGGTTTTAGTTTGGATTGATATTTTGTAGGTTTTTTCTTTTTGTCCGTGAAACTCTTGATGCAGGTTGTGACGCTGAGTGAATTATTTCTTGGACATGATGACTCATCTGGATGAATACGCTGTTTGATTGATAATTTGGATACTCACCCTGAGTTTGATATTTTATGACAAGTATTTTTGAACATTTCAATACCTTGAAGAGGCAACGGACCTTTTCCGTTAGGTAACACTGGGGCCTGATATTATTGCTTGCTGTTGCATCTGAAGTCCTACTGGTGTAGGCTCTGTTTGTTCATTATTCATCTTATCTCCATATCGCACTTTCATCTCTTTATCTTATCTCCATATCGCATTTTCATCTTTTTATCTTATTTCTTCTTATCTTATTCCTCATCTTCTGTTATTCATTTTTTTCTATTTGAGGTGTGCTTAGGCCGCCATGGTGCTTCTCCTTTCATCTTTCTCTTCTTCTTTCTTTCTTCTTTAGGATTGTGAGCCTCACTAACCTAGGACCATCCGAGCATGTGAATATTAGGATTAGACTTTCCCCACTTAGTTTTTACCTTTGTGTCTCATTGAGTCTTCTCTTCTCACCTCATAATCAGGGACTAAACCCTAAAGGTTTTAAGGCTTCGTGATTAAGCTTATGCCTGCATCCTTCTCTTAGGATGGAGTGTATAACTTTAATCCTAAGTGTTAAACCCTTAATGTGTTTAAATCTCTTAATCAATTCACTTAATAAGTATCAAGACATCACACTTGTAACTTGGGCCTTGCATTAGGGTTCTAATTCTTCCTTAATTGGTTAAGAAGGACTAACCCTAGTGTTAATGGACAAGTCCCCCTCAAGTTGTCTTACAAACCCTAAAAAACACTTCATCATCATATCATTTCCACTCAATAAAGGCTTGTTTTGTCATGAGTTTAATCCCTAATCATGGATTAAGTTGAGGAGCTTTCCTCAGCTTAAACATTCTCATCTATTATCCTTCTTTTAGGATGGTGTAATGAGTCTGTTAAATCCCTGATTATGGCTTAACCTCATTACTTAACACTAAACAAAAACACCAAAAACATCTAAATAATCACAAGTAGGTTAATGATCTTAATCCTACATCAAAGGTGATTAAGTGTGAGAATCTGACTTCACACTTAAGGTATTCTCATTACCCCTAATCAGAGGGAAGATGTGATGAGTTTACTAACCCATTGGTTTAGGCTTAAGCTCATTTTCTTATGACAAACTTCCAAAGGCAATAAAAGACTGAAAATACAAAAACAAACAATAATCGTCTCCTCCGGGATTCTTTTCTCATCACCTTCATTCACAAACGAGAACTTGCTTCTTCCGTCTAATGCAAGACAGTCAGCACCTGAGCCAGACAGGTCATACACTTGAGCATTGACAAGCAAGCAGTTCACAAGTCAATTCATCTTTCAGTCTCTTTGGGTCGAACTACGGTGTTCTGACTTCCTCATTGCACGAGAGGATACGTAGGCATAACTTAACAGTTATCGAACAAAAGTCTCTGTACATTCCCCCTCCTTCCAGCATTATTTTTTTGAGCCTCATGATCATGAGCAGTTCATCCTCAGTTCCTACACTGACACTGTATATAGCACACTTCACATTGTTTTTACACTGACACCTGTACATTCTTTTCCAGCTCTTTTACACACAGATTGCACTGACACTACCCCTTTAAAACACAAATCTTTCAAGCGTGGATCCCGTCGAGTACGACGGACAATCTGGGTGCTAATACCTTCCCAGGTTGTAACCAACCCCCTTTCTCAGTCTCTCTGGTTCGCAACCGTCTTATCCGTATCTTTCTAGGTCTATGCAGCATTGCCTTTCCTCCGGGATAAAAATGCCTAGCTGGCGACTCTTTTCATCTCCAGTGAGTTCACGGCTGTGTGTTCTCATTGTCCCTCTCGCCGACCGTTCGCGTCTGTACCTTCATATGATCCGTTTTCATTTGTCGGGAGCGACACTCAAGAAGAACAAACTCAAGCTGCAAAGGACACTCCTGCTCAACAGGATGTCCCAATAGATGTTGGAACATCTGAGGATGAGAAAAAGATCTCATCTGATGCTGATACTGAACCAACTGAGGACCAGAAAAAGGCCTCAAATGAAAGTGATGAAGAAGAATCTGAGGATCAGACCAGAGCCTCAACTGAAGATCATATCTCTGCTGATCAACCAGCTGAAGAGGAGACTGCTCAATCTCCTCCTGTGGTGAATCTTGAACAGGATTCTGATACAGAGATCATAGCCTCTGTAAGACCTAGCATAGCCAAAAGGCTCAGGTCTAGGAAAGGAAAGATGCAAGCAGAACTTGAAATTCCTAAGAAGAAGAAAGCTACCCCAAAGAAAGACAAAGCTAAAGCTGCCTTTGGTCCAACAAAACAATGGAGTAAAGTCCAAACCCAGAAGAGGAAAGCTGTCACCCCATCAGACTCAGATGTTGAATCAGATGTCCCAACATCTCCTCCCAAGAAGAAACCAGCACCATCTAGGGCTTCAACTGCTGTTCCAGAAGCTCCCTTGGACAACATCTCATTTCATCATGTTTCAAGTGTAAACAGATGGAAGTTTGTGTACCAAAGAAGGGTAGCCCTTGAAAGAGAACTGAGCAGTAATGCACTTGAGTGCACTGAACTGATTGATCTCATCTCTGCTGCAGGCCTCTTCAAAACAGTCTCAAATCTCTCTCCCTGCTATGAACTTCTTGTCAAAGAATTCATTGTCAATCTTCAGGAAGATTGTGCAAATGGTAAGTCTTATGAATTTAGAAAAGTCTTTGTTAGAGGTAGGTGTGTAGAGTTCTCTCCTCAGATCATCAACCAATACCTTGGAAGAGAAACAGATGGTCCAAATGAGCTAGGAAAGACTGATAACCAAGTCTGCAAGGTTATCACTGCAAACCAGGTCAAGGCATGGCCAGTTAATGGAAAGCTCTCAGTGAGCATGCTGACAAGAAAATATGCCATGCTGAACAGGATTGGTACAGCAAACTGGGTGCCTACAAATCACACATCTTCAATATCCACTGGCTTGGGAATATTTATTTATGCTGTGGGGACTCAGACTAAGCTGGATTATGGTGCCTACATATTTGGTCAGACCTTGAAGCATGCTAGCTCTTCTGCAACAAAGCTGCCAATAGCTTTTCCCTCCTTGCTGTGTGGTATAGTGCTAAGTCAATACCCTGGGATCCTCATTGAGAAGGACACAGTCTGCAAAAGAGAAAGCCCTCTGGCTTTTCACTACAAACTGTTCCTAAGTCATCATGCAGCAGATGTTGAAGCACCCTCTGGGACATCTGCAGGTCCTTCAACTGCCAAGACTCCAATCTCCAAGGCTGCATTGATTGCTGAACTAAAGAGCACCTGCAAAGAACTTGAAGCAAGGAAGCTGAAACTTGAAGAAATCATCCAAAGGCTGGAAAGTGAAGGTGATCAGAAAGCTGCTTCTGATGAAGAAACTGAGGATGCTGAAGAAACTGAGGATGATGAAGCAACTGAATGTGATGAGTCTGAGTGATTATCTGTATGTGAGGCAAATGTAATGACAGCACTGCATTGTAATTCTGGATTAGTGTCTTTGGCCCCAAAATTTGTGTCTAACAAGGGGGGGAACAACAACAACAAAATGTATTGCTGTTTGATTATGAATGAAATATCTGTTTGTTTGTTTCTGAACTGAATCAGTGTGTTTTGATAAATATTTCTGTTGCAACAAGACTGGATACATATATGTTTGAGGGGGAGTAATCTCAAATATGATTCAACAGAAAAGTAATGTTATACTCTAATAAAAGAACTTCTGCTGCACTCTGAAAACTAGAAACGATGTTAGCCAAAAATTAGCCAAAGGGGGAGTTTGTAGATGTCTAGAATTGGCAGAATTTTTGACCAACAAGAAATATTGAATTCAGTTCAGAATGTCCTATCAAATGTTGGGACATTATCAAACAGAGTATAAGAACTTATTTCAGGATGTCTCACCAGATGTTGGGACATTGTGTAAATGACTTAAGTTCAGTTTTTCAGGATGTCCCAACAGATGTTGAGACATCTCAAACCTGCTACCAGAATTAATTATTGACTAACTGATCTAAGATATTTAAGGAGAGTTATCTGGAATTAATTATGGTTGGATAAAAACAGAACAAGGCGCATCTGTAAGGAGTTTTATTATGAGGATTCAGATTAATCAGAAGAACTAAAATCACCTAGAATTTAGGAAGTAACAAACCCTAAATTCAAGGTGGAAGCTGCATGCTTTTAGGACTGGATTAACCTACAGAAAGCCCAAATTACAAACACCTATTTAATCAACAGAAACTCACAGAATTGGGTACGAATTTCAGAAGACCAAATAGGGTGTTTATTGTTTTAATAGCAGGTTGTTTTTATTGTACCACTTGATGAGCTTTTAAGCAAAAGTGCATTTGTGACTTGATTGAAACTGTGAAGTAAGATCAAGCTGTTTTGTTTGAAGAATGTCTTCAATTTTATTAAACTTGTAAACTTGATCACTGTGTGATTGAGGGGGAGTGAGTAGGGTACTCTTATCTAAGTTGTGTCTTAGGTAGAAATTGCATTGGGTAGTTATTAAGTGATAGATTAAACAGGGTGGTTTAAGTCTAGAATTAATATTACTTATAGTGGATTTCCTCCTGGCTTGGTAGCCTCCAGATGTAAGTGTGGTTATACACTGAACTGGGTTAACAAACTTCTGTGTTGTTTATTTTTCTTGCTATTTAAGTTTTGGTTAAATCTGTCAAGTGTTGGGACATCTCTTAGGACATCTCATACCTGATCACAGAATTTCAGGGTCCATCTTTGAGATCAACAAGGTAGTATGAGTCAACATATACTGTCTTAGTCGGCGAGCAGCCCACGCTAAAGCACAACAAGTTTTCTCGAGCAGTGAATAACGTTGTTCACAGTCGGTAAACTTTTTGCTTAGGTAGTATATTGCATACTCATTTCGACCAGACTCATCATGTTGGCCCAACACACACCCCATTAATTCATCTAATACTGTCAGGTACATTATTAGAGGTCTTCCTTCAACTGGAGGCATGAGAATTAGAGGTTCTTGTAAATACTCTTTGATCTTGTCAAAAGCTCTTTGACAATCATCATTCCACCTGACTATTTGTTCCTTTCTTAGCAGTTTAAACAAGGGTTCGCAGGTTGCAGTGAGATGAGATATGAACCTTGAAATGTAGTTCAATCTACCCAAGAACCCTCGAACTTCTTTCTTAGTCTTAGGTGCAGGCATTTCCTGAATTGCTTTGACTTTGTCGGGATCAACCTCAATTCCTTTTCCGCTTACAATAAAACCCAGTTGCTTACCAGAACGCAACCCGAATGTGCATTTGTTGGGGTTCAAACTTAACTGATACTTCCTCAGACGCTTGAACAATTTCAACAGGTTTACCAAATGGTCTTCTTCTGTGAGGGACATGGCAATCATGTCATCCACGTAGCGCTCGATTTCTTTATGGATCATATCATGGAATAATGTTACCATAGCCCGTTGATATGTTGCACCGGCATTCTTCAAACCAAACGGCATTACTTTGTAGCAGAACGTGCCCCATGGTGTGATGAAGGTTGTCTTCTCCATGTCTTCAGGTGACATCTTGATCTGATTGTATCCAGAAAATCCGTCCATGAAGGAAAATACCGAGAACTGAGTTGTGTTGTCTACCAATACATCAAGGTGAGGTTATGGGAAGTCATCTTTCGGGCTTGCTCTGTTCAGATCCCGGTAATCAAAACACATACGCACCTTGCCATCTTTCTTTGGTACGGGTACAATGTTAGCAACCCACGGCGGGTAACTAGTTACAGCAAGAAAACCGGCGTCCCACTGTTTTTGTACTTCTTCTTTGATTTTCATGGCCATGTCTGGGCGAATACGGCGCAACCTTTGTTTAACTGGCGGACAATCCTCCTTCAATGGCAGCTTGTGCATGACAATATCTATATCCAAACCCGGCATATCCTTATAGGACCAAGCAAACACATTGACATACTCTCGCAGCATACTGATAAGTTGTTCCTTTACCGGAGCTTGCAGACTGGCCCCAATCTTTACTTCTTTGACATTTTACTCGGTACCGAGATTGATAGTCTCAACCTCCTCCTGATGAGGAGCAATCACCTTTTCCTCTTGTCTCAATAACCTGGCTAACTCTTCAGGTAAATCGTAGTCTTCTTCAACCCCTTCATCTGCTTGATTAATCGGATTGTCGAAGTCACACAAGGTCATAGCAGTGTCGTTGTCGGTGCAATCTGGAGGGCTATCTCTGCAAGGGTTGAGATTTGGTTCATTTTAGTGATTGATTTTATCTTATTTAGAAAAAGTGAATGAAGTTTTTATTGAGAAAAACATTGCCATTTATTGTTTTGTGCAAAAATAACAAAAATGAAAAGACATTGAGTGAAAAAGAAGATTGTTTGCAAAAATATGTCCATTGTTCATTAATATTCAATTTTTACAAAATACATATGGCCCTATTACAAAATGAGTCTTGACACCTTGGGCAAGATGCAGGAATTTGATGCATGCTTAAAATAGGAAATAATAATTACTCTGTAGCAGTAACCCTTATAATATTTTGGGAAGACCAGTTGAGGACTTGTTGGCCCAGGACTCTTGGACGGATCCAGCTTTCCAGGTTGTAGTCGCTCTCAGCCTCGTCTTCCAAAGTGTTGACAACATCTGGGGTCAGCATTCCCCCACTTATGAACTTGGGAGCTTCAGTAGCCTCCTCTGGAACTTGTCGGGATTGTCTGTAACCCAAACCGAATTTGTCTTCTTTCATCTCCACCTTCAGCAGCTTGCCCCAGCCTTGGGCATTCCCTTCTTCCACAACCTTCCGATCTTGTTTATAGGAAGTAATTGAGGTGCCCATCCTTTCCTTTTGGGATGCAGCAAACACCTCAGTTGTAGCTTCGTTGATATTCAAAGCTTCGAAACCCTGACTCATAGTTTCATGGATCTCCCCATCCATCTCTATGTACTTATATGTAGCCAGGTGACTGACGAAGATGTCTTCTTCTCCACAAATTGTGATAATTTGTCCCTCCCGCTCATATTTTAACTTTTGGTGAATGGTCGATGTTACTGCGCCAGCGGCATGAATCCAGGGTCGACCCAACAAACAACTATAGGCAGGTTGTATGTCCATCATGTAGACGGTAGTTTTGAAAACTTGCGAGCCAATTACCATATGCAGCTCAATTTCTTCGAGAACCGATCTCTTAGAACCATCAAAAGCTCTGAAAACTAGGTTGCTCGGACGGAGTGCAAGACCAACATACTCTAGCTTGACTAAGGCTTTCTTTGGCAATACATTGAGTGATGATCCAGTATCAACAAGGACATGAGAAAGTACAGCACCTTTACATTCCAAAGTGATATGCAAAGCCTTGTTGTGATTACGTCCCTCTGTAGTCAAGTCAACATCGGTGAAACCTAGTCCATGACTAGTATTGACATTTGCAACCACCGTTTCTAACTGATTCACTGTGATCTCCTCAGGCACATAAGCTGCGTGCAATACTTTAAGTAGTGCATTCCGGTGAGCCTCGGAACACATAAGCAGAGATAGTATGGAGATCTTAGAGGATGTTTGATGGAGCTAATCCACAACTTTGTAGTCACCTCTTTTGATAATCCTCACAAACTCTTCTACATCCTGATCAAAGAGTGTCTTCTGAGTTTCTTTTGCAGCAGGTTCTTCTGGCACCACATTTTTTCCGTTTGCTTTAGCAGCAGCTTCTGCTTCAGTGTTGACTATGGGAAACTGTGAAGCGAAAAGACATATGCTTCGAGTGAAGCCTCCGCCTCCCCCAACATTGTCAATTTGTGGTGTAGGTATTGAGGAGTCAAGGGTGATCTTCTTTCCATGACAGTAAATATCTGAACCATAATGCCAAGGCACAATATTGTTGTTATCATAAGGAACTGGTCCAAGCACTGTGATGGTCACTGGACTAATTGCAGCAGAAGAAGGAGTTGTAATAGTTTGTGGATCATAGTAGATGGTGACAGGAGGTCTGATTGAAGTTGGTGCAGGTGTGGCAAGTTGTTGATGAAGGTTATTGTTGAGAGAATCTAGAACATGGATCGTTGCTGGATCATAATAGATGGTAACCGTTGAGATATCGTCACTGGTGTTGTTTGTTGTTGTTGTAGAAGACTCTGATGGGATAATGTTTGTTGGTGTTGTAGGAGAAAATTTTGTTGCAGTTGTAGAAGATGGAACTGTTGATGTGATTTGCAGAATGCCCTCTCTGATAAGACTGTTAATACCCTTCTTCAAATTTGCACAACCATTGGTAGAAACTTTGCAAGTTGCACAACAGGCCTCACAACCTGGAAACACTTGGCACTTCAATAACTGAGCTTTTATTTCGGCCAGTGGTGTTTGAATACTTGCAATGTCCTCAATCAGACTTGCTGGTTGGTCCTCCTCAATAGCATTAATCCTCGGCCCGTCGTGATTCGGTATTGGATTCTTTGTGACATTTGGTGGAGGTGCAAAATTCAAAGCTTTGGAGTCAATCAAATCTTGGAATTTCATGTGCAGGGCCCTGCACATTTCTGTTGAATGACCAGGTGCATTGGAGTGAAAAGCACATCTGGTGTTGACATCATAATTCCTTGGAAGATTTAAAGGATCTGGTGGAGCCAAAGTTCTTAGTTCAGTCAAGTTAAGCTTCAATAGTTGTGGGAGTAAGGTTGCATAGGGCATCGGGATGGGATCGATCACCCTGTTAACCTGAGAAGGCCTTTGTTGGAAAGGACATTGTTGCTGGTTGTTGTTGTTGTAAGATCTTTGTTGCTGTGGAGGATATTGTTGTTGTTGTTGAGGAAACTATTGTTGAGGTGCTGGAGCAGGAATGGTAACTGCAGCCACTGATCTTTGCAAGTACTAAAGCCTACCTCTACCAACATGCACTGAATTATTCTCTCCTTTCCTTCTAGGTCCTGAGAAGGGTTTCCTTGCATTGCTGGAGCTAGCACCATTGTCAGAAATCTTACCCATCTTCAATAGGCTTTCAATTCTTTCTCCTACTATAACCACATCAGCTAAACTAGTAGAGAAGAAGACAGCGAGTCTATCAATGTAGGTCCTTTGCAAGGTATTCATAAACATATCGGCCATTTCTCTTTCAGACATAGGTGGCTGGACAACAGCAGCAAGTTGTCTCCATCTTTGAGCGTACTCACGGAAACTTTCCCTTGAAGATTGAGACATACCCGTCGAGAGGGTCCTATTGGGTGCCATATCCAGGTTGTAATGATATTGGCGTATAAAGGCCTCAACTAGGTCTTTCTAGTTCCTGGCGGTAGCCCTTGACCAGTGCGAATATCATTCTCTGGATGCCCCGGTTAAACTGTCTTCAAAGTAAAACATCCACAGTTTCTCGTCCATAGTATATGCTTTCAATCTTCCTAGAAAAGATTGCAAATGGGTACGAGGACATGAGGTACCATTGTACTTCTCAAAGCATGGAGGTTTAAACTTGTGAGGAATCCTTACTCCTTCAACTAGGCCCATATCCATCACATCAAATCCCAAAGAGTTTTGGGATTCCAAGGATCTTAGCTTTTTTGATATCTCGTCCAGACGACGATCATAAGCTTCATCATCCCCAGCACCTAATATTGTAAACTACTCATCCTGAGGGTCTTCTTGTAGAATACGATCTCTAGTGTTCCTTTGGCCATCCCCCAAGATATTAACTTCAGGATTGTTGTCAGGTCCAAACACCACCGGAGTTGTTCGCAGCTGATCGTGGGCATTGTTACTTGTACCCCTAGTGCCTGCATGGTTATCTTCTGGAGTTTGCTGCTCGACTAACTCCCTAAATCTTTCTTGGGTCTGTGCCAACCAAGTCATCACAACCATGAATTGATTCATCTGGGTCCTCACTTTTGTCCTCACATCAGTCATCTGAGTCCTCACATCTGTCAGTTCTTGTTGTAGTTGATCCATTTGTAGACTCTGAAGGTTGTGTCTAGTTGGATATTTGTGGATGTGATTGATGGGAAAGACCCTCCTGCGAGCAATATTTCCTGAAACAATCAACAAAATGAGAAAACAATAACAAAACACCTGCAAAACAAAGGATATGAAGTTAGCATGAAATGCAATATGTCTATTTGTCTTCAGAGGGTATCCAATTTGGTTCTTGGTTTTGACCTTCCAGACCTCTCTTGAGAAGATGAATATGTTTGAAGCAAACGAAGTCCATAAGAAAGTCCAATTCATAACCATGAAAATACAAGTGGCAAAGCCAAAATACAAATAGTTCATGAATACAAAGCAAACAAAATCCCATGGTGAATCAAAATACAATAAATTTCAAGAATACAACAAACAAAATCAACATGGTGAGCTAAAGTACAAAAACAAGATACAAAGAAACTCAAACATCTAATCCATATGCATCCTCCCTAACTTCCTTCAGGAGAGCATCAGTTACTGGTCCAACTGGGTGCGTTGTGATGGTTCTGATGAGAAGGTTTCTGGTTGCAATGGCATTTGTCATCTTCTGATACTTGTCTTGTTCTTTGGTTCTTTTTAACCCCGCCCGGAGTTTCATGGAATTAACATGCTCAAAGTTTCAAGAAGACAAAATCAACAAACATGCTAAGCTTTGCAAATACATGAATTCACGTGTCGAGAAAATGAAGGCATGCATCAACCAGCAAGCAAACCACCCTAAACAAGCATACAAAATGATCATACAATGATCCATGATGATTATAGCAAGTAAGAGAAGCAAACAAGCTCAAAACAGCCCCAAAATGTCACTCTGCTTCAGTGTTGACCGGTTAACCAAAGTGTTAACCGGTTAACCAACTTAAACCTGTAGCAAATAACACAGAAAACAGACGCATTAACTGGTTAACCAAAGCGTTAACCAGTTAACATTGTGCGAACAACAATAAATCCTGCAGAAAAATCAGTCCAAACCAACTTATTTCAAATAATCCACCAACAATCTAGCAACCAATTATGCATGAAATAGTAAGATTGATTCACATTAATTAAACACCATTAGGCTCATGAACATTAATACATAGATCCAATCATAAATCAACCAAGCAAATCAAGCAAGACAAGCAAATACACAAGCACGTGGTGGATATAAGCACAAGCATGCAAATAAGCTAAAAACAAAGATAGATCTGAACTTAACCAACCTACAAAGCTGAGATATGCTTTGGTAAATGTTGTTCGAGCTGGAAATGAGGAATCTCGCGGAAAACTTCGAAGATCCGGTGCTAATCTTCCCACACCATGCAAAATAAATGCAAGCAAAGAATCTTGATGTAAGAACTTGGCTCCAAAAGCACTTCTAACCACCAAATCAGATCTGAACCAAGTAGTGAAACTAGAAAATTGATGCAAAGAAGTTATGGATGAAGGTTTGGTTCCAAGATCCACAAACTTTAATGCAACATTTTGTGATCTTCAAAGTGGAACTTTGAGTGATTTGGAAAATTGGGAGAGAAGATGAGAGAATGGTGAGAGAGTGGTGAAAATTCAGAAATTGAGAAGTGTGAATTATGAGAGGGGGCATTTTGGTTTGGAGGGAAATGGAATAAATATTCTCGAGGTTTGGGGCCCAAAAATTTGGTTTGGAGTCCAAAAAAATGGTTTGGTATTAGCTTAGAAAGGTGATTAGGATCTAGCTTTGGGATTAGGCTTGGTAAACTCTATAGATCCTTCTCCATAATTCCCAATTAATTCAAAAATGAATCAAATCAGAAATAATGAAAAAAATGGAGCCAAAACACATGTTGAACTTGCTACTGGAATTCAAGTTGTCGCTCCATGGATTTCCATCCTGGTACAAACGCGAAAGTCGTGCGGAAAGAGATAGAGTCTCCAGCCAGGAAATTTTATCCCGAAGAAATGGGAATGGTAATGTTGCATAAACCGAAGAAAAGAAAAGGAAGGACACAGGTCCTGCGAATCAAAGAGACTGGGTTCAGGAGTCGGTTACGGCCTGGGAAGGTATTAGCACCCCAGATCGTCCGCCATACCCAACGAGATCCACGCTTGCAAAGAAACTGTTTCAAAGGGTGAAGAAATGAAAGTTGCTGCAAAATTGAAACTGAAACTGGAATGAGAAAAGAAAAGAAAGGGGAAATATAGGAAAATAAAAGAGTGTGCTCGAACGGGCCCTACCCCGCTGCCTACGTACCTCACTGGACATGAGGATCAGAGTCGTTGTAGTTCCCCTAACTAGGGGTGGAAAGGGTTGCCTATGTCTTAAGGCTTGAACTGCCTATGTCAATGCTCAGGTGTTGCAGGCTCGGACGAAGAGTGTGTTACCGTCTTGCAAAGTGACAAGTAAGAGCAAGTTCGCGTTCAGAGTGAAGGTGATGAGAAAAGAAGTCCCGAAGGAGAGACGCTTATTATTTGTTTGTGTTTTTTTAGAAGTTTTTTTATGAGTGTGGCACAAGAGAATGAACTCAAGCTCTTTTCCATGGAATGTGTACTTGCTACTACATTCCAAGATAGAATAATAGAGCAAGCACACCAAGTAAGGAGAATTTATCCAAGACTTGTTTCCAAGGGCAAGGGCTTAAGCTCATTGACTTGTTGAACTTATTAGGTGCTTTAGTGATTAAAATGAAGAAGTATTTTTATGGTTTTTCTTGATGAAGATGACCTCATGATCAGACTTGTGCATCATGCTAGACGAATGCATTATTCCAAGATGGAATGAATACATATGCCTCATGGAATAAGGCTATTGCACAAGAAGTCCCTTCTTTCTTTATTAAGTGTTTTTTTATGGTTTTTGCTTTAAGATGAGAAGAGAAAGAGACAAAAGAGGATCTTAAAGGTAAAAGTCTAATGGGGAAAGACTAATCCCATTGTTAGACTGCTTGGATAATCCTAGGTTAATGAGGTTTGAACTAACTTAAGAAAGAAGAAGGGGAGAAAAGAAGAAGAGAAGAAGAAAGCTAGAGAACAACTTACTCCTCTAAAGGAGATAAGTTGCTTCTAAAGGGGGATGAATGAGAGTTGAATCACATGATGACATAAGGCACATCAACAATATCAAAATAGAAAGCAAAGTAAAAAGATGAGATGAAGAATCAAAATGTGGATAAACATCCACACTTCACTTACCATTGCACCTATAAATGTTAGCAAAATTTCCAGCACATATTCAGCACATCAATCAATACTAACACATCAACACAATTGATGGAATTAACATGCTCAAAGTTTCAAGAAGACAAAATCAACAAACATGCCAAGCTTTGCAAATACATGAATTCACGTGTCGAGAAAATGAAGGCATACATCAACCAGCAAGAAAACCACCCTAAACAAGCATACAAAATGATCATACAATGATCCATGATGATTATAGCAAGTAAGAGAAGCAAACAAGCTCAAAACAGCCCCAAAATGTCACTCTGCTTCAGTGTTAACCGGTTAACCAAAGCGTTAACCGGTTAACCAACTTAAACCTGCAGCAAATAACACAGAAAACAGACGCGTTAACCGGTTAACATTGTGCGAACAACAATAAATCCTACAGAAAAATCAGTCCAAACCAACTTATTTCAAATAATCCACTAACAGTCCAGCAACCAATTATGCATGAAATAGTAAGATTGATTCACATTAATCAAACACCATTAGGATCATGAACATTAATACATAGATCCAATCACAAATCAACCAAGCAAATCAAGCAAGACAAGCAAATACACAAGCACATGGTGGATCTAGGCACAAGCATGCAAATAAGCTAAAAACAGAGATAGATCTGAGCTTAACCAACCTACAAAGCTGAGATATGCTTTGGTAAATGTTGTTCGAGTTGGAAATGAGGAATCTCGCGGAAAACATCAAAGATTCGGTGCTAATCTTCCCACACCATGCAAAATAAATGCAAGCAAAGAATCTTGATGTAAGAACTTGGCTCCAAAAGCACTTTTAACCACCAAATCAGATCTGAACCAAGTAGTGAAACCAGAAAATTGATGCAAAGAAGCTATAGATGAAGGTCTAGTTCCAAGATCCACAAACTTTAATGCAATGTTTTGTTATCTTCAAAGAGGAACTTTGAGTGATTTGGAAAATTGGGAGAGAAGATGAGAGAATGGTGAGAGAGTGGTGAAAATTCAGAAATTGAGAAGTGTGAATTATGAGAGGGGGCCTTTTGGTTTGGAGGGAAATGGAATAAATATCCTCTAGGTTTGGGGCCCAAACATTTGGTTTGGAGTCCAAAAAAATGGTTTGGAGTCCAAAAATATGGTTTGGAATTAGCTTAGAAAGGTGATTAGGATCTAACTTTGATATTAGGCTTGGTAAACTCTCTAGATCCTTCTCCATAATTCCCAATTAATTCAAAAATGAATAAAATAAGAAATAATGAAAAAATGGAGCCAAAACACATGCTGAACTTGCTGCTGGAATTCAAAATTCGCAGCCATTAATCGGTTAACCAAAGCATTAACCGGTTAACGCAGGAAAAATTTGAATTTTCCCTCCTTTTGGTGGGAAACTCCAAGAATACCTCTGCGCCAACCATTCCAATCTGATTTTGATTCTTAATCCTTTTAGGGGTTTGACCATGATACCAAGCTTGTACAAAAGGTCCTGTGAGCTTCCTGTCAGGTCACCATGCTCTTGACTTTGACTTGTAAGATCACAAGTTCTCAGATGATTAATCATATGCCTTATACTAGAACATGTGAGTACTATGCTTCATTTTTCTATGCAAAAAAATGCTAAGGATATGACATGCTTATGATGATTATGATATGATGATGTGCTAGAAAGAAGAGGGGAAATTTGGGGTGTTACACTTGGAAAGGGAGGTTGTTGAATCTATTTTGAACTGCACTGATATTATGGACCTAATCTACTATACAGGTCTTCTCAAAACTGTGGCAAGATTTTCACCTTGTTATGAAACTCTAGTAAAGGAGTTTATTGTTAATCTTTCTAAGGAATGTGCTGATGGAAAGTTGAGGGACATTAGAAAATTGTATGTGAGAGGTAAGTGCATTAAATTTTCTCCTGCTATGATAAATACTGAAATTCTGGGATCAGGTACGTGATGTCGAATGAGATGTTTAAACACTTGAAGACTTAAACAAAACTTAAAATGCAGGTAAATTAAACAACACAGGAAATTGTTAACCCAGTTCAGTGTATCTCCACACTTACATCTGGGGGCTACCAAGCCAGGAAGGAAATCCAATATAAGTAAATATTAATTCTAGACTTAAACCACTCAGTTTAATCTTTCACTTAATATCTACCCAAGGCAATTTCTACCTAAGACACAACTTAGATATGAGTATCAACTCACTCCCCCTCAATCACACAGTGATATGTTACAATGTTTAATAAAATTGAAGTCACACTTCAAACAAAACAGCTTGATTTTACTTCACAGTTTCAATCAAGACACGATACACTTTTTGCTTAAAAGCTCATAAAGTGATACACATATACAACCTGCTATTAAAAACACAACCACCCTATTTAGTCTTCTTAATTTCGTACTCTATTCTGAGAGTTTCTGTTGCTTAAATAGATGCTTGGATTTTGGGCTTTCTGTAGGTTATCCAATCCTGATACGCATGTTGTCATCACCTTGAATTAGGGTTTGTTACTTCCTTGATTCTAGGTGAGTCAGTTCTTCTGTTATACTGAAATCATATAACCAATCTCCCTATAGATGCGCCTTCTACTGTTTTATCCATCCACAATTAATTCCAGATAAATTCCCTGAATTTACTCAGTTCTGTTAAGCATTATTTAATTCTGGTAGCAGGTTTGAGATGTCACAACATCTGGTGTGACATCCTGAAATTTGAACTTACTTCATTAACTTTTACAATGTCACAACATCTGGTGTGACATCCTGAATTAAGTTCATTAACTTATACTCTGTTTGATAATGTCACAACATCTGGTGTGACATCCTGAACTAAGTTCAACACTTCTTGTTGGTCAAAAATTCTGCCAATTCTAAACATCTACAAACTCCCCCTTTGGCTAATTTTTGGCTAACATAATCTTCTGGTTTTATCAGAGTGCAGCAGAGTTTCATTTATCAGAGTGCAGCAGAGTTCTTTTATGTTTTAACCATATGAGAGTTTGCTCCCCCTCAAACCTATATGTATTCTGACTTGTTCAACAGAATTAAAAAAAACTTAGTTCAGAAGCAGATATTTAAACAGACAAACAGCTTGTTCATTAATCATGTAAACTGCAGTAGACATTGTTGTTGTTCTGTTCTCTTCTCCCCCTTGTTAGACATAAATTGGGGCCAAATTACATAAGCAGACAGAAATACAAAATCAAAATTACAATACTGATACAGTACACTTTCCTCACACATTTTCACTCAGAATCTTCATATTCAGTATCTTCCTCTTCTTCAGATTCATCATCAGAGTCATCATCGGTTTTAGCAGCCTTCTGAGCACTCTCTTCCATTTCCAGCCTTTGAATAATTTCCTCAAGCTTTTTCTTCCTGGCATCCAGCTCTTTGCAGGTGTTCTTCAGTTCAGCAATCAAGGCAGCTTTGGATATGAGAGTCTTTGCTTTTGAAGATCCAGCAGATGTCCCACTGGGAGCTTCAACATCAGCAGCATGATGGCTCAAGAATAATTTGTAGTGGAAGGCCAGAGGACTTTCTCTCTTGCAGACTGAATCCTTCTCAGTGAGGATACCTGGATACTGGCTGAGTATGATTCCACATGGCAGAGATGGAAAAGCAATAGGAAGCTTTGTTGCTGATGTTCCTGCATGCTTCAGTGTTTGATCAAATATGTAAGCCCCAAAGTCCAGCTTTGTTTGGGTGCCCACAGCATAAATAAATCTGCCCAATCCAGTAGCTATTGAAGAGGTATGATTGGTAGGGACCCATTTTACAGTACCAATCCTATGCAGCATTGCATACTTCCTTGTTAGCAAGCTAACAGAAAGTTTGCCCTTGACTGGCCAAGTCTTGACCTGATTGGCAGTGATGACCTTGCAAATCTGGTTGTCAGTCTTCCCCAGCTCATTAGGTCCATCAGATTCTCTCCCTAGGTAATGATTGATAACCCTAGGAGAGAATTCCACACATCTCCCTCTTACATAGACTTTTCTGAATTCATCTGACTTACCATCAGCACAGTCCTCTTGTAGGTTGACAATGAACTCCTTGACTAGCAGCTCATAGCAGGGTGAAAAATTTGAAACTGTTTTGAATAAACCAGCAGAAGAAATTAGGTCTATTACCTCAGTGCACTCAAGTGCATTTCTGCCCAGCTCTCTTTCAAGTGCCACCCTTCTTTGGTATACATATTTCCATCTGTTCACACTTGACACATGATGGAATGACACATTGTCCAGAGGAGCTTCTAGAACAGCAGAGGTAGATCTTGAAGGTGCTGGTTTCTTCTTTGGTTGGGATGTTGGGACATCCTCTTCAACATCTGAATCTGGTGGAGTTACAGCTTTCCTCTTTTGTGTATTCACCTTGCTCCATTGTTTAGTTGGTCCAAATACCACTTTGGCCTTGTCTTTCTTTGGAGTAGGCTGTTTCTTTTCAGGAGTTGCATGTCCTGCAGTCTTCTTTTCCTTCCTAGTCCTAAGCCTTTTGGCTATGCTAGGGTCCACAGAGGCAATGATCTATGTGTCAGAGTCATGATCTATGTGTACAACAGAAGGAGGTTGGGTAGTCTCCTCTTCAGCAGGTGGATCAAAAGAAGCTTGGTCATCAGTGGCTTCATCATCATCATCAGTTGAGGCCTTGTGCTGGTCCTCAGATGTTTCAACATCTATTGGAACATCCTGTTGAACAGGAGTGTCCTCTTCAGCTTGATTGGGTTGTTCTTCTTGTGGAGCTGGCATGGTGTTCAGGGGAACATATATACCACTCACAACTCTTTGTTCAGATAGAATCCTGCTCACAAGATGCTTGATGGATTCATCCACATAGTCAGAAGCTTTGGGGGTGATGTTTGAAGCTGAAGGAACCCCTTTGCTTTTGCTGAACACAGGTTCCTTTTCTCTTCTCACATTTGGAGTTCTAGGCTTTTGAGCAAGAGGGACACTTCCTCTGATTTCATCCATGGGTGTAGTATCCATTGGAACCATGGAGATTGGGGTTGCATGCACCACATCTTCTTGGTTGAGATTTTCATCAATGATGTTAGGGTTTTGATGATGAGACATTTTTGAATGTGGTGGAAGAAGAGTTTAGGTTGGATTGATTTTGATGAGCTCAGAAAAACAGATTTCGCATGCAATACGTTTTGAGAAGATAGTAAGGAGATGAAGAGCTGAGAGCAAGCTGGAGTCTTTATAAAAGCCGTTACTTGGAGAATTTTAAAGAGTGGAATACACAGAGTTTTTGACCAGACTGGTGTTGCCATCTGGTGATCATGCCACACGATGTCATAGGACATGTTGGCACTTCTCCATAACTGCTATATTTCACATAAGCAGATTCCCAATTTACCCCTTAGGTTTTCAAATTGGGTAGCATCCAAAGCTTTAGTAAATATATCAGCCAATTGCAGATCTGTGGCTACATGTTCTAATGAGATCACTTTCTCTTCCACAAGATCTCTGATAAAATGATGCCTGATATCAATGTGCTTGGTCCTGCTGTGTTGGATAGGATTCTTTGATATGTTGATGGCACTTAAATTGTCACAGTACAATGTCATGACATCTTGTGGGATATTGTATTCTGTGAGCATTTGCTTCATCCAAACCAACTGTGAACAACTGCTACCAGCTGCAATATATTCAGCTTCAGCAGTGGATAAGGATACACAATTTTGTTTCTTACTGAACCAAGAAATCAGATTGTTTCCTAGAAAGAAGCATCCTCTTGATGTGCTCTTTCTATCATCAGCACTTCCAGCCCAATCAGCATCACAAAAGCCAGTTAGAATTGGTTTACATCCATGAAAGTACATTATGCCATAGTCACAAGTACCATTGACATATTTCAAAATCTTCTTAACCTGGTTTAGATGACTTACTTTTGGCTCAGCTTGATATCTTGCACATACACCTACTGCAAAGGCTATATCTGGTCTGCTAGCAGTCAGATATAATAGGCTTCCCATCATGCTTCTGTATAAGCTTTGGTCTACATTTTCACCCTTGTCATCCTTTGTCAGCTTTAAATGAGTGGGGGCAGGTGTTCTTTTGTGACTAGCATTGTCCATCCCAAACTTCTTGACAATGTTCTTTGCATACTTGCTTTGGGATATGAACATGGAGTCCTCCATTTGCTTGATTTGCAGTCCACGAAAGTAGGTTAGTTCTCCTACTAGGCTCATCTCAAATTCAGATTCCATTTGAGTGACAAAATGTTTAACCATCCTGTTTGACATCCCACCAAAGACTATGTCATCTACATATATTTGAGCAATCATGACATTTCCTTCTTCATCCTTCACAAACAAGGTTTTGTCTATTCCACCTTTCCTGTACCCTTGCTTTATGATAAAAGTAGTCAGTCTCTCATACCATGCTCTTGGTGCTTGCTTCAGACCATAGAGAGCCTTCCTTAGTTTGTAAACATGCTCTGGATAGCTTGGATCAACAAATCCCTTAGGTTGCTCCATATATACCTCCTCATTAAGATACCCATTTAGAAAGGCACTTTTGACATCCATTTGAAATAGCTTGAACTTCAGGATACAAGCAATTCCTAAAAGTAGTCTGATTAATTCAAGCCTTGCTACTGGTGCAAAGGTTTCATCAAAGTCTACTCCCTCAATTTGTGTGTATCCTTGAGCTACAAGTCTAGCTTTGTTCTTTGTAACAACTCCCTGCTCATTTGACTTGTTCTTATAAACCCATTTAGTGCCAATCACATTTATGTCATCAGGTCTAGGAACAAGATCCCACACTTCATTCCTTGTGAACTGGCCTAATTCTTCTTGCATAGCGGAAATCCAGTACTCATCATTAAGAGCTTCCTTGATGTTTTTAGGTTCTATTTTTGAAACAAAACAAGAACCTGAAATCATCTCTCTTGATCTAGTGATTATACCACTGTTGGGATCACCAATTATCAGATCTTTAGGATGATCCTTCTGGATTCTGATGGAGGGAGGTTTGCTGGATTGTTCTGTCCTTGCCTCAGTTAGAGTGAAGTCAGGATTATCACTCTTTATTTCAACTTCAGTCTGACTGTCAGCAGATGTTCCAACATCATCTGCAACATCTGCAGGGGCATCATCAATGATCACATTTATTGACTCCATTATAACCTTGGTTCTGGAGTTAAATACTCTATAGGCTCTGCTATTTATAGAGTATCCAAGGAAAATCCCTTCATCACTTTTAGGATCCATCTTTCTTCTTTGTTCCCTATCAGCCAGAATGTAACAATTACTTCCAAACACATGGAAGTACTTAACTGTAGGTTTTCTGCCCTTCCAGACTTCATAGATGGTGGACAAGGTTCCTTTCCTTAGAGTGACTCTATTATGAATGTAACAAGCTGTGTTCATAGCTTCAGCCCAGAAGTACAATGGTAACTTTTTAGCATGAATCATAGCTCTTGCTGATTCTTGGATAGTTCTGTTCTTCCTCTCAACAATCCCATTCTGTTAAGGGGTGATAGGAGAAGAATACTTATGATTGATTCCCTCTGAAGAACAGAAATCTGAGAATTTTTTATTCTCAAATTCCTTTCCATGGTCACTCCTTATTCTGACTACACAGCTTGCTTTTTCTCTTTGTATTCTTTGGCACAAATCTTTGAATACATCAAACACATCAGACTTTTCTTTGATGAAGTTTATCCATGTATACCTTGAAAAGTCATCTACAACCACATAGGCATACCTTTTTCCACCAAGGCTCTCAACCTGCATTGGTCCCATAAGGTCCATATGCAATAATTCCAAAACTTTGGAAGTTGTCAGATGTTGGAGCTTTGGATGGGACATCTTGGTTTGCTTGCCTATTTGACATTCACCACATACTTTGCCTTCATCAATCTTCAGTTTAGGAATACCTCTTACAACCTCCATAGATATGATCTTCTTTATTCCTCTGAGATGAAGATGACCCAGTCTTTGGTGCCATAGCTTCACTTCTTCTTCTTTGGCTAAGGAGCAAGTTGAAGTAAGACTGAAGTCTTGAGGTTCCCACATATAACAGTTGTCTTTAGATTTGGCTCCTCTCATGACAACCTTTTGTTCTTTATCAGCCACTATGCATTCAGTTTTGGTAAAGTTTACACTGTAACCTTGATCACATAATTGACTTATGCTGATCAAGTTAGCAGTCAATCCTTTTACCAGCAGCACATCATCTAGTCTTGGTACATCTGGGCAGTCCAAGGTCCCAACTCCCTTGATTTCTCCTTTAGCTCCATCTCCAAAGGTTACATATCTGGATGAATGTGACTTTAAGTTTACCAGCAGATTCTTTAATCCAGTCATGTGCCTTGAGCATCCACTGTCAAAGTACCAGTCTTCCTTAGCTGATACTCTGAGAGATGTATGAGCTATATAGGCAACACCCTTCTTTGACCATTTTTGCTTGTTGTGAGGTTTCCTTTGATGCCTCTTCCCTGTATAGTGTCTATCTTTAGAGCTCCAAGGTTGTTTGTTGAACTTGTTCTTGGGCATGTAGCTTTGATCAGCATGAAGACTAGCTTTAGGTACCCATACTTTCTTGATGACCTCTGTCTTCTGCTTAGGAGGTTGCTGATGCATCTGATTTGGATATCCATGCAACTTGTAGCAATAAGGTTTGATGTGACCAAACCTTCCACAATGATGACATCTCCATCTTTGATACTTCTTTTTCATCATGTTCTTTTCATGATGTTGGGACATCTGTTGGGACATCTTATTTGACTTTATGGGATTTGAAGTAGTTTTGCTGGTGCTAGCCCCAACCTTTTGAGCTTTTTTAAATCCCAGTCCAGTTCTATCCCCTGAATGCTTATTATTGTTGAGAATGACATCCAGTGTGTTTGAGCTACTGTTCAGCATTCTAACAGATTTGGACATATGTTCCAATTTGGAGTTGAGAAGACTTACTTCACTTTTCAAAGTGTCAATGATTTCTAGATTACTTGTCTTTTCAACCTTTAATGCCTCAATCTGCTTCTTCTGCTTTATATTCTCCATGCATACTTCAGTGCTCCTTTTACATAGCTCTTTGTATGATTCTTCAAGCTCTTCAAAAGTCAGCTCCTCATCACTGGATCCACTTTCAGATTCACATACTCCACCTAGAGCAGTGATGTGCTTTGCTGATTCTTCCTCTAAATCACATCCTAAGTCTTCATCAGACCAGGTCACAGAGATACCTTTCTTATGCTTCTTTAGATAGGTAGGGCATTCATTTCTGATGTGTCCAAATCCTTCACATCCATGACATTTAATCCCTTTT
This sequence comes from Lathyrus aphaca, assembly GCA_963966055.1. NCBI lineage: Eukaryota > Viridiplantae > Streptophyta > Magnoliopsida > Fabales > Fabaceae > Lathyrus > Lathyrus aphaca. The sequence continues at coordinate 529,361,268 of OZ014521.1, forward strand.
TCTTGATTGGTCTTTTCATCATAATTTGACCTTCTATTAGCATCATAAGGTCTTTTATTCTCATAAGAGTTTGAGTTTCTTCCACTTGGTCTGAAACTGCCATCCATTCTTCTGAGAATCTTGTTGAATTGTCTTCCAAGCATAGCAATTGTTTATGATAAATTTTCTTCAGGGTCTGCTTCATTATTTTCTTCTTCTTTATCAGTATTTGACACCAAGGCTATGCTTTTGTTCTTCTTTACAATTGTGTCATTCATTCCCATCTCAAATGTTTGAAGGGAACCAATGAGCTCTTCAACCTTCATTGTGCATATGTCTTGAGCTTCTTCTATTGCTGTAACCTTCATGTCAAATCTTTTTGGTAAAGATCTGAGAATCTTTCTTACCAGCTTTTCATCACTCATCTTCTCTCCCAAAGCACCAGAAGTATTAGCTATTTCCAAGATGTTCATGTAAAACTCATGAATTGTCTCATCTTCCTTCATTCTCAGGTTTTCAAACTTGGTGGTGAGAAGTTGAAGTCTTGACATCTTCACCTTTGATGTTCCTTCATGAGTTGTTTTGAGAGTGTCCCAAACATCTTTGGCCAGCTCACAGTGATGCACAAGTCTGAATATGTTCCTATCAATGCCATTGAATAAGGCAGTTAAGGCCTTGGAATTACCAAGTGTTGAATCTTCTTCCTCCTTGCTCCATTCTTCTTCAGGTTTCAACACTTTTGCCCCATCCTTGTTGTCTTGGACAGGGTGCTCCCATCCTTTGTTGACTGCTTTCCAAGCCCTGCTGTCAAGTGATTTTAAGAATGCTACCATTCTTGGCTTCCAGTAGTCATAGTTGGATCCATCCAATATAGGTGGTCTATTTACAGATCCTACATCTCTGTCCATGTTCCCAAAATTTGCAATCCCTAGATCTCACCTAGTTAAACAGGCAGGGTGCCTGCTCTGATGCCAATTGAAATTCTGGGATCAGGTACGTGATGTCGAATGAGATGTTTAAACACTTGAAGACTTAAACAAAACTTAAAATGCAGGTAAATTAAACAACACAGGAAATTGTTAACCCAGTTTAGTGTATCTCCACACTTACATCTGGGGGCTACCAAGCCAGGAAGGAAATCCAATATAAGTAATATTAATTCTAGACTTAAACCACTCAGTTTAATCTTTCACTTAATATTTACCCAAGGCAATTTCTACCTAAGACACAACTTAGATATGAGTATCAACTCACTCCCCCTCAATCACACAGTGATATGTTACAATGTTTAATAAAATTGAAGTCACACTTCAAACAAAACAGCTTGATTTTACTTCACAGTTTCAATCAAGACACGATACACTTTTTGCTTAAAAGCTCATAAAGTGATACACATATACAACCTGCTATTAAAAACACAACCACCCTATTTAGTCTTCTTAATTTCGTACTCTATTCTGAGAGTTTCTGTTGCTTAAATAGATGCTTAGATTTTGGGCTTTCTGTAGGTTATCCAATCCTGATACGCATGTTGTCATCACCTTGAATTAGGGTTTGTTACTTCCTTGATTCTAGGTGAGTCAGTTCTTCTGTTATACTGAAATCATATAACCAATCTCCCTACAGATGCGCCTTCTACTGTTTTATCCATCCACAATTAATTCCAGATAAATTCCCTGAATTTACTCAGTTCTGTTAAGCATTATTTAATTCTGGTAGCAGGTTTGAGATGTCACAACATCTGGTGTGACATCCTGAAATCTGAACTTACTTCATTAACTTATACAATGTCACAACATCTGGTGTGACATCCTGAATTAAGTTCATTAACTTATACTCTGTTTGATAATGTCACAACATCTGGTGTGACATCCTGAACTAAGTTCAACACTTCTTGTTGGTCAAAAATTCTGCCAATTCTAAACATCTACAAATACCTATCTAGGAAGAGATACTGCCAATCATCCTGAATTAGAAATAATTGGTAATGATATTTGTAAGTCCCTCACTGCTGGTCAAGTTAAGTACTGGACAAGAAAGGGAAAGCTGTCAAATAGCATGCTTAGTGTTAAGTGTGCTATGTTAAATAGAATAGGTGCATCCAACTAGGTTCCCACCAACCATACTTCAAACATTGCTACAGGTTTAGGAAGGTTTATTTATGTTATAGGTACCAAAACCAAATTTGATTATGGTACTTATATTTTTTACCAAACCATGAAGCATGTTGGCACAATGGATGTCAAATTACCTATTACTTTTCCTTACCTCACATGTGGGATTATCTTGAACCAGTATCCTGCTATCCTGACTGAGTCTGACACAACTTGCAAAAGGGAAATTGCTCTTGCTTTCCACTATAAGCTATTTCAGAGAACACATGTTGTAGACATTGTTGTGATATCTACTTCAACATCTACTAGCAGCAAACCTCTTGATAAGAAATCAATCATTATTGACCTCAAGGATGCTTGTAAGGAGCTAGATTCCATAAAGGCAAAATTTGAGAAAATGATTGAGTCATCGGAGGCAGAGGTGTATACTGAGGAAGATCAGGTTGAAAAAGAGGCTGAAGATGATAAAAGCTCAGACAATGAGAGAGAGGAGGATGTTGGCTCTGATTCTGACTGATATCTGTAGAGGACGGTTGGTCCTGTTTTTTTTTTGTGGTTCCTTGCCCTTGAAGGCAATTTTGTAATTTTTTTGGATTTCTGGTTTTACTTATTGGGGTCTATTTATACCTAGGATAATGTTGCTCTTTATGAGCTTCTGATCATAGGTTCTTTTTCTATATGATTGTGATCCTGTTTGGCCAAATTTTCGGCTAAAAAGGGGGAGTAATTAGATAGCTTACTTGTGTTCTGATGAATACTATTTATTTTAGTATTGTCAGCTGGTGTGCTGCAGGCCTAGTATTATACAGGTTGAGGGGGAGATGAAATATATCTTGGGGTTTCCTTGTTGCAGCTGATGTGATGTACCTGTTGGTACAATTCTGTTCTGTTGGTTTTCTGGAGTTTGCTACTACTATTGATGATGTTAATTGTGTTGTGATCTTACGGATGTTGTTGAGTGGGGAGTCCTCAAGTGAGTTCTTTTGTTGTTCTTCTGCTGGCTGTTGTATTTATTGTTTTCTGTTTTTTTCTTCTGATAATGCTTAAATTGTTTTAGCCAAAAATCTGTCAAAAGGGGAGTTTGTAGATGTTTTGATTGATTATATTTTGTGGTAAAACTTTTGTGTGTTTGAGGATGTCATAAGTAATGTTATGACATGTCATTTAAGAATTATGTAGGTGTGTAGTTTGTTTGTGAAGCTATTTGTTTTCAGGATGTCAAGACATATGTCATGACATCTGTGACTAGGACTGAAGACCTAGTTGAATCGTATTTCGTGTGCGCGTCATGTTGTCTTTATTGCTGAGATTTTATTGTGGTTTTAGAATGATTAGAAGGAAAAGAAGGATTCAGCTTGGAGTTTTTATAGCAGATCATTTGTTCTTGCTATTTTTGTTCTTATAATTAAGGAACTATTTATTTTGATTTGTGCAAGTTCAGCAGGCCCAATGCCCATTGGAGTTTATACTTAAGGCTGCTCAACCCTAGAGTGAACGTGTGGTAAATAAGGATTGTGTATTCAGAGTTTTTCACGTGTGTTTGTGTGTGTGTGTGTGTGTATGTGTGTGTGTGTGTTAGTTCCTTGTGAGTCGAGCAATTGTCTTTTGATGATTGTTTTGGACTAGGTGTTCATTTGTATTTTGTCCACTCGAAGCTTTTAAGCAAGAGTGTTTGTACTTGAATGAAGATTTTAAGCAAGGTCAAAGATTATTTTGAAGAGTGTCTTCGATTTCTTTGTTTTGTTGTTTGAGATCACTGACTGTGATTATGGAGGGAGTGAGAGGGGTCTCATATCTAGGAGTTCCTAGATAAAACTTCATTGGGTAAAGATTAAGTGAAAAGATTGCAAACTGTAGGCATTTGTTGTGAATCTTTGAATTGATACTACTAATAATGAAGATTCTTCCTGGCTTGGTAGCCCCTAGAGTAGGTGTGATTGCACCGAACTGGGTTAACAACTTTTTGTGTCTTTTATATTCTGTCTTTGTCACTTACATTTTTGATGTTATTAAGTGCCGTGACATCGTGTTCGACATTGTGTGGTTGTTGCCAGAATTCCAATGTTGATGATCTGAATACTGATGATGTGGTTTTTGTTACTAAGAAAAGTAAGGAATCATTTTCAAGTGAGTCAGAGTATGATGTTGAACGCAATGTCCAGGATTTCATGCCTCTGGTAAAGAAGGACGATGTAGCTAGGAAACAAATTTCTGCTTCTTTTAGTGCCTTTTCTGCTCTTGGTGATTGGATGTGTTCTGCTGCAGATTTACTTACTTTTGTTTGATTACCCTTAATGCATAGTTGCTTGGTTTGTTATATTATGAATAAAAAGGGGGAGAAGTAAGTAGTAGTTGTGTTCTTTGGTTGATTCCTTATGGGGAGAGATTCTGCTACTAAGGGAAAATATTTATTTTTAATTATTTGATGTAGAAGAAGATCTTTGTGAAAAGGTTGTCATGTTTTCTGCTGCTGACCTGATGTTAGCCTATGATCTAGAAGAAGGGTTATTTGGTTAATTTTAGCCAAAATATGGCAAAGGGGGAGATTGTTAGTTCTGCTAATGTGGGTATTGACATTAATTTTGGTAAAACTAACCTAATAACAACATATTAGACAAGATTTTCTAACATGCTGAAGAACAAGTTCTATAGCAGGTTTAGCAAGTTGTTAGATAAAAACTCCTGACATGGCTGCTCAGATATCAGTACACATATGGTTATAATACTTGGCAGATGCTACGCCAAATGCTGAAACATCTTCAATTGTCATGACAGTATTATTGTTTTGCGATGTTAGAGCAGATGTCTTAACATTTGTTTGTCAGTTCTGGGCAACTTTGCAGAAAGTTATGTTTTGATTCTGGAAGGTTTTTAGTAAGTGTTTGTTTATGTGATTAGTATGATTGGTGGTGAAAATCAAGGAGGAATTTTATGATTAACAAAAGCTATTATGTTTCATATATTTGAAGATATTTTCATATCTTTTAGGTTGTTAGTTTTGGAAAGATCTGATGTTTCCATTCTTGTGCTTTTTAGTTTTAGAAGATTTGAAGATCAATTAGTTTTTAATGAAGATCAATTTTGACTGCTTTCATTGCTCATATCCATGAAGATCCTTCTCTACTTAAAGTGGTGAAACCCTAATTGAAAGGGACAGAAATTAGAGATTGAGAAAGTTGCACATTCTGAGCTAGGGTTAGGCTTTTGTCTTGGGTTATTTGTGAGCCATTCTAACATCACCTAGAAGTTTGAACTGGACTGATTTTATTGAGTTGTATTTTTTCCACTCTAAGCTTTTAAGCATGAGTGTTTGTTCTTGATTGAAGCTTTTAAGCAAGATCAAGTCGTTTATCTTAGAAGAATGTTCTTCTATTTTCTTGTAAGGATTTGTTTGATTATCACCGTGTGTGATTGAGGGGGAGTAAGAGGGGGTTCTCTTATCTAAGGGTTCTTAGATAGAAATTCCACTAGGTAGTGATTAAGTGAGAAGTGTAAACTGGGATTGTTAACTTCAAATTGATACTACTAATAGTGAATTTCTTTCCTGGCTTGGTAGTCCCCAGAGTAGGTGAGTTTGCACCGAAATGGGTTAATAATTCCTTGTGTTCATTTATTTTCTGCAACTATATTTGTGTTCATGTCATTGTGTTAAGTGCAGAGATCAGTTGTTCCAACATCTCATAGGACATTTGTAATCCGCTATACCAGAATTTCAAGATGAACCCTAATGGTTAATTTTATAAAAAGGGATGGACCTTACACTCTAATAGAGGCCCAAAAGTGTGATAAAAATCAATTTGAGGGTGATAAAATCAAAACCCTAATTTTGAATATTTTAAATATTAAAAAATATTTAAAACTTTGAGAAATTTCAAACATAAGTGAAAAAAAACGTTGAAATCCTGGATCAATGTTTGAAAATTTATATTTTATCCATGAGATGACTTGAATATCATTTATCTTTGAAAAAATCAAGTGAAAGAAACAATTTTTAATGTTTAGAAACAAATAAAATTAATTATTTAAGAAAATATTAAATATATTAAATAAATAATATTTTTGGATTTTTTCATGGAATAAAATATTTAAACAATTTTTAGAATTAATTAAAAATAATTATTCAAAAACTCAATATAATCAGAGGGAAATTAATTTTGGAATCAATTAAAAATAAATTGGAAATTCAAATTTTTGAATTTTTGAAAAAGGGCGCCAAGAACACCTGAAGAACACATGTGTGTTCTTCATGTTTCCTAGAAATCTATTTTTGCAAAATCTATGTTATCTCACTGAATATGCAATGAAATTGAATGAAATAAAGACTAAACTTGTGTCTTTTTAACCCACGAACATGATGGTGACAATTAATTTCATTTATTTTAAGTGTAGAGTGAAAAATCAGTGATGAACACTGAAGAAATCTAATTTTGCCTAAGCCTCATGAAATTTTACATGATGATGATTTTGTGAAATTAATTAAGGGGAATGATTTAAAATATGATTACGCACATGTAGTAAAAAGATACTGCAAGGAAATATGCATGGATTATGGAGTGTGTTTGAACACTTAGAGTTGCAGCAGCTGAGGTGATTTTTATCTGAGGTGTTACAAAAGACTTATGATGATCTGAACAGCTTCCTTGGATGATATGGAGTGTGTTTAAACACTTAGACTTGATTGCAAATGGTTGGATCAAGTTATGACTTTCAAGTTTCAGAAATAAGGCTTTTTTGAGGTTTTGAAGAATGATTTTGGGTTGGAGGTGTTTCTGGGTTGGTTCAAGTGTTTGAACACCTCAGATACATCATATGTGATGTGTTTGAGCAATTGGTTTGAGCTTGTTTCGGCTTAAACTCAAAACTCGACGGGGGCTACTCAAAATGTCGAGTTTTGAGTCTTTGGGAGTGAAGAAGAGAAAGCTTGGGATTCATAGGATTTGGTGTAAGTTTTATGATCAAATGAAGTTTCTATTTATAGGAAAATATGTTGAGATTAATTAACCAACAAGTCTTGAAGTGATAAGATCTCCATTGTTATTCATTGCTTGCCGTAATATATCTTAAATGGTGAATGATGAGATTCCTCAAATAGCTCAGGTATGCATCCGGAAAATTCACATTCTTCAGATGTTTTGAACTTGGATTGTGGAGACATGTTGCTTGTTGATCAAGAGATCCAAGAATGTTCCATTTTGGAGCATGGTGACCATTGGATCAAAAGGCATATGTGTTGAAATTCATAAATGCCATAAATCAGAATTCCATGGTTCAATCATGAATTTGTAAGTTTGATCAGGTTTATGAAAATCTATTTTTGAAAAATAGTTTGACATGATGACTTTGATCCATGATTTCTTCACGCTCAAGCAAGATCTTTTCAAGCCAATTAGTTCTTTGAATTTTTGGCAAAATTTGTGATAACATTGATTTATAACATTGGAATTGATTCAACTTGGAACTATGTGAAAAAAGCCTCCAAGTTTTGATGTTTTAACTGATTTTGTACTTAGGAAGATTTTGTCTAAGTGATGAAATTTCTAATTTTTTTTCTTGATTTTGATCAATCTTCAACTCAAAATCTATGATGAATTGGAGTTTTGTGTATTTGAATCATTTGTACTTTGTAGCAAGGTCTTTCATATGAGCTTTGGTTCACATAAATATGTTTCTTGGATCACAAGTTATGATGCTTGAAAATAGGGTACTTGAACACTTTTTCTTATAACTTAGAAAATTTTCTAAGTTTCAAAGATTGCCCCTTTAACAAGTTATCTTCAAATTTCTGATTTTTGGGATAAAATGGACTCATAATTCATATATTCTTGTAATATAGGCAATGAGGATCATTTTGGATGAAAAATCAAACTTTGACTTTTTGGTCCAAATCAAAATTACACTAGATACCCCTGGTTTTCTGATTTTTTGACTGGACATCCTCTGGAATATTTTGAACTTGTCAATGGACTTCCATGATGTATAGAAGTTATTTAAACCATCCTCAATGGTATTGTCTCATGTCCAAATGAAATTTTGACTTTGGATCCCTGATCAAACAAAAACCCTGATATGGGCACTGTGAAACCCTAATCATGAAATCCTCGATATTTACATCTCCTGGACTTGTAGATGGCTTGTCAAAGTCATGTCAACATTTCTTGATGACATGTGGAGGTTTTGGCTCCCTTTTTCCATGAAAAATTTCCTCTTGAGGGATTAGTTGACTGAAACTCTAATTGGTGATATTGTGTTGGTGTAAGCCCTAGAGGCCAATACTTTTGGTACTTGTATCGAATTATTTATTAATAATAAAAGGCACTTATTTATTATGTTTGTTTTTCAAAAATTATAAAGTCCCAATAATATCTAGTTCTTTTAATGAAATATTAAGTGTGGCTTAATCATGGGATTCCATTAAACATAAGGACAATATTCTTAAAGCATCCATAGTCGAGCTTTAATGTGAAAAGGGATAGCCTTAAAGCATTAAGAAGATTATGTAGATAGACTAATGATCACATCTAATGGATCATGGATAAGGAGTTATCAAGTCTTGACATAGGTATGAATATTAGGAGTAATATTTATACTTGATTGACCCACTATGAGAGTACTACATAGAATGTTATGCAAAGTGTCATAAGTTACTCTCATGGTGATAGTGGTGTATACCACCCTTCAACCTGCAACTACTATGGACCCTAAATATAGAGTCAGGTAATTTATTTCTGATCAAACGTTGTCCGTAACGGGATGATCATAAAGACAATTGATGGGCACTTCATAAAGCATACTGAGGGACATGAGTAGCCTAGATGGAATTTGTCCATCCTACATAACAGGATAAATGTCTAAGGGCCCAATATTGAGTTGGACATATGACATGGTATATACCTTGTGTTCAATACAGACATTAGGGCAAAAGGGTAATTGTACACACAAATACTATCACAAAAGGTTTTGTCAGATCACATGACAATTTTGTGACTTGGGTAGCAGTGATGTGTTGCTAGATACCTCTAAATGTTTATTATGTTAAATACATGATTTAATATAATTGCCAACGTCGTGAAATCATACAGGGTCACACACATGAGGACAGTTGGAGAGTGGGTATAATAAATAAGGTACACCATAAGTTACGTTGCACTAGAATGGAATACGGAATATGGTAAGGTACCATGTGCTTAATTAACATATGATATAATAATAGTTATTATTAATTTTATAATAGGTATAAAATTTAATAATAATAATAATAAAATTATGTTTATTATAATAATATAATAATATTATTATTGAGTTGGGCTTTTAGCTTGAAGCTCACACAAGTAGTTCTATAAATAGAACCCTTGTGCAGAAGCTCAAAGGTTGTTGTTTTTGAAACTCTGGTCGTATTCCATTTTCCCTCTCCCTCACTCTAAACCTTCAATCTAATTATCTAGCACTATGACTGAAGGAAGCTGTTTGTGTGGACTGAGTAGAGGCGATGTTCATCATATAACGCTCGTGATCATCCATCGATTCAGATTCAAAGGTTTCATCGCCACAAGAGGAAAGTTTTCTATCACGGATCATGACCTTTCGTAAGGATCTCTAAAGGGAAATTTTTGTTTTTCGATGTGTTTATATTACTAATTTCCCTTCATATTAATGGCTCGGGGCCCAAATTATTGAAATTCTTGTATAATCTTTGAATGATTCTTCATCATTTGAGGTTTCTTGATCTTTTCATAATGATTGAAAGATTGAAAATCTTAGGTATCAACGATTGGTCCTTTTCCTGAATCTTCTGAGGGACTCAGGAATCCTGATTCCTTACGGGGATACTGTTCAAACCAGTTTGAAACAGTCCTTTGATCAGTGGATTTCCTTTGATGAGGTATATATATTATGGTCAAAATTGATGGTATGACAAATTGGTATTTCTTTCTACACTATGGAATAATTTCTTAATCATTTTCGATTTAACACATATTTCACATTTTTGGAAATTATTAACATCACATAAAGTTAAGCCAGATTTAATTAATCTTTTCACAGTGCAAATAACAATATGAGTCAATATATTATATGCCATACAGAAACAAATTCAATCTTATAAGTAGAAATATGAACTTTATTAATATTTTTTTCAATATTACAAAACATAACCATTACCTCGGTGGAATAACCTTTCCTACAAATACATAACTATGAGTAATATTAATTTTTCGGATTCATACATAGATTTAATACCCGATTCCCCTAAAATATTCTCACTAATAAGGTTCTTATTCATGTCGGCAACATGAAGTACATTAATAAGAACATCTTTTTTTCCCAAAAGTGAAGTTGAGTTCTACAGTTCCCATTTTAATGACCCTGGATTGTTCTTCATTTACTATTTGAACATTTTGTCCATCAGTGACTTCATAATAGGTTTTGAATGCCCTTTTGTCATAGGAATCATGAACAATAATAAATGTATCATAACACGATTCTTGTACTTTTCATTTAATCGTCATAATTTTACTCACAATACCAATTATGTTATCATCAAATTTACCAAAAATTGTCTTGTTTTGGGACTTATTGGGCTTGCAATCTCAAGCATAATGATCGTGTTTACCACTTACAAAAGATCCGCCTTTGGGACTCTTTGATCCGCTAAAATTCTTGAACTTATTTTTTTTAGGACCAAGATAGTTGTTCTAACTATCTTGTTTCGCCTTTCCTTTTACCTCACCGCATTGGCCTTAAAATATCTAGAAGCCTCAAATTTCTCTCTATCTTTCTAGTTTTTCTCGATTCAAAGATGTTTCTAGATTTGCTCAAGTGATAAGTTCTCAGAATTGTCAGTCAACTTCTTTTTATAACTTTCCCAAGAAGATGGAAATTTGCAATAATTGTACCAACTTGGAATGCTTCAGGAATATCGATCTTCATTGTCCTTAGTTTATAAACAATAACTTCTAATTTGTGCACTTGTTGACATATAAGCTTTGAATCTAATATTTTAAAATCGAAATACTTTGAAATCTACTATTTTTTAATACCTTCATCCTTAGCATAAAACTTGTATTTGATTTCCTTCAAGATTTTCCTTGCCAATTAGTTGTCTCGGTAGAGATCGTAGAAACTATCAAATGGTGTTTACAGAATGTGTCAAGGACTTATGGTTCATCCTCTTTTGGTTTCATACGCGTAGATTCAAGATTAATGACATAGAAGATCTTCAAGTTAGTCAGGAGGAAGATCATCTTGTCCCTTGGTAACCATTATTTGAGATATAATTACACTGTTAGAAATTGAATCTAAGTTAAATGGATCAAGATTAGAATAGTACATGTAGAAATAATTTCAAGGTAGAAGTGGTATAAGACTTGTGACCACTACACTCATACATGTAGGGATAGCGATTGAACTCATCCACAGCGGGTACCTTCAAAATTTAGCCACAACGGGTAGGGTAAAAACCCGTAAAATGGGTAGGGGCTCGGGCACGTGCAATTACCCATTAAAATAAGCAAGTATGGGTACCTTAGTAGTCAGCCCGCCCCATACCCACACAATATATATTTATGTAATTTTTTATTTTTATAATTATTTATACAAATTAATTTATCAATTTTATTAAATACATCACTATTAAACTTGTATGCATTTTTATATAAATGTTTGTTTATTTCTTAATTCAACAATAATATTATTGGATTTTTTTCGTGATATTAAGAACATAAAATTATATGATAAAATACTAGTTGATCAATTATTTTTATTAGAAATGTGGGTAAAAATGTATGGGTGCGGGTACTTAGATACCAAAGAGTATGGGTACGGGTACATTATTGATACTCACGTGAGTATGAACTCAGATACGTGAACTTTTTTTAAACTGTAGGTATGAGGACGGATACTATACTAGTCTGCCTATACCGTACATATTGTCATCCCTACATACATGTGACACTCTCTTCTCTTAACTTCTTAATAAATTAATGAATATAACTCTATACAAGGAACATTAAGATGAATTAAATTTTTAATGTAGAACTATTTCTTATACATTGAATATTCATTTATTCAGTTGGAATAAATTAATGAATATAACTCTATATATAAGGAACATTAAGATGAATTAAATTTTTAATGTAGAACTATTTCTTATACATTAAATATTCCTTTATTCACTTGCAATGTGTCTTATATTATTGAATGTCTATTAATTTCTTCATTAATTATAACATATTAATGGTAATATTAAAGTCAAGTTGAGATTTTGACAACAAATCTATTATAACAAATCAATGAATCCTATTTGTAAAGGTAAGAATTAATAACACAATGAAACATGTTTTCATTTTCTAAGTAACCAAACAATTAAAGATAAATTGATCGATCAATATTTAGTTGATTCAATAGTAATTGACGTTAGACTTAGTAGAGAGGATCACGGTTCTATTTTCTGCAACTATGATCGTGAGGGGACTGGAATCATTTGATACCAGAAATACCCTCAACTATGATCGTGAGGGGACTAGAATCACTTGATGCCAGAAATACCCTCAAACCAGATTAAACTGGTAGATTAAAAAAATTGATTGTTCAGTATTTTTCTAAAGCTAAGAAGAAAAATTGGAATTTTAGCCTTTGATAGTTTGAATTAAGTAAAATCATTAAATGCAATTCAAATTATACAACTAATTTCATATTAGTAGTAGTTATGTTAGTTACAATCTCTTTTGATAAATAAAATATGTTTTTGTTTTATATCTTGGGTATCTAGTTTAGAGATACGCAAAAGTGGTTTATGAGAACATTGAGAAGTCAAACCATGTGCACTAATGTTTCATCATGATCCTAGATTAATGATGAACAAGTTTAGTGTTTTTTTTATGAGATAAGTGAGGGCACAGTGTATTATTGACATTGGTTTTGTAATCATATTCATGTGCATGGCCATTAATGCTTCCAACAAGTTCTTGAATTTTGGATACGTTATCGATCCAAGTATGATACTGATTCGTTCTGGATCTTAGTCCTCGACATCAAGACATGGGTAAAAGTAAATCGGCAAGCAATGAAATTTGCAAAGAATCACACTCTTCAACCAGCACCAATATGTGTCCATAAGATTATGTTAAATGTATAGTAATGTCATCTTTTTGATCGAGTATTAATATGAATGTGAATGAGTGTGGTTTATTTGAGAATCAGTCAGTATTTTTCTACTAATTTGGTTTGGAATGTTCTTTGTACTAGAATTAGAATTTGTGTAGATCAATGATAATGAGTTCTGAATCGATGGTGTTGATCTCTAATGTGGTAAGGCATAGTGGATCTACAAAGTTAACACCTCAAGATAAGTATAGTAAAAATAGAGTTAAAAAAAAGTGTAATTCTGATTCTCACCCGTGCTAACTTTATACGTTGAGTCATTTTAATTGGGCTTGCATCCGATTGGACGTCCGTTTTATGTATTTGGCCAGCGCAGAACAGTTGTCCCGACCCCAAGGCATTGTCGAGTGAAAACCAATCATAGAAGTCTTCGAAGTTGTGGCTGGCCTCTAGCAATGATGTCCGAGTTTGGAGAGAAGCGAGAATGTATTGGATCAATTATAAATACAGTGGGAAGCAAACAGATTAATTTTTTGTTCATCATTGAAATATTTCGATGATTGTTTTGTATGTGTGGTTCTAGGTGATCAGTTTAAGGTATGTCGCTTACTCGTAGTGCACTTGGGTGCACTTACATTCTCTATGTGAAATTCAACAATTGATTTTGTAACTTCTCACTCCTGCTGATCTGATCCATTTATTGTCTTCTTTCATATATAACAGTTTTTTAGTTTTAATATAACTTTTCACTTTCCTTGAGAATCAATTTCTACTTGAGACCGTCTTTTCTTCTTCTTGTCTAAGAGTTTTCTTAGAGTGATTGTTATTCTTGGAACAAAGATTCCACTCTCCCATTCAAGATTGTCAGAATCAAATTTTTACCTTAACTCGTTTTCCTAAGATAAATTCGTAGAGTTTACCTCATAATAATATAATATTAAATTTATCAACACGATATATATATATATATATATATATATATATATATATATATATATATATATATATATATATATATATATATATATATATATATATATATATATATATATATATATATATATATATATATATATATATATATATATATATATACCGACACACACGCATGTCCACACATATAGTTTACAATTAAAAGGTATATGAAAAAACCAAATTTCGCAAGCAACCCACACATAATTTGAAAGAATGAATTGTAAAGACATCAACGAAGATGAAATGAAAAGGCATAATAAATCTCATTTTAATTTTGAATAAAGATAATTGTTGTGAGGGGAAACTATAATTGATTAGTAATTTAGAGGTTGTGGATTGTAACTGTGGACCTGAGTTTTCGGTGAGGTGAAAAATGGGGTGACCTGCAAGGTTAGTATTCCAACATTCAAGTTAACATGTGAGTAAGAGGAGTGAATAATGTTTGAATTAAAAATGTCCAGGAAGTGGTATGCCTCACTTTTATATAGTAGGTAGGTTATAACAACTTGGTAATCTTTGTGAATACATCTTTCCGTTTAGTTATGTTTTGAATGATGTCAAACTAGGAGAAACTTTAGCGTTTTAGTCAAACTCTAGATGTGAATTATTCATCTTAGCATTAGGGGTTCATATAAACATGTTGGAAAATGATTGGAAATGACCTTAGGAAAGGTCCCTGTATAAAAAATTGAGTTTTCGGTGTTAAAAGCTACTGCATAGGTCGACACATAAGCCACATAGGTCGACACTCATGCTTCAATAATAAAGCTTATAGCCACTGCTTATGTGCTGCCTTAAGTAGGTCGACTTGAGACCTGTATAGGCGACCTAAGACCTTCATAGGTTGACCTATAGACTTAAAATTTTGATTTTTTTTCCTTTCAATTCCTTATGCATGCCCTTTACTTCATATCTTGCATACATATATATATATATATATATATATATATATATATATATATATATATATATATATATATATATATATATATATTGATAAATGCATCTTTTTCTAGTAAGATTCTAGTGTAAACCCGATATAAAATCATAATTTCAAAGCGTACTCATCATCTTCAAACTGTCTTCTATGCATAGATATTGTAATACCTTAAACTTTTCCCTCTCATTTTCATAATGTTTGGCATACCATTATCATACATTGCATTGCATCTAAATCAAAAGAAAAGAAAGCATACTTTCATTGGTTGGAGCCTAAGGTGTGTGATCAGTTGATTTGCAAAGTTATGGTCATTCAAAGTCAAAGATTAAGAGCCAAGGGTAACTCAACAAACCTCAAGGGTCTCTCACATCCCATATAACCTCAAATGATACTTCAAGTCACCAGAAGAAATGGATTGATCAAAAAGTCCAAGCAGTGCAACACCTCCTACACACCTGGCCCAAATTAGGGTTTTGGTTCCAAGGGGTCCCTTGAAGGATTTTTGGTTCTAACTTATTCCCATGGTCTTCTATATGTTACCAAGTGTTTATGGATGAAATTTGGTGCATTGGTTCCTTGAGGAAGGTTTTCAATCGGGCAGTTACTTGTGATCCAAGTAAAAGTCAACTGTGGGGAAAGAAAAGTCAATTGTGGATTCTTAAGGTCCAAATCATGATTTTCAAGGTCATATATCTTCATTTGATCTTAAAATGTCAATATTTTCATCATTCATCAAGAATCAAGACTTAGAAACAACTAAGCCTTAAATTGTGGAGATGAAATGGCATGAAGAATGAGGAAAGAAACACAATGATTGTGTTCACTAAGCGTCGTCGTTTGTGCCTACGTATTCTCTTTGTGCAATGAGAAAGCCAGAACACCATAGTTCGATTAACTAGGGATGAAATTTGTTTGTTTTGTGTTTTTTATGACGATGTTGCCAAAGTTCTAACTCAGGTATTGCAGGCTCGCTGAATCGAGTGTGTTACCGTCTTGTTATTAAACTGAAGAGACAAGTCAAAAGCGTCCGTAAAGGAGCATGAGGTGAGAAGAGAGAAGACATGTTGTCTATTTGTTGTCTTTTAGAATAAGTGTTTTGATTTGTTTTGTTTGTCGTATGCACAACGCTTAAGATTATGATACAAGAGCGAATATTTTACAAGGTCGCTACCAATGGAACGTTTGCAAAGCATTCTAGAAGAATGAAGGAGACCTTCACTAATCATTTTCTATATAGCTTAATGATCATGGCACACTATGCACACTCTTATTATTAAATGTTTTTGAAGTTGCTTTAGAGATGAGAAAGAAGACTTAAAGAGAGCAAAAAGTTAAACATCTAAGGGGGACTAAGACCAATCCTATTTTATCATGTTAGGATGTCCTATGGTTAATGGAGTATGAGAATTTTAATCCTAAAAGAGAAAGAGAAGAGAATAGAAGCAAGAAGAAGAAGAAAGCAACTTACTTGTAGGATAGAAGTTAAGTAGTTTCTTGCAAATCAATTTCATCGTCTCTTTTACCTGAATTTCTCGGTGAGATAAACCCAATGATTCATCCTTTGACTCTCAAGATTCTATTTAATTTAATTACTATTTAAAAGTTCCTTCCAAAACAAAATTTTTATTGTTCTTTTCTATGAGTTCATATTTTAAAATTTTCAATTGCATTAATTATTATTTATTAACATTAAATTAATTAATTTTTTTTGTAATATTTAACAAATAAGATAATAGAAATTTTATTTAACTTTTCATCATAAAATAATATTTTTTTGTAATATTTAACAAATAAGATAATAGAAATTAAATACTTTTGTCATTATTTTTAATTCTTATAATTAATCATTATTAAATTATAGTTTTTTTATCTAGATTATTTTTTTATCTAGATTATTTCTGAAAAATATTCAATCCAATTATCTATTAAAAATAAAATTCATCAAATTCATCAATTTTTATTTTCGAATTTCTTTTTTCTGAACTTTTTTTATATTCTAAAAATATCTATTTTTTAATTTTTGAAATAATCGATTTTTTTTATTTTCGAAAAAATTATTTTTTTTTGAAAAAGTAAAAAGAAAATCATTTTTTTTTATATTTTCAAAAAAAAATCATTTTTATTTTATTTTTATATTTTCTAAAAAATATCAGTTTTTTGATATAGTTGGAAAAAATGAACACCAATAAAATAAAATTAATTGACTTGAATGTTGACACGAAATTCACGCCAAGTTTCTTTTAGGTCTTTTCTCCAAACATTTATTAAAAAAATTGATTTTATTATTTTATAAATTAAAAATAAAAACTATTTCCGAATATGATCAAAACTGTTTTTTATAAGGGCTCGGTAATACTAATTGTTATAATTATAATTTTTCTTAAACTCACTTTATATATTGATGAGTTTAATAATTATTTGAAATTATTATTATAGATATATAAGTTTTTTTATAAATGTTCAATATAAATAGATTTTAAGGGAAAAACGTATAACAAAAGAAACTTGGCGTGAATCTTGTGTCAACTTTCAAGTCAGTTAATTTTATTTTATTGGTGTTCATTTTATTTAATTATATAAAATATAATATAATATTTTTGAAAAAATTGGTTTTTTGATATTTTCGAAAAAGATCGGTTTTTTGATATTTTTGAAAAAATCATTTTTTGATAATTAAAAAAATCAATTATTTTGGTATTTTTGAAAAAAATCAATCTTTTGATATTTTTGAAAATATCGGTTTTTTTATATTTTCGATTTTTTATTTGTATTTCTGGAAAAAAAATCGATTTTTTGTATTTTCGTAAAAAAATTAATTTTTAAAAATAGTTTATTATTATTATTTTTAAATAGATATGATGGATATAAAAATAATCCGTTGAATCATTAAATTATGTTGGATAGAATGGATTGATCTATACATATAAATGGATGAATTTAATCTAATCTTTTAATTTATATTTTATGTGATGGATAAATTGAATGAATTTTTTTAGTAGATTGATCGGATGCATTTTGTTTTAGTGACTCCAGATTTCTTTGGCAATTCCATATGTAATATTGGGAATGCTGCTTTCTGGTTGTTCTCACAATCATTAAATTAAGATATGAATGTTAAGATACGTGCGAGAATGCTTGTGCTATATAATTCCAAGAAACTGTTTTAGTGTTCCTTTTCTCAATCCCAATTTAGCCTTTTTTTGAGAATTAATGTTTCATTTGAGATGATTTCTTCTTATTATATTTGCACTCATAGGAGACATGCTTGAAACTATTGCATATTACACATGAAGACATCAACATATTATATGTAACTCCAAGACATCATAACATGTTGCTCTGTGTTTTCATATAAAACATTAGAAGGTTAATTGTGTTTTTTTTCGTCCCAAAAATATATGTCATATTTTTAAAAATTATTTGTTACAAATAATTTTTTAGTTTACACTATATTTTAAATTTTTATCATCCAATTATATATTTAATTGATATTGTTAATTTATTATTTCTTTTACCTTGCTTTAATGATAATTCAATCATAACAAAGTAGAGTGTTAGACTAAATTGTTCAAGTAAACCCTAGATCTAAAATTGTATAAAAAAACAATAAAATAAAATAACTTTTCTTCTTAGCTTCTCAAATGACAAATTACAAAATATATATATAGCTAGGATTTTTCTTCTAAAGACTAGTCGGGCCAAAGGCCACTTACAAAAATAACTCCTAATAAAAATAAAAATAACAATCAACCCAAAATATAATCTTTAAGCAAAACAGATTTTTCTTTTTTTCTAATGGGCCTGATGCATTTCGTAACAATACTCACTGGCCCAATGAGAACCTTGTCCTCAAGTTTCAAAGTAGTAGTAGGAGAGTGATAAAGATTTGACGGGTCGGGCCACGCGAGTTGGTTGCTGGAGCGGGTAGGGTTAAGAGAGGGAGGCAAATGAAGGGGACATGTGATGTCCTCGGGAGAAGCCGCGGAAGAGGCAAGAGAGGAGATAAGGTTATTGGGATTTTGTGGTGTGGGAAAGCGTACAGCTGGTCTTGAGTGATAAGGGGATGGAATCCCGCCTTGGGCAGTGTGCCTATTGAGATAAGGTGAGGCGGTACAGTTGTTACCAACTACAATTTTATGTGCTTTGGGAGGAGTAGCATCACGTGGGTTACAGTTGTTTCCCATAACAACTTTGTGACTGTTTGAAATACGTTTGTCACGTGAAGGATAAGTGGGTCGCTGAAAGCACTTTTGAATGGGTGGTTGGGATGATATCAAAGGGGGACCGTTGTGACACGTGGACGGTGGAGAAGGTGATTTCGTGATTTCAGTATTTGGGAAGATCTTAGTACTTGAATGAGTTCCACTTCCAACCTCTTCAGTTTGTAAAGTGTTGTGTTTCGGAAGTGAGAGAGTTTCCAAAGTACCAAGTTCTTTTCCTTCTTTCTTGTTCCAACTATCCTCACCCAAACGAACTTTGTCGAACAAATTTATTGTTTCTGATAAAATAATCTCATTACTTCTATCCTTCTTCTTCTTTGTTGTTTTAGTATCTAAGACTTGATCATCACTCTGCATGTTAAACTCTTCAAAAGGGACTGTATTTGGAGGTAATTGTGAACAACAATCTGTTTCCACAACTTGTCCATGGTAAGGCCGAAGGAGCGAAACATGTACCACTGGATGGATTCGCGAAGAGGACGACAAATCCAACAAATAAGCCACGGTACAGCTGGAGCTTCAACAAGACTAAGTCATCTTCAGCAAAGGTAAAATCTCCCGATGATTTGTTTGCATGTTTTTCCATTCGTGTTCTGCTTTTCTGTAGATTCACCTTTAACTGTGTGATTATTTATTGTCTCTGTTGCAAGGACTCATCTAAAGAAACTTATGAGGTTACACCTGATAGATAGTCAGGAATGGTGGGAGGATCTCGTTCGTACAAAGCTTTAAAGGGGCTCATTTGGATAGCTGTGTGGAAGGAAGTATTGAACCAAAACTCAGCAAGGTGAAAATGTTTAAACCACTGACGAGGGTTGTCTCCAGAAAAGAAATGAAGGTATGTCTCTATTGATCTGTTCACAACTTCTGTCTGTCCATCAGCCTGAGGGTGGTACGACGTGCTGTATTTTAATGTTGTGCCTTGTATTTTAAAAAACTCTTTCTAGAAGCCACTCAATAACAAGGGATCGTGGTCAGACATGATGGACTTCGGGATCCCATGCAGACAAAAAACTTCAACAACAAACCGAGATGCGAGATCCTTAGCAGTGAACTTTGAAGGCAGAGCGATGAAATGGACAAATTTGGTTAGTCTATCATGTAACGTCCCGATTCGATTTTCCCAAATTTTGTGGAGTCTTTTATTTCATTTGTATGATAATTGTTTTATTTGTGAAATTATCATGATGATATTTGATGTTGAGGAATTAATGTGATGATATGATATGTTATGAGATTTTACTGTTTTGTGAATTTTCGGGTAAAATTGGTTTGTAGGGTATTTTAGGTATTTGTTAATTAATGATGAGTTAGAAATTAGTAGGATTGATATTTTTGTGAGAGAATTATATTTGGTTGGAAAGAAATAGAAAGAATGGAGTTAAGTATATAAATAGAGAGAAAAGAATATAAGAGAGTGAGAAAGAGTGAAATAGAAAGTTGGTAAAGAAGAGAAAGAAAAAGAGAAGAAAGAAAAGGAGAGAAGAGAAAAAGAAGAGAAAAGAGGGAAAATTGGAAAAGCTTCAAGATTACTCCTAGGAATCGGAATAATCAGGTAAGGGTGATAAACATTGTTATCTTAATCTTGTATATGATTATGTATGTGTTAGATTTTGTGGGTTTTTGATTTGGTAGAAGTTAGACAAGATGAATAGTTAGGGTTTGAGAGAAAATGTGAGAAATTTATGGATTAATCGGTTGGAAATCGTTATAGCCGAAGTATGATAGCTAGAATATGTTGTTGATCATGTTTATGGAAGTATTTTGGGTATTTTGAATGTTTTTGGTTGACTGTTCGCAGCTGGTATTTTTCTGAAATCGCAGTGGTCGCTCAGCGAGCTATCCCTCGTTCAGCGAAAGTTCCAGGGTGATTTTCGCTCAGCGAGTTGTTCGTCGCTCAGCGAGCCTGGGAGGATATTTGGGTTTTTACGTTTTGTTTCATAACTTGAGTTTCGGGTATCCGTTTTTAGTGATCCTTATATCGATTCGAAGCTAGAAACGTGTAGAAACCAATGATGCTAAGAAAAGTAATTTTTAGCCGACTTTTACCCGACTTTTCCGATAAAACTTAATTATGTTAATTATGGAATTGTGGGTTTGATTGTTGTGTTGTGACCGTTTGGCAAGTAGATACATTGCTTGAATTAAATGCGAATGTATGCTAATTGTATGAGATGAATGCATAACTATAATGTGAATATGTATGCATTTTCAAGAATGTTGTGTGTCATTTTGCATGTAAGCATAATGTATGCATTCTTGTGCTGTGGGATTCTTTGTGAATCTGTTGTAGCATCGTGTGCTCATGTGGAGTGTGAGCGATGACTACAACAAGATCGTGTGCCCATGTGGGGTGTGAGCGATCGGATTGTGTACCCATGTGGGGTGTGAGCAATCCAGAAACATCGTGTGCCCGTGTGGGATGTGAGCGATGGGTGATTTATTCACATTGATTGTGTGCCCGTGTGGGGTGTGAGCAATCCATAAACATTGTGTACCCATGTGGGGTGTGAGCAATGGGGAACATCGTGTGCCCGACGGGGAGTTACTTTAGGTAAAAAGCGAGGATTCCATTTGGTTCCTGAGTGGACCTGCTGAAATGTTGAGTCGGTACCGCATTTGCATCTGTATAGAGTCGTGTGTCGGTCTCTATGAGTTGCATTTTATCATTTTAATTATGATATGCAGAAATAAACATGAATGTGCATATGTTTATTTGGAGTATTATAGAGATGATAGTATGTATGATGAAACATACTTGTTGGTATATATGCATGTTTGATATATTTATATGTATGTGATTTATACATTTGTAATGTATATGTGTGATTAAACATAGTTAGAAGTATGTTTATGCGGAATGAATAGAATTGAGGAATAAACATAAATAATGTAAGTTTATGTGAATTAGTGAATTGGTGCATGATGAACATGCTTGATTTGTGTATGTACACGTCGCAATCTGTATAGGTGATGAGGTATGAATTGTGGTGAGAATATGTTTTATGTGGATGATATATGTTGAGATATATAATTATATGCAATGGTATTATGATAATGTTTCTCACCCTTCTGTTGTTTTATGATGCTCTATGAGGCATTGCAGAGTAGGTTGCTGGATGGAAATTTTTGTGAAGCTCGTCTTCATATTTTGGTCGGTCGGCTCTGATATGTAGCACTGGGTAGTTAGGTTGGCCTAGTGCCATTTGTGTGATGCATTGTGTATATGTATTTGTTGTATGGATGTTTCGTATAAACATGAATATTGTTGTTGGCATCAAACTTGTTGATATATATATATATATATATATATATATATATATATATATATATATATATATATATATATATATATGTTTGATGTTATTGATTTGGTTTCCGCTGTGCAATTATATTCTTGGGAGATATGGGTGTAAGGATTAAATTCCCTATGTTGAAAACTACCCCATCATTGCATATCTTTAAATGAGCAGGTGTTGTATGTTTTTAATTTCAAGCATAATGTGACATGCCTCTTTTATACCATGTTCAATTATACTCTGATGAAAATTTTAACATGTGCCTAAATGATTTAATTGATTATTTGGGGGTATAGAAAGGGGGTGTTACATTAAGTGGTATCAGAGTTAGTGTTCGAGTCAGTTGTGTCTGTCTTGATGTTGTTATGATTGAACTTTTGTTTAATATTGTTGTTGTTTTTGGGTTCAATCAGAATATGGTTGATAGAAATGACAATGCTATGACTGCTGCTTTGGAAGCAATGGCTAGGGCGGTGCAGGGAGCGCTGAATGTGAATGTGAACGATGAGTTCAGGAAGAATCAACCGCCAGTCTTCAAAGGAAGATTCGATCCTGATGGTGCTCAGAATTGGTTGAAGGAGATTGAGAGAATCTTTAGAGTCATGGAATGTACTGAAGAGAGCAAGGTGAGACTTGGTTCTCACATGCTGAAGGAAGAAGCCGATGATTGGTAGGTCGGTAGAAGTCAAGCTATTGAGGAGAATGATGAAGAGATATCTTGGGAAGTTTTTCGTTCTGAGTTCTTAGGGAAGTAATACTCTGAGAGTGTGAAGGGAAAGAAAGAGATGGAATTCCTTGAGCTGAAGCAAGGTAGTATGTCAGTGGTTGACTATACTGCTAAGTTTGTGGAATTGGTTCAGTTTCATCTTTATTATGCTGCTGCTACTGTTGAGTTTTCTAAGTGCATTAAGTATGAGAATGGTTTGCGCCCTGAGATTAAGCAAGCTGTGGGATATCAAAGGATTAGAAGGTTTTCAGATTTAACTGAATGTTGTAGAATTTTTGAAGAAGATAGCAGATCTCGTTCTACACATTACAAGAGTGTGAATGAGAGGAAAGGGAAGCAACAAGCTAGAAGTGGACCTTATGTGACGCCTGCTGATAAGGGAAAACATATGGGGAACTTTGATAGGAGATTTGGTGGAGGGAGTTCTGGTTCCGTTAAGTGTTACAAGTGTGGTTATCTAGGCTATAAGTCTTTTGAGTTTGGGAAGAATATTGTGAAATGTTCAAACTGTGGAGGTCTTGGACAAGCTACTACTGAGTGTAGGAGGAATGTTGTAAAGTGCTTCAATTGTGGGGAAGTTGTTCACATTAGTACTAAGTGTACTAAGCCGAAGCAAGCTCAGGCGGGCGGAAAGGTGTTTGCATTAGCAGGAAAAGATACTACTAGTGCAGACCATTTGATTAAAGGTACATGCTTTATTAATAGTACGCCTTTAGTTACTATTATTGATACGGGAGCGACTCATTCGTTTATTTCTCTTGAGTGCGCTAAGCGTTTGAATTTGTTTATGTCTTCTTGGGGTGGTGAGATGGTTATTGAGACTCCTGCTTCAGGGTCGGTAACTACTTCTTTGGTGTGTGTAAGTTGTTCTTTGACCATGTATGGTAAAGATTTTGTTATGGATTTAGTTTGTTTGCCGTCGGAAGGTTTGGACGTGATCTTGGGTATGAACTGGTTACAATTTAATCGAGTTCATATAGATTGTTATCATAAGTTAGTAAGGTTTCCTTCTTTGGATGATGATGAAGAAGAGAGTTTCCTATCAACGAAAGAGTTGAAGAAACTTTTAATGGATGAAGTTCAATTGTTTGGTTTGTTTGCATCATTGTCAATGGAAAGCGAAGTGGAGATAAGTAGGTTTCCAGTGGTGTATGATTTTCCAGAAGTGTTTCCGGATGATATTAAGGATGTACCTCCGGAAATAGAGGTTGAGTTTTCTATTGATCTAGTTCCAAGTACTAGACCGATTTCGATGACACCGTATCGTATGTCAGCTTCAGAGTTGGTGGAATTGAAGAAGAAATTGAATGACTTGTTGGATAAGAGACTTGTTACGCTGAGTGTTTCTCCTTGGGGTGCACTGGTATTGTTGGTAAAAAAAGGATGGAAGTATGCGGTTATGTATTGATTATCGACAGTTGAATAAGGTGACAATTAAGAACGAGTATCCGCTTCCGAGAATTGATGATTTGATGGACCAATTGGTTGGCGCGCGTATTTTTAGTAAGATTGATTTGAGATCATGATATCACCAGATTCGTGTGAAAGAGGAGGATATTCAAAAGACGGCTTTTAGAACACGGTATGGTCATTACGAGTATTCCGTGATGCCATTCGGGGTTTCTAATGCGCCAGATGTGTTTATGGAATACATGAATCATATTTTTCATGAGTAGTTGGATCGTTTTGTGGTTGTGTTCATCGACGACATTTGGATTTATTCTAAGTCTCAAGAAGATCATGAAGAGCATTTAAGGATTGTGTTACAGATTTTGAAAGAGAAGCAATTGTATGCTAAGTTATCAAAGTGCGAGTTTTGGTTGTCGAAGGTAAGTTTTCTTGGGCATGTGATTTCCGATGGTGGTATTAGTGTTGATCCATCCAAGATTGATGCGGTAATGCAATGGGAAGTTCCTAGATCGGTTACGGAGATTCGAAGCTTTTTAGGCTTGACGGGTTATTATCGGAGGTTTATTGAAGGATTTTCAAAGTTGGCACTTCCGTTAACGCATTTGACTTGTAAAGGAAAAGATTTCATTTGGGATATTCATTGCCAATAAAGTTTTATGGAACTTAAGATAAGGTTAACAACGACTCCGATCTTGATTTTGCCAAATCCGACGGAACCATCTGTGGTGTTTTGTGATGCTTCATTGTTTGGGTTAGGTGGTGTTTTGATGCAAGATGGAAAGGTTGTGGCTTATGCTTCAAGACAATTGAGAGTGCATGAAAAGCATTATCCTACGCATGATTTGGAATTAGCGGCCGTGGTGTTTGTTTTGAAAATTTGGAGGCATTATCTTTATGGTGCAAGGTTCGAAGTTTTTAGTGATCATAAAGGTTTGAAGTATTTATTCGATCAAAAGGAATTGAACATGAGACAAAGGAGATGGTTAGAACTTTTGAAGGATTATGATTTTGGTTTGAATTACCATCCGAGTAAGGCGAATGTTGTGGCCGATGCCTTGAGTCGTAAGTTGTTACATATGTCCGCGTTGATGATAAGAGAATGGGAACATTTGGAGAATTTTAGAGATTTGAGTTTGGTGTGCGAAATGACACCGAGAAGCGTGAGACTTGGTATGCTACGTGTTACGAATGACTTTCTTGCAACCGTTTGTGAAAAGCAAAAGTTGGATTTGAAATTTGTCGATTTGATGATGAATGAGAATGAGGATTTCAAGGTTGATAATTTTGGAGTTTTGAGATTTCGTGGTCGTATTTGTATTCCCGATGATGAGGAGTTGAAAAAGATGATATTGGAAGAGGGACATCAGAGTAATTTAAGTATACATCCGGGAGCGAATAAGATGTATCAAGATTTGAAAAAGATCTTTTGGTGGCCCGGATTGAAAAGAGATATAACTCATTTTGTGTATGCATGTTTGACTTGTCAGAAGTCTAAGGTGGAACATCAGAAGCCTAGTGGTTTGATGCAACCGTTGGATATTCCGGAATAGAAATGGGATAGTATATCGATGGATTTTGTTACGGGATTGTCGAATACGCAAAGAGGTCATAATTCTATTTGGGTGATTATCGATAGGCTTACTAAATCTGCTCACTTTATTCCGATGGATATTAGTTATTCTTTGGAGAAGCTAGCCGAGATTTATGTTTCTGTGATTGTGAAGTTACATGGAGTTCCCAAGAGTATTGTATCGGATAGAGATCCTAGATTTACATCGAGGTTTTGGGAAAGTTTGCAAAAGGCTTTGGGTTCTAAGCTAAGATTGAGTTCGGCTTACCATCCGCAAACAGACGGTCAAACCGAGAGGACAATTCAATCGTTAGAGGATTTGTTGCGTGCTTGTGTGCTAGAACAAGGTGGTGTTTGGGATAGTTATTTAGCATTGATTGAGTTCACCTATAATAACATTTTTCATTCGAGTATTGGTATGACACCATTTGAAGCTTTGTATGGTCGGAGATGTCGAACACCTTTATGTTGGCATGAAACCGGGGAAAGAACGGTAGTTGGACCGGAGATGGTACAACAAACGACGGAAAAAGTAAAGTTTATTCAGGAGAAGATGAGAGCTTCTCAAAGTAGACAAAAGAGTTATCATGACAAGAGGAGGAAGGATCTTGAGTTTCAGGAAGGCGACCATGTGTTTTTGAGAGTTACACCGGTTACGGGTGTGGGTCATGCTTTGAAGTCGAAGAAGTTGACTTCTCGTTTTATTGGGCCGTATCAGATTACTGCACGAGTGGGTGATGTGGCTTATCGTATGGCGTTGCCTCCGAATCTTTCGAATTTGCATGATGTATTCCATGTTTCGCAACTTCGAAAGTATGTTTCAGGTCCGTCACATGTTATTCCTATGGATGAGGTTGAAGTAAGAGATAACCTTATGGTGGAAGCTTTGCCAGTTAGGATTTTAGATCGTGAAATTAAGAAGCTAAGAGGCAAGGATATTGCGCTTGTGAAAGTGGCGTGGGGAGGCGCTGCGGAAGGCAATATGACTTGGGAATTGGAGAGTAGGATGCGCAAGTCGTATCCGGAGTTGTTTGGATCAGGTAATATTTTCGAGGACGAAAATTTCTAAAGTGGAGGAGAATTGTAACGCCCCGATTCGATTTTCCCAAATTTTGTGGAGTCTTTTATTTCATTTGTATGATAATTGTTTTATTTGTGAAATTATCATGATGAAATTTGATGTTGAGGAATTAATGTGATGATATGATATGTTGTGAGATTTTACCGTTTTGTGAATTTTCGGGTAAAATTGGTTTGGAGGGTATTTTAGGTATTTGTTAATTAATGATGAGTTAGAAATTAGTAGGGTTGGTATTTTTGTGAGAGAATTATATTTGGTTGGAAAGAAATAGAAAGAATAGAGTTAAGTATAGAAATAGAGAGAAAAGAATATAAGAGAGTGAGAAAGAGTGAAATAGAAAGTTGGTAAAGAAGAGAAAGAAAAAGAGAAGAAAGAAAAGGAGAGAAGAGAAAAAGAAGAGAAAAGAGGGAAATTGGAAAAGCTTCAAGATTGCTCCTAGGAATCGGAATAATCGGGTAAGGGTGATAAACATTGTTATCTTAATCTTGTATATGATTATGTATGTGTTAGATTTTGTGGGTTTTTGATTTGGTAGAAGTTAGAGAAGATGAATAGTTAGGGTTTGAGAGAAAATGTGAGAAATTTATGGATTAATCGGTTGGAAATTGTTATAGCCGAAGTATGATAGCTAGAATATGTTGTTGATCATGTTTATGGAAGTATTTTGGGTATTTGGAGTGTTTTTGGTTGACTGTTCGCAACTGGTATTTTTTTGAAATCGTAGTGGTCACTCAACGAGCTACCCCTCGCTCAGCGAAAGTTCCAGGGTGATTTTCGCTCAACAAGCTGTTCGTCGCTCAGCGAGCCTGGGAGGATATTTGGGTTTTTACGTTTTGTTTCGTAACTTGTGTTTCGGGTATCCATTTTTAGTGATCCTTATATCGATTTGAAGCTAGAAACATGTAGAAACCAATGATGCTAAGAAAAGTAATTTTTAGCCGACTTTTACCCGACTTTTTCGATAAAATGTAATTATGTTAATTATGGAATTGTGGGTTTGATTGTTGTGTTGTGACCGTTTGGCAAGTAGATACATTGCTTGAATTAAATGCGAATGTATGCTAATTGTATGAGATGAATGCATAACTATAATGTGAATATGTATGCCTTTTCAAGAATGTTGTGTGTCATTTTGCATGTAAGCATAATGTATTCATTCTTGTGTTGTGGGATTCTTTGTGAATCCGTTGTAGCATCGTGTGCTCATGTGGAGTGTGAGTGATGACTACAACAAGATCGTGTACCCATGTGGGGTGTGAGCGATCAGATTGTGTGCCCATGTGGGGTGTGAGCAATCCAGAAACATCGTGTGCCCGTGTGGGGTGTGAGCGATGGGTGATTTATTCACATTGATTGTGTACCCGTGTGGGGTGTGAGCAATTAGATTGTGTGCCCGTGTGAGGTGTGAGCAATCCATAAACATTGTGTGCCCATGTGGGGTGTGAGCAATAGGGAATATCGTGTGCCCGACGGGGAGTTACTTTAGGTAACAAGCGATGATTCCATTTGGTTCCTGAGTGGACTTGCTTAAATGTTGAGTCGGTACCGCATTTGCATCTGCATAGAGTCGTGTGTTGGTCTCTATGTGTTGCATTT
Source organism: Lathyrus aphaca (assembly GCA_963966055.1). Classification (NCBI taxonomy): domain Eukaryota; kingdom Viridiplantae; phylum Streptophyta; class Magnoliopsida; order Fabales; family Fabaceae; genus Lathyrus; species Lathyrus aphaca. The sequence goes on from OZ014521.1 coordinate 529,390,276, forward strand.
TATCATTTTAATTATAATATGCAGAAATAAACATGAATGTGCATATGTTTATTTGGAGTATTATGGAGATGATAATATGTATGATGAAACATACTTGTTGGTATATATGCATGTTTGATATATGTATATGTATGTGATTTATACATTTGTAATGTATATGTGTGATTAAACATAGCTAGAAGTATGTTTATGCGGAATGAATAAAATTGAGGAATAAATATAAATAATGTAAGTTTATGTGAATTAGTGAATTGGTGCATGATGAACATGCTTGATTTGTATATATACACATTGCAATGTGTATAGGTGATGAGGTATGAATTGTGGTGAGAATATGTTTTATGTGTATGATATATGTTGAGATATACTCTGATGAAAATTTTAACATGTGCCTAAATGATTTAATTGATTATTTGGGGGTATAGAAAGCGGGTGTTACATATCACATATTACCCAAATGATGGTGTGTCTGAATGATTTGGGAAGATGTGTGATAAAATTCATGGTAAGTTCATCCCAAACTTTATGAGGAACGGATAATGGTTGCAAAAGACCTTTCTTTGTTTGAGTAAAATACTTATTATGTTGACAAATATTACAACGTCTGACTGTGACTTTTACTGCTTCTGTGATGCCAGGCCAACAAAAAGAAAGTCTCAGACGGATTAGGGTTGCTTTGACGCCTGAATGACCAGTTGTGGGTGTCGTGTGATACTCTTGTAAGAGATTCTGACGAAGTGTTGAGATTCCAGGTATAAAGATTATATCCTTATAATACATTAACCCTTTGTTGAAATTGTAACATCTTCCATGTAGAGTGTGATTAGTTAAGTGTTGCATAAAATTGGTGGAGTGTGGTGACTAGATTCGGAACTGGGGAGGAAAGTGCCAGCATGTGAGACTCATCTAGACCAAATTGCCGACTCAGAGCATTTGCAACTAGATTCGAATGACCATGTTTGTATGAAATTTCAAAGTTAAATCCTTGTAGATTTGATGCCCATTTATGTTGTTCTGGTGTTTGGATCTGTTGCATAAGTAGAGGTTTGAGGCTTTTCTGATCTGTGTAAATGTGAAATTTTTTCCCGATACGATATTGACACCATTTCTTTACTGCTTCTGTGACAACAAACATTTCGCGCACATAGACGGAAGCTTCTTGCATTTTGGGACACATTTTCTTACTGAAGAACGCGATGGGATGACCTTCTTGTGACAAGACTACACCAATTGCCACACCGGAAGCATCTGTATCTATGTTGAAAGTCTTTGTAAAATCTGGTAAACCAGGACCGACATGTCGGTCATATGCTTCTTCAACTCTGTAAATGCCAATGCTGCCTCTATACTCCATGTAAATTTAGTGGAACACAACAAATCAGTGAGAGGAGCAGCGAGAGAGTCGTAATTACGCACAAAGCGTCTATGAAATACAGTGGGGCCCAAAAAAGCATGGAGAGTCGTGAGAGAACGTGGTTGAGGCCATTCCAATATGGCTTTGACTTTATCAAGATCGGTGCAACACCACCCACATAAATCACATGGCCTAAGTAGTGAATTGAATCAACTACAAAAACACAACTTTTATAGCTTAACAAAAAAACTGAGATTTCAATAAGTCAAACACAACCTGCAAATGAAAGACATGGTCATCGAAATTGTTACTAAAAATCAGTCTGTCATTAAAGAAAACCAAAACAAATTTTCGCAAATGAGGTTGTAATAAATCATTCATAGCAGACTGAAAAGTAGATGAGGCGTTAGTGAGCCCAAATGGCATAACGAGAAATTCGTAATGCCCATCAAAAGTTTGAAAAGTTGTTTTATGTGTATCTTTCGATGCAACCCGGATCTGGTGGTAACCCGAACGTAAGTCTAACTTGGTGAAATATTTGGCAGAACCAAGTTCATCTAGGATTTCATCAATGGTAGGGATAAGGAATTGGTCTTTGATAGTAAGCACATTTAGAGCACGATAATCCACACAAAATCGTCAAGTTCCATCTTTCTTTTTAACAAGTAAAACGGGTGAGGAAAAATGACTATTGCTTGGAATTATAACACCTTGTGTCAGCATCTCTTGAATTATTGTGGTCATATCATCTTTTTTTGAATGAGGATAACGGTAAGGTTTTACATTGATAGGTTTGATGTTATGTTCAAGTGGGATGTGGTGGTCATGTGGTCTTTTAGGAGGAAGGCCAGGGTTTTTATGAAAGATTTCTTGGTAGTTTTGGAGTAAGGTAAGGATTTTTGGGTCAAGGTTGGATGGTAGAGGGTCAAGGGTGGATTTTGGGGATGACGGACTGGTTGGAAAGTAAGTAAGTGAAATGAAGAAACATAATTTGTATGAATTAGGTGTCGGAGTTGGTGGAAAGTTGCATGAGTTGGGTGAGAGGTCGGGTCACCTTTCAGAGTGATGGGATTGTCAAGATGAGTAAAAGTGATTGATGGAATAGTGAAGTCAGCCTAAATTGGTCCTAAAGTTCGTAACCAAGCCATGCCTAAAACCACATCAGCTCCTTCAATTGGCAACAAGTAAAATGGTAGTTGAAAAGGTTTATTTTCTATAAAAAAATTGACATTATTGCAAATTACTTCACATTGTAAATGAGAGTCGTTGCCAATCATAATTGAAAATTGTGGATTAGGAGTTGCCTTAAGATTGAGATGATGAGCAATATGTGGCTATAGAATATTATGAGTGCTTCCCGTGTCTACCAGAACCATTACCGAAAGACCACCGATTAAGCCTTTGAACTTGAGTGTTTGGGGAGAAAATTGACCTGTTAGAGCTTGAGTGAACAATTGAAAGTAAGTGTCTTGGTTGTCTTCTTTCACTTTTACACTTATTTTGAGATAGGTTGCATTTTTTAAGAGAAGGGCAACATTGAGATTTCCAGAACATCACATTTTCTTATATTATAGATTCAGTAATAGAACCTATAACTAACACACATACATCATTTAAAACATACAATACACAAAAATTCATCACTAATCCCTCAATTCTACTCATCAAATCCTAGATTTTCTCTAAGACCCCAATTATCCCCATTACCTAAACTCTACGTCAAGAACATTAAAAAGCGATACTCCACGTACCTTAGAGTGAAGCTTTTCTACGGTCTTTCCTCAAAAATATCCGGGAAATTCTTCAAGCCTTAGCTTCTCCTCTTCATTCTTCAGAGCTCTCCTCTCCTCTCCAAATGCGATTGTGAAACTGATCGTATTTTCAATCCTCAACTTCCTTTTTGTCAAATTTACCCCTATGACCCCAAATATATTTTCCCCAGTCCACCCTTACTAATTCTCCACAAAAGACCATTATACCCTTCATACCTCTAATTTCTTTATTTTAATTAAATAATAATATTTAAATAACATAGCTTACATTATTCAATATTACTATTAAATAAAATAATTTCATCACCACAACACAACAAATACACCAAAAATTGTCAAATTATCCTAATAATTAATTAAATAATTAAATTACGAAATCAGAGTGTTACATTAGGCACTTTATGCTATGTATTTGTATCGCTCTGTACTATGTTGTTTTGTACAAGTATTATAATATAATGTTCTATGTTTTATATCTCGTGTGTTTTTCTTATGTTTTATTGGTGCAAGTTTCAAGTATTTCACATATTGTTTTTATGTTCATACAACTTGAACACCTTAAATTTTAAATTGTCTTTTCTCATCCTTTTGGTTAATGACAAAAGGGGAGAAGAATTGCATATTGTTGTATGGTTTCTCTAACAAAAAATGCAGATTTCAAGACTCTCTAAAATCATGGATTAAAGGGGAGCATTGTGTTAGAGAAACAAGGCTGGAACAAAATTTCAAATATCAGTTTGTCATCATTAAAGATGGGGAGAATGTGAAGACATGGCTTCTCAAAAGTTTTGATGAAGACAACACTCTACATACAAGATGATTATACAAGTGTTTAATAATCTTTCATGCATGTCATATGAGTTTAGGGTGTTTAGAAACATTTAGCCACAAGTTTCATGCTGGAAAAAAAAAGAATTTTCATTTCATCCCGGTTGTTAATTGGTTAACATATGATTAACCGATTAACCAATTCAAAATTTGAATATTTTGGTACGTTGAAGATGTGTTAACCGATTAACCACCAGTGGTTAACCGATTAACACTGAAGCAGTGTGACCAAATTCAACATTTCTTCATCCTTTTGATTTGAAATTTCTTGCATTGAATCATGACATCCCCTCATGAATTATACTAATTTGTAGAGGTGTATTAGGGGTATTTAAACACCATTGTGTCAATTTTTCAAAACTACCTCCTAGAAAATTTTCAAACATTATTTCATCTCTTCAAACGTTCAAATTTTAGTGTTCAACCAAAAAAATTCTAAGAGTGAAACTAGTGCATTCAACCATTATACAAATCATTATAGTTTCATTCCAAACATCTATAACACTCATATAATATTGTGAAAGTTGATTTTTACAAAGGAGAAGATCAATCTTTTGATTGATAAGAGTTTAATTATCCATTTCATACACTTACAAAAATTCAGATTATAAATTGTTTGTCACGTCTTATTTTTCAAGATTGTTGAAAATAAGAATGTGAAGTTTTATTCCTTGTTGTCCTATTTGTGGAAACAAGAGGTCAATTGTGAAAGGGTTGTTCTCAGTTGGACTTAGTTGGAAAAATCCAAGAGGTTGTTCTTGGTTGCTCATTGTTAGTGTCCGTATAGAAAGATTAGGAAGAGTCTTGTCTAGTCCTAAAAATATTGAAAGGGAACTGGAGTACTCTCGATATATGAAAAAATGGAGCTCAATTTTCACAAACATTTATCTATAATAAGAAATAAAAATTAAAAAATTAACACTACAAGAAAAGAAGAGGTTGTCTTTTTTATTGTCTTATTCACCGTCACGTCTCTTTGTTTTACTAGCGTTTCTCTCACTTGACCCCATAGCCTCACCTTTGTTGTCTCTTAATCCCTCCATTTCTATTTATAAGCAAATTTTAACTTTTAAGATTAATTGAATAATTGATGTATCTAACTTATATGTAGTTCAAATACATCATTTATTCAATGAACCTAAAAAGTCAAAATTTACTTATAAATAGGAATGAAGGGAATATTTCAACGCTGAAAATTTCTCTCACTTCGACCTACCGTTTGCTTACATTGATTTGGTTTCCGTCGAGGTGGATCTGACGTCAAAGTAGTTGGAGGGTTGGACTCGATATAGTGGATCTCGCCACCATCGTTGTAGATGGAGATCTAGGTATAGAGAAACTGAGTAAGGGACAATCATAATTTGTTTGAAAGATGTGAGGATTTTGACTCTTGAGAGAAAGATCTCACTTGTCATAGGAAACAAGTTGTGTATAACATTTTTAATCTGTACATCAATGTTATGATTGAAATTTTTGGCATAGAAAACAATATACCATGTCATAAACGGCAGAAGTCTTGTTAGCCAAAATAAATTATGATAACTCAATTTTAGAGATCATGAGTGCATTGCAGGTTGGTGTTAAGAGTCCATTTTGAATTTTGAAAATTGTGATTTATCAAATAGGCTTATTGGATATTACATATATGTTTTAAGTGTACACTTTTTAAGTAAATTTGTTATGAAAGAGATACTCTATAAAAAGAGTGATGCAATTGCTATTTCGTCGACTTTAATGGGTACACAACAATTTATTTCTTGTTTTATGTGTCTTGTTAGGATTAAAGATATAGATGTTTTTTTAGATATATGTCAGCAAAGTCTGAAAAGATAGAAACTGTAACACTGCCTTGAACTCTTGGCTAATTGTGTGTGATGTTTCCACCTCACACCCAACTTAGCTTGTAGGGGACTACTAAAGTAGTGATTACACATGGTTCACACTAGCTTCGTATACCCTACTTATTGTGGATAATATCTCGTAAAATATTGTACACACTCTAATATGGATTCAAATTTCTAAAATTCACTGTATTTGCTCTTCTTTGGAAATGAATGATTTCATGTGAAAGACTTTTCTGTTAAATCAAAAACTTTCTCCATAGAAGCATGCCTGATGTCAAAGTAGAAGAAAAATAATTATAAATATTAGAAAATAATATAATATAATGAGAATATAATATAACAATATATACTTTAAAATGTATCCATAATTATTTTAGAAATATAATTCAAAATTATTTTTATTTTTCTATTAAACGTGCAACCTCATTTTTTATTTTGAAATATTATCGAGTTCTTATAATTTATTAATATTTAATTTTAATATTTTTAATTTAATTATTTAACTTTTTAACACAATATTTACTACTCCATTTTCATATTATTTAACTTTTTAGTTTAATTATTTAACTTTTTTAACACAATGTTAAAAAAAATAAAGTAGATGACGAAATATAGATTTTCATTCTCATATTATTCTCTTCCTAAAATAATATTGAAAAATTAGACAATCAAACAAGTTTTTCATTTTCATATTTGTAAAACTGTTTTTAAAAACTAATTTATCAAACAAATTTTTTCTTAATTTTCTTGTAGCATTCCACGTGATGCTCAAGAATTATCATAACTCAAGAAAACATCTTGAATTCTTATTTGTATGGAGAGCATTCTTACTTGCATTATTTCTCACGGTAACAGAAACAAAAATCAATAAAATATCATAATTCAATAGCAAAGCTATACTTTACATGCTGTATATAAAATGGACCACAAAAATATCTTTCAAAAAGTTATATTTCAAGGCATTTACTAAATGATAAATTGTTTGTCACTACTGATTAAACCAAAAACAGTTCAAGCAAATAATAAACTAAAAGTTGGATTTTTAATCGGCAAATCTAAAACGTCGAGCATACATAAAGTTAAAACATGTATAATTTGCTCCATCGTCGTCATCTGAGTCAAATATTGAATTGTCTTCTTCTTCCTCTTTATCTTCCTCGAAGTGTTGTCTCCTTCTCAGCCTCTTTCTTCTCCCGTGTCTTCTCTGTCACTGCTGCACAACCACAAGACCATCTTCAACCTCTTAATGCATATGTTGGACTTGTTTCACAAATGCATTTCATACTGTCATAACAACTATGGGCATCCAGAATTAGAAAAAATATACACAACAATACAGAAGGTTGTTCAATTAGTGTTGGACCATATTTGATTGTTCAACGTCAGGAGGTTGTTGACCTGACACAGGTTGAAGCAACACCGGAGGTGGCTGCAGCTCCATGTCTTGGTTGAGAAGGACAGGGTGTTCTTCGATGTCTTGCACCTGTTGATGAAAACATGTTTAATACACATTGAAAGAGAAATGGAGATGTAAGGAATTTATGCAGTTGCCGGACCTTTGGCGGTTGTTGCTCTGCATCACGATTATGATGTTCCAGAGGTTCCTGCAAATCTACAGTTGTATTGGACTGCCCAAGTATTTTGACATTCTTGGACGCCATACTTGTTAATATCAAACCTGATATTGTTTGTTGTAAGTTGAGATGAACTTTAGGTTTATATAATCCTGATTGTGTCTCTTCATATTCTGACCTGTTTTGAAAATTGGAATGCATTAATTGTCTTTGAAAATATAACAAAATAATGAACTATGATGGTCAAGTTTCATATTAAGTTCTAAATATAATCAATGTTATGATGAGGCATTATCCAAACACATTTAAAGTTGGAGAATGACTCCATACATCACCCTTAACATAAATACGAATTAATGATATAATGGACTGTAAACCTTAAAATGAAATAACGAAAAATCATATATAGTGACATCTATGAAAAATTTGAAGGCCTTCAATCAAATAACAAAACAGTCAAATATTGGCATCTATGAAAAATTAGAAAGCCTTCAATAAATATTGGCATCTATGAAAATATCAAATATACAGTTTTTTTAAAAGACATTGCTTATATATCAAATAAAAAAAGTCAGATACTTAACTTAACAGTTAGGTCTGCATTATTAGTTGAAGGTTGCTTCTACAATGTTGTGAAGCTCCATTCTGCATTCCTAACCAAATGGAAAGATACAAATTACACAGAAAATTCATTTGAAGTTTATGCATTATGATAACTGACATGATAAGAGAAATTGACAATTACAACTTATAGATAGAAACCATAAACATTTTAACCACACCATGACAAACCTCACAAATGTGAAGAGATTTGATAAAGTCAACAATCTCATTGAACATACTTATAGCTTATCAGGGATAAAAAATATCATATATCTTGGAATTATAAATAATTTTGAACTTCGACCACATAACAGACAAATCAGACAATTACATAGAACCGAATAAAATAAGGCTCAGATTCACCTTTTGTCGGACACCCCAGAGAAAAGGTTTCGAATGGCTGCGTCTACCTTATGCGAAAACCACAACAAATGTAATTCCACAGACAAGTCATCACCTTGCCATGAAACAACTCTTCACCCAATATCCTATTCATTTAATACAAATTTTCATCATTGCCTTGTTATCAAAAAAGATGAAGCAGAAAATTATAAAGATAACAACATTGACATGTTTAGGAAACAACCACAAAGTTAACACTCCGAAAACTATACGGTGTAAAGATCATAATTTCCTTCCTCCATTCTACATTCCCAAACAAATGGCAACATAAAAAAGAAATAAAAATTTCATTTTCAATTTATGCACTATGATAACTGACATGATAACAGAAATTGACAATTACAACTTATAGGTAGAAAGCATAAAATTTTAAACCACGCCATGACAAACCTAACAGATGTGAAGAGATTTGATTAAATCAACAGTCTCACTGAACATTTCAGTATCTTCTCAGGGATTAAAAAACATTATATATCTTGTCATTCTAAATAATTTCGAACTTCGACCATATAATAGACAAACCAAACAATTCTACAGACTTTAATAAAATAAGGCTCGGATTCACCTTTTATCAGATAGGCGAGAGAAAAGGTTCTGAATGGTTGCGTCTACCATATGCGAAAAGTACAACAAATGTAATTCCACAGACAAGTAATCACCTTGCCATGAAACAACTCTTCACCCAATTTCCGATCCATTTAATAAAAAATTTCATCATGTCCTTGTTATTAAAAAAGATGATGAAGAAAACAACATTGACTTATTTTAGAAACAAGAAAATAGTTAACACTCAGTAACCGATACGGTGTAAAGATCAAAATTTCCTTCCCCCATTCCTGATACACCAAAAACAATAAGTGAGTAAATTTTAGCTATGTCTTCTGCATGATTCAATATAGTATTACAGGATTCAATATTCATAGTTCTAAATTAGAATAGAAAAATTAGGCATGTAAGAAACAAGCAATAGAAAAATTCCCACTTACCTCATTGAATGTATCATCTTCAAAATTTTCAGATCCAATCCACTATCAACTAAAAAAAACACCATAAAAAAGTGTTACACAAAATATTCAATTTCAATCCAACCATTTGACAGACACATACAAAATGTTGTTTCTCATCAATATGAAGATGATGAAGTACGATTATTCCATTCTTACAACAATCCATGACTAACATCACTAATGGAATGAAAAATAATTGCATTTAAAGGTAACTGAGACAGATCACTCGATAACACTTTTCGTAAGTGGTGACCTCATCATCATACAAATAATGAAAACAAAGTAAATAGTTAAAAGCCATAATTATTATAAGCATCCATGCAGTCATGGTACATCCATTCAACTTAAAAAAGTACATACTTTAAGTTGGAAATTTCAAATAATGATACAACTAAGAGCTGCTTGAATGAATGTAGGATACAAGGAATCCACTTTCACAAACCTGGCTAAATGATAGAAACAATTAAGTATCTCGAATTAAGACAAGTTGAATAGGAATATGATCAAAAACCAAAATAGTGTATGTGTTGATGAGAAGTGCCACAGTCTCACAATCATACTTTAATGTAGCCATTATTTTTGTACCTAAATCGTTATTATGTCAAGTTATCTACATAGCACAAAATATTAAATAAGTTATATCTTTCAATGACAATGATCATACAAATCAATGATTCAGTAAAAATTTCAATATTAAAGGAAAATACTGTAACACCCCAAAATTTTCCCTCTTATTTATCACCAATTCCGAGTAGCTTATGCTTCGTTTCTGTGTCATCTTGCATATTTTCTCATACATTGCATAATAATAGAGAGCATGCATCATTGATCGAGGCGCGGGGAATGTGATCAAGGGTTATTCGGCAATCATCGGGTCTCGGAAGGAAAATAATCTCAGAAAATATGACCAAGACCGGATATCCAAAGTTTTCCCACTAAAAAGAAGAAAATTCAAATTTTAGTTGAAGTAATCGGTTACCTCATGGGTAGTAACCAGTTACCTGTTGAAATTTGAAGAAAAAGGCCAGTTTTTGTACTGGTAACTGGTTACCTCATAGGTAGTAACCGGTTACTTCATGCAGAATTTCAAAATTCAAAAATCAGTTGGTTGCTTCCATCATACTCCATTTCACTTTGCCTTGCATTTCCACCAAATCTAAGAATATGCCAAAGGAATATTCCAAGAATATGCCAATGGAATATTCTAGGAATATTCCCAACCAACCCTTAGCTTAGAATCCGGGCCTAGTATCCAAACCTCGCACCTAACCTAAACCTAACTTTGAAGCTAACCTCTATATAAACCTTGATTACCCAAGACAAAGGAGGATTTACACACATTTCACCATTTTCATAATTTCTCATTTCTCTCATTTCTCTCCTTTTCCAAACTCATACCAATGCTTCATCATCATCAAGATTCTTCAAGTTTTGCATTGAAACTTGAAGAATCGGAAGCTAGGCCTCACCATTAGCAGCAATTCAGTGGATTATCGAAGAATTTGCTATAATTTCGGTGTTTATTTCACCTTTCGGAAGTGGTTTCAGATAATTCTCACCAATCGCATTTATTTTGTGCATCCACGGATCGAAGCTTCGTATCTCCGGTGTTCTCTTCTTTCGCGTATTGCTCGACATCGCAACAATTGCCAAAGCGAGCCTCTGCTATGTAGGTTGGTGAATCCGTAATCACTTCTTGCTTTAAATTATTTCACTTCATCTCGCTTCGCGCATTCTTCGCATTTTCTTGCTTTTTGGTACTTTCGATTAGTTTGATCGTAGAAGCTAGAATCATGGAGTGATCGTAGTGTTAATAGGTGTTAGAATGTTGCATCTAGGTGTAATTTTCGTACTTAGTTGATAGGAATTAGGATAGAGATTATTTGAATAAATTTCTACTGGTTTTTGCATAAAAATGCAGAATTTTTTATCCTAGCCTCAGAGTAACCGGTTACCTCATGGGCAGTATCCGGTTACCTGTGTTAAATTTCCAGAAAATCCCAGTTTTTGAACTGGTAACTAGTTACAACATAGGTAGTAACCGGTTACCACTGAACCAGAATGAAAAATTATTTCTTTTTCTTGCATTTTTTATATCCAATCCCCCTCCAATCATCATGGATCTTTAGGATGTGATTTTAGGTAGTTTTTAGGAGCTGACTTAGTGCAGGTGTGAGTAGTTTCGATAACTTTCGACACGTATTTCGTTAGATTCTGATTTTTGACATAAGTGTTGAATGTGTGTTCATAGCATATTGTGATTGTTGTTTGCATGATTTAACATCATAAATAACACGTTAATAAGTGTTTATAATTCTGTTTTGCATTGTGGTTGAGATTAACTCATGTTTTGGTCGACTGTGTGCGTAATTGGAAAGGCTGCATATTGTTTAAAACCGCACAATTCACATAGTTTGCATTCATTGTTGATTGTGTAGGTGTTGCGTTCCTTCGTCAATGTTTGTTTCAGGTTGTTGAATTAAAATGTATGAGTCTTTCATTTCGTTGCTTGCATTAAAACATCATTTTTTGCATTTGTAAAATAAATGAAAATCTGCCATGTTTCACTATTGCATTTTGAAACAGAAGCTGTAAAAGGCATGTTGCATTATATTGTTTTGGTCTTTTACACCTATTTTCATGGTGTTTGGTAGCTGTAATAGGTTGTTTGCATTGTTAATTGCATTTAGTGGTTGATTGTTTGCTAGAGAGCTGTAGTAGCTATTGACTTTAGGCTTTGCTTAGCTTTTAAGTGTCCTTAGACTTAGGATTGAGTCTAGTTTAAGTCATAATTGCGGTAGGATGTTTGGTACTTTATTACCTCTTTCCTTTTATCACTTTGTACATATTTTACTAATCTTTATTTTGTAGGGGGTTATGGTAAGCCATGTGTGTGGTAGGGTATCTGTCGCTCCCACCAAATGACACCTGGTCAAGAGGGGTACAGACGCGAACGGTCGGCGAAAGGAGAGAACACACCAGGGTGAACTGGAAAGACAAGAGTCGCCAGCTAGGCATTTTTATCCCGAAGGAAAGGTAATGCTGCATAAACCTGAGAAGAGGATGGATAAGACGGTCACGAACCAGAGAAACTGAGAAAGGGGGTTGGTTACAACCTGGGAAGGTATTAGCACCCAGATTGTCCGTCGTACTCGACGGGATCCATGCTTGAAAGTTTGTGCTTAAAGGGGTAGTGTCGGTGCTATTTTGTGTGCAAAAGCTGGAAAAGAATGCAAGTGTCAGTGCAAAGGAAGTGAAGTGAAATGAAAGAGTGTCAGTGCAAGGAAAGAATGCAATGCTCAAGATTATGAGGCTTAAAGAATAAAGATGGAAGAGGGGGGAATATACAGAGACTTTTGTTCGATAACTGTTAAGTTATGCCTATGTATCCTCTCGTGCAATGAGGAAGTCAGAACACCGTAGTTTCTCTTGTACAAGGAACCATCAGCATTCAGGAAGAAACTACCAGCTAGCCTTCTCAAAGTCTTCTTATCATTAGAAGATGCCCCAGGTGGGTATGTTTGATCCTCCAAGAAGCATTTGATATTATGGAACCAAGGCTTATCATCTTTAACAACATTTGCTGAAAATACGTATGTTGGTCTGTCTAGTCTTGATCATGGATGAAATAGTATCCAGAGCATTTGCAAACTGATTTTCATCTCGAGGGATATACTCAAGCTTGACTGTAGTGAAGAAAGTTAATAACCTCCTCGTATAATCCCGGTAAGGTATCAGATGATCCTGGTGAGTGTACCATTTGCTGTTGGTTTGATTGATTACCAAAGCTAAATCTCCGAATACAGTCAAAGTCTTGATCCTAAGGTCAATGGCTTCCTCAAGACCCATAATACAAGCTTCGTATTCAGCTTCGTTGTTAGTGCAGTTAAAGGTGAGTTTTGCCGAGAAAGGCATATGAACTCCCTTAGGTGTAATGAGTATTGCACCAACACCACGACCGTTCATATTAACAGCCCCGTCAAACATCATAGTCCACTCTTCCTCTGGGTCAGGCCCTTCAGTGTGAACGGGCTCTTCATGATCTTTTGCTTTTATGAACATGATATCTTCATCAGGGAAGTCAAATCTCATAGGCTGGTAATCATCAATGGGTTGCTCAGCAAGATAATCAGACAACACACTACCCTTGATGGCTTTCTGAGATGTGTACTGAATGTCGTATTCTGTAAGGATCATTTGCCATCTTGCAACCCGTCCAGTGAGTGCTGGCTTCTCAAATATATACTTGACTGGGTCCATCTTGGAGATCAATAAAGTGGTATGGGTCAACATATACTGCCTTAGTCGGCGAGCAGCCCACGCTAAAGCACAGCAAGTTTTCTCGAGCAGTGAATAACGTTGTTCACAGTAGGTAAACTTTTTGCTTAGGTAGTATATTGCATACTCTTTTCGACCAGACTCGTCATGCTGGCCCAGCACACACCCCATTGACCCTTCTAATACTGTTAAGTACATGATTAGAGGTCTTCCTTCAACTGGAGGCATAAGGATTGGAGGCTCTTGTAAGTATTCATTGATTTTGTCAAAAGCCCTTTGGCAGTCTTCATTCCACCTGACCGTTTGCTCTTTTCTCAACAACTTGAACAAGGGTTCACAGGTTACAGTAAGATGAGATATGAACCTTGAAATGTAGTTCAATCTACCTAGGAACCCCCGAACTTCTTTTTCAGTTTTCGGTGCAGGCATTTCTTGAATGGCTTTGACTTTGTCGGGGTCAACTTCAATCCCTTTCTCGCTTACAATAAATCCCAGCAGCTTACCGGATCGCACCCCAAATGTGCATTTGTTGGGGTTTAACTTCAATTGGTACTTCCTCAGATGCTTGAATAACTTCAACAGATTCACCAGGTGATCTTCTTCTGTGAGGGACTTGGCAATCATGTCATCTACATAACATTCAATTTCTTTATGGATCATGTCATGGAATAATGTTACCATAGCCCGTTGATAAGTGGCACCAGCATTCTTCAGTCCGAATGGCATCACCTTATAACAGAATGTGCCCCAGGGTGTGATGAAAGTTGTCTTCTCCATGTCTTCAGGTGACATCTTGATCTAATTATATCCTGAAAATCCATCCATGAAGGAGAACACCGAGAACTGAGCCGTATTGTCGACCAATACATCAATGTGAGGGAATGGGAAGTCATCTTTCGGGCTGGCTCTGTTCAGATCCCGGTAATCCACACACATCCTCACCTTGCCATCCTTCTTAGGCACAGGTACAATGTTAGCAACCCACGGCGGGTAACTGGTCACAACAAGGAAACCGGCGTCCCACTGTTTTTGTACCTCTTCTTTTATCTTCATGGCCATATCTGGGCGAGTACGGCGCAACTTCTGTTTTACTGGCGGACAATCTTCTTTCAGCGACAGCTTGTGCGTAACAATGTCGGTGTCCAACCCTGGCATATCCTGATAAGACCAAGCGAAAACATCCACATACTCCCGAAGCATGTCAATCAGTTGCTCTTTCACTGAATCTTGCAGGCAGGCCCCGATCTTAACTTCTTTCAAGTCTTCTTCCGTACCAAGATTAACCGTTTCAACTTCCTCCTCATGAGGAGTAATAACCTTCTCCTCTTGTCTCAACAACCTGGCTAGCTCTTCAGATAGCTCATAATCTTCTTCAACCCCTTCATCGGCTTGATTAATCGGATTGTCAAAGTCATACGAAGTCATAGCAGTGTTGTTGTCGGTGCAGTCTGGAGGGCATTCTCTGCAAGGGTTTAGATTTGTTCTTTTTAATGATCAGTTTTATCTTATTTAGAAAAAAGTGAAAATGAAGTTATTTTATTTTGAAAAGCATTGCCATTTTATTTTTGTACAAAAAATGAAAAATGAAAAACAGTGAGCGGAAAAGAAAAGACTCATTTGCAAAAGATGTCCTGATATTCATTAATTGATCTTTGCACAAAATACAAGATGGCCCGATTACAAAATGAGTCCTGACATCTTGGGCAAGATGCAGGACTTGATGCATGCTTTAAAAACACAGGAAATAATAATTACTCTGCAGGAGTAACTCTTATAATTTCCTGGGTAGACCAGTTTGAGACATGGTTCCCCGGGATCCTTGGACGTATCCAGCTTTACAGGTTGCACTCGTCTTCTGACTCATCTTCCAAGCTATTCACAGCATCCGGGGTGAGCATCCCCCCACTGACAAACTTGGTCTCCTTTGCAGCCTCTGGTTGATCTTGTCGAGTTGGTCTGTAACCCAACCCGAATCGGTCCTCCTTCTTCTCCACGGGCAGCAGCTTGCCCCAGCCTTGGGCGATACCTTCCTCAACAACCTTCTGGGCTTGTTGATATGATGTGATGGAAGTCCCTAGCACAACAGATGTTTCATTGATATTCAGGGCCTCAAACCCCTGACTCATGGTTTCATGGATCTCCCCATCCATTTCAATGTATTTGAAAGTAGCCAGCTGGCTAACAAAGATATCCTCCTCCCCACAAATGGTAATGACTGGGCCTTCCCACTCGAATTTTAACTTCTGGTGAAGGGTTGACGTCACAACGCTAGCGGCGTGTATCCATGGTGTACCCAATAGGCAGCTGTAGGCAGGCTGTATATCCATCACGAAGAAGGTCGTTTTGAAAACCTGTGGGCCAATCATTATTGGTAATTCTATCTCTCCCAGAACTGATCTTTTAGAACCGTCAAAGGCTCTTACTACCAAGTTACATGGGCGTAGTGCCAATCCGTCATGCTCCATCTTCACAAGGGCTTTCTTGGGCAGGACATTGAGGGATGACCCTGTGTCTACCAGTACGTGAGAAAGAACTGCACCCTTACACTCCAAGGTAATGTGAAAAGCCTTGTTGTGATTGTGACCTTCCGCTGTTAGATCAGTGTTGGTAAATCCTAGTCCATTACTAGTGTTGACATTTCCAACCACAACCTCTAATTGATTGACGGTAATCTCCTCCGACACATAAGCTGCGTGCAGGACCTTCAATAGTGCGTTCCGATGGACTTCGGAGCACATTAGCAATGATAGTATGGAGATTTTGGAAGGCGTTTGGTGAAGCTGGTCCACCACCTTGTAATCACTTTCCTTTATGATCCTCATGAATTCATCAACCTCTTGATCAAAAGGAGTCTTCAAAGCTTCTTTAGCAACTTGTTCTTCTTGCACCATGCTCTTCCCTTTTGCCTTGGCAGCAGCTTCTGCTTCAACAATGGGTCTTGGTATTTGCGAGGCAAAGAGACGTCCGCTTCGAGTGAAGCCTCCGCCTCCCCCCACATTGTCTATCTGAGGTGAAGAAGTTGATGATTCTAAAGTGATTTTCTGCCCCTCGCAGTATAGATCTGAGCCATAATGCCAAGGGATGGCATTATTGCTTTCGTAAGGAACTGGCCCAGGCACTGTGATAGTGACTGGACTTATAGCAGCTGCAGAGGGGACCACAATGGTGTGTGGATCATAGTATATGGTAACTAGTGCTCTGACAGGAGTAGCATTTTGTTGTGAGTTGTTGGCAGGAACATTTGCGGGATCGTAGTATATCATAACCGTTGAGACACTTTCATCAATTGCTGCTGATGTTGTAGAAGGTACTGTTGACTGGATGGGTGTTGAAGTTGTAGCAGGAATGGTGACAGAACTTGCATCCGTTGAAGTGATTGATTGAGCAGTTGTTGGAGTTGTAGTAGAATCCATGGGAACAATGGTTGCTGACGTTGTAGGAGTATCTGTGATCGTTGATGTAGGAATTGTTGGAGTTGTAGTCGCTGTTGTCGTAATCTGAAGGATGCCATCCTTAATAAGACCATCTATGCCGTCTCCCATCCTTTCACACCCATTGACTGCAATATTGCAATACTCACAGCCGAGCTCACACCCGGGGAACACTTGGCATTCTAAACGCTGAGCTTTGATTTCAACCAAAGGTGTTCGAATTTGTGCAACACTGGTGATTAAGGTGGATGGTTTGCCTTCTTCAATAGCGTTAATCCTAGGCCCGTTGTGACTAGGCATTGGATTCCTTGTGACATTCGGAGGAGGTGCAAAGTTGAGAGCTTTTGAGTCCACTAGATCTTGGACTTTCATCTGTAGGGCCCTGCATTTTTCAGTATTATACCCCGGTGCGTTTGAATGAAATGCACACCTGGCATTTGCATCATAATTCTTTGGCATATTGGTGGGATCTGGAGGTGCCAATGTCCTTAATTCAACTAGGTTGAGCTTCAGGAGTTGTAGCAAGAGTGCAGCATACGGCATTGGGATTGGGTCAATTACCCTGTTTTCCTGTGATGGTCTTTGTTGGAAAGGACGTTGTTGTTGGTTGTTGCTGTTGTTGTAGGTTCTCTGTTGCGGATAATGAACTTGTTGTTGATACTGTGGTAGTTGTTGTTGAGGATATGCTGATTGTTGAGGAATCGGAGCTGGAATAGTAACTGCTGCTACTGACCGGTGCACATACTGAGGCCTGCCCCTGCTTGCATGAATGGATTTTGTTTCACCGGCCCTTCGGGGTCCCACAAAAGGCTTTCTGGGATTGCTGGATGAACTTGCACCACTGTCGTAAATTTTGCCCATCTTTAAAAAGCTTTCAATTTTTTCACCAGCTATGACCACATCAGCAAAACTGGTAGAGGAAAAAGCAGCCAATCTATCAATGTAGGTCCCTTGCAATGTATTCATGAACATGTCAGCCATTTCCCTCTCTGACATGGGTGGTTGGACAGCAGCAGCAAGCTGTCTCCACCTTTGGGCATATTCTCTAAAGCTCTCTCTAGAAGATTGTGACATTCCCATCAGAAGGGTCCTGTTGGGAGCCATGTCTAGGTTGTATTGATATTGACGGATGAAAGCCTCAGCCAAATCTTTCCAGCATCTTATGGTGGCCCTAGACAAATGTGAATACCACTCTCTTGAAGCCCCAGTCAGGCTGTCTTCAAAGTAGAACATCCACAGCTTTTCATCCGTTGTATAAGCTTTGAGTCTTCCCAGGAAAGACTGCAGGTGAGTTCGAGGACAGGAGGTACCATTGTACTTTTCAAAGCATGGGGGTTTGAATTTGTGGGGATTTCTCACCCCATCCACTAGCCCCATGTCCATCACATCGAAGCCCAAAGAATTCTGTGACTCCAAAGATTTTAATTTCTCAGCAATTTCGTCCAATCTCCGGTCATATACTTCATCTCCAGCCCCCATAACAGTAAAATGTTCTTCTTGGGGATCCTCTTTCAAAATTCTCCCCACAGCAGTATTACCTTGCACATTTCTCGGGATATTAACTTCTGGATCCAGATGAGGTCCAAATACAGGTGGGTCAATACGAGGCTGGCCCCGCTCATTGTTACTAGTCCCTCCTGTTCCAAGATGAGGCTCTTCAGGAGTTTGTCTTTCCACCAGCTCTCTTAACCTTTCTTGACTCTGGGCCAAGCCAGTCATCACTGCCATGAATTGAGAAATCTGGTTTCTCATCTCTACTCTCTCATTAGCCATCTGATTTCTAACCTCTGTCAGATCCTGCTGTACTTGTTCCATTTGTATACCGGGAAGGTTGTTACGAGTCGGGTACCGGTGCGCGCGGTTGACAGGGAACACTCGGCGACGAGCAATGTTTCCTGAAGTCACAACAAAGTTAGAAACAATAATAATAACAAAAACCTACAAAACAAAACAAAATTTAGTATGCAATGCAGTATGCTTATTTGTTTTCTAAGGTATCCGGTTTGGTTCTTGGTTTTGACCTTTCCAGACCTCGAGGAAGATGCTTGATGTTGTCGAGAGAAAAACCCAAATGAAAACACACGAGAATATATTACACATGGTGAACAATACATAGTCTGCTTACAAAACATGCCCATGGAGGGTCAAAATACAACAAAAGGAAAAGTACATCAAATGGAAACAAACAACAAGCAAAGAATCAGACATCCAGTCCAAATTCATCTTCTTTGACCTCCTTCAAGAGGGCCTCAGTCACTGGACCAGCTGGGTGCTCTGTAGTGGTCCTAATGAGGAGGTTCCTGGTAGCAATGGCAGTGGTCAGCTTCTTATGCCTGTCCTGGTCCTTTGATCTCTTCAACCCTGCTCTGAGCTTCAACTCTGAAATCTCCTTCTGGGCTGCCAACAAAACTTCCTGCTGCTTCTTCTCATTGGCCTCTAACTGTTCAATCTTGGCTTGAGTTTTCTGGTCTTCTTGTGTACGGACCTCAGTGATCCTGACCCACCTAGCCTGACTCTCTTGTAGGTAGAGCTCAGTCCTAGCCTTCTGAATTTTGGCCTCTTTACAGGCATTCTTCAATATTTGTTCCCCAGCTCTTGCTTTCCTGATGTAGTCCTCTGTCTTCTCAATTTTGGAAAGATGCTCCACTCTGAGCTTCTTCAATCTCTCAATGTCCAGACAACCATCACTTCTTTCCCAAAGTGTCTTCTTCAAGGCTTGAGATAGGTTCTCATTCCTTTCCTTCAACTTCTCAAATTCTTCTAGGCTGACAGTTGCTGCAGGTTGTACTGTAGATGGTCCAGGTATGTTTTCCAAGATAAAAGGCATACTAGTAATTTGAGCTCTAGTACGGGACCAGTCATAGTATTGAGCTGAAGCAACATTATTACATCTTCCAAGAATTGCCATCCCTTTTGTCTGGATGTTGTCCCAAGCCTAGGATGCTTGCCTGGCAACAGCTGAATTAGGTTTCACTTCACAATACAAGGTCTCAGCTAAATCTTGCCGTCTGGGAGGGTGAACCAAAGCATAACCTAGTTGTCTCTTAAACAACAAAGGATTGTAGCTGATGCAACCCTTTACTCATATCAGAGGTACATTTGGGTATAGTCCACAACTGGTGATAATGTCCTTGCCTTTAGTGCTCTGGGTGCACCATCTAATATCATCTGAAGTCAAGGCAATGAGCCTCTTGGCCCAATTCTTCTGTTGGTGGGGATTCAAGAAAGCATCTGTCTTAGGCAGGTAACTGAGCAGCCAGGTGTAAAACAAAGGAGCACAACATCTCACCAACTTCCCCCTTTGTTTCTCATTCCTCTGATGGATGGAATAGTAAAAGTCTCCCAGCAGTGTAGGCACTGGATTCTTCAAAAGAAACAGATGGATGGCATTCTTGCTGACAAATTTAGGCTCATCTACAAACAATATAACCCCATATATGCTGAGGGCTAACAGTGCACAGACTGCCCTCCACTCTCCCAATGAAGCTTTCAGGATGGCCTGAGAAATCAAGAAGTCCAAATGCAAACCAGGGATCCCAGCTTTTGTTGTCATACTTTGATCAATCAAGGCAGGCTCCAGGTACAGTTCCTTTGCTATCTCTTCATTTCTGGGAGCTGGCATCTCTGGGTTGAAAGGGATTCCACCTCTGATAGGTACTCCAATCAATGCAGAAAATTCTTCCAGTAGAGGTCCTAACTGAAAGTCTGGAAAGGTGAAACATCTCAATGGTGGATCATAAAACTGCAAGCATGTATGGATCATGCTCCTCTGAGAAGGGTCAAGGTCCATAACCATATCCAGGATACCTCCATGGTGCTCTCTAAATAGTGGGATGTGGTCAGGTGTGATAAGTGACTGGACCTGCCTGATACCAGTCAACACAGGCTCAAAGAAATGGTAGGATATGTTCCTCTTCCTGGGAGTAGTCATGAGTGCTGCTGAAGAAACTGAAGATTGGTACCGATGAAGATTACAGACTGATGCTGGAAATGAGCCACTGACAGGATGATGTTGGTGATGATGAAGACAGCTGAAGCAGATAACTGATGAAGCAAAGGTCTATGCAGGAGAAGGGGTCAAAACCAAACCAGATACGATGTGGATCCCATGAAAAATAAATAAACAAATGTTAAATGATGCAATGATGATATATGCAAATGATATGCAAGGGTTTGTGATCAAGCTGGATCTGATTATCTGTCTTGATATAAGCCCATGTATGTTCAAAGGTCCAGATGAAGGCTTAGAAATCCAGAAACCAGGGTGGGGGACTCAAATAAAGAGTCACATGTCCGGGGTTAATCACAAGAACTGTCCAAAATGAGGTACTCTTAAACAATATAGTAACTGGGTATGATGTGGCTAAGGGTTCCTGCAAACCTGTAAATAGCCCAACCCCCTCACAGGTAGTGTTCTAGAACAAGGATCCTCAGACTTGGATCAGTTATGAGAAGTGTAAACACTTCTAACCCGGAGGTACAGTGTTTACAATAACCATAAAAGATCCTCCTCTAATTCACCTCAGTTTCTGAAGGTCATAATAAAGGTCATCCAGACATAGCAGGCTTCCTAGATAGCCCTAGCACTACAGGAAATCTGTAGCACATAGTTCTCAAGAAGAAACCCACATCTGAACCGTGTTTCATATTCCCGCACCAGACCGAAATGGAATGGGAAAGAACATGAACCACTCTAGCCTAGGTGTCACTCAGGTCCCAGGTATAGGACCTTAAACTCTCAATGGAACCCCACCCACCAAAACAGCAAACCAGATCCAGCAATGATAATGATAGTATGAAACATGTATAAGACTGTAAAAGGAAACAAATAAATAAAGCTGTTCATAAAGCAATAAATGAAGCAAAATAAATAAACACACATAGCACATAACACCCCAGTAAACACAAATCAAACAAACGCTAGGAGGAACCCACAAAAAGAACCAGAAGCCCTGGTTGCAGTATAAGGGTCCCCAGCAGAGTCGCCAAGCTGTCGCTCCCACCAAATGACAACTGGTCAAGAGGGGTACAGACGCGAACGGTCGGCGAAAGGAGAGAACACACAAGGTTGAACTGGAAAGACAAGAGTCGCCAGCTAGGCATTTTTATCCCGAAGGAAAGGTAATGCTGCATAAACCTGAGAAGAGGATGGATAAGACGGTCGCGAACCAGAGAAACTGAGAAAGGGGATCCACGCTTGAAAGTTTGTGCTTAAAGGGGTAGTGTCAGTGCTATTTTGTGTGCAAAAGCTGGAAAAGAATGCAAGTGTCAGTGCAAAGGAAGTGAAGTGAAATGAAAGAGTGTCAGTGCAAGGAAAGAATGCAAAGCTCAAGACTATGAGGCTTAAAGAATAAAGCTGGAAGAGGGGGGAATATACAGAGACTTTTGTTCGATGACTGTTAAGTTATGCCTACGTATTCTCTCGTGCAATGAGGAAGTCAGAACACTGTAGTTCGACTCAAAGAGACTGAAAGATAAATTGACTGATGAACTGCTTACTTGTCTATGCTCAAGTGTATGACCTGTCTGGCTCAGGTGCTAACTGTCTTGCATTAGACGTAAGAAGCAAGTTCTCGTTTATAAGTGAATGAGATGAGAAAAGAATCCCTGAGGAGACGATTATTGTTTGTTTTTGTGTTTTCAATCTTTTATTGCTTTTGGAGTTTGTCATAAGAAGATGAGCTTAAGCCTACACCAAGGGTTAGTAGACTCATCACATCCTCCCTCTGATTAGGGGTAATGAGTGTCGCTCCCGAAGATTTGCATCCCGGTACAAGCGCGAACGGTCGGCGAAAAGAACAATGAGAACACACAGCCGTGAACTCACTGGAGATGAATAGAGTCGCCAGCTAGGCATTTTTATCCCGGGGGAAAGGTAATGCTGCATAGACCTAGAAAAAGATGGATAAGACGGTTGCGAACCAGAGAGACTGAGAAAGGGGGTTGGTTACAACCTGGGAAGGTATTAGCACCCAGATTGTCCGTCGTACTCGACGGGATCCACGCTTAAAAGATTTGTGTTTTAAAAGGGGTAGTGTCAGTGCAATCTGTGTATAAAATAGCTGGAAAAGGATGTACAGGTGTCAGTGTAAAGAAGTGTAAAGTGTGAGATATACAGTGTCAGTGTAAGGATAAGAGTGAAATGCTCATGACTATGAGGCTAAAAGAATGAGGCTAGAAAGAGGGGGAATATACAGAGACTTTTGTTCGATAACTGTTAAGTTATGCCTACGTATCCTCTCGTGCAATGAGGAAGTCAGAACACCGTAGTTCGACCCAAAGAGACTGAAAGGTGAATTGACTTGTGAACTGCTTGCTTGTCAATGCTCAAGTGTATGACCTGTCTGGCTCAGGTGCAAACTGTCTTGCATTAGACGGAAGAAGCGAGTTCTCGTTTGTGAGTGAATGAGATGAGAAAAGAATCCCTAAGGAGACGATTATTGTTTGTTTTTTATATTTTCAGTCTTTTATTGCTTTTTGAAGTTTGTCATAAGTTAATGAGCTTAAGCCTAAACCAATGGATTTATTAAACTCATCACATCTTCCCTCTGATTAGGGGTAATGAGAATATCTTAAGTGTGAAGTCAGATTCTCACACTTAATCACCTTTGGTGTAGGATTAAGATCATTAACCTACTTGTGATTATTTAAATGTTTTTGGTGTTTTTGTTTAGTGTTAAGTAATGAGGTTAAGCCATAATCATGGATTTAATAGACTCATTACACCATCCTAATAGAAGGATAATAGATGAGAATGTTTAAGCTGAGGAAAGCTCCTCAACTTAATCCATGATTAGGGATTAAACTCATGACAAAACAAGCTTTTGATTAAGTGGATTTTATTTAATGATATGATGATGAAGTGAGTTTTATGATTTGTAAGACAACTTGAGGGGGACTTGTCCATTAACACTAGGGTTAGTCCTTCTTAACCAATTAAGGAAAGAATTAGAACCCTAATGCAAGGCCCAAGTTACAAGCTTGATGTCTTGATGATTATTAAGTGGATTGATTAAAGGATTTAAACACATTAAGGGTTTAACACTTAGGATTAAAGTTATACACTCCATCCTAATAGAAGGATGCAGGCATAAACTTAATCACAAAGCCTTAAAACCTTTAGGGTTTAGTCCTTGATTATGAGGTGAGGAGAGAAGACTCAAAGAGACACAAAGGTAAAACTAAGCAGGGGACTAATCAAATCCTAATTGTTATCATACTTGGAGATCCTAGGGTTTGTAAGGCTTAAGAGGAGAAATCTTCAAGGAAGCCATCAAAGATAGAAGCAGATGAAAGGAGAAGAAGAAAGGAGAAGCAAAACAACTTGCTTCACTTAAGAAGACAAGTTGCTTGAAGAAAGAAGGTAAGATGAACAAGAATGAGCAAGCTCAATCCAATACACATACAAAAAATGCAGCAAGGGAAGTATGAAAGAGATGAAAAGAGATTATGAGAAGTGAAGGCAAATTCACTTCTCAAACAACTTACCACCTGAAATGTTAGCACAAGAAATGAAATGCAATGCAAATGAGATGAAATGTCATGATGCAAACCAAAGTCAGAAGCATGAGTATGATGTTAGTGATGCTAAGAGATGATGCAAACATGAGGCAAGGCATGAGAATGATCAAACAAACATATGGATGCAAATGAGGCATGCAATGAACCATGAATGTTCATGAAAAGTTATGGAATGCAAAAGACATATAACATGGAAAATGAAAGATGCAATGATCAAACATGATTCTAATATGTCCTAAGATGTATTATGAATCAAATTAAAGCATAAAATGTCATGGCAAGTCATGGTATGCAAGCAAATGGAAGATGGATGCAAAGGAAGGCATAAATTAGGGTTTATGATCAACACACAAAGCAAAATCCAAAACCAGAAGCAAATGACATAATAAAAATTTGAAAATGCAATTCAAAGGAACCCTAAACCTATACAAACTCACTGCCCAAAGGAGGGGATCCAACTCTTAACCTATTGAAAGTTATGAATTTTCTAAGATTACTAGGGTTTTAAGGTACCTTGACAAGAAAAATGCAAAACAAATTGAAAATGCAAGATCAATTCATGCCAATTTTATCCTATAAACTACATGCTATACAAGATGCAATGCAAAAAGAATCATCATCCAACTCTCAATGGTTAGGCAGAAATGATTTTTGGAACTTTGGATCAAATTAATGCATAAAAATGATTTTAATTCAATGAAAAATTCTCAAAATGCATCAAGATCAAAAAATAAATTTGGTTTGAAGGTTGGACAATGTTTCTAAATGTCTTATAACATTTCATGAATTTTTTGGTGATTTTTAAATACCTAAAAGTATTTTTAATAAATTAATTTTCATTAATCAATTAAAAATAAACTTTTAAATATTTAAAAATACTTTTTTAATGCTAAAAATGAAAATAAAAATATTTTTGTGTTTTAAAAATTAATGAAACTCTTGACAAAAAGTTTCATAATTTTTAAAACAATTTTGCTATTTTAAATAAATTATGTAAAACAAATGAGAAAAAATGAAATAAAAATAATAAAAAGACTGAAGTATGCAGGATGGAAGGCCAGGATTCACTCTGGATTTAAAATGGTTGACTGCGCGCGCCATCTAATGGCCCATATTCAAACTGAATTAATCTCATTTAATTAAATAAATAATGGTGATTAGGGTTTAATGACTGCATCTCAGCCATACACACGCGCGCGAAGTCAACAAAGTCCAAGCATCCAACGCTCCAGATTCAAATGCTCATTAATGACCTGATTAAACCCTAATGATTTTCAGGTGGCCGGAGAAGACCTCCGATCGTCTTCTCCGGTGGGAACCCCACCTGAAAATCCCCAAAATCCACAAAACGCAACCAAAATGAAATCTAAACACACAGAAATGATTCCCACACTCCCCTGAATCAAAACCCTAAGCTAGAAACCATTTATATTTCCTCAAACTCATGAATCGAACAAGACATTTTTTAGGTCACAGAGTTTCAGAACACGATTACATCCTCATTTTCCAACCATTTTCAAAACCAATGACATAGTTATGATCAGGGAAGCATATAGAACAACTTAAGAACTTAAAAAATGATTTCTGGAAAAAAGTTCTTGAGCTACCTGAGTTTCGAAGCTTTCACTCTTGTAACTTTCTGGCCCTTTCCTTTGATGCAAACCACTCCTTGTGACCTCTAGATGATGCTTGGATGCTTGGAAGAAATTTATGTTGGCTGGTTAAGGAGTTTGAACCGCTACTGCTCAAGCTCAGTTGAAAATGGTGTTGGTGATTTAGGCTGTTTCAGGCAAAGGTGAAAGGTTCTTCATGACCAGGATGATGAATAGAGAAGGTTTATGAAGTTTGTTCAGGTGTTTGTGAGCTGTGTAAGGAGATTCGAAAGTTCTGGCTTTGAGGGTGAAAAATGGAGAAGCAATGTTCTTGCTGGTTTCAGGCTTAGTTCTTGTTGGTTTGGGCTCAATGAAGCAAGGTGAGATGATTGGTGAAACTGGTTTGAATGTTTGTGAGCTGTATGGAGAGATTCGAAGAGTTTTGCTTGAGGGAGTGAGTTTGTGAATGTCATGCTCTTGTGTGTTTCAGCCTTGCTTGACAAGTGAAATGGCTAGCATTTTCCTTGCATAAAAAACTCTCATAGGTCAGATGATGTGACCTGGCCTTTATTGATTGGTAAGGTCCCTTTTGCAAAATGTCAACTTTGGTGTAAGGAAAGCATGGGTTGAACCCTAGGCTAGTACAAGCATGGGGGCTGGCGCAGCATGGGGTGTGAGAGATGCTAGAAAGGTTCAGCAGCCAAGACAACAAGTGGATGGAAGTGTGATGATGATTTTGCAACTTGATCACTTTTGGTTCTTATGGAACTATCTTGCTACACAAGCCATGAAACATGAGAAATTTTGGTCCAATCTGAACTTTAGGAGTTGTGTGATCATGTTGAGTGAATTAGAAGCCCATATGATGACTGAATTGGCCTTGAAAGGAGAATTTGCAACTTTGCCTTTTGGTGCATGACTTGAAAATTAGTGATTTTTGCCAATTTTAACACACCATAACTTTTGATCCAAGATGAATTAGGTCATGTTCTTGTACTTTTTGAAAAGGGAAAGATCTAATCTACAACTTTCATGACCAAGGTTTTTCCATTTGAAGCATTTTTGGATCAAAAAGCAAGGCTTGAAAAGTGGCATAAAAGGACACATTCTTTAAAAGTCAACCATGCCCTAAAAAGTCAACTTTGCAAAAACTTGTAATTTTTGAATTTTGTGAACTTCAACCTTCTTCCATGATCAAATAAAGATCATATACACTCAAAATGATGAAGATCACCCCTTGGTTGGGTCATTGGGGGCCTCAGATGCCCTGATTTTACACTGACTTGTCTGAAAAGTCAACTCTTGATCAGATGACTTCCCCATGGAATTTCTTCATGAAAATTGATATGCATACTACCTATACCATATAGAGACCAATTGAAACAAGAATGACCAAAAAATTTGGAGTTATGGCCTCTGAAACCAAAACCCTAATTTTAGGCCAACTGTGCAGTCAAACTTGGCTCTGCTTCCATACCAATCCCATTTCTTGTGATTCTTTGGCATCCTTGACTTTGGGAAGATATAATATGATGCTTGAACACACATGGACCCCTTTTAAGTGATTAGTGGCCTTTGGGGTGGCTCAAGAAGCTCCTGGATTGCTCATATCACAAACCCTAGATGCAGATGACTTAGAAACTATGCAGTGAACCAAAATGAGATATGAGATGATATGATTGTGTTTATGCATATGAAATGATCACAAGCCATGGTGTGAATGGGTGAGGGCAAATTTGGGGTGTTTACAGCTGCCCCTATTCAAACATGAGTTAACTGTGCAGGTTGTAAGCGACGGCTTATCAGGCAAACAAGATAACTTGTGGTTGAATACCAAAGACAGTCCAAAATTTGCACTCACAGAATGAAGAAGAAAAGGGATATAGGTTGTAAAGGAAAATAAAGTATATTGTAAAGTGTGGGCGACGGAGGACGACCGTCTAGCAGAGGACGACTGCTGGGGAAAGAGCAATGACGGGGACGGCCGACATGCTGGGGACATAAAGCAAAGACGGGGACGGCCGACTAGCTGGGGATAAAAGAATTATGATGGGGACGGCCGACTAGCTGGGAAAAGTACGAAATTATGATGGGGACGGCCATCAAGATAAAGTTGTAAGATTCTCTGGGAGTTAACGAAACATGACGGGGACGGCCATCAAGTTCATGAAGTAAAGCAACCAACGATGGGGACGGCCATCGGGCTAAACTGAAAGGAAAAGGGACCACGACGGGGACGGCCATCGGGTTAAAGAATAAATGAAATAAACAGATGATGAGGTACGGTCATCAAAGGTGAAGGACGATCACCTAGCAGGGGATGGCTGCTCTGTTGGGGATAAGATGAGGAACGGTCATCTATGGTGGAGGACGACCACCTGGCAGGGTACGGCTGCCGAAAATATCGCGGCATAGGACGAATGCCGGATAGAAAATCAACGATGGGGACGGCCATCGGATGAGCATGATGGAGGACGACCATCAAGAGGTGGAGGACGACCACCTAGCAGGGGACGACTGCTCTCAAGGTTTATCATAACACAGGACGAGTGTCAGATAACCAAAATCAATAATGGGGACGGCCATTGGATAAAATGATGAAGGACGATCATCAAGAGGTGGAGGACGAACACCTAGCAGGGGACGGCTGCTAAAATATCAACGATGGGGACGGCCATCGGATGAGCATGATGGAGGACGACCATCAAGAGGTGGAGGACGACCACCTAGCAGGGTACGGCTGCTCTCAGGGTTTATCATAACACAGGACGAGTGTCAGATAAAAAAGAAAATTTGCTTTGTTGGTAACCTACTGGGGAATAGTAAACACGGACGAGTGCTTACAACCAAGAAAAGAAAGTATAAGTGTTTGGTATAGATTAAAGATGCGGACGAGCATGCTTAAGACTATGATACGGACGAGTATCGGATAGAAACAAATACTGACGCGTGTTCAAAGATGATGATACGGACGAGTATCAATTGGTTAACAGAGAACACGGACGAGTGTTGAATCTGAGAGGATTCTTCTAGGGAATGACAGACACAGGCGAGTATCTATATTCAAGAGGACAAAAGTGTTTGACACGGTGTATGGATTAAAGATGCGGACGAGCATCTTTAAGACTATGATACAGACGAGTATCATGTAGAAACAAACACTTGACGCATATTCTGAGATGATGGTACGGACGAGTACCAACTGGTTAACAAAGAACATGAACCAACGTCGAATCTGTGGGGATATGAATGGTATATACAAGATACGGACGAGTACCTGTATGAGTGCGACATGAGTAGTGAGTATGAGTATTGTATAGATGACTGTTTATCTGTTGGGGAGGGTGACACGGACGAGTGTCAAGAGAGAAAAGTATAATAATAACAACAAGTATATGGGTTGTGAAAGTGTAAGTGACCGCGCTGGGGATATGACACGGACGGGTGTCAAGAAAATGTGTATACAAGTATAGGTGAGTGCAAAGATGATGTCTTTGGCTTTCCGCTGGGGATATGACACGGACGGGCGTCAAAAATGAGTATATACTGGGGGTCTCGTTTGTAAAGAGTGTTTGGGCGACTTTACTGGGGACTCTGGTGGGGATTTTTCTGTACGTTGACGAACTGTCATTGTTCACAAGTGTTGGTTTAAAACATGGCTTATGATTATGCTATGTGTTGGATTTTTGCCGTAATGCTCCGTGTTAAAACGGAATGCTACGCTTTGTGGGTGAATATGATGCGAATGCTATGATTATGCAAAGATACCAATCCGGGATTCGGATCCCGATGCTGTACAGATCTTCGGTCGATCTGCTCGAAGCGGACATCCCAGCTGGGGTGAAATCATTGGTAAATCTAATGAGATGATATTTGCTTGGGGAAATGGGTCATTGATAGACCTATCCTTATAAATGAGAGACCCAACTGGGGTTTGCAAGAGCCTTCATCACTCTGTTGTGACTCCTTCATGCGTTGCTCTTCTGAATAGAGGCTGAAACTCTGTGGGGAGAGCTCCTTGACTTGGCTGAGGATGAAACGGCAACTCGGCTGGGAGCAGCAAGTGGCAGCTCAGCTGGGGGAGTCATGAGAGGCAACTTAGCTGGGGAGAGAGAACTTCGGGTGCTAAGATTGAGTGTTGATTTGTCAGCTTGCTAAGGTGGAGCCCTCATGCCCCATGTTGCGCTTTGGATACCTGCAACCCTGCAAAGATAGAAACGCACAAGTAATCCCGAGGTATCCCTTACTGGATCCCTTCATAGGAATTAGATTCTTCCGAGAGTAAGCATATTTCCTGTAAGCACGCCTTTCCTTTGAAAATAAACATCTGTGTTTTATGCAATCAGTTTTTTTTTCTTAAGACATCAGACATTTTTTTGCAAATAAATGGGAATGTATAAGACGAGACATGACTGAAAATCTGATTTTATTAATTCTTATGCCCTGAATTGGCGAGATACAGTCAAAGGAACATATCCCCTGAAATGAGGAGATTGTTATAAATTGAGAAACAAAATGCTGGCAATGTTGATGACGCTTTGAGGAGCTTCCTCTTTACTATGACTCGTATGACTTTTGACGTTCTTCTCGTCTTGCTTTCTGAGGAATGTTGATTCTGATTGAAGCTTGATCCCTTCGAAACTTGCCAAGTTGTAAGTGATACAGACGAATTCAAAATGCATTCATTCGCTTATTCCCTTATTTTGCATGGATCGCCCTTTCGGGTTTTCAATCCATCGGGATACCCATTTTTGCCTGAGCTGTCCGATGCGGCTTTTCAACTCAGCGGGTGTACATTTTTTTGCTTATTTTCCCTTATTTTTTCCCGAGTCTTTTATTCTGTTTTTGACTCGCCGGGATGCCCTATTTTTGCCTGGACTTACATTCTGTTTTTATGTCCAGCGGGTCTTTTTATGCGAAGTATTTTTTAACTGCATCTGAATTCACAGGGGACGGGAAATCTTCACCATCCATGGTGCTGAGCATCAGTGCTCCACCAGAGAAAACCTTCTTTACCACAAATGGCCCTTCATAGTTTGGAGTCCACTTGCCCCTGTGATCTGTATGAGGAGGGAGGATTCTCTTCAGCACAAGATCTCCTACTTGGGACTCTCGGTGCCTGACTTTCTGATCGAAGGCTCTCTTCATTCTCTTCTGATACAACTGCCCATGACAGATTGCAGCCAATCTCTTCTCTTCAATCAGACTCAGTTGTTCGTATCGGGCCCTGACCCACTCTGCTTCGTTCAGCTTAACATCCATTAGTACCCGTAGGGAGGGTAATTCAACTTCAACCGGTAGGACTGCTTCCATACCATACACAAGCTGATACGGTGTTGCCCCAGTGGATGTCCTGATTGACGTGCGGTACCCATGCAAGGCAAACGGTAGCATCTCATGCCAGTATTTGTAGGTGACTACCATCTTCTGCACAATCTTCTTGATATTCTTATTAGTTGCCTCAACAGCGCCATTCATCTTTGGCTTGTAAGGAGAAGAATTGTGGTGTTGGATCCTGAAGTCCCGGCACAGCTCTGCCATCATTTTGTTGTTTAAGTTGGAACCATTATCAGTAATGATTCGTTCGGGGACTCCGTATCGACAGATGATATCTCTCTTCAGAAATCTTGCTACCACTTGTCTTGTAACATTGGCATAGGAGGCTGCTTCAACCCATTTGGTGAAATAGTCAATGGCGACCAGGATGAATCTGTGGCCATTTGAAGCAGTTGGCTCGATCTTGCCAATCATATCAATGCCCCACATAGCAAAGGGCCATGGTGAAGACATGATGTTCAAAGGATTGGGAGGCACATGCACCTTATCTGCGTAGATCTGGCATTTGTGGCATTTTCTGGCGTAGGCACAACAGTCTGCATCCATCGTGATCCAGTAATACCCTGATCGTAGCAATTTCTTAGCCATTGCATGTCCTCCTGCATGGGTACCAAAGGATCCTTCGTGCACTTCATGCATCAATAAATCTGCTTCCGTCTTGTCAACACATCTGAGGAGTACCATATCAAAGTTCCTTTTGTACAGAGACCCATCGGTATTCAGAAAGAAACTACCCGCAAGCCTTCTCAAAGTCTTCTTATCATTGGAAGATGCCCCAGATGGGTATGTTTGATCCTCCAAGAAGCATTTAATGTCATGGAACCAAGGCTTATCATCTTTAACAACATCTGCTGCGAACACATATGCTGGTCTGTCAAGTCTGGACACTGAAATCTGAGGTACAAAGTTGGCAGCTTGAACTTTGATCATGGACGAAATGGTAGCCAGGGCATCTGCAAACTGATTCTCGTCCCGAGGGATATACTCAAGCTTGACTGTTGTGAAGAAAGTCAATAACCTCCTTGTATAGTCCCTGTAAGGTATCAGATGATCCTGGTGTGTGTACCATTTGCCGTTGGTTTGATTGATTACCAGAGCTGAATCTCCGAATACGGTCAATGTCTTGATCCTGAGGTCAATGGCTTCCTCAAGACCCATAATGCAAGCTTCGTATTCAGCTTCGTTGTTAGTGCAGTTGAAAGTGAGTTTTGCCGAGAAAGGCATGTGAACTCCTTTGGGCGTAATGAGTACTGCACCAACACCACGACCATTCATGTTAACAGCCCCGTCAAACATCATAGTCCATTCTTCTTCCGGGTCGGGCCCTTCAGTGTGAATAGGCTCTTCATGATCTTTTGCTTTTATGAACATGATGTCTTCATCAGGGAAGTCAAACCTCATAGGCTGGTAATCATCAATGGGTTGCTCAGCAAGATATTCAGACAATACACTGCCCTTGATGGCTTTTTGAGATGTGTATTGGATGTCATATTCTGTGAGGATCATTTGCCATCTTGCAACCCGTCCGGTAAGTGCTGGCTTCTCAAATATGTACTTAACTGGGTCCATTTTTGAGATCAACAAGGTAGTATGGGTCAACATATACTGTCTCAGTCGGCGAGCAGCCCACGCTAAAGCACAACAAGTTTTCTCGAGCAGTGAATAACGTTGTTCACAGTCGGTAAACTTTTTGCTCAGGTAGTATATTGCATACTCTTTTCGACCAGACTCGTCATGCTGGCCCAGCACACACCCCATTGACTCTTCTAATACTGTCAAGTACATGATCAGAGGTCTTCCTTCAACTGGAGGCATAAGGATTGGAGGTTCTTACAGGTATTCTTTGATCTTGTCAAAAGCCTTCTGGCAGTCTTCGTTCCACCTGACCGTCTGTTCTTTTCTCAACAATTTGAACAAGGGTTCACAGGTTGCTGTAAGGTGAGATATGAACCGTGAAATGTAGTTCAATCGACCTAGGAACCCTCGAACTTCCTTCTCTGTCCTCGGTGCAGGCATCTCTTGAATAGCTTTGACTTTGTCAGGGTCCACTTCAATCCCTTTCTCGCTTACAATAAAACCCAACAACTTACCAGATCACACCCCGAATGTGCATTTGTTGGGGTTCAACTTCAGTTGGTACTTCCTCAAACGCTTGAACAGTTTCAGCAGATTTACCAAGTGATCTTCTTCAGTAAGGGACTTGGCAATCATGTCATCCACATAACACTCTATTTCTTTATGGATCATATCGTGGAATAATGTTACCATAGCCCGTTGATATGTTGCGCCGGCATTCTTGAGCCCAAATGGCATTACCTTGTAGCAGAACGTGCCCCAGGGTGTGATGAAGGTTGTCTTCTCCATGTCTTCAGGTGACATCTTAATCTGATTATATCCTGAAAATCCATCCATGAAAGAGAATACCGAGAACTGAGCCGTATTATCCACCAATACATCAATGTGAGGTAAAGGGAAGTCATCTTTCGGACTAGCTCTGTTCAGATCCCGGTAGTCAACACACATCCTTACTTTGCCGTCTTTCTTGGGCACAGGTACTATGTTAGCAACCCACGGTGGATAGCTAGTCACGGCAAGGAATCCGGCGTCCCACTGCTTTTGTACCTCTTCTTTGATTTTCATTGCCATGTCTGGGCGAGTACGGCGCAGTTTCTGTTTAACTGGTGGGCATTCCTCTCTCAAAGGCAGCTTGTGCACAACAATGTCGGTATCCAACCCTGGCATATCTTGATAAGACCAAGCAAACACGTCCACATACTCTCGAAGCAGGTCAATCAGTTGTCTCTTCACCGAGTCTTGTAAGCAGGCCCCGATTTTAACTTCTTTCACGTCTTCATCTGTACCAAGATTGATCGTTTCGACCTCCTCCTGGTGAGGAGTAATAACTTTTTCCTCTTGTCTTAGCAACCTGGCTAGCTCTTCAGGAAGCTCATATTCTTCTTCAACCCCTTCATCAGCTTGATTGATTGGATTGTCAAAGTCATACGAAGTCATAGCCGTGCTGTTGTCGGTGCTGTCTGGAAGGCACACTCTGCAAGGGTTCAGTTTGTTCATTTTAGTGATTCGATTTTAATCTTGTTTTAGAAAAGTGAAATAAAGTTGTCATTTTGAAAACACTGCCATTTATTTTTTGTACAAAAAGAAAAAATGGAAAAACAGTGAGCGGAAAAGAAAAGGACTCATTTGCAAAAAGATGTCTGATATTTCATTGGTTAATCTTGTTTGCACAAAAAGTACAGATGGCCCGATTACAAAATGAGTCTTGTCACCTTGGGCAAGATGCAAGACTTTGATGCATGCTATAAAAAATACAGGAAATAATAATTACTCTGCATGAGTAACTCTTATAATTTCCTGGGAAGACCAGTTTGAGATACTGCTCCCCGGGATCTTTGGACGAATCCAGCTTTCCAGGTTGCGT
Organism: Lathyrus aphaca; assembly: GCA_963966055.1. NCBI lineage: Eukaryota > Viridiplantae > Streptophyta > Magnoliopsida > Fabales > Fabaceae > Lathyrus > Lathyrus aphaca. Next base: position 529,425,258 of record OZ014521.1, read on the forward strand.
TCTTCTTCCAGCTCGTCTTCCAAACAGTTGACAGCATCAGGGGTGAGCATCCCCCCACTAACAAAGTTGGGCTCTTTTGCAGCCTCTGCTTGATCTTGTTGAGTTGGTTTGTAACCCAACCCAAATCTATCCTCTTTCTTTTCCACCGATAACAGTTTGCCCCAGCCTTGGGCGTTTCCTCCCTCAACAACCTTCCGGGCTTGTTGGTATGATGATATTGAAGTACCAGGTACAGCAGATGTTTCATTGACATTCAAGGCTTCGAAAACTTGGCTCATTGTTTCATGGATCTCCCCATCCATCTCAATGTATTTATAAGTAGCCAGGTGGCTGACAAAAATATCCTCCTCTCCACAGATAGTAACGATTTGACCCTCCCACTCGTATTTTAACTTCTGGTGAAGGGTAGAGGTCACGGTGCCAGCGGCGTGAATCCATGGCCTACCCAATAGACAGCTGTAGGCAGGCTGTATATCCATCACGTAGAAGGTCGTTTTGAAAGTTTGCGGGCCAATCGTTATGGGTAACTCAATCTCCCCCAGAACCGATCTCTTTGAACCATCAAAGGCTCTCACCACCAGGTTGCTGGGTCTTAACTCCAATCCGTCATATTCTAGCTTCACAAGGGCCTTTTTAGGTAAGACATTGAGGGATGACCCCGTGTCTACCAGCACATGGGAAAGGGCAGCACCTTTACATTCCATGGTTATGTGCAAGGCTTTGTTATGGTTGCGGCCTTCCGTAGTCAAATCAGTGTTGGTGAACCCTAGTCCATGACTAGCATTAACATTTCCAACTACAGCTTCCAACTGATTGACAGTGATCTCTTCAGGCACATAAGCTGCGTGCAAGACTTTGAGTAGTGCATTCCGTTGGGCTTCGGAGCACATGAGCAATGATAAGATTGAGATCTTGGAAGGCGTCTGGTGAAGCTGATCCACTATTTTGTAATCACTTTTCTTGATGATTCGCATGAACTCATCAACCTCTTGGTCAAAGGGTGTTTTCAAGGCTTCTTTAACAGTCTGCTCTTCCTGCACCAGGCTTTTTCCTTTTGCCTTGGCAGCAGCTTCTGCTTCGGCAGTGGGTCTCTGAATTTGTGGAGCAAAGAGACGTCCGCTTCGAGTGAAGCCTCCGCCTCCTCCCACATTGTCTATTTGTGGTGCAGGGGTTGATGATTCAAAAGTGATTCTTTGTCCTTCATAGTACAGGTCAGAGACGTAATGCCAGGGGATGGCGTTACTGCTTTCATAAGGTACTGGTCCAGGCACTGTGATAGTGACTGGACTGATTGCAGCTGCGGAAGGAACTGTGATAGTTTGCGGAACATAATAAATTGTGACTGGCGCTCTGATGGGAGCAGCACCTTCTGAGTTGTAGGCAGAGTTGTTTTCAGGATCATAAAATATTGTGACAGTTGAGACGTCTTCATGATTTGTTGCTGATGTTGTAGGAGACATTGTTGGAAGAATGGACGTTGTTGTTGCAGGAGTTTCAAAGTGGAGTGGTGCTGGAGTTGTAGAAGGAACATTTGTTGATATCTGGTCAGTTGAAACGACAGATGAAGTACTTGTTGATGAAGCTGAAGAATTGTCAGGAACAATGGTCGTTGCAGTTGTAGGAGGTTCTGGAGTTGTTGCTGATGAGATTGCTGGATTTGTAGGAAATGATGTGGTGATTTGAAGTTGGCCACTCTGAATGAGACCATCTATGCCATTCCTCAAATTATCGCATCCATTTACTGAAATATTGCAGTAAGCACACCCTAACTCACACCCCGGGAACATTTGACATTCGAGGAGTTGAGCCTTAATTTCCACCAACGGTGTCCGGATCTGACCCACACTGATTATTAAATAAGACGGTTTGTCTTCTTCAATAGCGTTAATTCTGGGACCACCGTGGTTTGGCATTGGGTTCTTATTGACATTGGGTGGTGGTGCGAAGTTCAGAGCTTTAGAGTCTACCAGGTCTTGTACCTTCATGTGCAAGGCTCTGCACTTTTCTGTACTGTGGCCAGGTGCATTTGAATGAAAAGCACATCTGGCGTTGGAGTCATAATTCCCGGGTAGACTGTTGGGATCTGGAGGTGCCAGCGTCCTTAGCTCAACTAGGTTGAGTTTCAGGAGTTGTGGCAGCAATGTAGCATATGGCATAGGGATCGGATCGATCACCCTATTGGCTTGAGATGGCCTCTGCTGAAATGGCCTTTGCTGGTTGTTGTTGTTGGTATTGTTGTAATTTCTCGGAGGATATTGAGCTTGCTGATGGTACTGAGGTTGTTGCTGATAGTTTTGCTGTGGAGGTTGATAAGTAGGTTGAGGATGAGCTGGAGCGGGAATGGTGACTGCTTCCACAGACCTGTGAACATACTGGGGTCTGCCCCTGTTGGTGTGGATGGCATTGGTCTCGCCAGTTCTTCTTGGGCCTGCAAAAGGCTTCCTTGTACTACTGGACGAGCTAGCACCATTGTCAGAAATCTTGCCCATCTTTAACAGGCTCTCAATTCTCTCTCCCGCTATGACAACATCCGCAAAGCTAGTGGAAGAGAAAGCAGCCAGCCTGTCAATATATGTTCCCTGGAGGGTATTCATAAACATATATGCCATTTCCCTCTCAGACATAGGCGGCTGAACAGCAGCAGCCAATTGCCTCCATCTCTGGGCATATTCTCGGAAACTTTCTCTTGACGACTGTGACATTCCCATTAGGAGGGTTCTGTTGGGTGCCATATCTAAGTTGTACTGATACTGTCTGATGAAGGCCTCTGCCAGGTCCTTCCAACACCTTATAGTTGCTCTTGTCAGATGAGAGTACCATTCTCTTGAGGCTCCCGTCAAGCTATCCTCAAAATAGAACATCCAGAGCTTCTCATCCATAGTATAGGCCTTCAGCCTTCCCAGAAATGACTGTAAGTGAGTCCGGGGGCATGAAGTCCCGTTGTATTTCTCAAAACAAGGAGGCTTGAACTTATGGGGAATCCTGACCCCGTCTACCAAGCCCATGTCCATGACGTCAAAGCCCAAAGAGTTATGAGACTCTAAGGATCTCAGTTTCTCAGCTATCTCATCCAACCTTCTGTCATAAGCTTCTTCCCCAGCACCCATTACTGTGAATTGGTCCTCTTAGGGGTCTTCTTGCAGTACCCTGGCTGCAGTGGCAGTCCCTTGAACATTTGCAGGGATGTTGACCTCAGGATGGAGGTGGGGTCCAAAGACTGGGGGATTGACATGAGGTTGTACTCTTTCATTGTTGCTGGTTCCAGCAGTCCCTGGCCGATGGTCTTCCTGATTTCTCCCTTCCACCAGTGCTCTGAGCCTCTCCTGGCTTTGAGCCATGTTGTTCATTACCTCCATAAACTGTGTCATTTGGTTCCTCATTTCCAACCTCTCGTTGGTCATTTGGTTCCTGACCTCCGTAAGGTCCTGCTGCATCTGATCCATTTGTATGCCTGGAAGGTTGTTACGGGTTGGATAACGGTGCAGACGGTTGAGGGGAAATACCCGGCGTCGAGCAATAGTTCCTGAGCATCACAACAGAGTTAGTGGCAATAAAAACAAAAACCTACAAAACAAACAAAAGGGTTAGCATGCAATGCAGTATGCTTATTTGTTTTCAAGGTATCCGGCTTGGCATTCAGTTTTGACCCTTCCAGACCCTTGAAGATGCTGTTGATGTTGCTTTCGGAGTAAACTCGGATGGAACAAGCCAACACAAATATATATTACAGGAAGTAAAATAATACAACTTGTTCTTTTTACAACACAAGCCCTCTAAGGGGTCAAAATACATTATAAGAAAATAAAAGTACATGGAATGAAAGCAACAACAAACAAATGGTCAAACACCAAGACCAAACTCATCCTCACGAACTTCCTTGAGAAGTGCTTCGGTCACAGGATCAGCTGGACGCTCCGTGAGATTCCTGATGAGGAGGTTCCGGGTAGTAACAGCTGTAGTCAGCTTCTTGTGTTGACTTTGGTCCTTTGACCTCTTCACTCCAGCTCTGATCTTCAGTTCTGATATCTCCCTCTGGGCTGCTGCCAGGGCTTCTTGCTGCTCTTTTGCACTAGCTTCCAGTTGCTCTATCTTGTCTTGAACTCTCTTGTCCTCCATAGTACGAGCCTCAGTGATCCTGACCCACCTAGCTTGACTCTCCTTCAGATACAAGTCTGTCCTGGCTTTCTGGAACTGAGCCTCCTTGCAGGCATTCTTCAAGATTTGTTCCCCAGCCCTAGACTTCTTAATGTAATCCTCAGACTTATCAATTCTAGCCAAATGCTCCACTTTCAACTTCTCCAAACTCTCAATATCCAACCTACCATCACTCCTCTCCCGGAGGGTCTTCTGCAAAGCCTGAGTTAACTTCTCATTTCTTTCTTTCAAACCCTCAAACTCCTCCAAACTGATAGTGGCAGGGGGTGGTGCTGAGGATGGTCCAGGCATATCCTCCATGGTAAAGGGCATTCCAGAGAATTGAGCCCTGGCATGGGACCACTCATAATATTGTGCTGATGCCACATTATTGCACTTTCCCAGAATGGTTACTCCCTTGGTTTGAACATTATCCCAGGCCCAGGCTGCCTGCCTAACAATATCCAGATTAGGCTTGTTCTCACAATAAAGAGTCTCAACTAAGTCTTGTGCCTTAGGAGTGTGGACCAGTGCATAGCCCAGTTGTCTCTTGAACAGCAGAGGGTTGTAATTAATACTACCCTTAACTCCTATTAGGGGCACATTGGGAAAATGCCCACAACTGGTGATGATATCCCTTCCTTTTGTGCTTTGAGTACACCATCTGATATCGGCTGAAGTTAAAGCAGTGAGTCTCTTAGCCCAGTTTCTCTGCTGATGAGGATTCAAAAATGCATCTGTCCTGGGTAGATGCCTGAGAAGCCAAGTATGGAACAATGGAGCACAACACCTCACTAATCTTCCCCTCTGCTTTTCATTCCTCTGATGCACTGAATAGTAAAGATCCCCCAATAAAGTGGGCACTGGGTTCCTCAGGATGAAAAGATGGATTGCATTCTTGCTAATGAATCGAGGCTCATCTGCAAATAATATGATCCCATATATGCTCAAGGCCAATAAAGCACAAACTGCTTTCCACTCTCCCAAAGAAGCTTTCAGGGTAGCTTGAGAGATCAAGAAATCCAGATGCAGGCCAGGGATTCCAGCCTTAGAAGTCATATGCTGCCCAATTAGGACTGGTTCCAGATGCAAAGCCTTTGCTACTTCTTCATTACCAGGAAAGACCATCTCAGGGTTGAAAGGGATTCCACTCCTGATAGGTATACCAACTAATGATGAGTATTCTTCCAATAAAGGGCCCAGCTGAAAGTCTTGAAAAGTGAAACACCTCAGTGGGGGATCATAAAATTGAAGGCAAGTGTGGATCAGGCTTCTCTGTGAAGGGTCCAAATCCATAACCACATCAAGTATATCTCCATAGTGTTCCCTGAACAGTGGTATATGGTCTGGAGTGATCAGGGTCTGAATCCTCCTGATGTCAGCTAGCTCTGGCTGGAAGAAGTGATAGGTGATGTTGCTCTTTTTAGGAGCCATGATGCTGAAGATGAGTGGAGACAGGTGCTGATGATAACACTGAAGAATGGGCCACTGATTGGCTGGTGCAGGTGACTGGAATAGATAGCTGATAACTGAAGCAGATGCTGATGAAGATGGGTCAAATACTGAAGATAGGGTCAAAACCAAGCCAAAAATGAAGATGGATACCCTGAAACACAAATAAGCAAATGTCAATATGATGCAATGATTATGTATGCAAATGATATGCAAAGGTTTGTGACTGAGCTGGATCTGATCAAGAGCTCTGATGTAGGTCCAAATATGTCCAAGAAATCCAGATGGAGGTCTATAAATCCAGTAACCAAGGTGGGGGGCTCAAATAAAGAGCCACATGTCCAGGGTTTAGAATCACAAGAACTGTCCCAACATGGAGTATTCTTAATCAAATCAAAGTAACAGGGTATTCTGAGGTCAAGGTACCTGCAAACCTGTAAACAGCCCAACCCCCTCACAGGTGGTGTTCTAAAACAAAGATCCTCAGACTTGGATCAGTTATGAGAAGTGTAAACACTTCTAACCCAGAGGTACAGTGTTTACAATAACCATAAAAGTTCCTCCTCTAATTCACCTCAGTTTCTGAAGGTCAATACTAAAAGGTCATCCAGACTTAGCAGGCTTCCCAGATAGCCCTAGCATTGCAGGAAATCGGCAACACAGAGTTCTCAAAAAGAAACCCATATCTGAACCGTGTTTCATATTCCCGCACCAGACCGAATACGATTCACTCTAGCCTAGGTGTCACTCAGGTCCCAGGTATAGGACCTTAACTCTCAATGGAACACCCACCCACCAAAGCAAACAACAGATCCAGCCAGCAGCACAGTATGACAATATGATAATATATGCATAAAGCTATAAAGGAAGCAGTAAGGCAACTGTACATAAAGCAAAAATAAATACAAAAGATACAAACACAAATAAGCACATAACACCCCAGTAAACACAAATCAATCAAGCGCTAGGAGGAACCCACCAAAAGAACCAGAAGCCCTGGTTGCAATATAAGGGTCCCCAGCAGAGTCGCCAAGCTGTCGCTCCCGAAGATTTGCATCCCGGTACAAGCGCGAACGGTCGGCGAAAAGAACAATGAGAACACACAGCCGTGAAATCACTGGAGATGAATAGAGTCGCCAGCTAGGCATTTTTATCCCGGGGGAAAGGTAATGCTGCATAGACCTAGAAAAAGATGGATAAGACGGTTGCGAACCAGAGAGACTGAGAAAGGGGGTTGGTTACAAACTGGGAAGGTATTAGCACCCAGATTGTCCGTCGTACTCGACGGGATCCACGCTTAAAAGATTTGTGTTTTAAAAGGAGTAGTGTCAGTGCAATCTGTGTATAAAATAGCTGGAAAAGGATGTACAGGTGTCAGTGTAAAGAAGTGTAAAGTGTGAGATATACAGTGTCAGTGTAAGGATAAGAGTGAAATGCTCATGACTATGAGGCTAAAAGAATGAGGCTAGAAAGAGGGGGAATATACAGAGACTTTTGTTCGATAACTGTTAAGTTATGCCTACGTATCCTCTCGTGCAATGAGGAAGTCAGAACACCGTAGTTCGACCCAAAGAGACTGAAAGGTGAATTGACTTGTGAACTGCTTGCTTGTCAATGCTCAAGTGTATGACCTGTCTGGCTCAGGTGCAAACTGTCTTGCATTAGACGGAAGAAGCGAGTTCTCGTTTGTGAGTGAATGAGATGAGAAAAGAATCCCGAAGGAGACGATTATTGTTTGTTTTTTATATTTTCAGTCTTTTATTGCTTTTTGAAGTTTGTCATAAGTTAATGAGCTTAAGCCTAAACCAATGGATTTAGTAAACTCATCACATCTTCCCTCTGATTAGGGGTAATGAGAATATCTTAAGTGTGAAGTCAGATTCTCACACTTAATCACCTTTGGTGTAGGATTAAGATCATTAACCTACTTGTGATTATTTAAATGTTTTTGGTGTTTTTGTTTAGTGTTAAGTAATGAGGTTAAGCCATAATCAGGGATTTAATAGACTCATTACACCATCCTAATAGAAGGATAATAAATGAGAATGTTTAAGCTGAGGAAAGCTCCTCAACTTAATCCATGATTAGGGATTAAACTCATGACAAAACAAGCTTTTGATTAAGTGGATTTTATTTAATGATATGATGATGAAGTGAGTTTTATGATTTGTAAGACAACTTGAGGGGGACTTGTCCATTAACACTAGGGTTAGTCCTTCTTAACCAATTAAGGAAAGAATTAGAACCCTAATGCAAGGCCCAAGTTACAAGCTTGATGTCTTGATGATTATTAAGTGGATTGATTAAAGTATTTAAACACATTAAGGGTTTAACACTTAGGATTAAAGTTATACACTCCATCCTAATAGAAGGATGCAGGCATAAACTTAATCACAAAGCCTTAAAGCCTTTAGGGTTTAGTCCTTGATTATGAGGTGAGGAGAGAAGACTCAAAGAGACACAAAGGTAAAACTAAGTAGGGGACTAATCAAATCCTAATTGTTATCATACTTGGATATCCTAGGGTTTGTAAGGCTTAAGAGGAGAAATCTTCAAGGAAGCCATCAAGGATAGAAGCAGATGAAAGGAGAAGAAGAAAGGAGAAGCAAAACAACTTGCTTCACTTAAGAAGACAAGTTGCTTGAAGAAAGAAGGTAAGATGAACAAGAATGAGCAAGCTCAATCCAATACACATACAAAAAATGCAGCAAGGGAAGTATGAAAGAGATGAAAAGAGATTATGAGAAGTGAAGGCAAATTCACTTCTCAAACAACTTACCACCTGAAATGTTAGCACAAGAAATGAAATGCAATGCAAATGAGATGAAATGTCATGATGAAAACCAAAGTCAGAAGCATGAGTATGATGTTAGTGATGCTAAGAGATGATGCAAACATGAGGCAAGGCATGAGAATGATCAAAAAAACATATGGATGCAAATGAGGCATGCAATGAACCATGAATGTTCATGAAAAGTTATGGAATGCAAAAGACATATAACATGGCAAATGAAAGATGCAATGATCAAAAATGATTCTAATATGTCCTAAGATGTATTATGAATCAAATTAAAGCATAAAATGTCATGGCAAGTCATGGTATGCAAGCAAATGGAAGATGGATGCAAAGGAAGGCATAAATTAGGGTTTATGATCAACACACAAAGCAAAATCCAAAACCAGAAGCAAATGACATAATAAAAATTTGAAAATGCAATCAAAGGAACCCTAAACCTATACAAACTCACTGCCCAAAGGAGGGGATCCAACTCTTAACCTATTGAAAGTTATGAATTTTCTAAGATTACTAGGGTTTTAAGGTACCTTGACAAGAAAAATGCAAAACAAATTGAAAATGCAAGATCAATTCATGCCAATTTTATCCTATAAACTACATGCTATACAAGATGCAATGCAAAAAGAATCATCATCCAACTCTCAATGGTTAGGCAGAAATGATTTTTGGAACTTTGGATCAAATTAATGCATAAAAATGATTTTAATTCAATGAAAAATTCTCAAAATGCATCAAGATCAAAAAATAAATTTGGTTTGAAGGTTGGACAATGTTTCTAAATGTCTTATAACATTTCATGAATTTTTTGGTGATTTTTAAATACCTAAAAGTATTTTTAATAAATTAATTTTCATTAATCAATTAAAAATAAACTTTTAAATATTTAAAAATACTTTTTTAATGCTAAAAATGAAAATAAAAATATTTTTGTGTTTTAAAAATTAATGAAACTCTTGACAAAAAGTTTCATAATTTTTAAAACAATTTTGCTATTTTAAATAAATTATGTAAAACAAATGAGAAAAAATGAAATAAAAATAATAAAAAGACTGAAGTATGCAGGATGGAAGGCCAGGATTCACTCTGGATTTAAAATGGTTGACTGCGCGCGCCATCTAATGGCCCATATTCAAACTGAATTAATCTCATTTAATTAAATAAATAATGGTGATTAGGGTTTAATGACTGCATCTCAGCCATACACACGCGCGCGAAGTCAACAAAGTCCAAGCATCCAACGCTCCAGATTCAAATGCTCATTAATGACCTGATTAAACCCTAATGATTTTCAGGTGGCCGGAGAAGACCTCCGGTCGTCTTCTCCGGTGGGAACCCCACCTGAAAATCCCCAAAATCCACAAAACGCAACCAAAATGAAATCTAAACACACAGAAATGATTCCCACACTCCCCTGAATCAAAACCCTAAGCTAGAAACCATTTATATTTCCTCAAACTCATGAATCGAACAAGACATTTTTTAGGTCACAGAGTTTCAGAACACGATTACATCCTCATTTTCCAACCATTTTCAAAACCAATGACATAGTTATGATCAGGGAAGCATATAGAACAACTTAAGAACTTAAAAAATGATTTCTGGAAAAAAGTTCTTGAGCTACCTGAGTTTCGAAGCTTTCACTCTTGTAACTTTCTGGCCCTTTCCTTTGATGCAAACCACTCCTTGTGACCTCTAGATGATGCTTGGATGCTTGGAAGAAATTTATGTTGGCTGGTTAAGGAGTTTGAACCGCTACTGCTCAAGCTCAGTTGAAAATGGTGTTGGTGATTTAGGCTGTTTCAGGCAAAGGTGAAAGGTTCTTCATGACCAGGATGATGAATAGAGAAGGTTTATGAAGTTTGTTCAGGTGTTTGTGAGCTGTGTAAGGAGATTCGAAAGTTCTGGCTTTGAGGGTGAAAAATGGAGAAGCAATGTTCTTGCTGGTTTCAGGCTTAGTTCTTGTTGGTTTGGGCTCAATGAAGCAAGGTGAGATGATTGGTGAAACTGGTTTGAATGTTTGTGAGCTGTATGGAGAGATTCGAAGAGTTTTGCTTGAGGGAGTGAGTTTGTGAATGTCATGCTCTTGTGTGTTTCAGCCTTGCTTGACAAGTGAAATGGCTAGCATTTTCCTTGCATAAAAAACTCTCATAGGTCAGATGATGTGACCTGGCCTTTATTGATTGGTAAGGTCCCTTTTGCAAAATGTCAACTTTGGTGTAAGGAAAGCATGGGTTGAACCCTAGGCTAGTACAAGCATGGGGGCTGGCGCAGCATGGGGTGTGAGAGATGCTAGAAAGGTTCAGCAGCCAAGACAACAAGTGGATGGAAGTGTGATGATGATTTTGCAACTTGATCACTTTTGGTTCTTATGGAACTATCTTGCTACACAAGCCATGAAACATGAGAAATTTTGGTCCAATCTGAACTTTAGGAGTTGTGTGATCATGTTGAGTGAATTAGAAGCCCATATGATGACTGAATTGGCCTTGAAAGGAGAATTTGCAACTTTGCCTTTTGGTGCATGACTTGAAAATTAGTGATTTTTGCCAATTTTAACACACCATAACTTTTGATCCAAGATGAATTAGGTCATGTTCTTGTACTTTTTGAAAAGGGAAAGATCTAATCTACAACTTTCATGACCAAGGTTTTTCCATTTGAAGCATTTTTGGATCAAAAAGCAAGGCTTGAAAAGTGGCATAAAAGGACACATTCTTTAAAAGTCAACCATGCCCTAAAAAGTCAACTTTGCAAAAACTTGTAATTTTTGAATTTTGTGAACTTCAACCTTCTTCCATGATCAAATAAAGATCATATACACTCAAAATGATGAAGATCACCCCTTGGTTGGGTCATTGGGGGCCTCAGATGCCCTGATTTTACACTGACTTGTCTGAAAAGTCAACTCTTGATCAGATGACTTCCCCATGGAATTTCTTCATGAAAATTGATATGCATACTCCCTATACCATATAGAGACCAATGGAAACAAGAATGACCAAAAAATTTGGAGTTATGGCCTCTGAAACCAAAACCCTAATTTTAGGCCAACTGTGCAGTCAAACTTGGCTCTGCTTCCATACCAATCCCATTTCTTGTGATTCTTTGGCATCCTTGACTTTGAGAAGATATAATATGATGCTTGAACACACATGTACCCCTTTTAAGTGATTAGTGGCCTTTGGGGTGGCTCAAGAAGCTCCTGGATTGCTCAGATCACAAACCCTAGATGCAGATGACTTAGAAACTATGCAGTGAACCAAAATGAGATATGAGATGATATGATTGTTTTTATGCATATGAAATGATCACAAGCCATGGTGTGAATGGGTGAGGGCAAATTTGGGGTGTTTACAATGAGAATACCTTAAGTATGAAGTAAATACCTCACACTTAATCGCCATGATGTAGGATCAAGATCATTAACCTACTTGTAATTATTTAGATGTTTTTGGAGTTTTGTTTAGTGTTAAGTAATGAGTTTAAGCCATAATCAAGGATTTAATGTACTCATTACACCATCCTAATAGAAGGATAATAGATGAGAACATTTAAGCTGAGGAAGGCTCCTCAACTTAATCCATGATTAAGGATTAACCTCATGACAAAACAAAGCCTTTATTAAAGTGGATTTCAATTAATGGTAAGATTAAGAAAAGGATTTTATGGTTTGTAAGACAACTTGAGGGGGACTTGTCCATTAACACTAGGGTTAACCCTTCTTAACCACTTAGGAAGAATTAGAACCCTAATGCAAGGCCCACGTTACAAGCTTGATGTCTTAGTGATTTATTAGATGGATTAATTAAAGGAGTTAAACACATTAAGGGTTTAACACTTAGGATTTAAAGTTATACACTCCATCCTAATAGAAGGATACAGGCATAACCCTAATCAGAAAGCCTTAAAACCTTTAAGGTTTAGTCCTTGATTAAGAGATGAGAAGAGAAGACACAAAGATGACACAAAGGTAAAACTAATGGGGGACTAATCAAGCCCTAATTTTGATCATGCTTGGTTTTTCCTAGGGTTTATGAGGCTTGCAAAAGATCTTCAAGAGAAAAACCACCATGGAAGAAGCAGGGTGAAAAGAAAGAGAAGCAAATAGAGGCAAGACAACTTGCTTCACTTAAGAAGACAAGTTGCTTGGAGAAATAAAGAGGGGAGAGAGCATGAATGAGCAAGCTAACTCTAATACAAAAAGTAAAATGCAGCAATGATGCATAAGAGAGATGAGAAGAGGTTATGAGAAGTGAAGGAAAATTCACTTCTCAATGACTTACCACCTGAAAAGTTAGCAACAGGGAATGAAATGAAATGAAAATGAGATGAAATGCAAAGGTGAAAACCAAAGTCAGAAGCATAAACATGATGTCAATGATGCTAAGAGATAATGCAAACACAAGGCAAGAGTTGTGGATGATCATACAAGGATGAGGATGCAAATGAAGCATGTTTTGAACCATGAAAGTTCATGAAAGTTTATGGAATGAAATGAATGCACAACATGGCTAATGAATGATGCAATGATCAATCATGATTCTAATATGTCCTAAAATGTCTTAGAAGTCATTTTAATGCATAGAATGTCATGGCAAGTTCATGTATGCAATACAAAATTAGGGTTTATACATAACATGCAATACAAAATTCAAAACCAAAAGCAAATGACATGATCAAAAATTGAAAATGGGATCAAAGGAACCATAACCCTACACAAGTTCATTGTCCAAAGGGGGAGACCTAACTCTTAACATAATGGAAGTTATGATTTTCTCAAGTTAGCTTGGGTTTTAAGGCACTTCAAAAGGGAAAATGCACAACAAATTGAAAATGAGAGATAAATTCAAACCAATTTTATCCTAGAAACTACATGATATGAAGAATGCAATGCAAAAAGAACCATCATCAAACTCTTCATGGTTAGGCAGAAAAGATTTTTCTAAGTTAGGGCAAAAATATTGACTTTTAAGAACCCTAATTTCAAAGAAAAATGTCAAAATAGGTCAAGAACCAAAAAGAAATTTGTTTGAAGAGTTTGATAATGTTTCTAAATGTATCAAAATGCAATGTGATTTTTTTGGTGATTTTTAGAAACTTAAATGCTATTTTAATTAATTAATTCTCATTAACTAATTAAAATAAACATTTAAATATTTTTAAAATACAAAAATTATGCAAAAAATAAAATAAAAATTATTTTCAGAATGAGAAAAATATTTTAAGGTATGATGCAAAAAATGAAATTTTTTAGAAATGTCTTACTATTTTAAATAAAATGTGCAAGAAAAATGAATTAAAATGAAAATAAAATGAATTAAAAGGGAAGTCAACTGATCCAGTGGCCCAGATTCAAAATAGAAAGGGAGGGAATTGACCAGCGCGCGCAAACGGACGGCCCAAATTCAAACTTCACTAATTATGTCATTAACCCTAATCTGAACCCTAATTACATTCAGGTGACCGGAACAGTGTTCCGGTCATCTTCTCCGGCTAGCCCCTCACTCAATCTCTCTCAATACGCAACCCCAAGACCCCTAAAGCTCCAGAAATGATCCTCTCCTCAACCCCAGCAAGAATCAAACATCAAAACTCATTTATTCAACATCAAAATCATGAATCGAAGCAAAACGGAAAACATGGCAAAAAATTTCAAAAGCTTATGAAATGCTTATTTCTCAACTATTCTCAAAAGTAAAGACATCATGGTGATCAGTGAAACATGTAGAATCATTCTATAACATAAAATAAGATTTCTGGAAAAATAAATGCCATGGTTACCTGAGCTTGAGCTTTCGAAACAGGAGCTTTTTGGCCAGTTCTTTGCTTCAAACTCACTCCAATGATTCCCCCCAAGAGCTTGTGATGCTTGGTTGGAGCTTAAATGGCCTCAAGAGGAAGTTGGCAGAAGTTCAGTTTGTGAAATGTCAAAATCGTGTTTTTGATTCTGAGTGTTTCAGGGCAAAATGAAGGGTGGGAAATGATCAGTGATGTTTATGGAGTTGAATGGTGGAAAAAGTTTGAAGGTTTTATGGCTGAATCAAGAGATTCGAAGGCTTTTGCAGATTTGGGGATTTTTGAGTATGCTGTGTATTCTCAAGTGTTGGCTGCAATGTTGTGTTCTTTTGCTTGGTTTTGATCCACATAATGAAATGTGATAGGTCAGAGAGTGGGTGCTAGCCTATGTTGATTGGTATGGGCAAGTTGCCAAAATGTCAAAAGTTGGTGTACTTGAGGTATGGGCTTATGGCAGGCTGGTTTAGGGGCATGGCTCGAGTTAGCCAGCTTCAAGGAGGTCCATGTAAAATGATTTAGTGAGCTGGCTCAAGTGGATGAGGAGATTTGGATCCTTTTGCAATTTTATACAACTTTGGCCCCTTTTGAATTTCTTGAAGTTTAAGGCATGAAACTTGAAAAATCTTTGGGTAATTATGAACTTTGGGTCATGTATGATGTTTTTGTAATGCTTAGACATCAATTAGAAGTCACAAATTGCCTTGGTACAAGAATTTGCAAGTTTCCCTCTTTGGCACATAAGTGAATTTTTGTGATTTTTCCCAACTTTGCAAGACCATAACTTGAGTTCTAGAATGAATTAGATCAAGTTCTTGTAATTTTTGAAAATGGGAGGATCCAATCTACAACTTTCATGACCAAGAATTTTCTATTTGAAGCATTTTTGAATCAAAAAGAGGAGGTTGAAAAACTTTCCAAAAATGGCAAGTTTGCATTACAAGTCACTTTCCCAAAATGGCAACTTTGCAAATGGCTTGAAATTCTTCAATCTTGTGAACTTCTAACATCTTCTAAGATCAAATAAAGATCATACACATCCAAAATGATGGAGAAGACCCTTTGGTTGGATGATTGGGGGTCTCAGATGCCCTGATTTTGCACTGACTTGTTCAAGAAGTCATCTATTGATCAGATGCCTTCCCCATTGAATTTCTTCATGAAAATTGGTATGCATGATCCTCATAACATATAGAGACCAATAGAAACAAGAATGACCAAAAAATTTGGAGTTATGGCCTCTGAAACCAAAACCCTAATTTTAGGTCATCTGTGCAATTAAACTTGGCTCTGCTTCCATGCCTTTCCCAGTTCTTGTGATTCTTTTACTTCCTTGATCTTGGTAGGGTGTAATATGATGTTTGAACATACATGGACCCTCTTGAGATGATTGGAGACCCTTGGAGTGGCTCAGATGACCCTTGGTTTGCTCAGATCACAAACCCTAGGTGCAGATGACTATGAATCAATGCAGTGAAGCAAATATGTAATATGAGATGATATGATTGAACTTATGCAAAGATGAAAGACCACAAGCCATGGTGTGAACTTAGTGAGGTAAAATTTGGGGTGTTTACAGTATCCTACATACACCTTCTTCCTTATCCTTTTTACATTTCAACTTGTGTTTGTGATAAGCATTTATGCTGCTTCGACATTTCACTTTGTTCATCCCCTTTGAGGTTTAAACTCATCTTCAATTCCTTTAAGTGAGTTAAGACTTGCTTCCTTTTCTTCTTTCTAGGAATAGAAAACCACACTAATCATAGGACATCCTTTGAATAAATAACTTAGGGTGAGTCTTAGTTTCCCCTAGTTTTGTCCTTTTTTGATTTGAGTCCTCTTTCTCATCTCAAAACAAAAATAAAATACCTAATAAAGGTCGAGCTTTATTATGCGCCAGGAGACTTTGCGATGGGGTATTTGCACGCATTCCATCTCGGGATGAGGTGTAGGATATCTATCATAATGAACAATTCTTAGCATTAGGATGTCTCACTGATAACAAAATAAAAAACACTTCTTCTAAAAGACAGTAAGCAAACAAAAAACATCTTTCCTGCGGGAATTCTCTTCTCATCTCATTCACCCTTAATGAAAGAATTCGCTTCGACTTGTCTCTTTGCAAGACGGTAAATGCACTCATACTAGACAAACCTGCAACACCTGAGCATAGGAATAAGTAGTTCAATTCATAAAAAACACAAACAAGTTTTCGCCTTAGTTAGGGCCCATTCGAGAACACTCTTTATTTTCCCTACATTTTTCCCGTATCTTTTTGTTCTCTTTTTTCCATTTCCCTCTCTTATTCCAGTTCCAGTTAGTGATTTTATTCAACAACTTTTTTATTCCTTACCATTTGAAACAGACTAACAAGCGTGGATCTCGTCGGGTACGGCGAACGATCTGGGATGCTAATACCTTCCCAGGTCGTAACTGACTCCTGAACCAAGTTCTTTGTTTTGCAAGACCTCGTCCTTTCCTTTTCCTTTGGTTTGTGCAACATTACATTTCCCATTCATTCGGGATAAAAATGCTTGGCTGACAACTCTACCTTTTCTGTGCCACTTTCGTGTTTGTACTAGGATGAAAATACCGGGAGAGACAACTTGCGACTCTGCTGGGGATCGAACCCAGAATCTCTGGTTTCCCCTCTGAGATTCAATCCTAGCGCTTATCCGTTTTTGTTTCCTTGGGTGTTTAGCTGTGTGCTGTTGTGTGCTTTAGTTTAGCTTTACTGGTTTTATTTACAGCTTTATTATACTGGACTGTCTGAACTATGATGGTTTTCTTTGGTGAGATGGGGTTACTGTGAGATGAGCCTAATACCAAGGCTCGATTGCACCCTATGATTTAGCGTGGACAGATATTGTACTTCCATGGTGTCTCATCATGATGAGTGGCGGTGTGTTCCACACCCAGAGTGAGACCGTCTTGGAAATATTATGTGTGGGGATTCCTCCACTTCAGGGTATGACCTCGATAGTTATGTGCATCTGGGGACCGATCATTGTGGAACTTAATGGAAATAACCCTCTCCAGTGATGACAGTGGCAGACCATATTTGTTGGCAAATCCACTCGCATCCGATGGCCCACTGGGAACTCGCATAGGATGGCATGGCTCTCGCATAGGAACTCAGTTAAAGCAAACTGTTCGTATGATGATAATACTGTATCCCAAGGGCTGAATGTATTATTGTTTCTCGATTCAGTGCTTGAAGATGGGGACTTATGAGGGGTGCTTGTTTTTCCCGGACTTAGCTGAGACCTCCCTGAGTAGTACATAATGCTAAACCGATTCCATGATATGGTTATTTTGCCATTTCTCAGAAATGGTGAACATATTATTTCTATTCGGCTTTGAGAGTCTGTGATGTTGACCCGAGGTAGCATACCCGTGAGATTGGGAGGGGTTTACAAGTTTGCAGGAACCCTAAACTTTCAACATACCCGCTTTTCCAGTGTTACTTCGTGATATGATCCAGTTCTATATGATCTTTGGTTGTGAATTCTGTAATTCATGCACATAAATAATGTTATTATGACTGTCCACCGACACTTGGTTATCTGGTCAACACCAACACAAACACCATCATTGATTATTTATGTTCTTTTTCATTCTCAGGGTTTGCATACTGTTCCCAATCCTGGTCGGACTTCTTGCTCAGATATGGAAGAATTCAGGAAGATATTCATTGTTGCAGTATTACGACCCTTGGCCCAGATGCTTTAAATTTCATGACTTCCAGCTGGATCCTCTATTAGAGGAGTATGCCTTGATCTTAGGGGTTCCTCTTCAGGACCAACTTCCTTTTAATTTAGAGATGGCTAGACCTACGTCTACTGACATTACTGAAGCTCTTTATTTGAGCCCATCTATTGTATTTGCGAATCTGAATACTACCAAAGGGGGAATGTTCGGTTTTTATTTGGAATTCTTGGTGAAAAGGCTGAAGAGCTTGACGTAGAAGCTCAATGGAGTTCTGTTTGTGCTATTCTGGCCCTCTCCATCTACAGGATCATTCTGTTTGCAGATATCAACAAGTTTCTAGACATGAACACAATTCATTTCTTTATGCTGAAGAATCCGGTGCCTACTCTCTTGGGAGACCTTAATTATTCAGTGCAATATAAGAATGAGAAAAAACGAGGAGGTTTGTTATGATTTTGCGCTCCTCTGTTATACAAGTGGTTCATGAGGCACTTTCCGAGTACTGAAGGCTTCATTGATTCTAGCCTGATATGGGCCAAGAGGTTGAGCATGTTATCTGCCAAAGACGTCAACTGGTTTACTATGAGATTGAAAGGAAGGAACTTCATCGCTAGCTATGGGAGGTGTAACGCCCTTTTTTAATTAATTAATTTAATTAAATATTATTGCGTATTTTTCCCAATTATAAGTTGTTACATATTGTTTTGTCGTCCTTGTCGTTAAGTCGTTTAAGCCCTTTAAGTTGAATTTTTGTTGCAGGATTAAGTTGTGTTTAGGTGGTATAAGTAACTTAATTAAGTTGAATAAATAAAATAGGTATTATTGAGATAATATTAAGTTGGGCCTATGTTGTGGTGTAAGAGTAGTAAGTTGGGGGTGCTAAGTTGGACTCGTTAGTAATTAGGTTATTAGTGGGAGTTTAGTAAAAACAATGTTAAAACCTAATTAGAGAGAATAATCAGAATTTGGTGAGAGGAGGAAGAACAAGACTTAGAGAGAGATCAAAGAAAGGCTAGGTCAAATATTTTTCGCGGGAATTTTTGCGGTGAATTCGACCTGCCTTCAATCCAAGGTAAAGGTGGGGTTTGAATTCCATAACCGGTACTAGATGATCGTGTGTAGGTTGAGATTTTTGTGTAAATTCATTGTTGTGGTTTTGGTATGATTTGTTGATGTTGATTTCGTGTTTATATCTGATAAAAGACATGTTGTATTGTTGATATATTCGTTGTTGCATCTGTCATCTGTGTTGTTGTTGGACTGTTGTTGCAGAATTCGTGTAGAAGGAGTTAGGTTTCATAAAATTAACCGTAGGAATTGATATAAGAATAGTTGTAGAAGTTTTTGAGAATAAAATTGATGTAGAAACCCAATTAAGATTGAACAGAATGGTTAAAATATGAGAAATCACAGTAAAATTGAAATTGCGGGCTTTCTGTCCATTTGCGTAACAGATCTGGTGTTACGCGTATCAAGTAGGGAAACATGCGTAAAAAGACCCTCATACTCAGGCCTTACGGGTATCAGTCAAGGCCATACGTGTATGAAGGAGGCCATACACGTATGAGCAGGGCATGTGCGGAAAAATGCGGTTTTTGGCGATTCGACCTGTTTTCGCATCCGTTTCAAGTTGGATTGATCATAGACTTAAAGTAAAGATAAAATAAGTTTTTTATAGTAGATTTGAGAGTTTAAAATAATTAATTTATTAATTTAGTCGATTAATTCATAAATTGTTGTTTTCAAGTTGAAGTGGTGTTAAAGTTATTATAAGATGTGTTGTCCCGATTTTTGGGAAGATTAATATGATGTAAGTCCTATGATCAATGTTGATTCATGTTGTTGAGTTTTTCAAGTCGTTATGTTGATAAGTTGATGATTATATTGTTGTTGTTGTTGTATGCCATTCATAGTTGCATACATGTGCATATTTCAAGTTGGAGCGTATGCTCGATTCAAGTTGGCTTGGATTGGCAAATAAGTTGATAATGCCACGATAACCTAACAATGTTTCAAGTTGGGATTTTACTCCAAATGGTAAAACATGCATATAAGTTGAGTCGCATCGAGTTGCATAATGATTACGTTGTTTGTTGAATGTATTTGTATGTTGAAGTTGCTTGCTGTGTGAAGTGGTGTGATTATATGATTATCTCGTTTACATAATGACTATCGTATCCTGTTTATGTTATTTGATATCTCACCCCTTCTGTTTGAATGTTGCCCTTTGTTGGTAACGTACAGGTAACGAAGAGTTCAATACTTAGTGTAACACCTCAAAATTTGTCCTCTTATTTATTACAATCAAACTGTCTTATGCTTCACGATCACCTGCATTTTTCATTAGGTCATAAAATCACGATCATGCATTTAATTGGTTCTTAAGATGTGGGATCGAAGTATTCTCTGGTGATTTGAGTTTTCCTATTCAGAGGTGATTCATCTGGCTATTACACTCGAGATTGAGAAAAAAGGTTGAGCTCACATCACCATGAACACATTATCATTCTGAAGTTCATCAAGAAGTATCTAGTGATTCAGGTTTCACTTAAGGTCGAGCATAAATTAGGGTTTTGTTGGTCATCAACATCTCGAGCTACTTCCTTCATCAGGGTGCATCTCAAGAAAGTTCAGGCTTTCTTATTAGGATTGAGCTAGTGGATATTCATCAACTGATGTTCATTGGATTAAGGTCCTCATGTAAGGATTATCTTGGTCATTACATAATTCCACATTTCTAGACTTATCGCTATCACGGTGATTAAGGCGCTTTATGTGTTTCTTGCGAGTTGATTTGGATTCTATTGAGGTTTTCATTCGAGAATGCCATTTCCAAATAGTTCAAGGATAAATTGTTCAAGGCATGATTATTCAAGTCATCAAGCATTGTTCAAGGCGCAAGTTCAATGTCAAGTGCGAGGTTCACTTTGGCACGATGATATATTTTAGTAACTCATTAGAGAAAATTCGTAACATTTTTGTGATAAAACCTCTCGTTCATAACTTTGGCTTTTAAGTCCAATTAACCATACTTTTTATCAAATCCACTTGGTAGTCTACTTATATTCAAATCCAATTTAAATCCATATTTTTCCTTTAACCAAAAGGCTTTTCAGTTTTTTTCCATTTTTTGAAAGCCATCTTAGAGAAAGTTAGAACTAAATCATGATGGTATATTCTCTTAAGTATTTATCCAATTTTGTCATAAAACTCATAAATTCTTTGATCTCAAAAAAACCTATTCAATTAGCCAAATTATCTTATCCATCATTTATGAATTCATAGTAGAAAACATAAGAAAAGAATCGAAAGAAAAAAGGAAACTCAGAAGAATATGCATCAGGAAAAAACTCAGAATCACGACAAAATACAAAAATCAGTTAGAAACACTAAAAATCAGTTACAAATTTCAGTTACAACCACAACTGATATAACAGAAAATCAATTCAAAAATTTAGAAACAAGGAGAAAAGCAACTACAAATCAGTTACACAAAACTGATAACAAGAGGAGGCCAACAAGAATACACAAAAAAAGGAAAACAAGATTCTGCAGATGGAATTTAACAGGAAAAAACGCAGGATTCTTATGGAATTTTGGCTCCAAACTCTTTTCCACTTTCTCTTGGTTCTCTTTCTTCTCCAACAAACTCTCTCTGATCTCACTCTCCAAAAACTTCACGAATCTTAATCTTCAGGTTCAGAAGCTTCATCAACAAATTCTTCATCTCAAAATCTCAAGAACACGCTGCAAAATCATCAACAACATGATCCGTAGTGATAATAAGAAGAATATTTATGAACCAGGATCAACTTCTTCGCATCGTTGTCCTTCCTTCAACTTCTTGATTTATACATAGAAGAATTTCTTTAGCCTTCATCATCATCGCCACCTTCACTTCAACAACCGCAATAAACATTAAAAGTAATTTGCACATAACACTCTTCATCAATCCACCTTCTCTTCAACCTCTCTCTCAATCTACAGAATTATCATAACTCCATCGAACTTTATCATTCATCGGTCTTCAAAAGCGCACAACAACTCTAAATCGTCAAATCATCAACACAAATCGCGACGAACTCGGCGATCTCGCAAAAGCATTGAAGAAAAGTGGCTTGAGTGTGAGAGAACAGTGCCGACAAACTTTCTTCTTCTTGATTATTTCTGTCGATGTGGTTCATGGCGTAAAAGGTAAGGAGAAGACGAAAAGAACAAAGGTTGAACGAGGCGGAAATGGTGATGTTGATGACCGGCGATGCGATTCTCATTGAGAATAAGATCATCAACGACGTCGGTGTGCATTGGTGAGGAGAGATTGGAGGAACGCCTTTGGGAGAAGAAGAAAGGGTTCCATGTTATCTTCTGATAGATTTTTAGGGTTAATTTTCATATCGGGTTTGGGCCTAGCAAATGAATCTCTCATTACCATGCTTTCTACTATTCACACCCTCGTTTCACTTTTCGCAACTCCCCTACTATGGCTGAACATGAATTGGGCCTGCGGGCCATAAAAAAAATTTCACAAACGTTTTACACACGTACCCCCTCCTCGCATTGGCATTCTGGGTTTGGGCCCAGGGAAATGCTTATCAGCACCACATGATTCCTTTTCTCACCCCCTGTGTTCTTGTCTTTGTTTTTAGAAATTTATACATAGATTTTTAATTAATTGTCTTGTTAATTAATTTTTTTTGGATTAACTTCTTAATCCATTTCTTGAAATTTTCTAATTAGAAATTTTTTCACGATTTTATTAGTTTTGGATTAATTTTGGATTAAATTGTTCATGAGCTTTTTTTAATCGATTTGGATCGATTTTGACTATGGTAGATCTTCACAAAGAGATTATGGAAGATAAGCATTTATTTTTCTTATGGGAGATTACAAGACCTTTCATGAAGTTTTTTGGATTTCTTTTATACGAAGAATCGGCATTTCAATCAAGTAAGAAATCTCGTCTTTCTCCACTTTAACGCATCATTCTAGTTTGTATGCGGCTTAGGATCATATAACTTAAGGTGAATATGGAGCCCTCCCTCCTAAGGTACTGGATTTATTTGTGAATTTTGATAGTATGTGTCGATATTTGAGCTTAGGGATTAGGTTACGGATTATAGAATTCGGTTCCTTTCACTTCCCTTAAAACACCGTTTTTTTCCGTTTCGTCGCAATTATGAAAAATAGTTTCGGGTGTGATAAAATTCTGGAAAAATTATTGAGTGATCCTTATCCTCTTAATTATTTTTATATAATTTTTTTTTTTCATATTTGAATGGTTTTAGTAATTAATTTGGATTTTTCATTCCAAGCTGTTCCAAAATGAATGGTTTTGCAAAATACTTTTATCCAATTTAGGCTACTGACTTTATCATGTGATAAAACTAAATTTCACCGTATTTCTGACTCCGATTTCACATGCATTCTTAGTTTTTATTGTTATTTTGTTATGTTATTACTTTAATTTTCCTTATTTTCAGGTTTTTTATGTAATCGGGGCCTAAATCAAGAAAAGGAGCGAAAAAGGAGTTGAAACGAACGAAAACCAAGAAATTCAGCTTTTTACACTTACGGCATCCACCATGGCTGGCGCCATGGGATCAGCCATAACGTGGACACATCTCAAGATCACTCCACAACTGCCAAAGCCCACGATCCCCACTTTCTCTACCATTTTGTACCTATGGCGGGCGCCACAAGGCAAAAATGTTTCCCTCCACTTTTTAGTGGAGAGGGGCATCCTGGTCTTTTCTCACTTAATGTTTGCCTATAAATAGGACTTTAGATTTTCGTTTTTATCATCCAAACTTAGAATCTCTTAGGCATATATCAATTTTAAAGTAGTAATCACTTCACATCGGGGTGTTACTACAATCGAGTGATCGAGTCTGTATACGTCTGTGTGATCGAGTTTTGGAGCACTCTGGGAGGAAGTTAATCCTGCCGCCATTTTAATTCCAGTTCGTATTTTATTTTTCTGCATTGCTTTACTTTTATTTATTTCCCGCACTCGCTTTACTTTATTTATTTCTCGCACTCGCTTTAAATACCTTTATTTCCCGCACTCGCACTACTTTTATTTACTTTCCGCGCTCGCACTACTTTTATTTATTTTCCGCACTCGCACTACTTTTATTTACTTTCCGCACTCGCACTAATTACTTTTATGAAAAATAATAAAAAGAACGTTTACTTTACCATGTCTAACTAAATCCATAAAGGTTAGAATGTAAGGATCATAATTGAACCAGTAATTCGTACAACTGTTCGTAGAAACACTTAAGGGCTATTTTAACTTTCAATATAAGTTTAATTGTTTTTAACTATTTCAAAAATAGCCAAAAGCGCTTTGTCTAGTTCATTAGGAGTTTTTAGATTAAAAAGAAAAGGGATTTTAAAACGATTTTCGGACGCGTTAAGAAGTTTAGAGTCTGGTTCGTGAGAACCTCTTTTTGCTAAGAAATCCAGGTTAAAGTACTTTTCAACTTAGTTAAGATACTATATTTCTTAAAAATAGGTTTACTACTCTAACGTAGTACGCACCTTTTTATCCCTGACAATAGGAGGGGTTGATTAGAGAGTACAACTCGGTTCTGAATACGCGAAAGCGACAGTTCCTATTAAATTAGTTCTTTTCAAAGTAGAAAACATTGCCCATAAGTAGTTCTATTAACAAGTACCGGATTATCAATTGATTATGTGAATTACATTCGAGCCTGTCTTTATTAATTGTTTAAAATTACCATTTTATTTACCATTGCTCACTCCTTAAAACCATTATATTCAGTTGCCTTAGATACACACCATAACAACAAGTACGATAGATTGACACTTGGTCTCTGTGGATTCGACAATCTTTTATATTACTCTGACGTGTTCGTACACTTGTGAAAAACACGCATCAAGTGTTTGGCGCCATTGTCGGGGACCAATTTCGTCAAATTTCATACTCTGTAGTTATACCGTTTAGACTAAGGTTGTTACCTGCCGGTTAATGTGAAAGACTCGCAGTGCCGGAAGCTTAGTAGACCCTCTAGCTGAACCTGAATGTTACGCTTGTGCACGTTTATTTTTCCATCGGAATAGGAGAGCTATGATCGAAGATCAAAACCAAAGACCTCTTAAGGACTTCGCCCAACCATCAAACGAGGAACCTAGTTCCAGTATAGTAAACCCCGATATCCCAGCCAATAATTTTGAACTTAAACCATCCCTGCTGCAATTAGTGAAACAGAGAGAATTTGCAGGTCTTGCTACTGAGAACCCAAACCAACATTTAAAAAACTTTCTCCAGTTAGCAGACACCTTTAAAACCAATGGAGCTCCTCCTGAGGCGATACACTTAAGATTATTTCCCTTTTCACTCAGAGATAAAGCTCTATCATGGTTAGATTCCCTTCCACCTAATTCCATAACAACTTGGGAAGACCTTATAAAAGTTTTCCTTGCTAGATATTTTCCCCTAAGCAAGACCGCTCTTCTTCGAAACCTAATAACCAGATTTACCCAACACCAAGGAGAATCGTTGTTCGAAGCCTGGGAGAGATATAAAGAGCTATTAAGAGCATGCCCACATCATGGTTTAGAGAACTGGCTAATCATTCAAACCTTCTATAATGGACTTCATTATAACACTAAGATGACCATCGACGTTGCCGATGGTGGCGCACTGATGAACAAACCTTACCCTGAAGCTAGTGCCCTTATCGAAGATATGGCCCAAAACCATCAATCATGGGGAGTAGAACGAGCGACAGTGGAAAATAAGGAAGCCCAAGGAGGAATACATGAGCTAAGCTCTATGGACATGATGCAAGCTAAAATGGACGCGTTGGCCCTTAGAGTCGAACATATGTGTATAACTCCGAATATTGTAGCTGCAGTTTCGCCGAATTGTGAGATATGTGGGACGCAAGGACACCAATCCACCGAATGCAATTTGTTAAATGAGACCAATCCTGAGCAAGTTAACTACACCCAAGGGAACCCATTTTCAAACACATACAACCCTGGATGGAGGAATCACCCAAACTTCTCCTATAAAAATAATAACCCTATTCAAAATACCGCACCTCCGAGACAACAAGGTTACCAAGCCCCAAGAACAAATTAACCTATGCAACCTGTACCACCAAATCCGAGCCTTGAGAAAATTATGGAAAATTTTATCACCGCTCAAACACAACAAAACAAAGAGTTCATGAACCAAAATGTCCATGTTAACGAACTAATTACCCAGTTAGGAACCAAGGTTGAACAAATTATTACTCACAATAAGATGCTTGAAACCCAGATCTCTCAGGTAGCTTTAAACCAAGCCCCTCAGACTACACCTGGAGGACAGTTCCCTGGACAACCTCAACAAAACCCGAAAGGGCAAGCAAATGCCATTACTCTACGGAGTGGAACTGCTTATAAGGAACCTTCAAACCCTAGATTAAGTGATCCCGAAACTTTTGAGAGAAATGAAGAGAAGGAACCAGAGGAATCTGAAAACCCGGAAAGTCAAGAAAAAGGAGAAGAACCTAAAAACAAGACCTATGTACCACCACCGCCATACAAACCACCAATACCATACCCTCAAAGATTAAAGAAAACCCAAATCGATAATCAGTATCAAGAATTCGTTAAGGTTATAGAAAAACATCACGTAGAAATCCCCTTTACAGAAGCCATCACCCAAATACCTTCTTACGATAAGTTTCTCAAAGACATACTTACAAATAAACGTAGACTTGAAGATCCGAAACCCGTGGAATGTAATTATATTTCCGAAAATAGGTTATCAAAGAAAGATAGAGATCCCAAAATTTTTTCCATTCCTTGTATTTTGGGGAATCATGTCATCTAAAAAGCTTTTCTAGACTTAGGAGCTAGTGTGAGCTTAATGCCTTTAGCAGTTTGTGAAAGGTTAAACTTAGGAGAACTACAACCTACTAAGATGTCACTTCAATTAGCCAATAGATCCATTAAATACCCTATAGGCATACTTGAAGACGTCCCTGTTAGGATAGGTCAGTTGTTTATACCTACTAATTTTGTTATCATGGACATTAAAGAAGATGACGACATACCAATCCTCCTAGGTAGACCGTTATTATCAACCGCTGGAGCCATAATAGATGTTAAAAAAGGGAAACTAACCTTTGAGGTAGGTGACGAGAAGATAGAATTTGTACTCTCGAAATTTCTTATGGCACCTCTAATAGGAGATGCTTGTTATGCCTTAGATATCATTGATGAATGCATTAGGGAATTAGAACGAGAAGAAGAAACTGAATCTATAAAATTGCCATCAACCCTTATTTGGGAAGATGACAGTTATAAAAAACCCTACATTGATGATAACCTTCACGAATTTTTATCTCTTACCCCAGATCCTATGCCTTGCCCTATGAAACCAACCGTAAAACTTAAGGAACTGCCTAAGAACCTGAGATATGAATTTCTTGATGAAGAAATGGACCGTCCAGTTATAGTCAGTGCTACCTTGGACCGAGAGAAAAAAAACCAATTGTTAGATGTTTTACGAAGGTACCCATCAGCCTTAGGATATAAGATCTCAGATCTAAAAGGAATAAGCCCATCTGTATGCATGCATCGGATTTTTCTTGAAGAAGATTCAAAACCCTCCAGAGAACACCAAAAAAGAATAAATCCTATGATGAGTGAAGTAGTTAAGACTGAAATTCTTAAGTTACTAGAGGCAGGTATAATATATCAGATCTCAGACAGTAAATGGGTGAGTCATGTGCATGGAGTACCTAAAAAGGGAGGCATCACAGTCGTGCAAAACGAGAAGGGAGAACCTGTAGAAAAAAGAACTAATGGAGGTTGGCGTATGTGCATAGACTATAGAAAATTAAATAAAGCAACTAGGAAGGACCATTTCCCATTACCATTCATAGACCAAATGTTGGAGCGCCTAGCCAGACACTCTTACTTTTGTTACCTAGATGGATATTCAGGATTCTTCCGAATACCTATTCACCCCGAAGATCAAGAAAAAACTACCTTTACATGCCCTGTTGGAACTTTTGCCTACAGAAGAATGCCTTTTGGACTCTATAATGCCCCTGCCACTTTCCAACGCTGCATGATGTCTATCTTTGCAGACTATTTAGATGGAATCATGGAAGTATTTATGGACGATTTCTCAGTTTGTGGATCTGATTTCAAAAATTGTCTTATCAACCTTGAGAAAATCCTGGAAAGACGTGTGGAGGTAAACCTTGTGCTAAATTGGGAAAAATGTCATTTCATGGTCACCGAAGGGATTGTTTTAGGACATATAGTTTCCGAAAAAGGTATAGAGGTAGACAAAGCTAAAATAGAAGTCATAGAGAATCTAAAACTGCCCAAGACTATCAGGGAGATAAGAAGTTTTCTTGGACATGCCGAATTTTACCGATATTTTATCAAGGGCTTCTCCAAAGTAACAAAGCCCTTAATTGGTCTTTAAATGAAAGATGCTGAATTCATCTTCGATGAAAAAAGTACTGAAGCATTTAATCTACTGAAGCAAGCTCTGATTTCAGGACCTATAATGAAACCCCCTGATTGGTCAGAACCGTTTGAGATAATGTGTGACGCTAGTGACTATGCTGTTGGAGCTGTTCTAGGTCAGAGAAAAGATAAAAAGTTACACGTAATTTATTATGCCAGTAGAACCCTAGACGCTGCATAGCTCAACTACGCAACAACCGAGAAAGAGCTCCTAGCTGTAGTTTTCGCCATAGACAAATTTAGATCTTATCTAGTAGGAGCCA
This sequence comes from Lathyrus aphaca, assembly GCA_963966055.1. Lineage (NCBI taxonomy): Eukaryota > Viridiplantae > Streptophyta > Magnoliopsida > Fabales > Fabaceae > Lathyrus > Lathyrus aphaca. The sequence continues at coordinate 529,453,917 of OZ014521.1, forward strand.
AAATTATAGTTTACACCGACCATGCTGCCATTCGTTACTTACTAAGTAAAAAGGATGCCAAACCTAGGTTACTTAGATGGATTCTATTATTGCAAGAGTTTGATTTAGATATCCGTGATAAGAAAGGCACAAATAATGTAGTAGCTGATCATCTTTCTAGGCTATAATACCTGAAACCTGACTTAGTACCCATAAATGACGATTTTTCCTATGATAGACCGATAGCCCAACTAGAAACTATTGAAGATGATAACCTAGACCCACATGAGCATTCTCAATCTCTAGCTATAAGTAATGTACCTTGGTATGCAGACTTTGTTAATTACCTAGCTGCTGACATCATACTGTCGCTCCCACTAAAAGACACCCGGGTCAGATAGGGTACAGACGCGAACGGTCGGCGAAAGGAGAAATGAAATGAACTGAAAAGAGTCGCCAGCAAGGCATTTTTATCCCGAATGAAAGGTAATGCTGCATAAACCTAGAAAGAGATGGATAAGACGGTCGCGAACCAGAGAAACTGAGAAAGGGGGTTGGTTACAACCTGGGAAGGTATTAGCAGCCAGATTGTCCGTCGTACTCGACGGGATCCACGCTTGAAAGATTGTGTTTAAAGGGGTAGTGTCTGTGCTATCTGTGTGAAAAAGATGGAAAAGAAATATACAAGTGTTAGTGCAAGAAAGTGAAGTGAGATGCTCAGGAATGAGGCTTAAGAAGAATGTTGAAAGAGGGGGAAGACACAGAGACTTTTGTTCGATAACTGTTAAGTTATGCCTACGTATCCTCTCGTACAATGAGGAAGCCAGAACACCGTAGTTCGACTCAAAGAGACTGAAAGATAAATTTGACTTACGAACTGCTTGCTTGTCTATGCTCAAGTGTATGACTCGTCTGGCTCGAGAGCTAACTGTCTTGCATTAGATGGAAGAAGCGAGTTCTCGTTTATGAATGAGGATGATGAGAAAAGAATCCCGAAGGAGACGATTATTGTTTATTTTTGTGTTTTCAATATTTTAATTATTTTTGGTGTTTGTCATAAGTTAATGAGCTTAAGCCTAAACCAAGGGTTAGTAAACTCATCATATCCTCCCTTTTGATTAAGGATAATGAGAATACCTTAAGTATGAGATAAACATCTCAACTTAATTACCATGATGATGTAGGATTAAGATCATTAACCTACTTGTGCTTATTTAAATGTTTTTGAGTTTTTTTAGTGTTAAGTAATGAGTTTAAGCCATAATCAAAGATCTAGTGAACTCATTACACCATCCTAATAGAAGGATAATAGATGAGCACACTTAAGCTGAGGAAGATACCTCAACTTAATCCATGATTAGGGATTAACCTCATGACAAAACAAGCCTTTATTAAAGTGGATTTTAATTAAGGATGAGATTAAGAAGTGAGTTTTATGATTTGTAATACAACTTGAGGAGGACTTGTCCATTAACACTAGGGTTAGTCCTTCTTAACCAATAAAGGAAGAATTAGAACCCTAATGCAAGGCCCAAGTTACAAGTTAATGTCTTAGTGATTATTAAGATGGATTGATTAAGAGGTTTAAACAAATTAAGGGTCTAACACTTAGGATTAAAGTTATACACTCCATCCTAAGAGAAGGATGCAGGCATAACCTTAATCACAAAGCCTTAAAACCTTAAAGGTTTAGTCTCTAATGATGAGATGAGAGGAGAGACACAAAGAAGACACAAAGGTAAAAGCTAAAGGGGGACTAATTACAACCATAATTATTGTCATGCTTGGATGTTCCTATGTTTTGTGAGGCTTAAGAAAGATCTTCAGAGAAGCCACCAATGGAAGAAGCAGATGAAGGGAGGAGAAGCAGAAGAAACAAGTTACTTACTTCACTAAAGAAGATAAGTAACTTGGAGAAAGAAAGTGAATGATGAACATGAATGAGAAAGATCACTCTAAGACAAAGAGAAATTCAGAAATGATGTATAAGAAGGATGAGAAGAGAAGTGAGAAGTGAAGGCAAATCCACTTCTCAAGTTACTTACCACCTGAAAAGGTTAGCATAAGGAAAGAAATGAAATGAAAATATGCATATGAAAAGGTAAAAACCAAAACCAAAAGCAAACACATGATGCAAATGATGCTATGAGATGATGCAAAGGCATACCAAGTGCTATGAATGTTTATACAAGAGATGAGATGCAAATGAGGCATGCTTTGAAGTATGAAAACACATGTATGCTTATGAAATGAAATGGATGCAAAGCATAGCAAATGCATGAAGAAATGACCAAGAAAGGTTCAAGAAATGTCTTAAGATGTCTAAGATGGCATACAAGAGCTTAGAATGTCATCGCAAGTTCATATGTTCATGCAATGCAATGTAAGATGCAAGCATGGATGCAAGATTAGGGTTACATGAAAGGATGAGATGCAAATATCAAAAACAGAAGCAAATCACATGATAAAAAATTTCAAATGAACCCAAAGGAACCTTAAACTCATATGATATCACACCCCAAAGGAGAAGGTCTAACACTTAACCTAAAGAAAGTTGTGAGTTTTCTAAGTTAACTAGGGTTTTTGGTTACCTTAAGAGGGAAAATGCAAATCAAATGGAAAATGCAAGATAAATTTAAGACAAAAATATCCTAGGATCTACATGCTATATGAAGAACAATGCAAAAAGAACCAATGTCAAACCCTTCATGGTTAGGCAGAAAAGAATTTTCAAAGTTAGGGTTCCAAAAAGGGATTTTTATGAACCCTAAATTCAAGAAAAATGTCATAATTGGATCAAAACCAAAAAGAAATTTGTATGAATGGTTTGACAATGTTTCTAAATGTACTAAGATGCAATGTGAATTTTTTTGGAATTTTTAGAAACCTAAATGGTATTTTAATTAATTAATTTCCATTAATTAATTAAAATAAACATTTAAATATTTTTAAAATTATTTTTTAATGAAAAAAAAAATAAAAATGTTTTTGGGTGAAGAAAAATATTTGAAGTCGAAATGCAGAAGAAAAATATTTTTGGAATTTTCTAAGTATTTTAAAAATATGCAAAAAATAAATGGATAAAAATGAAAATAAAATTAAAATAAGAGAAAGTATGATGATCCAAGGGTTCATATTCAAATCTAAGGGGGGGGGACATTGACTGCGCGCGTGTTTTAATGGTCCAGATGGCTTCTGGGCTAAATGACCTAATTAACTTAATTAATCCAGATTTTAATTAATTAATTAGGTTTAGGGTTTAATGACAAGATCTGGGCCGTCCAAACACGAATTTAAAATCAATCCAAGGGTCCATGTTAAAACTGGGAAATTAACCCTAATTAAACTCAGCTGACCGGAGCTAAGCTCCGGTCATCTTCTCCGGTTAACCCTCACCTGAGTTCCCTCAAAACACCACAAAAATGCATCAAACTCTCCAGAAATGATCAATGAACAACAACAAACAAGAATCCAGACACGAAATTCATTTATTTTCAGAAACCAACATGAATCGAATCAAACTTCTTTTAGGTCAAAAATTTCAAAGATTCGGTTCATGCTCATTTCTTTATCATTTTCAAAAATAACAAGTGCAGTGTGATCAGGGGAACATGGGGCACATTTCTATAACTTAAAAAGAGATTTCTGGAAAATATTTTCTTGAGGTTACCTGAGATGAAGCTTTGCTATCTGGAGCTTTCTGGCCACTTCCTTGGTGCTTTTCCACTCATATGAACCCCTTGATGCTTCGGCAAGCTTGAAACAAGTTTGTATGGGGTGTTTTTGAAGTTTTAGTTCAGAGCATGTCAAAATCGTGTTTTTGTTTGAGGTAGTTTCAGGCCAATGTAAGGGGTGGGAAATGACCCTGGGGTTATGTGTAGATGATTGGTGAAAGAATTTTGAAGTTTTGATGGCTGGTTTGTAAGTTTCGAAGAGATGAAGTTTTGAGAGGATTTTTGGCAATCTGAGCTATGGGATGATTCAAGCTTGTGTGATGTGTGTTATGAGTTCCATAATGCTTGCATATGATGTTGTGATTGGTCAGAGGAGTTGGTGTGGCATAGTGTGATTGGTATGGGTGTTTTTGCAAAAAAGTCAAGAATGTGTACTTGAGGTATGGGCATGGTGAAGGCCTGAGATTTTGGGGGTGTCTGGCCTCAGCATGGATCAAGGAAGGCCATAGGATTGAAACATTGCAGCTGGATCACTTGATGTTAGGGTTTCTATGTGTTTTGCAAATTTTCCCTCTTTGGTGTATCTTGTGATTCAAGGCATGAAATGTTGTGATTCCTTGGGCAATTTTCAGCAAAATGAGTCATGTGATGTTGTTATGATGTTTAGAAGTCAATTAGAGGTTACTTAGAAGCTTAGCAAGTGAATTTGCAAAAATCCCTCTTTGGCATGAATGCGAAAATTATGTGATTTTTGCCAACTTTGCAAGGCCATAACTTGAGTTCTATAATGAATTAGGACTTATTCTTGTACTTTTGGAAAAGGAAATGATCCAACCTACAACTTTCATGACCAACAATTTTTCATTTGAAGCATTTTTGGTTGAGAAAGAGGAGGTTGAAACACTTTCCCAAAATGGAAAGTTTACATTACAAGTCATTTCCATTTTTGGCAACTTTTGGTTTAGCTCAATTTTCTTCAATTTTGTGAACTTCCAAGCACTTCAATGATCAAATAAAGATCATATAACTTCAATTTGATGAAAAATCCACTTTGGTTCCATTGTTGGGGACCTCAGATGCCCTGATTTTGCTCTGACTTGCTCAAGAAGTTACCTAGTGAACAGATGACTTCCTCAATGAATTTATTCATCAAACTTGGTACACATGATCCTTATAACATATTGAGACCAATAGAAACAAGAATGACAAAAAAAATTGGAGTTATGGCCTCTGAAACCAAAACCCTAATTTTAGGTCATCTGTGTAGTGAAACCCTAGCTCTGCTTCCATGCTTTGCCAGTTCTTGTGATTTCTTGACTTCCTTGAACTTTGAGGGATATAATATGATGATAGAACACACATGGACCCTCTTGGAATGATTGGAGACCTTTGGAGTGGCTCAGATGAATCCTTGGATTGCTCAGATCACAAACCCTAGATGCAGATGAACTTGAACTAATGTAGTGAAACAAAAATGCAATATGAGATGATATACTTAAACCTATGAAAAGATGAAAGATCACAATCCAATGGTGTGAAATTAGTGAGGGCAAATTTGGGGTGTTTACACATACCCCCCGATCTAAACTACCACCGGAAGAATAATTTCTACAGTGATGTGAGAAACTTCTATTGGGACGAAATGTTTCTTTTCAAGAGAGGTAAAGATGGCATTTTTTGCCGTTGCGTTCCAGAAGAGGAGGTACATAATATAATTGAGCATTGTCACTCTGCACCCTATGGTGGACATGCAAGCACGTCAAAGACCTACGCCAAGATTCTTCAAGCTGGCCTATTCTGGCCTACCATGTGGCGTGATGTCCATGCTTTCATTGTCAAATGTGACAGATGCCAACGTACAGGAAATATTTCAAGACATAATGAAATGCCTCTAAGAAATATCCAAGAAGTAGAACTCTTCGACGTATGGGGTGTAGACTTTATGGGACCGTTCCCACCATCTTTAGGAAACCAATACATCTTAGTAGCTGTTGACTACGTGTATAAATGGATTGAAGCTATCGCCGCACCCATGAATGACACCAGGGTAGTCATCAAATTATTTAAAAACTATATATTTCCCAGGTTTGGAACCCCCCGTTTAGTCATAAGTGATGGAGGATCACACTTCATATCGAGAAAAGGTTTCATCATAGTATATCCCATGAATTTGTTTATAACCTTTAGCAACCAGTCTTGCCTTATAGATATGTACTTTACCATCCATGCCAGTCTTATTTTTGAAGGCCCACTTGCATCCTATAGGATTAACTCCTACAAGAGGTTCTACCAAGGTAAACTTGGTTTGTGTACATGGAATCCATTTCAGATTTCATGGCTTCTAGCCACTTCTCAGACTCAGGACTAGTTATGGCCTCTTGATAGGTTACATGATCATCTTGATCCATAAGTAATACATCACCTTGATCAGTTATGAGATATCCATATCTCTATGGTTGGTGATGTATCCTGCTTGACCTACACTGGTTTTGTTTTATTTGAGCAGGTTGCTCTTCCACAACTGTTTGTGATTCCTGCTCTAATTCCTCCATAGGTGTATCAATGCTCTGTGATTCTTGAATTTCTTCAAGCTCTACTTTCCTCCCACTGATTCCTTTGGAAATAAAATCGTTTTCCAAGAAGACTCCAGTTCGAGCGACAAACACTTTGCCCTCAGAAGGATTGTAGAAGTAATATCCTCTTGTTTCTTTAGGATATCCTACAAATAAGCATTTTTCAGATTTCGGCTTAAGCTTAGTTGAAACTTGTCATTTCACATAAACTTGACAACCCCAAAACTTCATGTAAGACATATGTAGTTTCTTACCACTCCATATCTCATATGGTGTCTTTTCTACCTTTTTGGATGGAACACGGTTAAGTGTGTAAGCTGCTGTCAGTAGTGCATGTCCCCAAAAGGAGTTTGGAAGATCGATGTGCCTCAACATGGATCATACCATGTCTAACAAGGTTCGATTTCTTCTCTCAAATATACTATTCCATTGTGGTGTTCCAGGAGGAGTGAGTTGGAATAGAATCCGACACTCTTTTAAATGGTCATCAAACTCTAGGCTTAAATATTCACCTCCTCGATCTGATCGAAGAGTTTTAATATTCTTACCTAATTGGTTTTTTACTTCATTCTTAAACTCCTTGAACTTTTCAAAGGATTCAGATTTGTGTTTCATTAAATACACATAACCATATCTACTGAAATCATCAATAAAAATGATGAAGTATTGAAAACCTCATATGGCTGGTATGTTCAGTGGTCCATATACATCAGTATGTCTGAGGGCCAAAAGATCATTTGCCTTTTCACCTTTTCATGTGAATGGGGTCTTTGTCATCTTTCCAATTAAACAAGATCTGCATGTATCATATGATTCATAATCAAAAGAGTCCAATAGTCCATCTTTATGGAGTTTGGAAATGTGTTTCCCATTTATATGGCCTAAGCGACAATGCCAAAGGTAACTTGGATTTAACTCATTAGGTTTCGTCCTTTTAGTATTAATGTTATAAATTGGCATTTCAAGATCAAGGACATACAATCCATTGTTCATTTGTGTAGTAGCATAGAATATATCATTTAAATAAATTGAGCATCAATTGTTCTTTATTATAAATTAAAAACCAAACTTGTCTAAACAAGAAACGGAAATAATATTCCTGCTAATTGCAGGTACATAATAACACTTCTCTAACTGAATTATTAAACCACTAGGTAAAGTTAAATCATAAATTCCTACAACTAAAGCAGCAACCTTTGCTTCATTGCCAACTCGTAGGTCAACTTCACCTTTTTCCAAAGCTCTACTCCTTTTTAGTCCCTTCACATTGGTACAAATGTGAGAACCACATCCAATATCTAATACCCATGATGCATAAGTAGATAAATTAATTTCTATAACAAAAATACCTGAAGTTGAAGTCTCCACTCCATTATTCTTATCTTCCAGGTACTTTGGGTAGTTTCTCTTCCAATGTTCGGTATTACCGCAATAGAAATAAGTTCCCTCCTTAGATATTTCTCAACTAGGCTTCAAAGTAGGTGTAATATGTTTAGGTTTAGAAACTTCCTTGCCTTTCCATTTACCACCCTGCTTGGTTGGCCTTTTGTTTTGTTTCTTTCCATTACTAACCATCATAATAGATTTCTCTTTTGACTTCAGATTTTGGTCAGCAATTCTTAACATGCTTAGAAATTCAAGAAGAGATTTTTCCATATCATACATATTGAAATTAAGGACAAATTGACCGAAATTATCCGGCAACGATTGCAAGATCAAATCATTTGCAAGCTCCTTCATGAGGGGAAATTCCAATCTTTCAAGATTCTCCAAATACCCTATCATCTTAAGTACATGGGGACCTACTGGGTTTCCCTCAGCTAGCTTGGCTTGGAAAATGGCTTTCGAAACTTCAAACCTCTCATGCCTTTCCTGCTCTTGATAGAGTATCTTAAGATGTTCAATCATATCGAACGCTGCCATGTTTTCATGTTACTTTTGTAATTCATAATTTTAAACACCCCAAATTTTCCCTCACCCATTCACACCATGGCTTGTGATCTCTTCATATGCATAAGTTCAATCATAGCATCTCCTATTGCATATTTGCTTCACTGCATTGGTTCAAAGTCATCTGCACCTAGGGTTTGTGACCTGAGCAATCCAAGAGCCATTTGAGCCACTCCAAAGGTCATCAATCCCTTCAAAGGGGTCCATGTATGTTCAAGCATCATATTGTATCCCCATAAAGTCAAGAAAATCAAAGAATCACAAGAACTGAGAATGGCATGGGAACAAAGTCAGGTTTAACTGCACAGATGACCTAGAATTAGGGTTTTGGTTTCAAAGGCCATAACTCCAAAGTTTTTGGTCATTCTTGTTTCTATTGGTCTCTATATGGTATAGGGATCATGCATATAAATTTTCATGAAGAAATTCCATGGGGAAGGCATCTAACCAAGAGTTGACTTCTTGAACAAGTCAGTACAAAATCAGGGCATCTGAGGCCCCCAATGACCCAACCAAAGGTTGTTCTTCATCATTTTGAATGTGTATGATCTTTATTTGATCATAGAAGATGTTGGAAGTTCACAAAATTGAAGAATTTCAAGCCATTTGCAAAGTTGCCTTTTTGGGAAAATGACTTGTAATGGAAGCTTGCCATTTTGGGAAACTTTTTCAAACCTTTATTTTTGATTCAAAAATGCTTCAAATGGGAAAACTTTGGTCATGAAAGTTGTAGAATGGATCATTCCCTTTTCAAAAAGTACAAGAACTAATTCTAATTCATTTTGTATCAAAAGTTATGGCTTGTCAAAGTTGGGAAAAATCACATAATTTCAAGTTATGTGCCAAAGAAGCAAAGTTACAAAATCACTTGCCAAGACAAATTGTGCTTTCAAATGAACTTCTAATCTTTGTACAAACATAAACCAAGGCCTAAAATTCAGAATGCACCAAAGGTTTGCCTATTTTCATGACTTATGGATCAAGAAACTTCAAAAGGGGCAAAAAGTCACAAAGTTGCAAAACCTATCACAAACCCTAATCCACTTGCTGCATTGCCTCTAATCCTTTTCCATGGTTCTCCCTAAACTCAGCTGAGCCAAGCCATACCCCTATCACAGCCTTACACTTGCCCATACCTCAAGTACACCTAACTTGGACTTTTTGCAAAAAGACCCATACCAATCAAGCTAGGCCACACCAACATCTCTAACCTCTCTAGTTGTGATAAGTGGACCAAATGCAACATAACACCCCACACAATACAAGCTGAAACCTCAGATTGCCATAGTTATCAAAAATCCTCCAACTTGCAAAACCATTCGAATCTCTCAGCTCACTCAACCAATCTTCAAACCAACTTCACCATTGATCTCAAGATGACTCACTGACCACAAACCAACCATTGAAACAGCCAAAAACCTCCCATAAACCAAACACGATTTCTGACCAGTTGGCTTGCTAACTCCCAAATCAGCCAAAAGAAATTTCTTCCAAGCATCAAAACTTCATCAGGAGTTCAAGAGGAGTGGATTGCACAAAGAGAGCAGGCCTAAAAGTCCCAAACTGAGAAAGCTCAAGCTCAGGTACCTCCTTGAAACATTTTTCAAGAACTCTTATTTTTTGTTTCTAAATGATAAAGCATGCTCTCCTGATCATACTGGACTTTGAAATTTTGAAAATGGTGTAGAAATGAGCTTGTATTGATTGACTGAAATTTCTGCCATTTTTGTTCTTCCTTTCGAATCTTATTAATGGTGAGAGATAAATTGTTTTTGAGGGCAGGGATGAGTTTAGGGAGGTGAGAGGAAGTGATCTGGAGCTTTAGAGCTCCAGAAATAACCTAGGGAGTGATTTTGAAACTTTCAGGGAAGGGGGTCACCGGAGAAGACGACCGGAGCTCGTCTCCGGTGACCTGAAAGTCATTAGGGCTTTAAATGCGTTTAGGGCAATGTTTGAATGTGGACCCTTGATTTGGAGGACTTTTGTTGACTCGCGCGTGAACGTGTGGCCAGGATGTGTCATTAAAACCCTAATCCTTGTTTAATTAATTAAAATCCTGTTTAATTAATTCATAAAACAAATTAGCCAGATTTGAATCTGGGCCCTTGGATCTGGCGCGCAGTCAACCAGTCCAAGCCCAGATCAAATCCTGGCCCTCCCCTTTGCATACTTTCATTTCTTTTATTTTTTATTTCATTTAAATTGTTTTATCTTTCATATTTTATTTAAAATAGCGAAAAGCATTTAAAAATTATGAAAATTTTTGTCAAAGTTTTCACTAATTTTTAAAACCCAAAAATATTTTTATTTTTATTTTTTGCATTAAAAATTATTTTTAAATCATTTAAATGTTTATTTTTAATTAGTTAATGAAAATTAATTAATTAAAAATACATTTAGGTATTTAAAAATCACAAAAAAATTCACATAGCATTTAGAAACATTTAGAAACATTGTCCAACTCTCAAACCAAATTTATTTTTTTTTCTTGATACCTTTTGATCATTTTCATTGGATTTAATTTCATTTCAAGGCAATATTTTGTTCCAAACTTCAAAAATTTATTTCTTCCTAACCATTGAGAGTTGGATGATGATTCTTCTTGCATTGTACTCTTCATAACATGTAGTTTATAGGGTAAAATTGGTTTGAATTGATCTTGAATTTTCATTTTGTTTAGCATTTTTCTTGGCAAGGTACCTTAAAACCCTAGCAATCTTAGGAAATTCATAACTTTCATTAGGTTAAGAGTTGGATCCCCTCCTTTGGGCAGTGAGTTTGTATAGGTTTAGGGTATCTTTGATTGAATTTTCAAATTTTTATCATGTCATTTGCTTCTGGTTTTGTATTTTTGCTTTGTGTGATGCATATAACCCTAATTTGTGCCTTCCCTTGCATCCATCTCTCATTTGCTTGCATCCATCTCTCATTTGCTTGCATCCATTGAATTGCCATGACATTTTGTGCATTATTTTGATTCATAATACATCTTAGGACATATTAGAACCATGTTTGATCATTGCATATTTCATTTGCCATGTTGTATGTTCATTACATTTCATAACTTTTCATGTACTTCCATGGTTCAAAGCATGTGTCTTTTGCATCCATATGCTTGTTTGATCATTCTCATTGTCTTGCCTCATTATTGTATCATTTCTTAGCATCATTAACATCATGTTTATGCTTCTGGTTTTGGTTTCCCTCATTGCATTCCATCTCATTTGCATTACATTTCATTTCTTATGCTAACATTTCAGGTGGTAAGTTGTCTGAGAAGTGAATTTGCCTTCACTTCTCATAATCTCTCTTCATCTATTTCATACCTCCTTTGCTGCATTTTGTATGTGTATTGGAGTGGGCTTGCTCATTTATGTTCATCTTACTTTCTTTCTTCAAGAAACTTGTCTTCTTAAGTGAAGCAAGTTGTTTTGCTTCTCTTTGCTTCTAGCTCTTTTCATCTGCTTCCTTCCTGGTGGCTTCTCTGAAGATCTCTCCCCTTTGAGCCTCATAAACCCTAGGATCTCCAAGCATGATAATAATTAGGTTTTGATTAGTCCCACATTTAGCTTTTACTTTTGTGTCATCTTTGAGTCTTCTCTTCTCACCTCATAATCAAGGACTAAACCCTAAAGGCTTTAAGGCTTTGTGATTAAGCTTATGCCTGCATCCTTCTATTAGGATGGAGTGTATAACTTTAATCCTAAGTGTTAAACCCTTAATGTGTTTAAATCCTTTAACCAATTCACCTAATAATCACTACGACATCAAGCTTGTAACTTGGGCCTTGCATTAGGGTTCTAATTCTTCCTTAATTGGTTAAGAAGGACTAACCTTAGTGTTAATGGACAAGTCCCCCTCAAGTTGTCTTACAAACCATAAAAATCATTTCTTCATCTTATCGTTAACTAAAACCCACTTAATAAAGGCTTTGTTTTGTCATGAGGTTAATCCCTAATCATGGGTTAATTTGGGGAGCTTTTCTCAACTTAAATGTTCTCATCTATTATCCTTCTATTAGGATAGTGTAATGAGTCCATTAAATCCCTGATTATGGCTTAAACTCATTACTTAACACTAAACAAAAACAACAAAAACATCTAAATAATCACAAGTAGGTTAATGATCTTAATCCTACATCATGGTAATTAAGTGTGAGATGCTGACTTCACACTTAAGGTATTCTCATTACCCCTGATCAGAGGGAGGATGTGATGAGTTTACTAATCCATTGGTTTAGGCTTAGGCTCATTAGCTTATGACAAACACCAAAAAGCAATAAAAGATTGAAAACATCAAAAACAAACAATAATCGTCTCCTCCGGGATTCTTTTCTCATCTCATTCACTCTCAAACGAGAACTTGCTTCCTCCGTCTAATGCAAGATAGTTTGGACCTGAGCCAGATAGGTCATACACTTGAGCATAGACAAGTGAGCAGTTCACAAGTCAATTCACCTTTCAGTCTCTTTGGGTCGAACTACGGTGTTCTGACTTCCTCATTGCACGAGAGGATACGTAGGCATAACTTAACAGTTATCGAACAAAAGTCTCTGTATATTCCCCCTCTTTCCAGTATCATCATTTAAGCCTCATAGTCTTGAGCTTCACTCTTATTCTTACACTGACACTTCTCTTATACACTCCACATTTATTTTACACTGACACTTGCATTCTTTTCCAGCTTTGATACACAAATTGCACTGACACTACCCCTTTTAAACACAAATCTTTTAAGCGTGGATCTCGTCGAGTACGGCGGACAATCTGGGTGCTAATACCTTCCCAGGTTGTAACCAACCCCCTTTCTCAGTCTCTCTGGTTCGCAACCATCTTATCCATTCTTTTCTAGGTTTATGCAACATTACCTTTCCTTCGGGATAAAAATGCCTTGCTGGAGACTCTATTCTTTCTTCCTCTTTCGCCTACCGATCGCGTCTGTACCCCTTCTTACCTGAGGTGTCATCTGGTGGGAGCGACAGCTTGGCGACTCTGCTGGGGACCCTTATACTGTAACCAGGGCTTCTGGTTCTTTTTTGTGGGTTCCTCCTAGCGCTTGTTTGATTTGTGTTTACTGGGGTGTTAGGTGCTATTTATGTTTGTATAGTTGCTTTATTTATTGATTTATGTACAGTTATTTATTGCTTTCCTTACAGGTTTATATATCATACTGTCATATTGTCATCTGGTTGGATCTGGTTTTTGTTTTGGTGGGTGGGGTTCTACTGAGAGTTTGTGGTCCTATACCTGGGACCTGAGTGACACCTAGGCTAGAGTGGTTCATGTTCTTTCCCATTCCATTTCAGTCTGGTGCGGGAATATGAAACACGGTTCAGATGTGGGTTTCTTCTTGAGAACTCTGTGCTACAGATTTCCTGTAGTGCTAGGGCTATATGGGAAGCCTACTAAGTCTGGATGACCTTTATTATGACCTTCAGAAACTGAGGTGAATTAGAGGAGGATCTTTTATGGTTATTGTAAACACTGTACCTCCGGGTTAGAAGTGTTTACACTTCTCATAACTGATCCAAGTCTGAGGATCCTTGTTTTAGAAAACCACCTGTGAGGGGGTTGGGCTGTTTACAGGTTTGCAGGTACCATTGGCCACATCATACCCTGTTACTTTTGTTTTGGTTAAGAGTACTCCACTTTGGACAGTTCTTGTGATTTAACCTTGGACATGTGACTCTTTATTTGAGTCCCCCACCTTGGTTACTGGATTTCTGAACCTCCATCTGGACTTCTTAAGACATACATGGGCCTTTTATATCAAGACAGATAATCAGATCCAGCTTGATCACAAACCCTTGCATATCATTTGCATACATCCTCATTGCATCATTTAACATTTGTTTATTTGTTTTTCAGGGTATCCATATTATATCTAGCTTGGTTTTGACCCCTTCATCTGCATAGACCTCTGTTTCATCAGCTATCTGCTTCAGCTACCTTCATCAATTGCCTGCTTCAGCTACCTCCATCATCATCCTCAGCCTATCAGTGGCTCATCTCCAGTATCAGTCTTCATCATCAGCATTTGTTTTCAGCTCTTCATCAGCAGTCATGGCACCCAAGAAGAGCAACATTTCATACCATTTCTTTGAGCCTGTGTTGGCTGGCATCAGGCAGGTCCAGGCACTTAACACTCCAAACCACATCCCTTTATTTAGAGAGCATTATGGAGGCATCCTTGATATGGTTATGGATCTGGATCCTTCTCAGAGGAGTTTGATCCACACTTGCCTACAGTTTTATGACCCTCCTTTGAGATGCTTCACTTTCCAGAACTTTCAGCTGGGACCTTTGCTGGAGGAGTTCTCATCATTGATTGGAGTACCTGTCAGGGGAGATATCCCCTTCAACCCAGAGATGGCTTCTCCCAGCAATGGAGAAGTGGCAAAGGCACTGTATTTGGATCCTATTTTGATTGAGCAGAACATGACCACAAAAGCTGGAATCCCTGGTTTGTACTTAGATTTTCTGACTTCTCAGGCTATCCTGAAGGCATCCTTGGGAGAATGGAAGGCAGTTTGTGCATTGTTAGCCCTCAGTATATATGGGGTTATACTTTTTGCAGATGAGCCCAAGTTTATCAGCAAGAATGCCATTCATCTCTTCCTTCCGAGGAACCCAGTACCCACATTGCTGGGAGATTTCTATTATTCTGTTCACCAAAGAAATGAGAAGCAAAGAGGAAAGTTGGTGAGATGTTGTGCTCCCCTGTTTCACACTTGGTTGCTCAAACACTTACCCAGGACTGATGCCTTCCTGAATCCCCACCAACAGAAGAATTGGGCTAAGAGACTCATTGCTCTGACTTCAGATGACATTAGATGGTGCACCCAGAGCACCAAGGGCAGAGACATAATCACTAGCTGTGGGCAGTACCCCAATGTACCTCTAGTGGGAGTGAAAGGTTGCATCAACTACAATCCTTTGCTGTTTAAGAGACAATTGGGCTATGCTTTGGTTCACCCTCCTAGAGTACAAGACTTGGCTGAAACCCTGTATTGTGAGATAAAGCCTAATTTAGCTGTTGTCAGACAGGCATCTTGGGCTTGGGACAACATCCAGACCAAAGGGATGGCCATTCTTGGGAGATGCAATAATGTGGCTTCAGCTCAGTACTATGATTGGTCCCATGCTAGAGCTCAGATTTCTGGGATGCCTTTCACCATTGAGGATGTACCTGGACCATCCACAGCACCACCTCCAGCCACTGTCAGCCTGGAGGAATTTGAGAAGCTGAAGGAAAGAAATGAGAATCTGTCTCAAGCTCTGAAGAAGACCCTCTGGGAGAGGAGTGATGGTCGTTTAGACATTGAGAGGTTGGAGAAGCTTAAGGTAGAACATCTGGCCAAGATTGAGAAAGCAGAGGACTACATCAACAAATCAAGAGCTGGAGAGCAAATATTGAAGAATGCCTGTAAAGAGGCCCAGTTTCAGAAGGCTAGGACTGATCTCTATCTAGAGGAGAGTCAAGCTAGGTGGGTCAGGATCACTGAAGCTCGCACTCAAGAAGATAAGAGAACTCAAGCCAGGATTGAGCAGTTGGAGGCCAATGAAAAGAAGCAACAGGAGGCTTTGCTGGCAGCCCAGAAGGAAATTTCAGAATTGAAGCTTAGAGCTGGTGTGAAGAGGTCAAAGGACCAAGACAGGCACAAGAAGCTGACCACTGCAATTGCCACCAAAAACCTTCTTATCAGGAACATCACAGAGCATCCGGCTGGTCCTGTAACTGAAGCACTTTTGAAGGAGGTCAAGGAGGATGAGTTTGGCTTAGATGTTTGACTACTTTGCTTGTTGTTATCTCCATTTGGTGTACTTTTCTTTTATGTTGTATTTTGACCCCTCAGGGGCACATGTTGTAAAAACAAACTATGTATGATTCACCATTTGTAATGTATTTGTTAGTTTGTTTCATTAAGTCTTTTTCTCTCAAGCAACATCAAAGTATATTCCTCAGGGTCTGGAAAGGTCAAAACCAAGAGCCAAGCCAGATACCTTGGAAAATAAATAAGCATACTGCATTGCATACTGACTGTTATTTTGTTTTGTAGGTTTGTCTTTACTTTGTTTTGTTTCTAACTCTGTTGTGGTTCAGGAATTATTGCTCGCCGCCGGGTGTTTCCTCTCAACCGTCCGCACCGGTATCCTACTCGCAACAACCTTCCTGGTATCCAAATGGATCAAGTGCAGCAAGATCTGACAGAGGTCAGAACTCAGATGGCTAATGAAAGGCTGGAAATGAGAAACCAAATAACCCAATTCATGGAAGTAATGAATGGCTTGGCCCATAGTCAAGAAAGGTTGAGGGCATTGGTAGAAAGACAAACCCCGGAAGAACCCCCTCTGGGAATTGGAGGAACAAGTAATAATGAAAGGGGACAGCCTCATGTTAACCCACCAGTGTATGGGCCTCATTTACTTTGTGGATGTTTTACTTTGAAGATAGCTTGACTGGAGCTTCAAGGGAGTGGTACTCTCACTTGACCAGAGCTACTATCAGGTGCTGGAAGGACCTAGCTGAAGCCTTCATCAGGCAGTACCAATACAATCTAGACATGGCTCCTAACAGAACCCTTTTGATGGGAATGTCTCAATCCTCCAGAGAAAGCTTTAGGGAATATGCCCAGAGGTGGAGACAGCTTGCTGCTGCTGTCCAGCCACCCATGTCGGAAAGAGAAATTGCCGACATGTTTATGAACACTCTGCAAGGAACATATATTGATAGGCTAGCTGCCTTTTCTTCCACCAGCTTCGTTGACGTAGTTATAGCCGAGGGAAGAATTGAAAGCCTTCTAAAGATGGGTAAGATTTCTGATAATGGTGCAAGTTCGTCAGGTAATCCCAGGAAGCCTTTTGTGGGACCTAGAAGAGTCAGTGAGACAAATTCCATTCATGCTGGCAGGGGCAGACCTCAGTATGTCCACAGATCAGTAGCAGCTGTCACTATTCCAGCTCCGATTCCTTAGCAACCAACATATCAACCACAACAACAACCACACTATCAACAGCAAGTTCAGTATCCGCCACAGACGACTTACAACAACAACAACAACAATCAACAACAAAGACCTTTTCAGCAAAGACCATCACAAACAAATAGGGTGATTGACCCTATCCCTATGCCTTATGCCGCCTTATTGCCACAACTCCTGAAACTCAACTTGGTTGAGTTAAGGACATTGGCACCACCAGATCCCTCTAATCTGCCAAGAAATTATGATGTCAATGCTAGATGTGCTTTCCACTCCAATGCACGTGGCCACAATACTGAGAAATGTAGGGCTTTACAAATGAAGGTGCAAGATCTGGTGGATTCCAAAGCCCTCAACTTTGCACCCCCTCCAAGTGTCACTAAGAATCCCATGCCCAATCATGGAGGGCCAAGAATTAATGCCATTGAGTAAGACAAGCCATCTTTCTTAATCACCAATGTTGGACAGATTCGGACACCTCTGGTCGAGATTAAAGCCCAGCTCCTAGAATGCCAGATGTTCCCCGGGTGTGAGCTCGATTATGGGTATTGCAACATTTCGGTCAACGGGTGTGATAACTTGAGAAATGGCATAGATGGTATTATCAAAAGTGGTATACTCCAGATTACAACAACGGCGCCTACAAATCCAGCAATCCCTTTGACAACAATTCCGGACTCTTCTACAACTGCAACAACAATCATTCCGAACAATTCATCAATATCATCAACAGTTGCTCCATCTATCACCTCAACAAATCAAATGTCAACAACCATTTCTTCTACAACATCAGCACCCATTTATTCAACAGGATCTTCTACAACGCCAACAGAAATTAATGAAGATATCTCAGCAGTCACCATCTACTATGATCCATTAAATGTTCCTCCAAACAACAACTTTCAACAACAAACAGTGGCACCTCCTGCCAGGTCACCAGTCACAATTTACTACGATCCGCACACCATTTCAGTACCTTCCTCTGCAGCAGTCAGTCCAGTTACAATCACGGTGCCTGGACCCGTTCCATACGAAAGCAGTAATGCCATACCTTGGCATTATGGATCTGACCTCTACTGCAACGGGGAGAAAATCACTTTGGATTCTTCAACCTCTTCTCCACAGATTGATAATGTTGGGGGAGGCGGAGGCTTCACCAGAAGCGGACGCCTTTTTGCCTCACAATTGCAAAGACCTAATGCCGAAGCAGAAGCTGCTGCAAAAGCAAAGGGGAAGAGTGTGATACCTGAAGAACCAATTATCAAAGAAACTCAGAAGACATATTTTGAGCAAGATGTAGATGAGTTCATGAGAATTATAAAGAGAAGTGATTACAAGGTGGTGGATCAGCTTCACCAAACTCCCTCAAAGATCTCCATATTATCCCTGTTAATGTGTTCTGAGGCTCACAGGAATGCATTATTAAAAGTCCTGCACGTAGCATATGTGCCAGAGGAGATCACTGTTAATCAGCTAGAAACCGTGGTAGCAAATGTCAACACCAGTCATGGACTGGGCTTTACCAATGTTGACTTAACAACTGAGGGGTGTAACCACAACAAGGCTTTACACATCACTCTAGAATGCAAGAGTGCTGTTCTATCTCATGTACTGGTGGACACTGGGTTTTCACTCAATGTTCTACCAAAGAAGGCCTTAGTGAAGCTGGATTATGATGGCTTGGCACTGCGTCCAAGTAATTTAGTGGTGAGAGCATTTGATGGCTCTAAAAGATCAGTGCTAGGGGAGATTGATCTGCCTGTGATGATTGGCCCGCAAACTTTTAAAATTACCTTCTATGTGATGGACATTTAGCCCGCCTACAGCTGTTTGTTGGGTAGACCCTGGATCCATGCCGCTGGTGCTGTTACGTCTACCCTTCACCAGAAGCTGAAATTCGAGTGGGAAGGCCAGATCATCACCATCTGTGGGGAAGAGGACATCTTTGTTAGCCATCTGGCTACATATAAGTACATAGAAATGGATGGAGAAATCCATGAAACCATGAGCCAGGGATTTGAGGCCCTGAACATAAATGAAGCATCTGCTGTACTGGGAACCTCCATGACGTCTTATCAGCAAGCCAGGAAGGTTGTTGAAGAGGGTATTGCCCAGGGATGGGGCAAGTTGCTGCCCGTGGAGAAGAAGGAGGACAGATTTGGGTTGGGTTACAAACCAACTCAACAAGATCAATCAGAGGCTGCCAAGAAGCCCAGTTTTGTCAGCGGGGGAATGCTCACCCCGGATGCAGTGAACAACTTGGAAGATGAGTCGAAAGATGAGCGCAACCTGGAGAGTTGGATACGTCCAAGGATCCCGGGGAGCCGTATCTCAAACTGGTCTTCCCAGGAAATTATAAGGGTTACTCCTGCAGAGTAATTATTATTTCCTGTATATTTTAAGCATGCATCAAGTCTTGCATCTTGCCCAAGATGTCAAGACTCATTTTGTAATCGGGCCATCTTGTAATTTTGTGCAAACAGATCAATCAATGAATATCGGACATCTTTTGCAAATGAGTCTTTTCCTTTTTCGCTCACTGTCTTTTCATTTTTCTTTTTGTACAAAAATAAAATGGAAATGTTTTCCAAAATGATAACTTCATTTCACTTTTTTTAAACAAGATTAAAATCGATCACTAAAATGAACAATCTAAACCCTTGCAGAGAGTGCCTTTCAGACTGCACCGACAACAACACAGCTATGACTCTGTATGACTTTGACAATCCAATCAATCAAACTGATGAAGGGGTTGAAGAAGACTATGAGCTTCCTGAAGAGCTAACCAGGTTGTTAAGGCAAGAGGAGAAGTTTATTACTCCTTATTAGGAGGAGGTCGAAACGGTTAATCTTGGTACGGAAGAAGATGTGAAAGAGGTTAAGATCGGAGCCTGCTTACAAGATTCGGTAAAGGAACAACTGATTGATATGCTTCGGGAGTATGTGGATGTGTTTGCTTGGTCTTATCAGGATATGCCAGGGTTGGACACCGATATTGTCATGCACAAGCTGCCTTTAAGAGAAGACTGCCCGCCAGTAAAGCAGAAACTGCGCCGTACTCGCCCAGATATGGCAATGAAGATTAAAGAAGAGGTACAAAAGCAGTGGGACGCCGGGTTCCTTGCTGTAACTAGCTATCCGCCGTGGGTAGCTAACATTGTACCGGTATCTAAGAAAGACGGCAAGGTAAGGATGTGTGTGGATTACCGGGATCTGAACAGAGCCAGCCCGAAAGATGATTTCCCTTTACCTCACATTGATGTGTTGGTTGATAATACGGCTCAGTTCTCGGTATTCTCCTTCATGGACGGATTTTAAGGATACAATCAGATCAAGATGTCACCTGAAGACATGGAGAAGACAACTTTTATCACACCCTGGGGCACGTTCTGTTACAAGGTGATGCCATTCGGACTGAAGAATGCTGGTGCAACTTATCAATGGGCTATGGTAACATTGTTCCACGACATGATCCATAAAGAAATTGAATGTTATGTGGATGACATGATTGCCAAGTCCCTCACAGAAGAAGACCACCTGGTAAATCTGTTGAAGTTATTCAAGCGTTTGAGGAAGTACCAATTGAAGTTAAATCCCAACAAGTGTACATTCGGGGTACGGTCTGGTAAGTTGTTGGGATTTATTGTAAGTGAGAAAGGGATTGAAGTTGACCCCGACAAAGTTAAAGCCATTCAAGAAATGCCTGCACCGAAGACTGAAAAAGAAGTTCGAGGGTTCCTAGGTAGATTGAATTACATTTCACGGTTCATATCTCACCTTACTGCAACCTGTGAACCCTTGTTCAAGCTGTTAGGAAAAGAACAAACGGTCAGGTGGAATGAAGACTGCCAGAAGGCTTTTGATAAAATCAAGGAATACTTACAAGAGCCTCCGATCCTTATGCCTCTAGTTGAAGGAAGACCTCTAATTATGTACTTAACAGTATTAGAAGAGTCAATGGGGTGTGTGTTGGGCCAGCATGACGAGTCTGGTCGAAAAGAGTATGCAATATACTACCTAAGCAAAAAGTTTACCGACTGTGAACAATGTTATTCACTGCTCGAGAAAACTTGCTGTGCTTTAGCGTGGGCTGCTCGCTGACTAAGGCAGTATATGTTGACCCACACCACCTTGTTGATTTAAAAGATGGACCCAGTTAAGTACATTTTTAAGAAGCCAACACTTACCGGACGGGTTGCAAGATGGCAAATGATTCTCACTGAATATGACATCCAGTACACCTCTCAGAAAGCCATCAAGGGCAGTGTACTGTCTGATTATCTTGCTGAACAGCCCATTGATGATTACCAGCCTATGAGATTTGACTTCCCTGATGAAGACATCATGTTCATAAGAGCAAAAGATCATGAAGAGCCTATTTACACTGAAAGGCCTGACCCAGAAGAAGAATGGACTATGATGTTTGACGAGGCTGTTAATATGAATGGTCGTGGTGTTGGCGCAGTACTCATTATGCCTAAGGGGGTTCACATGCCTTTCTCGGAAAAGCTCACCTTTAACTGCACTAACAACGAGGCTGAATACGAAGCTTGTATTATGGGTCTGTAGGAAGCCATTGACCTCAGGATCAAGACTTTGACTGTGTTCGGAGATTCAACTCTGGTAGTTAATCAAACCAACGGCAAATGGTACACCCACCAAGATCATCTGATACCTTATCGGGATTATACAAGAAGGTTATTGACTTTCTTCACAACAGTCAAGCTTGAGTATATCCCTCGAGATGAAAATCAGTTTGCGGATGCTCTTGCTACCATTTCATCCATGATCAAAGTTCAAGCTGCCAACTTTGTGCCTCGGATTTCAGTGTCCAGATTTGACAGACCAGCATACGTGTTCTCAGCAGATGTTGTTAAGGATGATAAGCCTTGGTTCCATGACATTAAGTGCTTCTTGGAGGATCAGACATACCCACCTGGGGCATCTTCCAATGATAAGAAGACGTTAAGGAGGCTTGCTGGTAGTTTCTTTCTGAATACTGACGGTTCCTTATACAAGAGAAACTTTGATATGGTACTCCTCAGATGTGTTGACAAGACAGAAGCAGATTTGTTGATGCACGAGGTGCACGAAGGATCCTTTGGTACCCATGCGGTAGGGCATGCAATGGCTAAAAAGTTGCTAAGATCAGGCTATTACTGGATCACAATGGATGCAGACTGTTGTGCTTATGCCAGAAAATGTCATAAATGCCAGATTTATGCGGATAAAGTGCATGTACCTCCGAATCCTTTGAATGTGATGTCTTCACCTTGGCCCTTTGCCATGTGGGGCATTGATATGATTAGCAAGATTGAACCGACTGCTTCAAACGGCCACAGATTCATCCTGGTTGATATTGACTATTTTACCAAGTGGGTTGAAGCAGCTTCCTATGCAAATGTTACAAGGCAAGTGGTAGCCCGATTTCTGAAGAGAGACATCATATGTCGGTATGGAGTGCCCGAGCGAATCATTACTGATAATGGTTCCAATTTGAACAACAAAATGATGGCAGAACTGTGCCAGGACTTCAAGATCCAACACCACAATTCTTCTCCTTACAGGCCAAAGATGAATGGTGTTGTGGAAGCAGCTAACAAGAATATCAAGAAGATTGTGCAGAAGATGGTAGTCACTTACAAAGACTGGCATGAAATGCTACCATTTGCCTTGCATGGGTACCGTACGTCAATCAGAACATCCACTGGGGCAACACTATATCAGCTTGTATACGGTATGGAGGCAGTCCTACCTGTTGAAGTTGAATTACCCTCATTAAGGGTATTAATGGATGTTAAGCTGAATGAAGAAGAATGGGTCCGATCCCGATACGAACAGCTAAGTCTGATTGAAGAGAAGAGATTGGCTGCAATCTGCCATGGGCAGCTGTATCAGAAAAGAATGAAGAAAGCCTTATGTAAACACCCCAAATTTTCCCTCACCCATTCACACCATGGCTTGTGATCATTTCATGTGCATAAACTCAATCATAGCATCTCATATCACATTTTTGATTCATTGCATTGGTTCAAAGTCATCTGCATCTAGGGTTTGTGATCTGAGCAACCCAAGGGCTTCTTGAGCCACTCCAAAGGTCATCAATCACTTAAAAGAGGTCCATGTAGGTTCAAGCATCATATTATATCCCCTCAAAGTCAAGAATGCCAAGAAATCACAAGAACTGAGAATAGCATGGAGGCAGAGCCAGGTTGAACTGCACAGATAACCTGAAATTAGGGTTTTGGTTTCAAAGGCCATAAATCCAATTTTTTTGGTCATTCTTGTTTCTATTGGTCTCTATATGGTATAGGGAGTATGCATATCAATTTTCATGAAGAAATTCCATGGGGAAGTCATCTGATCAAGAGTTGACTTTTCAAGCAAGTCAATGCAAAATCAGGGCATCTGAGGCCCCCAATGACCCAACCAAAGGGCATTCTTCATCATTTTGATTGTATATGATCTTTATTTGATCATGGAAGATGTTAGAAGTTCACAAAATTGATGAATTTCAAGTCTTTTGCAAAGTTGACTTTTTGGGCAAGTTTGACTTTTAATGAAATTGTCATTTTAGGCAACTTTTTCAACCTTTACTTTTTGATTCAAAAAAGCTTCAAATGGAAAAAATTTGGTCATGAAAGTTGTAGAATGGATCATTACCTTTTAAAAAAGTACAAGAACATGACCTAATTCATTTTGGATCAAAAGTTATGGCTTGTCAAAGTTGGCAAAAATCACTAAATTTCAAGTTATACACCAAAGAGGCAAAGTTGCAAATTCACTTCTCAAGGCAAATTGGGCTGTCAAATGCATTTCTAAACTTCACAATATGATCATACAACACATAAAAATCAGAATGGGCCAAGAGATCATTCACTTGTGTGGCCTATGGAGAAAGACTTTTTCATGTAAAGCAAAGGCAAGGCAAGTTGCAAAACTCATCATAAGACACAACCCACTTGCTTGCTAGCCTGCTGAGCCACCCTAGGCTTCTCCCCTCATCATGCTGCGCAGGACACACTCCTTGTACTTGGCTAGAAAGTAGCCCATGCCTTCTTACACCAACTTTGACATTTTGGCAAAAGCACCCATACCAATCAATAAAGCACATGTCACTTCTTCTGACCAATGTCATTTGTTTATACAAAGAAAATGCAAGCCAAACAAAACAAGAAGCAAGCCTGAAAACACTCCACAACACAGCATTCTCATTTTAACCCTTATTTGCAAGAGCCTTCGAAACTCTCAGCACAAGCCACAAACACACAAACAAACTTCACAAACAATCTTAACACACTTCCCTGATCACAAAGCACCCATCACCATGGCATGAAACCCACTGAATCAAAAACACGATCACCACACCACCTTGAACAGAACTTCTGCAAACTCTCAAACCAGCCAAAATAAACTTGCTCCAAGCCTTTCAGAAGCACAAGGGAAGTCATAGGAGTGGTTTTGCACAAGAGAGGAGGTCAGAAAGCTCCAAACTGAAAAGCTTCAAACTCAGGTAGCTTCATGAACTTTTTTTCCAGAACGTGTATTTTAAGTTTCTAAATGAATCTACATGCTTCCCTGATCATGAATATGTGCTTACTTTTGAAAATGGTTGAGAAACCAGGATGTATGCGTTGTCTGAAATTTTTGCCCTAAAAAATGTTTGATTCGATTCTCTCTGTTTCTGAATGATAAATGTTGTTTGATTGAGGGGTTTGATTCGTTTTTGAGTGGGGATGAGTTCTGGGCAGTTGGATTTTGTTTTCACTGCGTGTAGAGAGAGTTAGAAGTTTGAGCTTGCCGGAGAAGACGACCGGAACAGTGTTCCGGTCGCCTGAAAGTCATTAGGGCATAATTAATTAGGGCTAATCATAATTAGCCAGGTTTGAATTTCCACCCTTGGATGTGGCGCCAAGTCTCTTCCCGCGCGTGTATGTTTGAATCTAGGCCTTTAGATGTGTTGACTTTTCTTTTTTTCAGTTTTAATTCAATTTATTTTTCATATTAATTCATTTCTTTTCTCCAATTTATTTAAAATAGCAAAACCTTTTCAAAAATTCTGAAATTTTTTGTATAAAATTTTATTTAATTTCAGAAACCAAAAAAATTTTTATTTTTATTTTTTGCATTAAAAAATATTTTTAAATCATTTAAAAGTTTATTTTTAATTAATTAATGAGAATTAATTAATTAAAAATACTTTTAGGTATTTAAAAATCACCAAAAAATTCATGAAACCTTCATAATCATTTAGAAACATTGTCCAACCCTCAAACCAAATTTATTTTTGATCTTGATGTCTTTTGAGAATTTTTCATGGAATTAAAATCATTTCAAGGCCTTATTTTGATCCAAACTTCAAAAAATCATTTCTGCCTAACCATTGAGAGTTGGACTTTGATTCTTTTTGCATTGCATTTTGTTTAGCATGTAGTTTGTGAGATTAAATTGGCATGATTTGATCTTTCATTTTCAATTTGTTTGGCATTTTTCTTGTTAAGGTACCCTAAAACCCTAGAAAACTTAGGAAATTCATAACTTACATTAGGTTAAGAGTTAGAACCCCTCCTTTGGGTAGTGAGTTTGTGTAGGATTAGGGTTCCTTTGAATGCATTTTCAATTTTTTATCTTGATGTTTGCTTCTGATTTTGGTTTTTGTTTGATGCATGGATCATAAACCCTAATTTGAGCTTCCTTTTGCATCCATCTTGCATTTGCTTGCATAACATGACTTGCCATGACATTTTATGCATTCATTTGATTCATTAGACATCTTAAGATATGTTGAAAGCATGTTTGATCATTGCATCATGTATTTGCCATGTTGTATGTCATTTGCATCTCATAACTTTTCATGTGTGTTCATGGTTCTAAACTTGCTCCATTTGCATCTATTTGTTCATGTGATCATCCCCATGCCTTGTCTCATGTTTGCATCTTCTCATAGCATCATTATCATCTCATATATGCTTCTGGTTTTGATTTGCATCATGCCATTTCATTCCATTTTGCATTGCATTGCATTCCTTTCACTAACTTTTCAGGTGGTAAGCAACTTTGAGAAGTGAATTTGCCTTCACTTCTCACAATTTCTTTTCATCTCTCTCATGCATCTTACTGCATTTTGTTATGTGTTTGAGATTGAGCTTGCTCATTCTTCTTATTCTCACTTTCTTTCTTCAAGTGACTTGTCTTCTTAAATGAAGCAAGTTACTTTGCTTTTCCTGATCCTTTCATCTGTTTCCTGGTGGTTCCATTGAAGATCTTTCTTGCAAACCTCACAAACCTTAGGAACAACCAAGCATGACAATGATTAGGGTTTTGATTAGTCTCCCCACTTAGTTTTACCTTTGTGTCTCTTTGAATCTTCTCTTCTCTTCTCATAATCAGGGACTAAACCCTAAAGGCATTAAGGCTTTGTGGTTAAGCTTATGCCTGCATCCTTCTATTAGGATGGAGTGTATAACTTTAATCCTAAGTGTTAAACCCTTAATGTGTTTAAATCCTTTAATCAATTCACTTAATAATCACCAAGACATCAAGCTTGTAACTTGGGCCTTACATTAGGGTTCTAATTCTTCCTTAATTGGTTAAGAAGGACTAACCCTAGTGTTAATGGACAAGTCCCCCTCAAGTTGTCTTACAAACCCTAAAAATCATTTCTTCATCATACCATTAACTAAAATCCACCTAATAAAGGCTTTGTTTTGTCATGGGATTAATCCCTAATCATGGATTAAGTTGAGAAGCTTTCCTCAGCTTAAACATTCTCATCTATTATCCTTCTATTAGGATGGTGTAATGAGTCTGTTTAATCCTTGGTTATGGCTTAATCTCATTACTCAACACTAAACAAAAACACCAAAAACATCTAAATAATCACAAGTAGGTTAATGATCTTAATCCTATACCAAAGGTAATTAAGTGTGAGAAGCTGACTTCACACTTAAGGTATTCTCATTACCCCTAATCAGAGGGAGGATGTGATGAGTTTACTAACCCATTGGTTTAGGCTCAAGCTCATTAACTTATGACAAACTTTCAAAAGCAATAAAAGACTGAAAACACAAAAAAACAAACAATAATCGTCTCCTTCAGGATTCTTTTCTCATCACATTCACTCATAGACGAGAACTTGCTTCTTCCGTCTAATGCAAGACAGTTTGCACCTGAGCCAGATAGGTCATACACTTGAGCATAGACAAGCAAGCAGTTCACAAGTCAATTTATCTTTCAGTCTCTTTGGGTCGAACTACGGTGTTCTGACTTCCTCATTGCACGAGAGGATACGTAGGCATAACTTAACAATTATCGAACAAAAGTCTCTGTATATTCCCCCCTCTTTCAGTATCATTCTTCAAGCCTCATAGTCTTGAGCATACTCTTTTCCTTACACTGACACTGTACATATTACACTTCACTTCTCTTACACTGACACCTGTACATCCTTTTCCAGCTCTTTTATACACAGATTGCACTGACACTACCCCTTTAAAACACAAATCTTTTAAGCGTGGATCCCGTCGAGTACGGCGGACAATATGGGTGCTAATACCTTCCCAGGTTGTAACCAACCCCCTTTCTCAGTCTCTCTGGTTCGCAACCGTCTTATCCATGTCTTTCTAGGTCTATGCAGCATTACCTTTCCTCCGGGATAAAAATGCCTAGCTGGCGACTCTTTTCATTCCCTGCGAGTTCACTCCTGTGTGTTCTCGCATCCTCCTTTCGCCGACCGTTCACGTCTGTACCCCATTTGACCCGGCTTCATTTGGTGGGAGCGACAGCTTGGCGACTCTGCTGGAGACCCTTATACTGTAACCAGGGCTTCTGGTTCTTTTTGTGGGTTCCTCCTAGCGCTTGTTTGATTTGTGTTTACTGGGGTGTTATGTGCTAGTTGTGTTTGTATTTGTATTTATTTTGTTTAGTGCTTTATGTACAGTTGTTTTATTGCTTTCTTTCTAGCTTTACATATATCATACTGTCATACTGTGCTGGCTGGATCTGTTTTGTTGCTTTGGTGGGTGGGTGTTCTATTGAGAGTTGAGGTCCTATACCTGGGACCTGAGTGACACCTAGGCTAGAGTGGTTCATGTTCTTTCCCATTCCATTTCGGTCTGGTGCGGGAATATGAAACACGGTTCAAATATGGGTTTCTTCTTGAGAACTCTGTGCTGCAGATTTCCTGTAGTGCTAGGGCTATCTGGGAAGCCTGATAAGTCTGGATGACCTTCAGTATTGACCTTCAGAAACTGAGGTGAATTAGAGGAGGATTTTTTATGGTTATTGTAAACACTGTACCTCCGGGTTAGAAGTGTTTACACTTCTCATAACTAATCCAAGTCAGAGGATCCTTGTTTTAGAACACCACCTGTGAGGGGGTTGGGCTGTTTACAGGTTTGCAGGTACCCTTGACCTTAGCATACCCTGTTACTTTGTTTTGATTAAGAGTACTCCATTTTGGAACAGTTCTTGTGATTTTTAACCCTGGACATGTGACTCTTTATTTGAGTCCCCCACCTTCGTTACTGGACTTATGAACCTCCATCTGGATTTCTTGAACATACCTGGACTTATATCAGAGCACTTGATCAGATCCAGCTCAGTCACAAACCCTTGCATATCATTTGCATACATCATCATTGCATCATTTTAACATTTGCTTATTTGTTTTTCAGGGTATCCATACTTTATTTTGGCTTGGTTTTGACCCCATCATCAGCATAGACCTATCTTCATCAGTATCTACTTCAGCTATCAGCTACCTACTTCAGTCACCTGCACCAGCCTGTCAGTGGCCCATTTTCAGTGTTATTCTCAGCATCTGTCTCAGCTCTTCTTCAGCAACATGGCACCCAAGAAGAGTAATATCTCCTATCATTTCTTTCAGCCTGAGCTAGCTGACATCAGGAAGATTCAGGCCCTGATTACTCCAGACCATATACCACTATTCAGAGAACACTATGGAAGCATACTTGATGTGGTTATGGATTTGGACCCTTCACAGAGGAGCCTGATTCATACTTGCCTACAGTTCTATGATCCCCCTCTGAGGTGTTTCACTTTTCAGGATTTTCAGTTGGGACCTTTATTAGAGGAGTATTCATCATTGGTTGGTGTACCTATCAGGGGTGGAGTCCCCTTCAACCCTGAGATGGCTTGTCCCAGTAATGAAGAGATAGCAAAGGCATTACATCTGGAACCTTGTCTGATTGGGCAGAATATGACTACCAAGGCTGGAATCTCTGGTCTACATTTGGATTTCTTGACTTCTCAGGCCATCCTGAAGGCCTCCTTGGGAGAGTGGAAGGCAGTCTGTGCTTTATTGGCCCTTAGCATATATGGGGTCATTTTATTTGCAGATGAGCCTAAGTTTGTTAGCAAGAATGCAATCCATCTTTTTATCCTGAGGAACCCAGTGCCCACCTTACTGGGAGATTTCTACTACTCTGTCCACCAAAGGAATGAAAAGCAGAGAGGAAGATTGGTGAGGTGCTGTGCTCCCCTGTTCCATACCTGGTTGCTCAAACACTTGCCCAAGACTGATACATTTTTGAATCCTCATCAGCAGAGGAACTGGGCTAGAAGACTCACTGCTTTAACTTCAGCTGATATCAGGTGGTGCACTCAAAGCACAAAAGGCAGGGACATCATTACCAGTTGTGGGCAGTTTCCCAATGTACCCCTGATAGGAGTAAAGGGTTGCATCAACTATAACCCTCTGCTATTCAAAAGACAACTGGGCTATGCATTGGTCCACACTCCTAAGGCACAAGACTTGGCTGAGACTCTTTACTGTGAGAATATGCCTAATCTGGCTATTGTCAGGCAAGCATCCTGGGCCTGGGACAATGTTCAGACCAAGGGAGTAGCCATTCTGGGAAGATGCAACAATGTGGCCTCAGCACAGTACTATGAGTGGTCCCATGCCAGGGCTCAATTTTCTGGGATGCCCTTCACCATGGAAGATATACCTGGACCATCCACAGCACCACCTCCTGTCACTGTCAGCTTAGAGGAGTTTGAGAATTTGAAAGAGAGAAATGAGAAGTTGACTCAGGCTCTACAGAAGACCCTCTGGGAGAGGAGTGATGGTCGGATGGACATTGAGAGGTTAGAAAAGCTAAAGGTGGAGCATCTGGCTAGGATTGAAAAGTCAGAGGACTACATTAAGAAGTCCAGGGCTGGAGAACAGATCTTGAAGAATGCCTGCAAAGAGGCTCAGTTCCAGAAGGCCAGGACTGATTTGTATCTGAAAGAGAGTCAAGCTAGGTGGGTCAGGATCATCGAAGCTCGTACTCTGGAAGATAAGAGGACTCAGGACAAGATTGAGCAGTTGGAGGCTAGTGCAAAAGAGCAACAGGAAGCCCTGCTAGCAGCCCAGAAAGAGATCTCAGAGTTGAAGATCAGAGCTGGTGTGAAGAGGTCAAAGGACCAGAGTCAACACAAGAAGCTAACTGCAGCTGTTACTACCAGGAATCTCCTTATCAGGAATCTCACAGAGCGTCCAGCTGATCCTGTGACTGAAGCACTTCTCAAGGAAGTTCAGGAGGATGAGTTTGGTCTTGGAGTCTGACTTTTGCTTGTTGTTGCTTTCATTTCATGTACTTTTACCTTTTATGTTGTATTTTTGACCCCTCAGAGGGCATGATTTGTAAGAAACAAACTTTGTATCATTTAATTTTTGTAATATATGTATCAGTTTATTCGATCAGAGTTTCTTTCAAGCAACATCACAAGCATCTTCCTCAAAGGTCTGGAAAGGTCAAAACCAAGTGCCAAGTCGGATACCTTGGAAACAAATAAGCATACTGCATTGCATGCTAACCTTTGTTTGTTTTGTAGGTTTGTTTTGTTTTTGTTACTAACTCTGTTGTGATATCAGGAACTATTGCTCTACGTCGGGTGTTCCCACTCAACCGTCCACACAGATATCCCACCCGCAACAACCTTCCGGGTATACAGATGGACAAGGTACAACAGGACCTTACAGAGGTCAGGAACCAAATGGCCAACGAGAGGTTGGAAATGAGGAATCAGATGACACAATTTATGGAGGTGATGAATGGATTGGCACAGAGCCAAGAGAGATTAAGAGCCTTGGTAGAGAGGCAGACTCAGGAAGATCCCCATCTAGGGACTGGTGGAACAAGCAACAATGAGAGGGTTCAGCCTCATATCAACCCACCTGTATTTGGACCCCACCTTCATCCAGAGATCAACATCCCTGCTAATGTACAAGGGAATGCTACTACAGGAAGAGTGCTGCAAGAAGACCCCCAGGAAGATCAGTTCACAGTGATGGGAGCTGGGGATGAGGCCTATGACAGAAGGCTGGATGAAATTGCTGAAAAATTAAGGTCCTTGGAGTCTCAAAACTCTTTGGGCTTTGATGTTATGGACATGGGTTTAGTAGACGGGGTCAGGATTCCCCACAAATTTAAACCACCGTGCTTTGAGAAGTACAACGGGACTTCCTGCCCGCGGACCCATCTGCAATCCTTTCTGGGGAGGTTGAAGGCATACACCATGGATGAAAAGCTATGGATGTTTTATTTTGAGGATAGCTTAACGGGAGCTTCAAGGGAATGGTACTCTCATTTGACTAGAGCGACCATCAGATGCTGGAAGGACTTGGCTGAGGCCTTCATTAGACAATACCAGTATAATTTGGATATGGCACCCAACAGGACCCTCCTAATGGGAATGTCACAGTCATCCAGGGAAAGATTCCGGGAGTACGCCCAGAGATGGAGACAGTTGGCTGCTGCTGTCCAACCACCTATGTCAGAGAGGGAGATGGCAGATATGTTTATGAACACCCTCCAAGGGACATACATTGATAGGCTAGCTGCCTTTTCTTATACCAACTTTGCAGATGTCGTTATAGCTGGAGAAAGAATTGAGAGCCTATTAAAGATGGGCAAAATTTCTGACAACGGTGCCAGCTCATCCAGCAACACAAGGAAGCCTTTTGTGGGCCCAAGAAGAACTGGTGAGACTAATGCTATCCATGCCAGCAGGGGCAGACCCCAATATGTTCATAGGTCTGTAGCAGCAGTCACCATTCCCGCTCCAATTCATCCACAACCAGCTTATCAACCACAACAACAAAATTATCAGCAACAAACTCAGTACCCTCCTCAGAGAAACTACAACACCAGCAATAACAATCAGCAAAGACCGTTCCAACAGAGACCTTCTCAGGCCAATAGGGTGATTGATCCGATCCCTATGCCCTATGCCACATTATTGCCGCAACTCCTAAAACTCAACCTGGTTGAGCTAAGGACGTTGGCACCTCCAGATCCTGCCAGTCTGCCCAGAAATTATGACGCCAGCGCCAGATGTGCTTTTCAATCGAATGCACCTGGCCATAGTACAGAGAAGTGCAGAGCTTTGCACATGAAAGTGCAGGACTTGGTGGATTCTAAAGCTCTAAACTTTGCACCACCACCAAATGTTAACAAGAACCCTATGCCAAACCATGGTGGCCCCAGAATCAATGCTATTGAAGAAGACAAGCCGTCTTACTTGATAACCAGTGTGGGTCAGATTCGGACACCCTTGGTAGAGATCAAAGCTCAACTCCTTGAATGTCAAATGTTCCCTGGATGCGAGCTAGGATGTGATTATTGCAACATTTCAGTGAATGGTTGTGATAACATGAGAGATGGCATAGATGGTCTCATCCAGAATGGCCTGCTTCAAATCACAACATCAATACCTACCAATCCAGCAATCTCCTTAACAACAGTTCCCGAGTCTTCTACAACTGCAACAACCATTGTTCCAAACAACTCTTCAGTTTCATCAACAAGTGCTTCATCTGTTACTTCAACGGACCAAATATCAGCAAACATCCCTTCTACAACTTTAGCACCCCTTCATTCAGAATCCCCTACAACGACAACACCCATCCAGTCAACAATGTCTCCTACAACATCAACAACAAACAATGAAAGCGTCTCAACAGTTACAATTTATTATGATCCTGAAAATGATTCTGCCTACAACTCACAAAATGCCACTCCTGTCAGAGCACCGATTACAATATA
This sequence comes from Lathyrus aphaca, assembly GCA_963966055.1. NCBI lineage: Eukaryota > Viridiplantae > Streptophyta > Magnoliopsida > Fabales > Fabaceae > Lathyrus > Lathyrus aphaca. The sequence continues at coordinate 529,487,128 of OZ014521.1, forward strand.
CTATGATCCACATACTATCATGGTCCCTTTTGCAGCTGCTATCAGTCCAGTCACTATCACAGTGCCTGGGCCAGTACCTTATGAAAGCAGTAATGCCATCCCTTGGCATTACGGCTCTGATCTATACTGCGAAGGACAGAAAATCACTCTCGAATCATCAACTTCTTCACCACAAATAGACAATGTGGGAGGAGGCGGAGGCTTCACTCGAAGCGGACGTCTCTTTGCCCCGCAAATTCAAAGATCCCCTGCTGAAGCAGAAGCTGCTGCCAAGGCAAAAGGGAAGAGCATGGTGCAAGAAGAGCAAATTGTTAAGGAGGCTTTGAAAACCCCTTTTGATCAAGAAGTTAATGAATTCATGAGAATCATCAAGAAAAGTGATTACAAGATAGTGGACCAGCTTCACCAGACACCTTCCAAGATCTCCATTCTATCATTGCTTATGTGCTCCGAGGCTCACCGGAACGCATTACTAAAAGTCTTGCACGCAGCTTACGTGCCGGAAGAGATCACCGTCAATCAGTTGGAAGCTGTGGTTGGGAACGTCAACACTAGTCATGGACTAGGATTTACCAACACTGATTTGACTACGGAAGGCCGCAATCATAACAAGGCTTTGCACATTACCATGGAGTGTAAGGGTGCAGTTCTTTCCCATGTACTGGTAGACACAGGGTCATCCCTCAATGTCTTACCTAAAAAAGCCCTTGTGAAGCTGGAGTATGAAGGATTGGCATTGCCTCCCAGCAACTTGGTAGTAAGAGCCTTTGACGGCTCTAAGAGATCAGTTCTGGGAGAAATTGAGTTGCCTATAACGATTGGCCCACAAACTTTCAAAACGACCTTCTACGTGATGGACATTCAGCCTGCCTACAGCTGTTTGTTGGGTAGACCATGGATTCATGCCGCTGGCGCAGTTACGTCTACCCTTCACCAGAAGTTAAAATTCGAGTGGGAGGGCCAAGTCGTTACTATTTGTGGAGAGGAAGATATCTTTGTCAGCCATCTGGCTACATACAAATACATTGAGATGGATGGGGAGATCCACGAAACGATGAGTCAAGGGTTTGAGGCCTTGAACATAAATGAAACATCTGCTGTACCTGAAACCTTAATGACATCATATCAACAAGCCCGAAAGGTTGTGGAAGAAGGGACTGCCCAAGGCTGGGGCAAGCTGTTACCTGTGGAGAAGAAAGAGGATAGATTTGGGTTGGGTTACAAACCAACTCAACAAGATCAAGCAGAGGCTGCTAAAGAGCACAACTTTGTTAGTGGGGGGATGCTCACCCCTGATGCTGTCAACAATTTGGAAGACGAGGATGAAAGCAACCGCAACCTGGAGAGTTGGATACGTCCAAAGATCCCGGGGAGCAGTATCTCAAACTGGTCTTCCCAGGAAATTATAAGAGTTACTCCTGCAGAGTAATTATTATTTCCTGTATTTTTAAGCATGCATCAAGTCTTGCATATTGCCCAAGATGACAAGACTCATTTTGTAATCGGGCCATCTGTAATTTTTGTGCAACAAGATTAATCAATGAAACATCAGACATCTTTTGCAAATGAGTCTTTTTCTTTTCCGCTCACTGTTTTTCCATTTTTTTCTTTTTGTACAAAAAATAAATGGCAATGTTTTCAAAATGACAATTTTATTTCACTTTTCTAAACAAGATTAAAATCAAATCACTAAAATGAACAAACTGAACCCTTGCAGAGAATGCCTTCCAGACTGCAACGACAACAGCACGGCTATGACTTCGTATGACTTTGACAATCCAATCAATCAAGCTGATGAAGGGGTTGAAGAAGATTACGAGCTTCCTGAAGAGCTAGCCAGGTTGTTGAGACAAGAGGAAAGGGTTATCACTCCTCATCAGGAGGAGGTAGAGACGATCAATCTTGGTACAGATGAAGACGTGTAAGAAGTTAAAATCGGGGCCTGCTTACAAGAATAAGTGAAGAGACAACTGGTTGACCTGCTTCAAGAGTATAAGGATGTGTTTGCTTGGTCCTATCAGGATATGCCAGGGTTGAACACCGAGATTGTTGTGCACAAGCTGCCTTTGAAAGAAGATTGCCCGCCGGTTAAACAGAAACTGCGCCGTACTCGCCCAGACATGGCAATGAAGATCAAAGAAGAGGTACAAAAGCAATGGGACGCCGGGTTCCTTGCTGTGACTAGCTATCCACCGTGGGTTGCTAATATTGTGCCTGTGCCTAAGAAAGACGGCAAAGTAAGGATGTGTGTTGACTACCAGGATCTGAACAGAGCCAGCCCGAAAGATGATTTCCCATTACCTCACATTGATGTATTGGTTGATAATACGGCTCAGTTCTCGGTATTCTCCTTCATGGACGGATTTTCAGGATACAATCAGATCAAGATGTCACCTGAAGACATGGAGAAGACAACCTTCATCACACCCTGGGGCACGTTCTGTTACAAGGTGATGCCATTCGGACTGAAGAATGCCGGTGCAACATATCAACGGGCTATGGTGACATTATTCCACGATATGATCCATAAAGAAATCGAATGTTATGTGGATGATATGATTGCCAAGTCCCTCACTGAAGAAGACCACCTGGTAAATCTGCTAAAGCTATTCAAGCGTCTGAGGAAGTACCAACTGAAGTTGAACCCCAACAAGTGCACATTCGGGGTGCGATCTGGTAAGCTGCTGGGTTTTATTGTGAGCGAGAAAGGGATTGAGGTTAACCCTGATAAAGTCAAAGCTATTCAAGAGATGCCTGCACCGAAGTCTGAAAAAGAAGTTCGAGGGTTCTTAGGTCGATTAAACTACATCTCACGGTTCATATCTCACCTCACAGCAACTTGTGAACCTTTGTTCAAGCTGTTGAGAAAAGAACAAACGGTCAGGTGGAACGAAGACTGCCAAAAGGCTTTTGATAAGATCAAGGAATATTTACAAGAACCTCCAATCCTTATGCCTCCAGTTGAAGGAAGACCTCTGATAATGTACTTGACAGTATTAGAAGAGTCAATGGGGTGTGTGCTGGGCCAGCATGACGAGTCTGGTCGAAAAGAGTATGCAATATACTACCTAAGCAAAAAGTTTACCGACTGTGAACAACGTTATTCACTGCTCGAGAAAACTTGTTGTGCTTTAGCGTGGGCTGCTCGCCGACTGAGACAGTATATGTTGACCCACACTACTTTATTGATCTCAAAGATGGACCCAGTTAAGTACATATTTGAGAAGCCAGCACTTACCGGACAGGTTGCAAGATGGCAAATGATCCTTACAGAGTATGACATCCAATACACATCTCAGAAAGCCATCAAGGGCAGTGTATTGTCTGAATATCTTGCCGAGCAACCTATTGATGATTACCAGCCTGTGAGATTTGACTTCCCTGATGAAGACATCATGTTCATAAAAGCAAAAGATCATGAAGAGCCTGTTCACACTGAAGGGCCTGACCCGGAAGAAGAATGGACTATGATGTTTGATGGGGCTATTAACATGAATGGTCGTGGTGTTGGTGCAGTACTCATTACACCTAAAGGAGTCCACATGCCTTTCTCGGCAAAACTCACTTTCAACTGCACTAACAACGAAGCTGAATACGAAGCTTGCATTATGGGTCTTGAGGAAGCCATTGACCTCAGGATCAAGACATTGACCGTGTTCGGAGATTCAGCTCTGGTAATCAATCAAACCAACGGCAAATGGTACACCCACCAGGATCATCTGATACCTTACAGGGATTATACAAGGAGGTTATTTACTTTCTTTACAACAGTAAAGCTTGAGTATATCCCTCGGGACGAAAATCAGTTTGTAGATGCTCTGGCTACCATTTCATCCATGATCAAAGTTCAAGCTGCCAGCTTTGTACCTCAAATCTCAGTTTCCAGACTTGACAGACCAGCATATGTATTCGCAGCAGATATTGTCAAGGATGATAAGCCTTGGTTCCATGACATTAAGTGCTTCTTGGAGGATCAAACATACCCACCTGGGGCATCTTCCAATGATAAGAAGACATTAAGAAGGCTTGCTGGTAGTTTCTTCCTGAATACTGATGGTTCCCTGTACAAGAGAAACTTTGATATGGTGCTCCTCAGATGTGTTGATAGAACAGAAGCAGACTTGTTGATGCACGAGGTGCACGAAGGATCCTTTGGTACCCATGAAGGAGGGCATGCCATGGCTAAAAAGTTGCTAAGATTAGGTTATTACTGGATCACAATGGATGCAGACTGTTGTGCCTATGCCAGAAAATGCCATAAATGCCAGATTTATGCAGATAAGGTGCATGTGCCTCCCAATCCTTTGAATGTGATGTCTTCACCCTGGCCCTTTGATATGTGGGGCATTGACATGATTGGCAAGATTGAACCGACTGCTTCGAATGGCCACAGATTCATCCTGGTCGCCATTGACTATTTCACCAAGTGGGTCGAAGCAGCTTCCTATGCAAATGTTACCAGGCAAGTGGTAGCCAGGTTTCTAAAGAGGGATATCATCTGTCGATACGGAGTTCCCGAGCGAATCATTACTGACAATGGTTCCAACTTGAATAATAAAATGATGGCAGAGCTGTGCCGGGACTTCAAGATCCAACACCACAATTCTTCTCCTTACAGGCCAAAGATGAATGGCGCTGTTGAGGCAGCTAATAAGAATATCAAGAAGATTGTGCAGAAGATGGTAGTCACATACAAAGACTGGCATGAAATGCTACCGTTTGCCTTGAATGGGTACCGCACGTCAATCAGAACATCCACTGGGGCAACACCGTATCAGCTTGTGTATGGTATGGAAGCAGTCCTACCTGTTGAAGTCGAATTACTCTCCCTACGGGTATTGATGGATGTTAAGCTGAACGAAGCCGAATGGGTCCGGTCCCGATACGAGCAACTGAGTCTGATTGAAGAGAAAAGATTGGCTGCAATCTGTCATGGGCAGTTATATCAGAAAAGAATGAAGAAAGCTTTCGATCAGAAAGTCAGGCACCGAGAGTACCAAGTAGGAGATCTTGTGCTGAAAAGAATCCTCCCTCCTCATACAGACCACAGGGGCAAGTGGACTCCGAACTATGAAGGACCATTTGTAGTAAAGAAAGTTTTCTCTGGAGGAGCGCTCATGCTCAGTACTATGGATGGTGAAGACTTCCCGTCCCCTGTGAATTCAGATGCAGTTAAAAAATACTTCGCATAAAAATGACCCGCTGGACACAAAAACAGAATGTAAGTCCAGGCAAAAATAGGGCATCCCGGCGAGTCAAAAACAGAATAAAAGACTCGGGCAAAAATAAGGGAAATAAACAAAAATGTACACCCGCTGAGTTGAAAAGCCGCATTGGACAACTCAGGCAAAAATGGGTATCCCGATGGATTGAAAACCCGAAAGGGCGATCCAGGCAAAATAAGGGAATAAGCGAACAACTGCATTCTGAATTCGTCTGTATCACCTACAGCTTGGTAAGCTTCGAAAGGATCAAGCTTCTGTCAGAATCAGCCTTCTTCAGAAAGCAAGGTGAGAAGAACGTCAAATGTCATACGAGTCATAGCAGGAGGGAAGCTCCTTGAAGCGTCGACAACATTGCCAATATTTTGTTTCTCAATTTGTAACAATCTCCTCATTTCAGGGGATTTGTTTCTTTGACTGTATCTCGCCAATTCAGGGCACATGAATTAATAAAATCAGATTTTCAGTCATGTTTTCGTCTTGTACATTTTATTTGCAAAAAATGTCTGATGTCTTAAGAAAAACTGATTGCATGAATACAGATGCCTATCTTCAAAAATAATAATACATGCTTGCAGGGAATATATTTACTCTCAGAAGTGTCTAAACTCCTATGACGGAATCCAGTAGAGGATACCTCGGGATCACTTGTGCGTCTCTCTATCTTTGCAGGAGTGCAGGTATCCAAAACGCAACTTGGGGCATGAAAGCTTCACCCCAGCAAGCTGACAAATCAACACTCAGTCTTAGCACCCAAAGTTTTTTCTCCCCAGCTGAGTTTCCACTTGCTATTTCTCCCCAGCTAAGGTGTCAATCATTCTTCCTCAGCCAAGTACAAAAGCCAGGGAATCGTCTCCCCACGGAGTTTCAGCCTCTATCCAAAAGAGCAACGCAGGAAGGGATCACAACAGAGTGAAGAAAGCTTCTACAAACTCCTAGTTGGGTCCCTCATTAACTGAGATAGGTCTATCAGTGACTTACTCCCCCAAGCAGATATCATCTCATCAGATCTACCAATGATCTCACCCCCAGCTGGGATGTCCATTTCAAGCAGATCAATCGGAGATCTTCGCGGCAACGGGATCTGAATCCTGGATTGGTATCTTTGCATAATCATGGCATTCGCATCATATTCACCCACAAAGTGTAGCATTCCTCCTAATGCGGAGCATTACGGCAAAAATCAAACATATTGCATAATCATAAGCCATGTTCCGAGTCAAACACTTGTGAATAATAACAATCCATCAATATACAGAATACCCCCCAGATTCCCCAGCAAACACAGTTGCCTTGCATTCCCAAACACCAGTATATATTCCTTGTGGCACTCGTCCGTGTCACATCCTCAGCAGAAAGCCAAAGACATCCCCTTTGCACTCTCAGATACTTATATATACATTTACTTGACATCCGTCCATGTCATTCTCCCCAGCACAGTAACATAAACACTTTGTATACCAGATATTTGTTTATACTATATTCTTCTCCTTTTGACACTCGTCCGTGTCACTCTCTCCAGCAGATTTAACACTCATCTATACATCACTCATACTTACTACTCATACAGATACTCGTCCGTATATTGTGTATATCACTTATATCCCCGCAGATTCAGCACTAGTCCATGTTCTTTGTTAACCAGTTGGTACTCGTCCATACCGTCATCTCACAACATGCGTCAAGCGTTTGTTTCTACCTGATACTCGTCCGTATCATAGTCTTAAGGATGCTCGTCCGCATCTTTAATCAATACACCGTGTCAAACACTCTAGTCTTCTTGAATATAGACGCTCGTCCGTGTCTACTATTCCCCAGAAGAGTCCTCTCAGATTCAACACTCGTCCGTGTTCTCTGTTAACCAGTTGATACTCGTCCGTATCATCATCTTTGAACACGTGTCAGTATTTGTTTCTACCCGATACTCATCCGTATCGTAGTCTTAAGGATGCTCGTCCGCATCTTTAATCTATACACAACGTCAAAACACTTATACCTTTATTTCTTGGATATAAACACTCGTCCGTGTTTACCATTCCCCAGTATATCGCCTGCAAAGCAATTTTCTTTTTATCTGACATTCGTCCTGTGTCATGATAAACCCTGAGAGAAGCCGTACCCTGCTAGGTGGTCGTCCTCCACCTCTTGATGATCGTCCTTCATCATGCTCATCCGATGGCCGTCCCCATCGTTGATTTTCTATCCGACATTCGTCCTATGTCGTGATATTTAGCAGCCGTCCCCTGCTAGGTGGTCGTCCTCCACCTTTTGATTATCGTCCTTCATCATTTTATCCAATGGCCGTCCCCATTGTTGATTTTGGTTATCTGGCATTCGTCCTATGTCATGATAAACCTTGAGAGCAGTCGTCCCCTGCTAGGTGGTCGTCCTCCACCTCTTGATGGTCATCCTCCATCATGCTCATCCGATGACCGTCCCCATCGTTGACCTTTTATCCGGCATTCGTCCTATGTCGCGATATTTTCGGCAGCCGTACCTTGCCAGGTGGTCGTCCTCCACCTTAGATGACCGTCCCTCATCTTATCCCCAACAGAGCAGCCGTCCCCTGCTAGGTGATCGTCCTTCACCTTTGATGACCGTACCTCATCATCTGTTTATTTCATTTATTCTTTAACCCGATGGCCGTCCCCGTCGTGGTCCCTTTTCCTTTTTTCCTGATGATCGTCCTTCATCAGTTTAGCCTGATGGTCGTCCCCATCGTTGGTTACTTTACTTTATGAACTTGATGGCCGTCCCCGTCATGTTTCGTTAATCCTCAGAGAATCTTACAGCTTATCTTGATGGTCGTCCCCATCATAATTCTTTTTATCCCCCGCATGTTGGCCGTCCCCGCCATTGCTTCATTTCCCTCACTTTTCCCAGCATGTCGGCCGTCCCCGTCATTTCTCCTTCCTCAGCAGTCGTCCTCTGCTCGACGGTCGTCCTCTGTCGCCCATACTTTACAATATACTTTATTTTCTTTTGCAATATATATCCCTTTTATTCTTCATTCTGTGAGTGCAAATTTTGGACTGTCTTTGGTATTCAACCACAAGTTATCTTGTTTGCCTGTTAAGCCGTCGCTTACATCCTGCACAGCTAACTCATGTTTGAATAGGGGCAGCTGTAAACACCCCAAATTTTCCCTCACCCATTCACACCATGGCTTGTGATCATTTCATGTGCATAAACTCAATCATAGCATCTCATATCACATTTTTGATTCATTGCATTGGTTCAAAGTCATCTGCATCTAGGGTTTGTGATCTGAGCAACCCAAGGGCTTCTTGAGCCACTCCAAAGGTCATCAATCACTTCAAAGAGGTCCATGTAGGTTCAAGCATCATATTATATCCCCTCAAAGTCAAGAATGCCAAGAAATCACAAGAACTGAGAATAGCATGGAGGCAGAGCCAGGTTGAACTGCACAGATAACCTGAAATTAGGGTTTTTGTTTCAAAGGCCATAACTCCAATTAATTTGGTCATTATTGTTTCTATTGGTCTCTATATGGTATAGGGAGTATGCATATCAATTTTCATGAAGAAATTCCATGGGGAAGTCATCTGATCAAGAGTTGACTTTTCAAGCAAGTCAATGCAAAATCAGGGCATCTGAGGCCCCCAATGACCCAACCAAAGGGAATTCTTCATCATTTGATTGTATATGATCTTTATTTGATCATGTAAGATGTGAGAAGTTCACAAAATTGAAGAATTTCAAGTCTTTTGCAAAGTTGACTTTTTGGGCAAGTTTGACTTTTAATGAAATTGTCATTTTAGGCAACTTTTTCAACCTTTACTTTTTGATTCAAAAAAGCTTCAAATGGAAAAACTTTGGTCATGAAAGTTGTAGAATGGATCATTCCCTTTTCAAAAAGTACAAGAACATGACCTAATTCATTTTGGATCAAAAGTTATGGCTTGTCAAAGTTGGCAAAAATCACTAAATTTCAAGTTATACACCAAAGAGGCAAAGTTGCAAATTCACTTCTCAAGGCAAATTGGGCTGTCAAATGCATTTCTAAACTTCACAATATGATCATACAACACATAAAAATCAGAATGGGCCAAGAGATCATTCACTTGTGTGGCCTATGGAGCAAGACTTTTTCATGAAAAGCAAAGGCAAGGCAAGTTGCAAAACTCATCATAAGACACAACCCACTTGCTTGCTAGCCTGCTGAGCCACCCTAGGCTTCTCCCCTCATCATGCTGCGCAGGACACACTCCTTGTACTTGGCTAGAAAGTAGCCCATGCCTTCTTACACCAACTTTGACATTTTGGCAAAAGCACCCATACCAATCAATAAAGCACATGTCACTTCTTCTGACCAATGGCATTTGTTTATACAAAGAAAATGCAAGCCAAACACAACAAGAAGCAAGCCTGAAAACACTCCACAACACAGCATTCTCATTTTAACCCTCATTTGCAAGAGCCTTCGAAACTCTCAGCACAAGCCACAAACACACAAACAAACTTCACAAACAATCTTAACACACTTCCCTGATCACAAAGCACCCATCACCATGGCATGAAACCCACTGAATCAAAAACACGATCACCACACCACCTTGAACAGAACTTCTGCAAACTCTCAAACCAGCCAAAATAAACTTGCTCCAAGCCTTTCAGAAGCACAAGGGAAGTCATAGGAGTGGTTTTGCACAAGAGAGGAGGTCAGAAAGCTCCAAACTGAAAAGCTTCAAACTCAGGTAGCTTCATGAACTTTTTTTCCAGAACGTGTATTTTAAGTTTCTAAATGAATCTACATGCTTCCCTGATCATGAATATGTGCTTACTTTTGAAAATGGTTGAGAAACCAGGATGTATGCGTTGTCTGAAATTTTTGCCCTAAAAAATGTTTGATTCGATTCTCTCTGTTTCTGAATGATAAATGTTGTTTGATTGAGGGGTTTGATTCGTTTTTGAGTGGGGATGAGTTCTGGGCAGTTGGATTTTGTTTTCACTGCGTGTAGAGAGAGTTAGAAGTTTGAGCTTGCCGGAGAAGACGACCGGAACAGTGTTCCGGTCGCCTGAAAGTCATTAGGGCATAATTAATTAGGGCTAATCATAATTAGCCAGGTTTGAATTTCCACCCTTGGATGTGGCGCCAAGTCTCTTCCCGCGCGTGTATGTTTGAATCTAGGCCTTTAGATGTGTTGACTTTTCTTTTTTTCAGTTTTAATTCAATTTATTTTTCATATTAATTCATTTCTTTTCTCCAATTTATTTAAAATAGCAAAACCTTTTCAAAAATTCTGAAATTTTTTGTATAAACTTTTATTTAATTTCAGAAACCAAAAAAAATTTTATTTTTATTTTTTGCATTAAAAAATATTTTTAAATCATTTAAAAGTTTATTTTTAATTAATTAATGAGAATTAATTAATTAAAAATACTTTTAGGTATTTAAAAATCACCAAAAAATTCATTAAACCTTCATAATCATTTAGAAACATTGTCCAACCCTCAAACCAAATTTCTTTTTGATCTTGATGTCTTTTGAGAATTTTTCATGGAATTAAAATCATTTCAAGGCATTATTTTGATCCAAACTTCAAAAAATCATTTCTGCCTAACCATTGAGAGTTGGACATTGATTCTTTTTGCACTGCATTTTGTTTAGCATGTAGTTTGTGAGATTAAATTGGCATGATTTGATCTTTCATTTTCAATTTGTTTGGCATTTTTCTTGTTAAGGTACCCTAAAACCCTAGAAAACTTAGGAAATTCATAACTTACATTAGGTTAAGAGTTAGAACCCCTCCTTTGGGTAGTGAGTTTGTGTAGGATTAGGGTTCCTTTGAATGCATTTTCAATTTTTTATCTTGATGTTTGCTTCTGATTTTGGTTTTTGTTTGATGCATGGATCATAAACCCTAATTTGAGCTTCCTTTTGCATCCATCTTGCATTTGCTTGCATAACATGACTTGCCATGACATTTTATGCATTCATTTGATTCATTAGACATCTTAAGATATGTTGAAAGCATGTTTGATCATTGCATCATGTATTTGCCATGTTGTATGTCATTTGCATCTCATAACTTTTCATGTGTGTTCATGGTTCTAAACTTGCTCCATTTGCATCTATTTGTTCATGTGATCATCCCCATGCCTTGTATCATGTTTGCATCTTCTCATAGCATCATTATCATCTCATATATGCTTCTGGTTTTGATTTGCATCATGCCATTTCATTCCATTTTGCATTGCATTGCATTCCTTTCACTAACTTTTCAGGTGGTAAGCAACTTTGAGAAGTGAATTTGCCTTCACTTCTCACAATTTCTTTTCATCTCTCTCATGCATCTTACTGCATTTTGTTATGTGTTTGAGATTGAGCTTGCTCATTCTTCTTATTCTCACTTTCTTTCTTCAAGTGACTTGTCTTCTTAAATGAATCAAGTTACTTTGCTTTTCCTGATCCTTTCATCTGTTTCCTGGTGGTTCCATTGAAGATCTTTCTTGCAAACCTCACAAACCTTAGGAACAACCAAGCATGACAATTATTAGGGTTTTGATTAGTCTCCCCACTTAGTTTTACCTTTGTGTCTCTTTGAGTCTTCTCTTCTCTTCTCATAATCAGGGACTAAACCCTAAAGGCATTAAGGCTTTGTGGTTAAGCTTATGCCTGCATCCTTCTATTAGGATGGAGTGTATAACTTTAATCCTAAGTGTTAAACCCTTAATGTGTTTAAATCCTTTAATCAATTCACTTAATAATCACCAAGACATCAAGCTTGTAACTTGGGCCTTACATTAGGGTTCTAATTCTTCCTTAATTGGTTAAGAAGGACTAACCCTAGTGTTAATGGACAAGTCCCCCTCAAGTTGTCTTACAAACCCTAAAAATCATTTCTTCATCATACCATTAACTAAAATCCACCTAATAAAGGCTTTGTTTTGTCATGGGATTAATCCCTAATCATGGATTAAGTTGAGAAGCTTTCCTCAGCTTAAACATTCTCATCTATTATCCTTCTATTAGGATGGTGTAATGAGTCTGTTTAATCCTTGGTTATGGCTTAATCTCATTACTCAACACTAAACAAAAACACCAAAAACATCTAAATAATCACAAGTAGGTTAATGATCTTAATACTATACCAAAGGTAATTAAGTGTGAGAAGCTGACTTCACACTTAAGGTATTCTCATTACCCCTAATCAGAGGGAGGATGTGATGAGTTTACTAACCCATTGGTTTAGGCTCAAGCTCATTAACTTATGACAAACTTTCAAAAGCAATAAAAGACTGAAAACACAAAAAAAAAACAATAATCGTCTCCTTCAGGATTCTTTTCTCATCACATTCACTCATAGACGAGAACTTGCTTCTTCCGTCTAATGCAAGATAGTTTGCACCTGAGCCAGACAGGTCATACACTTGAGCATAGACAAGCAAGAAGTTCACAAGTCAATTTATCTTTCAGTCTCTTTGGGTCGAACTACGGTGTTCTGACTTCCTCATTGCACGAGAGGATACGTAGGCATAACTTAACAGTTATCGAACAAAAGTCTCTGTATATTCCCCCCTCTTTCAGTATCATTCTTCAAGCCTCATAGTCTTGAGCATACTCTTTTCCTTACACTGACACTGTACATATTACACTTCACTTCTCTTACACTGACACCTGTACATCCTTTTCCAGCTCTTTTATACACAGATTGCACTGACACTACCCCTTTAAAACACAAATCTTTTAAGCGTGGATCCCGTCGAGTACGGCGGACAATATGGGTGCTAATACCTTCCCAGGTTGTAACCAACCCCCTTTCTCAGTCTCTCTGGTTCGCAACCGTCTTATCCATGTCTTTCTAGGTCTATGCAGCATTACCTTTCCTCCGGGATAAAAATGCCTAGCTGGCGACTCTTTTCATTCCCTGCGAGTTCACTCCTGTGTGTTCTCGCATCCTCCTTTCGCCGACCGTTCGCGTCTGTACCCCATTTGACCCGGCTTCATTTGGTGGGAGCGACACCTTCGATCAGAAAGTCAGGCTCCGAGAGTACCAAGTAGGAGATCTTGTGCTGAAAAGACTCCTCCCTCCTCATACAGACCACAGGGGCAAATGGACTCCGAACTATGAAGGACCATTCGTAGTAAAGAAAGTTTTCTCCGGCGGAGCACTCATGCTCAGTACTATGGATGGTGAAGACTTCCCGTCCCCTGTGAATTCAGATGCAGTTAAAAAATACTTCGCATAAAATGACCCGCTGGACATAAAAACAAAATGTAAGTCCAGGCAAAAATAGGGCATCCCGGCGAGTCAAAAACAGAATAAAAGACTCGGGCAAAAATAAGGGAAATAAAAAAAAAATGTACACCCGCTGAATTGAAAAGCCACATCGGACAACTCAGGCAAAAAATGGGTATCCCGGTGGATTGAAAACCTGAAAGGGCGATCCACGCAAAATAAGGGAATAAGCGAACAATTGCATTCTGAATTCATCTGTATCACTTGGTAAGCTTCAAAAGGATCAAGCTTCTTTCAGAATCAACCTTCTTCAGAAAGCAAGATGAGAAGAACGTCAAATGTCATACGAGTCATAGCAAAGGGAAGCTCCTTGGAGCGTCATCAACATTGCCAATACCTTTTATTTCTCAATTTGTAACAATCTCCTCATTTTAGGGGATTTGTTTCTTTGACTGTATCTTGCCAATTCAGGGCACATGAATTAATAAAATCAGATTTTTAGTCATGTTTCGTTTCGTACATTTTATCTTCATTTGAAAAAATGTCCGATGTCTTTAGGTTACTGATTGCATGAATAACAGATGTTTCTCTTCTAAAAAATACGTGCTCGCAGGAAATATACTTACTCCCGGGGGTGTTTAAAACTCCCATGATGGAATCTGGTAAGGGATACCTCGGGATTACTTGTGCGTTTCTCTATCTTTTCAGGATTGCAGGCATTCAAAGCACAAACATGGGGCATGAAAACTTCCTCCCAGCAAGCTGGCAAATCATTATCTACTCAGTCTTAGCACCGGAGGTGCTTTCTCCACAGCTGAGTTGCCATTTGTTATTTCCTCCTCAGCCAAGTAAAAAAGCCAGGGAACCTTCTCCCCACAGAGCTTCAGCCTCTATCCAGAGGAGCAATGCCTGGAGATCTCACAACAGGGTGAAGAAAGCTTCTACAAACCCCAGTTGGGTCCCTCATTACCAAAATAGGTCTATCAGAGACCTATATCCCCAAGAAGAGTCCCATATGTCAGATCTACCAATGATCTCATCCCCAGCTGGGATGTCCACTTCAAGCAGATCAACCAGAGATCTTCGCAACAATGGGATCCGAACCCTGGATCAGTATCTTTTGCATAATCACAGCATTCTCATCACATTTTCCCCACAGAGCGTAGCATTCCGTCTAATACGGAGCATTACGGAAAAAATCAAACATATTGCATAATCATAAGCCATGTTCTGAATCAAACACTTGTGAATACTGACAATTTATCAAAGATATACAGAAAACTCCCCAGATTCCCCGCCAGAAAGCCAAGGCATTTGCCTTACACTCATAAATACAAATGCACACTCCTTTTGGCACCCGTCCGTGTCATGATTCCCCAGTAAAGTCGCCCGAGCATTTCTTTACAAACAGACACTTATATATTACAGATACTTCTTGACACCCGTCCGTGTCATATCCCCAGTAGAAAGCCAAAGCGTCCTCTTTGCACTCACAGATACGTATATCTATACAAATTCCATGACACCCGTCCGTGTCACCTTCCCAGCATAGTTACCTAAATACTTTGTAAACCATACACCTGTTTATATTACACCTTTCTCTTTTGACACTCGTCCGTGTCACCCTCCCCAACAAGTTAAACACTCATTTGTACACCACTCATACTTATTACTCCCGTTTCACTCATACAGATACTCGTCCGTATCTTGTATATACCGCTCAAATCCCCCCAGATTCGACACTCGTCCATGTTCTTTGTTAACCATATGATACTCGTTCGTATCATCATCTCAGAACATGCGTCAAGCGTTTGTTTCTACTGATACTCGTCCGTATCATGGTCTTAAGGATGCTCGTTCGCATCTTTAGTCCATACACAATTTCAAACACTTGTGTCTTCTTGAATTTAGACACTCGTCTGTGTCTACTATTCCCCAGAAGAATCCCCCCAGATTCGACACTCGTCAGTGTTCTTTGTTAACCAGTTGATACTCGTCCGTATCATCATCTTAGAACATGCGTCAAGCGTTTGTTTCTACTGATACTCGTCCGTATCATGGTCTTAAGGATGCTCGTTCGCATCTTTAGTCCATACACAATTTCAAACACTTGTGTCTTCTTGAATTTAGACACTCGTCTGTGTCTACTATTCCCCAGAAGAGTCCCCGCAGAACCAATACTCGTCCGTGTTCTTTGTTAACCAGTTGGTACTCGTCCGTATCATCATCTCTCAACAAGTGTCAGCTTTTGTTTCTACCTGATACCCGTCCGTATCATAGTCTTAAGGATGCTCGTCCGCATCTTTAGTCTATACACAGTGCCCAAACACTTATACCCCTCTTGGATATAGACACTCGTCCGTGTTTGCTTTTCCCAGCAAATCCCAGTGAACTATTTCTTTTTTATCTGACATTCGTCCTATGTCATGATGCTTTCGGGAGCCGTACCCTGCCAGGTGATCGTCCTTCACCTTTGGATGACCGTCCCTCATCCTTTCCCCAGCGGAGTCTCCATTATTGGAACCCTTTTCTATCCGGCATTCGTCCTATGTCGTGATATTTAGCAGCCGTCCCCTGCTAGGTGATCGTCCTTCACCCTTTGATGATCGTCCCTCATCAGTTTTATCCGATGGCCGTCCCCATCGTTGATCTTGTTATCTGACATTCGTCCTATGTCATGATAAACCCTGAGAGCAGTCGTACCCTGCTAGGTGATCGTCCTTCACCTCTTGATGATCGTCCTTCATCATGCTTATCCGATGGCCGTACCCATTGTCGACCTCTTTATCCGACATTCGTCCTATGTCGCGATGCTTTTGGCAACCGTACCTTGCCCGGTGATCGTCCTTCACCTTAGATGACTGTCCCTCATCTTATCCCCATCAGAGCAGTCGTCCCCTGCTAGGTGATCGTCCTTCACCTTTGATGACCGTACCTCATCACTTATTTTTACCTCTAATCCCCATAGAGCCTTATAGCTTTACTTGATGGCAGTCCCTATCATAATCTCTTATATCCCCAGCATGTCGGTCGTCCCCGTCATTGCTCTTTCCCCAGCAGTCGTCCTCTGCTCGACGGTCGTCCTCCGTCGCACGCACTTTATAATATACTTTGTTTTCTTTTACAATCTATATCCCTTTTCTTCTTCATTCTGTGAGTGCAAATTTTGGAATGTCTTTGGTATTCAACCAAAGTTATCTTGTTTGCCTGTTAAGTCGTTGCTTACATTCTACACAGCTAACTCATGCTTGAATAGGGGAAGCTGTAAACACCCCAAATTTTCACTCACCCATTCACACCATGGCTTGTGATCTCTTCATATGCATAAGTTCAATCATAGCATCTCCTATTGCATATTTGCTTCACTGCATTGGTTCAAAGTCATCTGCACCTAGGGTTTGTGACCTGAGCAATCCAAGAGCCATTTGAGCCACTCCAAAGGTCATCAATCCCTTCAAAGGGGTCCATGTATTTTCAAGCATCATATTGTATCCCCATAAAGTCAAGAAAGTCAAAGAATCACAAGAACTGAGAATGGCATGGGAACAAAGCCAGGTTTAACTGCACAGATGACCTAGAATTAGGGTTTTGGTTTCAAAGGCCATAAATCCAAATTTTTTGGTCATTCTTGTTTCTATTAGTCTCTATATGGTATAGGGATCATGCATATCAATTTTCATGAAGAAATTCCATGGGGAAGGCATCTAACCAAGAGTTGACTTCTTGAACAAGTCAGTGCAAAATCAGGGCATCTGAGGCCCCCAATGACCCAACCAAAGGTTGTTCTTCATCATTTTGAATGTGTATGATCTTTATTTGATCATAGAAGATGTTGGAAGTTCACAAAATTGAAGAATTTCAAGCCATTTGCAAAGTTGCCTTTTTGGGAAAATGACTTGTAATGGAAGCTTGCCATTTTGGGAAACTTTTTCAAACCTTTCTTTTTGATTCAAAAATGCTTCAAATGGGAAAACTTTGGTCATGAAATTTGTAGAATGGATCATTCCCTTTTCAAAAAGTACAAGAACTCATTCTAATTCATTTTGGATCAAAATTTATGGCTTGTCAAAGTTGGGAAAAATCACATAATTTCAAGTTATGTGCCAAAGAAGCAAAGTTACAAAATCACTTGCCAAGACAAATTGTGCTTTCAAATGAAATTCTAATCTTTTTACAAACATAAACCAAGGCCTAAAATTCAGAATGCACCAAAGGTTTGCCTATTTTCATGACTTATGGATCAAGAAACTTCAAAAGGGGCAAAAAGTCACAAAGTTGCAAAACCTATCACAAACCCTAATCCACTTGTTGCATTGCCTCTAATCCTTTTCCATGGTTCTCCCTAAACTCAGCTGAGCCAAGCCATACCCCTATCACAGCCTTACACTTGCCCATACCTCAAGTACACCTAACTTGGACTTTTTTCAAAAAGACCCATACCAATCAAGCTAGGCCACACCAACTTCTCTGACCTCTCTAGTTGTGATAAGTGGACCAAATGCAACATAACACCCCACACAATACAAGTTGAAACCTCAGATTGCAATAGTTATCAAAAATCCTCCAACTTGCAAAACCATTCGAATCTCTCAGTTCACTCAACCAATCTTCAAACCAACTTCACCATTGATCTCAAGATGACTCACTGACCACAAACCAACCATTGAAACAGCCAAAAACCTCCCATAAACCAAACACGATTTCTGACCAATTGGCTTGCAAACTCCCAAATCAGCCAAAAGAAATTTCTTCCAAGCATCAAAACTTCATCAGGAGTTCAAGAGGAGTGGATTGCACAAAGAGAGCAGGCCTAAAAGTCCCAAACTGAGAAAGCTCAAGCTCAGGTACCTCCTTGAAACATTTTTCCAGAACTCTTATTTTTTGTTTCTAAATGATAAAGCATGCTCTCCTGATCATACTGGACTTTGAAATTTTGAAAATGGTGTAGAAATGAGCTTGTATTGATTGACTGAAATTTCTGCCATTTTTGTTCTTCCTTTCGAATCTTGTTAATGGTGAGAGATAAATTGTTTTTGAGGGTAGGGATGAGTTTAGGGAGGTGAGAGGAAGTGATCTGGAGCTTTAGAGCTCCAGAAATAACCTAGGGAGTGATTTTGAAACTTTCAGGGAAGGGGGTCACCGGAGAAGACGACCGGAGCTCGTCTCCGGTGACCTGAAAGTCATTAGGGCTTTAAATGCGTTTAGGGCAAAGTTTGAATGTGGACCCTTGATTTGGAGGACTTTTGTTGACTCGCGCGTGAACGTGTGGCCAGGATGTGTCATTAAAACCCTAATCCTTGTTTAATTAATTAAAATCCTGTTTAATTAATTCATAAAACAAATTAGCCAGATTTGAATCTGGGCCCTTGGATCTGGCGCGCAGTCAACCAGACCAAGCCCAGATCAAATCTTGGCCCTCCCCTTTGCATACTTTCATTTCTTTTATTTTTTATTTCATTTAAATTGTTTTATCTTTCATATTTTATTTAAAATAGCAAAAAGCATTTAAAAATTATGAAAATTTTTGTCAAAGTTTTCACTAATTTTTAAAACCCAAAAATATTTTTATTTTTATTTTTTGCATTAAAAATTATTTTTAAATCATTTAAATGTTTATTTTTAATTAGTTAATGAAAATTAATTAATTAAAAATACATTTAGGTATTTAAAAATCACAAAAAAATTCACATAGCATTTAGAAACATTTAGAAACATTGTCCAACTCTCAAACCAAATTTCGTTTTTGTTCTTGATACCTTTTGATCATTTTCATTGGATTTAATTTCATTTCAAGGCAATATTTTGTTCCAAACTTCAAAAATTTATTTCTGCCTAACCATTGAGAGTTGGATTGTGATTCTTCTTGCATTGTACTATTCATAGCATGTAGTTTATAGGGTAAAATTGGTTTGAATTGATCTTGCATTTTCATTTTGTTTAGCATTTTTCTTGGCAAGGTACCTTAAAACCCTAGCAATCTTAGGAAATTCATAACTTTCATTAGGTTAAGAGTTGGATCCCCTCCTTTGGGCAGTGCGTTTGTATAGGTTTAGGGTATCGTTGATTGCATTTTCAAATTTTTATCATGTCATTTACTTCTGGTTTTGTATTTTTTCTTTGTGTGATGCATATAACCCTAATTTGTGCCTTCCCTTGCATCCATCTCTCATTTGCTTGCATCCATCGACTTGCCATGACATTTTGTGCATTCTTTTGATTCATAATACATCTTAGGACATATTAGAACCATGATTGATCATTGCATATTTCATTTGCCATGTTGTATGTTCATTACATTTCATAACTTTTCATGTACTTCCATGGTTCAAAGCATGTGTCTTTTGCATCCATATGCTTGTTTGATCATTCTCATTGTCTTGCCTCATGATTGTATCATTTCTTAGCATCATTAACATCATGTTTATGCTTCTGGTTTTGGTTTCCCTCATTTCATTCCATCTCATTTGCATTACATTTCATTTCTTATGCTAACATTTCAGGTGGTAAGTTGTCTGAGAAGTGAACTTGCCTTCACTTCTCATAATCTCTCTTCATCTCTTTCATACCTCCTTTGCTGCATTTTGTATGTGTATTGGAGTGGGCTTGCTCATTTTTGTTCATCTTACTTTCTTTCTTCAAGCAACTTGTCTTCTTAAGTGAACCAAGTTGTTTTGCTTCTCTTTGCTTCAGGCTCTTTTCATCTGCTTCCTTCCTGGTGGCTTCTCTGAAGATCTCTCCCCTTTGAGCCTCATAAACCCTAGGATCTCCAAGCATGATAATAATTAGGTTTTGATTAGTCCCCAATTTAGCTTTTACCTTTGTGTCATCTTTGAGTCTTCTCTTCTCACCTCATAATCAAGGACTAAACCCTAAAGGCTTTAAGGCTTTGTGATTAAGCTTATGCATGCATCCTTCTATTAGGATGGAGTGTATAAATTTAATCCTAAGTGTTAAACCCTTAATGTGTTTAAATCCTTTAACCAATTCACCTAATAATCACTAAGACATCAAGCTTGTAACTTGGGCCTTGCATTAGGGTTCTAATTCTTCCTTAATTGGTTAAGAAGGACTAACCCTAGTGTTAATGGACAAGTCCCCCTCAAGTTGTCTTACAAACCATAAAAATCATTTCTTCATCTTATCATTAACTAAAAACCACTTAATAAAGGCTTTGTTTTTGTCGCTCCCACCAAAATGACACCTCAGGTCAGAAGGGGTACAGACACGAACGGTCGGCGAAAAGAGGAATGAGAACACACAGGAGTGAGCTCAAGAGAAAAGAAAAGAGTCGCCAGCTAGGCATTTTTATCCCGGAGGAAAGGTAATGTTGCATAAACCTAAGAAAAGATATGGATAAGACGGTTGCGAACCAGAGAGACTGAGAAAGGGGGTTGGTTACAACCTGGGAAGGTATTAGCACCCAGATTGTCCGCCGTACTCGACGGGATCCACGCTTAAAAGATTTGTGTGTTAAAGGGGTAGTGTTAGTGCAATCTATGTATAAAAGAGCTGGAAAAGGATGTACAGGTGTCAGTGTAAGAGAAGTGAAGTGTATAAGTGAAGTGTCAGTGTAAGAACAAGAATGAAATGCTCAAGATCATGAGGCTAAAAGAATAAAGCTGGAAAGAGGGGGAATATACAGAGACTTTTGTTCGATAACTGTTAAGTTATGCCTACGTATCCTCTCGTGCAATGAGGAAGTCAGAAAATCGTAGTTCGACTCAAAGAGACTGAAGGATGAATTGACTGATGAACTGCTTACTTGCCTATGCTCAAGTGTATGACCTGTCTGGCTCAGGTGCAAACTGTCTTGCATTAGACGGAAGAAGCGAGTTCTCGTTTATGAATAAATGAGATGAGAAAAGAATCCCGGAAGAGACGATTATTGTTTGTTTTTGTATTTTCAGTCTTTTATTGCTTTTTTGAAGTTTGTCATAAGTTAATGAGCTTAAGCCTAAACCAATGGGTTAGTAAACTCATCACATCCTCCCTCTGATTAGGGGTAATGAGAATACCTTAAGTGTGAAGTCAGCATCTCACACTTAATCACCATGATGTAGGATTAAGATCATTAACCTACTTGTGATTATTTAGATGTTTTTGTTGTTTTTGTTTAGTGTTAAGTAATGAGCTTAAGCCATAATCAGGGATTAAACAGACTCATTACACCATCCTAATAGAAGGATAATAGATGAGAATATTTAAGCTGAGAAAGACTCCTCAACTTAATCCATGGTTAGGGATTAACCTCATGACAAAACAAAGCCTTTATTAGATGGATTTTAGTTAATGATAAGATGAAGAAGTGAGTTTTATGGTTTGTAAGCCAACTTGAGGGGGACTTGTCCATTAACACTAGGGTTAGTCCTTCTTAACCAATCAAGGAAGAAATATAACCCCAATGCAAGGCCCAAGTTACAAGCTTGATGTCTTGATGATTATTAAGTGAATTGATTAAAGGATTTAAACACATTAAGGGTTTAACACTTAGGATTAAAGTTATACACTCCATCCTAATAGAAGGATGCAGGCATAAGCTTAATCACAAAGCCTTAAAGCCTTTAGGGTTTAGTCCCTGATTATGAGATGAGAAGGGAGGACCCAAAGATGACACAAAGGCAAAAGCTAAATGGGGGACTAAACAAGACCCTAATTGTTATCATGTTTGGTCATTCCTAGGGTTTGTGAGGTTTGCAAGAGAAATCTTCAAAGAACCACCAAGGAGAGAAGCAGATGAAAGGAGCAAAGAGAAGCAAAAACAACTTGCTTCACTTAAGAAGTCAAGTTGCTTGAAGAAAGAAAGTGAGATGAACAAGAATGAGCAAGCTCAATCCAAAGCATAAGATAAAATGCAGCAATGATGCATAAGAGAGATGAAAAGAGATTGTGAGAAGTGAAGGCAAATCCACTTCTTAAAACAACTTACCACCTGAAAAGTCAACAAAAGAAATGAAATGCAATGCAAATGAGGTGAAATGTGATGATGCAAACCAAAACCAGAAGCATGAGTATGATGTTAATGATGCTAAGAGATGATGCAATCATGAGGCAAGTCATTAGAATGATCATACAAACATATGGATGCAAGAGAAGCATGCTTTGAACCATGAATGTTCATGAAAAGTTATGGAATGCAAAAGACATATAACACGGAAAATGAAAGATGCAATGATCAAACATGATTCTAATATGTCCTAAGATGTGTTATGAATCAAATGGATGCACAAAATGTCATGGCAAGTCATTGGATGCAAGCAAATGAGAAATGGATGCAAAGGAAAGCATGAATTAGGGTTATATGCAACATACAAAGCAAAAATCCAAAACCAGAAGCAAATGACATGATAAAAATATGAAAATGCAATCAATGGAATCTTAGAACTATACAAACTCACTTCCAAAAGGAGGGGATCCAACTCTTAACCTAGTGAGAGTTATGAATTTTCTAAGATTGCAAGGGTTTTAAGGTACCTTGTCAAGAAAAATGCCAAACAAATAGGAAATTCAAGGTCAATTAAAACCAATTTTATCCTATAAACTACATGCCATACAAGATGCAATGAAAAAAGAATCATGATCCAACTCTCAAAGGTTAGACAGAAATGAATTTTTGAAGTTTGAAACAAAATAATGCCTTGAAATGAATTTAATTCCATTGAAAATGATCAAAAGGCAACAAGATCAAAAAAGAAATTTGGTTTGAGAGTTGGACAATGTTTCTAAATGTTTTCAAATGTTACATGAATTTTTTTGTGATTTTTAAATACCTAAAAATATTTTTAATTAATTAATTTTCATTAACTAATTAAAAATAAACTTTTAAATAATTTAAAAATAATTTTTAATGCAAAAAATAAAAATAAAAATATTTTTGTGTTCTGAAAAATAATGAAAACCTTGACAAAAATTTTCATGATTTTTAAACATTTTTTGTTTTTTTAAATTAAATGTACAAAATAAATCAAATAAAATGAAAATAAAATTGAATTAATGAGAAGTCAACTGATCCAAAGGCTGGGATTTGAACCTAGGGCGCGGGAATTGACTGCGCGCGTGATCTAGTGGTTGAGATTCAAACTGACTAAAACTAATTAATTAATTTAATTAAATGGAATTAGGGTTTAATGATAGATCCAGGCCATTGAAACGCGCGGGGAATTGACTTAGTCAGCCTGATCTACGCTCCACATTCAAACTACAATTAATGACACAATTAGGGCTTAATGACTCTCAGGTGGCCGGAAATGACCTCCGGTCATCTTCTCCAGCCACATGTCTCCCTGAAAATTGCTAGCTCACTCCCCAGGTCCCTAAAACCTAATCTCTCTGCCCAGAATCCATCCCCCAAACATCATAGAGCAAGAATCAACAACCAAAACACATTTATTTTTCATAACAAAGCTGAATCGAAGAAAAATGCATTTAGGTCAGAAAAGTTTCAGAACAACATACATACTCAATACTCAATCATTTTCGAAACAAAACATATCAGCATGATCAGTGGAGCATAGAGAATCATTTAGGAACTTAAAAACATGTTTCTGGAAAAAATGTTCTTGAGCTCACCTGAACTGAAGCTTTGATTTTTGGAACTTTCTGGCTGCCCCTTTGATCCAAAACGCCTCTAATGGACCTCCTGAGAAGCTTGCAATGCTTGGTTGGAGTTTAAAATGGCTGGTTTGAGAGATTGAGTGAGTTCTGTTCCGTGAGGGAGAGAAATCGTGTTTCATTTTGAGGATGTTTCAGGGATGAATGAGGGCAGGGAAATGATCAGGGGAGTATGCTGATATGTTTTGTGAAGTTTGTTTTGATGTTTGATGCTTGTATGATGAGTTTCGAAGGAAGTTGCATAAGAGGTGCAAAATGAGAATGCTGGCTTGGGGAGTGTTTGAGCATGAGTTGTGTTATGAAAATGAATCCTTGGAGTGTGTTTGTAAGGTCTGGATTGGGCAGAGAGTTGTTGTGGACTGTTGTGATTGGTATGGGTGTTTTTGCCAAAAAGTCAAAAGTGTTGTACTTGAGGTATGGGCAATGGTGTAGCTAGCTCATTGGCTTGTCCTAGATCAGCTGAGATTAAGGATGTCCATGGAATTGGTTTTGGGATAATTCAGCAAGTTGAGTGAAGTTTATGTAGTGTTTTGCAAATTTGTGAACTTTTGGCCCTTTTGGAATTTCTTGATCCACAAGTCATGAAAATGGCCAAACCTTTGATGCAATCTGACTTTTAGGCAATGCTTCATGTTTGTGTAAAGTTTAGAAGTCACTTTGAGGTCTCAATTTTCCTTGGCAAGGGATTTTGCAACTTTGCCTCTTTGGTAGAAAACTTGAAATTATGTGATTTTTCCCAACTTTGACAAGCCATAACTTTTGATCCAAAATGAATTAGAACAAGTTCTTGTAATTTTTGAAAAGGGAATGATCCATTCTACAACTTTCATGACCAAAGTTTTCTCATTTGAGGCATTTTTGAATCAAAAAGCAAGGGTTGAAAAAGTTTCCCAAAATGGCAAGTTTCCATTACAAGTCATTTTCCCAAAAAGTCAACTTTGCAAATGGCTTGAAATTCTTTAATTTTGTGAACTTATCACATCTTCTATGATCAAATAAAGATCATACATAATCAAAATGATGATGAACACCCTTTGGTTGGGTCATTGAGGGCCTCAGATGCCCTGATTTTGCACTGACTTGCTCAAAAAGTCAACTCTTGATCAGATGACTTTCCCATTGAATTTCTTCATGAAAATTTATATGTGTGATCCTTATATCATATAGAGACCAATAGAAACAAGAATGACCAAAAAAATTGGAGTTATGGCCTTTGAAACCAAAACCCTAATTCTAGGTCATCTGTGTAGTCAAACTTGGCTTTGCTTCCATGCCAATCTCAGCTCTTGTGATTTTTTGACATTCTTGACTTTGGGAGGATATAATATGATGCTTGAACATACATGGACCCCTTTTAAGTGATTGATGACCTTTGGAGTGGCTCAGATGGCTCCTGGATTACTTAGATCATAAACCCTAGATGCAGATGACCTTGAACCAATGCAGTGAATCAAAAATGTGGTATGAGATGCTATGGTTGAATTTATGCATATGAGAAGATCACAAGCCATGGTGTGAATAGGTGAGGGCAAATTTGGGGTGTTTACATCTGCCCCTATTCAAATATGAGTTAGCTGTGCAGGATGTAAGCGACGGCTTAACAGGCGAACAAGATAACTTGTGGTTGAATACCAAAGACAGTCCAAAATTTGCACTCAAAGAATGAAGAAGAAAAGGGATATAGATTGTAACAGAAAACAAAGTATATTTATGAAGTGCTGGAGACGGAGGACGACCTTCGAGTAGGGGACGACTGCTGGGGAAAGAGCAATGACGAGGAAGGCCGACATGCTGGGGATATAAGAGATTATGATGGGGACGGCCATCAAAAATAAAGTGACAAAGATTCTCTGGGGATTATAGGTAAAAATAAATGATGAGGTACGGTCATCAAAGGTGAAGGACGATCACCTAGCAGGGGATGGCTGCTCTGTTGGGTATAAGATGAGGGACGGTCATCTTAGGGTGAAGGACGATCACCTGGCAAGGTACGGTTGCCAAACAATATCGCGACATAGGACGAATGCCGGATAAAAGGTCGACGATGGGGACGACCATCGGATAAGCATGATGAAGGACGATCATCAGGAGGTGAAGTACGATCACCTAGCAGGGTACGGCTGCTCTCAGGGTTTATCATGACATAGGATGAATGTCAGATAACAAAATCAACGACGGGGACGGCCATCGGATAAAATGATGAAGGACGGTCATCAGGAGGTGAAGGACGATCACCTAGCAGGGTACGGCTGCTAAAAATCACGACATAGGACGAATGCCGGATAGAAAAGGGTTCCAATAATGGAGACTCCGCTGAGGAAAGGATGAGGGACGGTCATCCAAAGGTGAAGGACGATCACCTGGCAGGGTACGGCCGCCGAAAAGGTATCATGACATAGGACGAATGTCAGATAGAAAGGAAATAGTTCACTAGAATTTGCTGGGACAAGTAAACACGGACGAGTGTCTATATCCAAGAAATGAGAGACATTAGTGTTTGGGGTACGGTGTATAGATTAAAGATGCGGACGAGCATCCCTAAGACCATGATACGGACGAGTATCAGGTAGAAACAAATGCTTGACGTATGTTCAGAGATGATGATACGGACGAGTATCAGGTAGAAACAAACGCTTGACGCATATTCATAGATGATGATACGGACGAGTATCAACTGGTTAACAAAGAACACGGACGAGTGTTGATTCCGTGGGGACTCCTCTGGGGAATGGTAGACACAGACGAGTGTCTAAATTCAAGAAGGCATAAGTGTTTGACACGTGTATGGATTAAAGATGCGGACGAGCATCCTTAAGACTGTGATACAGACGAGTATCAGGTAGAAACAAACGTTTGACGCATGTTCTGAGATGATGATACGGACGGGTACCAATGGGTTAACAAAGAACACGGACGAGTGTTGAATCTGCAGAGGTATGAGTGGTGTATACAAGATACGAACAAGTACCTGTATGAGTGAAACAGGAGTAATAAATATGAGTGGTGTACAGGCGAGTGTTTAACTTGCTGGCGAGAGTGACATGGACGAGTGTCAAAAGAGGAAAGTGTAATATAAACAAGTGTATGATAACTATGTGTTTAGGTAGTTATGTTTGGGGAAGGTGATACGGACGGGTGTCAGGGAATCTATATGGATATATGTATCTGTGAGTGAAAAGGGGACGCTTTGGCTTTCTACTGGTGATATGACACGGACGGGTGTCAAGAAGTATCTGTTTCTTTAGGGAAAGTGCCTTGGCTCTCTGCCGGGGAATCCAGGGAGTTTTCTGTATATCGTTGACGGATCGTTAGTATTCACATATGCTTGATTCAGAACATGGCTTATGATTATGCAATATGTTTGATTTTTGCCGTAATGCTCCGCATTAGGCGGAATGCTACGCTCTGTGGGGAGAATATGATGCGAATGCCATGATTATGCAAAGATACCGATCCGGGATTCAGATCCTATTGCTACGAAGATCCCTGGTTGATCTGCTTGAAGTGGATTTCCCAGCTGGGGATAAGATCATTGGTAGATCTGACATATATGACTCTGCTTGGGGATATAGATCACTAATAGACCTATTTCAGTAATAAAGGACCCAGCTGGGGTTTGTAGGAGCCTTCGTCACTCTGTTGTGAGATCTCCAGGCATTGCTCTCTTGGATAGAGGCTGAAGCTCTGTGGGGGAGATGATTCCCGATCTTTGCACTTGGTTGAGGAGGAAATAAAAAATGGCAACTCAGCTGGGGAAAGAGCGCCTCCGGTGCTAATTGGGAGATAGACTGAGTAGATAATGATTAGGCATCTTGCTGGGGAGAAACCTTCATGACCCATGTTGTGCTTTGAATGTCTGCAATCCTGAAAAGATAGAGAAGCGCACAAGTAATCCCGAGGTATCCCTTACCGGATTCCGTCATAGGAGTTTGGACACTCCCGGGAGTAAGTATATTTCCTGCAAGCACGTATATTTTTAGAAGAGAAGCATCTGTATTTATGCACTCAGTTTCTTAAAGACATCGGACATTCTTGGAAATGAAAATAAAATGTACGGGACGAAACATGACTGAAAAACTGATTTTATTAATTCATGTGCCATGAACTGGCGAGATACAGTCATAGAAACAAATCCCCTAAAATGAGGAGATTGTTACAAATTGAGAAACAAAAGATATTGGCAATGTTGATGACGCTTCAAGGAGTTTCCCTTTGCTATGACTCGTATGACATTTGACATTCTTCTTATCTTGCTTTCTGAAGAAGGCTGATTCTGATTGATGCTTTATCCTTTCGAAGCTTACCAAGTTGTGAGTGATACAGATGAATCCAGAGTGCAGTTGTTCACTTATTCCCTTATTTTGCATGGATCGCCCTTTCGGGTTTTCAATCCATCGGGATACCCTTTTTTGCCTGAGTCGTCCGATGTGGCTTTTCAACTCAGCGGGTGTACATTTTTTTTTATATTTGTTTCCCTTATTTTTGCCCGAGTCTTTTATTCTGTTTTTGACTCGCCGGGATGCCCTATTTTTGCCTGGACTTACATTCTGTTTTCATATCCAGCGGGTCATTTTTATGCGAAGTATTTTTTAACTACATCTGAATTCACAGGGGACGGGAAGTCTTCACCATCCATAGTGCTGAGCATGAGTGCTCCGTCGGAGAAAAATTTCTTTACTACGAATGGTCCTTCATAGTTCGGAGTCCACTTGCCCCTGTGATCTGTATGAGGAGGGAGGAGTCTTTTCAGCACAAGATCTCCTACTTGGTATTCTCGGAGCCTGACTTTCTGATCAAAGGCTTTCTTCATTCTTTTCTGATACAGCTTCCCATGACAGATTGCAGCTAATCTCTTCTCTTCAATCAGACTCAGTTGTTGGTATCGCGATCGGACCCATTCTGCTTCGTTCAGCTTAACATCCATCAATACCCGTAGGGAGGGTAATTCAACTTCAACAGGTAGGACTGCCTCCATACCATAAACAAGCTGATACGGTGTTGCCCCAGTGGATGTTCTGATTGACGTACGGTACCCATGCAAGGCAAATGGTAGCATTTCATGCCAGTCTTTGTAGGTAACTACCATCTTTTGCACAATCTTCTTGATATTCTTATTAGCTGCCTCAACAGCGCCATTCATCTTTGGCCTGTAAGGAGAAGAATTGTGGTGTTAGATCTTGAAGTCCCGGCACAGTTCTGCCATCATTTTGTTATTCAAGTTGGAACCATTATCAGTAATGATTCGCTCGGGAACTCCGTACGACAGATGATATCTCTTTTCAGAAATCGGGCTACCACTTGCCTTATAACATTTGCATAGGAATCTGCTTCAACCCACTTGGTGAAATAGTCAATAGCAACCAGGATGAATCTGTGGCCGTTTGAAGCATTTGGCTCAATCTTGCCAATCATATCAATGCCCCACATGGCAAAGGGCCGGGGTGAAGACATCACATTCAAAGGATTGGGAGGTACATGCACCTTATCTGCATAGATCTGGCATTTATGACATTTTCTGGCATAAGCACAACAGTCGGCATCCATTGTGATCCAGTAATAGCCTGATCTTAACAACTTCTTGGCCATGGCATGCCCTCCTGCATGGGTACCAAAGGATCCTTCGTGCACTTCGTGCATTAGCAAGTCTGCTTCCGTTCTATCAACGCATCTGAGGAGCGCCATATCAAAGTTTCTATTGTACAGGGAACTATCAGTATTCAGGAAGAAACTACCAGCTAGCCTTCTCAAAGTCTTCTTATCATTGGAAGATGCCCCAGGTGGGTATGTTTGATCCTCCAAGAAGCACTTAATGTCGTGGAACCAAGGCTTATCATCTTTAACGACATCTGCTGAGAACACATATGCTGGTCTGTCAAGTCTGGACACTGAAATTCGAGGTACAAAGTTGGCAGCTTGAACTTTGATCATGGATGAAATGGTGGCAAGAGCATCTGCAAATTGATTCTCATCCCGAGGGATATACTCAAGCTTGGCCGTTGTGAAGAAAGTCAATAACCTCCTTGTATAATCCCTGTAAGGTATCAGACGATCCTGGTGGGTGTACCATCTGCCGTTGGTTTGGTTGATTACCAGAGCTGAATCTCCGAACATAGTCAAAGTTTTGATCCTGAGGTCAATGGCTTCCTCGAGACCCATAATGCAAGCTTCGTATTCAGCTTCGTTGTTAGTGCAGTTAAAGGTGAGTTTTACCGAGAAGGGCATGTGAACTCCCTTAGGTGTAATGAGTACTGCACCAACACAACGACCATTCATATTAACAGCCCTGTCAAACATCATAGTCCATTCTTCTTCTGGGTCAGGCCCTTCGGTGTGAACAGGCTCTTCATGATCTTTTGCTTTTATGAACATGATGTCTTCATCAGGGAAGTCAAATCTCATAGGCTGGTAATCGTCAATGGGTTGCTCAGCAAGATAATCAGACAATACACTGCCCTTGATGGCTTTCTGAGATGAGTACTGAATGTCATATTCTGTGAGGATCATTTGCCATCTTGCAACCCGTCCGGTAAGTGTTGGCTTCTCAAAAATGAACTTAACTGGGTCCATCTTTGATATTAATAAAGTAGTGTGGGTCAACATATACTGCCTTAGTCGGCGAGCAGCCCACGCTAAAGCACAACAAGTTTTCTCGAGCAGTGAATAACGTTGTTCACAGTCGGTAAACTTTTTGCTTAGGTAGTATATTGCATACTCTTTTCGACCAGACTCGTCATGCTGGCCCAGCACACACCCCATTGACTCTTCTAATACTGTCAAGTACATGATTAGAGGTTTTCCTTCCACTGGAGGCATAAGGATTGGAGGCTCTTGTAAGTATTCCTTGATTTTGTCAAAAGCCCTCTGGTAGTCTTCGTTCCACCTGACCGTTTGTTCTTTTCTCAACAATTTGAACAAAGGCTCACAGGTTGCCGTAAGGTGAGATATGAACCTTGAAATGTAATTCAATCTACCTAGGAAACCTCGAACTTCTTTCTCAGTCTTCGGTGCAGGCATTTCTTGAATGGCTTTGACTTTATCAGGGTCAACCTCAATCCCTTTCTCACTTACAATAAATCCCAGCAGCTTACCAGATCGCACCCCGAATGTGCATTTGTTGGGGTTTAACTTCAGTTGGTACTTCCTCAGACGCTTGAATAGCTTCAACAGATTTACCAGGTGGTCTTCTTCTGTGAGGGACTTGGCAATCATGTCATCCACATAACATTCAATTTCTTTATGGATCATGTCATGGAATAATGTTACCATAGCCCGTTGATAAGTAGCACCAGCATTCTTCAGTCCGAACGACATCACCTTATAACAGAACGTGCCCCAGGGTGTGATAAAAGTGGTCTTCTCCATGTCTTCAGGTGACATTTTGATCTGATTGTAACCTGAAAATCTATCCATGAAGGAGAACACTGAGAACTGAGCCGTATTATCCACCAATACATCAATGTGAGGTAAAGGGAAGTCATCTTTCGGGCTTGCTCTGTTCAGATCCTGGTAATCCACACACATTCTTACCTTGCCGTCTTTCTTAGGCATAGGTACAATATTAGCAACCCACGGCGGATAGCTAGTTACAACAAGGAACCCGGCGTCCCACTTCTTTTGTACCTCTTCTTTAATCTTCATTTCCATATCTGGGCGAGTACGGCGCAATTTCTGTTTAACCGGTGGGCAATCTTCTCTTAAAGGAAGCTTGTGCATAACAATATCGGTGTCCAACCCTGGCATGTCCTGATAAGACCAAGCAAGCACATCCACATATTCACGAAGCAGGTCAATAAGTTGTTCTTTCACTGAGTCTTGTAAGCAGGCCCCGATCTTAACCTCTTTCACATCTTCATCCGTACCAAGATTAATCGCTTCGACCTCCTCCTGATGAGGAGTGATAAACTTCTCCTCTTGCCTTAACAACCTAACTAGCTCTTCAGGAAGCTCATAATCTTCTTCAATCCCTTCATTAGCTTGATTGATTGGATTGTCAAAGTCATACAGAGTCATAGCTGTGCTGTTGTCGGTGCAGTCTGAAAGGCACTCTTTGCAAGGGTTTAGATTGTTCATTTTAGTGATCGATTTTAATCTTGTTTAGAAAAAGTGAAGTAAAGTTATCATTTTGGAAAACATTGCCATTTTATTTTTGTACAAAAAGAAAAATGAAAAACAGTGAGCGGAAAAGAAAAAGACTCATTTGCAAAAGATGTCCGATATTCATTGATTGATCTATTTGCACAAAATTACAAGATGGCTCGATTACAAAATGAGTCTTGACATCTTGGGCAAGATGCAAGACTTGATGCATGCTTAAAATATACAGGAAATAATAATTACTCTGCAGGAGTAACCCTTATAATTTCCTGGGAAGACCAGTTTGAGATATGGCTCCCCGAGATCCTTGGACGTATCCAGCTCTCCAGGTTGCGCTCATCTTCCGACTCATCTTCCAAGTTGTTCACTGCATCCGGGGTGAGCATTCCCCCGTTGACAAAGTTGGGCCTCTTAGCAGCCTCTGATTGATCTTGTTGAGTTGGTTTGTAACCCAACCCAAATCTGTCCTCCTTCTTCTCCACAGGCAACAGCTTGCCCCAGCATTGGGCAGTCCCCTCTTCAACAACCTTCCTGGCTTGCTGATAAGACGTCATGGAGGTTCCCAGTACAGCAGATGCTTCATTTATGTTCAGGGCCTCAAATCCCTGGCTCATGGTTTCATGGATTTCTCCATCCATCTCAATATACTTGTACGTAGCCAGATGGCTAACAAAGATATCTTCTTCACCACAGATGGTGATGATCTGGCCTTCCCACTCGAATTTTAGCTTCTGGTGAAGGGTAGACGTAACAGTGCCAGCGGCATGGATCCAGGGTCTACCCAACAAACAGCTGTAGGCCGGCTGAATGTCCATCACATAGAAGGTAATTTTGAAGGTCTGCGGGCCAATCATCACAGGCAGATCAATCTCCCCAAGCACTGATCTTTTAGAGCCATCAAATGCTCTCACCACCAAATTACTTGGACGCAGTGCCAAACCATCGTACTCCAGCTTCACCAAGGCTTTCTTCGGTAGAACATTGAGTGAAGACCCAGTGTCCACCAGTACATGGGATAGAACAACACCCTTGCATTCTTGAGTGATGTGTAAAGCCTTGTTGTGGTTACGTCCCTCTGTTATTAAGTCAGCATTGGTGAAGCCCAGTCCATGAATGGTGTTGACATTTGCCACCACAGTTTCTAGCTGATTAACAGTGATCTCCTCTGGCACGTATGCTGCATGCAAGACTTTCAGTAATGCATTCCTGTGAGCTTCAGAACACATCAACAGGGATAATATGGAGATCTTTGAGGGAGTTTGGTGAAGCTGATCCACCACCTTGTAATCACTTCTCTTTATAATTCTCATGAACTCATCTACATCTTGCTCAAAAGATGTCTTCTGAGTTTCTTTGATGATTGGTTCTTCAGGTATTACACTCTTCCCCTTTGCTTTTGCAGCAGCTTCTGCTTCGGCATTAGGTCTTTGCAATTGTGAGGCAAAAAGGCGTCCGCTTCTGGTGAAGCCTCCGCCTCCCCCAACATTATCAATCTGTGGAGAAGAGGTTGAAGAATCCAAAGTGATTTTCTCCCCGTTGCAGTAGAGGTCAGAGCCATAATGCCAAGGTATGGCATTACTGCTTTCATATGGAACGGGTCCAGGCACCGTGATGGTAACTGGACTGACTGCTGTAGATGAGGGTACTGAAATGGTGTGTGGATCGTAGTAGATGGTGACTGGTGACCTGGCAGGAGATGCCACTGCTTGTTGTTGAAAATTGTTGTTTGGAGGAACATATGCTGGATCATAGTAAATGGTGACTGCTGAGATATATTTATTAATTTCTGTTGGCGTTGTAGAAGATCCTGCTGAATAAATGGGTGCTGATGTTGTAGAAGAGATGGTTGTTGACATCTGATTTGTTGAAGTGATGGACAGAGCCATTGTTGATGATATCGATGAATTGGTCGGAATGATTGTTGTCGCAGTTGTAGAAGAGTCAGGAATTGTTGTCAGAGGGATTGCTGGATTTGTAGGTGCTGATGTTGTGATCTGAAGTATACCACTTTTGATAAGTCCATCAATGCCGCTTCTCAAATTATCACACCCGTTGACCGAAATGTTGCAATAACCACAACCGAGCTCACACCCGGGGAACATCTGGCATTCTAGGAGCTGAGCTTTAATTTCTACCAGAGGTGTCCGAATCTGCCCAACACTGGTGATTAAGAAAGATGGCTTGTCTTCCTCAATGGCATTAATTCTGGGTCCTCCATGGTTGGGCATGGGATTCTTGTTGACATTTGGCGGGGGTGCAAAGTTGAGGGCTTTAGAATCTACCAGATCTTGTACCTTCATTTGTAAAGCCCTGCATTTCTCCGTATTGTGGCCAGGCGCATTAGAATGAAAAGCACACCTGGCGTTGACATCATGATTTCTTGGAAGATTGGAAGGATCAGGAGGTGCCAATGTCCTTAACTCAACCAAGTTGAGTTTCAGGAGTTGTGGAAATTAAGCGGCATAAGGCATAGGGATAGGGTCAATCACCCTATTTGCCTGTGATGGTCTTTGCTGTTGATTGCTGTTGTTGTTGTTGTAGGTCCTTTGTGGTGGATACTGAACTTGTTGTTGATAGTGTGGTTGTTGTGGTGGTTGATATGCTGGTTGCTGAGGAATCGGAGCTGGAATAGTGACAGCTGCTACTGATCTGTGGACATACTGAGGTCTGCCCCTATTGGCATGAATAGCATTGGTCTCACCGGTTCTTCTAGGTCCCACAAAAGGCTTCCTGGGATTACTGGACGAACTTGCACCATTATCAGAAATTTTACCCATCTTCAGAAGGCTTTCAATTCTTTCTCCAGCTATGACTATGTCAGCGAAGCTGGTGGAAGAAAAGGCAGCTAGCCTATCAATATATGTTCCTTGTAGTGTATTCATGAACATGTCGGCAATTTCTCTTTCCGACATGGGTGGCTGAATAGCAGCAGCAAGCTGTCTCCACCTTTGGGCATATTCCCTGAAGCTTTCTCTGGAGGATTGAGACATTCCCATCAGAAGGGTTCTGTTAGGAGCCATGTCCATGTTGTATTGGTACTGTCTGATGAAAGCCTTAGCTAGGTCCTTCCAGCATCTGATGGTAGCCCTGGTTAAATGAGAGTACCACTCCCTTGAAGCCCCAGTCAAACTATCTTCAAAGTAAAACATCCATAGTTTTTCATCCATGGTGTATGCCTTAAGTCTTCCCAGAAAAGACTGCAAGTGAGTTCGTGGACAGGAAGTTCCATTGTACTTCTCGAAGCACGGGGGTTTAAACTTATGAGGAATCCTTACCCCATCCACTAACCCCATATCCATGACATCAAAACCCAAGGAGTTTTGAGACTCCAAAGATCTCAATTTCTCAGCAATTTCATCGAACCTCCTATCATAAACTTCATCTCCAGCTCCCATCACAGTAAACTGCTCTTCCTGGGGGTCTTCTTGTAAGACTCTTCCTCCAGTAGTATTTCCTTGCACAATACCCGGGATGTTGACTTCCGGATGCAAATGAGGCCCATATACTGGTGGATTAACATGAGGCTGACCCCTTTCATTGTTACTTGTTCCTCCAGTTCCCAGAGGAGGTTCTTTCGGGGTTTGTCTTTCCACCAATGCCCTCAGCCTTTCTTGACTTTGAGCCAAGCCATTCATTACCTCCATGAACTGGGTCATTTGGTTTCTCATTTCCAACCTTTCATTAGCCATATGGGTTCTGACCTCTGTCAGATCTTGCTGTACTTGATCCATCTGGATACCAGGAAGGTTGTTGCGAGTAGGATATCTGTGCGGACGGTTGAGAGGGAACACTCGACGGCGAGCAATAATTCCTGAATCACAACAGAGTTAGTAATAAACAAACCAAAAACAAAACCTACAAAACTAAACAAAGGTTAGTATGCAATGCAGTATGCTTATTTGCTTTCCAAGGTATCCGGCTTGGCTCTTGGTTTTGACCTTTCCAGACCCTGAGGAAGATGCTTTGATGTCGCTTGAGAGAAGAGAACTTAATAAAACAAACTGATAAATATATTACAAAATGGTGAATAATACATAGTCTGTTTTTACAACACATGCCCCTGAGGGGTCAAAATACAACATAAAAGGAAAAGTACATGAAATGGAAAAAACAACAAGCAGAGAAATCAAACATCTAATCCAAATTCATCCTCCTTAACCTCCTTCAGAAGTGCCTCAGTTACAGGACCAGCCGGATGCTCTGTGATGTTTCTGATAAGAAGGTTCCTGGTGGCAATTGCAGTGGTCAGCTTCTTGTGTCTGTCTTGGTCCTTTGACCTCTTCACACCAGCCCTAATCTTTAACTCTGAAATCTCCTTCTAGGCTGCTAGCAGAGCCTCCTGTTGTTTCTTTTCATTGGCCTCCAACTGCTCAATCCTAGTTTGAGTCCTCTTATCCTCCTGAGTGCGAGCTTCAGTGATTCTGACCCACCTATCTTGACTTTCTTTCAGATATAGATCAGTCCTAGCCTTCTGAAACTGGGCCTCTTTACAGGCATTCTTCAAAATTTGTTCTCCTGCTCTTGATTTCTTGATGTAGTCCTCTGCTTTCTCAATCCTGGCTAGATGCTCCACCTTAAGCTTCTCCAACCTCTCAATGTCTAGACGACCATCACTCCTCTCCCAGAGGGTCTTCTTCAGAGCTTGAGACAGATTCTCATTCCTCTCCTTCAGTTTCTCAAATTCCTCCAGGCTGACAGTGGCTGGAGGTGGTACTGTGGATGGTCCTGGTGCATCCTCAATGGTGAAAGGCATCCCAGAAATCTGAGTTCTAGCATGAGACCAATCATAATACTGAGCTGAAGCCACATTATTGCATCTCCCAAGAATGGCCATCCCTTTGGTCTGGATGTTGTCCCAAACCCAGGATGCTTGTCTGACAACAGCTAGATTAGGCTTTATCTCGCAATACAGGGTTTCAGCCAAGTCTTGCACTCTAGGAGGGTGAACCAAAGCATAGCCAAATTGTCTCTTGAACAGCAAAGGATTGTAGTTGATGCAACCCTTCACTCCTACCAGAGGTACATTGGGGAACTGCCCACAGCTAGTAATTATGTCCCTGCCTTTGGTGCTCTGAGTGCACCATCTAATGTCATCTGAAGTTAAAGCAATAAGTCTCCTAGCCCAATTCTTCTGTTGGTGAGGGTTCAAGAAAGCATCAGTTTTGGGTAAGTGTTTAAGCAGCCAAGTGTGAAATAGAGGAGCACAGCATCTCACCAATCTCCCTCTCTGCTTCTCATTCCTTTGGTGAACAGAATAATAGAAATCTCCCAACAAGGTGGGCACTGGGTTCCTCAAAAGGAAGAGATGAATAGCATTCTTGTTGATAAACTTGGGCTCATCTGCAAAAAGTATGACCCCATATATACTGAGGGCTAACAATGCACAAACTGCCTTCCATTCTCCCAAGGAGGCCTTCAGGATGGCCTGAGAAGTCAGAAAATCTAAGTGTAGGCCAGGAATTCCAGCCTTTGTTGTCATGTTCTGCTCAATCAAAATAGGCTCCAAGTACAGTGCTTTTGCCACTTCTCCATTGCTGGGAGAAGTCATCTCTGGGTTGAAGGGGACACCACCCCTGACAGGTACTCCAATCAAAGATGAGAACTCCTCCAGCAAAGGTCCTAACTGAAAGTTCTGGAAAGTGAAGCATCTCAAAGGAGGGTCATAAAACTGTAGGAAGGTGTGTATCAAACTCCTCTGAGAAGGGTCCAAGTCCATAACCATATCAAGAATACCTCCATAATGCTCTCTGAATAATGGGATATGGTCTGGAGTGATAAGTGCTTGGACCTGCCTGATGCCAGTCAGCACAGGCTCAAAGAAATGGTATGAAATGTTGCTCTTCTTGGGTGCCATGACTGTAGATGAAGAGCTGAAAACAAATGCTGATGATGAAGACTGATACTGGAGATGAGCCACTGATATGCTGAGGCTGATGATGGGAGTAGCTGATGCAGGCAACTGATGAAAATAGCTGAAGCAGATAATTGATGAACAGGGGTCTATGCAGATGAAGGGGTCAAAACCAAGCCAGATGTAATATGGATACCTTGAAAAACAAATAAACAAATGTTAAATGATGCGATGATGAGTATGCAAATGATATGCAAGGGTTTGTGATCAAGCTGGATCTGATTATCTGTCTTGATATAAAGGCCCATGTATGCTTAAGAAGTCCAGATGGAGGTTCAAAAGTCCAGTAACCAAGGTGGGGGACTCAAATAAAGAGTCACATGTCCTGGGTTAAATCACAAGAACTGTCCAAAGTGAAGCATTCTTAAACACAATAAGTAACAGGGTATGATGTGGCCAAGGGTACCTGCAAACCTGTAAACAGCCCAACCCCCTCACAGGTGATGTTCTAAAACAAGGATCCTCAGACTTGGATTAGTTATGAGAAGTGTAAACACTTCTAACTCGGAGGTACAATGTTTACAATAACCATAAAAGATCCTCCTCTAATTCACCTCAGTTTCTGAAGGTCAATAATAAAGGTCATCCAGACTTAGCAGGCTTCCCAGATAGCCCTAGCACTACAGGAAATCTGTAGCACAGAGTTCTCAAGAAGAAACCCACATCTGAACCGTGTTTCATATTCCCGCACCAGACCGAAATGGAATGGGAAAGAACATGAACCACTCTAGCCTAGGTGTCACTCAAGTCCCAGGTATAGGACCTTGTCTCTCAATGAAACCCCACCCATCAAAACAAAAAACAGATCTAGCCAGATGACAGTATGGCAGTATGATATATAAAGCTGTAAAGAAAGCAATAAATAACTGTACACAAAGCAATAAATAAAGCAACTAGATAAACACAATTAGCACATAACACCCCAGTAAACACAAATCAAACAAGCGCTAGGAGGAACCCACAAAAAGAACCAGAAGCCCTGGTTACAATATAAGGTTCCCCAGCAGAGTCGCCAAGCTGTCGCTCCCACCAAAATGACACCTCAGGTCAGAAGGGGTACAGACGCGAACGGTCGGAGAAAAGAGGAATGAGAACACACAGGAGTGAGCTCAAGAGAAAAGAAAAGAGTTGCCAGCTAGGCATTTTTATCCCGGAGGAAAGGTAATGCTGCATAAACCTAAGAAAAGATATGGATAAGACGGTTGCGAACCAGAGAGACTGAGAAAGGGGGTTGGTTACAACCTGGGAAGGTATTAGCACCCAGATTGTCCGCCGTACTCGACGGGATCCACGTTTAAAAGATTTGTGTTTTAAAGGGGTAGTGTCAGTGCAATCTGTGTATAAAAGAGCTGGAAAAGGATGTACAGGTGTCAGTGTAAGAGAAGTGAAGTGTATAAGTGAAGTGTCAGTGTAAGAACAAGAATGAAATGCTCAAGATCATGAGGCTAAAAGAATAAAGCTGGAAAGAGGGGGAATATACAGAGACTTTTGTTCGATAACTGTTAAGTTATGCCTACGTATCCTCTCGTGCAATGAGGAAGTCAGAACACCGTAGTTCGACCCAAAGAGACTGAAGGATGAATTGACTGATGAACTGCTTACTTGCCTATGCTCAAGTGTATGACCTGTCTGGCTCAGGTGCAAACTGTCTTGCATTAGACGGAAGAAGCGAGTTCTCGTTTATGAATGAATGAGATGAGAAAAGAATCCCGGAAGAGACGATTATTGTTTGTTTTTGTATTTTCAGTCTTTTATTGCTTTTTTGAAGTTTGTCATAAGTTAATGAGCTTAAGCCTAAACCAATGGGTTAGTAAACTCATCACATCCTCCCTCTGATTAGGGGTAATGAGAATACCTTAAGTGTGAAGTCAGCATCTCACACTTAATCACCATGATGTAGGATTAAGATCATTAACCTACTTGTGATTATTTAGATGTTTTTGTTGTTTTTGTTTAGTGTTAAGTAATGAGCTTAAGCCATAATCAGGGATTAAACAGACTCATTACACCATCCTAATAGAAGGATAATAGATGAGAATATTTAAGTTGAGAAAGACTCCTCAACTTAATCCATGGTTAGGGATTAACCTCATGACAAAACAAAGCCTTTATTAGATGGATTTTAGTTAATGATAAGATGAAGAAGTGAGTTTTATGGTTTGTAAGACAACTTGAGGGGGACTTGTCCATTAACACTAGGGTTAGTCCTTCTTAACCAATCAAGGAAGAAATAGAACCCCAATGCAAGGCCCAAGTTACAAGATTGATGTCTTGATGATTATTAAGTGAATTGATTAAAGGATTTAAACACATTAAGGGTTTAACACTTAGGATTAAAGTTATACACTCCATCCTAATAGAAGGATGCAGGCATAAGCTTAATCACAAAGCCTTAAAGCCTTTAGGGTTTAGTCCCTGATTATGAGATGAGAAGAGAGGACCCAAAGATGACACAAAGGCAAAAGCTAAATGGGGGAGTAAACAAGACCCTAATTGTTATCATGTTTGGTCATTCCTAGTGTTTGTGAGGTTTGCAAGAGAAATCTTCAAAGAACCACCAAGGAGAGAAGCAGATGAAAGGAGCAAAGAGAAGCAAAAACAACTTGCTTCACTTAAGAAGTCAAGTTGCTTGAAGAAAGAAAGTGAGATGAACAAGAATGAGCAAGCTCAATCCAAAGCACAAGATAAAATGCAGCAATGATGCATAAGAGAGATGAAAAGAGATTGTGAGAAGTGAAGGCAAATCCACTTCTCAAAACAACTTACCACCTGAAAAGTCAACAAAAGAAATGAAATGCAATGCAAATGAGGTGAAATGTGATGATGCAAACCAAAACCAGAAGCATGAGTATGATGTTAATGATGCTAAGAGATGATGCAATCATGAGGCAAGGCATTAGAATGATCATACAAACATATGGATGCAAGAGAAGCATGCTTTGAACCATGAATGTTCATGAAAAGTTATGGAATGCAAAAGACATATAACATGGCAAATGAAAGATGCAATGATCAAACATGATTCTAATATTCCCTAAGATGTGTTATGAATCAAATGGATGCACAAAATGTCATGGCAAGTCATTGGATGCAAGCAAATGAGAAATGGATGCAAAGGAAAGCA
Organism: Lathyrus aphaca; assembly: GCA_963966055.1. Taxonomy (NCBI): domain Eukaryota; kingdom Viridiplantae; phylum Streptophyta; class Magnoliopsida; order Fabales; family Fabaceae; genus Lathyrus; species Lathyrus aphaca. The sequence continues at coordinate 529,528,291 of OZ014521.1, forward strand.
TGAATTAGGGTTATATGCAACATACAAAGCAAAAATCCAAAACCAGAAGCAAATGACATGATAAAAATTTGAAAATGCAATCAAAGGAACCTTAGACCTATACAAACTCACTTCCCAAAGGAGGGGATCCAACTCTTAACCTAGTGAGAGTTATGAATTTTCTAAGATTGCAAGGGTTTTAAGGTACCTTGTCAAGAAAAATGCCAAACAAATAGGAAATGCAAGATCAATTCAAACCAATTTTATCCTATAAACTACATGCCATACAAGATGCAATGCAAAAAGAATCATGATCCAACTCTCAAAGGTTAGACAGAAATGAATTTTTGAAGTTTGAAACAAAATAATGCCTTGAAATGAATTTAATTCCATTGAAAATGATCAAAAGGCAACAAGATCAAAAAAGAAATTTGGTTTGAGAGTTGGACAATGTTTCTAAATGTTTTTAAATGTTACATGAATTTTTTTGTGATTTTTAAATACCTAAAAGTATTTTTAATTAATTAATTTTCATTAACTAATTAAAAATAAACTTTTAAATAATTTAAAAATAATTTTTAATGCAAAAAATAAAAATAAAAATATTTTTGTATTCTGAAAAATAATGAAAACCTTTACAAAAATTTTCATGATTTTTAAACATTTTTTGCTATTTTAAATTAAATGTATAAAATAAATCAAATAAAATGAAAATAAAATTGAATTGAATTAATGAGAAGTCAACTGATCCAAAGGCTGGGATTTGAACCTAGGGCGCGGGAATTGACTGCGCGCGTGATCTAGTGGCTGAGATTCAAACTGACTAAAACTAATTAATTAATTTAATTAAATGGAATTAGGGTTTAATGATAGATCCAGGCCATTGAAACGCGCGGGGTCAGCCTGATCTACGCTCCACATTCAAACTACAATTAATGACACAATTAGGGCTTAATGACTCTCAGGTGGCCGGAAATGACCTCCAGTCATCTTCTTCGGCCACATGTCTCCCTGAAAATTGCTAGCTCACTCCCCAGGTCCCTAAAACCTAATCTCTCTGCCCAGAATCCATCCCCAAACATCATAGAGCAAGAATCAACAACCAAAACACATTTATTTTTCATAACAAAGCTGAATCGAAGCAAAATGCATTTAGGTCAGAAAAGTTTCAGAAGCAACATACATACTCAATACTCAATCATTTTCGAAACAAAACATATCAGCATGATCAGTGGAGCATAGAGAATCATTTAGGAACTTAAAAACATGTTTCTGGAAAAAATGTTCTTGAGCTCACCTGAACTGAAGCTTTGATTTTTGGAACTTTCTGGCTGCCCCTTTGATCCAAAACGCCTCTAATGGACCTCCTGAGAAGCTTGCAATGCTTGGTTGGAGTTTAAAATGGCTGGTTTGAGAGATTGAGTGAGTTCAGTTCCGTGAGGGAGAGAAATCGTGTTTCAGTTTGAGGATTTTTCAGGGATGAATGAGGGAAGGGAAATGATCAGGGGAGTATGCTGAGATGTTTTGTGAAGTTTGTTTTGATGTTTGATGCTTGTATGATGAGTTTCGAAGGAAGTTGCATAAGAGGTGCAAAATGAGAATGCTGGCTTGGGGAGTGTTTCAGCATGAGTTGTGTTATGAAAATGAATCCTTGGAGTGTGTTTGTAAGGTCTGGATTGGGTAGAGAGTTGTTGTGGACTGTTGTGATTGGTATGGGTGTTTTTGCCAAAAAGTCAAAAGTGTTGTACTTGAGGTATGGGCAATGGTGTAGCTAGCTCATTGGCTTGTCCTAGCTCATCTGAGATTAAGGATGTCCATGGAATTGGTTTTGGGATAATTCAGCAAGTTGAGTGAAGTTTATGTAGTGTTTTGCAAATTTGTGAACTTTTGGCCCTTTTGGAATTTCTTGATCCACAAGTCATGAAAATGGCCAAACCTTTGATGCAATCTGACTTTTAGGCAATGCTTCATGTTTGTGTAAAGTTTAGAAGTCACTTTGAGGTCTCAATTTGCCTTGGCAAGGGATTTTGCAACTTTGCCTCTTTGGTAGAAAACTTGAAATTATGTGATTTTTCCCAACTTTGACAAGCCATAACTTTTGATCCAAAATGAATTAGAACAAGTTCTTGTACTTTTTGAAAAGGGAATGATCCATTCTACAACTTTCATGACCAAGGTTTTCTCATTTGAGGCATTTTTGAATCAAAAAGCAAGGGTTGAAAAAGTTTCCCAAAATGGCAAGTTTCCATTACAAGTCATTTTCCCAAAAAGTCAACTTTGCAAATGGCTTGAAATTCTTCAATTTTGTGAACTTATCACATCTTCTATGATCAGATAAAGATCATACATAATCAAAATGATGATGAACACCCTTTGGTTGGGTCATTGAGGGCCTCAGATGCCCTGATTTTGCACTGACTTGCTCAAAAAGTCAACTCTTGATCAGATGACTTCCCCATTGAATTTCTTCATGAAAATTGATATGTGTGATCCTTATAACATATAGAGACCAATAGAAACAAGAATGACCAAAAAAATTGGAGTTATGGCCTTTGAAACTAAAACCCTAATTTTAGGTCATCTATGCAGTCAAACCTGGCTTTGCTTCCATGCCAATCTCAGCTCTTGTGATTTTTTGACATTCTTGACTTTGGAAGGATATAATATGATGCTTGAACATACATGGACCCCTTTGAAGTGATTGATGACCTTTGGAGTGGCTCAGATGGCTCCTGGATTGCTCAGATCACAAACCCTAGATGCAGATGACCTTGAACCAATGCAGTGAATCAAAAATGTGGTATGAGATGCTATGGTTGAATTTATGCATATGAGAAGATCACAAGCCATGGTATGAATAGGTGAGGGCAAATTTGGGGTGTTTACAGTTTTGTCATGAGGTTAATCCCTAATCATGGGTTAAGTTGAGGAGCTTTTCTCAGCTTAAATGTTCTCATCTATTATCCTTCTATTAGGATAGTGTAATGAGTCCATTAAATCCCTGATTATGGATTAAACTCATTACTTAACACTAAACAAAAACAACAAAAACATCTAAATAATCACAAGTAGGTTAATAATCTTAATCCTACATCATGGTAATTAAGTGTGAGATGCTGACTTCACACTTAAGGTATTCTCATTACCCCTGATCAGAGGGAGGATGTGATGAGTTTACTAATCCATTGGTTTAGGCTTAGGCTCATTAGCTTATGACAAACACCAAAAAGCAATAAAATATTGAAAACATCAAAAACAAACAATAATCGTCTCCTTCGGGATTCTTTTCTCATCTCATTCACTCTCAAACGAGAACTTGCTTCCTCCGTCTAATGCAAGACAGTTTGCACCTGAGCTAGACAGGTCATACACTTGAGCATAGACAAGTGAGCAGTTCACAAGTCAATTCACCTTTCAGTCTCTTTAGGTCGAACTACGGTGTTCTGACTTCCTCATTGCACGAGAGGATACGTAGGCATAACTTAACAGTTATCGAACAAAAGTCTCTGTATATTCCCCCTCTTTCCAGTATCATCATTTAAGCCTCATAGTCTTGAGCTTCACTCTTATTCTTACACTGACACTTCTCTTATACACTCCACATTTATTTTACACTGACACTTGCATTCTTTTCCAGCTTTGATACACAAATTGCACTGACACTACCCCTTTTAAACACAAATCTTTTAAGCGTGGATCCCGTCGAGTACGGCGGACAATCTGGGTGCTAATACCTTCCCAGGTTGTAACCAACCCTCTTTCTCAGTCTCTCTGGTTCGCAACCGTCTTATCCATTCTTTTCTAGGTTTATGCAGCATTACCTTTCCTTCGGGATAAAAATGCCTAGCTGGCGACTCTATTCTTTCTTCCTCTTTCGCCGACCGTTCGCGTCTGTACCCCTTCTGACCTGAGGTGTCATTTGGTGGGAGCGACAATAATTCATGGTAGCCAGCATGAGGCAAGCAGTTTCATTGGCATCATCGACATGCTTCTTATAAGCATCTCTTTCAGCCTTAGGAGAAAAACTAGGAGGTTCCTCATCAGGAACAAGTGTCTCTAAGACATACAACTTTTTGTCATGTTTGAGGAAAATCCTCAGATTTCGGTGCCAATCTAGAAAATTTGTCCCATACAATTTTTCCTTGTCTAGGATTGTTCGCAAAATGTTATTAGATGTGTTTCTTGTCATGGTAATATACATTAAAGATGATGGAGATATTAGTATCATTAAACATACTCAAATAGGCCTTTAATTAAATATGCTCCCACTATTTTACTCAAAACAAATGACCCTCATCATTTGATTCGGAAAATCCCGTTGAAAGATTTTCTACTGGATTGAGATTCATATTTCGCTTTGTTTTAAGTCAACTTTAGGCTGATTACACAAAACTAAGCTATTTAGGTAGGAACTCCTTCCAATTGCATCACATACAATTATCGAATATTTCAATTGGGTGAATAACTCCTTATTCCAATCCATCATATGGATCATTCTCAACTCTTTCTTCTAAACGTATATAATCTTATTATATTTTGTTTAGTTAAGTTTGACCCATTATTTTGGAAATTGGATATTACATTTATCCCATTGCACCTTACCAATATAGAATATGTACCTTGCGTTAGACGAAACCTACATAATTCGATACTAGTCTTGATGAGTTCTAAAATTTGGAAATCAAAAACTTAATATTTAGTTTTGAGGGATTTTTAGTTAATTTGATCTCATGGCTTATTTATCATATAAATCGTTCGTCACACATGTATACAATATTTATATCAACATACAAACAAATGAAACAGTTATGGCCCCTAGCGCAATTGTTCTCCCAAGCCAATGAGAAAACTAAAACTAAACCTAATAACGATTTTCACTTCACCAAGAAAGATCTCCAAGGTTGTCCTTCTTTATTTTGTAGTCTTCTCTTTCTTCATAATAATTTATTACATCAAAGAAAATCGTTTTACATACGAGGGAGTGAGATGAGAAAAGAAATTACATGAAGAGAATAAGAGAGAGGCACGACACGCATGTCGTATTTATAAAATCCAAAAACAAAACAAAATATAAACTAAGGTCATAACTGATCACCACACACAAAATTAATAAAATAATTGTATTATTATTATTATTAATTTAAGTTTGGTTAATAAATCAAATCAAATTAAATTTTAGCAAAAAATAATAATAAACTCTTTTATTATTATTGTAGAATTTTTTTCCGCAACCCTTGCGCTGCCAAAAGTCCATGACACATGTCACAAGTCCATGACGACCGTCTCAATACCATGACGACCGTCTCGATTCCATGACGACTGTCTCAAGTCCATGACGACTGTCTCAATTCCATGACGTCTGTCACAACGTGTTTTTAATTGCAGACGGCGTAACCCTTATGTCGTCACTCTCCGATGCAAAATTTCAAATCGTCAACGCAACATGATCAACAATTCAATATGATTGATCCGTATATTATTGCTTCACCGTACTAAAGTCGGATTCCGAAGCATATAACCACAAATTGCACAACCGAATGATAATCATTACTCTAATTGAACTGCTGAAATAAAATAGTATATCCAATATACCATCTTTGCATCAAAGTTATTCCTATTATATATGAATTAGAGCGATCATATATGCGTAACTTATGGACGATTGACATATAGCTGCTTCACCATACTATTGTCGGATATCGAAGCATAGTCAATATCAACCATCCAAACCGTACACAATCTGATGTCAAAATTTAATATCCGGATTTGATTTAATTTTGTTTATGTGTTTTAATCCAATTAAAACAAAATTTACAATTTTACGTGTTTTAATCCAATTAAAACAAAATTGACAGAAAATAAACAATTATCAGATTCATGGTTTCGTAAGTGACTCTGATACCACTGAAGAGAAATTGCCGATAAAATTTCAGCGGAAAACAAAAATTTCCCTTTAGAGATCCTTACGAAAGGGCATGATCTATGATAAAATATTTACCTCTTGTGGTGCTTGAAACCTTTGATTCCGATTTGATTATGAACGTTGTACGACAAACAACGCCTCTACTCAGTCCACATGAACAACTTCCTTCAATCACAGTGTTAGCTGGTTACAAATGAAGGTTTAGAGTGAAAGGAGAGGAAAAAGAAATACGGTCAGGGTTTCAAAACTACAATTTATGAGCTTCTTCACAAGGGTTCTATTTATAGAACTACTTGTGTGGGCTTTAACCTAAAAGCCCAACTTAATAATAATAATATTATTATATTATTATAATAACTATTATTATAATAACCATAATTTTATTATTATCATATTTTATAACTAGTATAAAATTAATAATAAATATTATTATTATATCATATGGTACCTTACCATATTCTGTATTCCATTCTAATGCATCATACCTTACGATGTACCTTATTTATTCCACATTTTCTCTAACTGTCCTTATATGTGTGACCCTGTAGGATTTTTCGACGTTGGCAATTATATTAAATCATGTATTTAACATAATAAACAGTGGGCAGTATCTAGCAACTCACTACTACCCAAGTCACAAAATTGTCATGTGATCTGACAAAATCTTTTGTGATAGTATTTGTGTGTACAATTTCCCTTTTCCTCTTATGTCTATATTGAACACAAGGCATATACCATGTCATCCTCGTCCAGTTCAATATTGGGCCCTTAGACATTAATCATGTTATGCAAGATGGACAAATTCCATCTAGGGTACTCATGTCCCTCAGCATACTTTGTGAAGTACCCATCAACTGCCTTTATGATCATCCAGTTACGAACAACGTTTGATAAGTAATAAAGTACTTGACTCTACATCTAGGGTCCATAGTAGTTTCAGATCGAAGGGTGGTATACACCACTATCACCATGAGAGTAACTTATGACACTTTGCATAACATTCTATGTAGTACTCTCATAGTGGGTCAATTCAATATAAATATTACTCATAATATTCATACTTATGTCAAGACTTGACAACTCCTTATCCATGATCCATGAGATGTGATCATTAGTCTATCTACATAATAGTCTTAATGCTTTAGGCTATCCCATTTCACATTAAAGCTCGACTATGGATGCTTTAAGAATAGTGTCCTTATGTTTAATGGAATCTCATGATTAAGTCACACTTAATATTTCATTAAAAGAACTAGCTATTCTAGGGATTTTATCATTTTGGAAAAACAAACATAATAAAGAAATGCATTTTATTATTAATAAATAATTCGATACTAGTACCAAAAGTATTGGCCTCTCAGGCTTACACCAACAGTTAGCATCGACTATAGTCAATGCTACCTATTTCAACCCATATTTCTTTTCCTCTTTTTTTTTTCGGCACCCAATTTTATTTTATTTTTTATTAGTTCTATTGTCGAGTCAAACCTACGCTAATTACAAATTGATTAATTAATTAAATATATTTATTATTTTCTCTTATTTTTTATTTGATATTATTTGATATTTATTTTTTATTTTAAATTAAGAGTCAGCTTAGACCAACGCTAATGAGTTATTAATTTATTAATTTATTTTAAATCACAATGTTGTCCTTAACTGATGCTAGTTAGTTATTCAATTATTTATTTATTATATTTCAATTGGTGCATAAAAACTTATGAAACAAAATGAAATTTAAACGAAAAAGAAATTTAGTCGTAGGTTTATTCATCATTGACCCTCCAAAATCGATCCCCAATTTCGCAATCATTCCTCCAAAATCACTTTCCTCTCAAACATAAAACCTTCATAAATCTTTATCTTTGTCACTTTTTTCTCAAAAAATCGAATAAATCTTTCACTCCATAACTTCTTAAGTGAATCAGTAGAAAGGAAAAAGGTTTTAATCACAGACATCATTTCTCAAAAACATCAGTAGAAAGACTCTACTAAGAGATGGAGTGAACCTGAAATCATCAATTATTTTTGGTTCATAGGTACGATCTGTTTATCTAATTTCATTCTTTTTCGTTTCTCTTTTGTCAATTCATCTCCAACGTCTTGAAAAGTGAAAACCTATCTAAGTCGTTTATTTGTTTATTTCTATATGTTGAATCAATTTTTCACTTCCTTATATGTTTTTTTCTATAGATTGTTTGAGCTACGTTATGGTATGTTAATCCATGTTTTTTATGTAGATTTTGATTATTGTTTTGTTTAGGATATAATTAATTAAGATATTTTCTTATTGAACTATAATGGTTTATGATGTTGATGGTGTTGTTGTTGTTGTTTGTTTATGTGTCAATTTGAATTCATAAAATATGTTATGATTGAGAGTTAAGCTAAAACATGTTTTTGATATATTCTATGACATGTTTTCAGATCCAGAATGAATTTTGAATTTTGTTGGTGTGATGGTGTTAGCTCCTAATTTTGATGCCTAATATGAACTGGAAATATTTGATGAAAAGGAATTTCTGTGAAGTATTGGAAGGTTTCAACAAAGAGTATATTTTGAAGAGGGGGAGTACTATGAGAGCAAGGTTGTTTGGACTTAGAAAATATTTTCTAAATTTGGAGATATGATTCAACAAAAATACTACTAAGGATGCTTCGACGGGAAATTCAAATTCAAATAAATGGGAACTTTTGCTCTTACCGGGTTTCAAAAGAAGACACATGGAACATGTTTAGGGGTCGAATACATGCATAATGTCACTTGTCTCGTTTTAGTTTGTAGGCCGTTAGAGGAAGTTATTTTCTAATAGTATAAATAGGAGATCTTAGTGATATAATTTCGCGTGTGTTTAATTGTGTACAAATTACTCAAAGTACCAGTATAAAGAAAAGAGTGTGTGAGAAACGTAACACCATCTTTTACATTCAATGCAATTTGCTTTACATATTTATCCAGAATTTTATATTTTATTTGCACAAGTTATCTTCAACATTATAGTTCTTTCGACTATAGTTTTTGCATTTAGTTTCATTTACATTTTGAAAGCAAATTACTTTTAATCATGAATGATGTTGAAGTGTCAATTGTTTTTCCAAATTTTACTAAAAATTAATTAGCACATGTCCTAGTGTCGTACCTCGAAAAATACGATCCTAAAACAAAACAACAGAGCCGCCACCTAATTCTATTTATTCTACGAGAGAAAAGGGAGATATAGATACAACCTAAAGGAAGGATAAGAAATGGTCAACGAAACCAAATTCTAAGTTCGGGAGTCGGTTATGCAAGGGGAAGGTATTAGCACCCCTCACGTCCGTTGTACTCAACGGGAACCTCTTAGCTAAATATGCAATTAAATGTTTGATCTTAAGTTTTTGTCTTCTAAATGGTTATTAATATGTTTGTTCTAAAGTTTTAAATTATTATTAAGATGGAGAAAGGATTAAAGTTTTTAAACAGAGAAATAATTAAATTTTTTATTAGGGTGACTTAAACAGAGAAATGATTAAATTTTTTTATTATTATGCTCGCGAAGGATTAAAATCCCCGTGCCTACGTATTCCCATGTGCAATGGGAAAGTCAGAGCTCTGTAGTTCGTGCTACTACGGTTTGTGGTTTTTAATTGAACGATTGTTTGGAATGCATTCTACTGTTAAGCATTGGCTTATACTTGCGGTGGAGGCTGAAGCGCTAGCTTGTTCGAGAGATAGAATGATTTAAACAATTTTCGTTTTAAGAAAAGTGTTTGACTTTGTTAAGATGTTTTAAACGAAAGGGCGAATGAACACATCGCGTGGGGCAAGCCCAGTTGCGGTCCAATCCAGAACGTGCGGAGTGCTAGACTCCGGAGTTCTGTCTTTCGATAATTAATTTGAAAATAGTTTAAATATTTCGGTATATGAATGACGATTGAACCATCGCGTGGGGCTAGCCCAGTTGCGGTCCAATCCAGAACGTGCGGAATGCTAGACTCCGGAGTTCTATTTTCGTAATTTAATTATGCAATTATGATTTGAATATTTTGATATACGAATGGTGATTGGACCATCGCGTGGGGCTAGCCCAGTTGCGGTCCAATCCAGAACGTGCAGAATGCTGGACTCCGGAGTTCTGTTTTCGTAATCTAATTTAAATAAATTGAATAATTGTTTTTAGACATTTTAGGATCGATCTGCAATTAATAACGAAGGATTGAACGAACAATACGCGTGGGGCTAGCCCATTTGCAGTTCGTTCTAGAACAGGCGGAATGCTAGACTCCGGGGCTCTATTCCTTGTTAAATTAATTAAGGCGCGCAACAAGTTATTTGGAAACGTTAGAATTTAATTGTGTAAAATGTGAGAATAAAATAAATGAAATAAGTATATTAAATAAAAAATCATGAAATAAGAATCAATTAATCTTATGAAATAAATAAAAGATGACGACCTCATATTGGTCGCGATTAATCGAAAATGACTTATCGCAACTTTATCATATCATTGGCCCAAAAATTTAAATGCAAAAAGGTATTGTCAAACAAGAAATCCATACTAAACTATAAAACTCAGAAAATACAAAATAACAAGAAAATAATAGTAAAGCCATTAAACAGAATAAAATAATAATAATCAGTAAAAAAAATTAAAAAAACAAAGAAGATGATGAGGTGCTATCGGGTAAATGGTGCGATCTAGGAAGTATATGTTGGATAAACCAATATGGAACATGGGCTTAACAAGCCCAAATAACCTCAATAACAACACTAAAATAAAAATGAGAAATATCATAAAACAAGGGAGGCAATGAATTAGTGTGGTATGTGAAGCAAAGTGACATGGGCCGTTGAATGCCCAAAACCAAAACCAAGAGTTTACTTTAACAAACACATAAGGGATAAAAAGCAAAATGAATAGAAAAAAAAAGTGTTGCATATTTCTGTTTTCACCACTTTCAAAAACCAAAACACGCAAATAGAAAAAAAAATGAATCCACGATTCCTGAGAAAAAAAATCAAACCAACCCTTTGGATTTCGAACCACCAACAATGGATCTCCAATTCACGAATCGCTCCGGTTCTGCGTTTGACGAGCTTCCGCGGTGGGATCTCTCTCTCTCGAACAATCGCTCGCAGATTCTCTCTCGCAAGAGTTCAGTTTCGATGGCTTGGTTGTCGGATCTGTGTTTTGGCGGCGGTTCCCCTCCGTCTCTCGACTCGCGATTCGCGGTTCATTCACGTCGTCTTTTCTCGCTTCGGATCTCTCTCATTCGCGGATTCACGGCGAGTTTGTGGAGTTGCGGAGGGATGGTGTTTCGAAGCTTTGGTTTGTAGTCTGATGGGGTTTGCGGTGAAAGAAGGTTTTGAAGTGGTTTGCAGAGAAGGGGTTGGATTTCGCGGCGGATGGTGGCGGGCTTCTGGGCGCGCGTTTGGGTAGAGGAAGCTGATTCGGTTTTTCTGCGAGCTTCGGTGGGTGAGGGTTTCGGTTGGTCTTTTGTGTTTGGGGTTACAGGAAAAATGGTGAAGATGGTTGAGGCGTAAGGTTGGTGATTATGGTTTCAGAATGGTGGGGCTTGGCGATGTGTTAATGGAAGGACGGTGGTTTCTGCAAAAGGATTGAAGGTTCTGCGGTTCTAAGTTTGTTTTTTGTTTGAAGTTGGCCGAAAGTTTTGATGGTGAGTGGTGGTGGATCGACAAGATGGTGGTTTCCGTGAGTTTCAGAGGTTTTATTGATGCTTCAGGCGGCGGTAAGGGCTGGTTTCGAAATGGTGTTGTTGTCGGCTTTGGTTGTTATTGAAGGTTAATGGTGAAGGTTTATGAGGGAGATGAAAAATGGTTGCGGAAGAGGTAGTTGTCGTTTTTTTTGTTCTGGTTTTTTCTCGGGTTTTGCAAAATGGTTGAACAGGTTAAAGGTTTTAGGTTAATGGCGGAGAGATGGTTGTGATGTTGGTTTCAGTTTGAAGGTCCGGTTAGTTTGTGGAGGATATCTGCGTCAAGTTTTTTTTGCTGTTGTTAGCGGCTTCTGTTTGCGGTTTGAGGATGCGGATGGGGGAGGGCGTCCAGGAGGTTGCTTTGTGGTTGTAGTGAAGACAGGTTTTGAGAGTTGTGAAGTGGAGTGATGAAGAAAGGTTTGAAATGGAAAAAAAAGGTGAGGGTTATTGCTGTGAGTAGAAATGAAGGTTCCTGTCTTTTTTTCAAATGTAGAGAGTTTTCAAAGGTTTTTTTTTGCTCTGTTTCAATTTCTTTCTCTATTTTTTTCTCAGTTTCTTTCCGTCCGTTGTATGAAGTGTCCTTGTGGGTTTAGTGATGGCTGAATTGGTTTCGGAGGGAGGTTCCCCTCAGGTGGGGATTGTCAGCTTGGACTTTTATTGGTTTTTTTTTTAAATGTTTTTTTTGCAGCGTTAAAGAGAGGTTTCTACCTGCTGTGTGTTTGCCTCTGAAGTGTATTATTTGCAGGAAATTGGCTGTTAGTGTTTTTTTAATCACTGGTTCCTGCTGTGAAAGAGTCCTTCCTCCCCTTTTTCCGGTTTGTTGCATAAAAAAGGAATAGAGCAAAAGCAAAGTTTTTTTCGTTTTTTTTTACCCTGTGAACTAGCCCCCATTTTTTTGAATGAAAACTTGTTGATTAAGCCAAAATATCAGAATTTTGTTTGGTACTAATGTCGGATCCCTTTCAATGCAGGTGATATGTAGAAATAGCAGACTTTTGTGGCAGATTTTGGATTATCATATTTTGGTGAAAGATTGGGGGCTTGTGTGGATAGTCAATTAGACCAAGAAAATGAACACATGATTATTTCAAATAAATAAATGAAAAATAAATCTAAGTAACTGGTTTTAATATATGAATAAAATAAAATAAACAATTAAACTAATTAAAATTAAAAATTAAACTATATAAAAAATTAAATTATCTAAACTATTAAACTAAATTTAAAATTAAATTAAATCTAGTTAACATAAATTAATTCTAATATACTAATAAGAGTAGGCTAAATAATAAATAAATAAAAACAAACAATTAAACTAATTAAAATAAAAAATAAAAAAATAAAGCTATACAAAATATTAAATTAACTGAACTATTAAACTAAATTAAATTAAATGAAAAATACAACGGAACTAATTAAAATGAACTAAGCTAAATATTAAGAGATTAAAAATAAGATAAATACTCGAAACAAAATTCAAAAAAACATTTATGACATGAAAAGATAAGATCGACTAAAAAACTGATTAATGATCAAACGACAAAGAAGTAGAAATGACTGACTATTGATACTGCGATAAAATGTCTAATGACAAAAATTTCGAAAAAAGTTTCGGTCAAAATTTAGGGTGTGACAGTTGCCCCTATTTAATCATCTTGAACCAGAATGTACAAAAAACAAAGTTCTTGGACATTCGAGGTATAAGAGGATTAAATATTAAAATACCTAAAATTTTGACCGAATGCAGATGAAATGCGTTGATATGCAATGCTATGAAAACAAGAGAGACTCCTTGTTTGCTGGGATATGACATGCGAGATGCAATAAGTCCTATTATGCTGACCCTTTTTTAATGATGAATATGCTGTAAATGGTATGATGAGGACAAATGCAAACAGTAAACCACATAAACGATAACGAGGGTGAAGACTCAGTGGGGATAACAATATGATGGGGATGACAAGACGAAAACGGGATATATTCAAAGTGATAAACCAACAGGTTCCAGTGTAACTGTCGACACTAAGAATAACAGAAGACGGAAAACAAAACGTAAGATTAAAGACAAACTGTCTGAAGTGATGAGTTAGCAAGCTCAAAGTAGTTGCTGGGGATCCCAATACAACAATTTAGCGATTGAGAAAGATAGAAGTGATCTCGACTCGGCAGCCAAGAGAACCAAATAGCAGACACTGACACGGTGGTCAGGAAGTAAAAGACAGGCATCAACACGGTGGTCTGGAAATAAAATAACATGGCGGAAGAAATAAATAATTGTCATAAATCCAACATAGTAAATCAACAGGTTCAAGTGTAACTGTTGAAACCAAGGATTGGAAAATGAAAATAGGTATTCAGGCAGTGGCTCTGAGTAAACAAACTGATATTGGGAATAGCATGCAGAGTGTTTAGATATAAATCAACGGCCCTAAGTGACCGACTGGCAGACCAGAAAGACAATGTCGGAATTTTAAACAAGATAAACGTCCAAACTCCGGAAATTCCCTAAATGAAGAACTTGAAAAAAATTGTGCCAATGACGATTGGACTTAAGAGAAATATTGGTGGTAGAAGGGTGGATATTAATAACAAGGAGGACCTCTGCAGGGGATATTAGTGTTACTGGGACAACACTTTGATAAACCATACTAAAGAGCGTCAACAACAAATGGATTTTCAGATAAAGCTGCTGGTGACGAACGATTTTTTTTCTCTTGACATGCCTGACAGGAACTGGTCTCTTTTGATTCATTGTCAGGCGGGGATTGACTTTGGAAGTGGTTTGTCAATCAAGAATTGGTTTTAAGTTGGATTTGGAAAAAAAGATGATTGTCAGACAAAACCCGACTGTTAAATAACCTTTGAATGAAATACCAGGTGAGAACTGGTTCAGAATGGGTTAACAGACGAAAACTGGTTTGAAAAGAAAATGAATATCAGACAGGAACTGGTTTGAAAATAAATGACTACCAGACAAGACTGGGTTGAAAATAAATGACTACCAGACATGACTGGGTTGAAAATAAATGACTAACAGACAGGACTGGGTTGAAAATAAATTACTACCAGGCGGGACTAGGTTGAAAATAAATGACTACCAGGCGAGACTAGGTTGAAAATAAATGTCTACCAGACAGGACTGGGTTGAAAATAAATGACTACCAGACGGGACTGGGTTGAAAATAAATGACTACCAGACGGGACTGGGTTGAAAATAAATGACTACCAGACAAGACTGGGTTGAAAAATAAATGACTACCAGACGGGACTGGGTTGAAAATAAATGACTACCAGACAGGACTGGGTTGAAAAATAAATGACTACCATACGAGACTGGGTTGAAAATAAATGACTACCAGACGGGACTGGGTTGAAAATAAATGACTACCAGACGGGACTGGGTTGAAAATAAATGACTACCAGACAGGACTGAGTTGAAAATAAATGACTACTAGACAGGACTGGGTTGAAAATAAATGACTACCAGACAGGACTGGGTTGAAAAATAAATGACTACCAGACGGGACTGGGTTGAAAATAAATGACTACCAGACAGGACTGGGTTGAAAACTAATGACTACCAGACGAGATTGGGTTGAAAATAAATGACTACCAGACGGGACTGGGTTGAAAATAAATGACTACCAGACGGGACTGGGTTGAAAATAAATGACTACCAGACAGGACTGGGTTGAAAATAAATGACTACCAGACAGGACTGGGTTGAAAAATAAATGACTACCAGACGGGACTGGGATGAAAATAAATGACTACCAGACAGGACTGGGTTGAAAAATAAATGACTACCAGACGAGACTGGTTTGAAAATAAATGACTACCAGACGGAACTGGGTTGAAAATAAATGACTACCAGACAGGACTGGGTTGAAAATAAATGACTACCAGACGGGACTGGGTTGAAAATAAATGACTACCAGACGGGACTGGGTTGAAAATAAATGACTACCAGACAGGACTGGGTTGAAAAATAAATGACTACCATACGGGACTGGGTTGAAAATAAATGACTACCAGACAGGATTGAGTTGAAAAATAAATGACTACCAGACGAGACTGGGTTGAAAATAAATGACTACCAGACGGGACTGGGTTGAAAATAAATGACTACCAGACGGGACTGGGTTGAAAATAAATGACTACCAGACAGGACTGGGTTGAAAATAAATGACTTCCAGACAGGACTGGGTTGAAAATAAATGACTACCAGACAGGACTAGGTTGAAAAATAAATGACTACCAGACGGGACTGGGTTGAAAATAAATGACTACCAGACAGGACTGGGTTGAAAAATAAATGACTACCAGACGAGACTGGGTTGAAAATAAATGACTACCAGACGGGACTGGGTTGAAAATAAATGACTACCAGACAGGACTGGGTTGAAAAATAAATTGACGACCAGACAGGACTGGGTTGAAAATAAATGACTACCAGACAGGACTGGGTTGAAAATAAATGACTACCAGACATGACTGGGTTGAAAAATAAATGACTACCAGACGGGACTGGGTTGAAAATAAATGACTACCAGACGGAACTGGGTTGAAAAATAAATGACTACCAGACGGGACTGGGTTGAAAATAAATGACTACCAGACAGGACTGGGTTGAAAATAAAATGACTACCAGACGGGACTGGGTTGAAAATAAATTTCAAAAGAAATACCAAATGGGAATTGGTTTACCTGGGTTCCGACCTGGACATAAGCTAGATGAGTGAGACGATATGCACCGTTTAACGCTATGAGCGGAGCGACATGACTGAAGCATGAGAGTGATTATGTACTGACTCAGTGATTTTCAAAATATGCCCCTGCGTGGGTCAGAATGGAATAGTTCTTGGAAGACGACTCTTTAAGAGGAGGTAAGGATGACGACATGATTCCCGACACCCGTTTTGAACTCAAAATTTGTTGTTGCATAGGGCCTGCTTTGAACAACTTGAAGGCATGGAGAGGACTTGCCCCTGTGTGATTCATCTTGCCCCTAATCAAATGGTTTCTTGAACATATCCTTTTCAAAAGGTTTAGAAACAACCTGCCATGGCATGGACTTTGAAATGGTTGCCCCGGTGCTCGAACATCGGAGATTTTCCCCTGGTTATCTGATCCCTGGGATAGGAAAATCTTGACTTGATTGTTTATCTGATCCCATTGAGCTCTTGAATTGCTTGTGATAGCTCACTCTAGTCTGAAAAGGTTCAAACTCTGAGCAGCTAGCTCTTGAGGAGATCGATTCGGATTGACTTATCCTCAAAGTGGTTGCCCCTGGCTGGGCTTCTCCTACCCAGTTAAATTCCCTAACTGGCTGATTTCATTGGGATTCCCTTGATGTTGAATTGACTTGCAAATAAGCATTATACACTTAAAAATTGGCAATTTTAATGCAACGTGTATGCAAGTTTTGAAATCACAATTTATTGGTATGATAGTGATACAGTGGAGTTAAAAATGAAATAAAAGGTGGATCTAGCCATTTTATGGAATGGCAGATCAAGTGATCAATACAAATGATTAGCAAAGATCGTTAGGAGTCAGGTTAGCATGACCTTGTTGTAGTATTCTCTCAAAATAAACCCTGCCTCAATTAGGTCTTTTAAGGGTTGTAACGTGGCTTGGTTCACGGTTTATGAAACGAAAGATAAAAGGCTCAAAATTTATTTGTACCCATCCCATCTTCGTGATGAACTCCAATCCTATGTTCAGTTAATTTGACATACGCATTCATATCTCAAAACTCTTTTGGCAAATGCGTGATAAGGATCGGGTTTTGAAAGTGATGGCAGCCGCCTTGCTTTTTCCTGCTTTGCTGGATTTGATGACTTCATTAACTTTCGCCTAAGTCGTCTTTTTTTCTATTTTTTTGACTTGGCGGACTTTTCTTTGTATTTCTTTTTCCTCACTTCATTCTTTTGTTGAACGGTTGTGACTGCCATTTTGTTGGAGAATACGCACTATAAACTTTTGGCTCTTCATGCCTCTTTGGTGTGTGAATGGAAGTATGTAGCTGATCCTTCTTGAATAATGGATTGAATCTTTTGAAGATTGGATGCAAACAGATTAACTGAACCGACTACCCTGCCCCAGGTTTGAAATTAAGGTTTTTTTTGCATTTTTGAAAAAGAAAATTCCTACTTCTAGGCTCGAAGGGGTTAGCGAGGGATTATCTTCCTTATTTCACCAGTGTTTGGGAATTTGAAATAATGCCTGTACATCATTGGCAAGGTTTTAATTGAGAGCATACAAATGGAGAATTCAGGTATCTGGTTTTCATCATCCTCCCTCCAATCTTTGCTAAAACAAAAGTTTGATAAACAAAAGATAGAAATATATTTTTGCTTTTTGTAACAATGAAAGAAGACGAGTGAATACGAATGGATTGATTCAAAATATGCATAAACATTTCATTAATTTTGCCAATTCAAAAACAACAAAGCTAACAAGCAAATACAAAATCAACATGCAAAGAAAATAACAACAATGCTAAGACAAACAGGTGATTGCCAGCTTTAGGGAATTGAAAATGTCTTGATTCACTGTCTTCAAGAGATGCCCCGAAGAGTCACTCAGGCGAGAGGTTGACATGCACCAACAGGCTTCCTTCTGAAAAGGATATGTACTTCTTATCGATCAAATGTTGTACCTTGGCTTGAAAAGCTCTGCAGTCTTCAGTTGAGTGCCCCATTGATCCAGCATGATATCCACATTGCTCATGTGGATTACACCCAGGAGGGTATGGCTCTGTCAATGGCTTGAGAGACTTGGGAACCACCAATGAGCTTTGAATCAAAGATTGCAGAAGCTGAGTGTATGATAAGGGTACTAGATGAAGTGGAGAATTCCTTCTTTCCAAATTGTTGCGAGGCTTATGTGGATTCTGATGCTGATTCAGATACCGTTGGCTTTTGGCTCGCTGACTTTGATGAGGAGGGATCCAGGGTTGCTGGTAAGGTACCCTAAACATTGTTGGTTTCCTACCAGGATGATGAGGCATATGGAATAGTGATTGCTGAAAAGATGGAGGGTTATAGGATCTTGCTGATGCACCACAAGAATACTTGACGTCTGCCATGATCGCATTGATTACATCCTCTTCCTCCTCTTGGGAACTGCTGAAGGATTCATTCTCACTGGCCTGGTTGCTTGAGGCGCCTTGGAGCTTTCCGCTTTTGAGACTAATCTCAATACGTTCTCCCGTTTTTACCAGGTCAGAGAAACTTGTTGAGGCGGTACTTACCATTTTCTCAAAATACGGGCTCTGCAGAGTGTCCATAAACAGGTTGACCAACTCCTTTCTCTGATAGCGGTGGTTGAACATGATCAGCAAACTCTCTCCACCTCTGGACATACTTTTTGAATGACTCATCATTCCCTTGAGATATGTCCTTCAAGTGAAAGCGACTGGGAGCTTCTCCCAGATTGTAATGGTATTGTTTCACAAAAGCATTGGCTAGGTCCAACCATGACTGAATATGACTTCTTTCCAAACCCATGTACCAATTCAACGGTGCCCCACTCAAACTGTCTTGGAAGCAATGAATCATCAGCTTATCGTCAAAAGCATATGCAGTCATTTTTCGACAAAACATCACCAAATGGTGCTTTGGACAACTATCCCCTTCGTACTTCTGAAAAGCAGGTGCTTCAAACTTCGGAGGTATAATTAAACCAGGTATTAAACACATGTTTAAAGCATCCAGGTCAAAAGCATTCTTCCCCTCTATAACCTTGAGTCTTTCATTCAGCATTCGACATTTCTCATTCATCTCAGCAACATCCGTCCCCTTGGTCTTTCTCACTGGGATTTCCCCCTGAGAATTTTGCTCAGAGAACCCAAAGCTTTGGTACTCGATGGCATCATGAGGTAAGGAGTTTCCATCTCGAATAAAGGTACGCTCTTGAATAACGGGTGCCCCAACTGGGGTCCTGACGGACTGAGGTTGAACAAAACTGTTCCTTTGAGGTGAAGAGACATCTCCAGTTACGGCAGCCTGTTGAACACTACCCCCTCTCCTGATCAAAGTTGTCACATCATCCATGAATTGGTTCATCTGGTCCTTCGTCAAATCAAAGTTTCCCCTTGTCGCAGTCTGCTTTTGTCCTTCAGGGTCCATGATCAATCAGGAACTACTTCAAGTCCAAAGTACGTGTCGGGAAATCAACTGCGGGTTATGGACACAGGACGAGGATGAGCTTACTCTTGAGGAAGGAAAAAAAATGAAATGCAATGCAAATGCAATGGTATGCAAACGGATACAGTGCAGGGATGCTTGAGATCACAAACACAAACAGACACGGAAGCTGGAAGCTCAAACTTCCTAAATGGTAAACTGCAAGAGATTGGTTCTACAGTCTGTACCCATAAATCCCACTCACAGGATGGCTTCTAAAGTGATGGTTTAAGGAAACTCAAGGTCACGGACGTTTATCGTACTAACGCCCCGCCGCAGGCTAGCTGCATTGTGATGATAATAACGATAAGGTCTACCTTGAGTGAAGTTCTCATGCTAGGCGTGCAAGGAGCGAGTCCTTGGAGCCTAACATTACGCAACTACCAAAATTGGAACAAGTCCTAGGGAGGTCCCAGAATCACAGCCCTTTCGTGAATCAGGTCACGCGACAGGCTAGCTGCGTTACGACAAGATCTACGAAAAGTCTAACTATCTGGGGGAGCTTTCATGTTAGGCGTGCAAGGAGCGAGTCCTTGGAGCCTAACACTAATAACATCCAATTCTAAACTTAGGTGTTCCCTCTGCTTTTTTTCACTACTCAAATTTACTTGCAATGTGGCCCCGAGATCCCACAGAAAAATAATATAATGAGGAAATAAAAGGAAAGCGATAAAAGAACAAATAAACAAACATAAATAATAAATATAGAGAAGACAAGAAGAGATAAGATCAAACAAATAAACACACAAAGCTAAGTTAGGCTCGACTCTCTCTAGCATGGAGCTATCCCCAGCAGAGTCGCCAACTGTCGTACCTCGAAAAATACGATCCTAAAACAAAACAACAGAGCCGCCACCTAATTCTATTTATTCTACGAGATAAAAGGGAGATATATATACAACCTAAAGGAAGGATAAGAAATGGTCAACGGAACCAAATTCTAAGTTCGGGAGTCGGTTACGCAAGGGGAAGGTATTAGCACCCCTCACGTCCGTTGTACTCAACGGGAACCTCTTAGCTAAATATGCGATTAAATGTTTGATCTTAAGTTTTTATCTTCTAAATGGTTATTAATATGTTTGTTCTAAAGTTTTAAATTATTATTAAGACGGAGAAAGGATTAAAGTTTTTAAACAGAGAAATAATTAAATTTTTTATTAGGGTGACTTAAACAGAGAAATGATTAAAATTTTTTATTATTGTGCTCGCGAAGGATTAAAATCCCCGTGCCTACGTATTCCCTTGTGCAATGGGAAAGTCAGAGCTCCGTAGTTCGTGCTACTACGGTTTGTGGTTTTTAATTGAACGATTGTTTGAAATGCATTCTACTGTTAAGCATTGGCTTATACTTGCGGTGGAGGCTGAAGCGCTAGCTTGTTCGAGAGATAGAATGATTTAAACAATGTTCGTTTTAAGAAAAGTGTTTGACTTTGTTAAGATGTTTTAAACGAAAGGGCGAATAAACACATCGCGTGGGGCTAGCCCAGTTGCGGTCCAATCCAGAACGTGCGGAGTGCTAGACTCCGGAGTTCTGTCTTTCGATAATTAATTTGAAAATAGTTTAAATATTTCGGTATACGAATGATGATTGAACCATCGCGTGGGGCTAGCCCAGTTGCGGTCCAATCCAGAACGTGCAGAATGCTAGACTCCGGAGTTCTATTTTCGTAATTTAATTATGCAATTATGATTTGAATATTTTGATATACGAATGGTGATTGGACCATCGCGTGGGGCTAGCCCAGTTGCGGTCCAATCCAGAACGTGCGGAATGCTGGACTCCGGAGTTCTGTTTTCGTAATCTAATTTAAATAAATTGAATAATTGTTTTTAGACATTTTAGGATCGATGTGCAATTAATAACGAAGGATTGAACGAACAATACGCGTGGGGCTAGCCCATTTGCAGTTCGTTCTAGAACAGGCGGAATGCTAGACTTCGGGGCTCTATTCCTTGTTAAATTAATTAAGGCGCGCAACAAGTTATTTGGAAACGTTAGAATTTAATTGTGTAAAATGTGAGAATAAAATAAATGAAATAAGTATATTAAATAAAAAATCATGAAATAAGAATCAATTAATCTTATGAAATAAATAAAAGATGACGACCTCATATTGGTCGCGATTAATCGAAAACGACTTATCGCAACTTTATCATATCATTGGCCCAAAAATTAAAATGCAAAAAGGTATTGTCAAACAAGAAATCCATACTAAACTATAAAACTCAGAAAATACAAAATAACAAGAAAATAATAGTAAAGCCATTAAACAGAATAAAATAATAATAATCAGTAAAAAAAAATTAAAAAAACAAAGAAGATGATGAGGTGCTATCGGGTAAATGGTGCGATCCAGGAAGTATATGTTGGATAAACCAATATGGAACATGGGCTTAACAAGCCCAAATAACCTCAATAACAACACTAAAATAAAAATGAGAAATATCATAAAACAAGGGAGGCAATGAATTAGTGTGGTATGTGAAGCAAAGTGACATGGGCCGTTGAATGCCCAAAACCAAAACCAAGAGTTTACTTTAACAAACACATAAGGGATAAAAAGCAAAATGAATAGAAAAAAAAAAGTGTTGCATATTTATGTTTTCACCACTTTCAAAAACCAAAACACGCAAATAGAAAAAAAATGAATCCACGATTCCTGAGAAAAAAAATCAAACCAACCCTTTGGATTTCGAACCACCAACAATGGATCTCCAATTCACGAATCGCTCCGGTTCTGCGTTTGACGAGCTTCCGCGGTGGGATCTCTCTCTCTCGAACAATCGCTCGCGGATTCTCTCTCGCAAGAGTTCAGTTTCGATGGCTTGGTTGTCGGATCTGTGTTTTAGCGGCGGTTCCGCTCCGTCTCTCGACTCGCGATTCGCGGTTCATTCTCGTCGTCTTTTCTCGCTTCGGATCTCTCTCATTCGCGGATTCACGGCGAGTTTGTGGAGTTGCAGAGGGATGGTGTTTCGAAGCTTTGGTTTGTAGTCTGATGGGGTTTGCGGTGAAAGAAGGTTTTGAAGTGGTTTGCAGAGAAGGGGTTGGATTTCGCGGCGGATGGTGGCGAGCTTCTGGGCGCGCGTTTGGGTAGAGGAAGCTGATTCGGTTTTTCTGCGAGCTTCGGTGGGTGAAGGTTTCGGTTGGTCTTCTGTGTTTGGGGTTACAGGAAAAATGGTGAAGATGGCTGAGGCGTAAGGGTGGTGATTATGGTTTCAGAACGGTGGGGCTTGGCGATGTGTTAATGGAAGGACGGTGGTTTCTGCAAAAGGATTGAAGGTTCTGCGGTTCTAAGTTTGTTTTTTGTTTGAAGTTGGCCGAAAGTTTTGATGGTGAGTGGTGGTGGATCGACGAGATGGTGGTTTCCGTGAGTTTCGGAGGTTTTATTGATGCTTCAGGCGGCGGTAAGGGCTGGTTTCGAAATGGTATTGTTGTCGGCTTTGGTTGTTATTGAAGGTTAATGGTGAAGGTTTATGAGGGAGATGAAAAATGGTTGCGGAAGAGGTAGTTGTCGTTTTTTTTGTTCTGGTTTTTTCTCAGGTTTTGCAAAATGGTTGAACAGGTTAAAGGTTTTAAGTTAATGGCGGAGAGATGGTTGTGATGTTGGTTTCAGTTTGAAGGTTCGGTTAGTTTGTGGAGGATCTCTGCGTCAAGTTTTTTTTGCTGTTGTTAGCGGCTTCTGTTTGCGGTTTGAGGATGCGGATGAGGGAGGGCGTCCAGGAGGTTGCTTTGTGGTTGTAGTGAAGACAGGTTTTGAGAGTTGTGAAATGGAGGGATGAAGAAAGGTTTGAAACGGAAAAAAAAGGTGAGGGTTATTGCTGTGAGTAGAAATGAAGGTTCCTGTCTTTTTTTCAAATGTAGAGAGTTTTCAAAGGTTTTTTTTTTGCTCTGTTTCAATTTCTTTCTCTATTTTTTTCTCAGTTTCTTTCCGTCCGTTGTATGAAGTGTCCTTGTGGGTTTAGTGATGGCTGAATTGGTTTCGAAGGGAGGTTCCCCTCAGGTGGGGACTGTCAGCTTGGACTTTTATTGTTTTTTTTTAAAACTTTTTTTTTTGCAGCGTTAAAGAGAGGTTTCTACCTGCTGTGTGTTTGCCTCTGAAGTGTATTGTTTGCAGGAAATTGGTTGTTAGTGTTTTTTTAATCATTGGTTCCTGCTGTGAAAGAGTCCTTCCTCCCCTTTTTCCGGTTTGTTGCATAAAAAAGGAATAGAGCAAAAGCAAAGTTTTTTTCGTTTTTTTTACCCTGTGAACTAGCCCCCCTTTTTTTGAATGAAAACTTGTTGATTAAGCCAAAATATCATAATTTTGTTTGGTACTCATGTTGGATCCCTTTCAATGCAGGTGATATGTAGAAATAGCAGACTTTTGTGGCAGATTTTGGATTATCATATTTTGGTGAAAGATTGGGGGCTTGTGTGGATAGTCAATTAGACCAAGAAAATGAACACATGATTATTTCAAATAAATAAATGAAAAATAAATCTAAGTAATTGATTTTAATATATGATTAAAATAAAATAAACAATTAAACTAATTAAAATTAAAAATTAAACTATATAAAAAATTAAATTATCTAAACTATTAAACTAAATTTAAAATTAAATTAAATCTAGTTAACATAAATTAATTCTAATATACTAATAAGAGTAGGCTAAATAATAAATAAATAAAAACAAACAATTAAACTAATTAAAAAAAAATTAAGCTATATAAAATATTAAATTAACTGAACTGTTAAACTAAATTAAATTAAATGAAAAATACAACGGAACTAATTAAAATGAACTAAGCTAAATATTAAGAGATTAAAAATAAGATAAATACTCGAAACAAAATTCAAAAAAACATTTATGACATGAAAAGATAAGATCGACTAAAAAACTGATTAATGATCAAACGACAAAGAAGTAGAAATGACTGACTATTGATACTGCGATAAAATGTCTAATGACGAAAATTTCGAAAAAAGTTTCGGTCAAAATTTAGGGTGTGACACCTAGGATCAATCTGGTCGATCCTATGAGCAACCAAAACTTTTCAATTTGGAAGACTAGAGATTGTTTACCAATTTTCACGGTAAACAGATGGTCGTATGGTTTCCTACTATCGCAAGAAGGGATAAACTAAAGTAAGACATTTTTTGGAGATGTCCATTTTGGAGGACAGATGAGACATGTGATTTGTTCATATGGGATGAAAGACATGAGAGCATAAGGTGGAAATAAAGATGAGAGCATTATGAAGTCAAAGTTGGAAGTTATGAGCTATTTGAAGGTTATATATGAAGATTCAAAGAAGAAGAACAATAATTTGAAGAACATATTGAAATCAGATGATTTTTCTAGAAATTTGAATATGTTATTGTTTTGTTATCTCCTTTATTTTTCATGTTTAATTTGTTTTTTATAGGCAATAAAATTAAAATAGAAGAGCAAGCGGCCCTTCAACCCAAATACAAGAGGCTAAAGTTTCAGCAAAACAACGAAAAGTCCTACACAAATCGTCATACTCAATTACTCAAAGGAAATCAATAGTAATTTTAGTCCACTCGTAAAAAGACAATTTAACCAACCTAGATGAACACAAATCTAATCAACACTAAAAGACGAGAGTGATCCTTAAAACATTTCGTCCTCATTAGCTATGCTGTCGTTGTAAGGAATCTGGTTTCTAGACCACCAAATCACCCAACAAGACAATAGCCAAATAAACGCAGTTGTTTCTCTACTACATAGTCTAATAAACACTACAAACCAAGGCATCAAAGAATCAAAGATGTTAGGTTTAATAGTCCACTCAATACCGATCCAACAAACCATCCTTTCCCAAACCTACTGAATCCTAGAGCAGGAACAAAAAACATGGTATATATATATATTTGATTACTCTAAAATAGAAGACACAATAGCCAAATAAACGCAGTTGTTTCTCTACTACATAGTCTAATAAACACTACAAACCAAGGCATCAAAGAATCAAAGATGTTAGGTTTAATAGTCCACTCAATACCGATCCAACAAACCACCCTTTCCCAAACCTACTGAATCCTAGAGCAGGAACAAAAAACATGGTATATATATATATTTGATTACTCTAAAATAGAAGACACACACGGTCTCGTGAATATTCGATATTACTCCCCTGGCTGCAAGATTACTTTCTCGTTGGGAGTTTATAATGAAAACATCCTCCAACAAAACATTTTCACTTTCTGAGGGGTTCTCGACACTCATAATATATCTAACATAGTCTTGAGAGGAATCTCAATGTCACCACTATCGTCAACTTCCAACAGACACCAATAAGAAGAGGAAACCGAAAAATCACATGAAGCACTAGCACACCATGAATAAGAATCAGCACTATCAATAATGGGTACACAAGCAAAGATTTTGTCGCTCAAAATAGTCCATCCAGGATTAGAATTCACTCCTGCTGAAACAACAGTACCTACAACAGAAAAGACCAATACCAGATGCCTTCCCACCATTTCCCCATATCACTGACCGATGCATCCTTATAATCTAAGGCTTCGAAGACATAAAAATTGGCATAGTCACACTTCAATTTGGAGTTGTGGCACTTTAATTTGGCAATAACAAGAAGCTACCAGGTGAAAAACTCTATCTCAGGTTAGTGTTTGGTGATTCTGGTGCCAGGTATGTTGTTATTGACATCAGTAACACAATTTGGCAATAACAAGCAGCTACAAGGTGAAAAGCTCTATCTCATTTTAATTTCAAATTTAAATATTGTTTTGTACTTTGCATTGTAGTGTTTAAGTATCTTTCAAGCAGGTATTATCTATATAGAATATTCGACAACATTGCCACACATACTTTTAGATTGGTTGAAGCAAAAAAAGGTAAATGATATTTTTATTTAAATTCAAAGATAACATCACACAGAAAGTCCAATAAAAGTAACATATTAAACGAGAAACCAACAAACTTATAACTAAGAGATGCATCTACGTAGGAATTTTGGCAACAAGGCAAAGAGGATTCTTCTTGTGTTGAGTAATCCCTGGCAACATTTCAGTATCAATATCTTCCTTTTTTAACCCATCTGGCAATTCCCAATCAAATGAATAGAGAAGATTAGCAAGGAAAAGTTCCAATGAGGCAACTGCCATAGGCAAACCAGGACAAATTCTACGACCAGCTCCGAAAGGTATTAGTTCAAAATCTTGTCCAATAAAATTTATAGAACTGTTTAAGAATCTCTCAGGATAAAATTCTTCAGGATTTTCCCAAACATTAGGGTCTCTCTGAATAGCCCAAGCATTCACATACAATATTGTCTTTGCTGGAATATCGTATCCACTTATAGTGCACTTCTCGCGTGCTTCTCTTTGCACAAGCAATGGGGCTGGTAGATGCATTCTTAGGGTTTCTTTAATCACAGCCTTTAAGTAAGTAAAATTTTGAATGTCATCCTCGTCTAAAAAATCTTTTTTTTCTCCCACATTTCTAATTTCTTCTTGCACTTTTTTCATTACTCTTGGGTTTTTTATTAAGGAAACCATAGCCCAAACTGATGTGGCTGATGTGGTATCTGTTGCAGCTACAAGCATATCCTAAAAGAAAGAAAAAACAAAGTTGTTGATTTATGATTGAAAACATTAATTTTTTATTTTTTCTTTGAGTGAAATGGTAATAAAAACAAAAATATCTATATTTTTAAACATATGATAAGCAAATAAAAACTATTTTAACAAAATATATTTTTCTTAAAAAAATCTATGAATTGAAAGAGAAAATATTTTCTTTTGTACGACATATTCACATGTGTTGTCCCTACGGAATCTTAGCTAGCTGTTCATGCCCACAACTTCAATAATCTAGAGTGACCCCTACTGAATCTTAGCTAGTTGTTCATGCCCACCCCTTCAGTTATCTAGAGTGTTCCACTTTTATTTTAAGATATTTTCCACTGAAAATAAAATAGTGTTCTATAATTATGAGATATTTAAAATATTACTATATCAATAAAATCTTAATTCAATTACAAAAATGTCGATAAGGTTACGAACCACGATTTTTACGATTGTATGAAAGTTTTTTAGTATTTATCAAGACTTCGTGTGTATATATATATATATATATATATATATATATATATATATATATATATATATATATATATATATATATATATATATATATATATATATATATATATATATATATATAATTTATTGACAGTCTATACAAGTTTTATACTGTCAATGAATTATAATTGTTGAATATTAGAATAAGTTTGACTTTTATATTAAAAACTTATAAACTAATACAAACGGATGATGGTAATAAATTGATGGTGTAAAATTTTTACACTGTCAGTACATAGCAATTATATATATTTATAATAATAATATTGAAATATTATTTTTTTCTCTTAACTATATTTTTAGATTTATATTGATTTGTTAATTATTTTTTGTGTCAGATTGATTTCTTAACTTTTTAAAATATGTTATATTTATTATTTTTGTTTAACTAGCGATAAAAAAACTCAAAAATTAATAATTAAATCCGTCGTTGATTAGATTAAAAAGATCAATATGAAGAGTTAAGGAACTAATCTAAAACAAAAAGTAATTAAAGAATCAATCTAAATTCAAGGATATAATTAAGGAGAAAAATATATATTTTGCATAATAATAATTCACAGAAAAATTTATTAAAAAAAGGTAAAACAAAAAGAGAAATAAATGAAAAAAAACATACCATGAGGACTCCTTTGATGATATCAAAAGTGATATCAAAAGAAAACAAACGTTTTTTCTTCAATTGCAACAAAACATCAACAATAACCTCATCATCTCCATGTTCTCTATTTGGATCCAAATGTTGATCAATAATTTCTTGATAAAACTCATCAAACTCCTTGAAATTTCTATCAACACGACCATGCAATCCTCTCAATTTATCAATCCAACCCGTAAATGGAATGTAATCAGCAAGAAAGATTTCCATTAACAAAGCTTGAAACTCATGCAACAATCCATGAAACCTACTTCTCTCATGTCCTTCTTCTTCATAGCTTTTTCCAAAAGCAATTCTACATATTACAGTACTTGAGAGTGAAATCAAAACCTCACTCATATTTGTAACACTTGAAGAATTAGCTTGTTCTGAAATTCTTTTAATCATTTTCTTCACCTCAAAATTTCTTATAGAAGAATAATATGCTACACGTATGGAACTAAAAATATGAATAACACAAATTTTTCTTATTTCTCTCCAAAAATCATTGTATTGTGAAAATATAATTTCTGACCCATTATAAGATAGTTTTTGTTGGCCATATAATTGAGGTCTGTCAGAAAACAAATGGTCATGTTTTTTCAAAACTTCTTTGGCAATTTCTGATGAAGAAACTACAATAGCTTGTCTTGAACCAAGTTTGAGTGAAAATAGAGGACCATATATTTTTGAAAATTGTGCAAGTTGTTGACAAATATTAGAAATGTCTAGTTGGTGAAGATTTCCTATTATGGGAAGGCCTTTAGGACCAGGTGGAAAATGTTTAGTGGTTTTTTGTTTGTGAAAGAAGATTAGGAGAGGAAGAATTAAGCATAGAGCAAGTAGAAGTAGAAGTAGTAGTGATAACATTGTTAGAACTAATGTCACAAATGATGGACTATGAGAAAGAAGAGGAATGAGTAACTTGTTCCTTGTGAAGACTTATATATTAGTTTAGTAATGATCCTCTTTAGTTTAGAAAAAGAAAGATATATTTTAGTCTAAAAAAATAAAAGTATTTTTTAGTTATTGGAAAACAAATTGGGACCACAGTCTATAGAAGGATATATAAATTTCAATAAATGAAGTTATGGTCATTTATCATAAATTATACAAAAAAAAATATAAAATGTATATGGAGTATAAAAGCAAATATACAAAAATATAATATATATATATATATATATATATATATATATATATATATATATATATATATATATATATATATATATATATATGGAGTATAAAAGCAAATATACGAAAATATATAAATATATAAGGAGAATTTTTAGTGGATTTGAGTTAGTTTTAGATATTCGTGTCAATTTTTTCAAAAGTGGTTTTATGGAGTTAATGTGAAGAATCACTACAGCAAAAATGAATTATAGTTGCATATAGTTTAACGTCGGTCACGGCTTCGATGCTATTTGTGTCGATTTTGCGTCACCACAAAAGGACGCTAACATGGTTTTTTATTTGATATTTTTTCTTTAATATTGCGTAAACTATAGTGTCGGTCAAAGCCGACACTAAAGCATTAACTAACCAAAAATAATTTAATAATTTAATTGTTTTATAAAAACTGTAACGTCGCATATAGGTCAACGCTAGTTCTGCGAAACATATTTCATTTACCACAATTTTTTTCTTTTGCTTCCTTTATTTTTAATAATTCAGTTATTGATTTAATTTTTTATTTTATAAAATTTAGCGTCTCCTCATGACCGATGCTAACTCTGCCAAATATATTTCACTTCCCACCATTTTTTTCTTTTGCCTCATTTTTATTTAATAATTTATTTATAGATTTATTTTTCATTTTATAAATTCATAGCGTCGCATGTTGGCCGACGCTAACATTGTGATATATGTTTCATTTTCCACCACTTTTTTCTTTTGCCTCCCATTTTATTTAATAAATTATTTATTGCTTTATATTTTTTATAAAAATATTAGTAAAATAAAATAAATGAATGATATAAATTTAAAAAAAAAATGAATGATATAAACTCAAATAAAATAAAATGATATAAACATAATTTGCTATTATAGAAAATCAAATGAATGATATAAATTCAAATAAAATAATAATATCAAAATAAAATAAAATAAAATAAATAAAATAAAAAATAAGAAATAAGATTAAGTAAATTTTTTTATAGATTTTATTTACAGATTTTAAAATATATAATTTATTTATAGATTTTAAAATATATTTTAAATTAAGAATTTTTATTATTATTTATTAATATAGATCATTTTAGATTTTAAATTTTAGATTTTAATATTTATCATTTCAGATTTTAAATCAATTTTTTTTATTTATACACACAATATTTATTAATATAAATAAATTTCCTATTTTTATTAATATGTTTTAAAATTTATTTATATATTTTAAAATATATTTTAAAATATATAGAATTTTTATTAATATAGATTTTAAAAAATATTTATCTATATTTTTTTTATGACACAACACATCGTTTCCAACCCTAGACATAACACTGAATGTGACTCATCTTCGTTTTTCATCGTTTCCAGCCCTCAACACATCATCGTTTCTCATCAACTTCGTTTCATCGTTCATCTTTCATCTTCGTCAGGTTTCTCATCTCATTGTTTCATCGTTTCTCATCTCATCGTTTCATTTCATCGTTTCTCATCATCTCATCGTTTCATCGTTTCGCAGGTTTCTGATTTCCGCTTCTCATCTCATTGTTTCATCAGTTTCTCATCTCATCGCTTTCAGGTAACGAATCTTCATAGGTAATGAGTCTTCTTATCCACCATTTCCCTAAATTTTGTTTGATTTTCTCAGTTTTTGCATTGTCTTCAATGTGTAGTTAAAAGTTGCCATTATTCTCTACTGATGGATACGTTCTTGAGAAAATTGATTAGACTCTAGTGACTGTAGCTGATTTTGGAGTTCAAGCTCTCATAAGGTTAGGTATTAATTTCATTTCAAATATAAAATAGTTGAACATGTTTGAATTATGATTCGTCTTATATGTTTATGAATGAAATCAATGGGAAATTGTTAAGTTGGTTTGGATTATAAGTTATGTTATTTGCAAAATAGAAAATTAATGTGCACTGTTGATTTTGTTGACTGTCAATGTGCAAGCTTGTTGAAATATGATGAATTTTGATGCATTCGCTTGAAGATTGTGAATGGTAGATGTCAGTTTGTGATGAATTGTTTGTTTGTGGCATTAATTAGTTGATGTTAAAACTATTAGTAAGGGAATTTATTCAGTTGTTTGGTTAGAAAATAGTTATTGCGGATATGTTAGTAACTCTTGAAATTAAACTCGAGTCAATTAGTGAAAATGGATAATGAGTGAATTAGATGCAGTCAGTAGCAATGGATTAAAATTGTAACAGAAAAAAGTGTTATTTCTACTCATATGTTGAATTAATTGCCAATGTTATTGAAAGGGTTTGGTTTGGTTATGTTAATTATAGATTATCTTTCGTTATGCTAAAATTAAAGTTAATTCGAGTTTAGGGTTATAGTGAATTATATACTTTGATTTTCGTCCCCTCTGTCGCTGGTCCAATAGTTAGCAAGCCTTTCAATTGGTTTTTCCTCTTGCATTGGAGCCAGTATATGCACCTTCATAAATCCTTGTGTTATCAACCCAAATCATACTTCATTATAAATTTCAACTAAATAAAATGACATGAATAAGTGTTGGACTCAATTAAGAAAAGGCCAGTTTTTAGATAAAACTCGCATTATCAGTGGCAGATCTCCTTTGAAGTTGATAATAGTTGGATATAACTGCTTCGGCCTCTCTCGTAATGACGGGTCTGAATTTTTCTTTTAAACAGTGTACATAACTGCAAGGTTCTTTTCACTACTATAAGTAATCACAAACATCTTACATAGTCATCAATATTAAAATCAAGATATTTGGATAGTTATAGGCTTTTTTTACTGTCATGATGTTACAGGCTTGTTCAACTTTACTGCATGCTGTTATAGGCTTGTTTACTGTCCCGCTGTCATGCTGTTATATGCTTGTTTTTTAAGATTTTGAATCAACTCTTGTATGTGTAAATTATTAGGGAAAATTTTGGAACTTAATACACACATAATACTAAATTGTGTTCATTGTCTTGAAAAGGAGTTGATAATGTAAGGATACATTCTGAATGTATTCTCAGTATTTTTATACGAGTCATCGCATCGAGGGGATGAGCTGAACATGAGCCAAGTTCAGTTACCTCTTATTTTTCATACACTATTCAAATAGCCCTATTTTTGTTAGTATAACATTATAAGTTTAAAATTAAAAATATGATATGTTGAGAGACATGTTCATGGTACTGAATTTGGTGGTAGTGGTGTGTAAAAAATTGAGTTATTATAGAATAAAGACATCAAAGTATAATTAACCATGATTTGTCATTAATATAAGTCATGGTATATTTTGCATCACTGATATAATTACACAAATAAAGAGTTAAATTTATTTTGATCCATCACTTTAGACTTTATCATTTGAATTTTTATGTGTCTGACTCGTGATTATTTATTTTGGATGTTACAGGAGGATGAGGATTATGAGGATGATGGGGAGGAAGTTGATGTTGGTTATCATGATTAGTATGTAGATCATTTAGGAGATTATCAGTATATTGGAACTCACTAGTATTTTGGAACACACTAATATGTTGATGTATTTTGGAACTCAGTAATATGTTGATGTATTTTGGAACTCATTAATATATTGATGTTGGTGTATGCAGATTATGTATTTGTAAGTAAATTTGTTTTGGATCACCTGAATTGTGGATTCATGAATCTTGATGTTGATGTATTTTGGAACTCATTAATATATTGATGTTGGTGTATTCAAATTATGTATTTGTAAGTAAATTTGTTTTGGATCACCTGAATTGTGGTATTGTAAATCAGGTATTGATCAGAACAGGTGGTTTGAGTGGCAATGGTATAAAGCGAACGTGACAATTTCAAACAAAAACAAACCAACAATAATACCAGTAGTGTCGACCATGAGGCCGACGCTACAAGAAAAAAAGTTGTCTAATAGTATTAGTTGATGCCACGAGACCGACGCTACCGACAAAACTGTCTAATATTATTAGTGGCGGTCATGTAGCCGACGCTACAAGCAGAAAATACACTGTATAATATTATTAGTGGCGATCACGTGGCCGATGCTACATATAGAAAATACGATGTCTAATATTATTAGTGGCGGCCATGAGGCCGATGCTACCATCAAATATCATGATGCTAAAACTACGTGGCAAAAACTTCGATGACAGTCAATCTAATTAAAAAACGACACCTGGCAGTCATTAGCGGCGCTGAAAACCGACGCTAACTCAGTAATTAACTGCTTAAATTTGATCAGCATTTAGCAATGATTTAGTGTGGGATTTTGGCTGACGCTACATGTGTGTCACACAAAAATCCGACACTAATATTATTAACTTTCAGCTTTGGAAAGCCCGCCCCGACACCTACGTTAAGCCGACGCTATGCCCCTGTTAGCGTCGGTTTTTTTTGGCTTTAGTGAGGGCGTTTTGGTCGACGCTAATACTATGTTTTCTTGTAGTGAATGGATTTCTTCATACATTTTCTGTTTTTCTGTGTTGTTATATAGATAAGTTTCGTTCAAATTTATGGGTGTGCATTTCGATTCTAGTCCTAGGAGGGCGAGCTTATGAAAGAAGATTGTAGACAATGTGAGGAATATGCTATCGAGCTGGGAGGGTGATTATCAATGTAGTGTTGAATGTTATTTCCTCTTACATGTGTCTTTTTACAAAGCTCTGGTGAAAGTGTTGAAAGTGAACATAAGGATTCAGAGTAATTTCCTTTAGAGTGGGGTAACTATGAAGACATTGTTTGATCAAAGAAGAATGGTTTAGGTATTAGAAATATTGTGTGTTTCAACATTTCTCTTTTGAAGTGGAATTGAAGAATATTGTATGTCAAAAAAGTGATATGGGCAGATATTTCAAATCAGAAGTAATTGAATCCTGGGATTTCTTTGTTGACTAGTAGAGGTGTTAGAGAGAGGAATCTAGATTAGATATGGTGGAGAGACCTCACTAATATAAGGTAGATTATTCTCTGAATAAGGATTGTTTTTCCGACAATGTGAAATACTGTTTTCTTGGTATTGGCTTCGATATTGCATTTTGGTCCATTAAATGGATGGAAATGCAAAGTATTAAGGAGTCTTTTTCGGAGCTTTTCCCTTT
Organism: Lathyrus aphaca; assembly: GCA_963966055.1. Lineage (NCBI taxonomy): Eukaryota > Viridiplantae > Streptophyta > Magnoliopsida > Fabales > Fabaceae > Lathyrus > Lathyrus aphaca. Next base: position 529,563,077 of record OZ014521.1, read on the forward strand.
TTCTTAATTGCCAAAATGTAGTGTTGATGAAATGAGAGAATGGTTCAAAGGTAGTTGGGTGTGGAATCTCCATTTAGTAGGTATCTAGACGGTTGGTAATGTTATTTGTGAGGAGGGAGATTTTTTGGGTTTTCTGGAATTTGTAGAGCCAAAACAAAATGTGTAGAATCAGTTTGAGTGGCTGGCAAATTTGACAAAAAAATTTTATCGATTAGTTCCTTTTATAAATTTATACATAAGGAAATCCAGGATTTAGACATTGAGGCGGACTTGAAAGTTGCCCTCAATCAACTATGGTGTACTATGATTCATTCTAAGTTCCTTATTTTCGCGTGGAGATTGATGTCTGATTTGTTGCCGATGAATAATAACTTGTTGATTCAGGAGTAATCAATGAAGGTGTAAATTTAAGGTGTGCTATTTGTTTTAATGAAGATCAAACCTTTTCTTCTCCTTCCCTATAACGATTTTTGTTTGGAGTCGAGTGAGATTGTAGTTGGCATTGAGTTAAATCCTTATACCATTCGTTGCGTCTCTTTCGTTAAATCGTGTAATTTATTGTGAATGACATTTGGTAAGGAGAAGGAGGAATGCTTTGGATATCATCTTGTTGGATTATTTTGTTGGGGAGAAATCCCACCTTGTTCTCAGATATAGTCTTTAATCTAGATGAAGTTGTTCTCTCCATTAAATTTATTTTGTGAATTGGTTAATTGTTGGTAGTCTTTTGTTTAATTTTGTGGTTGGTACGATTGACATACATTACATTTGACATCTACACTGTATATTCATACGGTACAATATATATATTTTCTTCATTTATTATCTTTTATGTAATTTGGAATTATGTGCCAACTCAAAATGAAGACTACTCCTAAAAAAAGTCCAAGGAAAACCTAAAGCTCGCTTCCTATGAGCTCTTTCTTCCATTTCACTGTTGACCTAGATTTACTTTTTATGGATCCTCCTTCTAATCACATTTTATTTCCTAAAACCTCTATTCCTTCAAAAATATCAATACATAAACCTAATCCTTCTAAAAGTGCTCCATTATTTCCCAATAAACCTCTGAAATCCTTCATTGAGGCATTAGGCAATGTCTGTGTTATTTCTACTAGTCAGCTTCCGACTCCGTGCATGAAAGGTGATAGAATCTTCATTTCAATCCCTGAAGAGTAGTATTTGTTAGGGATAGACTTCTGCAAGCACCACCTCCATGAAATGATTCTTTGGCCAAAAGGATCCTCTCTTCTCTTAGTGGTTCAACTTAAAGATAAACTTTCAGCTCTCTGGGTCTCACTAGAAAAATGGGGCATTACCTCTCTTGGTAAATGATACTTTAAGCTTTCATTCTCAAATCTGGAAGATGTCCGACGTTTTAGATCTCTACATTCGTGGAATCTAAATCCTTGGATCCTAATGCTTTTCCCATGGACTAAGGATTTCATTCCAAACAACATTAACTCGACTTCTACACAGGTTTGGGTCTGTATCCATGGACTCTCTCAAAATTATTGGTGACCTAAGATAATTTTTATAAAGCCTTGTATAATATATACCTGGAATAATATCATATAAGTGTTGTTTGGTACTGATACCATCATAAGTGCCTAATAACACAATTCACATTCTTGACCAATTCTAAAACAATATAAAATTATGGTACAAGACATGGAAATTATACTAAAATAAAAAAGTTCAATACAATATCCATCATTGTACAAAAGATAACATACAAAGCGGAAAAACTAAGTCTATGTTTCTCTTGAAACATCTCGAGCATAGTTCCACTTGTAAACCAACCTGCAAACAAAACCTGAAAAACAACAACAATAGTGGGGTGAGATATCAACATCACAGTGAGTTCCCTACAAGGTTCTAACAAAATCTACTCAAGTTGGGGGAAAGCCTAGACCTTGATTTCAACATCTCACACTCATATGGAAACATGTCTTGAGTTCACCAACTCGAAAAATATCACCAATCCGGAAACCACAAGGTATCCCTTATTCCCCCCTCTTCTACGTCTAGAAGTCATCCCGAGTCATGGATCCTTGTATTTACTTGGCATATGAAATGGATTCGGAAAGAAGGGTTTTTAACCTTACAATTGTCACTTCATGTGGGCCATAAACCAACACAAGTCTCTACATATAAATATGTTATATTCGTACTACACGCGGGAATAAAACCTGCCAAGTAACCATGTGTACATTCCATAGGAGCCCTTGGCTCATGAAACAACATCTTAGGGAAAAACGATTCCGATTACGTGATTTCACTCAAATGGGAATGTGTACGACATTCCTATGGCCTACTAACCTTTTCCACAAGTATCACACCCAGACAGGTTCACACACATTTTCCATATAGTGTCTCACTCACCACTAGACCATTACTCGACTAAGATACTTTTCTAAGCATCGAACGTCCGAGCATCACCATCTAGTTTATATCAAATTCCTAGTCACAACAAGATTCTACTATTGATATGTGGTAAGGTTTCCTCACTCTACTTAACCCATTTTAATTAAGTAGTCTCGTGATTATTAATGGATTAGAATGAATACTCATATGACATGTCACAATACATAATCATAAATCATCCAAATATAAAAAATGAAATCATTCCACACTATTCTTAATGTTTTCACTTTTCATTAGATAAAGCATTTCATGGTTTGTAAGACAACTTGAGGGGGACTTGTCCATTAAACACTAGGGTTAGTCCCTCTTAACCATAAGGAAAAGATAGAACCCTAATGTTAGGCCCAAGTTACAAGATAAAGTCTTAGTGATTATTAATGTGTTTTGATTAAGAGGTGTAAACAAATTAAAGGTTTAACACTAAGGATTAAAGTTATACACTCCATCGTAAGATAAGGATACAGGCATAACCCTAATTTCAAAGTCCTAAAGCTTCAAGAGTTTAGCCTCTGATTAAGAGATGAGAAGAGAGACTCAAGGAAACTCAAAGATAAAAATCTAGGGGAAACTATACACAACCCTAAAAATTATCCTGCTTGGATATCATATGGTTTGTGAGACTTAAGAGAAAAGATCTTCAAGGCCACCAAGCAAGGGAAGCAGATAAAAAGAGAAGATAGGAGATAATAAGTTACTTACTTCCTGAAGAAGATAAGTATCTTAGGAGAAAAGAAAGGAGCAAGAGAAACACAAGTGAAGCTAGTCCACTCCAAAGACAATTAAAGGATGCAAATGCAAAGGAAATAAGAGGTGGGAGGTGAAGGCAAATCCCCCTCTCAGACAACTTACCAAAAGTTCCTGAAATGTTAGCACAAGATGCATAAGATGCAAATGCAAATGAAAGGAAAGCATATGAAGGTACAAAGACCATAACCAGAAGTGTAAATGCAATGCAAATGGTGTATGAAATGATGCAAAGGCATAAACATGTCATGTATATGATCATACAAGAGAATGAGTGCAAATGGAGCATGTTAGGAGCATGAAAACACATAGAAGTTCATGAAACAAAATGAATGCATAGCAAGCCAAAAATGATGCAACAATGATCAAGCAATGTTTCAAACATGTCCTAAGATGTTTAAGATGACATACAAAAGAATGGAATGGCATGACAAGTTCATAAGTTCATGATATGCAAAGAAGAATGCAAATGAAGATGCAAAATTAGGGTTTTAAGGCAACATGAGATGCATATGACCAAAGCAGAAGCATTCATCATGATAAAAAATTGAAATTGAACTCAAACAAACCCTAAACATATACAAGATCACACCCCAAAGGAGAAAGTCAGAAGCTAACCCTAGGCAAAGTTATGGAATTTCTAAGTTAGCTAGGGTTTTTGGGTGATTCTTAAGGGAAAATGCAAATCAAATCTAAAATGCAATCCAAAAATATGAGATAAATAACATAGAAACTAGATGCAATATGTGAAACGATGCAAAAAGAATCAAGTTCAAAATCATCATGGTTAGGCATAAATGAAATTTTCAAGTTAGGGTTAAAAAATGTGAAATTTAAGAACCCTAATTCAAAGAAAATTGTGAAAATGCGATCAAACCTAAAAAGAAATTTGTGTGCTGAGTTTGAAAATGTTTCTAAATGTTTAAGAATGCTTCATGAAGTTTTTGGTGATTTTTAGAAACTTAAATGCATATTAATTAATTAAAATCAATTAATTAATTAAATAAAACATTTAAATGTTTTAAAAATACTTTTTTAATGCAAAAATTAAAATAAAAAGGGTTTTTAGGTTAATAAAATTATTTGAAACAAAAATGCAGAAAATGATATTTTTTGAAAGTGTTTTGGTATTTTAAATAATTATGTAAAAGAAAATGCAAGAAAATGAAAATAAAATGAAATAAATGGAAAGTCAACTGATCCAGAGGCCAGGGTTTAAAGGGGGTTTGACCGACGCGCGTTTGGAGGGCTAAGATTCAATCTGGCAGAATTAATTAATTAATCCTAATTAAACTAATTAAACTGAATTAGGGTTTTAAGTGGATTGATCTGGACCACACACACGCGCGGGAAACAAGATCTAAAGGTCCATATTCAAACTTGGCTGATTAACCCTAATCCTAACCCTAAACATTTTCAGGTGACCGACGACACCTTCAACCCAACTTCCACCATAGGCCATGAAACCTCACCAAAATCTCCAGAAATGATCTATGAACATCATTAAACAAGAATCCAACACCAAAAATCATTTATTTTCAAAAACCAGCATGAATCGAAGCAAACATCTTTTAGGTCAAAAATTTCAGAGATATAGTTCATGCTCGTTTCTTCACCATTTTCAAAAACAACAAGTGTAGTGTGATCAGGGGAGCATGGGGAGCATTTCCAAAACATAAAACAAAGCTTCTGGAAAAAAAGTTTGGATGAACAACCTGAGATGAAGCTTTCACTCCTTGAGCTTTTTGGCCTCTTTCTTTGTTCAATCCACCTCCAATGAACTCCTTGAAGATGTTGCAATGCTTAGAACAAGTTTATGTGGCTTGGTTTGAGAGATACAACTCCTCTTCACCAGGAATCGTGTTTTTGTTTGGATATGTTTTAAGGCTTTTTAAAGGGTGCTTTGTGATCCTTAGACCATTTGGAGATGATTGATGAAGTTTGTTTTGAGGTTTGTGGCTTGTGTGATCAGATTCGAAGAGATGAAGGTTTTGGGGATTTTTTGCAATCTGAGCTTATGGGATGATTCAGGCCAATGTGTATTATGAAAAGAGTTGCTTGAGGCTTGTATGTGATGTCCTGATTGGCCAGAGGAGTTGGTGTGGCACAGTTTGATTGGTATGGGAAAATTGCAAAAAGTCAAAAGTGCTTGTACCACAAGCATGTGCCATGGAAGAAGCTGTTTGAAGGGGTGTCTGGCCTCAGCTGAGTTCATGGATGGCCATTGGATGGAGTTTGTGCAGCTGGATCACTTGGATTAAGAGATATCATAGGTTTTGCAAATTTCCCTCTTCAGAATTTCTTGAAGTGCAAGGCATAGAATCTTATGCTTTTTGGTGCAATATTGAGCAAAATGTGTTGCATTATGTTGGTATGATGTTTAGAAGTTGATTAGAGGTCATGAAATGGCCTGGCAAGTGAAATTGCAAAAATCCCTCTTTGGTGCACACTTGAAAATTATAGGATTTTTGCCAACTTTTAAAGGCCATATCTTGAGTTCTAGGATGAATCAAGACATGTTCTTGTACTTTTTTTAAAATGGGAAGACATAATCTACAACTTTCATGTTTGAAAAAATTTCATTTGGAGCATTTTTGGTCATGAAAGAATAGGTTGAATATCTTTCCCAAAATGGAAAGTTTCCATAACAAGTCATTTCCAAAAATAACAAGTTTGCATTTGGCTCAAAATTCTTTAACTTTGTAACCTTCCAACAACTTAAATGATCAAATAAAGATCATAGAGACTCAAAATGATGATGATGACCCTTTGGTACCCTTGATAGAGGCCTCAGATGCCCTGATTTTGACTTTACTTGCTCAAGATGTTACCCAATGATCAGATGACTTCCACAGTGAATTTCTTCATCAAATTTTGTACACATGCTATTCATAACATATTAAGACCATTAGAATCAAGAGTGACTAAAAAATTTGAGGTTAAGGGCCTCAAACCCAAAACCCTAATTTTGGTCATCTGTGTAGGAAAACCTTAGCTCTACCTGGACTTCTGTGCAATCCTTTGACATTTTGTGACTTCCAATCATCCTTGGAGATATAATAAGACCATAGACCCCTCATGGACCCTCTTGGCATGCTTCAAGGCCTCAGAGATTTCTCAGATCACTTTTAAGATTCATCTTATCACAAAACCCTAATTGTGCAGTCATGCAATGATTTGATGAAGTTGTTTATGTAATGTGAGATGCAATGAGATGTTTATGCAAAATGAGATCATAAGCCATGGTGTGAGAAAAAGTGAGGGAAAATTTGGGGTGTTTACACTCGTGTGTAAAGAGAAAGGAGAATTATCTGGAAAAATGTACGTGTAAACACCATTCAATTTTCAGTTATAAAGATTAGATTTATCATTCATTCCTCGTTCAAGTTTATGTTTTCATTTACTTTCAAGAAATATAGTTTCCAGTCATTTACTTCCAAGCCAATTTATATTTTAACAAACCATTACATGCAAACTTTAAGTTTCTTTGTTAGTTTCATTAGATAAACATTTCCATATTGCAATATCAATAAGAACAATCTTGTTGAGTAACTGTTCGACAGAACGTATAAGAATCAATAAAACTCATACATTTAGAATCTATCCTTTAAAATTTAGCACATGTGTCCTAGGATTTGTGTGGTTGGTCCTGCAAGTAACCCTTTTCCAAGGAATTGGTAAACCAGAGGTTGTTCGCCAAAAACACAAGCGAACAGGTTCACTACTACTTTAGATTCCCATAAGAAAACAAACATTCTTAACTAGAAACTCCTATCCATCTGTAAGGTATTATCCGAATATATTCCTTGAAGTACTCTCATTCACCTAAGATGCCACCGCGACCTTAAAACTGAACTACTAACAATTTTCTCACTCCCGAACCTTACGTCACACATTTCACAAAACCTCTTCTCATTTCATGGAATGTGATTCCTTAAGATTCTTGTATATACTAGTGGTCAATCTAGATCTACCAGTAACTTTACGTATCCTTCGGTACATTGACCAATCATCCTATAGAGATCCTTAACCTTAGGACTCTATCCATTCCAAAGACTACTTGAACAACACACTACTCTGCAAATCCATGTTACAGAAAATACAACTTCAAAAAACACTTTAAATAAGCTGACCAAAACTCCCTCTCTACTAACTCTTGGCTTGAGATTACTCTCACAGCACAAGTTCAGACAAAACATCGGAGTCCTCGTGGTCGCTCAACCATGATTCTACATATCACATACATATCATTAGGTTGATCAGACCCAATATTACATAATAAGATATTAAAAGTCATGCTGGAAAGACAAATGTAAGAGGCAGGAAAGATTTACTTATGATGTTTCAAGGCTAGGTCAAGGATACAACCTGCTCTGGTACCAACTGTAAAGCCCTGTATAATATATACCTAGAATTATAGCATACAAGTGTTTGCTTGATACTGACACCATCATAAGTTCCTAATAACACAATTCACATTCTTGACCAATTCTAAAACAATACAAAACTATGGTACAAGACATGGAAATTATACTAAAATAAAAATACTAAGATCAATATAATATCCATCATTGTACAAAAGATAAAATACACAACAGAAAAACTAAGTCTATGCTTCTCTTGAAACATCCCGAGCATAGTTCCACTTATAAACCAACCTGCAAACAAAACCTGAAAAACAACAACAATAGTGGGGTGAGATATCAACATCTTAGTGAGTTCCCTATCTTATAGATTCTTTCGGCTATACAAGGTTCTAACAAAATCTACTCAAGTCGGGGGAAAACCTATACCTTGAGTTCACAATCTCACACTCATATGGAAACATGTCTTGAGTTCACCAACTCAAAAAGTATCACTAATCCGAAAATCACAAGGTATCCCTTATTCCCGTCCTCTTCTACGTCTAGAATTTGGCCTGAGTCATAGATCCTTGTATTTACTTGACATACGAAATGGATTCGAAAAGAAGGGTTATTAACCTTATAATCGTCACTTCAAGTGTGTCATAAACCACCACAAGTCTCTACATATAAATATGTTCTATTCTTACTACACGCGAAAATCAAACTTGCCAAGTAACCATGTATGTATTCCAGAGGAGCCATTGGCTCATGAAACAACATCTCAGGGAAAAATGACTCTGAAACTTGATTTCCCTCAAATGGGAATGTCTACAACATTCCTAAGGCCTGCTAACCTTTTCCACAAGTAACACACCTAGACGGGTTCACACACATGTTCCATATAGTGTCTCACTCAACACTAGACCATTAATTCACTAAGATACTCTTCTAAGCATCGAACGTCCGAGCATTACCATCTAGTTTATATCAAATTCCTAGTCACAACTAGGTTCTACTATTGATATGTGGTAAGGTTTATTCACTCTACTTAACTTATTTTAATTAAGTAGTCACATGATTATTAATGGATTAACATGCATACTCGTATGACATATCACAATACATATTCATAAATCTTCCAAATATCATAAATGAAATAATTCCACACTATTCTCAATGTTTTCACTTTTCATTAGATAGAGCATTGCAAGAGCTTTTTATCGATATAAAGAACGCTTCAATCGGACACCCGAGTTAAAAGATGAATGTTTTAATACAAGAAAATCATTTGAAAAACTTCCAGGGGCGTTCGGCTATCAACATTTCACCCGACGGTGCCCCCAGTGCCTGCTGCTTCGCCTAACGATCGCAGTGGCGCAAGCCATTCTCAGAAAATTTCCAAGATAAATATTTTTATCTCATTGCCTCTTCTTCCGCCCGACGGTCAATTCTCCTTTGTTCGGCGCTCAAAGCGCCGCCCGGTGGTTCGCTCCAGAACCAAAATTATATTTCTGCGTTCTAGGGTTCCAAGCACCCCTAAAACCTCATAATCATCACTAAAACTCTAAAGATCTGTAAAACAAGTCATATAGGTTTGATACATGTGTTACCGATTATTCTAACTGATTAATTTCACATTTTAACCGTTAGATTCAAAGATTTGCAACATTAATCATTTTCTCACAAATTCCTAACCTAACTCTTAGAACATCAATTTCTAAAACAAAAGTGTCTAACTAGAACCCACCTTAAAAATGAAGAGGAGTTTATGAAGATTGATGAAGAAGATTGGTGATCCAAGCTTTTCTCTTCTTCCTTTTTTCTTCTTTTCTCTTCTCCTTTCTTTCTCTTCTTCCCCTTCTTACTAACTTCTTTCTTCTAATTTTTTTCTTCTTTTCTTAATATATATATATATATATATATATATATATATATATATATATATATATATATATAATACTTATTATTATATAATACAATGATATAAAAATATCTCCAATTGATATTTTATCATCCAACACCAATTGCTCAATTATTAGAGTTATCAAAAATATCTCTAATGTACCAATTAATAAGACCTCAGGGTCGAATAATATTAATCAATTGACTCTGAGTTCAACAATTGCTCTAATTATTTGAACAAATAATTCTCGGAGTATACCGGAATCCAATTGAGTTCATTTAATATTATCCAGAACACTTAATTAAATATGGGGTATTACAATTTTAGCGATTGCTAACAGTCTTGGAACACCCATTTGTATTGACTCTGCTTATAATAGACCTACTATTAACCGTTCTTTCAGGCACTTTGTGAGAGTTTTGGTTGACATTGAGTTGATGAATGAATTAAGGGATACAAATTTTGTTTAAAGAGTGGTATATGCATTATTTGTCAAAATTAAATATGAGAAACTACCTTAAATTTGTCACTTCTGTAGAGCTCTTGGTCATGTTGAAGTTCACTGCAGAAGAAAAGCTCTTATGGATAAGAGAGGTGTGAGAAAGAATGACCCTAACAATAATGTCAACATATCGAACATAAATAAATTCAAAGGCGTTGACTGTTTTGAAAGAATGATCCTAACAATAATGCCACTTCTGCAGAGCTCTTGGTCATGTTGTCTGTTTTGAAAAGGATAGATATTGTCAATTCTCGTGGTTGGCGAAAACTATGGATTGATACATATTGCACATTAGTTGTCAAAGCTTTTTCCAACTATAGATTGATTCATAGTGGTCTCCGGAATAGATGGTTGGAGAGGTATGGGTCCTTCTTTTTTCAACACTCTCATTATTACGCACATATTTATAGAAGTGAATTCTTGCACTGATTATTTTATTAATTTAAGTCTCAAATGCAGTTTTTTTGACTTCTTTTTCTTCTATCCCTATTGGGGTTAGAAATAATTTTGTAAAAAATATATAAATATATCTTTTTTTATGCATCTTTTATAATTCTGTGGTTGTAACACCTTTTCTCTTTTAATATATAGCTTTATTAAAAAAAAACTTCAAGAGTTGTGGTATATATATATATATATATATATATATATATATATATATATATATATATATATATATATATATATATGGTGTAATAATTTACAGAAATATTTCTGTGACACTCAAATGTACATTTACACCGTATTTTTATACAAAGAACATACAATCTTCAATTTTTTTAATAATTTTTATCTCATTTTGGAACTCGTGCATCACTCTAACAATTATGTACATATGGTGTATATCGTGTATGGTGTAGAAATCTGGTGTCAAAATAACATTCCTCAATAATTTAACATTCCTCATATACAAATACAATTGTTGGTAAAGTTAATTTAACTAACTAGCTGTACATCTAATTATACTATTGTGTCTATAAAATATTAAATACAAAACTGTTTGTATATCTAATAACTAGCTTAAGTTAATAGTGCATCTCTAAAAAGAACCATCAAAAGCACTCTAGGCAAAAGAGTTCCACCAAGTGTTTTAGTTTGACATTATAGTCGACACTTTCTATTCTATTTCTATATAAATTGTCTTCTTAAAAAATATGAGATATCTTAAATATGAAAATACCTAATAATATAGAAATTATTTTTCCACTTTGTAAGAAGATGCTACGGGACACGTTTTATATTAATGAATACTTTTATAGTAGAGAGTCAATTTTAATCCAAAGTTTATTTCAACCTTTTAATTGGCATAATCAATAGAGAATATAATATACCATGCAGTTCTGTATAGATGGATGTGGACATGTCCACTTTAGCAGAAAATGAGTCTAAGAAAAGACCTAGAGCATCACGAAATATACCACAGATTTACAAATCAAATTGCCTTTTAATGCTCCATAATAAATTGATGTGAAATGCTAGGATGACACCAAATATTACATCAACACCGTATATTTATACTATTAGGTATACATTTATTCTTTTCTAATAATTTTCTTTATATCTTGGTTTTTGTGCTAATGTTTAATTGCATTAAAAAGCTTACGGTGTAGAAAAGTTGAATGTCAACATAGCACCCCCTCTAAATTGATTATTTAATCTATCTATATCTATATTAAAATCCGATTACTAAAAAATATGTTAATTATTAGTATAGTTTTAACCAATTCCATAACTTAAAATTGTTCATTAAGGTTATTTAGGACACTAGCATTTCGTTGAAGTTGAAGATCTTCGGATGACGGTTGATTTACGATAGATTTCCTACTCATAATAATCTTATTTTGAGAGATATTTTGTTTTCACCTCGTGACTTGATCTGTGTGTTATGCTTTCAAGATAGTGAAAATATTTAACACCTTTTTTTGAATTGTAACAAAGTGAAGCTAGTTTGGAGTAAGATATCGGGATAGCTTGGAATCAATATGATTTGTGCTAACTCTATTTGTAATCACGCTCTACTTGGGTTCTTGGCTTTATACGACAAAGCCAAAGACGATATGAGTTGTTTTATTTGGTTCATCACGGTTTAGGTTATTTGGAATTTTAGGAATAATATTATCTTCAATAAAGGATTAGGATTAGTCGACGATATTTTCAATCGCATTGTTGTCCATTCTTGGAAATGGTTGGAATTTGGTCGTTCGAGATGTAACTTTTACGAGTGATTTAAACATTCTTTAGATTTTTTGTAATCCATATGTAACCTATCAAATTTTTTTTTTTATTGATGTTTTGTATTGGGTCGGAGATTCTCTCATTCTCCTATTTAATACAAATTGCTTATTAAAAAAAAACATTTTCACAATCAAAACAAAATTACATTGGTCAATTTTTTCTATAAAAACAAATTTTGAAAAATAAATACTTTTTTTTAATTTAATTTTAAAAAAATAATTTACCATAAAAAATACCTACGATGGACCATCTGTATTGCATTTCCTCCGATGGGACCTAGACAACACTAATAAATTTCCATAATTTAATAAAAGCACACAACCGTTAAAATATGAAAATTTAGAGAGAAAAAATGGTGAATCTCAATAAGAAAATTTAACAAAGGGGACAAGTCTTTTATGGACTAGTTTCTCACTAAAGGGTACAAATTTCCTATACCTTCAAGAGCTTTCTAAAGTTTATTTGGTTGCAAAAATACATTAAAAAATAACAAATAAGAGACAATAATTAAATATAGTTAGTATTACAAATTATAATCCTCTCTATTTCCAAAAGAAATAAAAAAATATTATAATTCTATTGTTTTTTTCGGTACTGACTCAATGACTAGGCATAATCCAATCCTCTCTTACTCATGGGATGATCTAATAGTCCAAACGTCAAAGGAGTCCACTAGGTCCAAACTCCTTAAACGATATGGACCTGTCGACCACATCTGCTCGTGGTCGGTTCTCTCTGCTCATTCCAGACTTCTACTTGACATCGACAGAAGTCACCCAGATTCGGCCAAATGACATCTCCGGCTCGACATCGATAGAAGTCATCCATATTCAACCAAACGACATTTCCTGCTCGGATATTTACGTGCTCGATATATTTCTATCCCGGCCATGAGTGCTCGGTTAACGGTTAGTTTATGGAAGTTACCAATTTTCGGAGGATCCACGATCCAAACCCAAAATCAGAACCGTTAGCCACGCGATGGAGGCTCTCTATATAAACCTTCTCACTTGAGAGAGTTAGATATCCAATATTCACTCCCCGAACATTTTTTACTAGTACTTGCTTTCACTTTTTCCCGATCTTACTTTGGCATTAGAGTATCTTGCAAGTAACCCCCGGTTCTCCTCAATGACCGAGCAAAACCTTCAAGACCACGTCAGTAGCCACAACCATTGAAAATTCTGATCATTGTCACGATCAGTGGCGCCTTCTATGGGAACTTTTAGTTGCCCTGTTTTCTCATCTCCAGATCATGAAAACAAAACCATCATTATCCATTCTCTCACAATGGCTCATCAAGACGACTACTTCATTGCTAGAGTCCTCTCCTACATCCCCGTTAAGCAACGAGAAAGCGACGAAACCAACCTCCCCCCAGGGATCCTGATCGTTTCCATGATGGGCGTACTGCCCCTCCCCCCGTCACCGGAACCATCTATGTAGCTTGAGATCACGGCGACTGATCTCCTCCTAATTCCCATCCCTGAGGGGACGAATCCGACACTTGCAGCTTTGGTCAAAATGACAAAAAACATTAACCTTTTCCTCTTGCGTCAGGGAGAAAGATTGGATATTCTAGAAGAAGCGAGACGCATCAGGTCCCTCTCTCCTGCGAGGAGGCCTCACAGATCCCGCAGTAGATCACCCAGGAAAAAGAAGGACCACCGCCATCCAGAGGTCGCTGGGTCTATCAAGAAGAGGAATCGTTCATCTCCTCAAAGAAACAAGTCCCCGCAAGTAAAGAAAACTTGAAGGGCTCTCCAACCAGGAGCGCGGCCGTCTCCAAAGGGCGCAAGAAATCGCTCAAAGTCTCCTCCTCCCCGTCGACATGAGGACGATCTTTCTCGCACCGCTTCCCCGTTTTCTAGTGACGAGGATGAGCCTAGTGGCCCCTTCTAAAAAGAAATCATGTATACTAGGATTCCAAAAGGGTTTGAGAAGCCCCCACCTTTGGGAACCTATGATGGAACGACAGACCCAGACGAGCACATCGAGAACATCGGCACTTGGCTAGGTTACAGAGGCGTCCGATGAGCAATTAAGTGTCGCCTTTTCCCTACAACACTGAGGAAATGAGCTATGGATTGGTATAAGAACCTTCCTCGCGAATCCATCACATCCTGGAGGCAACTCAGGAGAACATTCTCTAGACACTTCATCGCTTCCCGACGTCATCCGAAGACGGAGGCCTCCTTGGAAGCAATCATCAAGGCAAAGAGGAACCTCTGCATGCTTACATCGAAAGGTTCAACAAGGAAGTCGTCCAAGTTTCGACCATGGATGACATGAAGAAATACCTTCTTGAACGAGGGCTACGCACCCACAGCGACTTCAGGAGAGTTGTGGGCATCAAAACACCCGCTACACTTGACGCCTTTCTCCTCAAGGCTCAAGCATACATTCAGTACGAGGAAAAAGAGGCAGCAAGTTCCGTCTGCGACACGAGGTGTAACAAGGACTCCAAGCCATCTAAGCATGACGAACCCTCGACATCCTGTCAAGGAGGAGAAAAACGAAAGGAAGATCGCTCCTGTGAACCGCGGGAGCATAAAGGCCCAATCGGAAGGTTTCATGATTACACGCCCCTCACGGCGACTAGAGAGAAGATCCTATCCGAATGTGCCAACTCCGAGTTCTGCCAAGTTGGTGTTAGGTTCCCTAAGAAGCTATCAAACAAACCAAACACAAATAAGATGAAATATTTTCAGTTCCATAAGTTTCACGGGAACAACATCGAAGACTGCATCCACTTGAAGGATGCCATTGAAATCCTCTTTCGAGACGGTCATATGAAACAATTCACTAATAATAAAGACGCTCATCGGCAAGAGGTATAGGAAGCCCACAAGGCTGAGGAAACTGTCCCACCATCCACAAAAGCCAACCTTCACGTCGCTCTCAGTATTACGGGACCAAAAGACTTTTACATCCCTAGGCCATATACCGGTCCTGCAAACTTCACCGCCTACAACCCGTGGGAATGTTTTCCATCTGCGATGTTCATCTCAGGGGGAGGACCCAATAAAGCTATGGTAGGATCAGTGAACCGACGCTTTGACCAACTGATCAACACAAATTCTAACCAAAGCTCAACCCATGACCCTCCCCGTGGAGGATCTGCTCCCATCTCTTTCTATACGGAAGATCTCCTTGACGAAGAACCTAACGCCAGCATTCCTCTGCTCGTGCGTGCGCAGATGGTTAACTTTGATGTCCGAAGAATCTTGGTCGACCAAGGAAGCTTTGTCGACATCATGTATTCCCAACTGTTCGCAACCCTGTAACTTAACAAGACACATCTGACACCCTACATGGGCTCAGATCTCTTAGGATTCAACGAGACTGTTTTCAGATTTTGGGGTTACGTCGATCTTATTGTAACTTTTGGAGCAGGGGAAACCTCCAGGTCCATTAAGGTACAATTCCTCATCATCGATTATCCGTCCCTTTATCAGTTCATCTTGGGAAGACCTACCCTTGCCGAGCTCATCGTCATACCTTCCACATTTCGTTTAAAGATGAAGTATTATACTTTGTCAGGACAAGTGGCCACCATCCACGGCGACATAAAAGTTGCTTGTCGGTGCTACGAAGCTTCATCCAAAGGGCTCAGCACCATTGCTGCCAAGACGAAGCAAACCAAGGTCACTCCCTCTAGTAGATTCAATCGACCTCTATAACACCCAAATTACCCCACGAAATTATTTGTAATTATCAGAGTAAAATTTTCATTTAAAACTATTTGAGTGCCACATTTCAACATAAACAACTCGGCTCAATAACACGTTTCCAAAATAAGTATTCAACCTGAAGTAGAAATATTTTTAAGTCTACATCAATCAACTTCGATTACAAATAAAATGTTTTCAAAAAGAAATAAACAATTAAAACAACGTCCTCCCGACACCCAAAGCCACGTATCAGAGCCGACACCCTACTGACGTGAAGTACACCGACTTCACGGACCACCACTCGACTTATCCTACTCACCTACATGTTACCAACATAAGGGTAACATTCAAACTGAAGGGGTGAGATACTTAAATCACATAAGTAATATAATAAGAATTAAGCAAGTATTAGAAATAAAACACCACTTTCCAACAACTACCACCCGACCACATCTTATCCACAACAACATCACACACATCAACAACATACGCATCAACAACACATGCATCAATAACATCATCTACAAAAATAACAACCATTATGCAACGAGACTCTACTTGACTTTATGCATGCGGTACTATATCCGATCTCTATTTCAAGATCCAGTTTCCATTGGAACTATTGACCTCTCTTTCATGGTCCAATATGATCTCTATTTCATGATCACACCCATCGACACCTATTTCATGGCCACATATGACCCATATTTCATGATCGCACCAACATCACAATAACTATCACACCCTACCTTGGTATGTTATTCAACTATACAACATGTAATGCAACACCAATGAAATATATGCAATGCATGCAACGAATATAAATACAACCCAACAACATCACCATAACACGATTTACCACAACAACTAGTTATCATCAACATCATGCATATTTAACATTTAATCACATAAATCAACTACAACCACCACTTACGCAACAACAACATATACAACAACATATTACATATACATGTATAAACAACAACATATGTAACTTATCACAATAACAATAACTCATAACACAACAACAACTAAGTCCAACAACATATCAACTATGTTCATATTTAAGTTATACTAATTATCCCTACAATTATATGTATAACTCCTCTTTTACTACCTCCAACTACACCAGATTGATTCCTAATCATTACTAAATTAATTAGATAATTTTAAGGAATTTTTCGTAATTAAAAATTAACATTCTTCGCTCCAGGTCTCGTTTATCGAGGATCACTGCTTTCTAAGCGAGTAACACACCGGCTCTTTACTTTTCCATAAACTAACTTGTTCGCTAAACAAGCTCTGCGATATTGCAAATCGCTGCTCGGCATTTTGTGTACTTCCTACTACAAAAATCATCTCACTAATCAACTAATACCAATCATAATTCATATTAATTATCAATTTTACTATCTAATTCATATAATTATCAACCAACACCAACAAATTAACCACAACCTAACCAAAAACCCACTCAACCACCAAAACCCCAACATCTCATCTTCAACCTACCCAATTCCCATTATAAAACCCTTAGATATGGAAGAATCCCACCCTTACCTTTGTTTTTGTCGTGAATTTCTCTTTCTCGCGGATTCTTCTTCACGATCAAACGCTATTCTCTTATTCTCCTCTTCACAACTTTCACGATCGTTCTTTTTCTTTTTCCGAATACGATCCTTTTCCTCTTTTTACAACTTAATCCCTTGGACCAACTTAGGGACTTCCACTCTTACCCTCACTAAATTCACCAAATGAAAACCTTGCCCTCTACCTCATATTTTATTCCATTTATTCAACTTATCCAATAATAATAATACTATCCATCATAATATAATTCTCAAATTATAATTTTATTCAATAATATATTATTACTCTTAACACACCACAACACAATATTCTGAATAAAATATTTAAATAAAATATCTTCAACCTACCCAATTCCCATTATAAAACCCTTAGAGATGGAAGAATCCCACCCTTACCTTGGTTTTTGTCGAGAATGTCTCTTCCTCGCGGATTCTTCTTCACGATCAAACCCTTTCCTCCGCTTCTCCTCTTCACAACTTTCATGATCGTTCTTTTTCTTTTTCTGAATACAATCCTTTTCCTCTTTTTACAACTTAATACCTTAGACCAACTTAGGGACTTCCACTCTTACCCTCACTAAATTCACCAAATGACCACCTTTCCCTCTACCTCATATTATATTCCATTTATTTAACTTATCCAATAATAATAATATTATCCAACATAATATAATTCTAAAATTAAAATTATATTCAATAATATATTATTACTCTTCACACACCACAACACAACATTCTGAATAAAATATTTAAATAAAATTTGGGGCGTTACAATTCTCCCTCACTTAAAAAGGTTTTCGTCCTCAAAAACGTACCTCAAGCTAAAAGATTCGGATATGACTCTCGCATCCTGTTTTCCAATTCCCAAGTCATATGCCCACCGACAACTCCTCCCCAAACTACTCTCACAAGGACAATCTCCTTGCCTTTCAACTATTTGACCTCCCCATCATCAATCTGTTCTGGTAATGCTTCAACTGTAAGATTATCTCTTACCTCAACTTCATCCATCAGTATCACATGCGACGGATCCGGAACATACTTCTGAAGCTGCGACACATGAAACACGTCCTGCAAATTGGACAATCTCGTTGGTAACACCACTCTATAAGAAAGCTCGTCCAACACCGGTCACCAGAGTAACCCTCAAAAACACGTGATCTCCTTCTTGGAACTCAAGATCTTTTCTTCTCCTATCATTACAACTCTTCTGCCTACTCTGCGAGGTTTTCATCTTATCTCGAATCAACGTCACCATCTCAGTAGTCTGTTGCACAATATCAGGTCCAAGTACAACACTCTCACCTGAATCATGCCAACACAAAGGTGTGCGACATCTTCAACCATACAAAGCTTCAAATAGGTCCATTCCGATACTATAATGATAATTGTTGTTATATGTAAACTCAATCAACGGCAAGTGACTATCCCAAGCATTTTCTTGTTTAAGCATACAAGCCCTCAACAGATCCTCCAAAGATTGTATCGTACTCTCTGTCTATCCATCAGTCTGGGGATTATAAGTTGAACTCAACTTCAACTTCGAACCCAATGCCTATTGCAAACTCTCCCAAAACCTCGAAGTAAACCTCAGATCTCTATCCGGCACAATATTCAAAGGTATTCCATACAACTTCACAATTACACCCACATATATCTCTGCCAATCTCTATAAAGAATAAGTTATACCAATCAGAATAAAATGTGCCAACTTCGTCAACTTATCAACAATTACCCAAATGGAATCATGCCCTCTTAGAGTAGTAGGTAACCCCGTAATAAAATCCATCGATATATTATCCCATTTCCACTGAGGTATATCCAACGGTTGCATCAATCTAGCAGGTTTCTGATGTTCCACTTTTGACTTCTGACAAGTCAAGCACACATACACAAACTGAGCCGCATCTCACTTCATACCAGGTCACCAAAATATCTTTAAATCCTGATACATTCTCGTCGCTCCTGGATGAATACTCAACCCACTTCTATGACCTTCTTCAAGAATCATTCTCTTTAATTCAAGATCATCAAGAATAAAAATACGATCTTGAAATCTAAGTACTCCCTGCTCATCAACTCGAAACTCATTATTTCCAACATGTTCATCATTAACCATCAAGTCCACCAGTTTCACATCTGACTTATGACTTTCCCAAACACGATCAAGAAAATCATTATTAACCTTCATCATTCCCAACATAACACTATTAGGAGTTTGTTCACAAACCAAACTCTGATCTCTGAATTGTTCAATCAACTCCAACTCTTTAGCCATCATAGCTGACATATGTAATGTCTTCTGACTCAAGGTGTCGTCCACAACATTAGCCTTACCTGGATGATAATTCAAACTAAATTCATAATCCTTCAAAAATTCTAACCAACGTCTCTGCCTCATATTCAACTCTTTCAAATCAAACAGGTATTTCAAACTCTTATGATCATTATAAACTTCAAACCTAGAACCATACAAATAATTTCTCCAAAATTTCAAGACAAAAACCACAGCTGCTAACTCCAAATCGTGAGTAGGATAATTCCTCTCATGAATTCTCAACTGATGCGAAGCATACGCCACCACCTGTCCATCTTGCATCAATACTCCACCTAAACCCATTAAATAAGCATCACAATAAACCACAAACGGTTCATCTGCTTTTGGCAAAATCAAAACTGGCGCAATAATCAACTTCTTCTTCAGTTCAATAAAACTCTTCTCGCACTGAGAATCCCACACGGACACTTTGTTCTTACAAATCAATTGGGTTAATGGAAGTGACAACTTCGAAAACCCTTCAATAAATCTTTGATAATACCCAACCAATCCCAAGAAACTTCTAATCTCTGTCACTGACTTCAGAGTCTCCCATTGTAGCACTGCATCTACTTTGGACGGATCCACATCAATCCTTATTTTCGAAATCATATGACCAAGGAAACTCACCTTTTCCAACCATAATTCACACTTCGATAATTTCGCATATAACTTCTTCTCTTTCAACACTTGCAACACAATTCGCAAAAGTTCAGCATGCTCTTCTTCTGACTTAGAGTAAATCAAAATATCATCTATAAACATAACACAAACTGGTCCAAATACTCATGGAAAATTCGATTAATGTATTCCATGAATACACCAGGTGCATTAGTAACTTCAAATGGCATCACTACGTACTCATAATGTCCATATCGAGTCCTAAGAGCAGTCTTCTGAACATCTTCATCTTTCACTCTTATTAGATGATAACCCGATCGTAAATCAATCTTACTAAACACCCGAGCACCAACCAATTGATCCATCAGATCATCTATCCTTGGAAGCGGATACTTATTTTAGATTGTCACCTTTTTCAGTTTCCTATAATCAATACACAACATCATACTACCATCTTTCTTCTTCACCAACAATATCGGTGCTCCTTACGGTGATACACTCGGTCTCACAAATTTCTTTTCTAACAGTTCTTCTAATTGTTTCTTCAACTCAGATAACTCGGAAGCTGACATATAATATGGTGCCATTGAAATAGGTCTCCTTCCTAGCACAAGATCAATACTAAATTCCACCTATCTCTTTAGCGGCACATCCACGACATCATCTGGAAACACTTCTGGGAAATTCTTCACCACTTGCAATTCACTAATTACCATATCATTTTCCACTGACAACGATGCAAACAATGCTAAAAATTGCGCTTCTTCATCCATAAGCTCTTTCAACTCTCGGGCAGACAAAAAACCAACTTCTTCTTCCTGTTCACCAGGAGTAAGAAACCGAACCGACTTAATGAAGCAACTAATATGAACATGGCTGTACTCCAACCAATTCATACCTAAAATTACATTCATACCTCTCAATGGCAAACAAACCAAATCTACACCAAAGTCCTTACCATAGATGGATAACGGAAAATTCAGACATACGAGAGAAGTAGTTAACGACCTATCAACAGGAGTCTCGATAACCATCTCTCCTTGCATCAGAGACACAATAAGTCCTAATTTCTTCACACAATCAAGAGAAATAAAATAGTGCATCACACCAGTGTCAATCATAGCAATAAATGGAATACTATTAATATGACAAATACCTCTGATCAGTGAACTTCGCAGCATACTCAGTCACAAACATGCTTCCTTGTTTCAACTCCAGAAACTAGATTTCTTTTTTCCTCGAACATCTTCAGGAAAATACTTCCTCATGAATTCTCTCTTGAATACATCCTATATGATTGCCTCACCATATGCATCCAACCATTGGCGAGTGCCAACCCACCAATCATGAGCTTCAGCTACCAGTCTGTGCGCACTCAACCGCACCTTAATTCCTTCTGAGCACTCCATCACTCTGAAGATCCTCTCGATCTCCCTGAGCCAATCATGTGCTCCATCAGGGTCATACTTCCCCTTGAATGTAGGCGAATCATTCTTCCTGAACTCATCACTTTTGCGGTCCCCAACATTCATCGGGTTTTGCACGGCCTGTGCTATCGCTTGCATAGCAGCGACAAGTGCAACATCATTTCTCCCAGCCATTCTAAATATGTTACACAATAATTTAACAAATTTTTAGAATCAACAACAACACAACGCAACAACAATGCTCAACACTTAACAACAACAACACAACAACTCAACGACTCTACGACTCAACTACTTGGTCGGACGGACCGACCTGCTCTAATACCACTTTATAACACCCAAATTACCCCACGAAATTATTTGTAATTATCAGAGTAAAATTTTCATTTAAAAGTATTTGAGTGCCATATTTCAACATAAAAAACTCGGCTCAATAATACGTTTCCAAAATAACTATTCAACATGCAGCGAAAATATTTTTAAGCCAACATCAATCAACTTCGATTAAAAATAAAATGTTTTCAAAACTAAATAAACAATTAAAACAACATCTTCCCGACACCCAAAGCAACGTATCAGAGCTGACACCTTATTGACGTGAAGTACACCGACTTCACTGACCACCACTCGACTTATCCTGCTCATCTGCATGTTACCAATATAAGAGTAACATTCAAACATAAGGGGTGAGATACTTACATCTAAAAAGTAATATAATAAGAATTAAGCAAGTATCAGAAATAAAATACCACTTTCCCAGAACTACCACCCAACCACATCTAATCCACAACAACATCGCACACATTAACAACATACACACCAACAACATACACATTAACAACATGCACATCAACAACATCATCTACAACAACAACCATTATGCAACAATAATCTACTTGACTCTATGCATGCGGTACCATATCCGATCTCTATTTCAAGATCCAGTTCCCATCAGAACTCTCGACCCCTCTTTCATGGTCCAGTATGATCCCTATTTCATGATCACACCCATTGACCCCTATTTCATGGTCACGTACGACCCCTATTTCATGATCGCACCAACGTCATAACAACTAACACACACCACCTTGGTATTTTGTTCAACTACGCAACATGTCATGCAACACCAATGACATATATGCAATGCATACAACGACTACGAATACAATCCAACAACATCACCATAACAAGATTTATCACAACAACTAGCTATCATCAACACTGTGCATATTCAACATCTAATCACATAAATAAACTACAACCACCACTAACGCAACAAAAACATATATAATAACATGTTACATATACATGTATAAAAAACAACATATGTAACTTATCACAATAACAACAACTCATAACACAACAACAACTAAGTCCAACAACATATCAACTTTGTTCATATTCAAGTTATACTAATTATCCCTATAATTATGTGTATAACTCCTCTTTACCTACCTCCAACTACACCACATTAATTCATAAGCATTATTAAATTAATTAGATAATTTTAAGGAATTTTTTGGAATTAAAAATCAACACTCTTCACTCCAGGTCTCGCTCAGCGAGGATCACTACTCGCTAAGCGAGCAACTCACTGACTCTTTACTTTTCCACAAACTAACTCGCTTGCTAAGCGAGCGGTGCAATTTCACAAATCGATGCTCTGCATTCTGTGTACCTCCTGCTACGAAAATCCTCTCACTAATCCACCAATACCATCCATAATTCATAGTAATTATCAATTTTACTATCTAATTCATATAATTATCAACCAACACAAACAAATTAACCACAACCTAACCAAAAACCCACTCAACAACCAAAACTCCAACATCTCATCTTCAACCTACCCAATTCCCATTATAAAACCCATAGAGATGGAAGAATCCCACTCTTTGCTTTAGTTTTGTCGAGAATTTCTCTTCCTCGCGGATTCTTCTTCACGATCAAACCTTCTCCTCTTCACAACTTTCACGATCGTCATTTTTCTTTTTCCGAATACGATCCATTTCCTCTTTTTACAACTTAATCTGTTAGACAAACTTAAGGACTTCCACTCTTACCCTTACTAAATTTACCAAATGACCACCTTGCCCTCTACCTCATATTTTATTCCATTTATTTAACTTATCCAATAATAATAATACTATCCCCCATAATATATTTCTCAAATTAAAATTATATTCAATAATATATTATTACTCTTCACACACCACAACACAACATTCTGAATAAAATATTTTAAAAAAATTAGGGGCGTTACAACCTCGATAGAAGGTTCACCGACTAAGATGAACAAACACGGATGATCATAAAGTCCTCCACATATGCACGCCCCGTGCCTGACGGATATTCCGAGCTGGTTACATTACGAGAGGTTCCAACTTAAGGGGTAAAGATCGGAGCAGACCTCCCAGACCTCGCAAGGAAGTAGCTAAAGGTATGCCTCAGGGAGAATACTATTTTGTTTGCATATAGCGCTGCTGAGATGCCAGGCTTGGATCTAGAAACAACATACCCCCACCTGGCGATAGATCCCTCAATTCTAACACTCGCACAACGGAGGAGAAAGCAATCCCAAGAAAAGGTAGAAGCTACCCAGTAGGCCATAAAAGTCCTCTTAGAGGCACAATTTGTAACATATTCCAGGTATACCACCTGGCTCTCAAACGTTGTATTAGTGAAAAAGAGCAATGGAAAATGGTGCATGTGCGTTGACTACCCTGATCTCAATCGGGCGTGCTCGAAGGACGCTTACCTTTTTCATAACATTGATAAGCTGGTCGATAACTCTGCAGGTTTTAAATTATTGTTGTTCCTCGAC
Organism: Lathyrus aphaca; assembly: GCA_963966055.1. Taxonomy (NCBI): domain Eukaryota; kingdom Viridiplantae; phylum Streptophyta; class Magnoliopsida; order Fabales; family Fabaceae; genus Lathyrus; species Lathyrus aphaca. The sequence continues at coordinate 529,587,686 of OZ014521.1, forward strand.
GCCTATTCCGAGTACAATCAAATACCCATGGTCGTGACAGACAAGAAATACACCGTTTTCATGACCGAATCGAGCAACTATCATTACAACGTAATGTCCTTCGGCTTGAAAAATGCGGGCGCTACCTACCAGCGAATGATGAACAAAGTCTTTCAAGAAGAAATCAGAAACATGCTTGAGGTTTACATGGACGACATGATCGTTAAATTCCATGAGGAAGCCTATCATGCTCTCCACCTAAAGAAAATTTTCGACCAAGCATGCAAGTGCAAAATGCGAGTCAATTCTGAATAATGCACGTTTGGGGTACGAGTGGGCAAGTTACTCGTTTTTTATCTAACTTAAAAAGGAATAAAAGCTAACCCCGACAAATGTTGGGCTTTCGCTTAAACGCCCACACCGAAATCCAAAAAATCCATCCAATCGCTGAACGAGTTACTCACGTCGTTATCCCGCTTAGTGGAAAAATACGCTCAACATGTTCTACCCCTCTGCAAGCTCCCCCGCAAGGAGGTTTCTTTCGAATGAACAGAAGAATACGAGCAAGCCCTGACACACCTCAAAAATTCTTTGTCAGAATCCCCAATTCTCTCTCGACCAGAGACAGGGGAAACCTTATTCCTATATCTGGTCATCGCTAACGAGGCCATAAGCGCCTCCTTCATACGGGAAACACCCGAGGGACAAAGAACAATCTATTTCACAAGCAAAGCCCTACAATGGCCTAAGCTTAGGTATCATCAGATTGAAAAAGTTTCCCTAACACTCCTTCATGCAACAAGGAGGCTTAGGCATTACTTCCTTACACATATGATCGTAGTACGCACCGACCAATCCATTAGGCAGCTCCTGGGTCGGCCCAACATGGTCGGAAGAATGCTCAAGTGGTCGTTGAAATTATCGGAATTTGACATTCGATGTGAAGGAAAAACAACCCTTAAGGCGCAAACCTTAGCTGACTTCGTTGCCGAAATTACCACCCCGGAAAACCAAACCTGCGCATCCAGAAAATGGACCATTTTCGTGGACGGAGCTTCAAGCTCAATGGGAAGCGGAGCAGGGATTATCTTAGAAAACAGGGAGGGAATCCTAATAGAAGTATCCCTCACACTATATTTTCCCACTTCCAATAACCAATCAGGATATGAGGCTTTCCTCGCAGGATTAAGACTCACCGACGACCTTGGAGCTGAGGAGATAACCATCTTTACACTCACAACTCATAGCTTTGCAAGTCAAAGGTGTGTACCAAGTCAAAAATGGCAACCTGTCGGAATACTTAACCTTGGTCAAGGAGAAGATTGCAAAGTTCACATATGTAAAAGCCAAACATGTTCCTTGTGAACATAACGTGCGAGCAGATGTGCTATCCAAGCTCACGGGCACCAAAAAGAAAGGCAAGAATAAATTTGTCATTCAAGAGATAATTCCTCGGCCCAAGATCAAAAAAATATCCTCGACGATAGACATAAATGTCATCGGCGACACCAACTGTTGGATGACCCCGGTCTACAAATACTTAACCAATGACGAGTTTCTCGACGACCCAAAGAAAGCCATTATAGCCAAGCGACGCGCCTGCTCATACGTATTGGTCGAAGGAAAACTCTATCTGAGGGGATTCTTGATTCCCCCATCAAGTGTGTCAAAGAGGAATTGATTCTGCATATCCTACACGAGATTTACGAAGGCATCAACACTCAACATTTGGGTGGGAAATCCCTGGAAAGGAAAGCCCTTCAAGCAGGATATTACTGGCCAACAATGCAGAACGACGCTAAAGAACACGTTAAAAAGTGAAATAAATGCCAACGACACAGGGACATGCAATTGGCACCTCCAAGCGAGCTTAAGACAATGTCCTTCCTGTGGCCATTCACATGGTGGGGCATGGATATCCTCGGTCCTTTTGTCATTGATTAGAACCAAAATAAATATTTAATACTCGGAGTATACTACTTCAGGAAATGGATAAAAGCTCATCCTCTAGCCAAGATCACATCCCTCAACATACTGTGTTTCTTCTAACAGAACATTCTCGCTTGTTTTGGAGTACCTCAGGTCATTGTTACTGACAATGGCACCCAAATAATAGATAAAAACCTCCAAGAATTTGTCGCCAACATTGAGACCAAACAACACTTAGCGTCATTCGAGCATTCGCAAACCAACGGACAGGCCGAAGTTGCGAACAAGGTCATCCTCCGAGAACTCAAACGAAGGCTGGATGAAATCAAGAAATGATGGGTAGAGGAATTACACAATGTTTTATGGGAATACCGAACTATGCCCCATTCTACAACCGGGGGAAACCCCTTCCCAACTAGCATACAAAACAGAGCCCGTCATTCCCATAGAAATGCATATACCATCCATATGGATAGAAGCCCTGATGGATGAGGATACCAATTCCATAACATTACGCGAATAGCTCGACTTGGTCGAGGAAGTTATATCAGAAGTGGCCCTACGCGAGGCATTACTTAAACAAAAAATCGCCATCAGACATGACTCTAAAGTCATAAAACTAGGTTTAGAGTTCGGTAGCCTCGTCCTCAAGTGAAACCACAAAGACTCCAGAGAAGGGAAGCTAGCCACAAACTGGGAAGGTCCATACCGTGTCAGAGCAAAAACGGGGAACAAGGCCTACTACTTATAAATTCTAAACGGGGAAGAACTCGCTTGTCCTTGGAACACTTAAGAACTTAAACAATACTATAGTTAAGTCGTCCATTGGCATGCTCGAATTCAAACGATGAAGCATCAACACCAACCTAACATGCATACTGTAACACGGTGGGAGAACTGACTTTAGTTAAATGTTGAGGATAGCAAGAGTCGCCACCGACTTTTATTTTATCCAAAAGGAAAGGGCATAAAAGAACAGGAAAGATCTTAAAAAGATTTTGAGTTCGGGGGGTAGGTTATACAAAGGGAAGGTGTTAGCACCCTTTATATCCATGGTTATCTATGGGCTCTTAGTTACTTAGCTCACTTTGAATTGTTTTGAGAAAAGTGTAGTGTGTGATTAGAAACTTTCTAAGTACTTTGTAATGATCCTCGTATGGATGTATACAAAGACTTGTTTTTGAAAATTTGTTTGAAATGTGAAGTGTAATGAAATATATTGAAAAGGTGAGCAAGTAATTAAGAGGAACCTACCCTATATTAAATCTTTACTGTTCTTATATGTTCTTTCAATGGTAAGACTAGCCCTATTATTAAGGAATAGGTAGTCATTACCTTGGATGTGAGAAGGGACATAAATAGGGACATATGAATAGGCAACTGTAAGGTGTCTTTAGCAATTCGTAGGGACTTATCATCTTTTATTCGAAGGGACAAGATCATTTATCCGTAGGCAACCTCGAAGGGACTTGATCTTATAAACTTAAAGGGACTTAATGATATTTTATGAAGGGACTTTGCTTAAGACACCTTACTTGACCTTAGAAATAGGAAACATGAGAGGTAACCTTAGAAAGTGCAAGATGGCGATCAAAGATCGACTTACGTGTGTGAGTGTTTAAATTCAAATATTTATCTTATTTAATTAGTTATTCCAAGTCAATTTTAATCACAAACATGTTATGCACACCCTAGAATTACTAACCATACAGTTAATATATTTACAATAAAAATCAAGCAAAAATATAAACCTAAACTATTACAAAGCTTTAGGGTAGTTACAATATAATCGAGAAATATAAACAATGATAAATAATAATAATAATAAATAAGCAATAATTTAAATGGTTAGTAATAATGAAATAATAATAATAAAAGTAAAGGGTTAATAAAAATATAAAGAAGATAAAAATTTAAGAGAAAATATTATTTTAAAGTTAAATAAACAATTTTAGAAAAATTTTAGAAGAAAATTATAACAATTATGATAATAAACAGATAATAATTACTTATAACAAAAAATGATTAATTATTTAATTAAGTTAAATATTAAAATTAAATAAAAATTAGGGTTAACAAAAAATTTAGGGTTAGAAATTAGGGTTTACATATTATTTAAGAAAAATTAGGGTTTTAATTATTAATTGAAATATTAATTAATTTATTTACAATATATATATATATATATATATATATATATATATATATATATATATATATATATATATATATATATATATATATATATATACATTTAATAATATGAACATATAATAAAATAAATATAATAATTAGATTTTTTTGAGAAAATAATTGGAATATAAAAAATATAAGTTTCTATAAAAGAAAATAATATATACATTTATTTTATTATTATTATTTAAATAATTATTTAAATTAAATAAACAAATCAAAAAATAATGAAAATAATGGGAAAAAGGACATACCTAGGGCTGGGATTCGAACCCAGGACCTAGGCTTTACATTCACAAGACCAGCAACCTCACCACCAGGCCAAGCATGCGTTGATGATAACATCAGGAGTCTAATTGGTTTTATGGTTAACCTGCAAAAAAAAATCCAGAAAAATAAAAACAACACAAAATGGCCTGGGGGGATTCGAACCCAGAACCATTAACATCACATGTACGCACACAAATCAACTGAGCTATCACTACGCATTCAACATACAAATAACAAAAAAACTTTATATTTTAAGTCAACTTTTTGAATTGAATTTTGGCGCCATCTGAACTTCATCTTCCCCAATTTTCCTGCGAAAATTCCTGCACTTTCTCTTACGAATTTACCTGCGGGTTCTTCCATGTTTATGACCTGCGAATCTCAAACATCAACCAACCAGTACAATTTCATCAAATTAGCTATACCAATGAATTCCTCATGATCCATACAATCTATCCATGTCCTTTAAATTCATTTATATTTGGTTAATCGTGAAACCCTAAATGAGGGACAGAAACCCTAACTATGGCCGTTTACGATTTAGGTCATAAACCTTCAATCTAATTGTCCAGAAAGCTTGCAAACTTCATTCTAAACACAAATCAACAACCAAAATCAGTGAATGATGCATAAATAATAAAAATCAAAAATCAAAAGTTCAAGAACAATTTTGATTCGGTTATGGCTTATGATCATGCTTTTGATGTATATAAGGATTGAAATACAATCAGTGAACCTCAAGGAAGCTAAAGCAACCTTCAAAAGTGATTGAAATTTCTTGAATGTATGAAACCGAATTTCAAATTTGGAGTGAAATTTTGACTTGTGATTTTGTTCTTGGAGGCTGCCAAATTTGTCCCTCAGCATTGTGATCTCTTCATGTATATGTAGTGAGTGTAATTAGGTCAAAAAATCATATCCTACTTTGGACTTTTGGATCACTTGAGATTGAAAACGATATGCTTTCAAATATTGAAAAAAATTTGATATCTTCTTACTATTTTTGGTTGATCTGATCTTATGTGATTTCAATCATCTCTAAATGGCCTTTAAGAAATTCTAGAACCAAAATCCTATCAAATATTGAAACTTTTATATTTTATTTTGATTTAAAATGATTTTTAATGTATAAAATCATAATAAATAAAGTAAAATGAATAAAAATTTTAATAAATGATTTTTAATTCGTGCATGATGTCATGGTAGTGTTTGGGTCATAAAAATGCAAGCCCATTTGGAGAAATTTGGTTCTAAGGTCCCATTTGCTTCATAAACCTCTCAAAAATTTCCCAACTTTTCAAAGGCACAAATCCCTCAATTTTAAGGCTATGAAGGTGTTATTGGACATTTTGGAAAGCTTAAAGAGTCCTCTAACCAACCTCTTTGGTATCATGTCCATATATTTTATCATTCTTAAGTTATGCCCTTTGGAAGATGTTGACTTTTGAAATGACCTATAATGTCTTAGCTCATACCTTCCAAATGAAGAATTTTTGGGCTTGGCTTGTGAGACACAAAGTTGTAGAGAATTCAATTTCCTTCAAAATGAGCTTTGGATGGGAAATTTTTGATGAAGCATGTGAAAGTTATGGCTGGTCAAAGTTCCGTTGATTTTTCCTGTGAAAACCCTAATTTAGAAACTCCTGATTCTTGATGATCTGAAATCTCCTTGATGAATCATGATCAACCCTTGATCAAATGATGAATTTTACTTCATATACTTGATGTTGGAAAAAAATCATGAAGTTTGACTTTGGTTTGACCACAGTTGACCTCAGTTTGACTTTTTAACCACTTTGACTGATTTTTGCATATCTGATCATCTGACTGAGCAAACCTTTTGGGAAAGCCTTGAAACTTGACATGGGGATTCTTAAATACATGTGGGATGTTATGAAGCTCACTTGAGGCCTTGGAAGTTCATTTAGCCTGATGAAATTCAAAACCCTAGTTTAGGGTGCATTGTTTAGGAGGATGCTTTGTCTGAGGGAACTGTCAAACTTTCTGACTAATTGTGAACCTGGTGAACCTTGTGAACCTCTTGGGACACCTTAGTACACAATGTCTTGTCTTGGTGAGGGCAAATTTTGGGGTGCAACACATACCTAGGTACAAGTATTGCATACTAAAATTATCTTTCGATGAGATCCCCCTAAAGAATGAGGAAGATCACCATCACACGATTGGATCCTCAACCGAGTCCATCATTGTCTTCGTACCATGACAAGGAAGAACACCCATCTCACAATGGGACGGTCACGCCACGGAGCATGGTTCATTACCATGATTTGAGCACCGTTCCCCATCCAAATATCTTTTGGCATCCTGCCTGGTTCCCCAAACTGACAGACATACAAACCGAGCGTAGTTTCCTAAACATATAAATATAACCCAAGTCCCCTACGAGCACACAAAAAGAACATTGCATACGTCCATCAAATGAACATCGAAACGATCGAGCATCTTAAAACACTTAGCGAAAATATTAAAGAAAATGTGTCCTCCGACGGACGTACGTGCATGCACAATAGAAGATAAAAAATGACCACCAAGGTCTTGAAACATAATGACATTAAAAAATTAGGCCACAAGGACCGACATGTTCTTATATTACATAAAAGGGGGGAACAATCCCCTCATCCCATATAAAAATCCATGGCGCGTAGGCCGAATAGCAATATAAAAAATGAATGAAGTCCTTACGGATTAGCATTAGCAGCTGGTTGGGTATCAGTGGGGTCCCTTGATCCTCCTCATCCATGGCTATGTTGCCTTGCTATGGTTAGTTGAGGAAATCAGGGATAAGGATCACCCTGTCCTTGGCTTTGTATAGAAAATTAATACCCTCCTCATTGAATGTCAGCCTGGGGTTGACAATTTTCAGTTGGTTCGCCGCATTTTTAAACGATGTACCCATCATTTCCTTGAGTTCTTCCTCCCCCTCCTCAATTTTTGAAATCAATTTGGCCCGTGTCTTTAGGGACTTCAGCTCCTCAGGATCATCCTCGGAAGGAACCATAGGGACCTTAAGACGAGTTATCTCCTCCTTAGCCGATTTCCTCTCTGTGGCCGAAGAATCCTCCAGCTCTTTGATTCTCTTGGAAGCCTCATTCAACGATTTCATGGAAGCCTTGGCCACATCCTCAGAAACAGACAAGTGAGCCTTCAACCGCTGGATCTCCTGCTCCTGAGTGGCAGTGCCCTTAACATACATAGAGGCCATTGTCAGAACCCACATCACAAGAGCTCACGTCTCGAGCTAACCATGTCAGTCTTTCTGGTCGACTCAACTCTTCCAATTTGAGCGTTTCTGCCCTATGAACTTGGAGTGAGTTCTCCTTGAAGAAGTCGGGCTTCAGAAAGCAGGTGGGGAGCTCGAACGAAGACTTCTCAGGAGAATTTGTCAAGTTTATAACCTCGTCAGCCCTAGACCTTTTCCACGTCCTAGAGGAAATTCCTGGCATCCATAAGGGGCTGGAGAAGAGTTTCCCGAGCCCGTAGCCATGGACGTCAAACAATCACCAAGACGAGTCTGTTTTAGCTTTTTAGACCCTCGTCGTTTGCTAGTGTTGGCCATCAGTTTGTCTTGTACATCCACCACTGAGTCTGAAAAAGATAGGAAAAAGATAAAGTGGTCAGAACATAAATGACAAACAAGCACAAATTAAATTCGAATGGAAAGATAATGCTACACAAACCGAAGAGAAAAGTAAAGGACGAGGTCCTATGAACCAAAGAACTAGGTTCGATAGTCAGTTACGAACTAGGAAGGTATTAGCACCCGAGATCGTCCTTCGTACCTGACGGGATCCACGCTTGTTTGTTTGTTTTAAAGGGTAAGGAATAAAACTGTTGCTGAATAAAAACCGCGACTGGGATTGGAATGAGAGAGGGAACTAGAAAAATAGAACGAAAAGGTACGGGAAAAATGTAGGGAAAATAAAGAATGTGCTCGAATGGGCTCTACCCCACTGCCTACATATCTTATTATAAATGAGAATCAGAGTCGACATAGTTCGCCTAACTAAGGCGGAAATTTGTTTGTGATTTTTATGAATTGAACTACTTATGTCTATGATCAGGTGTTGCAGGCTCACCTCGACGAGTGCGTTACCGTCTTGCAAAAGAGACAAGTCGTAGCGAGTTCGCGTTATGAGTGAATGAGATGAGAAGATAATTCCTGATGGAAAGACGAGTGTTGTTTGTTTACTATCTTTTAGAAGAAGTGTTTTTTATTTTTTTGTTTGCGAGATATTATCATGCTAAGACTTGTTCTTCATGATAGATTTCCTACACCTCATCCCAAGATGGAAAGTGTGCAAATACCCAATGGTAAAGTCTCCTGACATACGAGAAAGCTTGACCTTTATTAGATATTTTATTTTTATTTTGAGATGTGAAATAAAGACTCAAATTGAAAAAAGGACAAAACTAGGGGAAACTAAGACCCACCCTAAGTTGTTTATTCAAGGGATGTCCTATGGTTAGTGTGGTTTTCTAATCCTAGAAAGAAAAAGAAAGCAAGTTCTAAATCACTTCAATGAATTGAAGATGAGTTCAACTCAAAAGGAAATGGACAAAGTGAATTGTCGAAGAAGCATCTGATGCTTATCGCAAACACAAGTTGAAATGCAAAAGGATATGGAAGAAGGTGTATGTAGGATACCCTCCCACACACATGGCTTACCATAACCCCCTACAAAACAAAGGTTACCAAAAACCCAAAGTGAATAAAAAAGGAAAAGTGGTAATCAAATACCAAACATATCCTATCACAACTATGGCCTAAATTAGACTCAATCCTAAGTCTATGGACACTAAAAAGCTAAGCGAAGCCTAAAATCAGCAGCTACTACATCTCTTTAACACACAATCAGCCACAAAATGCAACTCCAATGCCTACAGCCTATTACAGCTGCCAAGCAGCATGAAAATAGGTGTAAAAAGACCAAAACAACATAATGCAACATGTTTTTACAACTTTTGTTTCAAAATGCAGCAATGAAACATGACAGATTTTCAATTGTTTTTCAAATGCAAAAACATGGAATTTTAATGCAATCAATGAAATGCAAATATTATGCAAGTTAATGCAACAACATGAAACAGATCCTAAACAATAGCATGCAACATACTAACACACAATCAATGGATGTAAACTATATGAATTGTGCGGTTTTAATCAATAAGATGTGACTAAGTATTTTGGTATGGAATGACAGATGAGTTTCGGAAAGACAAGTTAGGATTTAACCTAATATTGGAACATGTGTATGAGTAAGGATATGGAGTGATAATTTGTGAAACTAAGATTTTGAGTCATGAACTCAGGTTGGAAATGAACAAGTCAGAGCATGTAACAGAAGTAATGATAATGGCATACCTAACTCAGTGTTAAGAATTGTTGTTATAGTTGATTAAAGGAAATTCGAGGACGAATTTAAATTTAAGGAGGGGAGGATGTAATACCCCGTATTTAATTATGTGCTATGGATGATATTAAATGGACTCAATTGGATTCTGGTATGGTCAGAAAATTATCTATACAGATAATTAGAGCAATTGTTGAACTCAGAGTTAATTGATTAATATTATTCGATTTGAGCGTCGGGCGGAAGAAGAGGCAATGAGAGAAATATCTTTGTCTTGGAGAATTTCTGAGAATGGGCTTCTGCATCTACGATCGTCTGGCGAAGCAGTAGGCGTTGGGGGCACCGCCGGGTTAAATGTTGATCGTCGGGCGCCCCTAGCAGTTTTTCAAATGATTGTTTTTTCTTAAAACATCCATAAATTTTGACTCGGGTGTCCGATTGAATGTTCTTTATATCGATAGAAAACTCTTGAAATGCTCTATCTAATGAAAAGTGAAAACATTAAGAATAGTGTGGAATGATTTCATTTTTTATATTTGGATGATTTATGTTTATGTATTGTGATATGTCATATGAGTATGCATGCTAATCCATTAATAATCACGAGACTACTTAATTAAAATGAGTTAAGTGGAGTGAGGAAACTTTACCACATATCAATAGTAGAAACTGGTTGTGACTATGAATTTGATATAAACTAGATGGCGATGCTCAGACGTTTGATGCTTAGAAAAGTATCTTAGTCAAGTAATGGTCTAGTGGTGAGTGAGACACTATATGGAAAATGTGTGTGAACCTGTCTGGGTGTGATACTTGTGGAAAAGGTTAGTAGGCCATAGGAATGTCGTACACATTCTCATTTGAGTGAAATCACGTAATCAGAATCGTTTTTCTCTGAGATGTTGTTTCATAAGCCAATGGCTCCTATGGAATGTACAAATGGTTACTTGGCAGGTTTTATTCCCGCGTGTTGTATGAATAGAACATATTTATATGTAGAGACTTGTGTTGGTTTATGGCCCACATAAAGTGACTATAGTAAGGTTAAAAACCCTTCTTTCCGAATCCATTTCGTATGCCAAGTAAATACAAGGATCCATGACTCGGGATGACTTCTAGACATAGAAAAGGAGGGGAATATGGGATACCTTGTGGTTTCCGGATTGGTAATACTTTTCAAGTTGGTGTACTCAAGACATGTTTCTATATGAGTGTGAGATGTTGAAATCAAGGTCTAGGCTTTCCCCCAACTTGAGTAGATTTTGTTAGAAACTTGTAGGGAACTCACTGAGATGTTGATATTTCACCCTACTATTGTTGTTCTTTTTCAGGTTTTGTTTGCAGGTTGGTTTACAAGTGGAACTATGCTCGAGATGTTTCAAGAGAAGCATAGACTTAGTTTTTCCGCTTTATATGTTATCTTTTGTACAATGATGAATATTGTATTGATCTTTTTTATTTTAGTATAATTTCCATGTCTTGTACCATAATTTTGTATTGTTTTAGAATTGGTCAAGAATGTGAATTGTGCTATTAGGCACTTATGATGGTATCAGTACCAAACAACACTTGTATGATATTATTCTAGGTATATATTATACAAGGCTTTATAAAAATTATCTTCGGTCGCCAATAATTTTGAGAGAGTCCATGGATACGGACCCAAACCTGTGTAGAAGTCGAGTTAATGTTGTTTGTAATGAAATACTTAGTCAATGGGAAAAGCATTAGGATCCAAGGATTTAGATTCCACGAATGTAGAGATCTAAAACGTCGGACATCTTCCAGATTTGAGAATGAAAGCTCAAAGTATCATTTACCAAGAGAGGTAATGCCCCATTTTTCTAGTGAGACCCAGAGAGCTGAATGTTTATCTTTGAGTTGAACCACTGTGAGAAGAGAGGATCCTTTTGGCCAAAGAATCATTTCATGGAGGTGGTTCTTGTAGAAGTATATCCCTAACAAATACTCCTCTTCAGGGATTGAAATGAAGATTCTATCACCTTTTATGCACGGAGTCAAAAGTTGACTAGTAGAAATAATATAGACATTGCCTAATGCCTCAATGAAGGATTACAGAGGTTTATTGGGAAATAATGGCGCACTTTTAGAAGGATTAGGTTTATGTATTGATATTTTTGAAGGAATAGAGGTTTTAGGAAATAAAATGTGATTAGAAGGAGGATCTATAAAAAGTAAATCTAGGTCAACAGTGAAATGGAAGAAAGAGCTCATAGGAAGCGAGCTTTAGGTTTTCCTTGGACTTTTTCTAAGAGTAGTATTCATTTTGAGTTGGCACATAATTCCAAATTATATAAAAGATAATAAATGAAGAAAAAATATATATTGTACCGTATGAATATACATTGTAGATGTCAAATGTAATGTATGCCAATCGTACCAACCACAAAATTAAACAAAAGACTACCAACAATTAACCAATTCACAAAATAAATTTAATGGAGAGAACAACTTCATCTAGATTAAAGACTATATCTTAGAATAAGGTGGGATTTCTCCCCAACCAAATAATCCAAATCATTCCTCCTTCTCCTTACCAAATGTCACTCACAAAAAATTACACGATTTAATGAAAGAGACGCAACAGATGGTATAAGGCTTTAACTCAATGCCAACTACAATCTCACTCGACTCCAAACAAAAATCATTATAGGGAAGGAGAAGAAAAGATTTGATCTTCATTAAAACAAAGAGCACACCTTAAATTTACACCTTCATTGATTACTCCCGAATCAACAAGTTATTATTCATCGGCAACAAATCAGACATCAATCTCCACGCGAAAATAAGGAACTTAGAATGAACCATAGTTGTAATACCTCAAAATTCGCCCTCATATTTATTACCAAAATTGGCTTATCGCTTCGCACTCATCTGCATTTTCTCATTAGGCCATAATATCCATAATCATGCATTTCATTGATTCCTAAGGCATGTGATCGAAGCGTTTCCTGGTGATATGAATTTTCCTATTCATAGGTGATATATTTGGCTATTGCACTCAAGTTTGAGACAAAGGTCGAATTCACATCATCATGGGAATATTCCTATTTAGAGGATCACCAAGTTCTAAGATCCTTCCTATTCAGAGGATCCATACAAAATGCTAGATCAGGATGTTATCAATACGAATTAAATGTTTATTTCCTTTCATTATTTGTGGGTGCTCTTTTCATCGGAGTTCGACAGTGAGGTGTGGAATTAATGTTTTGATGCAAGAGTATTCAACATCATTGTTCATCCATACGAGTGACTCAGGGTTTCAGGTTGCAAAGATCAGTGGTCGTCTTAGTTGTTTATTACTTGGTGATACAAATTTGAGATTAAAGCTGGAATTTAATCAGGGATACAAGTTTTGGTGCATCAAAATTTATTCATATCCATTATCTAAATTCATCCCATATTTTGTCCAACGCAATGCAATGTCATCCCTCGATCCATTCTTTGACTTATTCACAAATTCAAACATTATACTTCATATCCATTGACCATTTTTACCAAATCATTTTGAATTCCATTCTTTTCTATTTTTTCTTTCTATTTTCATGATTTTCTACAAAGAATTATCACAAAAATATGTTAGTCCATTTTCTTACCCATTTTCGATAAGCCCAACATTTCTCTCCTTAAGTCCATTTTATTTTACAAAATAAGTTGCAAAACATATAAAGATAAAAGGGTCTATCAGCCCACTTCTTCAGTTTTTTCCACATAAGCTCTCACATACAACAATTCTCCAGCCATTTGCACTTCCATCCATTCACATCATAATATGCTTGAAGCACCATGGAACACGGAACATGTCACTTTTCTTCAGCTAATAACACACCAAGTTGTCGCGCACAACATACGGAACCAAAACACATATGTCCGCAAAAAAAAAAGAAAAAAAAAGAGAGGATTATTAAGGGATCTTCTTCGGAAAAATGTAGAAACTCTTCACAAAATCTTCATCAATTTCCAACATAAATAACCAAAACCAGAATGTTCTATAGGAATTAAACGAAAACATACACAAAAATTAATAACAATACTTCAGATAGCATATTATTGAAAATAGAGCTCAAACAAAAAATCAGTTGGAACTCCAACTGATATAACGGACCAAATGCAGTTACAGGAAATATACACACAAAAAACAGTTGATGATAACAAAATGGTGACAAAAAAATTCAGAAACGCTTTTCATCTCAATTCAGATTACAATCTTCAACCTCTTCTCAGTTTTCTTTCAACTTTGCAATCTTCCATCTAGCATCATCTTCAAGAACCTGCAATGAATTCAAGAATCAAGGTTCAACAATAAGAATCGCAGTAGGCATATAAAGAAGAAAGAGTGTTGAATCGTAACGGAGGTGTTCATATATATGCAGAGTCGTCCATCTACATCTTCATCATCCTTCAAGTTAGAATCATCACTCTTCATATCTCCAATCTCTCGGCGTCGACCTTCATCTTCATCAAAGAACTCCAATCTTCCTTCTCGCTTCACCATACTCACCAACCTTCGATAACGGTCAGCAACAACTCTCTTCAATCTTCGTCACAAGAACTCTACAAATCCACTCATATTTTCAACAACCGAAACGAGTCCTCATCAACCTACATCAAAAACTCAGGCCTGCATTCACACTTAAAAACTCGTTTTCCATAATACCAGCCTGCAAGTTCAAATAGAAAAAGTTAGTTGCAAAAGATCCTAACCAATTCATAACAAATTCAAAACAGAAAATAAAATCCATAACTGAAAATTAACCAACTTTCATAACAAATTTCTTCTAGAAAGCTCACCTGAGTTTTCACAAGAGCTGGATCCATCCTCTATAAAGCATAATCTTCTTCTTCCCTCAAGCTTCTTCGCAACTTCACTTCATTCATCTCTCTCTCACAACTTCTTCCTCTCAGTCTTTCACACTTCAACCACAACCTTCAACTTCTTCTCAAATCCTCTGCAAACTTCTTCCCTAATCTCTCATCCCGGTCATAAACCGCAACCATCATCAATGAGACTTCATCATGATTGCTACAATAACAAGCTGCAAAGAAGAATGAGGGATTAACATCGTGAATCAAGAATCATATAACAACTTCAGACACACAAGATCGCAACAACCTTTCAAACCAAAGCCTACACAGAACACCGATACAATAATCTCAGATTGCAAGGTTACGTAAGATGGAAGAAGAAGCGTAATCAAAAACTCAGAAGAAGAAGATCGAAAAACAATCGAAATCGTACCTGAGTCTTTGATCTCACGAATTCGATGCTGCTGTAAGCGGAACGCAGAGAAATACGACGCGTCGCCACCGACGTCGTCTTGGCTTCGCAGGTCGCCGACGAAGTTCCGATTGAAGAACGATCGAGGTCACGGAGTTGCGTCTGTGAGAAGCTTTTGTTGAAACTGCTTCTTGAAGAAGAAATACCTTGAGCTTCGAGCAACCACCGCGTCGGAATTTCAAAACCTCTGAACAGGTGCGTTTCGCGAATCAATTTCGGCGTTAGCTTTTGAATCTTAATCGTATTGTTCGAGTTAGACAAATCTGGCCTTTAAGTTCTGTTGACTGGTGACGAACCTGTGAAGCTTGTTGTCGAATTCGTGTTTACGGAGGACGGTGGACGAGATAAGGATGGTGGTGAGGCGAAGACGGTGGCGAGAGAGAGAGAGAGAGAGAGAGAGAGAGAGAGAGAGAGAGAGAGAGAGAGAGAGAGAGAGAGAGAGAGAGAGAGAGGAAGAAGGAACTAGGGTTCGGTGGTAGTTCAGCTATTGGCACCTTGTGTGTTTTATTCTTAATTTATTAAGTAAATTAATGGAATTGTAAGAAGTTTGATTATAGGAATAAAGAATAAGATTAAGAGATTATTGGATCATTAAAATAATTAAATCCACATCAAATGCAGTTAATCACATTTAGAGGCCATTTAATCCATCGTTTCATTTCCCACAAGAGGTAGAAGAGGATAAGATTGTGGTTTCCCCAGCCACACCGGCGGTGACATTTGTCACCGTCCGGTAGGATTTCCCAACGGTTGTTCCTGTGTGTGGCAATAAACCATAGTTACCATAATCATGCGCCCGTGGATTGTTTGATTAAAATACCATTAGGAAGACTGAATCATGTGCCCCATGTTAAAGTCAAAAGTTTGACCGAATTCCATGAGATGCACCTCAAATTCCCGCGCATATGGGCCTTAGGCATTTCACTTTTTACACCCCCATTTACTAAGCCCATTAGCACTTTAACTATTTCAGACGTTCATCCAAGAAATGATGGATGTGGTGGAACATGAATCGCTACAGAATCTCAGCAGCCTGAAGTGCTTGAAGTTCCTACTGGTATAGATGCGTCGGAACTGTCTTTCCATCAAACAATTACTGATTATTATATGTCGCGTCCTGTAATGTGAGACACTAAAAAAAACCAAAATAAAATAAAAACAAAAAACAAAAAAAATTATAAAAAAAAAAAGAACTAAAAGAAAATACGAAACAGAACTGGGAGTAAGTTACGTGGGAACAATAACACCATAAGAAATAAAAATATTAAAATATTAGTTGTTTTTAGAAAAAAAACAGACTAGTGGGGCTAACTGCCCCTAATTTCCACATGGTATTTGTTTAGATATAACCAAATTTATTTAAATAAGGGATAATCAAATCTAATAATAATAGTTGAGATGAGATATTTTGTTTTAAAATATATAATACTTATATATAATATAATTCTAAGAATAGTAGGACATACATTTATGTATAATATAATTCTAAGAATAGTAGGACATACATTTATATAATATTAAATATAAATAACGATTATGAGATGAAGTAGACACTAATATTAGTAATTATATATTCAAGTGGGATATTCTTCCAGAAATAAATAATTAAAACTTACTCTATATCTTCACTATTGATATATTTTTAATTAATGATTATAATAATTAGTAATTATTCAATATATGATTATATATATATATATATATATATATATATATATATATATATATATATATATATATATTCAATTTTTCAATTTTCACCGATATATTGTAAATATTTTTACGAATATTCATCGAGAATGAATTAAATTGATTCATTTTCAATAATAATAATAATAATAATAATAATAATAATAATAATAATAATTATTATTATTATTATTATTAATTATTATTATTATTATTATTATTATTATTTTATAAAATATCAATAATTCTAAAAATCTAAAATTAATGCATTACATATAAAAAACAAATAAAAAGATGAAAATAATTGCAAAATATACACAATATTAACTTTAAAATTTGAAGTTTTATAAAAATCCAGAAATTCTAAAAAAAAACCAATATATACATATCAAGAATTTTTGACAAAAACTATATTAAAAAAAAATACATATTTCTCAGTTTATACTTAGAATTATATATTATGCAAATGGTGAATCTTTTGAATGGTAAAAAAATAACAAAAATAAGGATCTATTATTTAAGGATTTTTTAAATTGTAACGACAAAAGATTTTCTTTATAACTGTTGTGACAATTAATTTATTCTTTTAAATTATAATTAAGATTTCTTTTGTACCTATGATTGTTAAAATCTAACTGTTGTTCGGATAAACACTAATTAAGGTGTCTTTTTTTTTTTTTAAATCTTAAATTAAAAAAGTTTATTTATCTTTTTCAATGGTTAAAATTGTTTTTCTTAATTGATGTATTTTTCTTAAATATAAAAGTTGAAAATACATTACAATACCTAGTAAATTAATTAAAAATATAATTAATTTAGTTGATTAAATAATTAATTTGATTCACACATAAATTATAATTAATTCAACTATTTGCAAAAACCATATTTAAATCACTAATAATTTTAACTATAAATTACATTAATTATTTATTCAATTGAATTATTCATATTTTTACACAAAATTAATAAAATACCGCACAAATATATTAAAAACATGTGTGCAAAATACATTTTCCTTTCACTATTATTGTAATGTATAAAGACAATGAACAACTTGTTCCTTCACGTGTGAGAATGTGTGAATGTGATATCTTACATCAAATAGTGAAAAAGATTTATAAAAGAAGAATGTGTGGTTCTGCCTTTGACTGACATTTTTGTGGGATTTTATTTGCTGTACAATATATTAATTATTATTTATGAGATAATGCAATTACATGTGTCATGTACGTGTCGATTATTCAATATCTCTTAGATGACTCATTCTATATTTTTTATACTAAAAGAGACAAATTGTAATGTGATTACATACTCCTTATTTTAATTAATGAGTTGCCTTATTTAACCTACTTTTTAAGAGTTAAAAACTCAAAACTTAAAATTTTGAAGAAAATAAATAGTTGAGAATTTTTTTCTTCACCATCTCTATGGAAAATGAGCTATAGTAATTTAGAGTTCGGCCAGAGAGGTATATGTGGTCTGACCAAAATATTATTCTCACCATAAATCATATTCGACATTCCCTGAATTTTCGTTCCTTAGCAGGAGCTCGTTTACCACTCAAGCCCAAATAATAGATAGAAGTAGTAATTTATTTGGCTAAATTTAGGGATTGTTGGATAGAAATAAAGGTTAATCGACAAGTAAATTCATAGTTTATAATTTAGGATTGATAGTTAATGAAGTTAGAGAGAGGTTTTGCCTTCTCTATAACCATGTGAGTTTTTGTTCTCAGTCATTTTCAACAGCAGTAACAATCTGCCTTTTGTTTTTGGCATGCAGTTTTTGGTTTTTAGGTAGTTGCAGTGAACATGGCTTGGATTAAGGTTAAGGGTAAGAGAGACACAAGGAGTCATTCAAGTGGGATGTTTTCCGTTTGGTGGTGGAAATACGGGAAGGAATCGAAGGAGGTTTGTTCGTTCTTCATTTCAGAATTTCCAAACAGGATTAACACAAGAGATCTGTTTGGTTTATTCAGGTGTATATATAGGCAAGGTAACTGAGGTTGTGATCTTTCTGAGGAGAAAAAAAATTGGTAAACAGTTCGATTTCGCGAGATTTTGCGAGGTGAATAATGATCGTGATTTGGGCATCAAGCTAGATAACGTTATGATCGACGGTAGAAAGATTCATGAGAATCTTCCAAGATATGAGAGGAATAACCTAAATAAGTCGATGGGTGGTGCAGTCGGTAAGCATTACACAGAAGATGTTCAGATGAGGAAGGTGATACCTGTCGCTCCCGATAAATGGGAATGGCCCAGATAAAGGTACAGACGCGAACGGTCGGCGAGAGGGACAATGAGAACACACAGGAGTGAACTCACTGGAGATGAATAGAGTCGCCAGCTGGGCATTTTTATCCCGGAGGAAAGGTAATGCTGCATAGACCTAAGAAGAGATGGATAAGACGGTTGCGAACCAGAGAGACTGAGAAAGGGGGTTGGTTACAACCTGGGAAGGTATTAGCACCCAGATTGTCCGTCGTACTCGACGGGATCCACGCTTAAAAGATTTGTGTTTTTAAAGGGGTAGTGTCAGTGCAGTTTGTGCATAGAAGAGCTGGAAAGATGTACAGGTGTCAGTGTATGAGAAGTGAAATGTGATATATATACAGTGTCAGTGTAAGAATGAGAATGAATTGCTCATGACAATGAGGCTAAAGAAAGATGCTGGAAAGAGGGGGAATATACAGAGACTTTTGTTCGATAACCGTTAAGTTATGCCTACGTATCCTCTCGTGCAATGAGGAAGTCAGAACACCGTAGTTCGACCCAAAGAGACTGAAAGATGAATTGACTGATGAACTGCTTACTTGCCTATGCTCAAGTGTATGACCTGTCTGGCTCAGGTGCTAACTGTCTTGCATTAGACGGAAGAAGCGAGTTCTCGATTTGTGAGTGAAGGTGATGAGAAAAGAATCCCGGAGGAGACGATTATTGTTTGTTTTTTGAGTTTTCAGTCTTTTATTGCTTTTGAGAGTTTGTCATAAGTTAATGAGCTTAAGCCTAAACCAATGGATTTAGTAAACTCATCACATCTTCCCTCTGATTAGGGGTAATGAGAATACCTTAAGTGTGAAGTCAGCTTCTCACACTCAAACACCTTTGATGTAAGATTAAGATCATTAACCTACCTGTGATTATTTAGATGTTTTTGTTGTTTTTGTTTAGTGTTAAGTAATGAGGTTAAGCCATAATCAAGGATTAAACAGACTCATTACACCATCCTAATAGAAGGATAATAGATGAGAATGTTTAAGCTGAGGAAAACTCCTCAACTTAATCCATGATTAGGGATTAAACTCATGACAAAACAAGCCTTTGATTAAGTGGATTTTATTTAGTGATATGATGATGAAGTGAATTTTATGGTTTGTAAGACAACTTGAGGAGGACTTGTCCATTAACACTAGGGTTAGTCCTTCTTGACCAATTAAGGAAGAATTAGAACCCTAATGCAAGGCCCAAGTTACAAGTGTGATGTCTTGATGATTATTAAGTGGATTGATTAAGAGATTTAAACACATTAAGGGTTTAACACTTAGGATTAAAGTTATACACTCCATCCTAATAGAAGGATGCAGGCATAAGCTTAATCACAAAGCCTTAAAGCCTTTAGGGTTTAGTCCCTGATTATGAGATGAGAAGAGAAGACTCAAAAGAGACACAAAGGTAAAACTAAGAGGGGAGACTAATCAAAACCCTAATCATTGTCATGCTTGGTTGTTCCTAAGGTTTGTGAGGTTTTCAAGAACAATCTTCAAAGGAAACACCAGGAAGCAGATGAAAGGATCAAGAGAGGCAAAGCAACTTGCTTCATTCAAGAAGTCAAGTCACTTGAAGAAAGAAGGTAAGAAGAAGCAAGATGAGCAAGCTCAAACTCAAACACATATTAAAATGCAGCAATGGATGCAAGAGAGATGAAGAGAAGAGTTATGAGAAGTGAAGGCAAATTCACTTCTCAAATTCACTTACCACCTGAAAAGTTAGAAAAGGAAATGCAATGCAATGCAAAATGGGGTGAGATGACATGATGGAAAACAAAAACAGAAGCATGTACATGATGATAATGATGCTATGAGATGTTGCAAACATGAGGCAGCACATGGAGATATTCATACAAGATCATGGATGCAAGTGATGCAAGTTAAGGAACATGAACAAACATGGAAAGTTATGAAGTGCACATGGCATACAACAAGACAAATTCATGATGCAATGATCAAACATGCTTTCCATATGTCTTATGATGTCAAATGAATCACATGAATGCTTGAAATGTCATGGCAAGTCATGTTATGCAAGAGAATGTAAGAGGGATGCAAGTGAAAGCCCAAATTAGGGTTTATGAATCAAACATCAAACAAAAACCAAAAACAGAAGCAAACCCTAAGATAAAAAATGGAAAATGCCACTCAAAGGACCCCTAATCCTATACTAAACCAATGCCCAAAGGAGAGGTCTCAACTCTTAACCAATCTCAAGTTATGATTTTTACAAGATTTTAGGTTTTTTAGGGTTCCTAAACAAGAAAATCATCAAACAAATTGAAAATGAGGAATCAAATCATGGCCATTTTATCTCAAAAACTACATGCTAAACACAATGCAATGCAAGAAGAATCAATGTCCAACTCCTCATGAATAGGCAGAAATGATTTTTTGAACTTAGGATCAAAATAATGCACAAAAATGATTTTTATTCAATGAAAAATTCTCAAAATGCATCAAGATCAAAAAAGAAATTTAGTTTGAATGTTGGAAAATGTTTCTAAATGTCTTAGAACATTTCATGAATTTTTTGGTGATTTTTAAATCCCTAAAAGTATTTTTAATAAATTAATTCTCATTAATCAATTAAAAATAATCTTTAAAATATTTAAAAATACTTTTTTAATGATAAAAATAAAAACAAAAATATTTTTGTGTCATAAAAATTAATAAAACTCATGAGAAAAAGTTTCATAATTTTTAGACATTTTTTACTATTTTAAATTAATTGTGCAAGTTAAATGAAAAAGAAATGAAAATAAATTAAAATAAATGGAAGGTAAACAGAAGGAATGGCTGAGATTGGGTCTGGATTTGAAAGCATTGACCAGCGCGCATCTGGACGGCTGTGGTTCATTCTGAGCCAATTAACCTAATTGTGAATTAATTAATCTAATTAATTGAATTAGGGCTAATCAAAGTGATCTGGGCCCTCTATCCACGCGGGAAGTCAACTGGTCAAGGGCATCCTACGCTCAGAATTCAAATGGGAGTTAATGACTGTAATTAGGGCTAAGCAAACTCAGGTGACCGGAGAGAAGCTCCGGTCATCTTCTCCGGCACCCCAGAAACCCTAAAACATAATTCAGGCCACCATTCTCCAAATTAATGCCAGGGAAATGTTCCTCCACTCAAGCCTTGCACGAATCAACCCTCCAAATAAATTTCTCATGCTTAAACTAAGGGAATCGAAACCATGAAGTTTCACGGGCAAAATTTCAGAGCCCTAGAAAATCCTCATTTCTCACTCATTCTTAAATCTAAAACCATCCCCATAACCAGCAAAGCATGCACAATCAATTTTTAACAAGAAAATCAAGCTCTGAAAAGTTGAAAACCTAAGGCTACCTGAAGTGATGAACTGTGAATTTGAGCTCTCCTGCCCTTGCTTTGGTGCAAAATGCCTCCTCTGGACCCCCTGAAGCCAATGGAATGTTCACAACCTCTTGCTAGTGGCTATTTTGGAAGTTTGAGTTCTGATATGGCAGGTTTGGCAGTTGTGATTGGTAGTGTTTCAGGCTGCATTCATAGTGGATTCTGGTTCTTTTCAATGTGTTAGACTTGTTGGTGAAGAGAAATGGAGTGTTTGATGGCTGGATAAAGGGATTCGAAAAGTTCTGGTTTTAGGGATGAGAAATGGTGCAGCTCAGTTCAGGCTGGTTCCAGGCTTGAATCTTGTTGGTTTCTACTCAATGAAACATGGTGAAAAGGTTGATGAAACTTGTTGGAATGTTTGTGAAGTGTGGAGACAGATTCGAAGAGTTTTGCAAAATGAGGTGTGTTTGTGTATGTGATGCCCTAGAGTGTTTCAGCCTGGCTTCTTCTTATGTTTTGCTTGCCAAAGGATAAAATAAACAATTCCAAGTGGCCAGAGGATGTGACATGGCCTGTGGTGATTGGGATGTTTGCTTTTGCCAAAAGTCAACTTTTTTGTAAGAGAGGCATGAGCTTGGTGCTAGCTTGGTACAAAGGCTAGGGCTGGCGCAGCATGATGTGTGTGTGATGCTAGGAAGGTTCAGCAGCCAAGGCAACTAGTTGGTGAAGTGTGATGAGTGATTTTGCAAGTTGGCTCACTTTTGAAACCTCATGAAAAAGTCTTGTTACACAAACCATGAACATGAGAAACTTTTGTCCAATTCTGATTTTTAGAGTCTATGTGATGTTTGTACATTGGTTTGAAGTGAACTAGAAGTTACAAATGGCTTTGGTTCATGATTTTGCAAAATTCACATTTGAGGCATGTCTTGAAAATTAGTGATTTTGGCCAACTTTGTCACACCATAACTTTTGATCCAAGAAGAGTTTGATCATGTTCTTGTACTTTTTGAAAAGGGAAAAATGTACTCTACAACTTTCATGACCAAAGTTTTTCCATTTGAAGCATTTTTGGATCAAGAATCAAGGCTTGAAAAATGACCTAAAATGAAGCATTCTTGAAAAGTCAACTATGCCCAAAAAGTCAACATTTGCAAAAACTCCAAATTCTTGATTTTTGTGAACTTCAACCTTCTTCCATGATCAAATAAAGATCATATGCACTCAAAATGATGAAGATCACCCATTGGTTGGGTCATTGGGGGCCTCAGATGCCCTGATTTTGCACTGACTTGTCCAGAAAGTCAACCCTTGATCAGATGACTTCCCCATGGAATTTCTTCATGAAAATTGATATGCATACTCCCTATACCATATAGAGACCAATGGAAACAAGAATGACCAAAAAAATTGAGGTTATGGCCTTTGAAACCAAAACCCTAATTTTAGGTCAACTGTGCAGTCTATCCTGGCTCTGCTTCCATACAAACCTCAGTTCTTGTGATTCTTTGGAATTTTTGACTTTGAGAAGATGTATTATGATGATTGAACACACATGGATCCCTTTGAAGTGATTGATGGCCTTTGGAGTGGCTCAAGAGGCTCTGGGATTGCTCAGGTCACAAACCCTAGATGCAGATGACCTAGAAATTATGCAGTGAATAAAAAATGTGATATGAGATGGTATGATTGTGTTTATGCATATTAAATGATCAAAAGCCATGGTGTGAATGGGTGAGGGCAAATTTTGGGTGTTTACAATACCATCTGCTAAGGTTAATAACAAGACTTATGCAGAAACATTCGATAATACTTTGATGGATCCCATTTTCTTGTTTTCTTATTCTTCGAATGTTGATATCAAACGAAGGATGGAAAATGCTTTCGTCGATTTTATGCACTCTCCAAGAATGTTGTTTATCATGCAGAGGATCTTTGAGATGAAAGGTATTTTTTATGTCTAGGTTATCCCTTTGGGTTCCAGGTTGTGTCTGTTGGAAGAAAACGAACCGGGTGCATCGATCGACTTCATCTCTAACACATGAACTGGTGGAACCAATGGTTCAACTCTATCAAAGAATGGAAGGAGAGTGATGTCGATGATGAAAGAGTTATATGGATTAGAGTATACGGGGTACACTGTCATGTTTAGAGCATCGAGTTTTTCGAGAGGATTGCAAATTCGTTTGGAAACCAAGGCGTATGAGTTGAGGAAGATCCTTGATTAGGAAAGAAAGTGCCCATTTATTTGGCAACAATTGGCGTAGGATCATTCAGCTTACTTGTATCACACAAAGAGAAGTTGGTTTCTGTCTTAGGCTCTTTTTGACTACCAAGTGGTGATTGCTGGTGAGAAGGCTCAAACTGTGGAGGAAGTCCACATAATGACTCTTAATTTAGTGGAAATCCCAAAGAGATGGGAGAAAAAGGACTTTCTGTTGGGGAAGCAGACACATGACTACTTTCTTTCTTCAACACAACATTCATGATCCCCGTAAGAAACTTCATTTGAGTCTTCATCAAGTCAAATTCTTCCTTCAAAAATCTCTAACCCTGAGATAAAGCTTGCATTTCTACCCTGAACTGCCCCAACTGGGTCTTCATTTCAGTTACCTCCGCCCAGAGTTGTTCCAAATCCATACCCAAAGAGTTCTGATTCAAGTCAGCCATTCTGAAGAGAAACTGAGTCAGGATAAGAATCTGTCTCTGAACACTTTTCATGAATGCAAGGATGTATGCAAATGCTATATTCGGGTTTTTATAAGGAATCTATCTACTCTAAATCAAGTTTTGATACGAAAGAAATCCAACAGCATGATTCAGATATGAGATCCTCGGAAATAACTTAACATATATGTTGAAATGTTATGTTGTCTTGTATGCAACATGCATGTGATCAGTGGTCCAATTTCTGGTGTTGAACAACGAGCCAAGTGTCTGAATAGCCACAATAACCAGGATCTCTAAATAACAACCCAGAACTGCGAACCAAAGGAACACATAGGACAAAATGAAATAATAGAACCTCACTGAATAAAATGGGTGTGTTGTAGGCCAGGGTTCCTGCAAACTTTTAAACAATCCCCCAATCTCACAGGTGTGCTACAAAGGGTCAACATCACAGACTCTCAGGTCGAGTAGCGATAATACATTCATCGTTTCCAAGAAACATTTTGGCATTATACACTAAAAGATGAGGTCTCAGTTGAGTCCTGAAAGACAAGCATTCCCCATAAGTTCCCAGCTTCAAGATTGAGATTAAGAAAGAATATTACATTCATCCCGTAGGATAGAATACTATCGTCATACGAACACCGCTTTAAATGAGTTCTTACGAGAGAACAAGGTCATCCTATGCAAGTTCACAGTGGGACCTCGGGTGCGAGTGGATTTGCTAACAAATGTGGTATGCCACTGTCACTACTGGAAAGGGATGTTTCCACAAAGTTCTTCAATGATCGGTCTTCAGATGCACATAACTATCAAGGTCGTATCCTGAAATAGGGAAGACCCCACGTTCTAAAAGATCAAATTCACCAACAAGTTACTCCACTATGCACATGTAAAGGTAAATGGCTTAATGTGATTGCATCAGAATGAAAACGGGTGAAATAAAAACGAGAGCATTAGGTTGAGCTATAATAGAATGATTCAGACTGGTTTGTATAGGGGGTGTATGAGCATTCTTCCTTTCGTGTCGTTAGTGTATCGTTAGTGTTCGAGTTACTACCATTATTTTTATCCAAATGTCGTACAACCATGTATGGTTAGGTAATGTGTTTTGTGTTTGTGTTTGACGGATATTTTCAAAACTTTAATGATTATTTTCTTGAGGACAAGAAAAGATTCAAGTCTAGGGGAGTTTAATAACACGATTTTATATCGATTATTTAGCTTGGTTTGCGATTAATTAAGTTATCATTTTTCGTAATTTACATAATATTATGCAAGGTATTTGTATGTTTTTGCAGGTATTCTAATTTATAGGAATTGTAGAAGAAAAGGAGTTAAAATGAGGAAGAAAAAAATCCTTTAGAAAAAGAAATGAGACTGATGATAGAAAACCAAGTTTCTGCATCTTGGAGCACAAACGCTCGTAACACAATCATGACGTCTGTCACAAACTTCTTAAATGGGACGACCGTCCTAGATCTAAGACGATTGTCACAGGTTTAATTTAAGGAAATAAAATATACGTGCCTCAATCAAACAGAAGAGTCGCTGATGTATTATCTTCTCAGTTCAACTCAGTAGCAGTCAAGCAACCATATCAAAGCCCAATAATATGTTTTCCTGCATTTTCTCAACGACACATTCTACATTAGAAACTATAAATAGAAGCCAGTGAAATTTCGAAAGGGGGCTTCAACCTAAACCTTATTTTGTCTTATTGTTTTCGGAGCCTAATTTGGTTTTCCTGTTCAGAGTTTTCTTTTAATTTATTGTTCTGCATTAAGTTTATGTTTCTGTTACCTTACTAAATTTCATAATAGTTTCCTACATTGGGAAGTGTCGCTCCCTGAATTTCCATCCTGGTACAAACGCGAAAGTGGCGCGGAAAGAGGTTAGATTCGCCAGCCAGACATTTTTATCCCGAAAGAACGAGAATGGTAAAGCTGCACAAACTAGAAGAAAATAAGAGGAAGGACACGGGTCCTGCGAACCAAAGAAGCTGAGTTCGGGAGTCGGTTACGACCTGGGAAGGTATTAGCACCCCAGATCGTCCGCCGTACCCGACGAGATCTGATAACGCTAAATTATATCGTTTAATTGGCTTAACTTACATGAATTTTAGTTATGATTTCCTTTGTTTAATTTGATTTATGCTTCGATTTATATATCATTTACTATGTTTTCAGGTGACTTGGATTAATTCATAAAAGAAAGGAAAGAAAAGAATTAAAGGAAGAAATGTGAAGAAAATGAGAAGTTATGAATAAAAAGGAAAGGAAAGGACAAAAAGAAAATAAAAGGGATGGGATCCACCACTCTCACACAATGTGGCACAAGCCACATTGGGAGGTGGCGTCCACCACTTATCAAATGTGGCACCCGCCACTTGTTTAGGGAGAGAGGAGGTGGCGCCAACCACCTATAATTTAGGAGAAGAAATCTCAACTTTCCCTTGTATTCCTCCACTACTTCTCCAACTTCCCACTACTCCCACTTACTCCACTACTTCTCCAACTTTCAACTACTCCCACTTACTCCACCACTCATTTATGTTCAATGGAAGTTACAAAAAGAAATTTCCTTCTATATATAGGTTTGCTCTTGGCTTTAAAGGGGCCTCCAAGTTTTTGTGCAATATATTCTTTCATAGTTCTAGGCATAAATTATCATTGTAAAAGTGGTAGTTTCTCACATAGAGGAACTACCACACCATTAGTATTAGACCTATGTTCTATGTAACGCTTGGATAAACAATCTTGCATTTCAGTTTCTCTATTTCCAGCATTTAATTCAAGTTTATTACAGGTTCTTTATTTTATCGCTTTATTATTATTATTGTTACTGCATCTCTTAATTGTTAAAGTATGTTGTTCTTAATTTCAATCTTTATGTTTACGTCGTTTCCATTTAATTATATGTCTTGCTAATTAGTTTAGAGTCCGGCGTATGAGGATCGTCGTTACCGACGGGACTCGGTAGAAAATAATAGGTGCGAATTAATAACTACAATTATGTTTTGGTTATAATTTCTATGCGTAATTTATTTAGCATTGTCATGAGAGTGAGATGTTAGTTAACATTGCTTTGTCATGAGACTGAGAGGCATATAAAGGTTTGAGCCGAGATCCGCGGGAGCGTGAGGAGCGAACCAGATAGTATAAATTAGGAAACTTATCTAAATACAGCGAGAACACTTTAGAGACGTTTATGATATTATTAGCTTTCAAAGAGTGTTTACTAGTTACCGGGCGAGCGAGAGCAAAATCTTGGGATTAGGAAGTATGATTTTAGTTAAGACCGCGAGAGCGTGAGACAGAGTCTTTAAGTTGGTATATTCTACGGAATAGGAGTATAGTCGTAATTAGCACCTTATTATATGATTCCCTTAGGAGCGCGGAAACCATATCCCGACCTCGTTCTTTTATATTTTCTTAGTTCTATTTTAGTTTTAGTTCTAATCAAATATCATTAGCCTTAGCTTTACAAAGTAACGATAGATAATAATAGGTTGATATTGGTCTTTGTGGTTCGACAATCTTTTATATCACTTCGATAAATTTGTGCGCTTGCGGACACATCAAGTTTTTGGCGCCGTTGTCGGGGACCAACAATCAATATTATTATTCCGTTGTTGCACCGTATAGACTAAGGCATTTTCTTTCTTATTTCTTTAATTATGTTCCACCCAAACTCTTTCTACAATCCCCATTCCCAATATTTCGAGGAATCTCAAGGATACCATAATCCCAACCTCGAAATACATATGGAAAATTTCAATCTTTCGTCCACCCATTCTCACCCAAATAACCTCTATAACTATGAATTCCAAAATTTTGAGGAGCCGCACCCTAATTCTTTCTACAATTACCTACAACAGGTCTCCCAATACCTTGAGGAATCGCACCCAAATCTTCCTGATGATTACCATTCCAATTATTTCGAGGAACCCCAAGAGTCGTACAATTCCAATCTCGAAATACTAATGGAAGATTTCCACACGACGCTATCTCATTTTCTCCCAAATTACCACTATCAATATTTTGAAGAACCGCAGGAATCCGTTCAGTCCAACCTCGAAACATTTATGGAGGATTTCATTGAAACATCGACCAATGCTAGAATAGAATCTATGATGGAGCACTTTGTGGATGCACAAACTATCCAGAATGAAGAACTTAAAAGACAACATATCGATAATCATGAAACCCTTAGGCGGCTGAACACGATGATCGAGTCCCTCGTGACTCACACTGAGGGATTAGAGACCCAAACCTTACTGCTTGCACTGACACCTATAGGTCCCTCCCTTGAGGAGAATGCTTATGTTATAACAACCAGTAGTGAAAACCAAATCGAAAATCCTGAGGAGAATGATAATGAGGTTGATGATAATTATGGTGAGGAAATAGTTGAGATTGAGACAAATTCACCAACACTATCCACAAACGAGGTTGTCGAATAGGTAGAGAATGAAGCACGAACTGTTGACCATCCTCCATATGCTCCACCATATCCGTTTCCGTATAAGTTTGCAGACTCTAAAACGTATGTGCATGTATGGAAAATTATCCACGCACCCTTGTCCGAGGTCTTACATAAAAAAAGAAAATTTGAAGACCAAACTAAGGAAACCATTAATGTTAAGAGGGTAAAG
Organism: Lathyrus aphaca; assembly: GCA_963966055.1. Lineage (NCBI taxonomy): Eukaryota > Viridiplantae > Streptophyta > Magnoliopsida > Fabales > Fabaceae > Lathyrus > Lathyrus aphaca. The sequence goes on from OZ014521.1 coordinate 529,617,331, forward strand.
TTTGACTTTAAGGTGATGGATGAAATGACTAAGACCAAACAAGAAAGTCTAATACTTAGCATAGATATAGAACCACCACCACAAGTTCAAAAGAATGAACCACCCCACAGAAAGAAGAAAAGAAAAGGCGAGGGATATGTGAGATGGCTTGATAAATGGTCATGGAAACCGAAGAATAACACTCTTAACTGTCGAGCTATCGACGTTAAACAAAACTCCGCGTGGGTGGTAACCCACGAGTTTTCAATTTAATAATTTCCTTTTATTGTTTTTGTTTGCAGAAAATAAAGAAATGTATCGCTTGTCACGTCTCAGCTATATTTAGGCGAAAGATCTCTAGATGACAATCCCTCAAGATGAGATGGTGCCCACACACGTTCCTTTGAATGTTGCTGTTGGTGGTGACACCAATGTTGAGTATGATGGGAGATGGCATGTCTCTCCCGTCGGTCACTCACCTTATCCTTGTTCTTTGCATGGTCTGGCTCCACCTGCACACACCACACAGTATTTTCATAACATGTTTTACAGGTACTTATTCTGGAAATAGGCAATATGATGAGCGACTTCAGGAAAGTGAAGTTTCAGCAGATTCAAATATCTCGTAGTACAAGACGCCGGAGAAGAAGTGATCAGCAAAGACAGGGACAACAAGGGAAGAATCAGAGTGAATTTGGCTGTAGTAGCAAACAAAGGCATCCGTACAGGTTCTATCATCCATTTTCCACCTTTTATCAAAACATTGAGGACAATGTTTGGTTTAAGTGTGGGGGAGGAACTCTATCGCTTCCATTTTACCATTTTTCTAGTTAGATTTAATGTTTTTCCAGCATGATTTTAATTTTTTTTTTCAATTTTAGTATTTTGTTGCGTCTTTGCATGTGCTGTCGAGTCTTTATGCGTGATTTTATGTTTATCGATCTCTCCGTATTTTTGAGCCGTACCAAATAATTTGAAAAATTCTAAATTACAAAAATAGTGTTTCTTTTGAAAATCTGAGGCTACAGATAAAATTAAGGTTAGATTGTGAGACTTGGGAAAATTCCACAAGATCGATATTGTTTTAACACCGTGAGCCTCTCAATTATGGAAATCAATTTGAGTACTTGTTATGCTGTAGCCTTAAGTTCTCACCTTTTAGTAGTCCCTAATTAGTTTATTTAGCAGTCAACACCATCCTAAGCACACACTAAGTAGGAAGTTGATGCAAATAAGTGTATGATCTCAAAGTTAAAAGAATAAATCAAGAGAAAAAAATGAATGAATGAAAAGAAATTCTCCTTCTAAGTTAGGTGGTCCTTACCCGATCATTTAGCCCAACGGTGTAAAATTCTTTATTTTATTGATATGTACAAAAGAAGAAAAAAAATTGATGAAAATGAGATCATAGTCACTAACAGGCTATCCTACCATGAGTGTGAAAGGATAACGGACTTAATGTGATTGCACCAGAATGAAAAGGGATGAAAGAAGGATGAGTGAATTAGACTTAGGTATAATAACATGATTCATATTGGTTTGTATAGGAGGGAGGTTGATGATCCCAAAAGAGGAATTGTATTGTTACGATATCCTTAGTGTGTGAGCAAGTACCTATCGACACAAACTTAATCGAAGTAGAGTTGGTAGCCTAGGATGAGTATCTGTATGCACTATTTTTCTTATGAGTCATGGTTTTCTTGAGGACAAGAAAAGGTTTAAGTGTGGGGGAGTTTGATAACGCTAAATTATATCGTTTAATTGGCTTAACTTACATGAATTTTAGTTATGATTTCCTTTGTTTTATTTGATTTATGCTTCGATTTATATATCATTTACTATGTTTTCAGGTGACTTGGATTAATTCACAAAAGAAAGGAAAGAAAAGAATTAAAGGAAGAAATGTGAAGAAAATGAGAAGTTATGAATAAAAAGGAAAGAAAAGGACGGAAAGAAAATAAAAGGGATGGGATCTACCACTCTCACACAATGTGGCGCAAGCCACATTGGGAGGTGGCGTCCACCACTTATCAAATGTGGCACCCGCCACTTGTTAAGGGAGAGAGGAAGGTGGCGCCAACCACCTATAATTTAGGAGAAGAAATCTCCACTTTCCCTTTTATTCCTCCACTACTTCTCCAAATTCCCACTACTCCCACTCACTCCACTACTTCTCCAACTTCCAACTACTCCCACTTACTCCACCACTCATTTATGTTCCATGGAAGTTACAAAAAGAATTTTCCTTCTATATATAGGTGTGCTCTTGGCTTTAAAGGGGCATCCAAGTTTTTATGCAATTTATTCTTTCATAGTTCTTGGCATAAATTATCATTGTAAAAGTGGTAGTTTCTCACATCGAGGAACTACCACACCATTAGTATTAGGCCTATGTTCTATGTAACGCTTGGATCAACAATCTTGCATTTCAGTTTCTCTATTTCCAGCATTTAATTCAAGTTTATTACAGGTTCTTTATTTTATCGCTTTATTATTATTATTGTTACTGCATCTCTTAATTGTTAAAGTATGTTGTTCTTAATTTCAATCTTTATGTTTACGTCGTTTCCATTTAATTATATGTCTTGCTAATTAGTTTAGAGTCCGGCGTATGAGGACCGTCGTTACCGACAGGACTCGGTAGAAAATAATAGGTGCGAATTAATAACTACAATTATGTTTTGGTTATAATTTCTATGCGTAATTTAATTAGCATTGTCATGAGAGTGAGATGTTAGTTAACATTGCTTTGTCATGAGAGTGAGAGGCATATAAAGGTTTGAGTCGAGATCCGCGGGAGCGTGAGGAGCGAACCAGATAGTAGAAATTAGGCAACTTATCTAAATACAACGAGAGCACTTTAGAGACGTTTAGGATATTATTAGCTTTCAAAGAGTGTTTCCTAGTTACCGGGCGAGCGAGAGCAAAATCTTGGGATTAGGAAGTATGATTTTAGTTAAGACCGCGAGAGCGTGAGACAGAGTCTTTAAGTTGGTATATTCTACGGAATAGGAGTATAGTCGTAATTAGCACCTCATTCTATGAGTCCCTTAGGAGCGCGGAAACCATATCCCAGCCTCGTTCTTCTATATTTTCTTAGTTCTATTTTAGTTTTAGTTCTAATCAAATATCATTAGCCTTAGCTTTACAAAGTTAGGATAGATAACAATAGGTTGATATTAGTCTTTGTGGTTCGAAAATCTTTTATATTACTTTGATAAATCTGTGCGCTTGCGGACGCATCAGGATCCACGCTTGCAAAGAAACTGTTTCAAAGGGTGAAGAAATGAAAGTTGCTGCAAAAGAAAAGGAACTGGAACTGGAAAAGGAACTGAGAAAGAAAAGAAAGAGAAAAAATGTAGGGAAAATAAAGATTATGCTCGAACGGGCCCTACCCCGCTGCCTACGTACCTCATCTGGACAATGAGGATCAGAGTCGCCGTAGTTCCTATAACTAGGGGTGGAAAAGATTGCTTATGTATTAAGGCTTGAACTTCCTATGTCAATGCTCAGGTGTTGCAGGCTCGGAAGACGAGTGCGTTACCGTCTTGCAAAATAACAAGTAGGAGAAAGTTCGTACGATGAGAGTGAAGGTGATGAGAAAAGAAGTCCCGAAGGAGAGACATTTATTGTTTGTCCAGTGTTTTTTATGAGTTTTCTATGAGTGTGGCACAAGGAAGTGAACTGAAGCTCTTTTCCATGGAATGTGTACTTGCTACTACATTCCAAGATGGAATAATAAAACAAGTACACTCAAGTAAGGAGAAGATCCCCAAAACTTGGTTCCAGAGATTAGGGCCTAAGCTCACTAACTTATTGAATTTATTAAGTGTTTTTGTAATTTTTGTGAATAAGTCTTTTTTATGATTTTCTTTGTGAAAGTAGTCTCATAATTAGACTTGTACATCATGCTAGACAAGCTTGTACTATCCCAAGATGGGAAGACTACAAGTGCCCCATGGAATAAGTCCATACACACAAGGCTACCTCAACCATTATTAAGTGTTTTTTAGGTTTTGGTTTTGAGATGAGAAGAGAAAGAAACAAAAAGGATCTTAAAGATAAAATCTAATGGGGAAAGTCTAATCCTAAAGTTATCATGCAAAGGTGGTCCTAAGGTTAGTGTGGTTTGAAGTCTATCCTAATGAAGAAGAAGGAAAGAAGAAAGAAGAACTAGAATACAACTTACTCCTCTAAAGGAGATAAGTTGTTTCTAAAGGGGGAAAATATGAGGTTAAGCAAACAAAGCACAATGCTAAAGCAATCACAACTTGAAAACATAAAGAGATGAAGGAAGAAGTTGTATGTGGGATACCCTCCCACACACATGACTTACCATAACCCCCTAAAAAACAAAGATTAGCTAAAAAAATTCACATTGAAAGCATATGGAAAGCAAAAGCAAAGTAATGGTCAGAGAAAGGGAAATAACGTAGGGAAAAGAAAGTGTTATGCTCGGATGAGCCCTACCCCACTGCCTACGTATCCCTTTTGAGGAATCAGAGTTAACGTAGTTCGACTAACTACTTTTGTTTGTTTTGGATTTTTTAGTTGAACAATGTTAAATTCACGTTCTACCATCTGCTCAACCTTTGGAGACTCACGCACATGGAGTAGAAGGAATTAACATGTTCTTATGAAAAGAAAACAAAAAGTTTGATTTGTGTTTTAGGAATGCTCATGCAAAAAAGGTAGTCCTAGATGAAGGAACCATGCTACCTAAGTTAATATGCAAATGAGAGACTATACAAAGCCTAACAATCCTATGGGGAAACAATCGCATCACACAAATAAGCAAACAAGCTCGAGGAATATCCACATCACTCGAGTAGCAAACATCCACCTGTGGATTATGTCTTCACAGTGGAAAAGAGAGGGCCTAGCAACGATATGGAGGATCGAAGTAGGACAAAAGTAGGGGTGACACCTAACCACGATATCGAGGATCGGGCAGGATGGGTACATGAAGCAAGGATATCTCCTTGAGCTCGTGACTGTGGGAAAAGAGTATGTCTATACATGGTATCATATCACCAAGTAAGAACAAAATGGGGGAAATATCATGTGCGTATGAGCACAAAGCGTTAACGTCAATGGACGTGAGCTACACAAAGCGTGGGGATCTAGAAAGTGAGATCCTCTTCCACAGACTGACCGAACAAGAGCAGGATGGACTTTATTCAAAAGCATCAACACGAAGTGCGAGCTAATTAAAGACTCAATGATAGTGCGGGGCTGATTACGAGCCCTTTTCGCTTGCCTTCTTCGAGGTCTTATCAAGGGGAATGGGGATGGGGCGCCTCTTTTGAGGTCTTTACACAAATGTAAACAAACACATACAGAGCCTCTGAAGGAGGACTTCCAGAAAATGCCCACCAAAAAGAAACGGTCGGGACTCCAGCCTATGTAAGCGATAAAGTGCAGAAATAGTAAATCAGATAAGAAATTATACCGTGCGAATGTAAATCCGAAGTACCAACAAGCTAAATAGAAAATAGAAACCCAGAGGTCCGCTCTAACAAGCTAGGATCCACAAACAAAGCAAGTCGGACATCGTATTTCCCATATAAGCTCAAGTCATCAGAGTGAAAACAAATCACTCAAGATGTGAAAATCGAATGCGACCGCACAAATGCCCTGCATACAACACAATCCAGACAAAACAACGACACAAAATATCATTTGACCAAACGGTATCCCACAAATAAAGTGGAATACCAATCAAGCGACCGTCGTCAAGATCCTTGCGAGAACCTTACATGAACTCAACAAACGCATTAGAAACCAAAAAGAGGTGCAACTGGAAGTTGCACTTATGCCTCACAACTCAAAATCAAGTAGAAAGATGAGCATACGAGTCATGGACATGCATTGAAATGTATGTTTCAAAACGGGGCAACACCTATGCACTAACATAAACAACATGCAAACTCAAACCGGAATCAAGCAAATTTACATGCAATGAATGACAAATGATCAACAAACATAAGTATAAGTCAAATAAAGATCAATGCATCAAAATCGCACCAAACCGGACTTAAAAAGTCTTAAAACGGAAAAAACGCGTCAAAAATCACCGACTTGGAATTGAACGAAAATCACATGGTAACTTGCTAACGTGCCAACAGATTCAAATATGCAATCGGTTTTTGAAAATTCCGCACGGAAGTGGGACTTTTTGGCCGATTTCGTCGGCAGGCAGTAGCGAAATAGCCAAAAAAAATTGTCCGAAATCGACTAAAAAGTTTACCAATGGCTCCGGAATAATCAAAAAAGTAAATTTACACTATTCACATTCGAGAAAACGCGCTACGATTAGGAAGTTATGACCAAAACAATTTCTCGACACGCGACACATGAACAACATCAACAATTAAGCCTCAACCTATCCTATTTCGAATTTACAATTGAAACAAGCATGAATTCAAAAGTCAAGCACTTCAATCAATATCAAGTCACAACAATTAGATCTCCTAGGAATTTTGTCAAACACCTTACATGCACCGATTATTCTATGTCAATTTTAACAAGCATTTCCACTTATGCACCACAACAATTATTAGGATCAATTAACCAAGCATCAATCAACAATCAAATCAAGAATAAATGCACATAATCTCCACAAGATTAAATCAACTTGAAAATTCAATTCAAGAAACAATTCAACAATTATTCATGAATTAAAGTTTAAGAAGCTTACCGAATGAAGAAATCGACGAAGAAATTGTGAATCCGGAGGAAGTGAGACGCGGTCATGAACGGAGGATAGGGGGAGAGGCCGTGTGGCTGCCGGCGGCGGAAAATGGTGGTCGTGCGGTGGCGGAGTTGACCGGAGGTGGTGGTTCGCGGTGGTTCGGCTACCGGAAGCTTGATCGGAATTGTTGTGTTCTTGAGTTTTTGATGAAGTTGTTGTTGTGTTCTTGAGAAAGAGTTGAGAGAATGAACTTTGATTATTTAGAGAGAGTTTTTGAGAGTTTTTGGTGTTTGTAAATTGTGATTGAAGTTATGAGAAAAATTGTGGGTTAAAATAATATATAGCGGAGTGTAAAATGAAAGGCAAAAGGTAGAATTCCGGCTTAAGTAAAAATAACATTGTCTTCGACAAACTTTTTTGACTCTGAGCCTTCTATAACATCGTCTGCCTCTGAATCACGGTTGCAACGCAAAAAGAACGGATGTCATACGATCAAAATCGAGTGCGATCGATACGTTTAAGCTGCAAGACCTCACTGAATAAGTTGTTTTTTTGGCTTATTTGGTGTCCGTTACTTGAAAATGTGACGAGGTCAACCTTTTCGGAGCATAATCTCGACTCGACTTTGTCAGAAAAGTTGTAGATCTATGAGTCAGTGACCTTGTGTTAAAATGGGAGCTCAACCGGACAAACGACGAGGGAGATATGAATTTTCTCGTGAAACCACTTTCAGCCTTTTTCTTCGGTTCAACACTTCAGTTTTGCAAAATAAACCAAAACGACAATCTTCGGGGCATCGTTCGAACTCGAGCTTGTCTTGGAACTTTAAGATGATAAAATTTGTGAACCAACACTTCGAGAACGAACGCAATCCGATGAAAATTGACCGAGTTATGAATTTTACAAAATCTGACAGACAATGTAATGCATCAAAGAACCCCACTGGTAATTCGCACTTTTAGGATCCTTCCGCTTGGTCCTATCCCAAACTGAATTTGAAGAATGAAGATAACATCTAAACGGAATTTTAGGCACCGGAACGACATCAATCCGATGAACAAGCTGAGAGTTATGAATTTTTTAGTGTCTAAAACTCACCGGTTCAGCACTGTTTTTCACTATATCGACTTTGAAAACTCGCACATTCGGAGATCTTCTTCAAAGAATTAGTTCTCAGCCAAAACCCGAAAGTTGGAAAGGATATCAAGACGGAACTTTTGGAATATGAATCTCTCAAAAATATTGATCCAATCAGAAGTTATGAACTCTTGAATACCGCTAGCACAATTAGTCGACGAAACTGAAATTTCAGAAACAAATAACTCCCGCCACTTTCCTTGATGAATTGGCCTCTGAGCCAAACACGAAAGTTGTAGAGAATACCGAAATGGTTCTTACCATTAAATTTCAGGTCAAAATTTTTTTTCAGGCGAGAGTTACAACCTTTGCAAACTGCACCGTAAAACTGATATTACGCTTAAACTGCTTTGAATCAACTGAGAACTTTTGGCTTCTTTTGAGATTCTTGTGCACATGCCGCATGCAGAAATAAAGGTCTGTCGCAACCTATGAAAGCTCAATGGAGATGTATGCTCATTTATGTTTATGATACAATTATGATCTAAATACAATGTAATGTATGCAAGGATATGCTAAATGGCATGAAAATGAGAGGGCAAATTTGGGGTGTTATAGGAAGCTATTGCACCCTTCTATTGTTTCAAACCACTGTATTCTTTAGTTTTATTTTCCGAAAGAGTTATTACACCAAGACTGTACTTCTGCCCAGGTTTATTATCAAATATAATAGAATTTCTTTTATTTTCCATTCTCCATGCTTTACATTTTTTACTGCTTCTATCTATTATTTCTTGTTTTAATTAATATGTCTGGCTAAAACACTTAAATCGTTATTTAATTGATTAACCACAATGGATTCAATAGATCTAGGCTAAAATTATAAACAAACTATTTTCTGGTTCGATTTCTTAATTTAAAATCAACTTTTATTACGAAAGTAAAAAGGTAGCAAAGTTAGGATTAAGACAACGAGAGTGTGAGGTTTTAACCGGATAGTTGAAATCGTATATTAGTTTTAAATACAATGGAAGTGCTTTAAAGCTAATTAAAATCTATAGGTTTTCAAAAAACACTTTTAACTCAATTTGATACAGCGAGAGCACTCTATCTGACTTAGGAGTATGGTTATAGGAAAGACCACGAGAGTGTGAGTTGACGGCTTTTAAACTGATATTTTCTATAGAAAGATAATTTAACCAATCTTTATAAGCCGATAATTTATTGAATCCATGAAAGAATATTAATTATGTACCGATTGTCGCTCCCACCAAATGAAGCCGGGTCAAATGGGGTACAGACGCGAACGGTCGGCGAGAGGAGGATGTGAGAACACACAGGAGTGAACTCACAGGGAATGAAAGAGTCGCCAGCTAGGCATTTTTATCCCGGAGGAAAGGCAATGCTGCATAGACCTAGAAAGAGATGGATAAGACGGTTGCGAACCAGAGAGACTGAGAAAGGGGGTTGGTTACAACCTGGGAAGGTATTAGCACCCAGATTGTCCGTCGTACTCGACGGGATCCACGCTTAAAAGATTTGTGTTTTAAAGGGGTAGTGTCAGTGCAATTTGTGTATAAAGAGAGCTGGGAAAGGTGTACAGGTGTCAGTGTAAAAGAAGTGCAAAGTGTATAAATGATGTGTCAGTGTCAGAATGAGAATGAATTGCTCAAGATCATGAGGCTTAAAGAATAAAGCTGGAAAGAGGGGGGGATATACAGAGACTTTTGTTAGATAACTGTTAAGTTATGCCTACGTATCCTCTCGTGCAATGAGGAAGTCAGAACACCGTAGTTCGACCCAAAGAGACTGAAAGAAAATGACTTGTGAACTGCTTGCTTCCCTATGCTCAAGTGTAAGACCTGTCTGGCTCAGGTGCAAACTGTCTCGCATTAGACGGAAGAAGCAAGTTCTCGTTTGTGAGTGAAGATGATAAGAAAAGAATCCCGGAGGAGACGATTATTGTTTGTTTTTGTATTTTCAGTCTTTTATTGCTTTTTGAAGTTTGTCATAAGTTAATGAGCTTAAGCCTAAACCAATGGGTTAGTAAACTCATCACATCTTCCCTCTGATTAGGGGTAATGAGAATACCTTAAGTGTGAAGTCAGCTTCTCACACTTAACACCTTTGATGTAGGGTTAAGATCATTAACCTACTTGTGATTATTTAGATGTTTTTGTTGTTTTTGTTTAGTGTTAAGTAATGAGGTTAAGCCATAATCAAGGATTAAACAGACTCATTACACCATCCTAATAGAAGGATAATAGATGAGAATGTTTAAGCTGAGGAAAGCTCCTCAACTTAATCCATGATTAGGGATTAAACTCATGACAAAACAAAACCTTTATTAGATGGATTTTAGTTAATGATAAGATGAAGAAATGATTTTTATGGTTTGCAAGACAACTTGAGGGGGACTTGTCCATTAACACTAGGGTTAGTCCTTCTTAACCAATTAAGGAAGAATTAGAACCCTAATGCAAGGCCCAAGTTACAAGCTTGATGTCTTGATGATTATTAAGTGAATTGATTAAGGGAATTAAACACATTAAGGGTTTAACACTTAGGATTAAAGTTATGCACTCCATCCTAATATAAGGATGCAGGCATAAGCTTAATCACAAAGCCTTAAAGCCTTTAGGGTTTAGTCCTTGATTATGAGATGAGAAGAGAAGACTCAATGAGACACAAAGGTAAAATCTAAGTGGGGAAACTAATCAAAACCCTAATCATTGTCATGCTTGGTTGTTCCTAAGGTTTGTGAGGTTGACAAGAGAAATCTTCAATGGAACCACCAGGAAGCAGATGAAAGGATCAGGAAAAGCAAAGCAACTTGCTTCATTTAAGAAGACAAGTCACCTGAGGAAAGAAAGTGAGAAGAGAGGAATGAGGTAGGCTCAAACTCAAGCACATAACAAAATGCAGCAAGGATGCATAAAAGAGATGAAAAGAAAATGTGAGAAGTGAAGGCAAATTCACTTCTCAAAGTTACTTACCACCTGAAAAGTTAATAAAGGAATGCAATGCAATGCAAAATGAGATGAAATGACATGGTGTGAATCAAAACCAGAAGCATATATGAGATGATAATTATGCTATGAGATGATGCAAACATGAATCAAGACATGAGAATGATCACATGAACAAAAGAATGCAAATGGAGCAAGTTTAGAACCATGAACACACATGAAAAGTTATGAGATGCAAATAACATACAACATAGCAAATACATGATGCAATGATCAAACATACTTCTAACATGTCTTAAGATGTCTAATGGATCAAATGGATGCACAAAATGCTATGGCAAGTCAAGGTATAAATGCAAATGCAAGATGGATGCAAAAGGAAGCTCAAATTAGGGTTTATGATCAATGCATCAAACAAAAACCAAAATCAGAAGCAAACATCAAGATAAAAAAATGAAAATGCACTCAAAGGGACCCTAATCCTATACTAACTCATTGCCCAAAGGAGAGGTTCCAACTCTTAACCTAATTAGGGTTATGAATTTTCTAAGTTTTCTAGGGTTTTAAGGTACCTTAACAAGAAAAATGCCAAACAAATGGAAAATGAAAGATCAAATCAAACCAATTTAATCTCACAAACTACATGCTAAACACAATGCAATGCAAGAAGAATCAAAGTCCAACTCTCAATGGTTAGGAAGAAATGATTTTTGGAAGTTTGGATCAAAATAATGTCTTGAAATGATTTTAATTCCATGAAAAATTCTCAAAAGACATTAAGATCAAAAAAGAAATTTGGTTTGAGGGTTGGACAATGTTTCTAAATGATTATGAAGGTTTCATGAATTTTTTGGTGATTTTTAAATACCTAAAAGTATTTTTAATTAATTAATTCTCATTAATTAATTAAAAATAAACTTTTAAATGATTTAAAAATATTTTTTAATGCAAAAAATAAAAATAAAAATATTTTTGGTTTCTGAAAATTAATAAAAGTTTATACAAAAAATTTCAGAATTTTTAAAATGACTTTGCTATTTTTAATAAAATGGAGAAAAGAAATGAATTAATATGAAAAAGAAAATGAATTTAATCTGAAAAATGGAAAAGTAATCAGATCCAAAGGCCCAAGTTTGAACTGGCTGCGCGCGCGTTTGACCTGGCGCCATATCCAACGGCTGACATTCAAACTCTCATAATTGTGATTAGCCCTAATTAATTATGCCCTAATGACTTTCAGGCGACCGGAACACTGTTCCGATCGTCTTCTCCGGCAAGCTCAAACTTCTAACTCTCTCTACACGCAATGAAAACAAAATCTAACTGCCCAGAACTCATCCCCACTCAAAAACGAACCAAACCCCTCAATCAAACAACATTTATCATTCAAAATCAGAGAGAATCGAATCAAACATTTTTTAGGGCAAAAGTTTCAAACATTGCATACATCCTGGTTTCTCAACCATTTTCAAAAGTAAGCACATATTCATGATCAGGGAAGCATGTAGATTCATTTAGAAACTTAAAATACACGTTCTGGAAAAAAAGTTCATGAAGCTACCTGAGTTTGAAGCTTTTCAGTTTGGAGCTTTCTGACCTCCTCTCTTGTGCAAAACCACTCCTATGACTTCCCTTGTGCTTCTGAAAGGCTTGGAGCAAGTTTATTTTGGCTGGTTTGAGAGTTTGCAGAAGTTCTGTTCAAGGTGGTGTGGTGATCGTGTTTTTGATTCAGTGGGTTTCAGGCCATGGTGATAGGTGCTTTGTGATCAGGAAAGTGTGTTAAGATTGTTTTTGAAGTTTGTTTGTGTGTTTTTGGCTTGTGCTGAGAGTTTCGAAGGCTCTTGCACAAGAGGGTGAAAATGAGAATGCTGTCTTGTGGGGTGCTTCAGGCTTTTTTCTTGTTATGTTTGGCTTGCATTTGATTAGTATAAACAATTGCCATTGGTCAGATGAAGTGACATGTGCTTTATTGATTGGTATGGGTGCTTTTGCCAAAATGTCAAAGTTGGTGTAAGAAGGCATGGGCTACCTTCTAGCCAAGTACAAGGAGTGTGTCCTGCGCAGCATGATGTGAGGAAAGGCCTAGGATTGATCAGCAAGCTAGCCAGCAAGTGGATGAGAAGCTATGATGAGTTTTGCAACTTGCCTTGCCTTTAGTTCTTTATGAAATATCTTGATCCATAAGTCATAAAACATGTGATTCTTTGGGTGCAATCTGACTTTTAGGACTTGTGTGATCATGTGGTGAAGTTTAGAAATGCATTTGATGACTTAATTTGCCTTGAGAAGTGAATTTGCAACTTTGCCTCTTTGGTGGAAACTTTGAAATTTTGTGATTTTTGCCAACTTTGGCAAGCCATAACTTTTGATCCAAAATGAATTAGGTCATGTTCTTGTACTTTTTGAAAAGGGAATGATCCATTCTACAACTTTCATGACCAAAGTTTTTCCATTTGAAGCTTTTTTGAATCAAAAAGTGAAGGTTGAAAAAGTTGCCTAAAATGACAATTTCATTAAAAGTCAAACTTGCCCAAAAAGTCAACTTTGCAAAAGACTTGAAATTCTTCAATTTTGTGAACTTCTATCATCTTCTATGATCAAATAAAGATCATACACAATCAAAATGATTAAGATCACCCTTTGGTTGGGTCATTGGGGGCCTCAGATGCCCTGATTTTGCACTGACTTGCTTGAAAAGTCAACTCTTGATCAGATGACTTCCCCATGGAATTTCTTCATGAAAATTGATATGCATACTCCCTATATTATATAGAGACCAATAGAAACAAGAATGACCAAAAAATTTGGGGTTATGGCCTCTGAAACCAAAACCCTAATTTTAGGTCATCTGTGCAGTCAAACTTGGCTCTGCCTCCATGCCATTCTCAGTTCTTGTGATTCTTTGACATTCTTGACTTTGAGAGGATATAATATGATACTTGAACACACATGGACCCCTTTGAAGTGATTGATGACCTTTGGAGTGGCTCAAAAAGCCCTTGGATTGCTCAGAACACAAACCCTAGATGCAGATGGCTTTGAACCAATGCAATGAATCAAAAATGTGATATGAGATGGTATGATTGAGTTTATGCATATGAGAATGATCACAAGCCATAGTGTGAATGGGTGAGGGCAAATTTGGGGTGTTTACAACTGCCCCTATTCAAACATGAGTTAGCTGTGCAGGATGTAAGCGACGGCTTAACAGGCAAACAAGATAACTTGTGGTTGAATACCAAAGACAGTCCAAAATTTGCACTCACAGAATGAAGAAGAAAAGGGATATAGATTGTAAAAGAAAATAAAGTATATTGTAAAGTGTGGGCGACGGAGGACGACCGTTGAGCAGAGGACGACTGCTGGGTAAAGAGCAATGACGGGGACGACCGACATGCTGGAAAAAGTGCGGGAAATAAAGCAATGACGGGGACGGCCGACATGCTGGGGATAAAAAGGGATCATGATGGGGACGACCATCAAGTTCATAAAGTAAAGTAACCAACGACGGGGACGGCCATCGGGCTAAACAGAAAAGGGACCACGACGAGGACGGCCATCGGGTTAAAGAATAAATGAAATAAACAGATGATGAGGTACGGTCATCAAAGGTGAAGGACGATCACCTAGCAGGGGACGGCTGCTCTGTTGGGGATAAGATGAGGGACAGTCATCTAATGGTGGAGGAAGACCACCTGGCAGGGTACGGCTGCCGAAAATATCGCGACATAGGACGAATGCCGGATAAAAGGTCAACGATGGGGACGGCCATCGGATGAGCATGATGGAGGACGACCATCAAGAGGTGGAGGATGACCACCTAGCAGGGGACAACTGCTCTCAAGGTTTATCATGACGTAGGACGAACGTCAGATAATCAAAGATCAACAATGGGGATGACCATTGGATAAAATGATGAAGGAGGATCATCAAGAGGTGGAGGACGACCACCTAGCAGGGGACGGCTGCTAAATATCGCGACATAGGACGAATGTCGGATAGAAAAGATCAACGATGGGGACGGCCATCAGATGAGCATGATGAAGGACGATCATCAAGAGGTGAAGGACGATCACCTAATAGGGTACGGCTGCTCTCAAGGTTTATCATGACGCAGGGCGAACGTCAGATAAAAAGAAAATTTGCTTTGCTGGCGATTTACTGGGGAATAGTAAACACGGACGAGTGTTTATATCCAAGAAATGAAAGGTATAAGTGTTTAGATGTTGTGTATAGATTAAAGATGCGGATGAGCATCCCTAAGACTATGATACGGACGAGTATCGGGTAGAAACAAAAACTGACACGTGTTCAGAGATGATGATACGGACGAGTATCAACTGGTTAACAAGGAACACGAACGAGTATTGAATCTGAGGGGACTCTTCTGGGGAATGGTAGACACAGACGAGTATCTATATTCAAGAAGACAAGAGTGTTTGACACAGTGTATGGATTAAAGATGCGGACGAGCATCCTTAAGACTATGATACGGACGAGAATCAGGTAGAAACAAACGTTTGTCGCATGTTCTGAGATGATGGTACGGGCGAGTACCAACTGGTTAACAAAGAACACGGACTAGTGTCGAATCTGTAGGGATTTAAGTTGTATATACAAGATACGGACGAGTATCTGTATAAGAGTAACATGAGTAGTAAGTATGAGTGGTGTATAGATGAGTGTTTAACCTGCTGGGGAGAGTGACACGGACGAGTGTCAAAAGGAGAAAAGTATAGTAAACAAGTATTTGATATACAAAGTGTTTATGTTACTGTGCTGGGGAAATGACAGGGACGGATGTCAAGGAAATTATATATAAGTATATGTGAGTGCAAAGAGGATGTCTTTGGCTTTCTGCTGGGGATATGACACGGACGAGTGCCACAAGGAGTATATACTGGTGTTTGGGAATGTAAGGCAACTGTTTCTGCTGGGGAATCTGGGGGGTATTCTGTATATGGCTGACGGATTGTCATTATTCACAAGTGCTTGATTCAAAACATAGCTTATGATTATGCAATATGTTTGATTTTTGCCGTTAATGCTCCGTATTAGACGGAATACTACGCTTTGTGGGTGAGTATGATGCGAATGCCATGATTATGCAAAGATACCAAACCGGGATTTGGATCCCGTTGCTGCGAAGATCTCTGGTCGATCTGCTTGAAATGGACATCCCAGCTGGGGATGAGATCATTGGTAGATCTAATGAGACGATATCTGCTTGGGGGGGGGGGTATGTCACTGATAGACCCATCCTGATAATGAGGGACCCAACTGGGGTTTGTAGAAGCTTTCTTCACTCTGTTGTGATCCCTTCATGCACTGCTCTGCTGGATAGAGGCTGGAGCTCCGTGGGGAGATGGTTCCCTGACTTTTGTACTTAGCTAAGGAGGAAGAATGATTGGCAACTCGGCTGGGAGAAGCAATAAGTGGTAACTCAGCTGGTGTGAAAACACTTTGAGTGCCTAAGAATGAGTGTTGATTTGTCGGTTTGCTGGGATGAAGCTTTCATGCCTCATGTTGCGCTCTGGATACCTGCAATCCTGCAAGGATAGAGAAACGCACAAGTAATCCCGAGGTATCCCTTACCGGATTCCGTCATAGGAATCTAGACACTTCTGAGAGTAAAAATATTTCCTGCAAGCATGTAACTTTTATTTTTTGAAGGTAAGCATCTGTATTCATGCAATCAGTTTTTCTTAAGACATCAGACATTTTTGCAAATAAAATGTACAAGACGAAACATGACTGAAAATCTGATTTTATTAATTCATGCGCCCTGAATTGGCGAGATACAGTCAAAGAAACATATCTCCTAAAATGAGGAGATTGTTACAAATTGAGAAACAAAATGCTGGCAATGTTGACGACGCTTTAAGGAGCTTCCTCTTTTGCTATGACTCGTATGACTTTTGACGTTCTTCTCATCTTGCTTTCTGAAGAAGGCTGATTCTGAAAGAGGCTTGATCCTTTCGAAGCTTACCAAGTTGTAAGTGATACAGACGAATTCAGAATGCAGTTGTTCGCTTATTCCCTTATTTTGCATGGATCGCCCTTTCAGGTTTTCAATCCATCGGGACACCCATTTTTGCCTGAGTTGTCCAATGCGGCTTTTCAACTCAGCGGGTGTACATTTTTTTGTTTATTTCCCTTATTTTTGCCCGAGTCTTTTATTCTGTTTTTGACTCGCCGGGATGCCCTATTTTTGCCTGGACTTACATTCTGTTTTTATGTCCAGCGGGTCATTTTTATGCGAAGTATTTTTTAACTGCATCTGAATTCACAGGGGACGGGAAGTCTTCACCATCCATGGTGCTGAGCATCAGTGCTCCACCCGAGAAAACTTTCTTTACTACGAATGGCCCTTCATAATTTGGAGTCCATTTGCCCCTGTGGTCTGTATGAGGAGGGAGGATCCTTTTTAGCACAAGATCTCCTACTTGGTACTCTCGGTGCCTGACTTTCTGATCGAAGGCTTTCTTTATTCTCTTCTGATACAACTTCCCATGACAGATTGCAGCCAATCTTTTCTCTTCAATCAGGTTCAGCTGTTCATATCGGGACCGGACCCACTCTGCTTCGTTCAGCTTAACATCTATCAGTACCCGTAAGGAGGGTAGTTCAACTTCAACAGGTAGGACTGCTTCCATACCATACACAAGCTGATACGGTGTTGCCCCAGTGGATGTTCTGATTGACGTGCGGTACCCATGCAAGGCAAACGGTAGCATTTCATGCCAGTCTTTGTATGTGACTACCATCTTCTGCACAATCTTCTTGATATTCTTATTAGCTGCCTCAACAGCTCCGTTCATCTTTGGCCTGTAAGGGGAAGAATTGTGGTGTTGGATCTTGAAGTCCCGGCATAGCTCTGCCATCATTTTGTTGTTCAAGTTGGAACCATTATCAGTAATGATTCGCTCGGGCATTCCATACCGACATATGATATCTCTTTTCAGAAATCTGGCTACCACTTGCCTTGTAACATTTGCATAGGAAGCTGCTTCGACCCACTTGGTGAAATAGTCAATGGCGACCAGGATGAATCTATGGCCATTCGAAGCAGTCAGTTCAATCTTACCAATCATATCAATGCCCCACATAGCAAAGGGCCAGGGTGAAGACATCACATTCAAAGGATTGGGAGGCACATGCACCTTATCCGCATAAATCTGGCATTTATGGCATTTTCTGGCGTAAGCACAACAGTCGGCATCCATTGTGCTGATCGTAGCAATTTCTTAGCCATCGCATGTCCTCCGGCATGGGTACCAAAGGATCCTTCGTGCACTTCATGCATTAACAAGTCTGCTTCTGTCCTATCGACGCATCTGAGGAGTACCATATCAAAGTTTCTCTTGTACAGGGAACCATCAGTGCTCAGAAAGAAACTTCCAGCAAGCCTTCTTAATGTCTTCTTATCATTGGAAGATGCCCCAGGTGGGTATATTTGATCCTCCAAGAAGCACTTAATGTCATGGAACCAAGGCTTATCATCTTTGACAACATCTGCTGCGAACACATATGCTGGTCTGTCAAGTCTGGACACTGGAATCTGAGGTACAAAGTTGGCAGTTTGAACTTTGATCATAAAAGAAATGGTAGCCAGAGCATCTGCAAACTAATTCTCGTCCCGAGGGATATACTCAAGCTTGACTGTTGTAAAGAAAGTCAATAACCTCCTTGTATAATCCCTGTAAGGTATCAGATGATCTTGGTGTGTGTACCATTTGCCATTGGTTTGATTGACTACCAGAGCTGAATCTCCGAATACAGTTAATGTCTTGATCCTGAGGTCAATGGCTTCCTCAAGACCCATAATGCAAGCTTCGTATTCAGCTTCGTTGTTAGTGCAGTTGAAAGTGAGTTTTGCCGAGAAAGGCATGTGAACTCCCTTAGGTGTAATGAGTACGGCACCAACACCACGACCATTCATATTAACAGCCCCATCAAACATCATAGTCCATTCCTCTTCCGGGTCAGGCCCTTCAGTGTGAATAGGCTCTTCATGATCTTTTGCTTTTATGAACATGATGTCTTCATCAGGGAAGTCAAATATCATAGGCTGGTAATCATCAATAGGTTGCTCAGTAAGATATTCAGACAATACACTGCCCTTGATGGCTTTCTGAGAAGTGTACTGGATGTCATATTTTGTGAGGATCATTTGCCATCTTGCAACCCGTCCGGTAAGTGCTGGCTTCTCAAATATGTACTTAACTGGGTCCATTTTGGAGATCAATAAAGTGGTGTGGGTCAACATATACTGCCTCAGTCGGCGAGCAGCCCATGCTAAAGCACATCAAGTTTTCTCGAGCAGTGAATAACGCTGTTCACAGTCGGTAAACTTTTTGCTTAGGTAGACAATTGCATACTCTTTTCGACCAGACTCGTCATGCTGGCCCAACACACACCCCATTGACTCTTCTAATACTGTCAAATACATAATTAGAGGTCTTCCTTCAACTAGAGGCATAAGGATTGGAGGCTCTTGTAAGTATTCCTTGATCTTGTCAAAAGCCTTCTGGCAGTCTTCGTTCCACCTGACCGTCTGTTCTTTTCTCAACAATTTGAACAAGGGCTCACAGGTTGCTGTAAGATGAGATATGAACCGTGAGATGTAGTTCAATCGACCTAAGAAACCTCGAACTTCTTTTTCTGACTTCGGTGCAGGCATTTCTTGAATGGCTTTGACTTTATCAGGGTCAACCTCAATCCCTTTCTCACTTACAATAAATCCCAGCAACTTGCCGGATCGCACCCCAAATGTGCATTTGTTGGGGTTCAACTTCAGCTGGTACTTCCTCAGACGTTTGAATAGCTTCAGTAGATTCACCAGGTGGTCTTCTTCAGTGAGGGACTTGGCAATCATGTCATCCACATAACACTCGATTTCTTTATGGATCATATCGTGGAATAATGTTACCATAGCCCGTTGATATGTTGCACCAGCGTTCTTCAATCCGAATGGCATCACCTTGTAACAGAACGTGCCCCAGGGTGTGATGAAGGTTGTCTTCTCCATGTCTTCAGGTGACATTTTGATCTGATTATATCCTGAAAATCCGTCCATGAAGGAGAATACCGAGAACTGAGCCGTGTTATCCACCAATACATCAATGTGAGGTAATGGGAAATCATCTTTCGGGCTGGCTCTGTTCAGATCCCGGTAGTCAACACACATCCTTACTTTGCCGTCTTTCTTAGGCACAGGTACAATGTTAGCAACCCACGGTGGATAGCTAGTTATAGCAAGGAACCCGGCGTCCCATTGCTTTTGCACCTCCTCTTTGATTTTCATTGCTATGTCTGGGCGAGTACGGCGCAACTTCTGTTTAACCGGCGGGCAATCTTCTCTTAAAGGCAGCTTGTGCACAACAATATCGGTGTCCAACCCTGGCATATCTTGATAATACCAAGCAAACACGTCCACATATTCCTGAAGCAGGTCAATCAGTTGCTTCTTCACTGAGTCTTGCAGGCAGGCCCCGATTTTGACTTCTTTCACATCTTCATCGGTACCAAGATTAATCGTTTCAACCTCCTCCTGATGAGGAGTTATGACCCTTTCCTCTTGTTTCAACAATCTGGCTAGCTCTTCAGGGAGCTCGTAATCTTCTTCAACCCCTTCATCAGCTTGATTGATCGGATTGTCAAAGTCATACGAAGTCATAGCCGTGCTGTTGTCGGTGCGGTCTGGAAGGCACTCTCTGCAAGGGTTCAGTTTGTTCATTTTAGTGATTGATTTTAATCTTGTTTAGAAAAGTGAAATAAAGTTGTCATTTTGAAAACATTGCCATTTATTTTTTTGTACAAAAAGAAAAAATGGAAAAACAGTGAGCGGAAAAGAAAAAGACTCATTTGCAAAAGATGTCTGATATTTCATTGATTAATCTTGTTGCACAAAAATTACAGATGGCCCGATTACAAAATGAGTCTTGTCATCTTGGGCAAGATGCAAGACTTGATGCATGCTTAAAATACAGGAAATAATAATTACTCTGCAGGAGTAACCCTTATAATTTCCTGGGAAGACCAGTTGGAGATACTGCTCCCCGGGACCTTTGGACGTATCCAACTCTCCAGGTTGCGGTCGCTTTCATCCTCGTCTTCCAAATTGTTGACAACATCAGGGGTGAGCATCCCCCCACTAACAAAGTTGGGCTCCCTAGCAGCCTCTGCTTGATCTTGTTGAGTTGGTTTGTAACCCAACCCAAATCTATCCTCTTTCTTCTCCACGGGCAACAACTTGCCCCAGCCTTGGGCAGTCCCCTCTTCAACAACCTTCCGGGCTTGCTGATAAGATGTCATTGAGGTTCCAGGTACAGCAGATGTTTCATTTATGTTCAAGGCCTCAAACCCTTGACTCATTGTTTCGTGGATCTCCCCATCCATCTCAATGTATTTGTAGGTAGCCAGATGGCTAACAAAAATATCTTCCTCTCCACAAATAGTAACGACTTGGCCCTCCCACTCGAATTTTAACTTTTGGTGAAAGGTAGACGTAACTGCGCCGGCGGCATGAATCCATGGTCTACCCAACAAACAGCTGTAGGCGAGCTGAATGTCCATCACGTAGAAGGTCGTTTTGAAAGTTTGTGGGCCAATCGTTATAGGCAACTCAATTTCTCCCAGAACTGATCTCTTAGAACCGTCAAAGGCCCTTACTACCAAGTTACTGGGACGTAATGCCAATCCTTCATACTCCAGCTTCACGAGGGCTTTTTTAGGTAAGACATTGAGGGATGACCCTGTGTCTACCAGCACATGAGAAAGAACTGCACCTTTACACTCTATGGTAATGTGCAAAGCCTTGTTATGAGTGCGGCCTTCCGTAGTCAAATCAGTGTTGGTAAACCCTAGTCCATTACTAGCATTAACATTTCCAACCACAGCTTCCAACTGATTGACGGTGATCTCTTCTGGCACATAAGCTGCGTGCAAGATGTAAACACCCCAAATTTGCCCTCACCCATTCACACCATGGCTTGTGATCATCTCATATGCATAAACACAAACATATCATCTCATATCTCACTTTTGATTCACTGCACAGTTCCTAAGGCATCTGCACCCAGGGTTTGTGATCTGAGCAATCCCAAAGCATCTTGAGCTACTCCAAAGGTCATCAATCACTTCAAAGGGGTCCATGTGTGTTCGAGCATCATATTGTACCCTCTCAAAGTCAAGAATGTCAAAGAACCACAAGAAATGAGATTGGCATGGAAGCAGGAAACCAGCCAGGAAGTACCAGAAACCAAAGTTTCAGTTCAAGATGGTCTTCGCTTTTCAAACATGGAGGCACAATTCACCAAGTCATCGAATTAAGGTTTTGCGGTTTGGAATTGAGAGAAGATTGATCCATAATGTGAGATGTATGTTTCTTTTCTGGAAAAAAGCATTGCAACCAAGACTATTGCTCCTCTGGCTACTTGAAACGCAAGATCATGTTCAGACTAAGAAGAATGAATGGTGTTTAGGATACTTTGAATTGCGAAATTTACTCTTGAGGCTTTAAGAGACCAAATTTGCTGTCTCCTCGTTTAAATCTTTCAAGTCGTGGGGATGATGTTATTTCAAGGTTATTTCTGAAGTATCGTCACTTCTTTTTAATATTTTGAGAAGTAATTTGAAGAGAGAAAGTTTGTTTATTCGAGTGACTTTACATGGGATTACCGTTGGCTCGAGTTTGAATTTGATGGCTCAATTCGCGGATTCACATCTTTGAACTATTGACAAGATTAAAGTCAAACTTTATATTTAGTCATTATCGAAGTGGTTGTGTTTTGCTTTCAAGCTACGCCCCTTTAGGGGTATGATTTTGAGACAAACAAGATTATTATTTTCAAGGTCATGTTGAAGTTTCTTTTTTTGTCACGAGAGATTTCTTTTGTTGGTCGTTTTCAAGTTGGTGTCTGTTGCTTTCAAGTCACGTTCTTTTGAGGTTTGATTGTGAAGAACCATGATTATTCAAGTTTTACAAGTTATCATTAAGCTCAATGTATCATACAAAGAATTGGAGTGGTGTTAGGACTTAAATGTTGTCAAGGTGGTTGCATTCCAAATTATAATTCAATAAAAGGATTGGTTCAAATCCAAAATTTGTGTCATTACTGTCAAGTTCAAAGAGTAAGCACAAATGTCACAAAGGAAATGAAAATCAAATTTACAAGCAAGACTGAAATCATCCTAACTACATTACAATTATATTGTTACAAGGCCAACGGTAAACGAAACTTTCGGCCTCCGGACGCAGCTGTGCATCGCCTATCCGTAGCTCATTTTTCTCCAAGCGGCTTGCAAATGACGGCCTCGTATCAATTCAGCCATCCAAACCTTCACCGACCCCAATCTTAGGCTCCAACACGTCGAACATGAAAAAGAAACAAAAGAATCATAAGTTGAATTTGGTCAACAACAAGCATCTTTTTCAAAATTAAAATCTCAATTAGACAAAAAAGGAAAGGAACATTCATTCCATGGTCTCTTGCTGTCTCAATTTGAATGAGTTCTACGGCATGTTTCAACACAGTTTCATGGGCATTAGCATATTAGACATATCACAACAGGACCAGATCTGAATTCTAACATCACAACATGACTAAATCTAATTCTAACATCAGCAAGGTTTTGGACAAGAGGACATGGAGATACCTTGAAAACAGAAACCAGCACACAAAAAGTACAATCTTGGAATTGAGAGTGCACGGGAAAAGGCCATACAGCTGCATTTTTTTGCTTGCACCATACACAAACTCCAAAGGCTCACTGCAAGCTCACATCAATGTACTATGACCTGCAAAAAATCACAATATCAAGATCACATAAAAGAGGGGGGGTACAAAAGATTTCTGCAAAGGAGATTCATTTCATTTCTAATCAACCTAAAGCAGACTGTCACAGCAGCAAGGACAAATGTTTTGACAATAAAGTAGAAAGTACATGGATGGCTTTTGTTGTTCTCTCACAAGCAGCTGAAAGTTTGAAAAAGAAGCAGACCTATACCTGTTGAATCTGACTCGGCTGCGCCCTGCTATTCTCAACAACACCCTGCAGGCTGATGGGATTATGAATTCAGAACCTGCACAAGCATGAAGGGACAGCCTAAGTAACAAGTCATGTTAACTACTGAAGAAACAGAGTGTGCCGAAAATGCAGGAAAGGTGATAAGAAAATGCAGGCCGAAAATGCAAGACTCAACCAATTCAGTTCGTTTTAAAGCAGAGATTTTTCAACTTTTACCAACCCTAAAGTCTCCTATAAAAACCAAGAATTGTGTTCAAACAGGGGGGATTTTGACAGCAAGCAACATCAAAAAAAAAGTTTAATCACAACAAAATTTCACAGACATAGGAGAGGGAGGGCCCGCAAGTTTATCAAAAAAAACTTAACACAAAAAATATGGAATTTCTGAGTTTGTGAAAAGAAATAGAAAAGTATTGCTGTTAATTTTTCCTTACCTTCAGCAAGCGAGTTCTTCAATCGCTGCCCTGTTATCCGCTTACCTCGACAAAAGCCTCAAACATCACCAAAGACCTCTGTCGCAAACACTTTTCGAAGTCTTTACCACCTGCAGCCACCAAAACTTAACCGTGTCAAACCCGGAAAAAAAAAAAAGGGGGGAAGAACAATCTGCCGAAAACCCTCACCATTCACTGCGAATCCAAAACAAGCAGGAAGAATTCGCGATCGAGAAGGCAAAGAGACCACCGCACGAAAAACCGACGGCGCTGAAGACCTCCGGAGTCGGAATCTTCAAACCGGAGAAAGCTTTCGTTTCTTCACGAAAGGTGTTTATTCCTTTATTTTCGTCGCTTGTTTGCTTTTATCCAGGAAAGTTGCTGTAAGATGATGAATCTTGTTGATGTTCGCTTCGCAAGCAGTTTTGTTTTTCTTTGAATCTCTGATTTTCGTTCATGTTTGCTTATGAGAATGATGATGGCATGCGCTTCTTTTCTTTCCGTTTAACGCCTCTTCTCTTCTGCGGCTATGTTAGGGTTTATTCAACCCGCCTTGGTGTAAGTTAGACAGGGTCGGAGCTAACCCGCTCCAGGACCCGGTCCTCATTCCCGTGGGCCTATAAGGCCGGTTTTCTCATGTCCTCTTCCTATCCTCCTTTTCTTTTATGCTTAAGTTTTCTTAATCTTTTTGGTTTTCTTCCTTTTTCGTTTTATTTCTAAAAAATGTTAAAAATATTTTATGTTAATTTAGATTAAGTTTTATTTAGAAAATATTTTGTTTAATTTCTTTTAGTTAGTATTGTTATTTTGATCAAATGTTTATATTTATAAGGTTTTTCTTTATTATCTATTTATTTTGATTTTTTTTATATATTTAAGTTACAACAATAATATACAATTAGTATAGCATAAATCTCCTCGGTTTTCGATTAAATCATTAAGGAGGACGAGAGCATAATATTTCAAATAGTAGCAATCGCCATCAAATTATTTTCGAAATAATATTTTCTCGGTCCAACGCTAATTAAATACGTTAAATTCATATGCCCACATTTGCACACGTAAGTCGGTCACTAAGTGATCGCCGTCTGCACGACTCATCACTAACCTCATGTAAATGCTTCTAACTTTGGTTTGCATCATGACATTTCATCCCGTTTGCATTGCATTTAATTTATTTTGCTAACTTTTCAGGTGGTAAGTTGTTTGAGAAGTGAATTTGCCTTCACTTCTCACAATCTCTTTTCATCTTTTGCATACTTTCTTTGCCGCCTTTCATATGTGTATTAGAGTGAGCTTGCTCATTCATGTTCATCTCTTAATTTCTTCCTTCAAGCAACTTGTCTTCTTAAATGAAGCAAGTTACTTTGCTTCTCTTTGCTCCTTTCATCTGCTTCCTGGCGGTTCCTCCGAAGATCTTCCTTGTAAACCTCACAAACCTTAGGAACAACCAAGCATGACAATGAATTAGGTTTTTGATTATTCTCCCCTCATAGTTTTACCTTTGTGTCTCTCTTTGAGTCCTCTCTTCTCACCTCATAATCAGGGACTAAACCCTAAAGGCTTTAAGACTTTGTGATTAAACTTATGCCTGCATCCTTCTTTTAGGATGGAGTGTATAACTTTAATCCTAAGTATTAAACCCTTGATGTGTTTAAGTCTCTTAATCAATCCACATAATAATCATCAAGACATCACACTTGTAACTTGGGCCTTGCATTAGGGTTCTAATTCTTCCATAACTGGTTAAGAAGGACTAACCCTAGTGTTAATGGACAAGTCCCCCTCAAGTTGTCTTACAAACCATAAAACTCACTTCATCATCATATCATTAAATAAAATCCACTTAATCAAAGGCCTGTTTCGTCATGAGTTTAATCTCTAATCATGGATTAAGTTGAGGAGCTTTCCTCAGCTTAAACATTCTCATCTATTATCCTTCTATTAGGATGGTGTAATGAGTCTGTTTAATCCTTGATTATGGCTTAACCTCATTACTCAACACTAAACAAAAACACCAAAAACATCTAAATAATCACAGGTAGGTTAATGATCTTAATCCTACACCAAAGGTGATTAAGTGTGAGAAGCTGACTTCACACTTAAGGTACTCTCATTACCCCTAATCAGAGGGAAGATGTGATGAGTTTACTAAATCCATTGGTTTAGGCTTAAACTCATTAACTTATGACAAATTTTCAAAAGCAATAAAAGACTGAAAACTCAAAAACAAACAATAATCGTCTCCTCCGGGATTCTTTTCTCATCATCTTCACTCACAAACGAGAACTCGCTTCTTCCGTCTAATGCAAGACAGTTTGCATCTGTGCCAGACAGATCATACACTTGAGCATAGGCAAGTAAGCAGTTCACAAGTCAATCCACCTTTCATTCTCTTTGGGTCGAACTACGGTGTTCTGACTTCCTCATTGCACGAGAGGATACGTAGGCATAACTTAACGGTTATCGAACAAAAGTCTCTGTACATTCCCCCTCCTTCCAGCCTTATTCTTTGAGCCTCATGATCTTGAGCAATTCATTTCATTCCTGGTCTCACACTGACACTGTACATTTATACACTTCACACTTCTTACACTGACACCTGTACATCTTTTCAGCTCTTGTATACACAGATTGCACTGACACTACCCCTTTAAAACACAAATCTTTTAAGCGTGGATCCCGTCGAGTACGGCGGACAATCTGGGTGCTAATACCTTCCCAGGTTGTAACCAACCCCCTTTCTCAGTCTCTCTGGTTCGCAAACCGTCTTATCCGTATCTTTCTAGGTCTATGCAGCATTGCCTTTCCTCCGGGATAAAAATGCCTAGCTGGCGACTCTATTCATCTCCAGTGAGTTCACGGCTGTGTGTTCTCATTGTCCCTCTCGCCGACCGTTCGCGTCTGTACCTTCATATGATCCATTTTCATTTGTCGGGAGCGACAGCTTGGCGACTCTGCTGGGGAGCCTTATACTGCAACCAGGGCTTCTGGTTCTTTTTGTGGGTTCCTCCTAGCGCTTGATTGATTTGTGTTTACTGGGGTGTTATGTGCTTGTTTGTGCTTGTATTTATTTTTGTTTATTTGCTTTATGTACAGTTACTTTACTGCTTTCTTTATTGCATTTATATATCATACTGTCATTGTTGCTGGCTGGATCTGTTGTTTGCTTTGGTGGGTGGGTGATTCATTGAGAGTTAAGGTCCTATACCTGGGACCTGAGTGACACCTAGGCTAGAGTGGATCATATTCTTTCCCATTCCATTTCGGTCTGGTGCGGGAATATGAAACACGGTTCAGATATGGGTTTCTTCTTGAGAACTCTGTGTTGCAGATTTCCTGCAATGCTAGGGCTATCTGGGAAGCCTGCTAAGTCTGGATGACCTTTTAGTATTGACCTTCAGAAACTGAGGTGAATTAGAGGAGGAATTGTTATGGTTATTGTAAACACTGTACCTCCGGGTTAGAAGTGTTTACACTTCTCATAACTGATCCAAGTCTGAGGATCCTTGTTCTAGATCACCACCTGTGAGGGGGTTGGGCTGTTTACAGGTTTGCAGGTACCTTGGCCTCAGAATACCCTGTTACTTTGACTTTGTTAAGAATACTCCATGTTGGATAGTTCTTGTGATTCTAAACCCTGGACATGTGGCTCTTTATTTGAGTCCCCTACCTTGGTTACTGGATTTTTTGGACCTCCATCTGGAATTCTTGAACACACGTGGATCTATATCAAGGCAGTTAATCAGATCCAGCTCAGTCACAGACCCTTGCATATCATTTGCATACATAATCATTGCATCATATTAAAATTTGCTTATTTGTGTTTCAGGGTATCCATCTTCATCTGGTTTTGGTTTTGACCCCATCTGCAGTATTGACCTGTCTTCACCAGCACCAGCCAATCAGTGGCTCATTCCTTCAGCATTGTCATCAGCACTCTACTCAGTCTTCAGCATCATGGCTCCAAAGAAAAGCAACATCACCTATCATTTCTTCCAACCAGACTTATCAGACATCAGGAGGATCCAAACCCTGATCACTCCAGATCACATACCTTTGTTCAGAGAGCATTATGGGGATATACTTGACTTGGTCATGGATCTGGACCCATCTCAGAGGAGTTTGATCCACACCTGCATTCAGTTTTATGACCCCCCATTGAGATGTTTCACCTTTCAAGACTTTCAGCTGGGTCCTCTTCTGGAAGAATACTCATCATTGATTGGTCTGCCTATCAGGAGAGAAATCCCTTTCAATCCTGAGATGGCTTTCCCAGGCAATGGAGAGGTGGCAAAAGCTTTGCACCTGGAACCTGTTTTGATTGAGCAACACATGACCTCTAAAGCTGGGATCCCTGGATTTCATCTGGACTTCCTGATTTCTCAAGCTAGTCTGAAAGCCTCCCTGGGGGAGTGGAAAGCTGTTTGTGCTCTGTTGGCCTTAAGTGTATATGGAATTGTGTTGTTTGCAGATGAGCCTCGATTCATTAGCAAGAATGCAATCCATTTGTTCATCCTGAAGAACCCAGTGCCAACTTTGCTAGGAGATCTCTATTACTCAGTACATCAGAAGAATGAGAAGCAGATGGGAAGGCTGGTAAGGTGTTGTGCTCCATTATTTCATGCTTGGCTTCTCAGGCATCTACCCAGGACAGATGCATTTCTAAATCCTCATCAGCAAAGCAACTGGGCTAAGAGACTCACTGTTCTAACTTCAGCAGATATCAGATGGTGTACTCAAAGCACCAAGGGCAGAGATATCATCACAAGCTGTGGGCACTTTCCCAATGTGCCCTTAATAGGAGTCAAGGGAAGTATCAACTACAACCCTCTGCTGTTCAAGAGGCAATTGGGCTATGCACTGGTCCATGCTCCTAAGGCACAGGATTTGGTTGAGACCCTCTACTGTGAGAACAAGGTAAGTCTGGCAACTGTTAGGCAGGCTGCCTGGGCCTGGGATCATGTTCAAACCAAGGGAATCACCATTCTGGGGAAGTGCAATAATGTGGCATCAGTCCAATATTATGAGTGGTCCCATGCCAGGGCCCAATTCTCTGGAATGCCCTTCACCAT
Organism: Lathyrus aphaca; assembly: GCA_963966055.1. Taxonomy (NCBI): domain Eukaryota; kingdom Viridiplantae; phylum Streptophyta; class Magnoliopsida; order Fabales; family Fabaceae; genus Lathyrus; species Lathyrus aphaca. The sequence goes on from OZ014521.1 coordinate 529,646,591, forward strand.
AGAAGACATGCCTGAGTCATCTTCAGCACCACCCCCTGCCACTATCAGTTTGGAAGAGTTTGAGAGCTTGAAGGAAAGAAATGAGAAGTTAACCCAGGCTTTGCAGAAGACCCTCCGGGAGAGGAGTGAAGGTGTGAGGGAGATTGAGAGATTGGAGAAATTGAGAGTGGAACACTTGACTAAGATTGAGAAGTCTGGAAATTATATCAACAAGTCTAAGGCTGGTGAGCAGATTCTGAAGAATGCTTGTAAAGAAGCCCAGTTTCAGAGAGCAAGGACAGACTTGTATTTGAAAGAGAGTCAGGCCAGGTGGGTCCGGATCACTGAGGCCCGTACTCTAGAAGACAAGAGAGTTCAGGACAAGATGGAGCAGATGGAAAAAGCCCTGGCAGCAGCCCAGAAGGAAATATCAGAGTTAGAAATCAGAGCTGGAGTGAAGAGGTCTAAGGACCAAAGTCAGAACAAGAAGTTGACTGCAGCTGTTGCAACAAGAAACCTTCTCATTAGAAGTCTCACGGAGCGTCCGGCTGATCCTGTGACCGAAGCACTTCTCAAGGAAGTTCGTGAGGATGAGTTTGGCCTTGGAGTTTGATTATTTGCTTGTTGTTATTCCTTTTCCATGTACTTTTGTTTTTTGTGATGTATTTTGACCCCTTAGGGGGCTGGTGTTGTAAAATGAACAAGTTGTATTATTTCACCTTTTGTAATATATTTGTGTTAGTTTCCATCTGGGTTACTTCAAAAGCAACTTCAACAGCAGTATCTTCAAGGGTCTGGAAGGGTCAAAACTGAAGGCCAAACCGGATACCTTGAGAGCAAATAAGCATAACTGCATTGCATGCTAACCCTTTTGTTGGTTTTGTAGGTTTTTGTTTTGTTGTTGCTAACCTCTGTTGTGATGTTCAGGAATTATTGCTCGCCGCCGGGTATTTCCTCTCAACAGGCCACACAGGTACCCAACTAGAAACAACCTTCCGGGAATCCAGATGGACCAGATGCAACAAGACCTTACGGAGGTCAGAAACCAGATGGCAAACGAAAGATTGGAGATGAGAACCCAGATAACACAATTCATGGAAGTGATGAATAACTTAGCTCAAAGCCAGGAGAGGCTCAGAGCTTTGGTAGAAGGAAGGAATCAAGATGAGCCCCATGTGGGGACTGCTGGCACAAGTAACAATGAAAGGGTGCAACCACATGTTAACCCCCCTGTGTTTGGCCCACATCTACATCCTGAGATTAACGTTCCTGCAAATGTTCAAGGGACGGCCACTGCAGCCAGAGTACTTCAAGAAGATCCTCAGGAGGACCAATTCACAGTAATGGGTGCTGGAGAGGAAACCTATGATAGACGATTGGAAGAAATAGCTGAGAAGTTGAGATCACTGGAGTCTCAAAATTCTTTGGGCTTCGACGTCATGGACATGGGTTTGGTAGACGGGGTCAGGATCCCCCATAAGTTCAAGCCTCCTTGTTTCGAAAAGTATAATGGGACTTCATGCCCCCGGACTCATTTGCAATCATTTCTGGGAAGGCTGAAGGCCTATACAATGGATGAGAAACTTTGGATGTTCTACTTCGAAGACAGCTTGACTGGAGCATCAAGGGAATGGTATTCCCATTTGACAAGGGCAACTGTGAGATGCTGGAAGGACCTGGCAGAGGCCTTCATTAGACAGTATCAATACAACCTAGATATGGCACCCAATAGGACTCTCCTAATGGGCATGTCACAGTCGTCAAGGGAAAGTTTCCGAGAATATGCCCAGAGATGGAGGCAATTGGCTGCTGCCGTTCAACCACCAATGTCTGAGAGAGAAATGGCAGACATGTTTATGAACACCCTTCAGGGGACCTATATTGACAGGCTAGCTGCCTTCTCATCTACCAGCTTTGCAGATGTTGTCATAGCCGGGGAGAGAATTGAAAGCCTGTTGAAAATGGGCAAAATTTCCGATAATGGTGCCAGTTCGTCCAGCAGTACAAGAAAGCCTTTTGCAGGCCCGAGAAGAGCTGGCGAGACCAATGCCATTCACACCAATAGGGGTAGGCCCCAATATGTTCAAAGGACAATAGCAGCAGTCACTATCCCTGCTCCAGCTCATCCTCAGCCAGTCTATCAACCTCCGCAACAAAACTTCCAACAACAACCCCAGTACCATCAGAATCAGTACCCTCCAAGAAACTACAGCAACAACTCCAACAACAACAATCAACAGAGGCCATTCCAACAAAGGCCATCCCAAGCTAATAGAGTAATCGACCCGATCCCAATGCCGTATGCTGCCTTGCTGCCACAACTTCTGAAACTCAACCTAGTTGAGCTAAGAACGTTGGCACCTCCGGATCCCAACAGTCTACCAAGGAACTATGACTCTAATGCTAGGTGTGCTTTTCATTCCAACGCACCTGGTCACAGTACAGAAAAATGCAGGGCTCTGCATATGAAGGTACAAGACTTGGTAGACTCCAAGGCTCTGAATTTTGCACCTCCGCCCAATGTCAATAAAAACCCTATGCCAAATCATGGTGGTCCCCGAATTAACGCTATTGAAGAAGACAGACCGTCTTATTTAATAACCAGTGTGGATCAGATCAGGACACCATTGGTGGAAATCAAAGCTCAACTCCGCGAAAACCAAATATTTCCGGGGTGTGAACTAGGGTGTCCCTATTGCAATATTTCATGGAATGGGTGCGAGGACCTGAGGAATGGCATTGACAGCCTTATTCAGAGTGGCCTGCTACAGATCACTACATCATTCCCGACAAACCCAACAACTTCATCAGCAACGGTTCCAGAACCTCCTACAAATGCAGCAACTATTGTTCCCGACAGTTCACCAGCAACATCAACCAGTACTTCATCTGTCCTCCCAAATGATCAATTTTCAACAGTTTCTCCTGCTACAACTTCAGCTTCATTCCATTTCGAATCTCCAGCAACAACAACATCAGTCCTTCCAACAATACCTCCTACAACACCAGCAATCAATCATGAAGATGTCTCTACTGTTACCATATTCTACGATCCTGAAAATAATTCCGCCTACCATTCAGAAGGTGCTGCTCCCGCCAGAGCACCAGTTACAATCTTTTATGATCCACAAACAATTACAGTCCCTTCAGCAGCAGCAATCAGTCCAGTCACTGTCACGGTGCCTGGACCAGTACCATATGAAAGCAATAGGGCCATCCCTTGGCACTATGGCTCTGACGTGTACTGTGAAGGGAAAAGAATCACTCTTGAAACATCAGCACCTGCACCACAAGTAGATAATGTGGGGGGAGGCGGAGGCTTCACTCGAAGCGGACGTCTCTTTGCTTCACAAGTTCAAAGACCCATTGCCGAAGCAGAAGCTGCTGCCAAGGCAAAGGGAAAAGGCCCGGTGCCGGAAGATCCAGCTGCCAAAGAAGCCCTGAAAACTCCATTCGATCAGGAAGTCGATGAGTTTATGCGAATCATCAAAAAGAGTGATTATAAAATTGTGGATCAGCTTCACCAGACGCCATCCAAAATCTCTATCCTCTCACTGCTTATGTGCTCCGAAGCCCATCGGAATGCACTACTTAAAGTCCTGCACGCAGCTTACGTGCCTGAGGAGATTACTGTCAACCAATTGGAAACCGTGGTTGGAAATGTTACTGCTAGCAATGGGCTAGGGTTTACCAATTCTGACCTGACAGTGGATGGCCGCAACCACAACAAAGCCTTGCACATAACCATGGAATGCAAAGGAGCTGTCCTTTCTCATGTGCTGGTGGACACAGGTTCTTCCCTGAATGTCTTACCAAAGAAGGCTCTGGTGAAGTTAGAATATGATGGATTGGCATTGAGACCCAGCAACCTGGTGGTAAGAGCCTTTGATGGTTCGAAGATATCGGTTCTGGGAGAGATTGAGCTGCCTGTGACAATTGGCCCACAGACTTTTAAAACTATCTTTTATGTGATGGACATTCAGCCCGCCTACAGCTGTTTGTTGGGTAGACCCTGGATTCACGCCGCCGGCGCAATAACGTCTACCCTTCACCAAAAGTTAAAATTTGAGTGGGAAGGCCAAGTTGTCACAATCTGTGGGGAGGAGGATATTTTCGTTAGCCATCTGGCTACTTACAAATACATTGAGATGGATGGAGAGATCCATGAGACAATGAGCCAAGGTTTTGAAGCCTTGAATGTCAATGAAGCATCTGCTGTATCGGGGATCTCCATGTCGTCTTACCAACAAGCCCGGAAGGTTGTTGAGGAAGGAACTGCCCTAGGCTGGGGCAAGGTCTTAGCTGTGGAGGAGAAGAAGGACAAATTTGGGTTGGGTTACAGACCAACTCAACATCAAGCAAAGGCTGCTGAGAAGCCTGGTTTCGTCAGTGGGGGGATGCTTACCCCCGATGCTATCAACTGTCTGGAAGACGAGCTGGAAGAGGAGCGCAATCTGGAGAATTGGATTCGTCCAAAAATCCCGGGGAGCAGTGTCTCGAACTGGTCTTCCCAGGAAATTATAAGAGTTACTCATGCAGAGTAATTATTATTTCCTGTATTTTTATAGCATGCATCAAAGTCTTGCATCTTGCCCAAGATGACAAGACTCATTTTGTAATCAGGGCCATCTGTACTTTTGTGCAAACAAGATTAAATTAATGAAATATCAGACATCTTTTTGCAAACGAGTCTTTTTCTTTTCTGCTCACTGTTTTTCCATTTTTCTTTTTGTACAAAAATAAATGGCGGTGTTTTCAAAATGATAACTTCATTTCACTTTTTCTAAAGCAAGATTAAAATCAATCACTAAAATGAACAAACTTAACCCTTGCAGAGAGTGCCTTCCAGACAGCACCGACAACAGCACGGCTATGACATCGTATGACTTTGACAATCCAATCAATCAAGCTGATGAAGGGGTCGATGAAGAATATGAGCTTCCTGAAGAGCTAGCCAGGTTGTTGAGACAAGAGGAAAAGGTCATTACCCCTCACCAGGAGGAGGTTGAAGTGATTAATCTTGGTACAGACGAAGACGTGAAAGAAGTTAAAATCGGGGCCTGCCTGCAAGACCCAGTGAAGAGACAACTGATAGATCTGCTTCAAGAGTATGTTGATGTGTTTGCTTGGTCGTATCAAGATATGCCAGGGTTGGATACCAACATTGTTGTGCACAAGCTGCCTCTGAGGGAAGAATGCCCGCCAGTTAAACAGAAGCTGCGCCGAACTCGCCCAGACATGGCTATGAAAATCAAGGAAGAGGTACAAAAGCAATGGGACGCCGGGTTCCTTGCTGTGACTAGCTATCCGCCGTGGGTTGCTAACATAGTACCTGTGCCTAAGAAAGATGGCAAAGTAAGAATGTGTGTTGACTACCGGGATCTGAACAGAGCCAGCCCGAAGGATGATTTCCCATTACCTCACATTGATGTATTGGTTGATAACACGGCTCAGTTCTCGGTATTCTCCTTCATGGACGGATTTTCAGGATATAATCAGATCAAGATGTCACCGGAAGACATGGAGAAGACAACATTCATTACACCTTGGGGCACGTTCTGTTACAAAGTGATGCCATTCGGATTAAAGAATGCTGGTGCCACATATCAACGGGCTATGGTGACATTATTCCACGATATGATCCACAAAGAAATAGAATGTTATGTGGATGATATGATCGCCAAGTCCCTTACAGAGGAAGATCACCTGGTGAATCTGCTGAAGTTGTTCAAGCGTCTGAGGAAGTATCGACTAAAGCTGAACCCCAACAAATGCACATTCGGGGTGCGATCCGGTAAGCTGCTGGGCTTTATTGTAAGCGAGAAAGGGATTGAAGTTGACCCTGATAAGGTCAAGGCTATTCAAGAAATGCCTGCACCGAAAACTGAGAAAGAAGTTCGAGGGTTCTTGGGTCGGTTGAACTACATTTCAAGGTTCATATCTCACCTTACAGCAACCTGTGAGCCTTTGTTCAAGCTGTTAAGAAAGGAACAAACGGTCAGGTGGAACGAAGATTGCCAGAAGGCTTTTGACAAGATCAAAGAATATCTGCAAGAACCTCCAATCCTTATGCCTCCAGTTGAAGGAAGACCTCTGATAATGTACTTGACAGTATTAGAAGAGTCAATGGGGTGTGTGCTGGGCCAGCATGACGAGTCTGGTCGAAAAGAGTATGCAATTTACTACCTAAGCAAAAAGTTTACCGACTGTGAACAACGTTATTCACTGCTCGAGAAAACTTGCTGTGCTTTAGCGTGGGCTGCTCGCCGACTGAGACAGTATATGTTGACCCACACTACCTTATTGATCTCAAAAATGGACCCAGTTAAGTACATTTTCGAGAAGCCAGCTCTTACCGGACGGGTTGCAAGATGGCAGATGATTCTCACAGAATACGACATACAGTACACATCTCAGAAAGCCATCAAAGGCAGTGTACTATCTGAATATCTTGCTGAGCAACCTATTGATGACTACCAGCCTATGAGATTTGACTTCCCTGATGAAGACATCATGTTCATTAAAGCAAAAGATCATGAAGAGCCTATTCACACTGAAGGGCCTGACCCGGAGGAAGAATGGACTATGATGTTTGATGGGGCTGTTAACATGAATGGTCGTGGTGTTGGTGCAGTACTCATTACACCTAAAGGAGTTCACATGCCTTTCTCGGCAAAACTCACTTTCAACTGCACTAACAACGAAGCTGAATACGAAGCTTGCATTATGGGTCTTGAGGAAGCCATTGACCTCAGGATCAAAACGTTGACTGTATTCGGAGATTCAGCTTTGGTAGTCAATCAAACCAACGGAAAATGGTACACCCACCAGGATCATCTGATACCTTACAGGGATTATACAAGGAGGTTGTTGACTTTCTTTACAACAGTCAAGCTTGAGTATATCCCTCGGGACGAGAATCAGTTTGCAGATGCTCTTGCTACCATTTCATCCATGATCAAAGTTCAAGCCGTCAACTTTGTACCTCAGATTTCAGTGTCTAGACTTGATAGACCAGCATATGTATTTGCAGCGGATGTTGTAAAAGATGATAAGCCTTGGTTCCATGACATTAAGTGCTTCTTGGAGGATCAGACATACCCACCTGGGGCATCTTCCAATGATAAGAAGACTTTGAGAAGGCTTGCTGGAAGTTTCTTTCTGAACACTGATGGGTCTTTATATAAGCGAAACTTTGATATGGTGCTCCTCAGATGTGTTGACAAGACGGAAGCAGATTTGTTGATGCATGAAGTGCACGAAGGATCTTTTGGTACTCATGCAGGAGGGCATGCCATGGCTAAGAAATTGCTAAGATCAGGATATTACTGGATCACAATGGATGCAGACTGTTGTGCCTATGCCAGAAAGTGTCACAAATGCCAGATTTACGCAGATAAGGTGCATGTGCCTCCCAATCCTTTGAACATCATGTCTTCACCGTGGCCCTTTGCTATGTGGGGCATTGATATGATTGGCAAGATTGAGCCAACTGCTTCAAATGGCCATAGATTCATCCTGGTTGCCATTGATTATTTCACCAAGTGGGTTGAAGCAGCCTCATATGCAAATGTTACGAGGCAAGTGGTAGCCAGATTTCTGAAAAGAGATATCATCTGTCGATATGGAGTTCCCGAGCGAATCATTACTGATAATGGTTCCAACTTAAACAACAAAATGATGGCTGAATTATGCCGGGACTTCAAAATCCAACACCACAATTCTTCTCCTTACAGGCCGAAGATGAACGGCGCTGTCGAGGCAGCAAATAAAAATATTAAGAAGATTGTGCAGAAGATGGTAGTCACCTACAAAGACTGGCATGAAATGCTACCGTTTGCCTTGCATGGGTACCGTACGTCAATCAGAACATCCACTGGGGCAACACCGTATCAGCTTGTGTATGGTATGGAGGCAGTCCTACCTGTTGAAGTTGAATTACCCTCTCTACGGGTATTGATGGATGTTAAACTGAGTGAAGCAGAATGGGTTCGGTCCCGATTCGAACAACTGAGTCTGATCGAAGAGAAAAGATTGGCTGCAATCTGTCATGGGCAGTTATATCAGAAGAGAATGAAGAAGGCCTTCGATCAGAAAGTCAGACACCGAGAGTACCAAGTAGGGGATCTTGTGTTGAAAAGAATCCTCCCTCCTCATACAGACCACAGGGGCAAATGGACTCCAAATTATGAAGGACCATTTGTTGTAAAGAAAGTTTTCTCCGGTGGAGCACTGATGCTCAGCACCATGGATGGTGAAGATTTCCCATCCCCTGTGAATTCAGATGCAGTTAAAAAATACTTCGCATAAAATGACCCGCTGGACATAAAAACAGAATGTAAGTCCAGGCAAAAATAGGGCATCCCGGCGAGTCAAAAACAGAATAAAAGACTCGGGCAAAAATAAGGGAAATAAATATAAAGAAATGTACACCCGCTGATTTGAAAAGCCGCATTGGACAACTCAGGCAAAAATGGGTATCCCGATGGATTGAAAACCCGAAAGGGCGATCCATGCAAAATAAGGGAATAAGCGAACAACTGCATTCTGAATTCGTCTGTATTATCTACAACTTGGTAAGCTCCAAAGGATCAAGTTTCAATCAGAATCAACTCTCTCCAGAAAGCAAGACGAGAAGAATGTCATTGTCATACGAGTCATAGCAGGAGAGGAAGCTCCTTGAAAGCGTCGTCAACACCGCCATCACTTTGTTTCTCAATTTGTAACAATCTCCTCATTTCAGGAGATATGTTTCTTTGACTGTATCTTGCCAATTCAGGGCACATGAGCTAATAAAATCAGATTTTCAGTTATGTTTCGTTTTTTTACATTTATGTTTTGCAAAGAATTGTCTGATATCTCTGAAAATACAATTGCATAAGTACAGATGCCGTTCTCTAAAAATAAAAGCACATGCTTACAGGGAATATACTTACTCTCGAAAGTACTTATCTCCTATGACGGAATCCAGTAAAGGATACCTCGGGACCTTTTGTACGTTTCCTTATCTTTGCAGGATTGCAGGTATCCAGAACGCAACTTGGGGCATGCAAGTTACATCTCAGCAAGCTGGCTAATAAACAAATAATCTCAGCATCCGAAATGCTCTATCCCCAGCCGAGTTGCCTCTCTCTCCCCAGCTGAGTTACCAACAGCATTCCCCAGTTGAAGCACCAACCATTCTTCCTCAGCAGAGTGCAGAAATCAGGGAATCATTTCCCCACAGAATCCCCAGCCTCTATTCAGAAGAGCAACGCACGGAGAAGTCACAACAGAGGGAGAAAGCTTCTACAAACCCCAGCTGGGTCCCATTATAAGGATATGTCAATCAGTGACCTATATCCCCAAGCAGATGCTTCATCAGATCTATCAATGATCTCATCCCCAGCTGGGATGTTCACTTCAAGCAGGTCAACCAGAGATCTTCGCGGCAATGGGATCCGAATCCCGGATCGGTGCCTCTTTGCATAATCATGGCATTCGCATCATATTCACCCCCCAGAGCGTAGCATTCCGTCTAATACGGAGCATTACGACAAAAATCAAATACATAGCATAATCATAAGTCATGTTGTGAGTTGAACACTTGTAAATATTGACAACCTGTCGGCACACAGAATATATACAGAAAAATCCCCACCAGGGTCCCAGCAAAAGCAGTTGCCCTTCAAATCATCAAACACCAGTATATACACCTTTGGACACCCCTCCGTGTCAAATCACCAGCAGAAAGCCAAAGACATCCTCTTTGCCCTCACATATACCTATATATACACTTTTCTTGACACCCGTCCGTGTCATATCCCCAGCGCAGTCGCTTACACTTTCATCAACCCATACACTTGTTAATATTATATTACTTTTCTCTCTTGACACTCGTCCGTGTCACTCTCCCCAGCAGATAAACACTCATCATTATACATACTTACTACTCATTGGTACACTTATACAGATACTCGTCCGTATCTTGTATACATCATTTATATCCCCACAGATTCAACAGTAGTCCTTGTTCTTTGTTAACCAGTTGGTACTCGTCCGTACCATCATCTCAGAACATTGCGTCTAGTGTTTGTTTCTACATGATACTCGTCCGTATCATAGTCTTAAGGATGCTCGTCCGCATCTTTAATCCACACACCGTGTCAAACACCTGTGTCTTCTTGAATATAGATACTCGTCTGTGTCTATTATTCCCCAGAAGAATTCTTTCAGATTCAACAGTAGTCCTTGTTCTCTGTTAACCAGTTGGTACTCGTCCGTACCATCATCTCAGAACATTGCGTCTAGTGTTTGTTTCTACATGATACTCGTCCGTATCATAATCTTAAGGATGCTCGTCCGCATCTTTAATCTATACACAATACCAAACACTTATACCTTTTGTTTCTTGGATGTAAACGCTCGTCCGTGTTTACTATTCCCCAGTAGATCGCCAACAGAACAAATTTTCTTTTATCTAACACTCGTCCTGTGTTATGATAACCCTGAGAGCAGCCGTACCCTGCTAAGTGGTCGTCCCCACTTCTTGATGGTCGTCCTCCATCATGCTCATCCGATGGCCGTCCCCATCGTTGATTTTTAGCAGCCGTCCCCTGCTAGGTGGTCGTCCTCCACCTTTTGATGATCGTCCTTCATCACTTTATCCAATGGCCGTCCCCATTGTTGATTTTGGGTTATCTGACATTCGTCCTGTGTCATGATAAACCTTGAGAGCAGCCGTACCCTGCTAAGTGGTCGTCCTCCACTTCTTGATGGTCGTCCTCCATCATGCTCATCCGATGGCCGTCCCCATCGTTGACCTTTTCTATCCGACATTCGTCCTATGTCGCGATATTTTCGGCAGCCGTACCCTGCCAGGTGGTCGTCCTCCACCTTTGATGGCCGTCCCCATCATATTTCCTTTATCCCCAACAGAGCAGCCGTCCCCTGCTAGGTGATCGTCCTTCACCTTTGACGGCCGTACCCCATCATCTGTTTATTTCATTTATTCTTTAACCCGATGGCCGTCCCCATCGTTGGTTACTTTGCTTTATGAACCTGATGGCCGTCCCCGTCATGATTCATCATTTTCCAGAAAATCTTACAGCTTTATCCTGATGGCTGTCCCTGTCATAATATCATTTTTCCCAGCTAGTCGGCCGTCCCCGTCTTAGCCTTACTTCATATCCCCAGCATGTCGGCCATCCCCGTCATTGCTATTTACCCAGCAGTCGTCCTCTGCTCGACGGTCGTCCTCCGTCGCCCACACTTTACAATATACCTTTATTTTCTTTTACAATCTATATCCCTTTTCTTCATCTTCTGTGAGTGCAAATTTTGGACTGTCTTTGGTATTCAACCACAAGTTATCTTGTTTGCCTGTTAAGCCATTGCTTACGTCCTGCACAGATAACTCATGCTTGAATAGGGGCAGCTGTAAACACCCCAAATTTGCCCTCACCCATTCACACCATGGCTTGTGATCATCTCATATGCATAAACACAAACATATCATCTCATATCTCACTTTTGATTCACTGCACAGTTCCTAAGGCATCTGCACCCAGGGTTTGTGATCTGAGCAATCCCAAAGCATCTTGAGCTACTCCAAAGGTCATCAATCACTTCAAAGGGGTCCATGTGTGTTCGAGCATCATATTGTACCCTCTCAAAGTCAAGAATGTCAAAGAACCACAAGAAATGAGATTGGCATGGAAGCAGGAAACCAGCCAGGAAGTACCAGAAACCAAAGCTTCAGTTCAAGATGGTCTTCGCTTTTCAAACATGGAGGCACAATTCACCAAGTCATCGAATTAAGGTTTTGCGGTTTGGAATTGAGAGAAGATTGATCCATAATGTGAGATGTATGTTTCTTTTCTGGAAAAAAGCATTGCAACCAAGACTATTGCTCCTCTGGCTACTTGAAACGCAAGATCATGTTCAGACTAAGAAGAATGAATGGTGTTTAGGATACTTTGAATTGCGAAATTTACTCTTGAGGCTTTAAGAGACCAAATTTGCTGTCTCCTCGTTTAAATCTTTCAAGTCGTGGGGATGATGTTATTTCAAGGTTATTTCTGAAGTATCGTCACTTCTTTTTAATATTTTGAGAAGTAATTTGAAGAGAGAAAGTTTGTTTATTCGAGTGACTTTACATGGGATTACCGTTGGCTCGAGTTTGAATTTGATGGCTCAATTCGCGGATTCACATCTTTGAACTATTGACAAGATTAAAGTCAAACTTTATATTTAGTCATTATCGAAGTGGTTGTGTTTTGCTTTCAAGCTACGCCCCTTTAGGGGTATGATTTTGAGACAAACAAGATTATTATTTTCAAGGTCATGTTGAAGTTTCTTTTTTTGTCACGAGAGATTTCTTTTGTTGGTCGTTTTCAAGTTGGTGTCTGTTGCTTTCAAGTCACGTTCTTTTGAGGTTTGATTGTGAAGAACCATGATTATTCAAGTTTTACAAGTTATCATTAAGCTCAATGTATCATACAAAGAATTGGAGTGGTGTTAGGACTTAAATGTTGTCAAGGTGGTTGCATTCCAAATTATAATTCAATAAAAGGATTGGTTCAAATCCAAAATTTGTGTCATTACTGTCAAGTTCAAAGAGTAAGCACAAATGTCACAAAGGAAATGAAAATCAAATTTACAAGCAAGACTGAAATCATCCTAACTACATTACAATTATATTGTTACAAGGCCAACGGTAAACGAAACTTTCGGCCTCCGGACGCAGCTGTGCATCGCCTATCCGTAGCTCATTTTTCTCCAAGCGGCTTGCAAATGACGGCCTCGTATCAATTCAGCCATCCAAACCTTCACCGACCCCAATCTTAGGCTCCAACACGTCGAACATGAAAAAGAAACAAAAGAATCATAAGTTGAATTTGGTCAACAACAAGCATCTTTTTCAAAATTAAAATCTCAATTAGACAAAAAAGGAAAGGAACATTCATTCCATGGTCTCTTGCTGTCTCAATTTGAATGAGTTCTACGGCATGTTTCAACACAGTTTCATGGGCATTAGCATATTAGACATATCACAACAGGACCAGATCTGAATTCTAACATCACAACATGACTAAATCTAATTCTAACATCAGCAAGGTTTTGGACAAGAGGACATGGAGATACCTTGAAAACAGAAACCAGCACACAAAAAGTACAATCTTGGAATTGAGAGTGCACGGGAAAAGGCCATACAGCTGCATTTTTTTGCTTGCACCATACACAAACTCCAAAGGCTCACTGCAAGCTCACATCAATGTACTATGACCTGCAAAAAATCACAATATCAAGATCACATAAAAGAGGGGGGGTACAAAAGATTTCTGCAAAGGAGATTCATTTCATTTCTAATCAACCTAAAGCAGACTGTCACAGCAGCAAGGACAAATGTTTTGACAATAAAGTAGAAAGTACATGGATGGCTTTTGTTGTTCTCTCACAAGCAGCTGAAAGTTTGAAAAAGAAGCAGACCTATACCTGTTGAATCTGACTCGGCTGCGCCCTGCTATTCTCAACAACACCCTGCAGGCTGATGGGATTATGAATTCAGAACCTGCACAAGCATGAAGGGACAGCCTAAGTAACAAGTCATGTTAACTACTGAAGAAACAGAGTGTGCCGAAAATGCAGGAAAGGTGATAAGAAAATGCAGGCCGAAAATGCAAGACTCAACCAATTCAGTTCGTTTTAAAGCAGAGATTTTTCAACTTTTACCAACCCTAAAGTCTCCTATAAAAACCAAGAATTGTGTTCAAACAGGGGGGATTTTGACAGCAAGCAACATCAAAAAAAAAGTTTAATCACAACAAAATTTCACAGACATAGGAGAGGGAGGGCCCGCAAGTTTATCAAAAAAAACTTAACACAAAAAATATGGAATTTCTGAGTTTGTGAAAAGAAATAGAAAAGTATTGCTGTTAATTTTTCCTTACCTTCAGCAAGCGAGTTCTTCAATCGCTGCCCTGTTATCCGCTTACCTCGACAAAAGCCTCAAACATCACCAAAGACCTTTGTCGCAAACACTTTTCGAAGTCTTTACCACCTGCAGCCACCAAAACTTAACCGTGTCAAACCCGGAAAAAAAAAAGGGGGGGAAGAACAATCTGCCGAAAACCCTCACCATTCACTGCGAATCCAAAACAAGCAGGAAGAATTCGCGATCGAGAAGGCAAAGAGACCACCGCACGAAAAACCGACGGCGCTGAAGACCTCCGGAGTCGGAATCTTCAAACCGGAGAAAGCTTTCGTTTCTTCACGAAAGGTGTTTATTCCTTTATTTTCGTCGCTTGTTTGCTTTTATCCAGGAAAGTTGCTGTAAGATGATGAATCTTGTTGATGTTCGCTTCGCAAGCAGTTTTGTTTTTCTTTGAATCTCTGATTTTCGTTCATGTTTGCTTATGAGAATGATGATGGCATGCGCTTCTTTTCTTTCCGTTTAACGCCTCTTCTCTTCTGCGGCTATGTTAGGGTTTATTCAACCCGCCTTGGTGTAAGTTAGACAGGGTCGGAGCTAACCCGCTCCAGGACCCGGTCCTCATTCCCGTGGGCCTATAAGGCCGGTTTTCTCATGTCCTCTTCCTATCCTCCTTTTCTTTTATGCTTAAGTTTTCTTAATCTTTTTGGTTTTCTTCCTTTTTCGTTTTATTTCTAAAAAATGTTAAAAATATTTTATGTTAATTTAGATTAAGTTTTATTTAGAAAATATTTTGTTTAATTTCTTTTAGTTAGTATTGTTATTTTGATCAAATGTTTATATTTATAAGGTTTTTCTTTATTATCTATTTATTTTGATTTTTTTTATATATTTAAGTTACAACAATAATATACAATTAGTATAGCATAAATCTCCTCGGTTTTCGATTAAATCATTAAGGAGGACGAGAGCATAATATTTCAAATAGTAGCAATCGCCATCAAATTATTTTCGAAATAATATTTTCTCGGTCCAACGCTAATTAAATACGTTAAATTCATATGCCCACATTTGCACACGTAAGTCGGTCACTAAGTGATCGCCGTCTGCACGACTCATCACTAACCTCATGTAAATGCTTCTAACTTTGGTTTGCATCATGACATTTCATCCCGTTTGCATTGCATTTAATTTATTTTGCTAACTTTTCAGGTGGTAAGTTGTTTGAGAAGTGAATTTGCCTTCACTTCTCACAATCTCTTTTCATCTTTTGCATACTTTCTTTGCCGCCTTTCATATGTGTATTAGAGTGAGCTTGCTCATTCATGTTCATCTCTTACTTTCTTCCTTCAAGCAACTTGTCTTCTTAAATGAAGCAAGTTACTTTGCTTCTCTTTGCTCCTTTCATCTGCTTCCTGGCGGTTCCTCCGAAGATCTTCCTTGTAAACCTCACAAACCTTAGGAACAACCAAGCATGACAATGAATTAGGTTTTTGATTAGTCTCCCCTCATAGTTTTACCTTTGTGTCTCTCTTTGAGTCCTCTCTTCTCACCTCATAATCAGGGACTAAACCCTAAAGGCTTTAAGACTTTGTGATTAAACTTATGCCTGCATCCTTCTTTTAGGATGGAGTGTATAACTTTAATCCTAAGTATTAAACCCTTGATGTGTTTAAGTCTCTTAATCAATCCACATAATAATCATCAAGACATCACACTTGTAACTTGGGCCTTGCATTAGGGTTCTAATTCTTCCTTAACTGGTTAAGAAGGACTAACCCTAGTGTTAATGGACAAGTCCCCCTCAAGTTGTCTTACAAACCATAAAACTCACTTCATCATCATATCATTAAATAAAATCCACTTAATCAAAGGCCTGTTTCGTCATGAGTTTAATCTCTAATCATGGATTAAGTTGAGGAGCTTTCCTCAGCTTAAACATTCTCATCTATTATCCTTCTATTAGGATGGTGTAATGAGTCTGTTTAATCCTTGATTATGGCTTAACCTCATTACTCAACACTAAACAAAAACACCAAAAACATCTAAATAATCACAGGTAGGTTAATGATCTTAATCCTACACCAAAGGTGATTAAGTGTGAGAAGCTGACTTCACACTTAAGGTACTCTCATTACCCCTAATCAGAGGGAAGATGTGATGAGTTTACTAAATCCATTGGTTTAGGCTTAAACTCATTAACTTATGACAAATTTTCAAAAGCAATAAAAGACTGAAAACTCAAAAACAAACAATAATCGTCTCCTCCGGGATTCTTTTCTCATCATCTTCACTCACAAACGAGAACTCGCTTCTTCCGTCTAATGCAAGACAGTTTGCATCTGTGCCAGACAGATCATACACTTGAGCATAGGCAAGTAAGCAGTTCACAAGTCAATCCACCTTTCAGTCTCTTTGGGTCGAACTACGGTGTTCTGACTTCCTCATTGCACGAGAGGATACGTAGGCATAACTTAACGGTTATCGAACAAAAGTCTCTGTACATTCCCCCTCCTTCCAGCCTTATTCTTTGAGCCTCATGATCTTGAGCAATTCATTTCATTCCTGGTCTCACACTGACACTGTACATTTATACACTTCACACTTCTTACACTGACACCTGTACATCTTTTCAGCTCTTGTATACACAGATTGCACTGACACTACCCCTTTAAAACACAAATCTTTTAAGCGTGGATCCCGTCGAGTACGGCGGACAATCTGGGTGCTAATACCTTCCCAGGTTGTAACCAACCCCCTTTCTCAGTCTCTCTGGTTCGCAAACCGTCTTATCCGTATCTTTCTAGGTCTATGCAGCATTGCCTTTCCTCCGGGATAAAAATGCCTAGCTGGCGACTCTATTCATCTCCAGTGAGTTCACGGCTGTGTGTTCTCATTGTCCCTCTCGCCGACCGTTCGCGTCTGTACCTTCATATGATCCATTTTCATTTGTCGGGAGCGACACAAGACTTTTAGTAGTGCATTCCGGTGAGCCTCGGAGCACATAAGCAATGATAGAATAGAGATCTTGGAAGGCGTCTGGTGAAGCTGGTCCACTATCTTGTAATCACTTTTCTTGATGATTCTCATGAATTCATCAACTTCTTGATCAAAATGGGTTTTCAAAGCTTCTTTAACAATTTGCTCTTCTTGCACCATGCTCTTCCCTTTTGCCTTGGCAGCAGCTTCTGCTTCAGCAGTGGGTCTTTGAATTTGCGGGGCAAAGAGACGTCCGCTTCGAGTGAAGCCTCCGCCTCCCCCCACATTGTCTACTTGTGGTGAAGAAGTTGATGATTCGAGAGTGATTTTCTATCCTTCGCAGTATAGATCAGAGCCGTAATGCCAAGGGATGGCATTACTGCTTTCATAAGGTACTGGCCCAGGCACTGTGATAGTGACTGGACTGATGGCAGCTGCAGAAGGGACCATGATAGTCTGTGGATCATAGTGTAAACACCCCAAATTTGCCCTCACCCATTCACACCATGGCTTGTGATCATTTCATATGCATAAACACAATCATATCATCTCACATCTCATTTTGGATTCACTGCATTGGTTCTATGTCATCTGCACCTAGGGTTTGTGATCTGAGCAATCCAAGAGCCTCTTGAGCCACTCCAAAGGCAACCAATCACTTAAAAGGGGTCCATGTGTGTTCTTATATCATATTACACCCTCTCAAAGTCAAGATTTCAAAAGAATCACAAGAACTGGGATTGGTTTGGATGCAGAGCCAGGATAGACTGCACAGTTGACCTAAAATTAGGGTTTTGGTTTCAGAGGCCACAACCCCAAATTTTTTGGTCATTCTTATTTCCATTGGTCTCTATATGGTATAGGGAGTATGCATATCTATTTTCATGAAGAAATTCCATGGGGAAGTCATCTGATCAAGAGTTGACTTTCTAGACAAGTCAGTGTAAAATCAGGGCATCTGAGGCCCCCAATGACCCAACCAATGGGTGATCTTCATCATTTTGAGTGTATATGATCTTTATTTGATCATGGAAGAAGGTTGAAGTTCACAAAATTCAAGAATCACAAGTTTTTGCAAATGTTGACTTTTTGGGCATAGTTGACTTTTCAAGAATGCTTCATTTTAGGTCATTTTTCAAGCCTTGATTCTTGATCCAAAAATGCTTCAAATGGAAAAAACTTTGGTCATGAAAGTTGTAGATTACATCTTTCCCTTTTCAAAAAGTACAAGAACATGATCAAATTCTTCTTGGATCAAAATTATGGTGTGACAAAGTTGGCAAAAATCATTGATTTTCAAGATGTGCACCAAATGTGAATTTTGCAAAATCATGAACCAAGGCTTTTTGTAACCTCTAGTTGACATCAAACCAGTACACAAACATTCTATGTGACATAAAAATCAGATTTGGACCAAGAATCCCTCATGTTCATAGCTTGTGTAGCAAAGTAGTCACATGTGAACCAAAAAGCAACAACTTGCAAAAGCTCATGATCATTCTTTCCACCACTTGCTACATTGGTTACTGCACTTTGCTAGCCCTTCCCCTCACCCTTGCTGCACAGCCCATGCCTTGTACTAAGCCTAGAACCAAGCCATACTTTCCTTACACAAAAATTGACTTTTTGCAAAAGTAAACTTACCAATCAAAAAAGCACATGTCATGTCATCTGACCAATGAGAGAGGTTTATGTGGACAAAGAGCAAGACATTTCATACATCAAGGAAGGCTGAAACACTCTCAAGCATCACATACACCAAAACAAACCATTTTGCATATTCCTTCGAATCTGCCTCCACAGACTTAGAACATCCAAACCATTTTCACTAACCATCTCACCATGTTTCATTGAGTAGAAACCAGCAAGATTCAAGCCTGAAACCCTCATGAATTGAGCTGCACCATTTCTCATCCTCCAAACCAGAACTCTTCGAATCCCTTTATCCAGCCATCAAACACATCATTTTCCTTCACCAACAAGTCAAGCACACCTAAAGGAGCAGGAACCCACCATTGGAATAGCCTGAAACCTCCCCATTCTTGACTGTGCTATCTGCTATACCAGAGCTGAATCTTCCAAACCAGCCACTTCCCAAGCTTTCTAAGCTTTGTTCCACACTCAGGAGGTTCAAGGAAGCAAGCTTGCACAAAAGAAAAGCCCAGAAAGCTCACAAACAGAGAAGCTTCATCTCAGGTAACATGAAGAACATTTCTCCCAGAAACTGATTTTTAAGTTCTTTTATGATGCCTTGTGTTCCTCTGATCATGAATGTATGCTTACTTTTGAAAATAGTGAAGAAACCAGCATGTATGAAGCTTTTGAACATTTGCCCGTGTTTTGCATTTTATTTCGATTCAGGCTTGTGGGAGAAAATAAATGGATTTAGGGTGAGGGTTTAGGTTTAGATTGATGAGAGGGTCATTTTGGTGGAAGAAATTTGTTGTTTGATGACCTATAGAAGAACCTAGGGTTTTTGGCTCGCCGGAGAAGACGACCGGAAGTCTTCTCCGGCCGCCTGTAAGTCATTAGCCCTAATCTGAGTGATTAATGAGGTTTGAATGAGGATCGTTGGATGGTCTCTCCCGCGCGTGAATGAATGGATGAGATGAGTCATTAGAAGCCCTAATCCCTGATTATCCATTTAATTTTGGTTTAATTAATTCATAAGTTTAATTAGCCTGATTTGAATCTGGGCCCTTGGATCTGGCGCGCAGTCAACCAGACCAAGCCCAGATCAAATCCTGGCCTTCCTTTCTGTTTACTTTCATTTCAGCCTATTTTATTTTTCCTTTAATATCTTTTCTTTTCTCCAATTAATTTAAAATAGTAAAAAATGTGTAAAAATTATGAAACTTTTTCTCATAAGTTTTATTAATTTTTATGACCCAAAAATATTTTTGTTTTTATTTTTATCATTAAAAAAGTATTTTTAAATATTTAAAAGATTATTTTTAATTGGTTAATGGAAATTAATTTATTAAAAATACTTTTAGATATTTAAAAATCACCAAAAAATTCATGAAATGTTCTAAGACATTTAGAAACATTGTCCAACCTTCAAACCAAATTTCTTTTTTGATCTTGATGCATTTTGAGAATTTTTCATTGAATAAAAATCATTTTTATGCATTAATTTGATCCAAAGCTCAAAAAATCATTTCTGCCTATTCATGAGGAGTTGGACATTGATTCTTCTTGCATTGCATTGTGTATAACATGTACTTTTTAAGATAAAATGGCCATGATTTGATTCCTCATTTTCAATTTGTTTGGTATTTCTTTTGTTTAGGAACCCTAAAAACCCTAGTAACTTAGAAAAATCATAACTTGAGATTGGTTAAGAGTTGAGACCTCCCCTTTGGACATTGGTTTGTTATGGGTTTAAGGGTCCTTTGTGTGGCATTTTCCATTTTTTATCTTAGGATTTGCTTCTGGTTTTGGTTTTTGTTTAATGTTTGATTCATAAACCCTAATTTGGGCTTCCATTTGCATCCCTCTTGCATTCCCTTGCATAACATGACTTGCCATGACATTTCAAGCATTCATGTGATTCATTTGACATCATAAGACATATTTCAAGCATGTTTGATCATTGCATCATGTATTTGCCATGTTGTATGCCATGTATGCTTCATAACTTTTCATGTATGTCCTTGCATCCTAACTTGCTCCATTTGCATTCTTTTGTTCATGTGATCATTCTCATGTCTTGATTCATGTTTGTAGCATCTCATAGCATCATTAGCATCATGTAATTGCTTCTGGTTTTGTTTGTCATCATGTCATCTCATCCCATTTTTACATTACATTGCATTTCTTCTCTAACATTTCAGGTGGTAAGTAACTTGAGAAGTGAATTTGCCTTCACTTCTCATAACTTTTCTTTCCATCTCTCTTGCATCCCTTGCTGCATTTATATATGTGTTTGAGATTGAGCTTGCTCATTCTTGTTCCTCCCACTTTCTTTCTTCAAGTGACCTGACTTCTTGAATGAAGCAAGTCATTTTGCTTCTCTTGATCCTGTTCATCTGCTTCCTGGTGGTTCCCTTTGAAGATTGTTCTTGCAAACCTCACAAACCTTAGGAACAACCAAGCATGACAATGAATTAGGGTTTTCATTAGTCTCCCCTCTTTGTTTTACCTTTGTGTCTCTTTTGAGTCTTCTCTTCTCATCTCATAATCAGAGGCTAAACCCTAAAGGCTTTAAGGCTTTGTGATTAAGCTTATGCCTGCATCCTTCTATTAGGATGGAGTGTATAACTTTAATCCTAAGTGTTAAACCCTTAATGTGTTTAAATCTCTTAATCAATTCACTTAATAATCATCAAGACATCAAGCTTGTAACTTGGGCCTTGCATTAGGGTTCTAATTCTTCCTTAATTGGTTAAGAAGGACTAACCCTAGTGTTAATGGACAAGTCCCCCTCAAGTTGTCTTACAAACCCTAAAAATCACTTCATCATCATACCATTAAATAAAATCCACTTAATCAAAGGTTTGTTTTGTCATGAGTTTAATCCCTAATCATGGATTAAGTTGAGGAGTTTTCCTCAGCTTAAACATTCTCATCTATTATCCTTCTATTAGGATGGTGTAATGAGTCTGTTCAATCCTTGATTATGGCTTAATCTCATTACTTAACACTAAACAAAAACCACAAAAACATCTGAATAATCACAAGTAGGTTAATGATCTTAATCCTACACCAAAGGTGATTAAGTGTGAGAATCTGACTTCACACTTAAGGTATTCTCATTACCCCTAATCAGAGGGAAGATGTGATGAGTTTACTAAATCCATTGGTTCAGGCTTAAGCTCATTAACTTATGACAAAAATCCAAAAGCAATAAAAGACTGAAAACTCAAAAACAAACAATAATCGTCTCCTCCGGGATTCTTTTCTCATCACCTTCACTCATAAACGAGAACTTGCTTCTTCCGTCCAATGCAAGACAGTTTGCATCTGTGCCAGACAGATCATACACTTGAGCATAGGCAAGTAAGCAGTTCACCAGTCAATTTATCTTTCAGTCTCTTTGGGTCGAACTACGGTGTTCTGACTTCCTCATTGCACGAGAGGATACGTAGGCATAACTTAACGGTTATCGAACAAAAGTCTCTGTATATTCCCCCTCTTTCCAGCATCTTTCTGTAGCCTCATGATCTTGAGCATTTCATCCTTATTCTTACACTGACACTTCATTTATGCACTTCACACTTATTTTACACTGACACCTGCATTCTTTTCCAGCCTTGATACACAGATTGCACAGACACTACCCCTTTAAAACACAAATCTTTTAAGCGTGGATCCTGTCGAGTACGACGGACAATCTGGGTGCTAATACCTTCCCAGGTTGTAACCAACCCCCTTTCTCAGTCTCTCTGGTTCGCAACCGTCTTATCCGTATCTTTCTAGGTCTATGCAGCATTACCTTTCCTCCGGGATAAAAATGCCTAGCTGGCGACTCTTTTCTTTTCCAGTGAGTTCACGGCTGTGTGTTCTCATTGTCCCTCTCGCCGACCATTCGCGTCTGTACCCTTATTTGACCCAGTTTCATTTAGTGGGAGCGACACATAGTATATTGTGACTGGTGCTCTGATAGGAGTGGCATTCTGTGAGTTGTAGGCAGAATCATTTTCAGGATCATAATAAATTGTAATTGTTGAGACACTTGCTGTTGAAGTTGTGGGAGACATTGTTGAATGGATGGGTGTTGTTGTTGTAGGAGATTCTGAATGAAGGGGTGCTGAAGTTGTAGAAGGGATGTTTGCTGATATTTGGCCAGTTGAAGTGACAGATGAAACATTTGTTGATGAAACTGAAGAGTTGCTTGGAACAATGGTTGTTGCAGTTGTAGAAGACTCGGGAACTGTTGTTAAGGAGATTGCTGGATTGGTAGGTATTGATGTTGTGATTTGAAGCAGGCCACTCTGGATGAGACCATCTATGCCATCCCTCAAGTTATCACAACCATTCACTGAAATGTTGCAATAAGCACACCCTAGCTCACATCCCGGGAATATTTGACATTCAAGGAGTTGAGCTTTAATCTCTACCAAAGGCGTCCGAATCTGACCCACACCGGTTATCAAGTAAGACGGCTTGTCTTCTTCAATAGCATTGATTCTGGGTCCTCCGTGGTTTGGCATAGGGTTCTTGTTAACATTTGGTGGTGGTGCAAAATTTAGAGCCTTAGAATCTACCAGGTCTTGTACCTTCATGTGCAAGGCTCTGCACTTCTCCGTACTGTGGCCAGGTGCATTCGAGTGAAAAGCACATCTGGCGTTGGCGTCGTAATTTTTGGGTAGACTGGCAGGATCTGGAGGTGCCAACGTCCTTAGCTCAACTAGGTTGAGTTTCAGGAGTTGTGGCAGTAATTTGGCATAGGGCATGGGGATCAGATCAATCATCATGTTGGCCTGAGAAGGTCTCTGTTGGAATGGTCTTTGCTGATTGTTGTGGCTGGTGTTGTTGTAGTTTCTCTGAGGAGGATACTGAGTTTGTTGCTGATAATTTTGTTGCTGTGGTTGATAAGCTGGTTGTGGGTGAATTGGAGCGGGAATGGTGACTGCTGCCACAGACCTATGAACATATTGGGGTCTGCCCCTGCCGGTATGGATAGCATTGGTCTCACCAGTTCTTCTTGGGCCTACAAAAGGCTTTCTTGTGTTGCTGGATGAGCTGGCACCGTTGTCAGAAATTTTGCCCATCTTTAACAGGCTCTCAATTCTTTCTCCAGCTATAACGACATCTGCAAAGCTGGTAGAAGAAAAGGCAGCTAGCCTATCAATGTATGTCCCTTGGAGGGTGTTCATAAACATATCCGCCATCTCCCTCTCTGACATGGGTGGCTGGACAGCAGCAGCAAGCTGTCTCCACCTCTGGGCGTACTCCCGGAAGCTTTCCCTGGATGACTGTGACATTCCCATCAGGAGGGTCCTGTTGGGTGCCATATCCAAATTGTACTGGTATTGTCTAATGAAGGCCTCTGCCAAATCCTTCCAACACCTGATGGTTGCTCTAGTCAAATGAGAGTACCATTCCCTTGAAGCTCCCGTTAAGCTATCCTCAAAATAAAACATCCATAGCTTTTCGTCCATGGTATATGCCTTCAGCCTCCCCAGAAAGGATTGTAAGTGGGTCCGTGGACAAGAAGTCTCGTTGTACTTCTCAAAGCACGGTGGTTTAAATTTATGGGGAATCCTGACCCCGTCCACTAAGCCCATGTCCATAATATCAAAACCCAAGGAGTTTTGAGACTCCAAGGACCTTAATTTTTCAGCAATTTCATCCAGCCTTCTATCATAGGCCTCATCCCCAGCTCCCATCACTGTGAACTGATCTTCCTGGGGGTCTTCTTGCAGCACTCTGCCTGTAGTAGCATTCCCTTGCACATTAGCAGGGATGTTGATCTCTGGATGAAGGTGGGGTCCAAACACAGGTGGGTTGACATGAGGCTGAACCCTCTCATTGTTGCTTGTCCCAGCAGTCCCTAGATGGGGTCTTCCTGATTCTGCCTCTCTACCATTGCTCTTAATCTCTCTTGGCTTTGAGCCATATTATTCATCACCTCCATAAATTGTGTCATCTGAGCCCTCATTTCCAATCTCTCATTGGCCATTTGGTTCCTGACCTCTGTAAGGTCCTGTTGTACCTGGTCCATCTGTATACCCGGAAGGTTGTTGCGGGTTGGATATCTGTGTGGACGGTTGAGTGGGAACACCCGTCGTCGAGCAATAGTTCCTGAACCACGACAGAGTTAGTAACAAAAAACAAAACAAACCTACAAAACAAAACAAAGGTTAGTATGCAAAGCAGTATGCTTATTTGTCTCCAAGGTATCCGGCTTGGCACTTGGTTTTGACCTTTCCAGACCCCTGAGGAAGATGCTTTTGATGTTGCTTGAAAGAACTCAGATAAAACAAACCAATACATATATTACAAGAAGTGAATGATACATAGTTTGTTTTTTACAACTCATGCCCTCTAAGGGGTCAAAATACAACATAAAAGGAAAAGTACAATGAAAAGAAAGCAACAACAAGCAAAAGTCAGACACCAAGACCAAACTCATCCTCCTGAACTTCCTTTAGAAGTGCTTCAGTCACAGGATCAGCTGGACGCTCTGTGAGATTCCTGATGAGGAGATTTCTGGTAGCAACAGCTACAGTTAGCTTCTTGTGTTGACTCTGGTCCTTTGACCTCTTCACACTAGCTCTAATCTTCAACTCTGAGATCTCCCTCTGGGCTGCCAACAGGGCTTCCTGCTGCTCCTTTACACTAGCCTCTAACTGCCCAATCTTGTCCTGAGTCCTCTTATCTTCCAGAGCACGAGCTTCGGTGATCCTGACCCACCTAGCTTGACTCTCCTTCAGATACAAATCAGTCCTGGCCTTCTGGAACTGAGCTTCCTTGCAGGCATTCTTCAAAATCTGCTCTCCGGCCCTAGACTTTTTGATGTAATCCTCTGACTTCTCAATTTTGGCTAGATGCTCCGCCTTTAGCTTTTCTAACCTCTCAATGTCCAGCCGACCATCACTCCTCTCCCAGAGGGTCTTCTGTAGAGCCTGAGTCAGCTTCTCATTCCTCTCTTTCAATTTCTCAAACTCCTCTAGGCTGACAGTGACAGGAGGTGGTGCTGAGGATGGTCCAGGTATATCTTCCATGGTGAAGGGCATCCCAGAAAATTGAGCCCTGGCACGGGACCACTCATAGTACTGTGCTGAGGCCACATTGTTGCATCTCCCAAGAATTGTCACCCCTTTGGTTTGAACATTGTCCCAAGCCCAGAATGCTTGCCTGACAATAGCCAGATTAGGCTTATTCTCACAGTAAAGAGTCTCAGCCAAGTCTTGTGTCTTAGGAGTGTGGACCAATGCATAGCCCAGTTGTCTTTTGAATAGCAGAGGGTTGTAGTTGATGCAACCCTTCACTCCTATCAGGGGTACATTGGGGAACTGCCCACAACTGGTAATGATGTCCCTGCCTTTTGTGCTCTGAGTGCACCACCTGATATCAGCTGAAGTTAAAGCAGTAAGTCTCCTAGCCCAGTTCCTCTGCTGATGAGGATTCAGAAATGCATCAGTCTTAGGCAAATGTCTGAGCAGCCAGGTATGGAACAGGGAAGCACAGCATCTCACCAATCTTCCTCTTTGTTTTTCATTCCTTTGATGAACAGAGTAGTAGAAATCTCCCAGCAAGGTGGGCACTGGGTTCCTCAGAATGAAAAGGTGAATGGCACTTTTGCTAATGAACCTAGGCTCATCTGCAAAAAGTATGACCCCATATATGCTAAGGGCCAACAAAGCACAGACTGCCTTCCACTTTCCCAAAGAAGCCTTCAGGGTAGCCTGAGAGATCAAGAAATCCAGATG
This sequence comes from Lathyrus aphaca, assembly GCA_963966055.1. Classification (NCBI taxonomy): domain Eukaryota; kingdom Viridiplantae; phylum Streptophyta; class Magnoliopsida; order Fabales; family Fabaceae; genus Lathyrus; species Lathyrus aphaca. The sequence goes on from OZ014521.1 coordinate 529,672,841, forward strand.
CAGACCAGAGACTCCAGCCTTGGTAGTCATATTCTGCCCAATCAGAACTGGTTCCAGATATAATGCCTTTGCCACTTCTTCATTACTTGGAAAAGCCATCTCAGGGTTGAAGGGGACTCCACCCCTGATAGGTACACCAACCAATGATGAATACTCCTCTAATAAAGGCCCCAACTGAAAGTCTTGAAAAGTGAAACACCTCAGAGGGGGATCATAGAACTGCAGGCAAGTATGAATCAAGCTCCTCTGTGAAGGGTCCAAATCCATAACCACATCAAGTATGCCTCCATAGTGTTCTCTGAATAGTGGTATATGGTCTGGAGTAATCAGGGTCTGAATCTTCCTGATGTTAGCCAACTCAGGCTCAAAGAAATGATAGGAGATGTTGCTCTTCTTAGGTGCCATGTTGCTGAAGAAAAGCTGAGACAGGTGCTGATGATGGAGAATGATACTGATGATGGGCCACTGACAGGCTGAGACTGGTGACTGAAACAGGTAGCTGATAGCTGAAGTAGATACTGATGAAGATAGGTCTATGCTGATAAGGGGTCAAAACCAAACCAAAATGAGATATGGATACCCTGAAAAACAAATAAGCAAATGTTAAAATGATGCAATGATAATGTATGCAAATGATATGCAAGGGTTTGTGACTGAGCTGGATCTGATCAAGTGCTCTGATATAAGTCCAGGTATGTTCAAGAAATCCAGATGGAGGTCCATAAGTTCAGTAACCAAGGTGGGGGACTCAAATAAAGAGTCACATGTCCAGGGTTAAGAAATCACAAGAACTGTTCCAACATGGAGTACTCTTAATCAAAACAAAGTAACAGGGTATGCTGAGGCCAAGGGTACCTGCAAACCTGTAAACAGCCCAACCCCCTCACAGGTGGTGTTCTAAAACAAGGATCCTCAGACTTGGATCAGTTATGAGAAGTGTAAACACTTCTAACCCGGAGGTACAGTGTTTACAATAACCATAAAAGATCCTCCTCTAATTCACCTCAGTTTCTGAAGGTCAATACTAAAGGTCATCCAGACTTAGCAGGCTTCCCAGATAGCCCTAGCACTACAGGAAATCTGCAGCACAGAGTTCTCAAGAAGAAACCCATATCTGAACCGTGTTTCATATTCCCGCACCAGACCGAGATGGAATGGGAAAGAACATGAACCACTCTAGCCTAGGTGTCACTCAGGTCCCAGGTATAGGACCTCAACTCTCAATAGAACACCCACCCACTAAAGCAACAAACCAGATCCAGCCAGCACAGTATGACAGTATGATATATGTAAAGCTATAAAGAAAGCAATAAAACAACTATACATAAAGCAATAAAATACATATACAAACACAAATAGCACATAACACCCCAGTAAACACAAATCAAACAAGCGCTAGGAGGAACCCACAAAAAGAACCAGAAGCCCTGGTTGCAGTATAAGATTCCCCAGCAGAGTCGCCAAGCTGTCGCTCCCACCAAATGAAGCCGGGTCAAATGGGGTACAGACGCGAACGGTCGGCGAGAGGAGGATGTGAGAACACACAGGAGTGAACTCACAGGGAATGAAAGAGTCGCCAGCTAGGCATTTTTATCCCGGAGGAAAGGCAATGCTGCATAGACCTAGAAAGAGATGGATAAGACGGTTGCGAACCAGAGAGACTGAGAAAGGGGGTTGGTTACAACCTGGGAAGGTATTAGCACCCAGATTGTCCGTCGTACTCGACGGGATCCACGCTTAAAAGATTTGTGTTTTAAGGGGGTAGTGTCAGTGAAATTTGTGTATAAAGAGAGCTAGGAAAGGTGTACAGGTGTCAGTGTAAAAGAAGTGCAAAGTGTATAAATGATGTGTCAGTGTCAGAATGAGAATGAATTGCTCAAGATCATGAGGCTTAAAGAATAAAGCTGGAAAGAGGGGGGGATATACAGAGACTTTTGTTCGATAACTGTTAAGTTATGCCTACGTATCCTCTCGTGCAATGAGGAAGTCAGAACACCGTAGTTCGACCCAAAGAGACTGAAAGAAAATGACTTGTGAACTGCTTGCTTGCCTATGCTCAAGTGTAAGACCTGTCTGGCTCAGGTGCAAACTGTCTCGCATTAGACGGAAGAAGCAAGTTCTCGTTTATGAGTGAAGATGATAAGAAAAGAATCCCGGAGGAGACGATTATTGTTTGTTTTTGTATTTTCAGTCTTTTATTGCTTTTTGAAGTTTGTCATAAGTTAATGAGCTTAAGCCTAAACCAATGGGTTAGTAAACTCATCACATCTTCCCTCTGATTAGGGGTAATGAGAATACCTTAAGTGTGAATTCAGCTTCTCACACTTAACACCTTTGATGTAGGGTTAAGATCATTAACCTACTTGTGATTATTTAGATGTTTTTGTTGTTTTTGTTTAGTGTTAAGTAATGAGGTTAAGCCATAATCAAGGATTAAACAGACTCATTACACCATCCTAATAGAAGGATAATAGATGAGAATGTTTAAGCTGAGGAAAGCTCCTCAACTTAATCCATGATTAGGGATTAAACTCATGACAAAACAAAACCTTTATTAGATGGATTTTAGTTAATGATAAGATGAAGAAATGATTTTTATGGTTTGCAAGACAACTTGAGGGGGACTTGTCCATTAACACTAGGGTTAGTCCTTCTTAACCAATTAAGGAAGAATTAGAACCCTAATGCAAGGCCCAAGTTACAAGCTTGATGTCTTGATGATTATTAAGTGAATTGATTAAGGGAATTAAACACATTAAGGGTTTAACACTTAGGATTAAAGTTATGCACTCCATCCTAATAGAAGGATGCAGGCATAAGCTTAATCACAAAGCCTTAAAGCCTTTAGGGTTTAGTCCTTGATTATGAGATGAGAAGAGAAGACTCAATGAGACAAAAAGGTAAAATCTAAGTGGGGAAACTAATCAAAACCCTAATCATTGTCATGCTTGGTTGTTCCTAAGGTTTGTGAGGTTGATAAGAGAAATCTTCAATGGAACCACCAGGAAGCAGATGAAAGGATCAGGAAAAGCAAAGCAACTTGCTTCATTTAAGAAGACAAGTTACCTGAGGAAAGAAAGTGAGAAGAGAGGAATGAGGCAGGCTCAAACTCAAGCACATAACAAAATGCAGCAAGGATGCATAAAAGAGATGAAAAGAAAATGTGAGAAGTGAAGGCAAATTCACTTCTCAAAGTTACTTACCACCTGAAAAGTTAATAAAGGAATGCAATGCAATGCAAAATGAGATGAAATGACATGGTGTGAATCAAAACCAGAAGCATATATGAGATGATAATTATGCTATGAGATGATGCAAACATGAATCAAGACATGAGAATGATCACATGAACAAAAGAATGCAAATGGAGCAAGTTTAGAACCATGAACACACATGAAAAGTTATGAGATGCAAATAACATACAACATAGCAAATACATGATGCAATGATCAAACATACTTCTAACATGTCTTAAGATGTCTAATGGATCAAATGGATGCACAAAATGCTATGGCAAGTCAAGGTATGAATGCAAATGCAAGATGGATGCAAAAGGAAGCTCAAATTAGGGTTTATGATCAATGCATCAAACAAAAACCAAAATCAGAAGCAAACATCAAGATAAAAAAATGAAAATGCACTCAAAGGGACCCTAATCCTATACTAACTCATTGCCCAAAGGAGAGGTTCCAACTCTTAACCTAATTAGGGTTATGAATTTTCTAAGTTTTCTAGGGTTTTAAGGTACCTTAACAAGACAAATGCCAAACAAATGGAAAATGAAAGATCAAATCAAACCAATTTAATCTCACAAACTACATGCTAAACACAATGCAATGCAAGAAGAATCAAAGTCCAACTCTCAATGGTTAGGCAGAAATGATTTTTGGAAGTTTGGATCAAAATAATGTCTTGAAATGATTTTAATTCCATGAAAAATTCTCAAAAGACATCAAGATCAAAAAAGAAATTTGGTTTGAGGGTTGGACAATGTTTCTAAATGATTATGAAGGTTTCATGAATTTTTTGGTGATTTTTAAATACCTAAAAGTATTTTTAATTAATTAATTCTCATTAATTAATTAAAAATAAACTTTTAAATGATTTAAAAATATTTTTTAATGCAAAAAATAAAAATAAAAATATTTTTGGTTTCTGAAAATTAATAAAAGTTTATACAAAAAATTTCAGAATTTTTAAAATGACTTTGCTATTTTTAATAAAATGGAGAAAAGAAATGAATTAATATGAAAAAGAAAATGAATTTAATCTGAAAAATGGAAAAGTAATCAGATCCAAAGGCCCAAGTTTGAACTGGCTGCGCGCGCGTTTGACCTGGCGCCATATCCAACGGCTGACATTCAAACTCTCATAATTGTGATTAGCCCTAATTAATTATGCCCTAATGACTTTCAGGCGACCGGAACACTGTTCCGGTCGTCTTCTCCGGCAAGCTCAAACTTCTAACTCTCTCTACACGCAATGAAAACAAAATCTAACTGCCCAGAACTCATCCCCACTAAAAAACGAACCAAACCCCTCAATCAAACAACATTTATCTTTCAAAATCAGAGAGAATCGAATCAAACATTTTTTAGGGCAAAAGTTTCAGACATTGCATACATCTTGGTTTCTCAACCATTTTCAAAAGTAAGCACATATTCATGATCAGGGAAGCATGTAGATTCATTTAGAAACTTAAAATACACGTTCTGGAAAAAAAGTTCATGAAGCTACCTGAGTTTGAAGCTTTTCAGTTTGGAGCTTTCTGACCTCCTCTCTTGTGCAAAACCACTCCTATGACTTCCCTTGTGCTTCTGAAAGGCTTGGAGCAAGTTTATTTTGGCTGGTTTGAGAGTTTGCAGAAGTTATGTTCAAGGTGGTGTGGTGATCGTGTTTTTGATTCAGTGGGTTTCAGGCCATGGTGATAGGTGCTTTGTGATCAGGGAAGTGTGTTAAGATTGTTTTTGAAGTTTGTTTGTGTGTTTTTGGCTTGTGCTGAGAGTTTCGAAGGCTCTTGCACAAGAGGGTGAAAATGAGAATGCTGTCTTGTGGGGTGCTTCAGGCTTTTTTCTTGTTATGTTTGGCTTGCATTTGATTAGTATAAACAATTGCCATTGGTCAGATGAAGTGACATGTGCTTTATTGATTGGTATGGGTGCTTTTGCCAAAATGTCAAAGTTGGTGTAAGAAGGCATGGGCTACCTTCTAGCCAAGTACAAGGAGTGTGTCCTGCGCAGCATGATGTGAGGAAAGGCCTAGGATTGATCAGCAAGCTAGCCAGCAAGTGGATGAGAAGCTATGATGAGTTTTGCAACTTGCCTTGCCTTTGGTTCTTTATGAAATATCTTGATCCATAAGTCATAAAACATGTGATTCTTTGGGTGCAATCTGACTTTTAGGACTTGTGTGATCATGTGGTGAAGTTTAGAAATGCATTTGATGACTTAATTTTCCTTGAGAAGTGAATTTGCAACTTTGCCTCTTTGGTGGAAACTTTGAAATTTTGTGATTTTTGCCAACTTTGGCAAGCCATAACTTTTGATCCAAAATGAATTAGGTCATGTTCTTGTACTTTTTGAAAAGGGAATTATCCATTCTACAACTTTCATGACCAAAGTTTTTCCATTTGAAGCTTTTTTGAATCAAAAAGTGAAGGTTGAAAAAGTTGCCTAAAATGACAATTTCATTAAAAGTCAAACTTGCCCAAAAAGTCAACTTTGCAAAAGACTTGAAATTCTTCAATTTTGTGAACTTATAACATCTTCTATGATCAAATAAAGATCATACACAATCAAAATGATGAAGATCACCCTTTGGTTGGGTCATTGGGGGCCTCAGATGCCCTGATTTTGCACTGACTTGCTTGAAAAGTCAACTCTTGATCAGATGACTTCCCCATGGAATTTCTTCATGAAAATTGATATGCATACTCCCTATATTATATAGAGACCAATAGAAACAAGAATGACCAAAAAATTTGGGGTTATGGCCTCTGAAACCAAAACCCTAATTTTAGGTCATCTGTGCAGTCAAACCTGGCTCTGCCTCCATGCCATTCTCAGTTCTTGTGATTCTTTGACATTCTTGACTTTGAGAGGATATAATATGATACTTGAACACACATGGACCCCTTTTAAGTGATTGATGACCTTTGGAGTGGCTCAAAAAGCCCTTGGATTGCTCAGATCACAAACCCTAGATGCATATGGCTTTGAACCAATGCAATGAATCAAAAATGTGATATGAGATGGTATGGTTGAGTTTATGCATATGAGAATGATCACAAGCCATGGTGTGAATGGGTGAGGGCAAATTTGGGGTGTTTACACCGATATTCTATCGCAATCTAATTTAATTAAAATCCTTAATTCCCCGTTCCATTTTAACCAAAACATCACTCGTCTTAGCTAAACATAGTAACACTTGAAAGCATTAGTTTGATTATGTAGTCCTTATGGGATTGATATCTTTTATTACTACACGATTAGGCTGTATACTGCAGTTAATACTGTATCACCCCAAATTTGATTATGAGTATTTGTTGCTTATTTGAGGATATATGAATGAATTGACAATTGGTGGTTATGTGACCCGATACATGGTGGTGAAATTATTTTAATAATATTAATAATAAGAATAATCATGTAGTATTATTCAGATTATTGGTTATTATTTAAAATAATAGAAGTGGAAGTATGAATGTTATGTTGGTTATTTTGGAGTATAAGAGTAATTTATATAATAAGGATAAATAGTGTTTTATTATACTATTTTATTATTATTATTATTGAAATTATATTAAAGAAAAGGGTAAGGTGTTCTTTTTGTGAAAATTATGAGGGTAAAGTGGGAAAAGACATAACAGGGATAGTTTTGATCAAAAGGGATTATACGATCAAAATGCTCATTTTATCGTGTTTGATGAAGTGCTCTAAAGAAGAGGGAGAAAGAGGAAGCTCAGAGTCAGGAGGCTGTGGAGAAACCCAGAGAAGAGAGTCAATTGGAGAATTTCTCTAAGGTATGGGGATTTTTCATAATCTATTATAATTTTGTAGGAATTGGTTTATGAATAGATTAGGTTTGATATGATTTTGGTTATTGTTAGGTTTGATGACATAGATTGAGTTATAAGGGTATGAATTTGTGAATTAGGATTGATAAGATGATTTAGAATGGTGTGTTTGATGTTTGAATTGATATATTGTTGTTGTATATGATTAATTTTGATTGGTAAGAAGTTTTGGGTTGCATTGGAATGAATTCGTATGAAAAATTGAGGTATTTTGGTGTAGAATTCGTAAAAAAAAACAACAGAAAACTGCTTATGTACAGGTGTTAACCGGTTAACCATTTGGTTAACCGGTTAACCAGTGAAAAATATGCGTTTTGGGCAAAAAATGAGGCGTTAACCGGTTAACGCTTTGGTTAACCGGTTAACACTGTATCAGTGGCACTTTTATTTTGAAAAATTCATAACTTTTGATCCGTAACTCTGATTTAGGTGCCGTTTGAAGCGTCGGAAAGCTAACGAGATGAAATTTAATTTAATGAAATAAAATGAGTGAAATGATACATTTTTAAATGATGAATATTTAGAAAAAGTTGAGTTGGTTTTATGATTATAAATAGGATTCTATTGTAAGTTGACGATTTGTTGTTGTTAATGAAGGAAGTTGTTTGCTTTGTTGTTAAAAATTGGTTTTATGATTATAAACATGATGTTATTGTGAATTAACGTTTTGTTGTTGTTGATGAGGGGAGTTGTTTGGTTGTCTCATTGAATCGAATAAGTTGTTTTGTTGTATGATTGATAAAGAAGTATTGTTGATATGTTGTCGGGATGAAAGACATGATTTTATGATGATTATTTGTTGAACATGAAATGATTGGTTATGTCTTGATGAGTTGAGGTAGCTAATGAAATGAGGTTTTGACGTGTTATTACGATGGAAATATATGATTAATTGATGTTAAGGTGTTGATATGAAATGAATGATGCGCAATTGATTTCTCGATGAATTTTTCGGTGTAACACATCATTGCATTTCATGATATTCACGATGGGGCTTCGGCCTATTTAGTAGCTTCAATCCCATTGTGTGGATTGGAGTGTCTCAATGATTACGGTGTGCTCCCCTGTGGAGGGTTGATGGTGATGAAATTGGTACCACATGCATAATTGCATATCATGATAGTTGGAATTGCATATGTCTGGATGAATTCACGATGGAGTTGTTGTTGCTGAATTTTTATAATATGTTCATGATTGTGTTGTTGTTGCTGAATTATATGGTTGAAGATGTTATGACATGCTTATGCTAATTTATTTATATTCCATATTCTAATATATTTATGATAAATTATGATTACTCACCCTGCCTGCTTGGAAATGTTGCCTCTTTTGTGGGTAACTTGCAGATATCTAAGATGAGTTCGCGGTACGTGAAGTCTTAGCTGGAGGTTGTGTAGCTTAAGTCTAGAGTGTCTGGTATCTTGCTCTGGTTGATGTAACATCGGGGGAAATAGAACGCTTATATGATTGAATTTTAATTTTGTTATGATGGGTTTTATGAGTTGTTAAATGTTTAATTGAGAATGATGATAATTGTTGACTTTGACCAATTGGTCTTTATGTTTTAATGAGATAAGAGGAAAATATTTTTGAATATATAATTCCGCTGCCATAGTTTTGATTATTTGAGAAAAGAATATTATTAATATAATATTTTGAATCGATGTTTTATGAAGAAATGTGACACCTTCTATGAATTACTCTGATAATATTTTACTTAAATTGTTTGCGGGATAGAAGAGTGTTACATTAGTGGTATCAGAGCAGGTCGGTCCATCCGGCCAATGTTGTCTAGTTTTATTAATCCCTTAGTATGCAACATGTGTGTGAAACACTGTTGGTACTTGTTGTTAGTTTTAGTCGTTGTCTGCAGGTGTTGGTTGGAATTAAGTGGGGGAGAAGCTTGACACCTGGACTGTTGTTGAAATGTCGAAGTTAGTTCAAAGTTGATGTTGATTACAAGAGTGCAAGGTTGTTCAAGAGATGTTGTTGTGGACCAGCGAGAGCATGGATTCATGAATTTGTATCGGTCGGGTTGAGAAGTGCGTGGATTTATGGATGGAGATTGTTTATGAAAGAAGGATTTATTCAAAATAAAAAGACAAGTTGATGAATTAAGTTGAAGGATCAAGTTGGTAGATTACTATGCCTTGAGTGTAGTTGGATTAAAGTCGAGCAATTTTCGAAGTTGGATGTAGAGCAAGATTTATTTTTTTTGGTAGGACTTGGAAGTAAGATGGAGAGAGGTGGAAATTACATTCATCAATCTCAAAAATTCTGGTTTTTGCAATCTTGGAGCAGCTGTCACGAGAAGTGACATAACTTTTTAACCGTGATTCGGATTGAAGCGGTTCTGGACTTTTTTGGAAATATTACGAAATTCCCTACAGTTTGAATATAAGATTTGCATTCAGGAGGTTTATAGTGAGGGATATAAGTGCAATTTAATAGTTGGGTCTGCTGCTGATTTTTGGAAAATTCTGCATACGGGAATTGTCGACCAGCCTCATTGCAAGGAGGATAACTTTTTACTCGTAAGTCGGATTCGAGCGATTCTTGAAGTTCTGGAATCTGCACAAATTTATCTTCATGATAGAATATAATTTTGTGATTTGGAGGTCTGTATTGGAGAAGATAATTTCATTCAAAGTGGAACGTGTGTTGCTGGAAATTTTAGAAAGATGAAAATGTTGGAAATATAATAAGATGTTGGTATTAGAGGGAATGCATAAGTATTCGGAGAATGAATAAATATGTACTTAGAATGATTAAAGTACTGATGTTAGATGTTAGTAATTTCGAGAGGAAGACAGATGTTTGAATTGTGTTGTTAAGAATTATAATTTGGATGAAAGTCATGATTGGAAGAGATAATTGTGTTCGAAGTTGAACGTCTATTGCTGAAAATTTGGAAAGACGAAAACATTATTAAATAATAAAATGTTGGTATCGGGGAATGCATAGAGATACGATTTATGTCGAATGAGGGTAATTAAAGTGCCTATGCTAGATGATGGTGATGTTGAGAAGAAGATGGATGTTTGATTGGAGTTGTTAAGAATCGTAACTTGGTTGGAAGTTGTAATTGGAGCTAACCACTTTGAATGGTACTTGTTGTAGTGATTCCAATGTTATAGGGATATTGAAAGTCGTGTGGTAATATGTGTGTACATAAGAGAATGTGTACGGGATTTTTTTGGACGTTTTGTATCATTGATGAAGTTGGAATTAAGGGAACTAAGAAGGAGTTGATAAGCCGTGGAGAGTTGGCGGAGCATTATGCTTACGGACTCTGGGCACAAGTTGAAGTACGCTATTGTGTTGGGTAATGATGATTTATGCCACCATTATGGTTGTCGGACGTCTATTGACAAATTGAGGAACTGATCACCCTTAATCTATTGTTGATAGCAGACGTAATCATAATTGATGGATAGATGTGCCATGCCAACTAGTATAATATGTACGTCGAATTGGTTGAAGTCAAGTCGAGTGCTTGAGTATTGTTTGTTTTGTTGATGCAAGTTATTATATGAGAGTATTAGTTGGAATTTAAGAGGGATGTATGAAGTTGCGCTTGGATTGAATTGTAATAAGAAAATTCATAGTTGAACTCTGAAGGATTTGAATGTTGTTTTGGTGATGAGTTAAGTGGCATAAGACGTGAAGCTTCCTTGAGATGATTAGAAGGGAAAGTAGGTGGAAATGTAAAACGATGATTTGACAAGAATGTCGGACATAGTTAAGTTGCAAGTATTAGAAGTGAAATTATAAGTTGGTTTATTAAGGTGCGATTTTTGGTTGGATAATAGTTGGTTGGTTGTGTCTATTTGGATAAGAATCTATAAAAGGTTGTGTCGGTATGAGTAAGAATCGAGTATTCGGTAAGTTGAATTAGTTGGAAGCGAAGGGTATGAGTTATCTAATGGAGATTCGTTAGGCCCTTGTATCTTATGTTGTTGCAATGATGTTGTGTAGTTAAGATGATTTTTGCAAGGCGTGTTATTATAAGATGGTAAACTTGTAGTCGTGATGATGATAATTGGGAATTCATGGAAGTATATGAATAATTGTCCAAGATTTGGAAGTAGTCGCGATTGTAATTATGTTGAATGTTCGAAGTTGTTATCTTAGGGATCTAAGTTGGAAGTATTCGGTAACTACAAGAGTAGAATACCTGTTGGAACGAAATTCAGAAGAGTTAAGTCAAAGGTGTTGTTGATGTGTTGGTATTGGTGATTAAAGAAGTTGGAAATACACTCGGTAGACATACTACCTTACAGGAAATCAGAGTGTGCAGCGAACGCATGGCGTAGTGTAGTTGCTCATGTATGAGTAACAATGATGTTGAGGTTGGTTGTATTAATATCGTGTTGGAGTTGTGTGTTCGTATGTTATGACGTTCTAATGCTTCAATCATTGAATTCTTGAGTTGGGTACTATCTTGTGTACGATGCTAGTTGTCAACTGTATCACTTGTGTAGAATTCACATTGTTGTTGTCGTTGATGTTATGAGTTATGGTTTGTATTATATGTGGAGTTGCCTTTCTGAGTCGAAAGTTGATTAGTTGGATGGATTAAGTAGTGGAAATAGTTGAATCGGATAAATTTTCGAGGACGAAAATTCTTTAAGTGGGGGAGAGTTATAACACCCCAAATTTGATTATGAGTATTTGTTGCTTATTTGCAGATATATGAATGAATTGACAATTGGTGGTTATGTGACCTGATGCATGGTGGTGAAATTATTTTAATAATATTAATAATAAGAATAATCATGTAGTATTATTCAGATTATTGATTATTATTTAAAATAATAGAAGTGGAAGTATGAATGTTATGTTGGTTATTTTGGAGTATAAGAGTGATTTATATAATAAGGATAAATAATGTTTTATTATACTATTTTATTATTATTATTGAAATTATATTAAAGAAAAGGGTAAGGTGGTCTTTTTGTGAAAATTATGAGGGTAAAGTGGGAAAAGACATAACAGGGATAGTTTTGATCAAAAGGGATTATACGATCAAAATGCTCATTTTATCGTGTTTGATGAAGTGCTCTGAAGAAGAGGGAGAAAGAGGAAGCTCAGAGTCAGGAGGCTGTGGAGAAACCCAGAGAAGAGAGTCAATTGGAGAATTTCTCTAAGGTATGGGGAGTTTTCATAATCTATTATAATTTTATAGGAATTGGTTTATGAATAGATTAGGTTTGATATGATTTTGGTTATTGTTAGGTTTGATGACATAGATTGAGTTATAAGGGTATGAATTGGTGAATTAGGATTGATAAGATGATTTAGAATGGTGTGTTTGATGTTTGAATTGATATATTGTTGTTGTATATGATTAATTTTGATTGGTAAGAAGTTTTGGGTTGCATTGGAATGAATTCGTATGAAAAATTGAGGTATTTTGGTGTAGAATTCGTAAAAAACAACAGAAAACTGCTTATGTACAGGTGTTAACCGGTTAACCAGTGAAAAATATGCATTTTGGGCAAAAAAATGAGGCGTTAACCGGTCAATGCTTTGGTTAACCGGTTAACACTGTATCAGTGGCACTTTTATTTTGAAAAATTCATAACTTTTGATCCGTAACTCCGATTTAGGTGCCGTTTGAAGTGTCGGAAAGCTAACGAGATGAACTTTAATTTAATGAAATAAAATGAGTGAAATGATACATTTTTAAATGATGAATATTTAGAAAAAGTTGAGTTGGTTTTATGATTATAAATATGATTCTATTGTAAGTTGACGATTTGTTGTTGTTAATGAAGGAAGTTGTTTGCTTTGTTGTTAAAAATTGGTTTTATGATTATAAACATGATGTTATTGTGAATTAACGTTTTGTTTTTGTTGATGAGGGGATTCGTTTGGTTGTCTCATTGAATCGAATAAGTTGTTTTGTTGTATGATTGATAAAGAAGTATTGTTGATATGTTGTCGGGATGAAATACATGATTTTATGATGATTATTTGTTGAACATGAAATGATTGGTTATGTCTTGATGAGTCGAGGTAGCTAATGAAATGACGTTTTGACGTGTTATTATGATGGAAACATATGATTAATTGATGTTGAGGTGTTGATATGAAATGAATGATGCACAATTGATTTCTCGATGAATTTTTCGGTGTAACGCATCATTGCATTTCATGATATTCACGATGGGGCTTCGGCCTATTTAGTAGCTTCAATCCCATTATGTGGATTGGAGTGTCTCGATGATTACGGTGTGCTACCTTGTGGAGGGTTGATGGTCATGTATCCATCTCACGATGAAATTGGTACCACATGCATAATTGCATATCATGATAGTTGGAATTGCATATGTCTGGATGAATTCACGATGGAGTTGTTGTTGCTGAATTTTTATAATATGTTCATGATTGTGTTGTTGTTGCTGAATTATATGGTTGAAGATGTTATGACATGCTTATTCTAATTTATTTATATTCCATATTCTAATATATTTATGATAAATTATGATTACTCACCCTGACTTCTTGGAAATGTTGCCTCTTTTGTGGGTAACTTGCAGATATCAAAGATGAGTTCGCGGTACGTGAAGTCTTAGCTGGAGGTTGTGTAGCTTAAGTCTAGAGTGTCTGGTTTCTTGCTCTGGTAGATGTAACATCGGGGGAAATAGAACGCTTATATGATTGAATTTTAATTTTGTTATGATGGGTTTTATGAGTTGTTAAATGTTTAATTGAGAATGATGATAATTGTTGACTTTGACCAATAGGTCTTTATGTTTTAATGAGATAAGAGGAAAATATTTTTGAATATATAATTCCGCTGCCATAGTGTTGATTATTTGAGAAAAGAATATTATTAATATAATATTTTGAATCTATGTTTTATGAAGAAATGTGACACCTTCTATGAATTACTCTGCTAATATTTTACTTAAATTGTTTGCGGGGTAGAAGGGTGTTACAAATACCTGTAAGACTCAGAAAGTCGTGATTAGAACCATGGGGACTAATGATCATTGCCCTAATTCCTTTTCAATGTGAACTCACAGAACCATAAAAAACTAAAACCCATCGAGATCCATGCTCAGGCCCTTCCTTAATTAAAGGTTCATTACAATCTTTCATTTCACATACATCACGTCTTCATATGGGAAATCAAACTTGATGGACTGGTAATCATCAATTGGTTGATGTACCAAATGGTCAACCAAAATACTTTCTTTTACATATTTTTGAGCTTGGTACTCGATATCATATTCAGACAACAATATTTGACAACAAGCAATCCTCCTAGTTAAAACAGGCTTTTCTAAGATATACTTAATTGGATCCATTTTGGATATCAACCAAGTTGTATGATTAAAAATATACTGGTGAACACGCTTTGTAGCCCAAGCTAAGGCAAACCAAGTTTTCTCAAGCATGGAGTACCGAGACTCACAATCAATGAATTTCTTACTCAAATAGTAGATACAATATTCTTTTCTTCCAGATTCATCTTGCTGACCAAGTACACAACCCATGGAATCTTCCAACACAGTCAAATGCATAATTAATGATCTACCTTCCACTGGAGGAAACAAAATATGAGGTTCAAGCAGAGACTCTTTAATCCTTTCAAAAGCTTTCTGAAAATCATCGGTCCATGCACAACTTTGGTCTTTTCGAAACAACTTGAAGATCGGAGCACATGTGGCTGTCATGTGAGAGATAAACCTCGAAATATAATTCAAACACCCAAGAATCCTCTTACTTTCTTTTTCAGTTCTTGGTGTAGGTATTTCCCGAATAGCTTTCACTTTATCAGGATCAACTTCAATGCCTCTTTGGTTGATAATGAAACCTAACAACTTTCTGAAACAAACACCAAAAGTACACTTGTTTGGATTCAATCGAAGCTTAAACTTCCTTAACCTTTGAAATAACTTCAACAAATGTTCCACATGATCTTCTTCAGTCCTCGACTTAGCGATCATATCTTCAATATATACCTCAATTTCTTTATGAATCATATGATGGAAAAGAGTAGTCATAGCTCTTTGGTATGTCACACCACCATTCTTCAATCCAAAGGGTATCACTATATAGCAAAATGTTTCCTATGGTGTAATAAATGTTGTCTTTTCGAAGTCCTTGGGTGCCATCTTTATCTAATTGTAACCAAAAAATTTGCCCATAAAGGAGAACACATCAAACATAGTTGTATTATCTATGAACACAACAATGTGTGGTAATGGAAAATCATCTTTTGGATTGGCTTTATTGAAATCTCTGCAATCAATAGACATTCGTACATTTTCGTCTTTCTTTGGAATAGAAACAATATTGGCCACCCATTGAGGATAATCAGATTTAATAAGGAAACCTGCATCGATCTGCTTTTGAACCTCTTGTTTAATATTCACTGCCATATCAGGATGAGTTCTTCTCAATTTTTGCTTCACAAGTGGACATCCAGGCTTCAGTGGTAATCTATGCTTCACAATGTTAGTATCAAGACTTGACATGTCTTGATAAGACCAAGAAAACACATCAACATACTCTCTAAGAAACTCTACCATCCTCTTCTTAACATCAGCACCAACCAATGCCCCAATCTTGACTTCTTTCTTATCATCTTTATAACCCATGTTAACCAAATCTAATAATTCTTCATGAGACTGAATGACCTTTTCCTCGTGCTCAAGCAACTGGGAAATCTCATCAGGAATCTCTTCAACATCCTCTTCCTCAGCTTAAAACACAGGGAATTCAAAGTTAGAAGTGGACATGGGATCAATGTTTTCAATGGGTTTAACAATCAATTTGCACAATGATTTATTTTGATTTTAGAGTATGAACAAAAGTGCAAACATCATGCAAATAAAAGGTGATTATTATTTTTTTGGCTTTTTATGTTACCATTTTTTTAAAAATAAAGCAAAAAGGAAAAAAATATGGAAATAACAAAATAAAATTTTATTGATGATGATAAAATTATGAAACAAAGCCCGACAACATCAATTTCATCTTGGGCAGAGTGAAAGGATTTTTTTGAAAGAAAATAAAACAAATTACTTTGAATAATGAATAATAGAAGGAACATCAACAAAAATCTAGTTCTGGAAAATCACTTTGTGCGTAACAAAGTTGGGCATTTATTCTTCTTCATCATCTTCAATGATGGCAACGACCTCAAGATCAAGTCTAAAAGACTCATAAGAATTTTCTCCTTCAGAATACGATTCAGGATCTTCAAGATACGGTTCCCAAAGGTCATACGGAATCTCTTCTCCATTACGATCTTCCAGATTATCCTCACGATCATCTTCTATGATTGCAGCAACGAAATGATCTTCGACATTACCATATACCATTTTCACATAAGCCTTACCATGGTTAGGCAACGAATTTGTCTTAACATTTGGATTAACATCATTAAAAGACAAAATATTACTCTTTATCAATTTTTGCACTTCATACTTCAATGGAAAACCGTTCTCAATATCGTGCCCCAGAGCACCTTGATGAAAAGCACAGTGAGCTTCTGGCTTATACCACCATGGAATAACCTCTGGAACCGGAGGTGGAGAACGTATTTGAATAAGATTATTCTCAATCAATGATGGAAACAATTTTGCATACATCATTGGAATGGGATCAAAGTTCGGCTTTGCACGACCGTGTTGAGTACCATTCTATTGCACACAAGGATGCTGAAAACGAGGTTGATACTTTAGAGCCACTGGAACAGTTTTAGTCATATTAGTCACTGGTGTTACTGAAGCTACATGTTGCTGATGTCGAGCTTCTTGACTGTGAGGCCTTATATATCCTTTGTGAGACACAACATTTGTCTCACCTTCTTTCTTCTTACCAAAGCCAAACCTTTTAGAACTTGAACCATAACTACTTTCTTTACTCAAACGTCCCTCACAAACACCTTCTTCTAGTCGCATCCCCATATTCACCATTTTAGTGAAATCACTTGGAGTGCTTGCAATCATCTTCTCATAATAAAATGAACCTAAAGTCTTCAAAAATATCTTTGTCATATCTTTCTCTTCCAATGGAGGAACAATCCAAGCTGCAAGCTCGCACCATCTTTGTGCTTACTCTTTGAACATTTATTTGTCTTTCAGAGACATAAAATGGAGTTGATCTCTGTCCGGTGTCATATCAACATTATACTTGCACTATCTCACAAAAGCCTCTCCTAAATCAATGAAATACTTGATTTGGTTTTTGTCCAAACCCATATACCATCTTAGTGTTGCACCAGTCAGACTGTCCTGGAAATAATGAATCAAGAGCTGATTATTGTCTATTTGAGTAGACATCTTCCTTGCATACATAGTCAAGTGACTCAGAGGACAAGAATTACCTTTGTACTTCTCAAACTCATGAAGTTTGAACTTGTGAGGAACCTTAAAATTAGGAACCAAACAAAGATCATCAACATCTTTCCCAAACAATTCCTTACTTCTCAAAGCTTTAACTTCTCTCTGCATTTCATCAAAACGGCCTTGAAAATCATCAAGCCTTTCATTCACACCAGCACCTTCACTAGGCTCAGCATGGTAAATCACTTCATCAAGATGCATAGTTGTATAAATCACAAGAGGTGCCATAGTCATCATAGGCTGAAGAAGAGAAAATGCAGGATTCTCTAGAGGAGGAGGATGATAACCCTCAGGAATGAAATTAACCGTCATCCCCATGGTGTACTAGCAGGCACACGGTAACGAGGAGAAATGACAATTTCCACAGGAATCAATGAAATGACTGTAACACCCCATTTCTACCCTATAAATTAAAATCAGAGTTATAAAATTTCATCAACAAACATGGGATATCACATTTTTCAACTTTTAAAATCAAATAACAACTTTAATAATATAATAACTTCGAAAAACAACGCAGCGGATCAACATGTTTCAATTCTTAAACAACTTCAAATAAATCAATCATCAAAATAATCTCAACTTGGTTCTTCAACATAAAACAACTTAAAACTAGTTCATAAGCTTAAATAAAATCATAAAGGCAAAACAAGCGTTTATCCCCCCGAAGTGCTACGTATCAGAGCGACAAGCACCAACTCGAAGCTACTAAGTACTAGACTCTTCGTTTCCTACATGTTGCCAACATAAGGCAACATTCATACATAAGGGGTGAGATATCAAATAACATAAACAGGATACGATAATCAATATGCAAACGAGATAATTGTATAATCACACCACTTCACACAACAAGCAACTTCAACATACATCTTACATCCAACAAACAACAAAGACATTATGCAACTCGATGCGACTCAACTTATATGCATGTGGTACCATTTAGAGTAAACTCCCAACTTGAAACATCTTAAATCGAGCAAACTTGAATCGAGGCATTATCAACTTATTTTCCAATTCCAGGCCAACTTGAATCGAGCATACACTCCAACTTTAAATATGCACATGTATGCAACTAAGAATGGCATACAACAACAATATAATCATCAACTCATCAACATAACAACTTGAACAACTCAACAACATGAATCAACATTAGTCATAGGACCTACATCGTATTAAACTTCCTAAAAATCGGGACAACACAACTTATAACAACTTTAACACCACTTCAACGTGAAAACGAAAATTTACGAATTAATCGACTAAATTACTAAATTAATTATCTTAAACTCTCAAATCTATTCTAATTGACTTATTTTTATCTTTACCTTAAGTCTAAAATCAATGCAACTTGAAACAGATGCGAAAACAGGTCGAATCGCTAAAAAAATGCATTTTTCCGCACCTGCCCTGCTCATACGCGTATAGCCACCTTGATACACGTATTAGCCTAAAGTGATACGTGTATGGCCTGCGTAATAAGGAATGTTACACGTATGGCCTTGTCTGTTACGCGTAGCACCAGATCTGTTACGCAATTGACCAGAATGCCTAAAACTCAAACTTTTCTACGATTTCTCCAAATGTTCACCATTCTGTTCAATCCTAAAGGAGTTTCTACATCGATTTTACTCTCAAAATCTTCTACATCTATTCATCTATCAATTCCTACGTTTGATTTTACGGACCTAACTCCATCTACACGAATCCTGCAACCACAATCCATCAGCAACACATACAACAGAAAAATATATCCACATACATATTAGCAACACAACAAGAACAACATGATTTTTGTCTCATATCATCACAAACTCAACATCAACAATTCAGATCAAACACAACAATGCATTTACATGAAAAATCCTAACCTATATACGATCATCTAGTCCCGATTATGGAATTCGATCCCCACCCTTACCTTGGATTGAAGGCAGCTCGAATTCCCTGCAAAAATTCCCATGAAAATATCTGACCTGGCCTCTCCTTGATCTCCCTCTAAAGTTGTTCTTTTTACAAAAATTATGATTAGTCTAATTAGGTTTTTCAACTTATTTTTACTAAACTCCCACTAATCCACTTAATTACTATGTGCCTAATTAGCACCCCCAACATTACTATTCTCATACAACAAAACCAAACCCAAATCAATATTATCTTTATAATTATTATTATTATTTCGCCTTAATTAAATCCTATTTAATCAACTTAAGTGACCCAAACACAACTTAACCCGCAACATAAAAAAATCAACTTAAACTGCTTAAACGAATTAACGACAAAGACGACAAAACAACACGTAACAACTTATAATCGGGAAAATACGCAATAATATTTAATTAATTAAATACGGGCGTTACAATGACAATCTTAAAGACGACCTTCTGCTGAACCAGAAAATTAGGAGGAGGGGGTGGTTGATTCTGAGCAGCCACCAGACTTTCCATCATAGTAGTTAACCTTTCCAGACTATCCTTCAGAATTGTGACTTTTTCGCGGAGCTCGCGATTCTCTTGTTGTAGAATTTCCAACATCTTTCTTTGATTAGCTCGAGTATCATAACGATGAGTCAGCTTTCCAAGGGAAATGGATGAAGACCAAGAAACACATAAGAACCCTGTAGAACTCTCAAGAAGCAAGACCAAAGCAAGCATGACGCATGGTATGCAAATGCAAAGATTTCAAAGGACTACTAGGTAAATTGAAATATTAAAAAAAAGATAACACATTTTAAAATACTGAAAAACTCATTCTCATTAATATCAAAAGAGAGGATTGCAACTTTGAAGCACAAGTTTCAACAATCATAATACATGAGAGAAAATAAAACTATGTCTATGGGATCATATTTGAAGAAACCCCAAAACCAGGCTGGTATTTCAAATGAATCCTTCTAATCTTTTTCTTGTACCGAATCTCCATGTCTTCTTTATCATTCACAAGTTGATCAACTACATCTTTCAAAGCACCAGAAGAAGGAGGAATAACAGATGAAGTACTAGAGGAAAATAAATCCTCTTGCACTCTCGGTCTCTTCGTAACACGTCGCTCAAGTAGCTCAATGAGATCATCTTTCTCTTTCAATTCCTCTTGTATAGTTGACTTCTCAAGTAACCATGCTTCTTTCTCTTGCTTCATCTTGTCTAACTCTTCTTAAAGCGCAACTTTCTCATCCACGTGAGGGAGAAAAGCTGATAAAGGCAAAATAGGAAACAAAGGTTCCTCAGGTAAATAAGGAATCTTAGGCTTGCAAGCTCTAGATTGAACCCACTGAACATAACACTCGGACGGGGAAAGATTTTTTCTTCCCAAGTGACCTTTCTCTTTCTGATGAACAGTTTACCAAGAATGAGTGATTATTTTCTTCATCTCTAAATGATCTGCATCATTAAGAAAGAAGAAACTCGATAATGAAATATTGCTCGGTACTTCCTTCAAGAAATACCCAAACTGTCACCTAGCAAGAATAAGGTTGCAACTAATTCCACCACGTGTACCAAGAAGAGGCACATTGGGAAACTCTCCACAACCATCAATAAGCACTTCAATATCATAATATGAGCAGTACCAATTCATATCCACATGAGTAAGAGACATAAGCCTTTGATACCATCTCCGCTTCTCTTTATTCTCAATGAAGACATCAGACTTTGGTAGGTGTGAAATAAACCACCTATACAGAAGAGGCGCACAACAAAAAATCTCTACATCACCTTTGGAAGTCCTATGGTGAATAGAATGATACATATCTCAAAGCAAAGTAGGCACGAAATTTCTCTTCAAGAAAATATGAATAGAATGCTCGTCAACAATACTGTATAGGTTAGGAAACAACACAATAACATAGATGAGCAAAGCGAGAATGCTCGAATGCATCTCTATTACCCATAGTGAGAAAAATAGAAGCTTTCCCCATTAAGAACTTAGCATTTATTCCACAGACATTCCCTTTAGGAGAAAACCTTCCCTTAAGATTGGATTCCTTAAGACAAAGGGCTTTGGCAATAACTTTGGTTGTAAGCTCCTCTTCTAAACCCCTAAAAATAAGCTCTTTATCCAAAATCGACAAACCCATCCAATAGGAATACTCCTCTAAGGTCGGCACATGCTGATAATCGGGAAAGGTGAAACAAGGATGCAACGAATCATAGAACTGGACCAGGGTATGAAGAATTCCCTCCGGTACATCGGTCTTCAGAATGAACAAAAGCTTACCATAATGTTTACGAAAATCATCAGTATCGACCACCAAAGTTCCAAGCTTTCTCAACTATCCTAAATTAGGTCTCTTGAAACTATACTTCTGAGTATTCCTCCTTTCAGTATTCATAACCAAATACATCTAAAATATTTATAAAAGTGCCTATAAGTCCCTTGAAATCTTGAGAACAAATGCTCATGAATGCATGAGTACATGTATGCAACAATCACAAACAAGATCTCACAAAGCACACAGGTCAAGGTTCCGAGTTACAAGCATGAAGTCAAGGTATAAGAATACAAACCCACAAAGGTATGTACTAAGGTTTTTTCTTCACTGTACCTGCAGAAAACTAAAAGAGTTCTAACAGAGGTTCCCAGAGATAGCAGCCATCCTTCGGATATCATCGGTACATTGGAATACTCCCCAACCGATAATTTCCTCAAGAGGACCTCATCCAATTTTAGCATCGCGTGACAACCACCCTATGTTTACACTTAGATAGCTTATGTAATACGTTCCTAAAATGACCTGGATGGGTTAAGGGTTCTATGGTCCTCAGTATGATAAGCCCGAGGTCGGAAAAGTAATGCCATGATACGATTACTCGCCATGACATCAGTACTCTGAGGGAGCCTAACCGAGTGGTGATTCTCAGATTGACATCGCATAGGACTACTCCACCGCGTATCTCCTCGAATATATCACCGTCCTATCATAAGTTCACTCAGAACCGGGTACATGATCTATCTCACTCATAGAAGATCACCAAATCGAAACCTAACAAGCAATAACAAACAAATTAAACAAAAATAATAAATAAATCAAAGTAGGTCGAACCCACTTAGAGATTACTCCCCAGCAGAGTCACTACTTTTCTATAGCGGGGAAATCATGAGTGTAAGCTATGAAGTAACTTAACTCAAGATAAACAAAGTCGCCACCGTGTTTTTATATTATTCTGAGAGTAAAAGGAAAAAAGAGAGAATAAATCCTAAAATGAATCTAAAAGTAAAAAGCTAAAGAAACACACAGAGAAAGGGTAAGGGGATAGGTTACAAAATGGGAAGGTTTTAAGCACTCAAAATGTCCATGGTACTCCATGGGAGCCCTTTGAAAAATTTATTGCTTTTGGTTTGAAAATGGTTTGGTAAATGAGATTGGGGGGATGAGAAAAGAATTAATTTGTAATTTTTTTGTGTTTGGAGAGGTTTACCACCTCATGCTTACGTACCCACAAAGTGTAATGTAAGATCAAAACCCCATAGTTCATGGTACAAATAGTGAAAATTGGTTGGTTTTGATTGATTTTATTAAGTGAAAACAATTTGTCATTTTCAAGTGGATACCCTCACAAATATACCATGAGAACGAGGGCATGAACTCATACATTATTATGGGGAGGGCTCAAACTCGGATAAAATCAATGAGTATGCCACTAAACCCCCACATTTGACAAGAGACTCAATTACATCAAACTACAACCATGGATATTGAGATACTTGCACCCGACTAGAGAAGAATGAATCATAGTCTAAACTTGTAAAGAAAATAAAAAAGGTTCACAAAGGCACAAAACAAATTGAATGAATTTGGTTCTTTTTATTTTTGAATTGAAGTTAAGATGATTAAGTTCATTGACATTTATTAAAGAAAAGAAGAATTAAAATCCACTTGACAAAAAATTCAAGGTTTTATTTAATAAAATGGTGAAGGTTTGTAACGCCTTGTATAATATATACCTAGAATAATATCATACAAGTGTTTATTTGTTTCTCTTGAAACATCCCGAGCATAGCTCCACTTGAAAGCCAACCTGCAAACAAAACCTGAAAAACAACAACAATAATGGGGTGAGATATCAACATCTCAGTGAGTTCCTTATCTTATGGATTCTCTCGGCTCTAAAGGGTTCTAACAAAAACTACTCAAGTCGGGGGAAATCCTAGACCTTGAGTTCACAATCTCATACTCATATGGAAACATGTCTTGAGTTCACTAACTCGAAAAGTATCACTAATCTGGAAACCACCAAGGTATCCTCTATTCCTATCCTCTTCTACGTCTAGAAGTCTGCCCGAGTCATGGATCCTTGTATTTAGTTGACATACAAAATGGATTCGGATCCTAGTTCTGTACACCTAGAATCGCCACTTCACATGGTCTGTACACCATCACAAGACTCTTTACCTGTAGGTTCCATTCGTACTTAACATATGAATCAAACATTTCAAGTAATGCATGCATAAATTCCAGAGGAGCCCCTGGCTCATGAAACTGCATCTTAAGGAAATTTGGTTCCGATTACGTGATTTCACTCAAATGGGAATGTATAAAATACTCCTAAGGCCTGTTAACTTTTTCCACAAAATAACACACCCAAATGAGTTCACACACATGTTCCATATAATGACTTACTCACCACTAGACCATTACTCGACTAAGATACTTCTCTAAGCATCGAACGTTTGAGCATCGCCATCTAGTTTCTATTAAATTCCTAGTCACAACTAGGTTCTATTATAATAGGGGTAAGTTCTCCTCACTCTTCCTATTCCATATTTTAAGCATTTTATCGTTAATCACCTCTTTACATCATTTCATATGATACATAAACCAAACACGAATATAAATGATTTGCATAAAAGTAATAATATGTACAAAATAATGGTATGGTGAACTTAATCATCCACGACCAAGAGTAACAAGGAATTTAATGCCAAAACCGAAAAGGCAACCGATTCCGCTTAGTATCTTACACTATAGTGATTAACCGATATGATTAGACCCAAATTTGATGAAATTTGAAAGAAGATTAAGATACCCAAAGCAACTACACATCAAGCTTTAAAAGTCGTGGATCTAACGCAAATGACTAACCACTTTGAGATTATGTGACCAACACGAGGTCCGGTCCAAGAAAGTGCAAGTATCCAATTGGATTTTTATTCCGAATTAGGGACACATTTAGGTCTTTGTTAAGCAATCTCCGAGTAATTTACGAAGTAATTACCCTACAAATGAGGCTGACCAAAACCAATTAAGGTTAACGATGGTAGTGCTAATACATGCGAGATAAACGATATATAAATCACTATCCGAATGCAATGCCGCACAAAAATAAAGATGAATACCAAATTGAGTTACACTTATGGTATTATTTCATCCTTAAATTCAATCACTCATTTTGGTGGATTCAAGTATGAAAATGTATCACTAATGAAAAGTACCTAAAGTGAATTAAATTATTCACTTAGAGGTAGATTTGAGCTAATGAACATTAATCATTATAATTTACACCCAAAGTCCATTGAATTTAAAGAGAAATCAATGCCAAAAATGTCTCCCAAGGTAAAAATAAGAAGAGAGGGGAAGGGGGGGAGGGGGGAAGAAGGAAGCAATACAATCCCAAAAATAGTCCAAAAACACATTCTGTCTCAGTACAAATCGATTGCACCAGTGTGCAAATCGATTGCACTAAGCAAAAACTCAACATAAACGTAAAAATAGGGTAGTGCAATCGATTGACATAACAATGCAATCGATTTCACGCTGTTCAATTTTCAAAAATAAGCATTTAAATGGCAAAATCCATGACCAATCAATCCTTTAAACACCTTATGATCATGGATTCAATTGAGTACGAATTTTCCACTAAATCAACAACAAATAACACCAATAAGAACATAATTGCAATATCCAAAGATCAAGCAACAAGAATCAACCAAGATCTACATTATTGATGATGAAGATGAAGGTGTAACAATGAAGGAAGATGAATTACCAAGAACATTCTCCAAATTAATCCACAAGCAAGCTTGATATACTAAAATTGATGAAGAAAAAAGAAAATGATGAAGGTTTAGCTCAAAGTTAATCAAGATTTCAATGTGAATTCTTGATAACTTTCAAAAAGAAGAAAATGAGCTTCGGTGAATTTTGTGGTTTGAGGAGATATTTTTCAAGGTTTTTTTTTGGCTCTCTAAAGCTAGAGAAATGAATGAAATGATGCCTCTATTTAGAGAGTATAGGCTTAGGAATTTGGTGGAATGGAATTAGGCTTAGATAATCAAAATTAGGCTTGGGATTAAAATTGGAGGGAAATTCAGAAAATATTGGTGATTAGTGAAGGTATATGGTGGGAAATGATCAAAGTGATGTAGAGGAATAAAAGTGAAGTGGTCTAGAATACTCTCAAATGATAAAAGTGGTGCCAAATGCTTTAAAATTTGAAAAATGCTGATTTTGGCCAAATTTTCCCACGTGCAGTTGATTTGCACATGAGTGCAATCGATTGCACTACAGAAAATTTCAATATCTGGGCAAAAATTACAGGGTGCAATCGATTGCACAATGCAAAATCTTGAAAAATGCCTAGTTAACTGGATTGTATTGGATCTGAGCTCGATTCTTTTGCACGTCGAAGAAGGCATGGAAATAAACACATGAACCTTGGAATTCCTTGAATAAATCAATTAAAGCATGGAAAATCCTTGATCAAATAAATTTCAATTGTTTGTTGATCAACTTCGACTATTTATCTGTGAAATTCATTCGAGCTGCAGGAATACTATTTTTGGTATTTTTGACCTGCTCTTCCCTTGAAAGTGTTAATAAAAGAAAACAAAATATTATTTTTGGATTTTGATTAATGCTTAGTAAACATAAAAAAATAAAATCATATAGAAGCAATGGTGATCCCCTTTGAGGCATAAACCTCCAACCAAAAAGGATCGAGAAACCAATGTGTGATCTTTTTTGTATGCAAAATGATGCAAATGCAAACACAAACTTAGGGGGTAAAATTAGTGTGTTACACTAATAACGATCTTCACTTCTCCAAGCAAGATCTCCAAGGATGTCCTTATTTGTTTTGTAGTCTTCTCTTTCTTCATAATAATAGATTACATAAAGGAAACTCGTTTTATATACGAGAGAGTGAGATGAGAAAAAAAGATACATGATGAGATTAAGAGAGATGCACGACACACAAGTTGTATTTATAAAATCCAAAACAAAGAAAAATAAACTAAGTCCATAAATGATCACCACAAGAAAAATAATAAATTTTTTTTATTATTATTAATTTAAATTTTGTTAATTAAATAAATCAAATTAAATTTCGGCGAATGAGTGACCTTAATCGCATACATTATTGACGCAACCCTTGCACCGTCACAAAGCCTATGACGACCATCTCACTGCTTCCTGTGACGACTTTCACCCATCACACTACTGCCTATGAAGACCGTCACAATGCTGCCTATGGCGACCGTCACATTATTGCCTATGGCAACCATCACTTGTTTTATGGTGATCGTCACACTTACAAAATATGTGACTTCATTGACGGTACAAGCGTTGTGCCCTCATAAACCCTAATGCAAAAATTTCATACCATCAAAACATCACAATTAATAATTCAGTTTGATTGATTCGTATGCCATCGCTTCACCATACTAAAGTCAGTTTCCGAAGCATATGACCACAAATTGCTCAAATGAATGATAATCATTATGTGATTTGAATTGACGAAATAAATTATTATATCCATTATACCATCTTTGCATAAAATTTAATCATATCATATATGAATTAGATCGATTATATATGTGTAACTTATGGACGATTGACATATCGCTACTTCATCATACTATTGTCTGATTCCGAAGCATAACCAATATCAATCATCCAAACCATACATAGTCTGATGTCAAAAATTCAACATCTAGATTTGATTTAATTTTACGTTTTTAAATCCAATTAAAAAAACAAAAAGTAAGCAATTACCAGACTCATGGTTTCGTAAGTAGCTCTGATACCACTGAAGGGAAATTGGCGATCTAAATGCAGCATAGAACAAAAATTTCCCTTTAGAGATCCTTATGAAATATCATGATCTATGATAGAAAGGTTACCTCTTGTGAGGATGAAACCTTTGAATCCAAATCGATGGATGATCACGAGCATTGTACGATGAACAACGCATTTACTCAGTCCACACGAACAACTTCCTTCAGTCATAGTGCTAGCTGATTAGTGTAGCACCCTAATTTTTGCCCTAAGATTTATTTGCATTTTTCATCGGCATCTTGCACTACAAACAAGATCATACTGGTTTCTCGGGTGTAGGTTTATGCCTCACAGGGGATCACCACTTCCTTTTATTTTTTATGTTTGCTAACCATTAATTAAAATCCATAAATATGTTAGTTTTCTTTTGTTAATCATTTTTCAGGTCAAAAATGCCAAACAATAGCAGTCCCGCAATTCGAATAAATCTCACCGATAAAATTCGAAGTTGATCCGCAAATAATTTAAACTTATCTGATCAAGGATTTCCCGATTTAATTGACTTATTCAAGGAATTCCAAGGTTCATGTGTTTATTTCCATGTCTTCTTCGATGTGTAAAAGAATCAAGCCGGAATCATAGTAGTGTAAAAGGAAAACAAATTTTTCAAATTTTGAACTGAGTAACCGGTTACTACCTAGGGCGTAACCGGTTACTTGAGTGCAAATTTGAAAATTTTGGCAACAATCTCATTTTTTGAATTTTGGAACCAATTTAATTTTTTTATCACTCTTGGAATATTCTAGACCATCTCCATTTAATTCACTTACATCATTAAAATTAATTCCCACCATAAACCATCACCAATCACCACTTTTTTCATGATTCCCTCAAATTTTTGAATTACCAAGCCTAATTTGAACTTCCAAAGCAAGCTCCATTACACCAAATTCTCATACCTAAACTATTTAAATAAAGGTCATTTATCATTCATTTTTCAAGCTTTTGATAGCCAAATTCACCTCACAAAAATTTCTTGGAAGCTTTTGATAGCCAACAAATCTCTTGCAAAATATCCCCCCAAACCAAAATATCTTTTGAGCTAAAACTTCATCCTATTCTTTTTTGTTCATCAATTTCAGTAGATCAAGCTTGATATTGGATCAATTTGAGGAGTGTTCTTGGTAATTCACTTTTTCCATGGTTCTACCTTCATCATCAACATTCAAGATATAGATTCGTGATGCTTTTGGATGTTGATCATCTAGATCATAAAATGTTGTTTGATTGCAGGGATTTCACTGTGTTTTGACTGTAAAATTCGTGCTAATTTAGTTCATGATCATGTGGTGTTTGAAGAAAGGTTTTAAAAATGGATCATGCTGAATTTTCGCAGAATTGTTTACTCTGCACGCAGATTAATCGGTTACTGCTTAGGTAGTAACCGGTTACCTATGTTAATTTTTCCAGAAAACTGCATTTTTTTGTTCAGGTAACCGATTACCGCTTAGGTAGTAACTAGTTACTCTGAGTCAGAACTGAATTTTTGGCTTATTTTTTAGCTATTTTTTATTCCTCTTGCTTCTTCTTCTTCCTCCTTCTTATTTTTACCTTGGGAGACATTCTTGGGACTAAATTATCTTTAATTTCAATGAACTTTGGGAGTAGATTAGAGTGGTTAATATTCATTTGTCCAAATCTACCTTTAAGTGAATTATTTAATTCACTTTAGGTACTTTGCATTAGTGAGATATTTTCATACTTGAATCCACCAAGATGAGTGATTGAACTTAAAGATGAAAGAATACCATAAATGAAACTCAATTTGGTATTCATCTTTAGTTTCGTGCGGTATTTCTTTCGGATGGTGATTTACATTTCGTTTATCTCGCATGCATTAGCACATACATCGTTCACCTTAATTGGTGTTGGGCGACCTCATTTGTAGGATAATTACTTCATAAATTACTCGACAATTGCTTAACATAGACCTAAATGTGCCCCTAATTCGGAATAAAAAATCTAATTGGATACTTGCACTTTCGTAGACCGGACCTCGTGTTGGTCGCGTAATCCCAAAGTGATTGATCTTTTTGCGTTAATATCCAAGACTTGTGAAGTTTGATGAGTAGTTGCTTTGGTCTCCCAATCTTCTTACAAACTTCATTGATTTTGGTTCTAATCGCCTTGATTAATAACTATAGTGTAAGATACTAAGCAGAATCAGTTACCTTTTTTATTTTAGATACTAAGTACCTTGGTTACTCTTTTGGTTGTGGATGATTAAGTTCACCATACCAATATTCTGTATATTATTATTACTATTACTATACTAACATTTTAATTTCTTTCTTGCACCTTTATATTCTTTATTTTTAATATGTTTTATATTGCTTTATCATCCATTATCATGTTTATATTCTTGTCATTATTATTGTGTTGATTTTTCTTTTGTCCAGTTGGACACAAAACTATTAATAAATGATTAAACTTATAAAAAACTTATGATCTTGATCTTGGACTATTGGTTACTATCATTTGCATTGGAATTGGAGTTTTAGACTTAGATTCTAGGACACCTTCCATTTGCTTTGATCTTCATGGAGATGGTAGCTTTGCCTTTATTTGGCCTTTTGCTAGCTTATAAGGATGGAACTCTTATAATCATAAATTAGAAGAATCATCAAGTTTGGTTAGATCTTTCCTCCTTTATCTTTTATTTTCCTTTTAGGATAGTCTATTCATCTCCTCCCCTTAAATTTTCAAAAATTCTCCCTCTTTTTAAAAACTTCTTTGTTTTCAAAATTAAAACCGCTTTCATAATCAAACTTGGACTTAGATCAAGTGATTTTTACCTTTTGTTTTATTTTCTTAATAAATGTTAAACCATATAAGTATATTAAAACATTTTTCAAAGGCCCTAAAAATACAAAACTCATCAAATATTTTTGTGCCTTTGTGCACTTTTCCTTTTAACCTTTTCTTTACATGTTTAGATATGATTCATTCTTTCTAGCGGAATTATTTGCTAAAGAATGACGTCTTATCTTTACATTTTAAAATCAATCCAATACACTAATTTTTCACTATTTGTACCACGAACTACGGGGTTTTGATCTCGTATTGCACTTTGTGGGTACGTAGGCATGAGGTGGTAAACCTCTCCAAACACAAAAATATTTAAAAATTAATTCTTTTCTCATCCCTCCATTCTCTTTTACAAACATTTTCAAACCAAAAGCAGTAAATTTTTCAAAGGGATCCCGTGGAGTACCACAAATATTTTGGGTGTGTAAAACCTTCCCATTTTGTAACTTATCCCCTTACCCAGTTCTTTGTTTGTTTCTTTAGATTTTTTGTTTTAGATTCATTAGAATTTATTCTCTCTTTTTTCCATTTTCACTTGGAATAAAATAAAAGTGCAGTGGCGACTCTGCTTACTTTGAGTTAAGTTAACCAATAACTTACACTCATGATTTTACTGCTACAAAAAAGTGGCGACTCTGCTGGGGAGTAGACCCAAAGTGGATTCGACCTACTTTGATTTATTTATTGGTTTGGTTTAATTTGTTTGTGACTGTTTGTTTCGTTTCGGTTTTGGTGATCCTATGTGAGTGAGATAGATTCTATACTCGGATCCGAGTGAACTTATGATAGGACGGCGATATTCAAAGTGATACGCAGCAGAGTAGTCCAAAGCGATATCAAGTCGATAATCTCCACTCGGTTAGGATCTCTCAGATTACTAATGACATGATGAGTATTCGTGTCATGGCATTGCTTCCGACCTTGAGCTGATCATATTGAGGATTGTAGAACCCTTAACCCATCCAAGCTAATTTAAGAATGTAGTGCAAAAGCTATCCATGTGTAAACCTGAGGTGGTTGTCACACGATACTACACTCAAACGAGGTCCTCTTGTGGAAATTATCAGTTGGGGAGTAGTCCAACATACCGATGATATCCAAAGGATGACTGCTAACTTCGGGCTCCTCTGTTAGCATCCTTTTGGTTTTCTGCAGGTACAATAAAGATAAAACCTTAGTACATACCTGTGTTGGTTGGTGTTCTTATAAATTTGACTTCATCCTCATGACTCGAAACCTAAACCTGTGTGCTTTGTGTGATCTTGTTTGTGGTTGTTGCATACATGTGCATTGTTCTCAAGATTTCAAGGGACTTATAGATACTTTTGCCAAAATTTCAGATGTCTATGGTTATGAATGTTGAAAGAAGGAATACACAGAAATACAATATCAAAAGTCCTAATCTGGTAGAGATGAGAAAGCTTGGAGCTTTAGTGATCGATACCGATGGGTTCCAGAAATGTTATGGAAAGCTTTTGTTCATCTTGGATATCGATATACCAGAAGGGATTCTCCATACCTTAGTTCAGTTCTATGATCCTTTGCATCATTGCTTCACCTTTCCTGATTATCAGCTTGTACTGACTTTGTAGGAGTACTCTCATTGGACGGGTTTGCCTATTCTAGACTGTAAACACCCCAAATTTGCCCTCACTCATTCACACCATGGCTTATGATCATTCTCATATGCATAAACACAATCATATCATCTCATATCTCATTTTTGATTCACTGGATAGTTTCTATATTTTCTGCACCTAGGGTTTGTGATCTGAGTAATCCCAAAGCCTCTTGAGCCAATCCAAAGGCAACCAATCACTTCAAAGGGGTCCAAGTGTGTTCTTATATCATATTACATCCTCTCAAAGTCAAAAATGCAAAAGAATCACAAGAACTGGGATTGGTGTGGATGCAGAGCCAGGATAGACTGCACAGTTGACCTAAAATTAGGGTTTTGGTTTCAGAGGCCATAACCCCAAATTTTTTGGTCATTCTTGTTTCCATTGGTCTCTATATGGTATAGGGAGTATGCATATCAATTTTCATGAAGAAATTCCATGGGGAAGTCATCTGATCAAGGGTTGACTTTCTGGACAAGTCAGTGCAAAATCAGGGCATCTGAGGCCCCCAATGACCCAACCAATGGGTGATCTTCATCATTTTGAGTGTATATGATCTTTATTTGATCATGGAAGAAGGTTGAAGTTCACAAAAATCAAGAATTTGGAGTTTTTGCAAATGTTGACTTTTTGGGCATAGTTGACTTTTCAAGAATGCTTCATTTTAGGTCATTTTTCAAGCCTTGATTCTTGATCCAAAAATGATTCAAATGGGAAAACTTTGGTCATGAAAGTTGTAGAATACATTTTTCCCTTTTCAAAAAGTACAAGAACATGATCAAATTCTTCTTGGATCAAAAGTTATGGTGTGACAAAGTTGGCAAAAATCATTGATTTTCAAGATGTGCACCAAATGAGAATTTTGCAAAATCATGAACCAAGGCTGTTTGTAACCTCTAGTTGACATCAAACCATGACACAAACATTCTATGTGACATAAAAATCAGAATTGAACCAAGGAATCACATGTTCATGGTTTGTATGGCAAGACTTTTTCATGAAGTTCCAAAAAGTAGCAACTTGCAAAACCACTCATCACACTTCCTACCACTTGCAACCTTGGATGCTGAGTTTTGCTAGCCTTTCCCCTCACCCTAGCTGCGCAGCCCCATGCCTTGTACTAGCCTAGAACCAAGCCATATTTCTCTTACACAAAGAGTGGACTTTTGGCAAAAGCAAACTTACCAATCAATAGAGGCCAGGTCACATCATCTGACCTATAGGATTAAAATATACTATCAAAATGCAGGCCATTTCATATACCAAGCCAAGCTGAAACAACACACAACATCACATACACAAGAACACTCCACTTTGCAAAACTCTTCGAAACTCTCTGCCCAGCTCACAAACACTCAAGCAAACTTCACTAATCATCTCACCTTGCCCCATTGAGTAGAAACCAGCCAAGAACCAGGCCTGAAACAAGCCATAACACCACTTCACCATTTTCACTCCAACTTGCAGTTTCTTTCGAAACTCACTCCACAGTTCACAAACACTCAAATAAACTCCACAAACCTTCTCCACTCATCATCTGGATCACAAAGAACCACTCACAATGACCTGAAACTGCCTGCATCATCATTGCCATTTTCAACTAAGCTTGAGCAGAAGCTGTTCAAACTCTTCATCTAGCCAGCATAAACTTCTCCAAAGCATTCAAACATCATCAAGAGGTCCTAAGGAGTGGATTGCACAAGGAGAAGGGGTCTGAAAGTTGCTGGGGTGAAAGCTTCGAATCTCAGGTAGCTCAAGAACTTTTTTTCCAGAAATGGATTTTTAAGTTTTAAACTTGTTCTCCATGCTTCACTGGTTGTCCTGATGCTTTTAGTTTCGAAAATGGTGATGAAATGAGAATTTAATTGCTTCCTGAAACTCTGTTGACCTAAAAATTGTTTGTTTCGATTCATGTTTCTGGGGAAAAATAAATGTTGTTTGTGATGGGGTTTTGATTCAGTGGATCATGGGAATCATTTCTGTATGCTTGGCTTTCATTTTTGTTACGTTTTGAGAGTTTTAGGGATTTTCAGGTGGGCTTCCCACCGGAGAAGACGACCGGAGGTCTTCTCCGGCCACCTGAAAATCATTATGCCCTAATCCAGTCATTAATTTCCATTTGAATGTGGAGCGTAGATTTCCCATGACCCGTTGACTACCCGCGCGCATGTGTGGCCAGGATCTTCCCAATTAGCCCTAATCCACTTAATTAGATTTAATTAATTATAATTAAAATAATTTAGTCAGATGCAATCCTGTCCCTCCAAAAGCGCGCGTGGTCAACACATTTGAACCCAGAGCTCATCCTGGCCCTCCACTCATTTGACTTTCTTTTATTTTAATTTATTTTCATTTCTTTGTCATTTTATTTGCACAATTAATTTAAAATAGTAAAAAATGTCTAAAAATTATGGAACTTTTTCTCATGAGTTTTATTAATTTTTATGACACAAAAATATTTTCATTTTATTTTTATCATTAAAAAAGTATTTTTAAATATTTAAAAGGTTATTTTTAATTGATTAATAAGAATTAATTTATTAAAAATACTTTTAGGTATTTAAAAATCACCAAAAAATTCATGAAATGTTCTAAGACATTTAGAAACATTTTCCAACCTTCAAACCAAATTTCTTTTTTGATCTTGATGCATTTTAAGAATTTCTCATTGAATAAAAATCATTTTTGTGCATTATTTTGATCCTAAGTTCAAAAAATCATTTCTGCCCATCCATGAAGAGTTGGACATTGATTCTTCTTGCATTGCATTGTGTTTAGCATGTAGTTTTTGAGATAAAATGGCCATGATTTGGTTCCTCATTTTCAATTTGTTTGATGATTTTCTTGTTTAGAAACCCTAAAAACCCTAATAACTTGTAAAATTCATATCTTGAGATTGGTTGAGAGTTGAGACCTCCCCTTTGGACATTGGTTTAGTATAGGATTAGGGGTCCTTTGAGTGGCATTTTCCATTTTTTGTCTTAGGGTTTGCTTCTGTTTTTGGGTTTTGTTTGATGTTTGGTTCATAAACCCTAATTTGGGCTTTCATTTGCATCCATCTTGCACTCTCTTGCATAACATGACTTGCCATGACATTTCAAGCATTCATGTGATTCATTTGACATCATAAGACATATTGCAAGCATGTTTGATCATTGCATCATAAATTTGTCTTGTTGTATGTCATGTGCACTTCATAACTTTCCATGTTTGTTCATGCTCCTTAACTTGCATCATTTGCATCCATGATCTTGTATGAACATCTCCATGTGCTGCCTCATGTTTGCAACATCTCATAGCATAATTATCATCATGTACATGCTTCTGGTTTTGTTTTCCATCATGTCATCTCATCCCATTTTGCACAGCATTGCATTTCTTTTCTAACATTTCAGGTGGTAAGTGATGTTGAGAAGTGAATTTGCCTTCACTTCTCATAACTTTTCTTTTCATTTTTCTTGCATCCATTGCTGCATTTCTATATGTGTTTGAGATTGAGCTTGCTCATTCTTGTTCCTCTTACTTTCTTTCTTCAAGTGACTTGACTTCTTGAATGAAGCAAGTCATTTTGCTTCTTTTGATCCTTTCATCTGCTTCCTGGTGGTTCCATTGAAGATTTCCCTTGTCAAACCTTAGGAACAACCAAGCATGACAATGATTAGGGTTTTGATTAGTCTCCCCTCTTAGTTTCACCTTTGTGTCTCTTTTGAGTCTTCTCTCCTCATCTCATAATCAGGGACTAAACCCTAAAGGCTTTAAGGCTTTGTGATTAAGCTTATGCCTGCATCCTTCTATTAGGATGGAGTGTATAACTTTAATCCTAAGTGTTAAACCCTTAATGTGTTTAAATCTCTTAATCAATCCACTTAATAATCATCAAGACATCAAGCTTGTAACTTGGGCCTTGCATTAGGGTTCTAATTCTTCCTTAATTGGTTAAGAAGGACTAACCCTAGTGTTAATGGACAAGTCCCCCTCAAGTTGTCTTACAAATCCTAAAAATCACTTCTTCATCATATCATCAAATAAAATCCACTTAATCAAAGGCTTGTTTTGTCATGAGTTTAATCCCTAATCATGGATTAAGTTGAGGAGTTTTCCTCAGCTTAAACATTCTCATCTATTATCCTTCTATTAGGATGGTGTAATGAGTCTGTTTAATCCCTGATTATGGCTTAATCTCATTACTTAACACTAAACAAAAACAACAAAAACATTCAAATAATCACAAGTAGGTTAATGATCTTAATCCTACACCAAAGGTGATTAAGTGTGAGAATCTGACTTCACACTTAAGGTAATCTCATTACCCCTAAACATAGGGAAGATGTGATGAGTTTACTAAATCCATTGGTTTAGGCTTAAGCTCATTAACTTATGACAAACTTTCAAAAGCAATAAAAGACTGAAAACTCAAAAAAAACAAACAATAATCGTCTCCTCCGGGATTCTTTTCTCATCTCACTCACTCACAAACGAGAACTTGCTTCTTCCGTCTAATGCAAAACAGTTTGCATTTGTGCCAGACAGATCATACACTTGAGCATAGGCAAGTAAGCAGTTCACAGGTCAATTCATCTTTCAGTCTCTTTGGGTCGAACTACGGTGTTCTGACTTCCTCATTGCACGAGAGGATACGTAGGCATAACTTAACAAGTTATCGAACAAAAGTCTCTGTATATTCCCCCTCTTTCTAGCCTTATTCTTTAGCCTCATTATCATGAGCATCTTATTCTTGTTCTCACACTGACACTTTCATACTTCATATCACTTATACACTATACACTGACACCTGTACATCTTTTCCAGCTCTTTTATACACAGATTGCACTAACACTACCCCTTTAAAACACAAATTTTCTAAGCGTGGATCCCGTCGAGTACGACGGACAATCTGGGTGCTAATACCTTCCCAGGTTGTAACCAACCCCCTTTCTCAGTCTCTCTGGTTCGCAACCGTCTTATCCGTATCTTTCTAGGTCTATGCAGCATTACCTTTCCTCCGGGATAAAAATGCCTAGCTGGCGACTCTATTCATCTCCAGTGAGTTCACGGCTGTGTGTTCTCATTGTCCCTCTCGCCGACCGTTCGCGTCTGTACCTTTATTTTGGGCCAGTCCCATTTTATCGGGAGCGACAGCTTGGCGACTCTGCTGGGGATAATACTTATGTTGTAACCAGGGCTTCTGGTTCTTTTTGTGGGTTCCTCCTAGCGCTTGATTGATTTGTGTTTACTGGGGTGTTACGTGCTTATTTGTGTTTGTATATTTGTATTTATTTTTGCTTTATGTACAGTTTGCTTTACTGCTTTCTTTATTGTTTTTGCATTATATCATATTGTCATACTGTACTGCTGG
Source organism: Lathyrus aphaca (assembly GCA_963966055.1). Taxonomy (NCBI): domain Eukaryota; kingdom Viridiplantae; phylum Streptophyta; class Magnoliopsida; order Fabales; family Fabaceae; genus Lathyrus; species Lathyrus aphaca. Next base: position 529,710,123 of record OZ014521.1, read on the forward strand.
CTGGATCTGTTGTTTGCTTTGGTGGGTGGGTGATTCATTGAGAGTTAAGGTCCTATACCTGGGACCTGAGTGACACCTAGGCTAGAGTGAATCATATTCTTTCCCATTCCATTTCGGTCTGGTGCGGGAATATGAAACACGGTTCAGATGTGGGTTTCTTCTTGAGAACTCTGTGTTGCAGATTTCCTGCAACGCTAGGGCTATCTGGGAAGCCTGCTAAGTCTGGATGACCTTTTAGTATTGACCTTCAGAAACTGAGGTGAATTAGAGGAGGAATTGTTATGGTTATTGTAAACACTGTACCTCCGGGTTAGAAGTGTTTACACTTCTCATAACTGATCCAAGTCTGAGGATCCTTGTTTTAGAACACCACCTGTGAGGGGGTTGGGTTGTTTACAGGTTTGCAGGTACTTTGACCTCAGAATACCCTGTTACTTTGATTAAGAATACTCCATGTTGGAACAGTTCTTGTGATTCTAAAACCTGGATTTATGACTCTTTATTTGGGTCCCCCACCTTGGTTACTGGATCTACAGACCTCCATCTGGATTTCTTACACACATGGACTTATATCAGAGCATTTGATCAGATCCAGCTCAATCACAAACCCTTGCATATCATTTGCATACATAATCATTGCATCATATTGACGTTTGCCTATTTGTGTTTCAGGGTATCCATCTTCATTTGGTTTTGGTTTTGACCCCATCTTCAGTATTGACCTATCTTCATCAGCACTTGCTTCAGCTTTCAGCTATCCACTCCAGCCAATCAGTGGCCCATTCTTCAGCATCCTCATCAGCACTTGTCTCTACTCAGTCTCAACATCATGGCTCCAAAGAAAAGTAACATCACCTACCACTTCTTCCAGCCAGAGTTAGCAGACATCAGAAGGATCCAGACCCTGATTACTCCAGACCATATACCATTGTTCAGGGAACACCATGGAGATATACTTGATATGGTTATGGATCTGGACCCTTCACAGAGAAGCCTGATCCACACTTGCCTTCAGTTTTATGATCCCCCACTGAGATGTTTCACTTTTCAGGACTTTCAGCTGGGCCCTTTATTGGAAGAATACTCGTCATTAGTTGGCATACCTATCAGGAGAGAAATCCCTTTCAACCCTGAGATGGCTTCCCCAAGTAATGAGGAGATAGCCAAAGCATTGCACCTGGAACCAGTCCTGATTGGGCAACATATGACATCTAAAGCTGGAATCTCTGGTTTTCATCTGGATTTCCTAATTTCTCAAGCTAGTCTGAAGGCCTCCCTGGGGGAGTGGAAAGCAGTTTGTGCCTTATTGGCCCTGAGTATATATGGGATTGTATTGTTTGCAGATGAGCCTCGATTCATTAGTAAGAATGCAATCCATTTGTTCATCCTGAAGAACCCAGTGCCAACTTTATTAGGAGATCTCTACTACTCAGTGCATCAGAGGAATGAAAAGCAGAGGGGAAGATTAGTGAGGTGTTGTGCTCCACTATTCCACACTTGGCTTCTCAGGCATCTACCCAGGACAGATGCATTCTTAAACCCTCATCAACAGAAAAACTGGGCTGGGAGACTTACTACTCTTACTTCAGTTGATATCAGATGGTGCACTCAAAGCACAAAAGGCAGGGATATCATCCCTAGCTGTGGGCATTTTCCCAATGTGCCTCTAATAGGAGTTAAGGGTAGTATTAATTACAACCCCCTGCTGTTTAAAAGACAACTGGGCTATGCACTGGTCCACACTCCTAGGGCACAGGACTTGGTTGAGACTCTCTATTGTGAGAACAAGATTAGTCTGGCAATTGTTAGGCAGGCAGCCTGGGCCTGGGATAATGTGCAGACTAAGGGGGTAACCATCTTGGGGAAGTGTAACAATGTGGCATCAGCACAATACTATGATTGGTCCCATGCTAGGGCTCAATTCTCTGGGATGCCCTTTACTATTGAAGATATGCCTGGGCCTTCCACAACACCACCTCCAGCAACTGTCAGCTTAGAAGAATTTGAGAGCTTGAAAGAAAGAAATGAGAAGTTGACCCAAGCTTTGCAGAAGACCCTCTATGAGAGGAGGGATGGAAGGCTGGATATTGAGAGGTTGGAGAAGCAGAAAGTGGAGTACCTGGCTAGAATTGAGAAGTCTGAAGATTACATTAAGAAGTCTAGGGCTGGAGAACAAATCCTGAAGAATGCTTGCAAAGAAGCTCAATTCCAGAAAGCTAGGACAGACTTGTATCTAAAGGAGAGTCAGGCTAGGTGGGTCAGGATCACCGAGGCTCGTACTCTGGAGGACAAGAGGGTCCAAGACAAGATGGAACAGATGGAAGCTAGTGCAAAAGAGCAGCAAGAAGCCCTGGCAGCAGCCCAGAGGGAGATATCAGAGCTAAAGATCAGAGCTGGAGTGAAGAGGTCAAAAGAGCAAAGTCAGCACAAGAAGCTGACTGCAGCTGTTGCTACAAGAAATCTTCTCATCAGGGGTCTCACGGAGCGTCCGGCTGATCCTGTAACCGAGGCACTTCTCAAAGAAGTTCGGGAGGATGAGTTTGGCCTTGGTGTTTGACCATTTGCTTGTTGTTGTTTCTATTCCATGTACTTTTACTTTTTTGTGATGTATTTTGACCCCTTAGAGGGCTTGTGTTGTAAAATGAACAAGTTGTATTATTTCACCTTCTGTAATATATTTGTGTTAGTTTGTTCCATCCAAGTTTACTTCAAAAGCAACTTCAACAGCATCTCCAAGGGTCTGGAAGGGTCAAAACTGAATGCCAAGCCGGATACCTTGAGAACAAATAAGCATACTGCATTGCATGCTAACACTTTGTTTGTTTTGTAGGTTTTGTTTTTGTTGTTGCTAACTCTGTTGTGATGTTCAGGAATTATTGCTCGGCGACGAGGGTTCCCACTCAACAGGCCACACAGGTATCCTACTAGAAACAATCTTCCGGGCATCCAGATGGATCAGATGCAGCAGGACCTTACGGAGGTCAGAAATCAGATGACTAGCGAGAGGTTAGAGATGAGAACTCAAATGACGCAGTTTATGGAAGTAATAAACAACATGGCTCAAAGCCAGGAGAGGCTCAGAGCACTGGTAGAAGGGAGAAATCAGGAGGATCATCAGCCGGGGACTGCTGGGACTAGCAACAATGAAAGAGTCCAACCACATGCTAATCCCCCAGTCTTTGGCCCCCACCTCCATCCAGAGGCCAATATCCCTGTCAATATTCAAGGGCCTGCTACAGCCGGGAGGGTACTGCAAGAAGATCCTCAAGAAGACCAATTCACAGTAATGGGAGCCGGGGAAGAGGCTTATGATAGAAGGTTGGATGAGATAGCTAAGAAGTTGAGATCCTTAGAGTCTCAAAATTCTTTGGGTTTTGACGTTATGGATATGGGCTTGGTAGACGGGGTCAGGATTCCCCACAAGTTTAAGCCTCCATGCTTTGAAAAGTATAATGGGACTTCCTGTCCCCGAACCCATCTACAATCTTTTCTCGGGAGATTAAAAGCTTATACCATGGACGAGAAGCTGTGGATGTTCTACTTTGAAGATAGCCTGACTGGAGCTTCGAGGGAATGGTATTCCCATCTGACAAGAGCTACAATTAGATGCTGGAAGGACCTGGCAGAGGCCTACATCAGACAATATCAGTATAATCTGGACATGGCACCCAATAGGACTCTCCTAATGGGAATGTCACAGTCATCTAGAGAGAGCTTCAGAGAATATGCTCAAAGATGGAGACAGCTTGCTGCTGCTGTCCAGCCACCTATGTCTGAAAGAGAGATGGCTGATATGTTCATGAATACCCTTCAGGGAACCTATATTGATAGGCTAGCTGCCTTCTCATCTACCAGCTTTGCAGATGTTGTCATAGCAGGGGGGAGAATTGAAAGCCTATTGAAAATGGGGAAGATCTCAGACAATGGTGCAAGCTCATCCAGTAATGCAAGGAAGCCTTTCGCAGGCCCAAGAAGGACCGGTGAGACTAATGCCATCCACACCAACAGGGGTAGGCCCCAATATGTTCATAGATCAGTAGCAGCAGTCACCATTCCTGCTCCAGCTCACCCAAAACCAGTCTATCAACCTCCTCAGCAAAACTATCAGCAACAACCCCAGTACCATCAGCAAAATCAGTATCCTCCAAGAAATTACAACAACAGCAACACCAACAACAATAACCAGCAAAGGCCATTCCAACAGAGGCCATCTCAAGCTAACAGAGTGATCGATCCGATCCCAATGCCATATGTTACATTGCTGCCACAGCTCCTGAAACTCAACCTAGTTGAGCTAAGGACGTTGGCACCTCCGGATCCCAACAGTTTACCCAGGAACTATGACTCCAATGCTAGGTGTGCTTTTCATTCAAACGCACCTGGCCATAGTACGGAAAAGTGCAGAGCCCTGCACATGAAGGTACAAGACCTGGTAGACTCAAAAGCTCTGAATTTTGCACCACCACCCAATGTCAACAAAAATCCTATGCCAAACCATGGTGGTCCCCGAATTAACGCTATTGAAGAAGACAAGCCGTCTTATTTAATAACCAGTGTGAGACAGATCAGGACACCATTGGTAGAAATCAAGGCTCAGCTCTTGGAATGTCAGATGTTCCCAGGGTGTGAGTTGGGTTGTGCTTACTGCAATATTTCAGTAAATGGGTGCGATAATCTGAGGAATGGCATAGATGGTCTTATTCGGAGTGGCCAACTTCAGATCACCACATCATTTCCAACAAATCCAGCAATCTCATCAGCAACGGTTTCAGAACCTCCTACAACTGCAGCAACCATTGTTCCTGACAATTCTTCGGTTTCATCAACAAGTACTCCATCTATCATCTAAACTGATCAGTTTTCAACAATTTTTCCTGCTACAACTTCAGCTTCATTCCATTTTGAATCTCCTACAACAACAACATCCATCCTTCCACCAATGTCTCCTACAACTCCAGCAACAAATCATGAAGATGTCTCTACTGTCACAATATTTTATGATCCTGAAAACAACTCTGCCTACCATTCAGAAGGTGCTGCTCCCATCAGAGCACCAGTTACAATTTATTACGATCCGCAAACTGTCACAGTCCCTTCAGCAGCAGCAATCAGTCCAGTCACTGTCACGGTGCCTGGACCAGTACCATATGAAAGCAATAGGGCCATCCCTTGGCACTATGGCTCTGACGTGTACTGCGAGGGGCAAAGAATCACTCTTGATACATCAACACCTGCACCACAAATAGATAATGTGGGAGGAGGCGGAGGCTTCACCCGAAGCGGACGTCTCTTCGCTCCACAGATTCAGAGACCCACTGCCGAAGCAGAAACTGCTGCCAAGGCAAAAGGAAAGAACCCGGTGCAGGAAGATCAAACAGTTAAGGAAGCTTCGAAAACACCGTTCGATCAAGAAGTTGATGAGTTTATGAGAATCATCAAAAAGAGTGATTACAAAATTGTGGATCAGCTTCACCAGACGCCATCCAAGATCTCTATCCTCTCGCTGCTTATGTGCTCCGAAGCCCATCGGAATGCACTACTCAAAGTCTTGCACGCAACTTACGTGCCTGAAGAGATCACTGTCAACCAGTTGGAAACCGTGGTTGGAAATGTTACTGCTAGCAATGGGCTAGGGTTCACCAATACTGACTTGACAGCGGATGGCCGCAACCACAACAAAGCCTTGCACATCACCATGGAATGCAAAGGAACAGTCCTTTCTCATGTGCTGGTAGACACGGGGTCGTCCCTTAATGTCTTACCAAAGAAGGCTCTGGTGAAGTTAGAGTATGAAGGATTAGCATTGCGACCCAGCAACCTGGTAGTAAGAGCCTTTGATGGTTCTAAGAGATCGGTTCTGGGAGAGATTGAGCTACCTGTGACAATTGGCCCACAGACCTTTAAAACTATCTTCTATGTGATGGACATTCAGCCTGCCTACAGCTGTTTGTTGGGTAGACCTTGGATTCACGCCGCCGGCGCAGTAACGTCTACCCTTCACCAGAAGTTAAAATTTGAGTGGGAAGGCCAAGTTGTTACAATCTGTGGGGAAGAGGATATATTTGTTAGCCATCTGGCTACTTATAAGTACATTGAGATGGATGGGGAGATCCATGAAACAATGAGCCAAGGATTTGAAGCCTTGAATGTCAATGAAGCATCTGCTCTATCTGGAATCTCCATGTCATCTTATCAACAAGCCCGGAAGGTTGTTGAGGAAGGAACCGCCCTAGGCTGGGGCAAGGTTTTAGCTGTGGAGGAGAAGAAGGACAAGTTTGGGTTGGGTTACAGACCAACTCAACAACATCAAGCAAAGGCTGCTGAAGAGCCCGGTTTTGTCAGTGGGGGGATGCTCACCCCTGATGCTATCAACAATTTGGAAGACGAGCTGGAAGAGGAGCGCAATCTGGAGAATTGGATTCGTCCAAAGATCCCGGGGAGCAGTATCTCAAACTGGTCTTCCCAGGAAATTATAAGAGTTACTCGAGCAGAGTAATTATTATTTCCTGTATTTTTATAGCATGCATTAAAGTCTTGCATCTTGCCCAAGATGACAAGACTCATTTTGTAATCGGGCCATCTGTACTTTTTGTGCAAACAAGATCAATTAATGAAATATCAGACATCTTTTTGCAAACGAGTCCTTTTCTTTTCCGTTCACTATTTTTCCATTTTTCTTTTTTGTACAAAAAAATAAATGGCGGTGTTTTCAAAATGATAACTTTATTTCACTTTTCTAAAGCAAGATTAAAATCAATCACTAAAATGAACAAATTAAACCCTTGCAGAGAATGCCTTCCAGACAGCACCGACAACAACACGGCTATGACTTCGTATGACTTTGACAATCCGATCAATCAAGCTGATGAAGGGGTTGAAGAAGAATATGAGCTTCCTGAAGAGCTAGCCAGGTTGTTGAGACAGGAGGAAAAGGTTATTACTCCTCACCAGGAGGAGGTTGAAGTGATTAATCTTGGTACAGACGAAGACGTGAAAGAAGTTAAAATCGGGGCCTGCCTACAAGACTCAGTGAAGAGACAACTGATTGATCTGCTTCAAGAGTATGTGGACGTGTTTGCTTGGTCGTATCAAGACATGCCAGGGTTGGATACCGACATTGTTGTGCACAAGCTTCCTCTGAGGGAAGAATGCCCACCGGTCAAACAGAAGTTGCGCCGTACTCGCCCAGACATGGCTATGAAAATCAAGGAAGAGGTACAAAAGCAATGGGACGCCAGTTTCCTTGCTGTGACTAGCTACCCGCCGTGGGTTGCTAACATAGTACCGGTGCCTAAGAAAGACGGCAAAGTAAGAATGTGTGTTGATTACCGGGATCTGAATAGAGCCAGCCCGAAAGATGATTTCCCATTACCTCACATTGACGTATTGGTTGATAACACGGCTCAGTTCTCGGTATTCTCCTTCATGGATGGATTTTCAGGATATAATCAGATCAAGATGTCACCTGAAGACATGGAGAAGACAACATTCATCACACCTTGGGGCACGTTCTGTTACAAAGTGATGCCATTCGGACTGAAGAATGCTGGTGCAACATATCAACGGGCTATGGTGACATTATTCCACGACATGATCCATAAAGAAATCGAGTGTTACGTGGATGACATGATCGCCAAGTCCCTTACTGAGGAAGAGCACCTGGTAAATCTGCTGAAGTTGTTTAAGCGACTGAGGAAGTACCAATTGAAGCTGAACCCCAATAAATGCACATTCGGGGAGCGATCCGGTAAGCTGCTGGGCTTTATTGTAAGCGAGAAAGGGATTGAAGTGGACCCTGATAAAGTCAAAGCTATTCAAGAGATGCCTGCACCGAAAACTGAGAAAGAAGTTTGAGGGTTCTTAGGTCGATTGAACTACATTTCACGGTTCATATCTCACCTTACAGCAACCTGTGAACCTTTGTTCAAGCTGTTAAGAAAGGAACAAACGGTCAGGTGGAACGAAGATTGCCAGAAGGCTTTTGACAAGATCAAGGAGTATTTACAAGAACCTCCAATCCTCATGCCGCCAGTTGAAGGAAGACCTCTGATTATGTACTTGACAGTATTAGAAGAGTCAATGGGGTGTGTGCTGGGCCAACATGACGAGTCTGGTCGAAAAGAGTACGCAATATACTACCTAAGCAAAAAGTTTACCGACTGTGAACAACGTTATTCACTGCTCGAGAAAACTTGCTGTGCTTTAGCGTGGGCTGCTCGCCGACTGAGACAGTATATGTTGACCCACACTACCTTATTAATTTCAAAGATGGACCCAGTCAAGTACATTTTCGAGAAGCCAGCTCTTACCGGACGGGTTGCAAGATGGCAGATGATCCTCACAGAATATGACATCCAGTACACCTCTCAGAAAGCCATCAAGGACAGTGTACTATCTGAATATCTTGCTGAGCAACCTATTGATGACTACCGGCCTATGAGGTTTGACTTCCCTGATGAAGACATCATGTTCATTAAAGCAAAAGATCATGAAGAGCCTATTCACACTGAAGGGCCCAACCCGGAAGAAGAATGGACTATGATGTTTGACGGGGCTGTTAACATGAATGGTCGTGGTGTTGGTGCAATACTCATTACACCCAAAGGGGTTCACATGCCTTTCTCGGCAAAACTCACTTTCAACTGCACTAACAACGAGGCTGAATACGAAGCTTGCATTATGGGTCTTGAGGAAGCCATTGACCTCAGGATCAAGACATTGAATGTATTCGGAGATTCAGCTTTGGTAGTCAATCAAACCAACGGAAAATGGTACACCCACCAGGATCATCTGATACCTTACAGGGATTATACAAGAAGGTTATTGACTTTCTTCACAACAGTCAAACTTGAGTATATCCCTCGGGACGAGAATCAGTTTGCAGATGCTCTTGCTACTATTTCATCCATGATCAAAGTTCAAGCTTCCAACTTTGTACCTCAGATTTCAGTATCCAGACTCGACAGACCAGCGTATGTATTTGCAGCAGATATTGTCAAAGACGATAAGCCTTGGTTCCATGACATTAAATGCTTCTTGGAGGATCAAACATACCCACCTGGGGCATCTTCCAATGACAAGAAGACTTTGAGAAGGCTTGCTGGTAGTTTCTTTCTGAACACTGATGGGTCTTTATACAAAAGGAACTTTGATATGGTACTCCTCAGATGTGTTGACAAGACGGAAGCAGAATTGTTGATGCATGAAGTGCACGAAGGATCCTTTGGTACCCATGCCGGAGGGCATGCCATGGCTAAGAAACTATTAAGATCAGGTTATTACTGGATCACAATGGATGCAGACTGTTGTGCTTATGCCAGGAAATGCCACAAATGCCAGATTTATGCAGATAAGGTGCATGTGCCTCCCAATCCTTTGAACATCATGTCTTCACCATGGCCCTTTGCTATGTGGGGCATTGATATGATCGGCAAGATTGAGCCAACTGCTTCAAATGGCCACAGGTTCATCCTGATCGCCATTGATTATTTCACCAAGTGGGTTGAAGCAGCCTCATATGCAAATGTTACAAGGCAAGTGGTAGCCCGATTCCTGAAGAGAGATATCATCTGTCGATACGGAGTGCCCGAGCGAATCATTACTGATAATGGTTCCAACTTGAACAACAAGATGATGGCTGAATTATGCCGGGACTTCAAGATCCAACATCACAATTCTTCTCCTTACAGGCCAAAGATGAATGGCGCTGTTGAGGCAGCTAACAAGAATATCAAGAAGATTGTGCAGAAGATGGTAGTCACCTACAAAGACTGGCATGAAATGTTACCATTTGCCTTGCATGGGTACCGCACGTCAATCAGAACATCTACTGGGGCAACACCGTATCAACTTGTGTATGGTATGGAGGCAGTCCTACATGTTGAAGTTGAATTACCCTCTTTACGGGTACTAATGGATGTTAAACTGAGTGAAGCAGAATGGGTTCGGGCCCGATACGAACAACTGAGTTTGATCGAAGAGAAAAGGTTGGCTGCAATCTGTCATGGGCAGTTATATCAGAAGAGAATGAAGAAAGCCTTCGATCAGAAAGTCAGGCACCGAGGGTACCAAGTAGGAGATCTCGTGCTGAAGAGAATCCTCCCACCTCATACAGACCACAGGGGCAAATGGACTCCTAATTATGAAGGACCATTCGTAGTAAAGAAAGTTTTCTCCGGTGGAGCACTGATGCTCAGCACCATGGATGGTGAAGATTTCCCGTCCCCTGTGAATTCAGATGCAGTTAAAAAATACTTCGCATAAAATGACCCGCTGGACATAAAAACAGAATGTAAGTCCAGGCAAAAATAGGGCATCCCGGCGAGTCAAAAACAGAATAAAAGACTCGGGCAAAAATAAGGGAAATAAATGAAAAATGTGTACACCCGCTGAGTTGAAAAGCCGCAATGGACAACTCAGGCAAAAAAGGGTATCCCGATGGATTGAAAACCCGAAAGGGCGATCCATGCAAAATAAGGGAATAAGCGAACAACTGCACTCTGAATTCGCCTGTATCACTTACAACTTGGTAAGCCTCCAAAGAATCAAGCTTCAATCAGAATCAGCCTTCTTCAGAAAGCAAGACGAGAAGAACGTCATTGTCATACGGGTCATAGCAGAAGAGGAAGCTCCTTGAAAGCATCGTCAACATCGCCAACACTTTGTTTCTCAATTTGTAACAATCTCCTCATTTCAGGAGATATGTTTCTTTGACTGTATCTTGCCAATTCAGGGCACATGAATTAATAAAATCAGATTTTTTTTCCAGTCATGTTTCGTCTTGTACATTTTTGTTTGCAAAGAATGTCTGATGTCTCTAAAAACTGATTGCATACGTACAGATATTTTTCCCTAAAAAATAATAACACATGCTTATAGGGAATATACTTACTCTTAAGAGTGCTTAACTCCTATGACGAAATCCAGTAAAGGATACCTCAGGACCATTGGTGCGTTTCCTTGTCTTTGCAGGATTGCAGGTATCCGGAACGCAACTTGGGGCATGCAAGTTACATCTCAGCAAGCTGGCAGATCAACACTCACTTTTGGCACCAGAGTTGCTTCCTCCCCAGCTGAGTTGCTTCCTCCCCAGCTGAGCTGCCAACAAAGTTGCCACTTGTCACTCTCCCCAGCCGAAGTGCCAATCATTCTTCCTCAGCAGAATACAAAAGTCCAGAGAACCATCTCCCCACAGAATCATCAGCCTCTTTTCAGAAGAGCAACGCATGAAGGAGTCACAACAGAGTACGGAAAGCTTCTGCAAACCCCAGCTGGGTCCCTCATTTACTGGAATAGGTCAATCAGTGACCTATATCCCCAAGCAGATACATTTCACCGGATCAATCAATGATCTCATCCCCAGCTGGGAGGTCCATTTCAAGCAGATCGACTAGAGATCTTAACAGCAACGGGATCTGAATCCCAGACCTGTATCTTTGCATAATCATAGCATTCGCATCATATTCACCTACAAAGCGTAGCATTCCGTCCAATACGGAGCATTACGGCAAAAATCAAATACATAGCATAATCATAAGTCATGTTGTGGATCGAACACTTGTGGATAATGACAATCCGTCAATATACAGGATCCAATACACAAAAATCCCCACCAGATTTCCCAGCAAAAAAAAACAGTTGCCCCTCAAATCGCAAACACCAGTATATACACCTTTGGACACCCGCCCGTGTCATCACTCCCCAGTAAGGTTGCCTGAATACCTTTTACACACCAAATCACCCGTATCACGGATACTTCATGACACCCGTCCGTGTCAAATCACCAGCAGAAAGCCAAAGACATCCTCTTTGCACTCACATATACCTATATATACATTTTCTTGACACCCGTCCGTGTCATATCCCCAGTGCAGTCGCTTACACTTTTTACAACCCATATACTTGTTGATATTATTACACCTTTTCTCTCTTGACACTCGTCCGTGTCACTTCCCCCAGCAGTCTAAATACTCATCTATACAATACTCATACTCACCACTCATGTTACACTTATACAGATACTCGTCCATATTTTGTATACGTCACTTATATCCCCACAGATTCAACAATAGTCCTTGTTCTTTGTTAACCAGTTGGTACTCGTCCGTACCATCATCTCAGAACATTGCGTCTAGTGTTTGTTTCTACATGATACTCGTCCGTATCATAGTCCTAAGGATGCTCGTCCGCATCTTTAATCCATACACCGTGTCAAACACTCATGTTTTCTTGAATATAGATACTCGTCTGTGTCTACTATTCCCCAGAAGAGTCCCTTCAGATTCAACACTCGTCCGTGTTCGCCAGTTGATACGCGTCCGTATCATCATCTCTGAACACGTGTCAGTTTTTGTTTCTACCCGATACTCGTCCGTATCTTGGTCCTATGGATGCTCGTCCGCATCTTTAGTCTATACACAAACATCTAAACACTTATACCTTTTGTTTCTTGGATGTAAACACTCGTCCGTGTTTACTATTCCCCAGTAGATCGCCAACAAATTTTTCCTTCTTATCTGACACTCGTCCTGTGTCATGATAACCCTGAGAGCAGCCGTACCCTGCTAGGTGGTCGTCCTCCACCTCTTGATGGTCGTCCTCCATCATGCTCATCCGATGGCCGTCCCCATCGTTGTTTTTTAGCAGCCGTCCCCTGCTAGGTGGTCGTCCTCCACCTCTTGATGATCGTCCTTCATCATTTTATCCAATGGCCGTCCCCATTGTTGATTTTTGGTTATCTGACATTCGTCTTATGTCATGACAAACCTCGAGAGCAGCCGTCCCCTGCTAGGTGGTCGTCCTCCACCTCTTGATGGTCGTCCTCCATCATGCTCGTCCGATGGCCGTCCCCATCGTCGACCCTTTTATCCGGCATTCGTCCTATGTCGTGATATTTTCGGCAGCCGTACCCTGCCAGGTGGTCGTCCTCCACCTTAGATGACCGTCCCTCATCTTATCCCCAACAGAGCAGCCGTCCCCTGCTAGGTGATCGTCCTTCACCTTTGATGACCGTACCTCATCATCTGTTTATTTCATTTATTCTTTAACCCGATGGCCGTCCCCGTCGTGGTCCCTTTTCTTTTTAGCCCGATGGCCGTCCCCATCGTCGGTTACTTTACTTTATGGACTTGATGGCCGTCCCCGTCATGTTTCATTCAATCCCCAGAGAATCTTGCAGCTTTACCTGATGGCCGTCCCCATCATAACATCTTATTTTTCCCAGCTAGTCGGCCGTCCCCGTCTTTGCTTTACCTTTTATCCCCAGCATGTCAGTCGTCCCCGTCATCGCTTTATTTCATAACGCGTTTCCCAGCATGTCGGCCGTCCCCGTCATCGCTCTTTACCCATGCAGTCGTCCTCTGCTCGACGGTCGTCCTCCGTCGCCCATACTTTACAATATACTTCATTTTTCTTTTACAATCTATATCCCTTTTCTTCTTCATTCTGTGAGTGCAAATTTTGGACTGTCTTTGGTATTCAACCACAAGTTATCTTGTTTGCCTGTCAAGCCGTCGCTTACATCCTGCACAGCTAACTCATGTTTGAATAGGGGCAGCTGTAAACACCCCAAATTTGCCCTCACTCATTCACACCATGGCTTATGATCATTCTCATATGCATAAACACAATCATATCATCTCATATCTCATTTTTGATTCACTGGATAGTTTCTAAGTCATCTGCACCTAGGGTTTGTGATCTGAGTAATCCCAAAGCCTCTTGAGCCACTCCAAAGGCAACCAATCACTTCAAAGGGGTCCATGTGTGTTCTTATATCATATTACATCCTCTTAAAGTCAAAAATGCAAAAGAATCACAAGAACTGGGATTGGTGTGGATGCAGAGCCAGGATAGACTGCACAGTTGACCTAAAATTAGGGTTTTGGTTTCAGAGGCCATAACCCCAAATTTTTTGGTCATTCTTGTTTCCATTGGTCTCTATATGGTATAGGGAGTATGCATATCAATTTTCATGAAGAAATTCCATGGGGAAGTCATCTGATCAAGGGTTGACTTTCTGGACAAGTCAGTGCAAAATCAGGGCATCTGAGGCCCCCAATGACCCAACCAATGGGTGATCTTCATCATTTTGAGTGTATATGATCTTTATTTGATAATGGAAGAAGGTTGAAGTTCACAAAAATCAAGAATTTGGAGTTTTTGCAAATGTTGACTTTTTGGGCATAGTTGACTTTTCAAGAATGCTTCATTTTAGGTCATTTTTCAAGCCTTGATTCTTGATCCAAAAATGCTTCAAATGGAAAAACTTTGGTCATGAAAGTTGTAGAATACATTTTTCCCTTTTCAAAAAGTACAAGAACATGATCAAATTCTTCTTGGATCAAAAGTTATGGTGTGACAAAGTTGGCAAAAATCATTGATTTTCAAGATGTGCACCAAATGAGAATTTTGCAAAATCATGAACCAAGGTTGTTTGTAACCTCTAGTTGACATCAAACCATGACACAAACATTCTATGTGACATAAAAATCAGAATTGAACCAAGGAATCACATGTTCATGGTTTGTATGGCAAGACTTTTTCATGAAGTTCCAAAAAGTAGCAACTTGCAAAACCACTCATCACACTTCCTACCACTTGCAACCTTGGATGCTGAGTTTTGCTAGCCTTTCCCCTCACCCTTGCTGCGCAGCCCCATGCCTTGTACTAGCCTAGAACCAAGCCATACTTCTCTTACACAAAGAGTGGACTTTTGGCAAAAGCAAACTTACCAATCAATAGAGGCCAGGTCACATCATCTGACCTATAGGATTAAAATATACTATCAAAATGCAGGCCATTTCATATACCAAGCCAAGCTGAAACAACACACAACATCACATACACAAGAACACTCCACTTTGCAAAACTCTTCGAAACTCTCTGCCCAGCTCACAAACACTCAAGCAAACTTCACTAATCATCTCACCTTGCCCCATTGAGTAGAAACCAGCCAAGAACCAGGCCTGAAACAAGCCATAACACCACTTCACCATTTTCACTCCAACTTGCAGTTTCTTTCGAAACTCACTCCACAGTTCACAAACACTCAAATAAACTCCACAAACCTTCTCCACTCATCATCTGGATCACAAAGAACCACTCACAATGACCTGAAACTGCCTGCATCATCATTGCCATTTTCAACTAAGCTTGAGCAGAAGCTGTTCAAACTCTTCATCTAGCCAGCATAAACTTCTCCAAAGCATTCAAACATCATCAAGAGGTCCTAAGGAGTGGATTGCACAAGGAGAAGGGGTCTGAAAGTTGCTGGGGTGAAAGCTTCGAATCTCAGGTAGCTCAAGAACTTTTTTTCCAGAAATGGATTTTTAAGTTTTAAACTTGTTCTCCATGCTTCACTGGTTGTCCTGATGCTTTTAGTTTCGAAAATGGTGATGAAATGAGAATTTAATTGCTTCCTGAAACTCTGTTGACCTAAAAATTGTTTGTTTCGATTCATGTTTCTGGGGAAAAATAAATGTTGTTTGTGATGGGGTTTTGATTCAGTGGATCATGGGAATCATTTCTGTATGCTTGGCTTTCATTTTTGTTACGTTTTGAGAGTTTTAGGGATTTTCAGGTGGGCTTCCCACCGGAGAAGACGACCGGAGGTCTTCTCCGGCCACCTGAAAATCATTATGCCCTAATCCAGTCATTAATTTCCATTTGAATGTGGAGCGTAGATTTCCCTTGACCCGTTGACTACCCGCGCGCATGTGTGGCCAGGATCTTCCCAATTAGCCCTAATCCACTTAATTAGATTTAATTAATTATAATTAAAATAATTTAGTCAGATGCAATCCTGTCCCTCCAAAAGCGCGCGTGGTCAACACATTTGAACCCAGAGCTCATCCTGGCCCTCCACTCATTTGACTTTCTTTTATTTTAATTTATTTTCATTTCTTTGTCATTTTATTTGCACAATTAATTTAAAATAGTAAAAAATGTCTAAAAATTATGGAACTTTTTCTCATGAGTTTTATTAATTTTTATGACACAAAAATATTTTCATTTTATTTTTATCATTAAAAAAGTATTTTTAAATATTTAAAAGGTTATTTTTAATTGATTAATAAGAATTAATTTATTAAAAATACTTTTAGGTATTTAAAAATCACCAAAAAATTCATGAAATGTTCTAAGACATTTAGAAACATTGTCCAACCTTCAAACCAAATTTCTTTTTTGATCTTGATGCATTTTAAGAATTTCTCATTGAATAAAAATCATTTTTGTGCATTATTTTGATCCTAAGTTCAAAAAATCATTTCTGCCCATCCATGAAGAGTTGGACATTGATTCTTCTTGCATTGCATTGTGTTTAGCATGTAGTTTTTGAGATAAAATGGCCATGATTTGGTTCCTCATTTTCAATTTGTTTGATGATTTTCTTGTTTAGAAACCCTAAAAACCCTAATAACTTGTAAAATTCATATCTTGAGATTGGTTGAGAGTTGAGACCTCCCCTTTGGACATTGGTTTAGTATAGGATTAGGGGTCCTTTGAGTGGCATTTTCCATTTTTTATCTTAGGGTTTGCTTCTGTTTTTGGGTTTTGTTTGATGTTTGGTTCATAAACCCTAATTTGGGCTTTCATTTGCATCCATCTTGCATTCTCTTGCATAACATGACTTGCCATGACATTTCAAGCATTCATGTGATTCATTTGACATCATAAGACATATTGCAAGCATGTTTGATCATTGCATCATAAATTTGTCTTGTTGTATGCCATGTGCACTTCATAACTTTCCATGTTTGTTCATGCTCCTTAACTTGCATCATTTGCATCCATGATCTTGTATGAACATCTCCATGTGCTGCCTCATGTTTGCAACATCTCATAGCATCATTATCATCATGTACATGCTTCTGGTTTTGTTTTCCATCATGTCATCTCATCCCATTTTGCACAGCATTGCATTTCTTTTCTAACATTTCAGGTGGTAAGTGATGTTGAGAAGTGAATTTGCCTTCACTTCTCATAACTTTTCTTTTCATTTTTCTTGCATCCATTGCTGCATTTCTATATGTGTTTGAGATTGAGCTTGCTCATTCTTGTTCCTCTTACTTTCTTTCTTCAAGTGACTTGACTTCTTGAATGAAGCAAGTCACTTTGCTTCTTTTGATCCTTTCATCTGCTTCCTGGTGGTTCCATTGAAGATTTCCCTTGTCAAACCTTAGGAACAACCAAGCATGACAATGATTAGGGTTTTGATTAGTCTCCCCTCTTAGTTTCACCTTTGTGTCTCTTTTGAGTCTTCTCTCCTCATCTCATAATCAGGGACTAAACCCTAAAGGCTTTAAGGCTTTGTGATTAAGCTTATGCCTGCATCCTTCTATTAGGATGGAGTGTATAACTTTAATCCTAAGTGTTAAACCCTTAATGTGTTTAAATCTCTTAATCAATCCACTTAATAATCATCAAGACATCAAGCTTGTAACTTGGGCCTTGCATTAGGGTTCTAATTCTTCCTTAATTGGTTAAGAAGGACTAACCCTAGTGTTAATGGACAAGTCCCCCTCAAGTTGTCTTACAAATCCTAAAAATCACTTCTTCATCATATCATCAAATAAAATCCACTTAATCAAAGGCTTGTTTTGTCATGAGTTTAATCCCTAATCATGGATTAAGTTGAGGAGTTTTCCTCAGCTTAAACATTCTCATCTATTATCCTTCTATTAGGATGGTGTAATGAGTCTGTTTAATCCCTGATTATGGCTTAATCTCATTACTTAACACTAAACAAAAACAACAAAAACATTCAAATAATCACAAGTAGGTTAATGATCTTAATCCTACACCAAAGGTGATTAAGTGTGAGAATCTGACTTCACACTTAAGGTAATCTCATTACCCCTAAACAGAGGGAAGATGTGATGAGTTTACTAAATCCATTGGTTTAGGCTTAAGCTCATTAACTTATGACAAACTTTCAAAAGCAATAAAAGACTGAAAACTCAAAAAAAAAACAATAATCGTCTCCTCCGGGATTCTTTTCTCATCTCACTCACTCACAAACGAGAACTTGCTTCTTCCGTCTAATGCAAAACAGTTTGCATCTGTGCCAGACAGATCATACACTTGAGCATAGGCAAGTAAGCAGTTCACAGGTCAATTCATCTTTCAGTCTCTTTGGGTCGAACTACGGTGTTCTGACTTCCTCATTGCACGAGAGGATACGTAGGCATAACTTAACAAGTTATCGAACAAAAGTCTCTGTATATTCCCCCTCTTTCTAGCCTTATTCTTTAGCCTCATTATCATGAGCATCTTATTCTTGTTCTCACACTGACACTTTCATACTTCATATCACTTATACACTATACACTGACACCTGTACATCTTTTCCAGCTCTTTTATACACAGATTGCACTAACACTACCCCTTTAAAACACAAATTTTCTAAGCGTGGATCCCGTCGAGTACGACGGACAATCTGGGTGCTAATACCTTCCCAGGTTGTAACCAACCCCCTTTCTCAGTCTCTCTGGTTCGCAACCGTCTTATCCGTATCTTTCTAGGTCTATGCAGCATTACCTTTCCTCCAGGATAAAAATGCCTAGCTGGCGACTCTATTCATCTCCAGTGAGTTCACGGCTGTGTGTTCTCATTGTCCCTCTCGCCGACCGTTCGCGTCTGTACCTTTATTTTAGGCCAGTCCCATTTTATCGGGAGCGACATAGACAAAGAACATCTTTTCAGTGGTTTAGAAAAGGAGCTTACGACCAAGGTCATCGCCAAAGCCCTTTTTCTTAAGGAGTCCGACCTTAGTGGGAAGTTTCTTCCAAAAGGAGATGCTCGTGGTATTAATGCCAAGTTCTTAATAGGGAAAGCTTCTACTTCTCTTACTTTGGGTTATAAGGATGCATTTGAGGCTATTCTTGCTTTACTTTTCTATGGGATTTTCTTGTTTCCCAACTTAGATGGTATTGTCGATGAGAATGATATTCATATTTTCTTGGAAGGATTCTATGTTGTGCGCCTCTTCTCTATAAGTGGTTTATTTCTCACCTACCAAAGTCTAATGTCTTCAAGGATAATAGAGAGAAGAGAAGATGGTCTCAAAGGATCATGTCTCTTACTCATAAGGAGACGACTTGGTATTGTTCTTATTATGATATTGGAGGGCTTATTGACGGTTGTGGAGAGTTTACCAATATACCTCTTCTTGGAACACGTGGTGGAATTAGTTACAACCCTATTCTTGCTAGGCGAAGATTAGGATATTGCTTTAAGGACATACCAAGCAAACTTTCACTATCTATTTTCTTCTTTCTTAATGGTGCAAATTATGTAGAAATGAAGAAAAGGATTGCTCATTGTTGCTCCCTATATTTCCATCCTGGTACAAATGCGAAAGTGGCAAGGAAGAGGTAGAGTCGCCAGCCAGGCATTTTTATCCCAAAGGAACGGGAATGGTAATGCTGCACAAACCAGAAGAAAAGATAGGAAGGACACAGGTCCTGCGAACCAAAGAATTGGGTTCGGGAGTCGGTTACGACTTGGGAAGGTATTAGCACCCCAGATCGTCCGCCGTACCTGACGGGATCCACGCTTGCAAGGAAAACTGTTTCAAAGGGTGAAGAATGAAAGTTACTGCAAAAAGAAGGTCTAGAACTGGATAAAAGAAAAGAAAGGGGGGAAATGTAGGGAAAATAAAAGGAGGATAACGGAATCGAAGAGTAGCAAACTTACGATTTGTTCTTCGCACCTTTGATTTATAGGTACACGGATTTGAACTCTCCTAATTATGATTGTGGCGTATTGCGTTATTTTGTAATTCTTGTCTCGGATTATGCAATCTGGCTTGTGCGTTGATGGTTTGAAATTTTCACTACCAGATTCGTAACGAGAGCGAGATCTTAGTTAGGGTTAATGTTCAAGGTTTTGTGATTAGTGGTGGTTGGGTGCCGAAGAAGACTATGGCGCCGCCGTCGGCTATCGCCTTCTCCAGCGGCTAGGTTTAAACGGAGAAAAATATGCAGCATGAGAGAGAGAACACCTATGGAGAGAGAGATGGCTCAGTTATTTTGAAATTGTCAAGTTTGATTTTATTTGTTTGTGAATAAGAGATTGTGATAAAAGATTCAGATGAGGCTATGGATAAGATTACTAAGTTTTTTTTTATCTTCCTCCATACCGGCGGTGACACTTGTCACCGTTCGGTTGGACCCTTTCCATTCCAATCACTTGCGTGTGTGCACTCCATAACATCATACACCCTCGCTTCATGATCCGCCGGATGTAATTACCAAGAGAGTCATTTGATCAGACAACCCATATTCGGACAACTGTTGACTAGTTCTATATGTTATGCATCCTCGAGTCGATATTATAGTTTCCTCGACCCTTGAGTCGATATTGTCGTCCCGTTTCCTCGATCCTTGAGTCGATATTGTCGTCCCGTTTCCTCGACCCTTGAGTCAATATTGTTGTTTTATTTCCTCAACCCTCGAGTTGATGTTGTTTCCTGTGTTGCTTTGACCCTTGTGTCGATATTGTCACTTTGTTGCCTCGACCCTTGAGTCGATATTTCCAGTTCTTACGACCCTTGAGTCGATGTCGTAGTCTTCATTTCTTCAAGATTAACATGTGTGTTGCATTAGAATTTTCATTCTCAGAATAAAACATTTTCTGCTCGCATACATTTGTTTGACATCAAAGAAGTTCACATATGGAACCTCAGTCCAGAAGCTTGATCTTTCCCAATTGAGAAATATGAAACTACTAATGGACAACCAATCATGTCGAGGTGCATTTTTCCAAGAAACTCCATTGAATAGGGACTTTCCCAACCAGTTGGGTTAAATGTAGCCAATATGGAGCAATCTCCTCATAATTCATCCAAACTAGGGTTGTCACTTCGAGATTTAAATCTCTTAAAGATCAATTAGTATGGGCATTTTCTCCAAAGCAGTCAGTAAGAGGAAGTCACTTTAAGGCTCGTACAAGGGCATGCCACCCCAAGAGTAGGGGGAATTACTCTCTACAGATTACTAATCAATCTAGCCTTGGTTTAGAATACTGGGGCAGAACACCTTATGATGATGTGAGATTTTGGGGAAAATTCATTCACGGATCATACAGTCTGATGTAGTTACTTCGTGATCTGCAAGAGTATGAAAACACTAAAGTATTTCAGATGCCAGGTTTTCTGTAAAATCCTCTTGAGAAAATCTTACAATATGCAAGGCAGTTCCCAGAATGAAAATCTGGCGATTGATCCCAACGGGGTACAGGAAGCGTGTTTCCTTGATCAGATAATTTCTCCTCAGCCATTATGGTTTCTTCATTTGATTATTCTACACGGCTAAAGTCTAGTAGTTATTGGTATATTCCCAGTTAAAGTCCAATCTCTGGTGACATCTCTTCAACTAGGGCCATTGGCATCTATAAGTGTCCAGCCTCTCACTTCGAGTTGAGTGTGGATATCTTTGCTTTGGTTTTCTTCTGCCTTTGTGTCGATATTGGTGTTTTCTTCAGCCCTTGAATTGATATCATCACTTCTATTTCTCCGCCCTTGAGTCGGTACCATCACCCTTGTTTCTCGACCTTTGAGTCGATATCATTTCTTTCATTGCCTCGGCCCTTGAGTCGATATCATTGCCTTTGTTTTCTCGACCCTTGAGCCGATGTCGTCATTTCGTTTCCTCGACCCTCGAGTCGATATTATAGTTTCCTCGACCCTTGAGTCGATATTGTCGTCCCGTTTCCTTGACCCTTGAGTCGATATTGTCGTCCCATTTCCTCAAACCTTTAGTCGATATTATTGTTCTATTTCCTCAACCCTCGAGTTGATGTTGTTTCCTTTGTTGCTTTGACCCTTGTGTCGATATTGTCACTTTGTTTCCTCGACCCTTGAGTCGATATTTCTAGTTCTTACGACCCTTGAGTCGATGTCGTAGTCTTCACTTCTTCAACCCTTGAGTTGATACCCGGTGGGTCCGTCATAAAAATGAAAATAAATCAATCATATCATCCTGGCTCAATCATACTTGGTTCATTTCTGCCCGGGGAATGTGCGCATAACCTTTTGCTTACATGTAAGATTCTCATGCTGAGCTCAAAAGAGAGATCGAAGTTTCTTCAAGAGTTGGGGATGTTCTTCCTTCTTGAAATTTGATAGACCTATCTGCGGTTCAGAATACGGGGGCATAATATCTTATAGTGATATGAGGTTTTTCAGGAATCTTCGAGAGATGAATTCTTTCATAGATCATGCAATATGGGGTAGTTATTTCAAGATTCGACGAATCTCTCCATGAGTTTGAAGACACAGGGGAACTTTGGATTCCATATCTTCTGTAAAATCCTCTTGAATTGATCTTCAAGCAGTCGATTAGTCCAGAAAATGCAAGATATTACAAGGTGGCATTCCCCAAGCAGAGTGTTCTCCCCAGTGAGAAATGCCTTACAACTCTTATCTCTAGCAGAAGGGTGATCCCCAACATCCCTTGTAGAGCCCAAGGCGGAGTCTTCCCCAGCTGAGTCAGAGTAGAGTGGTATTCCCAACAGAACTTCAAGATTAGTTGAAAAATTCTCATCACTAAGCGGAGTGATCATGCCTCTCTCCCCACGGAGTTAGAATTGTCAGAATTTTCTCCTCAGCAGGAGTGGGTAGCTAAGCATTTCCCCTGCTGAGTCGGAAGATCGTCATTTCCTCGCAGAGTTTAAGAATTAGAGGTTCACTTACATCATTGAAATATTCCCTAGTGAGGTCGCCAATTTATTTTTTGGCCAATGTGACAAGTTATGCAGACATTGTTCACGTTCCTCAGCCAGAGTCAATTATTGTCAGTGTATCTTGATCTCGTTCCTCAGTAGAAAGTTAGTCAGAGCGTTCTCATCCCCGGCGGAGTTACAAATGGTCTTCTCCCCTGCAGAGTTGTTACTTTCTTCTTAAATTAAGTATTCATGGTTTTATCGCTTTTGTCCCGTGTCAACGGACTAACCATAGTTTTATCGTTTTCGTCTCGTGTCAACGGACTAATCTTGGTTGCATAGCTTTTGTCCCGTGTCAACGGACTAACTTTGAATTGATCGCGTCGTCCAATTTCAACTGACCAATCTGGGATTGCTTATCTTTTGGAGATATCATATCTTTGGAGAACCTTCCAGCGCAGTTTTAGACGCAGGGTTCCAGGAAGCACATGCTTTGAGAAGAGTCTTCCAGCGCGTGATTAGACGCATGATTCTAATCAACATATTGTTTCACATTACTCATCTTAGGGTATGTGAAGAGGGTCTTCCAACACGTTTCTAGACGCAGGATCCTGACGATGGAATTTAAGCATCAAAATGGTACGAGGAATCTCCCAACGCGCTTTTAGACGCAGGGTTCATGCGTACAGTTTACCATATCACTCAATTTTGAGCATGTGAAGAGAATCTTCCAGCGCGTGTACAGATGCAGGGTTCTAATCATTACAATTTTGTCATTTATTCTATTGTAGAAGACGTGAAAGGAATCTTCTAGTGTATTTCCAGATGCAGGATTCTGACATTGTTCACCATTTATCCAGTTTATTTCTGGGTACTTGAAGAGGGTCTTCCAGTGCATTTCTAGATACAGGATCCTATGCATGTCTATCCCATTGACTAATATGCATAATTCAGGTTATGGATCTTATGATACAATTTCCTTGGTAGAAGGCGGGTTGTAAATCTTATGATATTACAACCCCATCAAAGTTCACGGTCACTGTGTCAAGCTAGTAGTCTCCTGGCATCATTCAAAAGACAGGGTTTCGTTGTTACGGGTTACTATTCACAACATCGAGGTTTTTAAGTACATTTTTCTGTTGGTCGGGTTCATGTCCCTTTTTTTCTTCAGCAAAGTGCATTTTTATTTGGTTTTTTTGGTATTCAATCACAGTTTATCTCGAATGTCTGATAACTATTGCTCTTATCATTTTTAGATTAACAAATGGTTGAATAGGGGCAGCTGTAACACTTCAAAATTTTCCCTCTCATTTCATAGTATCTAGCATATCATTCTCATACTTTGCATTGCATCTTTTCATAACCCAAACAAATTAAACCTCTAGATGTGCACGTGAATAACACGTTATTCAGCCTCATCACGAATGCGTAGAACACGCATTGGACGTGAATCCCAAAACATATGAATTCAGTTCAAAATGCAGGCTATTCCAAACCAAAAATAAGAAGAAAAAACAGAAGTTATAAGGAAGAAATTCAGAATAATTTTGTGGTTGTTTACACTAGAAAAGAAGAGGTTCATACAATTTCAAAAAACGACAAAAAAGAAAAATAAAGAGAAAAGATAATAGAATTCTGTTACGGGAATGGGATCAAGAACTTCATCAAAATTGAAAACCACTTTTTTTCAACACGGGAAAAAAACGATTCATCACTCATCATAATAGCAGAACTATTCTTCATTGATGATCTTCATGATGTTAAACTGAAAATCACTTTTCTTTATGACACAATAAACGATTGTCATCAACCTTCATCACACCAAAAACCGAATCTCCACTCTCATTCATCAAAACTGAGATTCATCATGATTTTTCAGATTGAAACAAAAGAACCAAATTTTTTCATTCTTCATCACAGCTGGAAAAAAAATTCGATCATCTTCTTCATTCTTGAACGAAACCATAACAGAGAATCCAACTTCATCCTTCACAGATTAAAAAAACAAAGACGGAAAGCTTCATTGAACCATGACGTAAAATCTTCATCTAAGTATCATAAATCTATGCATCGAAGTTGCAACCTCAATCAGAAGAACAACAGCGTAGCGGTTCAACTTGAAGAGAGAAAAATTGAAATGAAGAGGAGTAGAAAAGGAGGATAACATAATCGAAGAGTAGCAAACTTATGATTTGTTCTTCGCATCTTCGATTTACAGGTACATGGATTTGAACTCTCCTAATTATGATTGTGGCGTATTGCATTGTTTTGTATTTCTTGTCTTGGATTATGCAATCTGGCTTGTACGTTGATTGTTTGAAATTTTCATTACCGGATTCGTAACGATCGCGAGATTTTAGTTAGGGTTAGTGTTCAAGGTTTTGTGATTGGTGGTGTTTGGGTGCCGGAGAAGACGGCGGTGGCGCAGCCAACCTCCAGCGGCTAGTTTTAGACGGAGAAGAAGATGCAACGTGAAAGAGAGAACATGTATGGAGAGAGAGAGAGAGAGATGGCTCGATTATTTTGAAATTGTGAAGTTTGATTTTATTTGTTTGTGAATAAGAGATTGTGATAAAAGATTCAGATGAGGCTATGGATAAGATTAGTGAGCTTTTTTTATCTTCATCCATACCGGCGGTGACACTTGTCATCGTCTAGTAGGACCCTTTCCATTCCAATCACTTGTTTGCGTGCATTCCATAACATCATACACCCTCGCTTCATGATCCGTCATATGTAATTACCAAGAGAATCATTTGATTAGACATCCCATATCCGGTCAACTGTTGACTAGTTCCATAATTTTATGCACCCTCATATTTCATGTGGGGGGGCTTAGCCCCCCTTTACTATAAGCACCCCCTATTCTTTATGGCCCATTCGTTTTGGACAAATTTATTTACTCATTGCACCCATGTCTCCCTTTCTTCATTTTATTTATTTCGTTTGCATACATTGTTCCCTTTTTATTCCTAAAAAATATGAAAACTCATTATAAAATCCCATAAAAATCATTTTAGCATTTCAACACATTTTAGAAATTTTGTGTGTTTTTATTTTCTGATATCATTGATTTTTATTTTTATTTTGAATTTTCATTTGATTTCTTTTTCAACTGATTTCCATTGGATCACCCTATCTTGTCCAATTTATTTCTTCTACTTCAAGAAACATTTTCTCATCATTCTTTTTGTATCATTTCAAGGACTCAGAAAAGAACCTAAAAATATTTTTGTCATATTTTTAAACTCATTTTATCCCTAGTTTTGGAAGTCATGTTTTTGAGAGTTTTGTAATTCTTCTTAAGTGACTTTGTGTGACCATTTGATTGGGTTTATTTGTGAATTTTTTAGAGCCATTTGGACACAATGTTTGCCTATGGTTGGTGACTTTGGAGACCTAATTACCTTTTTTTCTCATAACCTTTGATATTTGTTTGTTGCCTTGTTTCTCAAGTAATTTTGTGTGTTTCTTTCTCCCCTCTTTCTAACATAGTTTGAGGAAGGCATTTATGTCATCCTATTAGGTCCGTCTTGGTAGATGTTATAGGTCACCTCTAAGGTTTAGGTTCTGACTTTGTTGATTGTGATTTGGTTTGTGACTTTTTTTCTTTGGTTTGTGACTTGTTTAAGTCTTCTTATCTTCACCTTATGCTTATGTGGTTCACTAACCTTTATTTTGTAAGGGTTTTGGTAAGTCGTGTGTGTGGGAAGGCATCTGACATACAACTTCTTCCTTCTCTTTTAAATGCTTTCAAGTTGTGTTTTCCTTAGCACTTTGTGCTTTGATTGTATAATTTCATCACTTCCCCTCTTAGAAACAAGTTAGCTTCTTTTAAGAAGTAAGTTGTCTTCTAACTTCTTCTTCTCTTCTCCTCCTCCTTCTTCTTCTTTCTTCTTTCCTTTTCTTCATTAGGATAGAGTTAAAACCTCACAAACCTAGGGATCCCATGCATGATAACACTTAGAATTATTATTCCCCCATTAGTCTTTTACCTTCGAGATCCTTTATGTGCTCTCTCTTTCTCATCTTCAAACAAAAAAACCTAAAAAAAACACTTAATAATGTTTGAGGTAGTCTTGTGTGTATGGACTTATTCCATGGGGCATTTGTATTCATCCCATCTTGGGATAGTGCAAAATTGTCTAGCATGATGCACAAGTCTAATCATGAGACACTTTCACAAAGAAAACTTAAAAAAATACTTCTTCATTTCAAACCACAAAACACTTTATAAATTCAATGAGTTAGTGAGCTTAGGCCCTAATATCTGGAACCAAGTCTTGGGGATCTTCTCCTTACTTGGGTGTGCTTGTTTCACATTCCATCTTGGAATGATGTAATAAGTACACATTCCACGGGAAAGGACTTGAATTCACTTACTTGTGCCAAACACAAAGAAAAAGCTTCTAAAAACACAGAACAAAGAATAATCGCCTCTCCTTCAGGAATTATTTTCTCACCTCACTCACTCTCAACGTAAGAACTTGCTACTACTTGTATCTTTGCAAGAAGGTAACACACTCGTGCCAGACGAACCCGCAACATCTGAGCATTGATATAAACAGTACAAGCTTCAAACCACAAGCAATATTTCCTACCCTGTTAGAGGATCTACGTCGACTCTGATCCTCATTTCTCGATGAGGTACGTAGGCAGTGGGATAGGGCCCATTCGAGCACTCGTTTATTTTCCCTACAATTTCCCCCTTTCAGGGCCGTTTTGTTGAGATGCAGAAAGAGATGAAGGCTTTGAGGCATAAGGATTTGTTTGGTAAAGATGCTTATGATCTCTGCTTGGTTCCCAATGTCAAGGTTCCACACAAGTTCAAGCTTCCTGAGTTTGAGAAGTATTAGAGAAATACTTATCCTCTGAGTCACCTGACTATGTATGCTAGAAAGATGTCTGCTCAGATAGAGTATGATCAATTATTGATTCATTATTTCCAGGACAGTCTGACTGGTGCAGCTATGAGATGGTACATGGGTTTGGATAGTAGCCAGATCAAGACTTTCAATGATTTGGGAGAAGCTTTTGTTAGGCAATACAATTATAATGTTGATATGGCACCTGATAGATATCAGCTCTATGCTATGTCCCAGAAGGACAAAGAAACTTTTAAAGAATACACGTAGAGATTGCGTGAACTTGCAGCTCAGATTGTTCCTCCTTTGGAAGAGAAAGAGATGACGACGATCTTTTTGAAGACTTTAGGCTCTTTCTACTATGAGAAGATGATTGCAAGTGCTCTGTTTGATTTCACTGAAATGGTGAATATGGGGATGCAACAAGAAGAAGGTGTCTGTGAGGGATGTTTGAGTAAAAAAAGTAATACATGCTCAAGTTCTAAGAGGTTCAATTTTGGTAAGAAGAAGGAAGGTGAGAATAATGTTGTGTCTTGTGAAAGTTACAGAAGACCCCGCGGTCGTGAGAACTATCATCAGCAGCATGTAGCTTCTATAACTCTGATGATTAATGTGACTCCTACTGTGCTAGTGGCTCCAAAGTATCACTCTCGTTTTCAGAAGCCTTATGTGCAACATAATGGTACTAAACAGGGTCGTGCTAAGCCAAGTTTTTATCCCATTCCAATGTTGTATGTTGACTTTCTTCCATCTCTAGTCGAGAAGAATCTTATGCAAACACGTTATCCACGTCCTATTCTAGAGATTGATCCATGGTGGTATAAGCCAAAGGCTCATTTTGCATTCCATCATGGTGCCCCGAGGCACGATACTGAGAATTGTTTTCCACTGAAGATTGAAGTGCAAAAATTGATAAGGAGCAATGTTTTGTCTTTTAGTGTTATTAATCCGAATGTGAAGACAAATCCGCTTTCGAAACATGGTAACCCGTTTGTGAGTATGGTAGATGGTAACGTGGAAGATCATTCTACTGCTGCAATCATAGAGGATGATTATGGTTTGGAAGATGATCATGGAGAAGAGATTCCGTATGACCTTTGGGAACCGTATCTCGAAGACCCTGGATCTTATTCTGAAGGAGAAAATGCTTATGAGTCTCTTAGACCTGATCTGGAGGTCGGTGCTGTTGTTGAAGATGATGAAGATGAAGAAATGCTTGACTTTGTTACGCACGGAAAGATTTGCAAGAATTGGATTGTTTTTGATGTTCCTTCTATTGTTCATGATTCAAAGTAATTTGTTTTATTTTGTTTCAAAAATCCTTTAACTCTGCCCAAGGTGAAAAAGATGTTTGTCGGGCTTTATTTCAAATTTTATCATCATCAATAAAATGTTATTTTGTTATTCTATATGTGTTTTTCCTTTTTGCTTTATTCTGGAAAAAAAATGGTAACATAAAAAACCCGAAAAAATAATCATTGTTTATCTGTATAATGTTTGCACTTTTGTTCATACTCTAAAATAAAAATAAATCATTGTGCAGATTGATTGATAAACCCATTAAAAATAATGATCCTATGCCCACACCCAACTTTGAATTCCCTATGTTTGAAGCTGAAGAAGAGGGTGTTGAAGAGATTCCTGATGATATTTCTCGGTTGCTTGAGCACGAGAAGAGAGTTATTCAGCCTCATGAAGAGTTATTAGAGAGGGTCAACTTGGGTTCTGAAGATGATAAGAAACAAGTTAAGATTAGAGCATTGCTTGGCCCTGATGTTAAGAAGAGGATGGTAGAACTTCTTAGAGAGTATGTTGATGTGTTTTCTTGGTCTTATCAGGACATGCCAGGTCTTGAAACTGATATTGTGGAGCATAGATTGTCGTTGAAGCCTGAATGCCCACCCGTGAAACAAAAGTTGAGAAGACGGAAAATCCCGCATTTGTGTTGATTATAGAGATTTGAATAAAGTCAGTCCAAAAGATGATTTCCATTACCACACATTGATGTGTTGGTACATAATACGACAATGTTTGATGTGTTCTCTTTTATAGACAATTTTTTCGGTTATAATCAAATAAAGATGGAACCCGAGGACATGGAAAAGACCATATTTATTACACCATGGGGAACATTCTATTACAAAGTGATGCCCTTTGGATTGAAGAATGTTGGTGAGACATACCAAAGAGCTATGACTACTCTTTTCCATGATATGATGCACAAAGAAATTGAGGTATATGTTGACGATATGATCGCTAAGTCGAGGACTGAAGAAGATCATGTTGAACATTTGCTGAAATTATTTTAGAGGTTAAGGAAGTTTAAGCTTTGTTTGAATCCGAAAAAGTTCATGTTTGGTGTACATTCTGGAAAGTTATTAGGTTTCATTGTCGGCCAAAGAGGCGTCAAAGTTGATCTTGATAAAGTGAAAGTTATTCAGGAAATACATGCTCCATGAACTGAAAAACAAGTAAGTGGATTCTTGGGCCGTTTGAATTATATTTCGAGGTTTATTTCTCACATGACTTCCACATGTGCTCCAATTTTCAAGTTGCTTCGGAAAGACCAAGGTTGTGTTTGGACAGACGATTTTCAGAAGGCGTTTGAAAGAATCAAAGAGTATCTACTTGAACCTCCTATCTTGTCTCCTCCGGTGGAAGGTAGACTGTTGATTATCTACTTGACTGTGTTAGAAGATTCCATTAGTTGCGTGCTTGGTTAGCAAGATGAATCTGGAAGAAAAGAATATGCGATTTACTACCTAAGTAAGAAGTTTACTGATTGTGAGTCTTGGTACTCTGTGCTTGATAAAACTTGTTGTGCCTTATCTTGGGCTGCAAAGCGTCTTCTCCAGTATATGTTGAATCATACAACTTGGTTGATATCCAAAAAGGATCCAATCAAGTATATCTTTGAAAAACGTGCTTTGACTGGGAGGATTTCTCGTTGGCAAATGTTATTGTCAGAATATGATACTGAGTACCAAGTTCAAAAAGCTATAAAAGGTAGTATCATGGATGACACTTTGGCACATCAACCAATTGACGATTACCAGTATATCAAATTTGATTTCCTGGATGAGGATGTGATGTATTTGAAAATGCAAGATTGTGATGAGCCTTTGATTAAGGAAGGGACGGAGCCCGAATGTCGATGGGATTCAGTTTTTGACAGTGTTGTGAATGCGGAAAAGGAATTGGGGCAATGATCATTGCTCCCCATGGTTCACATATTCCTTTTGCTACAAGGTTGAATTTACCGTGTACCAATAATGAAGCTAAGTATGAAGCCTGCATTATGGGTCTTGAAGAAGCTATTGATTTGAGAATTAAACATCTTGATGTGTATGGAGATTTTGCCTTGGTAATCAATCAGATCAAGGGTAAGTGGGTAACTCATCAACCTCACTTAATTTCGTATAGAGATTATGCCAGGCGAATATCAACTTTCTTCACTAAAGTTGAGTTTCATTATGTGCTTCGTGATCAAAATCAGATGCAAGATGCTTTGGCAACCATAGTTTCTATGATAAAAGTACACGAATGGAATGCCGCTCCCATGATTAGTGTGATGCGCCTTGAAAGACCAGCTCATGTGTTTGCAGTTGAAGAGGTCCATAATGACAAGCCTTGGTATCATGATATTAAATGTTTCCTCCAGAGTCAGGAATACCCACTTGGGGTATCCAATAAAGATAAGAGGACTTTGAGGAGATTGGCAGACAACTTCTTCCTGAATGGGAATGTGCTTTATAAGATACATTTGACATGATCTTGCTCAGATGCGTGGGTAGACACGAAGCAGACTTGTTAATGAAAAAAAATTATGAATGATCTTTTGGTACTCATGTGAATGGCCATGCAATGGATAAAAAGATGTTGAGAGCAGGTTAATATTGGTTGACAATGGAATCTGACTGTTGTAAGTATGTGAAAAAGTGCCATAAGTTCCAAGTGTATGCTGATAAGATTCATGCGTCACCAATTCATCTCAATGTTATTTCGTCCCCACGGCCTTTCTCTTTGGGGGAATTGATATGATTGGTATGATTGAACTCAAGGTTTCGAATGGATATGGTTTTATTCTTATGGGTATTGATTACTTCACCAAACGGGTGGAAGCAGCATCATTTGGTAATGTAACCAAGCAAGTTGTGGTTTGGTTTATCAAGAATAACATTATTTACAGATATGGTGTTCTGAATAGAATCATTACTAATAATGGTTTGAACTTGAATAATAAGATGATGAAAGAGCTTTGTGAAGAATTCAAGATTCAACACCATAATTCCTCTTCTTATAGACTAAAGATGAATGGGGATATTGAAGCTACGAATAAGAACAATAAGAAGATCATTCATAAGATGGTTGTAATATATAAGGACTGGAATGAGATGCTCCCTTTTGCTTTGCATGGGTATCGTACATCCGCCTGCACTTCAACAGGGGAAACCCCTTTCTCACTTGTTTATGGTACATAAGCAGTGCTCCCTATCGAGGTTGATATCCCATCAATGAGAGTTCTGATGGAAGCCAAGTTGACTGAGGCTGAATGGTGTCAGAGTGATTTGATCAGTTGAATTTGATCGAGGAAAAGAGAATAACAACTTTGTGTTATGGTCGTTTGTAGTAGCAAAAAATGAAGAAAGCTTTTGACAAGAAGGTCAAACCTCATGTATTCAGAGAAGGCGACCTCGTGCTAAAAAAGATTCAGTCTTTCATTACAGATTCTCGGGGCAAGTGGACTCCGAACTAAGATGGCCCATATGTTGTTAAGAAAGCCTTCTATGGCGGTTCATTGACTCTTACAGATAAGTATGGTGAGGAGATCACTCGTCCTATGAATGCAGATGCAGTCAAGAAATACTTCGCCTAAAAAAATAAAAGAACAACTCGCTAAGTTGAAAACCCAAAAGGGAGACTTAGGAAAAAAATAAAGAGTGTCTCGGTGGATTGAAAACCCGAAAGGGCGGTCTAGGAAAAAATTAGAGACATAAACATAAATAATTATCCTGGTAAATTGAAAACCTGAAAGGGCAATCTAGGCAAAAGTTTTGGATCATGGCAAGTAACTGCATCGATATACTGCATCACATGAAACAACCGAGGATTTTAGATTTTATTCCTCAGCAGAATTACCTATCAAAGATTCTTATTCACTCATCCTCGACTGAAGTTTCAGACACACTAGAGTTCAAAGTTGATAGGAAGAATAGTGATCATTGTATTTCAATGTAGCCCTTTTCTGTGTATTTACCATTTTTCAAAATTTGTAATGATCCATGGAGTCATGCCATTAACTGACTACCATTCTATCAATTGTCGCTCCCGATAAATGGGGAATGGCCCAAATAAAGGTACAGACGTGAACGGTCGGCGAGAGGGACAATGAGAACACACAACCGTGAACTCACTGGAGATGAATAGAGTCGCCAGCTAGGCATTTTTATCCCGGAGGAAAGGCAATGCTGCATAGGCCTAGAAAGATATGGATAAGACGGTATGCGAACCAGAGAGACTGAGAAAGGGGGTTGGTTACAACCTGGGAAGGTATTAGCACCCAGATTGTCCGTCGTACTCGACGGGATCCACGCTTGCAAGATTGGTGTTTTAAAGGGGTAGTGTCAGTGCAATCTGTGTGTATAAAAGAGCTGGAAAAGGATGTACAGGTGTCAGTGTAAGAATGAGAATGCTCATGATAATGAGGCTAAGAATAAGGCTAGAAGGAGGGGGAATACACAGAGACTTTTGTTCGATAACCGTTAAGTTATGCCTACGTATCCTCTCGTGCAATGAGGAAGTCAGAACACCGTAGTTCGACCCAAAGAGACTGAAAGGTGAATTGACTGATGAACTGCTTACTTGTCTATGCTCAAGTGTATGACCTGTCTGGCTCAGGTGCAAACTGTCTTGCATTAGACGGAAGAAGCAAGTTCTCGATTATGAGTGAAGATGATGAGAAGAGAATCCCGGAGGAGACGATTATTGTTTGTTTTAAGTTTTCAGTCTTTTATTTGCTTTTGAGAATTTGTCATAAGTTAATGAGCTTAAGCCTAAACCAATGGATTTAGTAAACTCATCACATCTTCCCTCTGATTAGGGGTAATGAGAATTCCTTAAGTGTGAAGTCAGATTCTCACCCTTAATCACCTTTGGTGCAGGATTAAGATCATTAACCTACTTGTGATTATTTAGATGTTTTTGTTGTTTTTGTTTAGTGTTAAGTAATGAGGTTAAGCCATAATCAGGGATTAAACAGACTCATTACACTATCCTAATAGAAGGATAATAGATGAGAATGTTTAAGCTGAGGAAAGCTCCTCAACTTAATCCATGATTAGGGATTAAACTCATGACAAAACAAACCTTTGATTAAGTGGATTTTATTTAATGGTATGATGATGAAGTGATTTTTAGGGTTTGTAAGACAACTTGAGGGGGACTTGTCCATTAACACTAGGGTTAGTCCTTCTTAACCAATTAAGGAAGAATTAGAACCCTAATGCAAGGCCCAAGTTACAAGTGTGATGTCTTGATAATTATTAGGTGAATTGATTAAGAGATTTAAACACATTAAGGGTTTAACACTTAGGATTAAAGTTATACATTCCATCCTAATAGAAGGATGCAGGCATAAGCTTAATCACAAAGCCTTAAAGCCTTTAGGGTTTAGTCCCTGATTATGAGATGAGAAGAGAAGACTCAAAGAAGACACAAAGGTAAAACTAAGAGGGGAGACTAATCAAAACCCTAATCATTGTCATGCTTGGTTGTTCCTAAGGTTTGTGAGGTTTACACGAGAAATCTTCAGAGGAACCACCAGGAAGCAGATGAATGGAGCAAGGAGAAGCAAAGTAACTTGCTTCATTCAAGAAGTCAAGTCACTTGAAGAAAGAAAGTAAGGAGAAGAAGAATGAGCAAGCTCAATCTCAAACACAAGCAAAGATGCAGCAAGGATGCATAAAAAGGAGATGAAGAGAAGTTATGAGAAGTGAAGGCAAATTCACCTCTCAAAGTCACTTACCACCTGAAAGGTTAGAAAAGAAAATGCAATGCAATGCAAAATGGGATGAGATGACATGATGAGAAACAAAACCAGAAGCAATTACATGATACTAATGATGCTATGAGATGCTACAAACATGAGGCAGCACATGGAAATGATCATACAAGCTCATGAATGCAAATGAAGCAAGTTAAGAAGCATGGACATACATGAAAAGTTATGAGATGCACATGGCATACAACATGGCAAATACATGATGCAATGATCAAAAATGCTTTCAATATGTCTCATGATGTTAAATGAATCAAATGGATGCTTGAAATGTCATGGAAAGTCATGTCATGCAAGAGAATGCAAGATGGATGCATATGGAAACCCAAATTAGGGTTTATGAACAATACAACAAGCAAAAACCAAAATCAGAAGCAAACAACATTATAAAAAATTGAAAATGCACTCAAAGGACCCCTAATCCTATAATAAACCAATGCCCAAAGGAGAGGCTTCAACTCCTAACCAAGTTCAAGTTATGGTTTTCACAAATTTGCTAGGGTTTTAGGGTTTCCAAACAAGAAAATTACCAAACAAAATGAAAATGAAAGATCAAATCATGGCCATTTAATCTCACAAACTACATGCTAAACACAATGCAATGCAAAAAGAACCAAGGTCCAACTCTTCATGATTAGGCAGAAATGATTTTTTGAAGTTTGGATCAAAATAATGCATCAAAATGATTTTAATTCAATGAAAAATTCTCAAAATACATCAAGATAAATAATAAATTTGGTTTGAAGGTTGGACAATGTTTCTAAATGTCTTAAAACATTTCATGAATTTTTTGGTGATTTTTAAATACCTAAAAGTATTTTTAATAAATTAATTCTCATTAATCAATTAAAAATAAACTTTTAAATATTTAGAAATACTTTTTAAATGCTAAAAATGAAAATTAAAATATTTTTGTGTTTTAAAAATTAATGAAACTCTTGACAAAAAGTTTCATAATTTTTAAAACAATTTTGCTATTTTAAATAAATTATGGAAGTTAAATGAAAGAAAATGAAATAAAAAATAAAAAAAGACTGAAGTATGCAGGATGGAAGGCCAGGATTCACTCTGGATTTGAAATGGTTGACTGCGCGCGTCATCTGATGGCCCATATTCAAACTGAATTAATCTCATTTAATTAAATAAATAATGGATATTAGGGTTTAATGACTGCATCTCAGCCATACACACGCGCGCGAAGTCAACTGGTCAAGGCAATCTAACGCTCCAGATTCAAACTCTCTTAATTGCAGGATTAAAACCCTAATTATTTTCAGGTGGCCGGAGAAGACCTCCGGTCGTCTTCTCCGGTGGGAACCCCACCTGAAAATCCCCAAAAACCTCAAAACGCAACAAAAATGAAAACCAAGCATACAGAAATGATTCCCATAACCTACTGAATCAAAACCCCATCACAAACAACATTTATATTCCCTTAAACTCATGAATCGAAACAAAAATTTTTTAGGTCAGGGAGTTTCAGAACACGATTACACCCTCATTTTCCAACCATTTTCAAAACCAATGACATAGTTGTGATCAGGGAAGCATATAGAATAACTTAAGAACTTAAAAAATGATTTCTGGAAAAAAAGTTCTTGAGCTACCTGAGTTTCGAAGCTTTCACTCTTGCAACTTTCTGTCCCTTTCCTTTGATGAAAACCACTCCTTATGACCCTTTGATGATGCTTGGATGCTTAGAAGAAGTTTATGTTGGCTGGTTAAGGAGTTTGAACAGATTCTGCTCAAGCTCAGTTGAAAATGGTGATGGTGATGCAGGCTGTTTCAGGCAAAGGTGAAGGGTTCTTTATGACCAGTGTGATG
Source organism: Lathyrus aphaca (assembly GCA_963966055.1). Lineage (NCBI taxonomy): Eukaryota > Viridiplantae > Streptophyta > Magnoliopsida > Fabales > Fabaceae > Lathyrus > Lathyrus aphaca. The sequence continues at coordinate 529,746,534 of OZ014521.1, forward strand.
AATGGAGAAGGTTTATGAAGTTTGTTCAAGTGTTTGGGAGCTGTGGAATGAGATTCGAAAGTTTTTGCTTTGGGGGTGAAAAATGGAAGAGTGATGTTCTTGCTTGGTTCAGGCCTAAGTCTTGTTGGTTCTGGCTCAGTGAAGCAAGGTGAGTTGATCTATGGAACTGGTTTTTGTGTTTGTTAGCTGTGTAGAGGGATTCGAAGAGAAATGCTTGATGGAGTGTTTTTGTGAATGGTAAGTTGTGGTGAGCTTCAGCCTTGCTTGATGTATGAAATGGCTAGCACTTGCTTTGCATAAAAAACTCCCATTGGTCAGATGATGTGACCTGGCCTGCTGTGATAGGTAAGTTCACTTTTGCAAAATGTCAACTTTGGTGTAAGGAAAGCATGGGTTGAGCCCTAGGCTAGTACATGTACATGGGCTGGCGCAGCATGGTGTGGTGAGAAGCTATGGCTGGTTCAATAGCCAATGCAGCAAGTGGGTGAAGTGTGATGAGTGGTTTTGCAACTTGATCACTTTTGTAACTTCATGAAAATCTCTTACTTTGCCAACCATGAACATGTGATCTTTTGGTTCAAATCTGATTTTTAGAACTTGTATGATGCTTGCACATTGGTTAGACATGAACTAGAAGTCACAAATGCCTTGGTACAAAGTTTTTGCAAGTTTTTTCATTTGAGGCATATCTTGAAAATTAGTGATTTTTGCCAACTTTGACACACCATAACTTTTGATCCAAAAAGAATTAGGTCATGTTCTTGTACTTTTTGAAAAGGGAAAGATCTAATCTACAACTTTCATGACCAAAGTTTTTCCATTTGAAGCATTTTTGGATCAAAAAGCAAGGCTTGAAAAGTGGCATAAAATGACATATTCCTTAAAAGTCAACCATGCCCTAAAAAGTCAACTTTGCAAAAACTTGTAATCCTTGAATTTTGTGAACTTAAACCTTCTTCCATGATCAAATAAAGATCATATACACTCAAAATGTGGAAGATCACCCCTTGGTTGGGTCATTGGGGGCCTCAGATGCCCTGATTTTGCACTGACTTGTCTGAAAAGTCAACTCTTGATCAGATGACTTCCCCATGGAATTTCTTCATGAAAATTGATATGCACACTCCCTATACCATATAGAGACCAATGGAAACAAGAATGACCAAAAAATTTGGAGTTATGGCCTCTGAAACCAAAACCCTATTTTTAGGTCATCTGTGCAGTCAAACTTGGCTCTGCATCCATACCAATCCCAGTTCTTGTGATTCTTTGGCATTCTTGACTTTGAGAGGATGTAATATGATATAAGAACACACATGGACCCCTTTGAAGTTATTGATGGCCTTTGGAGTGGCTCAAGAGGCTCTTGGATTGCTCAGATCACAAACCCTAGGTGCAGATGGCTTTGAATCTATGCAGTGAATCAAAAATGAGATATGAGATGATATGATTGTGTTTATGCATATGAAATGATCACAAGCCATGGTGTGAATGGGTGAGGGCAAATTTGGGGTGTTTACAGCTGCCCCTATTCAAACATGAGTTAGCTGTGCAGGTTGTAAGCAACGGCTTAACAGGCAAACAAGATAACTTGTGGTTGAATATCAAAGACAGTCCAAAATTTGCACTCACAGAATGAAGAAGAAAAGGGATATAGATTGTAAAAGGAAAATAAAGTATATTGTAAAGTGTGGGCGACGGAGGACGACCGTCGAGCAGAGGACGACTGCTGGGTAAGTAGCAATGACGGGGACGGCCGACATGCTGGGGATAAAAGGTAAAGCCAAGACGGGGACGGCCGACTAGCTAGAAAAATAAGATATCACGATGGGGACGGACATCAAGATAAAGTCGTAAGATTCTCTGGGAATTAATGAAACATGACGGGGACGGCCATCAAGTTCATAAAGCAAAGTAACCAACGATGGGGACGGCCATCGGGCTAAAAAGGAAAGGGACCACGACGGGGACGGCCATCGGTTTAAAGAATAAATGAAATAAACAGATGATGAGGTACGGTCATCAAAGGTGAAGGACGATCACCTAGCAGGGGACGGCTGCTCTGTTGGGGTTAAGATGAGGGACGGTCATCTAAGGTGGAGGACGACCACCAGGCAGGGTACGGCTGCCGAAAATATCGCGACATAGGACGAATGCCGGATAAAAGGTCAACGATGGGGACGGCCATCGGACGAGCATGATGGAGGACGACCATCAAGAGGTGTAGGACGACCACCTAGCAGGGGACGGCTGCTCTCAAGGTTTGTCATGACATATGACGAATGTCAGATAACCAAAAATCAACAATGGGGACGGCCATTGGATAAAGTGATGAAGGACGATCATCAAGAGGTGGAGGACGACCACCTTGCAGGGGACGGCTGCTAAAAGTCAACGATGGGGACGGCCATCGGATGAGCATGATGGAGGACGACCATCAAGAGGTGGAGGACGACCACCTAGCAGGGGACGGCTGCTCTCAAGTTTTATCATGACACAGGACGAGCGTCAGATAAGAAGAAAAAAATGCTTACTTGGCGATCTACTGGGGATACGGTAAACACGGACGAGTGTTTACAACCAAGAAAAGAAAGTATAAGTGTTTAGATGTTGTGTATAGATTAAAGATGCGGACGAGCATCCTTAAGACTATGATACGGACGAGTATCGGGTAGAAACAAACGCTTGACGCATATTCTGAGATGATGGTACGGACGAGTACCAACTAGTTAACAAAGAACATGGACCAACGCCGAATCTGTGGGGATATATAAGTGGCACATACAAAATACGGACGAGTATCTGCATAAGTGTAACATGAGTAGTGAGTATGAGTATTGTATAGATGAGTGTTTATCCGCTGGGGAGAGTGACACGGACGAGTGTCAAGAGAGAAAAGTATAATAATATCAACAAGTATATGGGTTGTAAAAGTGTAGGCGACTGCGCTTGGGATACGACACGGACGGGTGTCAAGAAAGCGTATATAAGAGTATAAGTGAGTGCAAAGATGATGTCTTTGGCCTTCTGCTGGGGATATGACACGGACGGGTGTCAGGAAGTATCTGTAATATGGGTAGTCTTGTTTGTAAAGAGTGTTTAGCAACTTTACTGGGGAGTGATGACACGGACGGGTGTCAAAAGGAGTATATACTGGTGTTTATGGTTTGCGAGGCAACTGCCTTTGCTGGGGACCCTGGTGGAGATTTTGGGGAGAGTAATCTGCATTCTGATGAATGGCTATTATTCACAAGTGTTCGATTCACAATATGGCTTATGATTATGCTATGCGTTTGATTTTTGCCGTAATGCTCTGTATTAGACGGAATGCTACGCTTTTGTGGGTGAATATGATGCAAATGTCATGATTATGCAAAAGGTACAGATCCGGGATTCGGATCCCGTTGCTGTGAAGATCTCTGGTTGATCTGCTTGAAATGAGGATCCCAGCTGGGGATAAGATCATTGGTGGACCTGACGAGATGTATCTGCTTGGGGATATAAGTCACTGATTGACATATCCTTGTAATATAGGACCCAGCTGGGGTTTGTAGAAGCCTTCTGTGCTCTGTTGTGACTCCTTCATGCGTTGCTCTTCTGAATAGAGGCTGAAACTCTGTGGGGAGATGATTCCCTGACTTTGTACTCTGTCGAGGAAGAAAGCTTGACATCTCAACTGGGAGGAGTGACAAGTGGCAAACTGGCTGGGGAAAGTTGTTGACAACTCAGCTGGGGAGAAAACACCTCTGGTGCCAAGAGTGAGTGTCGATTTGCCAGCTTGATGGGATGTAACTTGCATGCCCCAAGTTGCGTTCTGGATACCTGCAATCCTGTAAAGATAAGGAAACGCACAAATGGTCCCGAGGTATCCTTTACTGGATTCCGTCATAGGAGTTAAGCACTTTCGAGAGTAAGTATATTCCCTGCCATCATGTGTTTTTATTATTTTTTAGAGAAAAACATCTGTACTCATGCAATTAGTTTTTTAGAGACATCAGACATTCTTTGCAAATAAAAATGTACAAGACGAAACATGACTGAAAAATCTGATTTTATTAATTCATGTGCCCTGAATTGGCAAGATACAGTCAAGGAAACATATCTCCTGAAATGAAGAGACTGTTACAAATTGAGAAACAAAGTGCTGGCGATGTTGACGACGCTTTCAAAGGAGCTTCCTCTTTCTCTATGACTCGTATGACTTCCGACGTTCTTCTCGTCTTGCTTTCTGAAGAAGGTTGATTCTGAAAGAAGCTTGATCTTTTCGAGGTTTGCCGAGTTGTAGGCGATACAGACGAATTCAGAATGCAGTTGTTCGCTTATTCCCTTATTTTGCATGGATCGCCCTTTCGGGTTTTCAATCCATCGGGATACCCATTTTTGCCTAAGTTGTCCAATGTGGCTTTTCAACTCAGCGGGTGTACATTTTCATTTATTTCCCTTATTTTTGCCCGAGTCTTTTATTCTGTTTTTGACTCGCCGGGATCCCCTATTCTTGCCTGGACTTACATTCTGTTTCTATGTCCAGCGGGTCATTTTTATGCGAAGTATTTTTTAACTGCATCTGAATTCACAGGGGATGGGAAGTCTTCACCATCCATGGTGCTGAGCATCAGTGCTCCACCAGAGAAAACTTTCTTTACCACGAATGGTCCTTCATAATTGGGAGTCCATTTGCCTCTGTGGTCTGTATGAGGAGGGAGAATTCTTTTCAGCACAAGATCTCCTACTTGGTACTCTCGGTGCCTGACTTTCTGATCGAAGGCTTTCTTCATTCTTTTCTGATATAACTGCCCATGACAAATTGCAGTCAATCTCTTCTCTTCAATCAGGCTCAGTTGTTCGTATCGGGACCTGACCCACTCTGCTTCGTTCAGTTTAACATCCATCAATACTCGCAAAGAGGGTAATTCAACTTCAACTGGTAGGACTGCCTCCATACCATACACAAGTTGATACGGTGTTGCCCCAGTGGATGTTCTGATTGACGTGCGGTACCCATGCAAGGCAAATGGTAGCATTTCATGCCAGTCTTTATAGGTGACTACCATCTTCTGCACAATCTTCTTGATATTCTTGTTAGCCGCCTCAACAGCGCCATTCATCTTTGGCCTGTAAGGAGAAGAATTGTGGTGTTGGATTTTGAAGTCCCGGCATAACTCAGCCATCATCTTGTTGTTTAAGTTGGAACCATTATCAGTAATGATTCGCTCGGGAACTCCATATCGATAGATGATATCTCTCTTCAGAAATCTGGCTACCACTTGTCTTGTAACGTTTGCATATGAGGCTGCTTCAACCCACTTGGTGAAATAATCAATGGCAACCAAGATGAATCTGTGGCCATTTGAAGCAGTTGGCTCAATCTTGCCGATCATATCAATGCCCCACATAGCAAAGGGCCATGGTGAAGACATTATGTTCAAAGGATTGGGAGGCACATGCACCTTATCTGCATAGATCTGGCATTTATGGCATTTCCTGGCATATGCACAACAGTCTGCATCCATCGTGATCCAGTAGTAACCTGACCTTAACAATTTCTTAGCCATGGCATGCCCTCCCGCATGGGTACCAAAGGATCCTTCGTGCACCTCGTGCATCAACAAGTCTGCTTCTGTCTTATCAACACATATGAGGAGTACCATATCAAAGTTCCTTTTGTATAAAGACCCATCAGTGTTCAGAAAGAAACTACCAGCAAGCCTTCTCAAAGTCTTCTTATCATTGGAAGATGCCCCAGGTGGGTATGCTTGATCCTCCAAGAAGCATTTAATGTCATGGAACCAAGGCTTATCATCTTTGACAGCTTCTGCTGCGAACACATATGCTGGTCTATCAAGTCTGGACACTGAAATCTGAGGTACAAAGTTAGCAGCTTGAACTTTGATCATGGATGAAATGGTAGCAAGAGCATCTGCAAACTGATTCTCGTCCCGAGGGATATACTCAAGCTTGACTGTTGTGAAGAAAGTCAATAACCTCCTTGTATAATCCCTGTAAGGTATCAGATGATCCTGGTGGGTGTACCATTTTCCATTAGTTTGATTAACTACCAGAGCTGAATCTCCGAATACAGTCAATGTCTTGATCCTGAGGTCAATGGCTTCCTCAAGACCCATAATGCAAGCTTCGTATTCAGCTTCGTTGTTAGTGCAGTTGAAAGTGAGTTTTGCCGAGAAAGGCATGTGAACTCCTTTGGGTGTAATGAGTACTGCACCAACACCACGACCATTCATGTTAACAGCCCCGTCAAACATCATAGTCCATTCTTCTTCCGGGTCAGGCCCTTCAGTGTGAATAGGCTCTTCATGATCTTTTGATTTTATGAACATGATGTCTTCATCAGGGAAGTCAAATCTCATAGGCTGGTAGTCATCAATGGGTTGCTCAGCAAGATATTCAAACAATACACTGCCCTTGATGGCTTTCTGAGAAGTGTACTGGATGTCATATTCTGTGAGAATCATTTGCCATCTTGCAACCCGTCCGGTAAGAGTTGGCTTCTCGAATATGTACTTAACTGGGTCCATCTTTGAGATCAATAAAGTAGTGTGGGTCAACATATACTGTCTCAGTCGGCGAGCAGCCCACGCTAAAGCACAGCAAGTTTTCTCGATCAGTGAATAACGTTGTTCACATTCGGTAAACTTTTTGCTCAGGTAGTATATTGCATACTCTTTTCGACCAGACTCGTCATGCTGGCCCATCACACACCCCATTGACTCTTCTAATACTGTCAAGTACATTATCAGAGGTCTACCTTCAACTTGAGGCATAAGGATTGGAGGCTCTTGTAAGTACTCCTTGATCTTGTCAAAAGCCCTATGGCAGTCTTCGTTCCACCTGACCGTCTGTTCTTTTCTTAACAGCTTGAACAAAGGTTCACAGGTCGATGTAAGGTGAGATATGAACCTTGAAATGTAGTTCAATCGACCCAAGAACCCTCGAACTTCTTTCTCAGTCTTCGGTGCAGGCATCTCTTGAATAGCCTTGACTTTATCAGGGTCGACTTCAATCCCTTTCTCGCTTACAATAAAGCCCAGCAGCTTACCAGATCGCACCCCGAATGTGCACTTGTTGGGGTTCAACTTCAGTTGGTACTTCCTCAGACGCTTGAACAGTTTCAACAGATTCACCAAGTGGTCTTCTTCAGTAAGGGACTTGGCGATCATGTCATCCACATAACATTCTATTTCTTTATGGATCATGTCGTGGAATAATGTCACCATAGCCCGTTGATATGTTGCACCAGCGTTCTTCAGTCCGAATGGCATTACCTTGTAACAGAACGTGCCCCAGGGTGTGATGAAGGTTGTCTTCTCCATGTCTTCAGGTGACATTTTGATCTGATTGTATCCTGAAAATCCGTCCATGAAGGAGAATACCGAGAACTGAGCCGTGTTATCCACCAATACATCAATGTGAGGTAATGGGAAATCATCTTTCGGGCTGGCTCTGTTCAGGTCCCGGTAGTCAACACACATTCTTACTTTGCCGTCTTTCTTAGGCACCGGTACTATATTAGCAACCCACGGTGGATAGCTAGTTACGGCAAGGAACCCGGCGTCCCATTGCTTTTGTACCTCTTCCTTGATCTTCATTGCCATGTCTGGGCAAGTACGGCGCAGTTTCTGTTTGACCGGTGGGCACTCTTCTCTCAAAGGCAGCTTGTGCACAACAATGTCAGTGTCCAACCCTGGCATATCCTGATACGACCAAGCAAACACATCCACATATTCTTGAAGCAGATCAATCAGTTGTCTCTTCACTGAGTCTTGCAGGCAGGCCCCAATTTTAACCTCTTTCACGTCTTCATCGGTACCAAGATTAATCACTTCAACCTCCTCCTGGTGAGGGGTAATAACCTTTTCCTCTTGTCTCAACAACCTGGCTAGCTCTTCAGGAAGCTCATATTCTTCTTCAACCCCTTCATTAGCTTGATTGATCGGATTGTCAAAGTCATACGAAGTCATAGCTGTGCTGTTGTCGGTGCTGTCTGGAAGGCACTCTCTGCAAGGGTTCAGTTTGTTTATTTTAGTGATTGATTTTAAACTTGTTTAAAAAGTGAAATAAAGTTATCATTTTGAAAACATCGCCATTTATTTTTTGTACAAAAAGAAAAATGGAAAAACAGTGAGCGGAAAAGAAAAAGACTCGTTTGCAAAAAGATGCCTGATATTTCATTGATTAATCTTGTTTGCACAAAAAGTACAGATGGCCCGATTACAAAATGAGTCTTGTCATCTTGGGCAAGATGCAAGACTTTGATGCATGCTATAAAAATACAGGAAATAATAATTACTCTGTATGAGTAACTCTTATAATTTCCTGGGAAGACCAGTTTGAGATACTGCTCCCCGGGATCTTTGGACGAATCCAATTCTCCAGATTGCGCTCCTCTTCCAGCTCGTCTTCCAAATTGTTGATAGCATCAGGGGTGAGCATCCCCCCGCTGACAAAACCGGGCTTCTCAGCAGCCTTTGCTTGATGTTGTTGAGTTGGTCTGTAACCCAACCCAAATTTGTCTTTCTTCTCCTCCACAGATAAAACCTTGCCCCAGCCTTGGGCAGTTCCTTCCTCAACAACCTTCCGGGCTTGTTGGTAAGATGACATGGAGATTCCAGATACAGCAGATGCTTCATTAACATTCAGGGCCTCAAACCCTTGGCTCATTGTTTCATGGATCTCCCCATCCATCTCAATATACTTATAAGTAGCCAGATGGCTAACAAATATATCCTCTTCCCCACAGATAGTAACAACTTGGCCTTCCCACTCAAATTTTAACTTCTGGTGAAGGGTAGACGTTACTGCGCCAGCGGCATGAATCCATGGTCTACCCAACAAACAGCTGTAGGCAGGCTGAATGTCCATCACATAGAAGATCGTTTTAAAGGTTTGTGGGCCAATTGTCACAGGTAGCTCAATTTCTCCCAGAACCGATCTCTTAGAACCATCAAAGGCTCTTACTACCAGGTTACTGGGATGCAATGCTAATCCTTCATACTCTAGCTTCACCAGGGCCTTCTTTGGTAAGACATTAAGGGATGACCCTGTGTCTACCAGCACATGGGAAAGGACTGCGCCTTTACATTCCATGGTGATGTGCAAGGCCTTGTTATGGTTGCGGCCTTCCGTTGTCAAGTCAGTATTGGTGAACCCTAGCCCATTGCTAGCAGTAACATTTACAACCACGGTTTCCAACTGATTGACGGTGATCTCTTCAGGCACGTAAGCTGCGTGCAAGACTTTGAGTAGTGCATTCCGATGGGCTTCGGAGCACATAAGCAATGATAGGATAGAGATCTTGGATGGCGTCTGGTGAAGCTGATCCACTATTTTGTAATCACTCTTTTTGATGATTCTCATGAACTCATCAACCTCTTGATCGAATGGTGTTTTCAAAGCTTCCTTAACAGTTTGATCTTCCTGCACCGGGCTCTTTCCTTTTGCCTTGGCAGCAGCTTCTGCTTCGGCAGTGGGTCTTTGAATTTGTGGAGCAAAGAGACGTCCGCTTCGAGTGAAGCCTCCGCCTCCTCCCACATTGTCTATTTGTGGTGCAGGTGTTGATGGTTCAGGGGTGATTTTCTCTCCTTCGCAGTATACGTCAGAGCCATAGTGCCAAGGGATGGCCCTATTGCTTTCATAAGGTACTGGTCCAGGCACCGTGACAGTGACTGGACTGATGGCAGCTGCTGAAGGGACTGTGATAGTTTGCGGATCATAATAAATTGTGACTGGTGCTCTGATGGGAGCAGCACTTTCTGAGTTGTAGGCAGAGTTGTTTTCAGGATCATAAAATATTGTGACAGTTGAGACATCTTCATGATTTGTTGCTGGAGTCGTAGGAGACATTGTCGGAAGGGTGGATGTTGTTGTTGTAGGAGATTCAAAATGGAGTGATGCTGAAGTTGTAGAAGAAAAATTTGTTGATAGCTGATCAGTTGAGATGATAGATGAAGTACTTGTTGATGAAGCCGAAGAATTGTCAGGAACAATGGTTGCTGCAGTTGTAGGAGGTACCGGAACTGTTGCTGATGAGATTGCTGGATTTGTTGGAAATGATGTGGTGATCTGAAGTTGGCCACTCTGAATGAGACCATCTATGCCATTCCTCAGGTTATCGCACCCATTTACTGAAAAATTGCAGTAAGCACACCCTAACTCACACCCCGGGAACATTTGACATTCGAGGAGCTGAGCCTTAATCTCCACCAACGGTGTCCGAATCTGACCCACACTGGTTATTAAATAAGACGGCTTGTCTTCTTCAATAGCGTTGATTCTGGGACCACCGTGGTTTGGCATGGGGTTCTTGTTGACATTGGGTGGTGGTGCGAAATTCAGGGCTTTGGAGTCTACCAGGTCTTGTACCTTCATGTGCAAGGCTCTGCACTTTTCTGTACTATGGCCAGGTGCATTCGAATGAAAAACACATCTGGCGTTGGAGTCGTAATTCCTGGGTAGACTGTTGGGATCTGGAGGTGCCAATGTCCTTAGCTCAACTAGGTTGAGTTTCAGGAGTTGTGGCAGCAATGTAGCATATGGCATAGGGATCGGATCGATTACCCTATTGGCTTGAGAAGGCCTCTGCTGGAATGGCCTTTGCTGGTTATTGTTGTTGGTGTTGCTGTTGTTGTAATTCCTCGGAGGGTACTGATTTTGTTGATGGTACTGAGGTTGTTGCTGATAGTTTTGTTGCGGAGGTTGATAAGCTGGTTGTGGGTGAGCCGGAGCGGGAATAGTGACTGCTGCCACAGATCTATGAACATATTGGGGCCTGCCCCTGTTGGTGTGGATGGCATTGGTCTCACCAGTCCTTCTTGGGCCTGCAAAAGGCTTTCTTGCATTACTGGATGAGCTTGCACCGTTGTCTGAGATCTTTCCCATCTTCAATAGGCTTTCAATTCTCTCCCCGGCTATGACTACATCTGCAAAGCTGGTAGATGAGAAGGCAGCTAGCCTATCAATGTAAGTCCCCTGGAGGGTGTTCATGAACATATCAGCCATCTCCCTTTCTGACATAGGTGGCTGGACAGCAGCAACAAGCTGTCTCCATCTTTGAGCATACTCTCGCAAGCTCTCTCTAGATGACTGTGACATTCCCATTAGGAGGGTCCTGTTGGGTGCCATATCCAGATTATACTGATACTGTCTGATGAAGGCCTCTGCCAGGTCCTTCCAGCATCTGATAGTTGCTCTTGTCAGATGGGAATACCATTCCCTCGAAGCTCCGGTCAAGCTATCCTCAAAATAGAACATCCAAAGCTTCTCGTCCATGGTATAGGCCTTTAGCCTCCCGATAAAAGATTGTAGATGGGTTCGGGGACAGGAAGTCCCATTATACTTCTCAAAGCATGGTGGCTTAAACTTGTGGGGAATCCTGACCCCGTCTACCAAGCCCATATCCATGACATCAAAACCCAAAGAGTTTTGAGACTCCAAGGATCTTAATTTCTCAGCTATCTCATCCAACCTTCTATCATAAGCTTCTTCCCCGGCTCCCATTACTGTGAACTGGTCTTCTTGAGGGTCTTCTTGCAGTACCCTCCCTGCTGTGGCAGTTCCTTGTATATTGACAGGGATGTTGGCCTCTGGATGGAGGTGGGGTCCAAAGACTGGGGGATTGACATGAGGTTGGACTCTTTCATTGTTGCTAGTCCCAGCAGTCCCTGGCTGATGATCTTCCTGATTTCTCCCTTCCACCAGTGCTCTGAGCCTCTCCTGGCTTTGAGCCATGTTGTTCATTACCTCCATAAATTGTGTCATTTGGTTCCTCATTTCCAACCTTTCGTTGGTCATTTGGTTCCTGACCTCGGTGAGGTCCTGCTGCATCTGATCCATCTGTATGCCCGGAAGGTTACTGCGGGTGGGGTACCTGTGTGGTCGGTTGAGTGGAAACCCTCGTCGTCGAGCAATAATTCCTGAACATCACAATAGAGTTAGCAACAACAAAACAAAAACCTACAAAACAAACAAAGGGTTAGCATGCAATGCAGTATGCTTATTTGTTTTCAAGGTATCCGGCTTGGCATTCAGTTTTGACCCTTCCAGACCCTTGAAGATGATGCTGTTGATGTTGCTTTCGAAGTAAACTCGGATGGAACAAACTAATACATATATTACAAAAGGCCACTGGTACATAGTTTGTTTACAAATACAAGCCCTCTGAGGGGTCAAAATACATTACAAGAAAATAAAAGTACATGGAATGAAAACAACAACAAGCAAATGGTCAAACACCAAGACCAAACTCATCCTCCCGAACTTCCTTGAGAAGTGCTTCGGTCACAGGATCAGCTGGACGCTCCGTGAGATTCCTGATAAGGAGGTTCCGGGTAGTAACAGCTGCAGTTAGCTTCTTGTGTTGACTTTGGTCCTTTGACCTCTTCACTCCAGCTCTGATCTTCAGCTCTGATATCTCCTTCTGGGCTGCTGCCAGGGCTTCCTGCTGCTCTTTTGTACTAGCTTCCAGTTGCTCTATCTTGTCTTGGACCCTCTTGTCCTCCAGAGTACGGGCCTCGGTGATCCTGACCCACCTAGCCTGACTCTCCTTCAGGTACAAGTCTGTCCTGGCTTTCTGGAATTGGGCTTCCTTGCAAGCATTCTTCAGGATTTGTTCTCCAGCCCTAGACTTCTTAATTTAATCCTCAGACTTCTCAATTCTAGCCAAATGCTCCATCTTCAACTTCTCCAACCTCTCAATATCCAGTCTGCCATCACTCCTCTCCCAGAGGGTCTTCTGTAGAGCTTGAGTCAGCTTTTCATTTCTCTCCTTCAACTTTTCAAACTCCTCTAAGCTGACAGTTGCTGGAGGTGGTGTTGAGGAAGGCCCGGGCATATCTTCTATAGTAAAGGGCATCCCAGAGAATTGAGCCCTGGTATGGGACCAATCATAGTATTGTGCTGATGCCACATTGTTACACTTCCCCAGAATGGTTACCCCCTTAGTCTGCACATTGTCCCAGGCCCAGGCTGCCTGCCTAACAATAGCCAGATTAAGCTTGTTTTCACAATAAAGAGTCTCAACCAAGTCCTGTGCCTTAGGAGTGTGGACCAGTGCATAGCCCAGTTGTCTTTTGAACAGCAGAGGGTTGTAATTAATACTACCCTTAACTCCTATCAGGGGTACATTGGGAAAATGCCCACAGCTGGTTATGATATCCCTGCCTTTTGTGCTTTGAGTGCACCATCTGATATCAGCTGAAGTTAGAGTAGTAAGTCTTCCAGCCCAGTTTCTCTGCTGATGAGGGTTCAAAAATGCATTTGTCCTGGGCAAATGCCTGAGAAGCCAAGTGTGGAACAAAGGAGCACAGCATCTTACTAATCTTCCCCTCTGCTTTTCATTCCTCTGATGCACTGAATAGTAGAGATCACCCAATAAAGTTGGCACTGGGTTCCTTAGAATGAACAGATGAATTGCATTCTTGCTAACAAATCGAGGCTCATCTTCAAATAATATGATCCCATATATGCTCAAGGCCAATAGAGCACAGACTGCTTTCCACTCTCCTAAAGAAGCTTTCAGGGTAGCTTGAGAGATCAAGAAATCCAGATGCAGGCCAGGGATTCCAGCCTTAGAAGTCATATGATACCCAATCAGGACTGGTTCCAGATGCAATGCCTTTGCTACCTCTTAATTACCAGGAAAGACCATCTCAGGGTTGAAAGGGACTCCACCCCTGATAGGTATACCAACTAATGATGAGTATTCTTCCAGTAAGGGGCCCAACTGAAAGTCCTGAAAAGTGAAACATCTCAGTGGGGGATCATAAAACTGAAGGCAAGTGTGGATCAGGCTTCTCTGTGAGGGGTCCAGATCCATAACCATATCAAGTATATCTCCATGGTGTTCCCTGAACAGTGGTATATGGTCTGGAGTGATCAGGGTCTGAATCCTCCTGATGTCTGCTAACTCTGGCTGGAAGAAGTGGTAGGTGATGTTGCTCTTTTTAGGTGCCATGATGTAGAGACTGAGTAGAGACAAGTGCTGATGATGATACTGAAGAAAGGGGCACTGATTGGCTGGTGCAGGTGACTGAAGTAGATAGCTGATAGCTGAAGCAGGTGCTGATGAAGATAGGTCAATACTGAAGATGGGGTCAAAACCAAAACCAAATGAAGATGGATACCCTGAAACACAAATAAGAAAATGTCAATATGATGCAATGATTATGTATGCAAATGATATGCAAGGGTTTGTGACTGAGCTGGATCTGATCAAGTGCTCTGATATAAGTCCATGTGTGTAAGAAATCCAGATGGAGGTCTATAAGTCCAGTAACCAAGGTGGGGGGCTCAAATAAAGAGCCACATGTCCAGGGTTTAGAATCACAAGAACTGTTCCAACATGGAGTATTCTTAATCAAATCAAAGTAACAGGGTATTCTGAGGTCAAGGTACCTGCAAACCTGTAAACAGCCCAACCCCCTCACAGGTGGTGTTCTAAAACAAGGATCCTCAGACTTGGATCAATTATGAGAAGTGTAAACACTTCTAACCCGGAGGTACAGTGTTTACAATAACCATAAAAGTTCCTCCTCTAATTCACCTCAGTTTCTGAAGGTCAATACTAAAAGGTCATCCAGACTTAGCAGGCTTCCCAGATAGCCCTAGCATTGCAGGAAATCTGCAACACAGAGTTCTCAAGAAGAAACCCATATCTGAACCGTGTTTCATATTCCCGCACCAGACCGAGATGGAATGGGAAAGAATATGATTCACTCTAGCCTAGGTGTCACTCAGGTCCCAGGTATAGGACCTTAACTCTCAATGGAACACCCACCCACCAAAGCAAACAACAGATCCAGCCAGTAGCATGACAATATGATATATACAAAAGCAATAAAGAAAGCAGTAAAGCAACTGTACATAAAGCAGTAAAAATAAAACAAGTATACAAACACAAGTAGCACATAACACCCCAGTAAACACAAATCAATCAAGCGCTAGGAGGAACCCACAAAAAGAACCAGAAGCCCTGGTTACAGTATAAGGGTCCCCAGCAGAGTCGCCAAGCTGTCGCTCCCGATAAATGGGGAATGGCCCAAATAAAGGTACAGACGCGAACGGTCGGCGAGAGGGACAATGAGAACACACAGCCGTGAACTCACTGGAGATGAATAGAGTCGCCAGCTAGGCATTTTTATCCCGGAGGAAAGGCAATGCTGCATAGGCCTAGAAAGATATGGATAAGACGGTATGCGAACCAGAGAGACTGAGAAAGGGGGTTGGTTACAACCTGGGAAGGTATTAGCACCCAGATTGTCCGTCGTACTCGACGGGATCCACGCTTGCAAGATTGGTGTTTTAAAGGGGTAGTGTCAGTGCAATCTGCATGTATAAAAGAGCTGGAAAAGGATGTACAGGTGTCAGTGTAAGAATGAGAATGCTCATGATAATGAGGCTAAGAATAAGGCTAGAAGGAGGGGGAATACACAGAGACTTTTATTCGATAACCGTTAAGTTATGCCTACGTATCCTCTCGTGCAATGAGGAAGTCAGAACACCGTAGTTCGACCCAAAGAGACTGAAAGGTGAATTGACTGATGAACTGCTTACTTGTCTATGCTCAAGTGTATGACCTGTCTGGCTCAGGTGCAAACTGTCTTGCATTAGACGGAAGAAGCAAGTTCTCGATTATGAGTGAAGATGATGAGAAGAGAATCCCGGAGGAGACGATTATTGTTTGTTTTGAGTTTTCAATCTTTTATTTGCTTTTGAGAATTTGTCATAAGTTAATGAGCTTAAGCCTAAACCAATGGATTTAGTAAACTCATCACATCTTCCCTCTAATTAGGGGTAATGAGAATTCCTTAAGTGTGAAGTCATATTCTCACCCTTAATCACCTTTGGTGCAGGATTAAGATCATTAACCTACTTGTGATTATTTAGATGTTTTTGTTGTTTTTGTTTAGTGTTAAGTAATGAGGTTAAGCCATAATCAGGGATTAAACAGACTCATTACACTATCCTAATAGAAGGATAATAGATTAGAATGTTTAAGCTGAGGAAAGCTCCTCAACTTAATCCATGATTAGGGATTAAACTCATGACAAAACAAACCTTTGATTAAGTGGATTTTATTTAATGGTATGATGATGAAGTGATTTTTAGGGTTTGTAAGACAACTTGAGGGGGACTTGTCCATTAACACTAGGGTTAGTCCTTCTTAACCAATTAAGGAAGAATTAGAACCCTAATGCAAGGCCCAAGTTACAAGTGTGATGTCTTGATAATTATTAGGTGAATTGATTAAGAGATTTAAACACATTAAGGGTTTAACACTTAGGATTAAAGTTATACATTCCATCCTAATAGAAGGATGCAGGCATAAGCTTAATCACAAAGCCTTAAAGCCTTTAGGGTTTAGTCTCTGATTATGAGATGAGAAGAGAAGACTCAAAGAAGACACAAAGGTAAAACTAAGAGGGGAGACTAATCAAAACCCTAATCATTGTCATGCTTGGTTGTTCCTAAGGTTTGTGAGGTTTACAAGAGCAATCTTCAGAGGAACCACCAGGAAGCAGTTGAATGGAGCAAGGAGAAGCAAAGTAACTTGCTTCATTCAAGAAGTCAAGTCACTTGAAGAAAGAAAGTAAGGAGAAGAAGAATGAGCAAGCTCAATCTCAAACACAAGCAAAGATGCAGCAAGGATGCATAAAAAGGAGATGAAGAGAAGTTATGAGAAGTGAAGGCAAATTCACCTCTCAAAGTCACTTACCACCTGAAAGGTTAGAAAAGAAAATGCAATGCAATGCAAAATGGGATGAGATGACATGATGAGAAACAAAACCAGAAGCAATTACATGATACTAATGATGCTATGAGATGCTACAAACATGAGGCAGCACATGGAAATGATCATACAAGCTCATGAATGCAAATGAAGCAAGTTAAGAAGCATGGACATACATGAAAAGTTATGAGATGCACATGGCATACAACATGGCAAATACATGATGCAATGATCAAACATGCTTTCAATATGTCTCATGATGTTAAATGAATCAAATGGATGCTTGAAATGTCATGGCAAGTCATGTCATGCAAGAGAATGCAAGATGGATGCATATGGAAACCCAAATTAGGGTTTATGAACAATACAACAAGCAAAAACCAAAATCAGAAGCAAACAACATTATAAAAAATTGAAAATGCACTCAAAGGACCCCTAATCCTATACTAAACCAATGCCCAAAGGAGAGGCTTCAACTCCTAACCAAGTTCAAGTTATGGTTTTCACATATTTGCTAGGGTTTTAGGGTTTCCAAACAAGAAAATTACCAAACAAAATGAAAATGAAAGATCAAATCATGGCCATTTAATCTCACAAACTACATGCTAAACACAATGCAATGCAAAAAGAACCAAGGTCCAACTCTTCATGATTAGGCAGAAATGATTTTTTGAAGTTTGGATCAAAATAATGCATCAAAATGATTTTAATTCAATGAAAAATTCTCAAAATACATCAAGTTCAAAAAATAAATTTGGTTTGAAGGTTGGACAATGTTTCTAAATGTCTTAAAACATTTCATGAATTTTTTGGTGATTTTTAAATACCTAAAAGTATTTTTAATAAATTAATTCTCATTAATCAATTAAAAATAAACTTTTAAATATTTAGAAATACTTTTTAAATGCTAAAAATGAAAATAAAAATATTTTTGTGTTTTAAAAATTAATGAAACTCTTGACAAAAAGTTTCATAATTTTTAAAACAATTTTGTTATTTTAAATAAATTATGGAAGTTAAATGAAAGAAAATGAAATAAAAAATAAAAAAAGACTGAAGTATGCAGGATGGAAGGCCAGGATTCACTCTGGATTTGAAATGGTTGACTGCGCGCGTCATCTGATGGCCCATATTCAAACTGAATTAATCTCATCTAATTAAATAAATAATGGTGATTAGGGTATAATGACTGCATCTCAGCCATACACACGCGCGCGAAGTCAACTGGTCAAGGCAATCTAACGCTCCAGATTCAAACTCTCTTAATTGCAGGATTAAAACCCTAATTATTTTCAGGTGGCCGGAGAAGACCTCCGGTCGTCTTCTCCGGTGGGAACCCCACCTGAAAATCCCCAAAAACCTCAAAACGCAACAAAAATGAAAACCAAACATACAGAAATGATTCCCATAACCTACTGAATCAAAACCCCATCACAAACAACATTTATATTCCCTTAAACTCATGAATCGAAACAAAACTTTTTTAGGTCAGGGAGTTTCAGAACACGATTACACCCTCATTTTCCAACCATTTTCAAAACCAATGACATAGTTGTGATCAGGGAAGCATATAGAATAACTTAAGAACTTAAAAAATGATTTCTGGAAAAAAAGTTCTTGAGCTACCTGAGTTTCGAAGCTTTCACTCTTGCAACTTTCTGTCCCTTTCCTTTGATGAAAACCACTCCTTATGACCCTTTGATGATGCTTGGATGCTTAGAAGAAGTTTATGTTGGCTGGTTAAGGAGTTTGAACAGATTCTGCTCAAGCTCAGTTGAAAATGGTGATGGTGATGCAGGCTGTTTCAGGCAAAGGTGAAGGGTTCTTTATGACCAGTGTGATGAATGGAGAAGGTTTATGAAGTTTGTTCAAGTGTTTCGGAGCTGTGGAATGAGATTCGAAAGTTTTTGCTTTGGGGGTGAAAAATGGAAGAGTGATGTTCTTGCTTGGTTCAGGCCTAAGTCTTGTTGGTTCTGGCTCAGTGAAGCAAGGTGAGTTGATCTATGGAACTGGTTTTTGTGTTTGTTAGCTGTGTAGAGGGATTCGAAGAGAAATGCTTGATGGAGTGTTTTTGTGAATGGTAAGTTGTGGTGAGCTTCAGCCTTGCTTGATGTATGAAATGGCTAGCACTTGCTTTGCATAAAAAAACTCCCATTGGTCAGATGATGTGACCTGGCCTGCTGTGATAGGTAAGTTCACTTTTGCAAAATGTCAACTTTGGTGTAAGGAAAGCATGGGTTGAGCCCTAGGCTAGTACATGTACATGGGCTGGCGCAGCATGGTGTGGTGAGAAGCTATGGCTGGTTCAATAGCCAATGCAGCAAGTGGGTGAAGTGTGATGAGTGGTTTTGCAACTTGATCACTTTTGTAACTTCATGAAAATCTCTTACTTTGCCAACCATGAACATGTGATCTTTTGGTTCAAATCTGATTTTTAGAACTTGTATGATGCTTGCACATTGGTTAGACATGAACTAGAAGTCACAAATGCCTTGGTACAAAGTTTTTGCAAGTTTTTTCATTTGAGGCATATCTTGAAAATTAGTGATTTTTGCCAACTTTGACACACCATAACTTTTGATCCAAAAAGAATTAGGTCATGTTCTTGTACTTTTTGAAAAGGGAAAGATCTAATCTACAACTTTCATGACCAAAGTTTTTCCATTTGAAGCATTTTTGGATCAAAAAGCAAGGCTTGAAAAGTGGCATAAAATGACATATTCCTTAAAAGTCAACCATACCCTAAAAAGTCAACTTTGCAAAAACTTGTAATCCTTGAATTTTGTGAACTTCAACCTTCTTCCATGATCAAATAAAGATCATATACACTCAAAATGATGAAGATCACCCCTTGGTTGGGTCATTGGGGGCCTCAGATGCCCTGATTTTGCACTGACTTGTCTGAAAAGTCAACTCTGGATCAGATGACTTCCCCATGGAATTTCTTCATGAAAATTGATATGCAGACTCCCTATACCATATAGAGACCAATGGAAACAAGAATGACCAAAAAATTTGGAGTTATGGCCTCTGAAACCAAAACCCTATTTTTAGGTCATCTGTGCAGTCAAACTTGGCTCTGCATCCATACCAATCCCAGTTCTTGTGATTCTTTGGCATTCTTGACTTTGAGAGGATGTAATATGATATAAGAACACACATGGACCCCTTTGAAGTGATTGATGGCCTTTGGAGTGGCTCAAGAGGCTCTTGGATTGCTCAGATCACAAACCCTAGGTGCAGATGGCTTTGAATCTATGCAGTGAATCAAAAATGAGATATGAGATGATATGATTGTGTTTATGCATATGAAATGATCACAAGCCATGGTGTGAATGGGTGAGGGCAAATTTGGGGTGTTTACATCAATGAATTTGAGTTTTTATCCAAATTGTTTTCAATTCTTTATATTGTTTCTGTTTACAAAATTCCATTTATTTTTTATGATGATTTTTGAAGCAAATTTAATAAATTGAATTTTTGAAGATTATAAAAACATTTTTTCTTCTGATATATGAATAAAGAAAGAATATCAACAATGATTTCAGGGATGGTAAAGTCTTGATGTGTGTAACGTGTCTCTCCCAGAGCAGGGTTTGATCCAGTTGTTTCTATGAGGAATTCCTAAATAGTACTAGTATTTTGATATTAATGACGGTTTACTCCTCAACATCAAGAAGGAGTGGGAATTAGTCATTGTATGGTTGTTCCCAGTTTGAGTTCCATTTTTTCTTCCCCAAAGGAGTTGTTGAGAGTGATACTCCTGTCACTCAAGTATTCCCAACTGAGTTTTGATCTTTTCCTTAGCAGATTATCTTAGAAATAATGTAGGGAATCCTCAGCCAAGTTTTTATTCCTCAACTTAAGTTGTTTGGATCCCCTAGCAGAAGTATTGGTATAGCAGTCAGTTTAGAGGTTTTCTTTTACCTGGTGGTACATATTGATTTAAAATCCATCACAAATGTATCTTGGAAATGATGTTAACTTGTGGTATCCCCGTGTGGATTGGCAAGTTCGAATTTTCCTGATATGATTGGTTTCTGTAGGTCTCTCTATCAGATCCCCAGTAGGTCTGCATGTGATGATTTCCAGCAGGTTCCTATGTAATCCTCTGTAAGTATTGCATCCTTTCCCAAGGAGGAGTAGGAATGATACGATGGTTATTCCCCGCAGGAGTTGGTTCTTAACAAGAATATTTCTATCCTTAGCAAGGATTGTAGAAGCAT
The DNA here is from genome assembly GCA_963966055.1 of Lathyrus aphaca. NCBI lineage: Eukaryota > Viridiplantae > Streptophyta > Magnoliopsida > Fabales > Fabaceae > Lathyrus > Lathyrus aphaca. The sequence goes on from OZ014521.1 coordinate 529,767,501, forward strand.
TTCCTTATCCCCGACAGATTATTACCTTTCCTCAGCATGGTGATATCCATACGCATAGTCGATGTTTGATGTTTGATACTCCAGTAGGCTATGCTTTATTTGCATCACTGGTAGATCTTTACCTTGTTTCCCCAAATCGAGTGGTAAAGATATATGTCCCCATCAGAGTTTTAACAAGGATATTTCCCTCTGTCCCCAAAGAGTGGAAGATTTTGTGATGTTGTATCTCCGATATGTTTTCCTCTTAGAGTGGATTTTCTGACGGATTAATTGAGTTTGCTTTGTGGATTGAATCCCTAGCAAAATTTCCTCAATATGAGTTGACCCTTGTAGTAGGATTTTGTTCCTTTGATGGCTTTTGATTTTCTCCTGCAGGATTTCAAGTTGATTTTCCAGCAAGATTCCCCAATTTTGTTGCCTTGGGATTAGCCGAGTATCCTATTGTTGTGATGTTTATATCACCTGTTACTTATTCTTATGTCTTTTATGTCAGCATATTCATAGGCATATTCATGCATGGCATCATATGAATGCATTCTCACATTCTTTGATATATTATTGTTCCCCGCTCTTTGGTGTGATTTTTTTTCCTCAGTGTGTGTATTGTATTCCCTCGAGTTTAGAGTGTCGACCATTAAGCAGAAAGTGTTTATCCTTTCTAATTCCACACTTAGTTTGTTCCTCGTGGATGATTTTGATTCAGTTTCCTCCCCAACTTATTATCTGGATGGAATTTCCCCAGTTGAGATATTTCCTCCTCGGGATGAGTCTTGTTTGATTATTTTTCTCCAAATTATTCTTGGATTGAGCTTCGGTCCCTATTGACCTTTATCCTAACAAATGCACTGGTAGTTGACCTTTATCCTACCAAAAGCACCGGTAGTTGATACGTATTCTACCAAATGCACCGGTAGTGGACCTTTATCCTACCAAATACACCGGTAGTTGATCCATATTCTACCAAATGCACCGGTAGTAAAGTTTATTTCCTACCAAATGTATTGGTAGTTGATCTTTTTATTCTACCAAATGCACCTGTAGTAGAGCTTATTTCTTACTAAATGAACTGGTAATTGATTATTTTATCCTACCATATGCACTGGTAGTTGATGACCCTTTCCCAATTCAGTATTTGTCCATCTGTTGGACTTGAATACTTTGTTTGGTTGTTTTACCCCGGCAGAGATTTACTCTTCCCTGTTGATTTTTTTTATCTTGATTATGTCTCATAGTCTTTTTCCCCAAGTCGAGTCAGCTATCCAATGATTTATTTTCCTGGAAAACTCTCGTGTTATCGGTTGCTTTTCCCTAGTGGGATTCTTTCTTTTGTGTCCCCAAGCTTTTTTTTCCTCTGGTGGTCGTGTTTTCCCCGCAGAGATCTTGGGTTTGCATATCATATCATATCATGGTCACTTAGGACAAAAATTGAGTTTTCTATATTTAAGTCTCTCCCATTTTGTAGAGACGAAAATGTCAATCTTCATATCTCCAGATTGAAGAAACTTAAATAGGGGCAACTGTAGTACCCTAATTTTTGCCCTAAGATTTCTTTGTATTTTTCATCTGCATCTTACAATACAAACAAGATCATACTGGTTACTCAGGTTTTTCTCGGGTGTAGGTTTATGCCTCATAGGGGATCACCATTTGCTTTTATTTGTGTATGTTTACTAACCATTAAATAAAATCCAAATATATGTTTGTTTTCTTTTGTTAATCATTTTTCAGATCAAAAAATGCCAAAAATAGTAGTCCCGTGGCTTGAATGAATCTCACCGATAAAAGTCGAAGTTGATCCGCAAATAATTCAAATTTATCTAATTAAGGATTTCCCGATTGAATTGACTTATTCAAGTAATTCCAAGGTTCATGTGTTTATTTCCATGCCTTCTTCGACGCGTAAAAGAATCGAGCCGGAATCATAGCAGTGCAAAAGGAAAACAAAATTTTCAAATTTTGCACTGAGTAATCGGTTACTACCCAGGGCGTAACCGGTTACTTGCGTGCAAATTTGAAAAATTTGGTAGCAATCTCATTTTTTGAATTTTGGCACCAATTTCATTTTTGATCACTCTTAGAATATTCTAGACCATCTCCATTTTATTCACATACATCATTAAAATTAATTCCCACCATAAACCCTCACTAATCACCACTTTTTTCATGATTCCCTCTAATTTTTGAATTACCAAGCCTAATTTGAATTTCCAAAGCAAGATCCATTCCACCAAATTCCCATACCTAAACTCTTTAAATGGAAACCATTTCTTATTCATTTTTCAAGCTTTTGATAGCCAAATTCACCTTGCAAAAATTTCTTGGAAGCTTTTATAGCCAACAAATCTCTAGCAAAATATCCCCTCAAACCAAAAATTCACTAAAGCTCTTCTTCTCTTCTTGATCAACTTTGAGCTAAACCTTCATCCTATTATTTTTTGTTTATCAATTTCAGTAGATCAAGGTTTATATTGGATCAATTTGAAGAGTGTTCTTGGTAATTCACTTTTTCCATGGGTCTACCTTCATCATCAACATTCAAGATGTAGATCCTTGATGCTTTTTGTTGTTGATCTTCTAGATCATAAATTGTTATTTCATTGCAGGGATTTCAATGTGTTTTGATTGTAAAATTCGTGCTAATTCAGTTCATGATCGTGTGGTGTTTAAAGAAAGGTTTTAAAAATGGATCATGCTGAATTTTAGCAGAATTTTTGATTCTGCACGTAGAGTAATCGGTTACTGCTTAGGTAGTAACCGGTTACCTGTGTTAATTTTTCCAGAAAACTGTGTTTTTTGTTCAACCAATTACCGCTTATGTAGTAACCGGTTACTCTAGAACTGAATTGTTGGCTTATTTTTGAGTTGTTTTTTATTCCTCTTGCTTCTTCTTCTTCCTCCTTCTTATTTTTTTACCTTGGGAGACATTCTTGGGACTGACTTCTCTTTAATTTCAATGTACTTTGGGTGTAGATTAGAATGGTTAATACTCATTAGTCCAAATCTACCTTTAAGTGAATTATTTAATTAACTTTAGGTACTTTGCATTAGTGAGATATTTTCATACTTGAATCCACCAAGAGGAGTGATTGAACTTAAAGATGAAAGAATACCATAAATGAAACTCAATTTGATATTCATCTTTAGTTTCGTATGATATTATTTTCGGATGATGATTTACATATCCTTTATCTCGCATGCATTAGCACATACATCATTCACCTTAATTGGTGTTGGCTGGCCTTATTTGTAGGGTAATTACTTCGTAAATTACTCGGCGATTGCTTAACATAGACCTAAATGTGCCCCTAATTCGAAATAAAAACTCCAATTGGATACTTGCACTTTCGTGGACCGGACCTCGTGTTGGTCGCGTAATCCCAAAGTGATTGATCTTTTTGCGTTAAGATCCAAGACTTGTGAAGTTTGATGCGTAGTTGCTTTGGTTCTCCCAATCTTCTTTCAAATTTCATTGAATTTGGTTCTAATCGCCTTGATTAGTCACTATAGTCTAAGATACTAAGCTGAATCGGTTACCTTTTCGATTTTTGATACTAAGTACCTTGGTTACTCTTTTGGTTGTGGGTGATTAAGTTCACCATACAAATATCATGTATATTATTATTACTATTACTATACTAAAATTTTAATTTCTTTCTTGCACCTTTATCTTCTTTATTTTTATCATGCTTTATGTTGATTTATCATCCATTATCATGTTTATATTCTTGTCATTATTATTGTGTTGATTTTCCTTTTGTCCATTTGGACACAAAAATATTAATAAATGATTAAACCTCTAAAAAAATTATGATCTTGATCTTGGACTATTGGTTACTATCCTTTGCATTGGTATTGGAGTTTTGGACTTTGATTCTAGGACACCTTCCCTTTGCTTTGATCTTCATAGAGATGGTAGCTTTGCCTTTATTTGAACATTTGCTAGCTTATAAGGATAGAACTCTTATAATCATAAATTGGAAGCATCATCAAGTTTGGTTAGATCTTTCCTCCTTTATCTCTTTTATTTCCTTTTAGGATAGTCTCTTCATCTCCTCCCCTTCTTAAATTTTCAAAACTTCTCCCTCTTTTCAAAAACTTCTTTGTTTTCAAACTTAAAACCTCTTTCATAATCAAACCTTGACTTAGATCAAGTGATTTTTACCTTTTCTTTTATTTTCTTAATAAATGTTAAATCATATAAGTATATTAAAACATTTTTTAAAAGGCCCTAAAAATTACAAAACTCTTCAAATATTTTTGTGCCTTTGTGCATTTTTCCTTTTAACTTTTTCTTTACATGTTTAGATATGATTCATTCTTTCTAGCGGAATTATTCGCTAAATAATGACGACTTATCCTTACATTTTAAAATCAATCCAACACACTAATTTTTCACTATTTGTACCACGAACTACGGTCTTTTGATCCTGCACTACACTTTGTGGGTACGTAGGCATGAGGTGGTAAACCTCTTCAAACACAAAAACATTAAAAAATTAATTCTTTTCTCATCCCTCCACTCTCTTTTACAAACATTTTCAAACCAAAAGCAATAAATTTTTCAAAGGGATCCCGTGGAGTACCACTGACATTTTGGGTGCGTAAAACTTTCCCATTTTGTAACCTATCCCCTTACCATGTTCTTTGTTTGTTTCTTTAGCTTTTTGCTTTTAGATTCATTAGGATTTATTCGCTCTTTTTTCCTTTTCCACTTGGAATAAAATAAAAGTGCGGTGGTGACTCTGTTTACTTTGAGTTGAATTAACCAATAGCTTACACTCATGATTTTACCGCTACAATTAGATTGAAGGTTTTTGAGTGAGGGAGAGAAAATAGAATACTCCCAGGGTTTCAACAACAACAACCTTTGAGATTCTGCACAAGGGTTCTATTTATAGAACTACTTGTGTTTGCTATAAGCAAAAATGCTCAACTCAAAAATAATAATATTATATTATTATAATAACTATTATTATAATAAACATAATTTTATTATTATTATTATATTTTATAACTATTATAAAATTAATAATAACAATTATTATATCATATATCAATTAAGCACATGGTACATTACCATATTCTATATTCCATTCAAGTGCAACGTACCTTACGGTGTACCTTATTTATTCTACCTCTTCTCTAATTGTCTTTATGTGTATGAATCAGTAGGATTTTGTGACGTTGACAATAATATTAAATCATGTATTTAACATAATAAACAATAAGCGGTATCTAGCAACACATCACTGCTACCCAAATCACAAAATTGTCATGTGATCTGATAAAACCTTTTGTGATAGTACTTGTGTGCACAATTACCCATTTCCCCTTATGTCTATATTGAACATAAGGCTTATATCGTGTTATCCTTGTCCAATACAGTATTGAACCCTTAGACATTTATCTTGTTATGTAGGATGAACAAATTCCATCTAGGCTAATCATGTCCCTCAACATGCTTTGTGAAGTACCCATCAACTATTTTTATGATCATCCAGTTACAGACAATGTTTAATCAGCAATAAAGTACTGAACTCTACATTTAGGGTCCATATCAACATCATTATAATCTGTTGAAACCTTTAGCACTTGGACTTCTCCACACTCAATTACCCCTCTGATGAAATGAAGCCTCACATCAACGTGCTTGGTTCGCTCATGATAGGCTGAAATTTCAATAGATGTATTGTACTTTGACTATCACATTTAACAGTGATAACTTGACCTTGAAGTTTCAGATCCTTTTCAAAACCTTCAAGCCACAATTCTTCCTTCAGAGCTTCAGTCAGGGAGTATATTATACTTTAGTGGTTGATAAGGCAACAACCTTCTGAAATGTTGTTTTCCAACTAATTTTTGTACCAAATATAGTGAACACGTATCTAGAAATAGATTTTCTGGAATCCATACAACCTACATAATCAGAGTCGGCATATCCTTCAATTACTGCTTTACTATCTTCACTCAAGGCTCCACCATAAATTAGGACTCTATTCAGAGACCCATTTACGTACCTTAGAATCCACTTCAATACTTGCCAATGAGCCTTTCCAGGATTCTCCATGTACCTGGTTACAAGACTTACTGCCTATGCTATGTCGGGTCTAGTACAGACCATAACATACATCAAAGAACCTATTATATTAGCATATGGAATGCTATCCATATAAGTTCTTTTGACATCAGTACTTGGACACTGATCTATACTAATCTTGAATTGAAGGTTTGTAGGAGTCACAACAGGCTTTGAATTCGACATACCAAACTTTTCAAGAATATTCTGTAGGTATGCCTCTTGAGATAAGCCTAATTTTGAATGTTATTTATCTCTTTGGATGTCAATCCCAAGAATCCTGGACTCAACTCCCAGATCCTTCATGGCTAAATCCTTATAGAGTTCATCCTTTACCCTCCTTAAATCTTTGACATTGTTGCTTGCTATTAAAATACAATCCACATAGAGCAACAAAATAAAAAATGAATTACCAAGTCGAAATTTGAAGTAAACACAGTGGTCGAACTGACTTTTGATGAAACTTATGCATGCCATGAACTTGTCGAATCTCCTATTCCACTGTCAAGGAGATTGTTTCAGCCATATAAAGACCTCTTCAGTTTGCACACATAATCTTCCTTCCCCTTTTCGACATACCCTTCAGGTTGCGTCATCAGGATTCTTTCATCTATATCACCATACAAGAACACAATCTTCACATCCATTTGTTCCAGTTCAAGGTTGAAATGTGCAACATGGCTAGAAACATTCAAATGGATTTGTGTTTCACAACAAGAGAGAACATATCATTGAAGTTGACACCTATTTCTGAGTGAAACCCCTTCCGACCAACCTTACCTTGTATCTCTTCAACGAAACATCTTCGATTCCTTCCTTAACTTTTAAAATCCATTTAAACCTGACTAACATGGCTCTAACATGTTTCTTGATCAGTTCCCATGTGTTTTTATCATGAAGAGATTTCATCTCATCATCCATGGCCTTCAGTCATTCAGTATTATTTTGAATCCTTATAACTATCTTATAGTCTATAGGTTCTTCGTCTAGAACCTCACTTGCAGATATTAAGGCATAAGTTATAAGATCTGCATAACCAAGTCTTTGAGGTGGCTTGATGACTCTTCTCGACTTGTCTCTTTCCAGCAGGTAGTCATTATTAGTCTCCTAATCTTTGATAGCAGCTTTTGCTTCTTCTTCGAATTCATCTGAATCATGCAATTCAACATCATTATGCTTAACTCAACAAAAGTTTCTCCCTATTCCAGCTCTTCATCAACATCATCAGTTTTCTTGAAAGCCATCTCAGCTTCATTGAAAACTACATACTGATTGGTGATACACCTCATGTGACCTAGCTCTAGGTACCATAACCTATAAGCTTTTACTCTTTTAGGGTATCCCATGAACATGCATTGCAGAGCTCTAGGTTTGACCATGTCTTGCCTAATGTGAGCATATGCCACACAGCCAAATACTCTCAATTTTTCGAGCTCTAGTGGAAGTCCCAACCAAACCTCTTCAGGTGTCTTCATATCTAACACATTTGAAGGATATATGTTTATCATATATGTTTTTGTCGAAACAACCTCAACCCAAAACACCTTATTCAATCCAACACTGATCAACATGCATCCAACCCTTTCGAGGATTGTTCGATTGAATATCTCATCTAGACCATTTTGCTGAAGAGTACCTTCTACAGTCTTATGCCTTGAAATACCATACTCGACACAGTAACTGTCGAAAGCTACATTGCAAAATTCAAGGCCATTGTCAGTTCTCAACCTCTTGACCTTTCTGGTAGTTTGAGTTTCGACAAGAACCTTCCAACTCTTGAAAATATCAAAAGTTTCATCCTTAGTCTTCTGAATGAATACCCAAAACTTTATGGAATAGTCATCAATTATGGATAGGAAATATCTTGCACCTGAATGTAAAGGATTCCTTACAGACCCCCAAAGATCAGCATGGATGTAATCAAGGGATCTATATGTTCTTTGTTTACCTTTGTTAAACTTCACCCTACAAGATTTACCAAATGCACAAGGTCCACAAAACTCCAACTTCTCGACTTTGTCACCACCTAGCAGGTTCTCTTTACCCAGTTCGACCAGGCCTCTCTCGCTGACATGGCCCAATATCACATGCCATAATTTTGTCTTTGAAAAAAGTTTTATGGATGCAACATTTGTCAAACCACTTACAACTTCAGCCTGAAGGGTGTACAAGCCTTGTTTCTTCACTTCTCTCAAGACTTCCTTCGACCCCTCCATGTCAAATTCGCCAAGAGAAATCAGATTTCTCTTCAAGTCAGGTACATACCTAACTTCTGCCAATAGCCTTATTGAATCATCATGGAGCTTGAATATCATAGATCCAATACTTGCAATTTTTCAAGCTTTGTTATTTCCCAACAACACCGACCCACCATCTTGATCAGATAATTTCTCGAACAAATCTTTGTTTGGATTAATGTGTCAAGTGCAACCTAAATCCATAATCCACTCTTTTCTTGAGTCGCCACTTGAAACTACAAGAACATCAGATGAGTCGAAATCATCTTGAACATTGGTTGCATTGCCATTATCCTTACCTCCATGATCTTTCAGGAATTCAGGGAACACCTTTCTTGTGTGACCCTCCTTCTTATAGTGATAACATCGAATTCCAAATGTGTCACCACTATAAGACTTCTGTTGACTTCTACCTCATTTTTATCGAACTTAACATCCTTTCGTAAGAATTTCCCTTTAACGACCAAACCTTCACCAACCGTCGAAGGTTTATGCTCCTTTTGTTCGTTCAAATCTTTAGAATACAAAACAGATTGAACATCTTCAAAGGTCAGTGACTCCCTTCCTTACAAGAGATTTTCTTTGAAGTGAGCATGTGTTATGGGAAAAGCGCAGAGCAACAACGGGGCTTGATCTTCATCATCAATCTTCACATCAATATTTTCAAGATCAAGAATCAGCTTGTTGAACGTATCCAACTCTCAGCCAACACTTTGTCTTCACTTATCTTGAATTAATACAAAACTTGCTTCAGGTAAAGTCGATTCACCAACGATTTGGTCATATAAAAACCTTCATGTTTCAACCATAATCCCGATGTCGTCGTCTCCTTTGAGACTTGACGAAGAACCTTATCACCAAGGCTTAACAATATTGTGTTGTGGCCTTTCTCAATCATGGCCATTTCTCTTTTTCGTTAACACAATGTCCATGACTGCAACTCCCTTGAACGCTTCCAAATAACCCTCTTGAACAAGTAGGGCTTTCATCTTCAAGCTCCACAAACCGAAATCAATCACTCCGGTGAACTTTTCAATCTCATACGTTGTTGAAGGTATATTCTCCATGCTCACCACACCAATTTGTTGTGGATCAGATGCCCTAGAAACAAAGTATAATAGGTTTCTTTATGATCAAGAGACCCACAGGGGTTAAAGTTTAAGGGTAAAACAAGGATAACAACAAGAATTGGTTATAAACTTCTATTGTTTCCTTTCTCTTGAAACAAGATAATAAGTATACAAGAATAACAAATAACCCTCTCACTTTTGAATTAGGATTTTATCTTCCTATTTTCCTTATCCAAAAGATGAGATACTACATTGCTATTTATAAGAAAACTAACACACTAACCTAATGGGCTTTTAAATAATTACCCATTACAAGCTAACTTAGGGTATAAACTAACTTAAACAATTAGACCCATAACACAAGACCGAATTATACATACATACTAGAACTGACTTCGATTACAGTATGTATAACTTCTGCACTAGCATGTGAACCAGCTTTGACTTCATGCTAAAAATCTCTCGTGTCTGAGTTCGATCCTATATTCCACAGTTCACCTTTTGTAAATCGATAAAAGTGTTGAAAGGTAGAGAAAGAAGTTTTTGTTGGCGGTTTGTTGGACCCTTTGGATAGTTAGAAACGATGACATCTTTTGTAACTCCTCTTGGAACATCCTTGACATAGTTTGGAAGGTCAAATTATCTATTTGGAAGTGGTTTCTTTTGGGAGATATTACACACACCAATTTTAGTTTATATGTTTTGGACAAGGATCTATTGTTCTTCTTGTCTTAAGCGCAATTTGGTTTGTAATGTCTTTTTGGTTTCGACGAGTTCTTTTCTCAGCCTCTTTTTTGTATTCAGGTGGAGTACCCTTTATACTCGCTTTAATATACCACTTGATTACTAAAAAAAGATAATAATTAATTTATATTATTGATTGTCCCACCTAAACATATCGTGTTTCAAGGAATTGCCCATGTGTTTCTTTCAAACGTAGCACTCTCGCGTATCATTTTGTTGAGATTTTGAAGCTAATAACCAGAAAAATGTCTAATTCATAAAGATTTCTTATTATGGAAAGGCCTTTAGGAAAAAGGTGGATAATATTTAGAGAATTTCTCAATCCACCCCATGACTCTCTTACCTAGGGGTGGCAAAACGGGTGGTGGCCCGTCGGGCCAACCCGGGCACCTGCCTAAAAATGGCGGGTTGGTTTGGGATTTTGAGTCCGCCGCCCACCAAAACCCGTCTTGCTAAAGACCGCTAGCCACCAAAGCCCAACCCACCAAAACTCGCCACCCGCCAAAGCCCGCTGCACCTATGAAATAAACACTTTTGTTTATATTTTGCTTATATTTTAGGTGAAAGCTTGTTGAAAGTTCTATTATTGATTGAAGATTAATACTTTATGGGTTTAGTCTTTTTCCTTTTATGATTTCTAAATGTTGGTTTGATGTTTTTTTTATTGAAATGTAAAAAAAAAGCCTTTTAATTTATTTAAAAAATAGAAATAAATAAATAAATAATGAAGGAGGGCAAGCCCTCCGCCCGCCAACCCACCACCTTAGTGGGACAGGCTAGACTTTTATGCCCATTTCAACTTGGCAGGCATGCCCGCCCCGCTCTTTTTTTGGCGGGCTTTAGGCTGGACAGGACCGACGACCCGTTTTGCCACCCCTACTCTTACCCGTCTGATGAAATTCCTAAAATGTCCCTAGCTTCCGCAAGTTTATCCCCGGACACACCATTTATGTTTAAAATTTTGGATGTTTCTGCAAGTGTATTTATGGAAGCACCTAAGATATAATTTTTTTGGGTGTTTCCGTAGATGTATCTGCGAAAGCTTATGTTATAAGTTTAAACTGCATGATCACTCCCCCCATTGTAGCTTGCTTCCTCTTTTCCAACTTTCCACAACTAGAAAACCCTATATCATCCACTCCATTGTTCACATTGATCATCAAACTTTTGTGGAAAAAAAGTTATTTTACTTCTGCAAGTACATAAGCGGAACATGTTCATGAAGAACAGTTCCGCATGTACATCTACGGAACATTCGTTGTGACTTCTATTTTTATTGTCTGCTGCAATTTTTTGAGTTTTGTTAATTTTTCTTATTCTTTACAGTAGATATGGTGCACCCGGGTAATATCTCAAAAGAATTAGTTTCTTTAAACGTTGGTGTTTCAGATGTATTGGGGGTTATTGTGAAGACGGAAAAAGTCGACGGTAACTTTAATCACAAGTAAGACTTTGATGATCGTGAAAGCAGGATCAAATGGATTCGTAGGATGAAAACTACACTTGGTTTTAGTGTGGTTATTGGAACATCAGATAATGGATCGGAAATAAGAAATCATTTTGTAACCTTGTTGTGCGAAAGAAGCAGGATATATCAAGTTTCACTGCATAAGTTTAAAAGAGACGACACAGGTAGTAGAAAATGCGAGTGTCCTTTCAAAATTCGTGGTTACATGTTGGCCAACAAGAAGTAGAAATTTAGTGTTATTTGTGGTTCGCATAACCATTAAATGTGCCCAAAGTTACAAAGTCATCCTAATGGTTGTCACATCAAACCGGAAGAGAAGACATACATCAATGACTTTACCTTGAATCTTGTCCAACTCAAAAATATCCTTGTCACTTTGAAACGGAAGGAACCTGAATGTAATTCAAATATTAGGCAAGTTTATAACATTCAGTACCACAATGACAAGACTATTAGAGAAGACAGATCAGAGATGCCACAACTACTGAAATTATTAAATGATAATAAGTATGTGTCCCGATACCAAACTTGCGTCGATGAAGTCTCGATAAGAGACATTAATGGTTCTATCTTTTTAGAACAACATATTCAAAGGGAAAATTATTGTTGCCATTAAAAAAGTCAACATTGTTACAATTAATAACTTAGAGGATATACTAATGAAGATAAAGAAAATGTATATATCTCTATTTTTTTTATTTTAATATAAGACTGTAATTTATTCGATGTATTTATTATTATTTTTTCTTTTAAATAAGCTTTCAATAATAATATTATATTATTTTTGAGTTTGAAAATTTAAATTATACGCATTAATAAATAAAAATTATTTTTTAACACTTGACATAAAAAATAAACATATTAAACTTATTGAACGCTTTCTTCAATATACTTGGAAAAAAAGTAAATGATATTTATATAGAGACAGAGAAATTATACATTGAGTGGACTTTAATGTAAGATTTAATTAAGTCTTTAAATGGAAGAAAAAAAATCTTTAGTTGTAATTAATTGTTTAATTTATTTTGATTTTAAATGTTTACACATTTCCACGTAGAACCCTACCCCATTTGTATTATCTTCAATTCACTCAAAATCTACAGAAGATGATTGCATAAGATAAAAACTTGTGATATTATATATTTGAATTTTTTAATGACAAATAGTGATATATTTAAATTTTTTGAAAAATCAACTAAGTACAAGAAATGTTCGATGTTATAAAAAATCAAAAGGCATAGGAAGAAAATAAACAACAAAAACAAGACAAATAATCTATGTTAAATATGCAAAGAAGATGATTTGATTTTGAAATCATTGAAAAGGAAAGGAAAGAGTTCACATCTGTCTATGGAGAAATCTTTTCCAAACAAATACAAATTTTTCTTCTTTATCTCTTTCACTTAACTATTTTATGACACCCTTAAAATTAACACCATTACAGATTTCTTTTTTTTATATTTTTTAAATGGATAAGATTACAACGTGTCAAATTAAAAATAACTATCCCAAATTTACTTCTAACCTAAAGAAAGAAAATAGTCTAAAAGCGTGAAATCATTAAATTTTATTCTTTGATTTGATTTCATTTTTCAAAGATTAATTATTAAGATAAAGATGATTTGATTTTATAAGTAGTGTTATTTAAATTTGCCACACCATGATAAGATTGAATGAAAACGATGATTTGTTTTTTCTGGTTTGTTTTGCTTTGATTTTGTAGCACCACTACCATATAAGACATGTTTTGTAGTACTTCTAAAATGTCTCTGCAACATTTTCAGCAAGCATCTTTTGAATTATTTATTTATTTATAATTTAAGAGGGCCATATGGGAGAAATAAGGGATAACAATATTTGGAAATGAGTATATGTCCTCATTTCTAGTCTTAATTAACCAGTACCATTTATAACTTTTTATTTTTAGTTTGCCTAAAAGTGACTTAATTAAACCATCATTATTAAGAGGGGGTAAGAAATACAATATTTTAAGCATAGTTTGGGCATTAAAATTTGTTGTAAATTTTTTAAAGATGGGGTGTTTCTGCAAGACACTCCGATATCAAAGTAAGATTGGGTAGAAGAGTGAGCAAGTGCAAGTAAAAGAGTTAAGAGAGTGAATTTTCGATATTTGGTCCTCTCAAGTGAGATGGTTTATATAAAGCTCTCAGCGCTTGGCTATTGGTCCCTATTTTGGGCCTGGATCACGGATCCACCGAAAATAGGTAACTTCCAGAACTAGCTGTTAGAACGAGCATTCGTGGTCGGATGAGTTCTGTGTCTAATAGAGGGAAGTCTGAGCAGGAGTCATTCCTCGGCCGGATCTGGGTGACTTCCCCGGATGTCGGGTAGAAGTCTAAAAGGAGTAGAGGAAACCGACCACGGGTGACCGTGGTCGACAATTCGCCCTCGGCAGAGGGGCATAAAGACGATGGATCCCCTTGAAATTGGGCTACTGGGCCGTCCTTGAAGCAAAAATGGGTTGAGTCATGCCTAGTCATTGGGTCAGTCTGGAACATGAGCCCCCAAGTCGTTGCTTCTGGTCGCATAAGTGATGACTTAAGGGTGGCCAGCTATGTACGGGGTGAAACTGATACTTGTAAAATTATTTCGTCATTAGCTCGACAGGGGAGAATCCGATTGCATTTTGGCGTTAAAATGTGGTCGACAGAAAAGGATCTCAACAGTTAAAGGTATGTTGAGAAGTCATGTCACGCCGCCTAGGGAAGCGTGCACATTTAATGCATAATGATGGCTAGCCTACGGCCCCCTAGGTAATGAGTGTGTCGTTCATAGGCTTTTGGACACACGTGCTCGTGCACGTGCTGAAGGAGGTTATAAATAGGATGTTGGAGTTCAGTTTCATATTTTTCATTCATCATTTTTCTGCTCGACAAAGCTAAGTCCCTAAACTCCGTCATAAACCACTGAATGTTGTCGTCGTTACCGAGGACATCCAACCGACCACAACTTTATCTCCTAAAAACTTGTAAGTTTCTTCATTCTCTTGATGTAGGAAGACTTCTGATTTTTGTTGGATATATATGCATGTGGCTAGGATAAACATTAAGGTTTCCAGGACTCGTACTGTTAGGGTTTCCGATACGGTGTTCCCGTCTTCGCACGGTGGTTGACTCATAGCATTTATCTTTGCTGCGAAAATTAGGGCTTTTAATGGTGTTCACTGTAGTTTCATACGGTGGCTCTGGTTGAGCTTCAACCGGATTTATAGGCTTATGTACTGAGGAATTTGCATTTTGTGCGAGCTGAGAGTTGATGCCTTCACGAATTTCTCTTCTCGTGTAAGCACGTGGATATTATTGTGAGGATACAAACACATATCAACTTGAATAAGGGCTTAAGTCGAGGACATCGTCCTCGTCCTCTACACGCCTTTTCACTTGATCAGTAGTGGAAGGGTGGATTTGATTTAACTCATCGAATTCATGTTTACTTTCGCTGTTTTTCAGGTGCAAAGATGTCTGCAGACGAACCTATCCATATTATCATGGAGGAACTCTCCGATTACATGGCTTCATCCCCGAGTTACTCCGAGGAGACTACATTGGAGGAGACTTCCTCTGCTCATACTGATTCGGAGGAAACCACCTCTGCTCATACCGAAGATAATAATCCCGAGGAAAAAGATGTTGAGCAAGACATCCATGTTGAAGTCTTGGTTGTTGGGGAGCCTTTAAACATCATGTCGGTATATGTTTAACCTCGGGAAGGTCCTTCTTCGGTGATCGGTGACCCCAAAGACTGGTGCATTAGGTACCCTGATGATGAGGATCATATATACTCACCTTTTGGTCCCAATAGGTTTCCTATGTACGGCTTCTTATTTAAGGAGCTCAGGTTCAGGCTCCCTTTTTCGAATTTTCAGATATTTGTATTCGTCCATCTAGAGATTTTTCCCACACAACTTCACCCGAACTCATTTGCTTTGATGAGAGCTTTTGAGCTGACTTGCGGGTATTTGAAGATTGGGGTGACTCTTCCTCTGTTCTTTCACATTTTTAACCTTCAGAGGTAGGTCGTTCAAGGAAGATACGGATGGGTTTCTCTCAAACAGAAGAGGAAGATTTATAAAGCTTATTTGGAGTCGATCAGGGAATTTAAGGATAAGTAATACTTGGTATAACCGATCTCAGAACACTCCCAAGACTCCATAAAATTCTGGGGGGTTGACACCAACGACCAGGGAAGGGTCTTGCTCGACGATCAGGGGAGAGAGGTGTCGTGTATTATGTTGAAGTTTAATTTCTCATGGTCACACGATCACTTCTTGCGCGGTACTGAAGAATACCTGGTAATTTCTGTTGATTTGAGTGATGAGGACCGGACAAACTATGATGTTTTGATGAAGTTTGTTTCCGGTTTTACTCTGATCGAGTATGTGGATGAGCGGGGTCGTCCATTTTTGGATAAGGATGGGGGTGCAAAAGTGACCCCTAGGTTTATAGAAGTGGCTAAGCTCCTCGCCTGTGAGACAGATGAGGAAGTTACAACCTATCTTGGTAGTCTTTAGAATTATTTGTTTGTATTGAGTTTTTGCTCGTATACGTTTTGTGAGACATGACATATGTTTTGAAATTGTCATAAACATGGTATGACTGAAATTATGTGGGGGGATACAAGGAAGACGAGATGACCTTATGTGGTAAAACTATTTTTGATGGATTTTCAACTAAATGAGCCGACTCATCCTTCTGCACAGGTCGACTCATTCAGTTTATTTGATTTGAGTCGACTCACAGCTTGATATGAGCCGACTTAGTTAAGTTGTTTTCTTCTTAAAATCTCTCGGGTCCCAACAGGTTGAGTGGGCCTTTATTTTGAGTCGACTCATTAGGTCTGTTGAGCCGACTCATCCTCTATGGGAGGTCGACTCATCCCTGTAACTGTCATTTTTTTATTTAATTTTTTCATTCTATATTTCATTATTGTCTAACCAATATAAATAGTTGTTTTCATTTTCTTTGAGAGGTTAACAAGAAAAGTGAAATAAATACACATCCTTTCTCTTCATCTTCTCTTTCTTTGCATCAATCAACAATCACACATAACAATCTTTGTTGATCAAGGTGCAATCAATGGTGATAACGTCCAATTGAGATATTGAGATTTCAGATTGGGTAGAGAAGTTGTGGGATTTTCTTGTAAAAACCATTGGGGTTTTCTCCTCCAAGATCAAAGAGGATTTGGAGGTTTTGCATGCAATCATTGTTCGTAGATTCAGTCGAGTGAGATAGATTGAAGATCAAGTAGATCGTTCTTTGATATCACGATAACCGGAGGATTACGAAGATTATTGTGGGTTCACAAGCATTGAAGAAAATTAGTCATGCTCAAAGTTTGAAAGATTGAATATCCTTGCAAGAAGGGAGCTGTTAACCAGAGGCTTTCTCGATGCACGTGAAGGACTTGGTTCTTCTCGAATCAAGGGGCAAGAAGAAGGGTTCATAACTTTCGCAATTAAAATTATTTTTTTGTTCTGATTTGCTTCGTGTATAAACAATTGCAATATTAATGAAATTTCCCAATTCGGTTGAGAATTGGGGGCAGAGTACTTCTAACGAGGATGGTGAAGGAACCGCCTAAACAAATCTCTTGTGTTCTTTAATTGTTTCATTCTTATATTTTCTGCATAATTTGATTGTGTGTAGTTTGAGAAATTATGGTTTGGTTGAATTGGTGCACACCAACTATTTGATAAATTGTTATCAATTTTTGACAGCACCATTGTGAAAATTCTGCACTAATTCAACATAGAAATAACACTTTGTGTGTTTGCACACCAAGTGTTTGTGAAAAAGTCAAAACACACACATTCATTTTTCTTGTGCTTATTTCTTCTCTATTAATTCATTGTTGGAAGTGGGTTATCAAATAAATTTAATTTAAGTGTTTTAGTTGCATTGTATTAAGTGTCTTATCATCCTTTACTTCCTATTCAGTTTCAAAATGCATATCCGATCACCGGTGACTTTATTTGTTTTAGACGAGTTTCCCAGGGAACTTCCGCAAAACATTTTTCAAATATTTTTGAAAAGTTTAATTTGAAAAAGGATCTATTCAACCCCCCTTCTAGATCCGCGCCATCGTCTAACAAGTGGTATCAAGAGCACGAGTTCATCTAGTGCTTCACATATAACTTTTTAGAAAATGGATAACGATCCAACGAGGGCATATAATAGAGAACCTGTTTTCACCGAAGAAAACTATAGTCACTGGAAGGATTGTATGTGTATTCATATCAACTTTGTTGATAGAAAATATGGAAGATTATTCAAGATAGTCCTATTCAAATAACCATGACCGGAGAGAATAACCTTGAAATACCTAAACCTGAAGCACAATGGGATGAAAAAGATGAAAAGAACTATATCTATGTTTGGAATGCTCGAAATATGATTATTGCTTCTTTGGGAACAGATGAATATTTTAGAGTCTCTCATCAAACTACGACTAAAGCTATGTGGGAAGCGTTACAGATTGCCCATGAGGGAACTGATGACGTGAAACTAGCTAGAATTAACATTTTGCAACAAGAGTTTGATCGCTTTCACATGAACCAAGGGGAAACCATTGGTGAATTGGGAAAGAGATTAGCCTATAGGTTAGCCTTGGTTATGGTTTGTCTATGGCGGGCACATGTGATTTCCTTAGCGTTCCGGGATGTCGGGGAGGGTAGTGTGCCCGATGCTTTAAAGAGCGTAGTCTTGTGGCTTTTGGAGGTCCCGAGGGTGACATGTATGTATCTTCATTTCTCTTCATTATGGCATTTAATGCTTTCCTCTTTGTTTTATAGATGACTTCGCATTAAGTTCCTATGTCTGCATAGCGGAATCTAAGCAACCTAGGTAATGATGGGATGTGCGTTTCCCCATTCTACGCCTATAAAAGAGTTGGTGGTGGGGACTTCCCTTCATTTCTCCCTTTTCCTTTTTCAAATCTCCTTATAGGATTGCCCGAAGTTCTTCTGATCTTATCGAAAAATGTTCCTCCGTCGTCACAACAATCGTCACGCTTTCCTCGCTGTCATATATCCCAACTAAGTATCTTCCCTCTTCTCAGTAGTGTAAA
This sequence comes from Lathyrus aphaca, assembly GCA_963966055.1. Lineage (NCBI taxonomy): Eukaryota > Viridiplantae > Streptophyta > Magnoliopsida > Fabales > Fabaceae > Lathyrus > Lathyrus aphaca. Next base: position 529,786,185 of record OZ014521.1, read on the forward strand.
CACCCCAAATTTTCCCTCACTAAGTTCACACCATGGCTTGTGATCTTTCATATTTCCATTAGTTTAAGCATACCATCTCATATTGCATTTTTTGTTTCACTGCATTAGTTCAAGTTCATCTACATCTAGGGTTTGTGATCTGAGCAATCCAAGGATCTATCTGAGCCACTCCAAAGGCTTCCAATCATTCCAAGAGGGTCCATGTATGTTCTATAATCATATTATATCCCCCAAAGATCAAGGAAGTCAAGGAATCACAAGAACTTGGAAAGCATGGAAGCAGAGCTAGGGTTTCACTGCACAGATGACCTGAAATTAGGGTTTTGGTTTTAGAGGCCATATCTCCAAATTTTTTGGTCATTCTTGTTTCTATTTTTCTCAATATGTTATAAGGATCATTTGTACCAAATTTTATGAAGAAATTCATTGTGGAAGTCATCTGTTCACTGGGTAACCTCTTGAGCAAGTCAGAGCAATATCAGGGCATCTGAGGCCCCCAACATGGGAACCAAAGTGGATTTTTCATAAAATTGAAGTTATATGATCTTTATTTGATCATTGAAGTGCTTGGAAGTTCACAAAATTGAAGAAAAGTGAGCTAAACCAAAAGTTGCCAAAAATGGAAATGACTTGTAATGTAAACTTTCCATTTTGGGAAAGTTTTTCAACCTCCTCTTTCTCAACCAAAAATGCTTCAAATGAAAAAATTTTGTTCATGAAAGTTGTAGATTGGATCATTCCCTTTTCAAAAAGTACAAGAACAAGTCCTAATTCATTATGGAACTCAAGTTATGGCTTGTCAAAGTTGGCAAAAATCACATAATTTTCAAGAATGCACCAAAGAGGGATTTTTGCAAAACCACTTGCCAAGGCATTTTGTGACTTCAAATACACTTCTAATCATCATACCAACATAGCACATTGTCTAAAACTCATAATTGCCCAAAGAATTTCAAGATTTCATGCCTTGCCCATGAAGAAATCTCAAAGGGGCCAAACTTTCTCCAAATTGCAAAATGACACATAACTTTGTTTCAACTTGTTGAATTGCCTCAAAACCATTTCCATGGACCTCCTTGATCCATGTTGCGCATGGAAAAGCCAAGAAGCCAGCTGCACCATTGCATATACCTCAAGTACAAAACTTTTGACTTTTTGGCAAGAAGCTCATACCAATCAGCTGCAGCCACCACCCACTCTCTGGCCTATCACAACATGTTATGTGGATCAAATCAAAGCCATAACACACAACATTGCAGCCAGAAACCTCAACATTCTCAAGTTCTCAAAAATCATCCCTCTTGCAAATTCCTTCGAAGCTCACTACTCATTCACTCAATCTTCAAACAAATTTCACCATTCATCTCAAAATCATTCACTGAACACAAAGCAACCATTGAAACAGCCAAAAACACCTCACAATCAAAACACGATTCTTGGCCAGTTGAAGTGCAATCACACAAACTAGCCAAAAGAAACTCCTTCTAAGCATCAAAGCTTCATCAGGAGGTCAAGGGGAGTCATTTTGCACAAGAGAAGTAGCCAGAAAGCTCAGTTTGAGAAAGCTCAAGCTCAGGTAACTTCTTCAAACTTTTTTCCAGAAATACTTTTTTGAGTTCTTAGAATGATCTTCATGCTTTGCTGATTACCATGATGTGTTTATTTTTAAGAATGGTTGAGAAATGAGCCTGTATGCATGTTCTGAAAGTTTTGCCATTTTTTATTTTCTCTTCGAATCTTGTTTATGAGCCATTATAAATCTATTTTGAGGTTGGATTTGAGTTTAGGAGGATGAGAGGATTTGATCTGGAGCTTTAGAGCTCCAAAAATGACCTAGGGGTGAGGTTTTGAGATTTTCAGGGGAGAAGACGACCGGAGCTCTTCTCCGGTGGCCTGAAAGTGATTAGTTGTCTAATTAGGGTTAGGGCAAGATTTGAATTATGGCTGTAGGATTTGAGCTTCCCGCGCGTGTTGGATGGTGTGGATCATTTCATTAAATTTTAATTAGGTTTAATTTATTTATTAATTAGGTTTAACTGAATTTAAATTCTGGTCGTTGGATAACGCGCCAGGTCAAACATAATCCCTCAGTTTTAAATCTAAACCATTGGATGTGATTACTTTTGTTTTATTCAGTTTTTAAAGCATATTTTATTATTTATTTTGCACAATTTATTTTAAATAGCTAGAAAATCCTAAAAAATATTTTCTTCTGCATTTTCACTTCAAATAATTTTCTTAACCCAAAAAATTTTTCATTTTTATTTTTTGCATTTAAAAATCATTTTTAAAACATTTAAATGTTTATTTTAATTAATTAATGGAAATTAAATAATTAAAATATAATTTAGGTTTCTAAAAATCTCAAAAAAATTCACATTGCATCTTAGGACATTTAGAAACATTGTCATACCATCCATACAAATTTATTTTTGGTTTTGAACAATCTTTGACAATTTTCTTGAATTTAGGGTTCATAAAATTCCCATTTTTGAACCCTAACTTCAAGAATTCTTTTCTGCCTAACCATGAATGGTATGACCTTGATTCATTTTGCATTGTTCTTCATTTGACATGTAGTATCTAGCATAATTTTGTCATGAATTTCTTTTGCATTTTTGATTTGATTTGCATTTTCCCCCTTTAGGTACCTTAAAACCCTATATAACTTAGAAAAATCATAACTTCCTTAGAGTTAGGAGTTAGGTATTCTCCTTTGGTGTGTGATATCATGTGGGGTTAGGGTTCCTTTGATTGCATTTTCAATTTTTTATCTTATTATATGCTTCTGTTTTTGACTTTTGCATCTCATGTTGCATGAAAACCCTAATTTCTCATGTTCATTTGCATACATCTTGCATATGCATTCATTCAAGAACTTGCCATGACATTTCATACATTCACATGACTTCTAAGACATCATAGGACACATTAGAACCATGCTTGATCATTTCTTCATCCATTTGCCTTGTTATGCATTCATTACATTCCATGAACTTTCATGTGTTTTCATGCATCCTACATGCTTCATTTGCATGCTCATCTCTTGTATGATCATCCATTGCACTTGACATGCTTTCATATCACCTCATAACATCATTTACATCATGATTATGCTTCTGGTTTTGGTTTGCATCTTTGCATTCATTTCATTTTTCATCTCATTTCATTCCTTTATGCTAACTTTTCAGGTGGTAAGTACTTTGAGAAGTGAATTTGCCTTCACTTCTCATTTCTCTCCTCTTTCTTATCTTGCATTCATTGCTGCATTTTTCATTTGCTTTATAGTGAGCTTACTCATTCATGTTCTTCCTTCACTTTCTTTCTTCAAGTAACTTATCTTCTTAAGTGAAGTAAGTTAGCTTATTTCTTCTGCTTCTCCTCCTTTCATCTGCTTCTTCCTTGGTGGCATTTCTTGAAGATCTCTTGCAAGCCTCATAAACCCTAGGAACACCCAAGCATGATAACAATTAGGGTTTTATTTAGTCCCCCTTTAGTTTTACCTTTGAGTCATCTTTGTGTCTCTCTTCTCATCTCACAATCAGAGACTAAACCTTTAAGGTTTTAAGGCTTTGTGATTAAGATTATGCCCGCATCCTTCTCTTAGGATGTAGTGTATAACTTTAATCCTAAGTGTTAAACCCTTAATGTGTTTAAATATCTTAATCAATCCATCTTAATAATCACTAAGACAATAGCTTGTAACTTGGGCCTTGCATTAGGGTTCTAATTCTTCCTTAATTGGTTAAGAAGGACTAACCCTAGTGTTAATGGACAAGTCCCCCTCAAGTTGTCTTACAAACCATAAAATCCACTTCTTAATCTTACCAATAACTAAAATCCACTTTAAAAAAGGCTTTGTTTTGTCATGAGGTGTCTTCCTCAGCTTAAATGTTCTCATCTATTATCCTTCTATTAGGATGGTGTAATGAGTCCATTAAATCCTTGATTATGGCTTAAACTCATTACTTAACACTAAACCAAGACTCCAAAAACATCTAATTAATCACAAGTAGGTTAATGATCTTAATCCTACATCATGGTAATTAAGTTTGAGATGCTTACTTCATACTTAAGGTATTCCCATTACCCCTAATCAAAGGGAGGATGTGATTAGTTTACTAACCATTGGTTTAGGGTTAAGTTCATTAACTTATGACAAACACAAAAAGTTATAAAAGATTGAAAACACAAAAAAAAAAAATAATCGTCTCCTCCGGGATTCTTTTCTCACCTCATTCACTCACAAACGAGAACTCGCTTCTTCCGTCTAATGCAAGACAGTTAGCACCTGAGCCAGACAGGTCATACACTTGAGCATAGACAAGTAAGCAGTTCATCGGTCAATTTATCTTTCAGTCTCTTTCAGTCAAACTACGGTGTTCTGACTTCCTCATTGCACAAGAGGATACTTAGGCATAACTTAACTGTTATCGAACAAAAGTCTCTGTCTCTTCCCCCCTCTTCCAGCATTATTCTTTAAGCCTCAGTCCTGGGCATTTTCATTTCTCTTCACATCTCTTTTACACTGACAATTGTACATCCTTTTCCAGCTATTGCATACAGATAGCACTGACACTACCCCCTTTAAACACAAACTTTCAAGCGTGGATCCCGTCGAGTACGACAGACAATCTGGATGCTAATACCTTCCCAGGTTGTAACCTGTAAACACCCCAAATTTGCCCTCACCCATTCACATCATAGCTTATGATCATCTCATATGCATAAACTCAATCATAGCATCTCATATCACATTTTTGATTCATTGCATTGGTTCTAAGTCATCTGCATCTAGGGTTTGTGATCTGAGCAATCCAAGAGCTTCTTGAGCCACTCCAAAGGTCATCAATCACTTCAAAGGGGTCCATGTATGTTCAAGCATCATATTATATCCCCTCAAAGTCAAGAATGGCAAAGAGTCACAAGAACTGGAAATGGCATGGAGGCAGAGCCAGGTTTGACTGCACAGATGACCTAGAATTAGGGTTTTAGTTTCAGAGGCCATAACTCCAAATTTTTTGGTCATTCTTGTTTCTATTGGTCTCTATATGGTATAGGGAGTATTCATATCAATTTTCATGAAGAAATTCCATGGGGAAGTCATCTGATCAAGAGTTGACTTTTCAAGCAAGTCAGTGTAGAAGCAGGGCATCTGAGGCCCACAGTGACCCAACCAAAGGGTGATCTTCATCATTTTGATTGTATATGATCTTTATTTGATCATGGAAGAGGTTGGAAGTTCACAAAATTGAAGAATTTCAAGTCTTTTGCAAAGTTGACTTTTTGGGCAAGTTTGACTTTTAATGAAAATGCTATTTTAGGCAACTTTTTCAACCTTTACTTTTTGATTCAAGAAAGCTTCAAATGGAAAAACTTTGGTCATGAAAGTTGTAGAATAGATCTTCCCCTTTTCAAAAAGTACAAGAACATAACCTAATTCATTTTGGATCAAAAGTTATGGCTTGTCAAAGTTGGCAAAAATCACAAAATTTCATAGTTTCTACCAAAGAGGTATTTTGCAAAATGACTTGATCAAGTGTTCTAAAGCTATCAAATGCACTTCCAATCTTCACAACATGATCATGTGACATCTAAAGTTCAGAATGGACCAAAGAATTACACATTTTTATGGTTTATGGAACAAGATTTTTCATAAGAGGCAAAAGTGAACCAAGTTGCAAAACTCATCATAGCTTCTCATCCACTTGCTGGCTAGCTTGCTGAACCATCCTAGGCCTTTCCCCACCTCATGTTGCACAGGACACACTCCTTGTACTTGGCTATAAAGTAGCCCATGCCTTCTTACACCAACTTTGACATTTTGGCAAAAGCACCCATACCAATCAAAAAAGCACATGTCACTTCATCTGACCAATGGCAATTGTTTATACTAATCAAATGCAAGCCAAACATAACAAGAACACAGCTTAAGACTTCAGCATTCACAAGTTTCAAGTTTATGCTCCCACTTGCATTTTCATTCGAAACACTCAATACAAGTTACAAACAAACAAACCAACTTCACCAATCAACTAAACACACTTTCCTGATCACAAAGCACCCATCACCATTGTCTTAAACCCCCAGAATCATAAATACGATTTCCTCACTTCACTAAACAGAACTTGTTCAATCTCTCAAACCAGCCTTTGCAAACTTCAAATAAGCATTGCAAGCTTCTCAGGGGGTTCATTAGAGGCGTTTTGGATCAAAGGGCCAGCCAGAAAGCTCCAAAGATCAAAGCTTCAGTTCAGGTGAGCTCAAGAACATTTTTTCCAGAAACATGCTTTTAAGTTCTTAAATGATTCTCTATGTTCCACTGATCATGCTGATATGTTTTGTTTCAAAAATGATTGAGTATTGAGCATGTATGTTGTTCCTGAAACTTTTTTGACCTAAACCCCTTTTGATTCGATTCAGCCTGGATACGAAAAATAAATGCATTTTGTTTGTTGATTCGTGTTGTATGATGTTTGGGGATGGATTCTGGGCAAAAAGATTTTGTTTTAGATGCCTAGGGAGTGAGATTGAGATTCTCAGGGAGGAGTGTGGCCGGAGAAGATGACTGGAGGTCATTTCCGGCCACCTGAAAGTGATTAGTGCATTAATGAGGATTAGGGCTCAGTTTGAATGAGGAGCGTAGGATAGGTTGACTGGGGTTGACTCCCGCGTGAATGAACGCACCAGATTTCACTTTAAAACCCTAATCATAATTATTTAATTTAATTAAGTCAGATTAGGTTAATTGGGGAAGTTTGAATCTCAGCCCTAGGATCACGCGCGAAGTCTTTCCCTCCTTCCCCAGTTTAAACCCTGGCCTTAGATTGCGCTGACTTTCCATTTAAACTCATTTTCTTTTTATTTAATTTCATTTGTTTTCTCATATTTATTTAAAAATAGCAAAATCATTTTAAAAATTCTGAAATTTTTTGTATAAACTTTTATTAATTTTCAGAAACCAAAAATATTTTTATTTTTATTTTTTGCATTAAAAAATATTTTTAAATCATTTAAAAGTTTATTTTTAATTAATTAATAAGAATTAATTAATTAAAAATACTTTTAGGTATTTAAAAATCACCAAAAAATTCATGAAACCTTCATAATCATTTAGAAACATTGTCCAACCCTCAAACCAAATTTCTTTTTTGATCTTGATGTCTTTTGAGAATTTTTCATGGAATTAAAATCATTCAAGACATTATTTTGATCCCAAACTTCCAAAAATCATTTCTGCCTAACCATTGAGAGTTGGACTTTGATTCTTTTTGCATTGCATTGTGTTTAGCATGTAGTTTGTGAGATTAAATTGGTTTGATTTGATCTTTCATTTTCCATTTGTTTGGCATTTTTCTTGTTAAGGTACCTTAAAACCCTAGGAAACTTATAAAATTCATAACCCTAATTAGGTTAAGAGTTGGAACCCCTCCTTTGGGCAGTGAATTAGTATAGGATTAGGGTCCGTTTGAGTGCATTTTCAATTTTTTATCTTGATGTTTGCTTCTGATTTTGGTTTTTGTTTGATGCATTGATCATAAACCCTAATTTGAGCTTCCATTTGCATACATTTTGCATTTGCATCCATACCTTGGCTTGCCATGACATTTTATGCATCCATTTGATCCATTAGACATCTTAAGATATGTTGAAAGCATGTTTGATCATTGCATCATGTATTTTCCATGTTGTATGTCATTTACATCTCATAACTTCTCATGCATGTTCATGGTTCCAAACTTGCTCTATTTGCATCCATATGTTTGTATGATCATCCTCATGCCTTGTTTCTTGTTTGCATCATCTCATAGCATCATTATCATCACATACATGCTTCTGATTTTGGTTTACAACATGCCATTTCATTTCATTTTGCATTGCATTGCATTCCTTTACTAACCTTTCAGGTGGTAAGTAACTTTGAGAAGTGAATTTGCCTTCACTTCTCACATTTTCTTTTCATCTCTCTCTTGCATCCATGCTGCATTTTGTTATGTGTTTGAGATTGGGCTTGCTCATTCTTTTTCTTCTTACTTTCTTTCCTCAAGTGACTTGTCTTCTTGAATGAAGCAAGTTACTTTGCTTCTCCTGATCCTTTCATCTGCTTCCAGGTGGTTCCATTGAAGCTTTCTCTTGTTAACCTCACAAACCTTAGGAACAACCAAGCATGACAATGATTAGGGTTTTGATTAGTCCCCTACTTAGTTTTACCTTTGTGTCTCATTGAGTCTTCTCTTCTCACCTCATAATCAGGGACTAAACCCTAAAGGCTTTAAGGCTTTGTGATTAAGCTTATGCCTGCATCCTTCTATTAGGATGGAGTGTATAACTTTAATCCTAAGTGTTAAACCCTTAAGGTGTTTAAATCTTTTAATCAATTCACTTAACAATCATCAAGACATCAAGCTTGTAACTTGGGCCTTGCATTAGGGTTCTAATTCTTCCTTAATTGGTTAAGAAGGACTAACCCTAATGTTAATGGACAAGTCCTCCTCAAGTTGTCTTACAAACCCTAAAAATCACTTCATCATCATATCATTAAATAAAATCCACTTAACCAAAGGCTTGTTTTGTCATGAGTTTAATCCCTAATCATGGATTAAGTTGAGGAGCTTTCCTCAGCTTAAACATTCTCATCTATTATCCTTCTATTAGGATGGTGTAATGGGTCTGTTTAATCCCTGATTATGGCTTAACCTCATTACTTAACACTAAACAAAAACACCAAAAACATCTAAATAATCACAAGTAGGTTAATGATCTTAATCCTACACCATGGTGATTAAGTGTGAGAAGCTGACTTCACACTTAAGGTATTCTCATTACCCCTAATCAGAGGGAAGATGTGATGAGGTTACTAACCCATTGGTTTAGGCTTAAGCTCATTTTCTTATGACAAACTTCAAAAAGCAATAAAAGACTGAAAACTCAAAAACAAACAATAATCGTCTCCTTCGGGATTCTTTTCTCATCATCTTCACTCACAAACGAGAACTAGCTTCTTCCGTCTAATGCAAGACAGTTTGCACCTGAGCCAGACAGGTCATACACTTGAGCATTGACAAGCAAGCAGTTCACAAGTCAATTCATCTTTCAGTCTCTTTGGGTCGAACTACGGTGTTCTGACTTCCTCATTGCACGAGAGGATACGTAGGCATAACTTAACGGTTATCGAACAAAAGTCTCTGTATATTCCCCCTCCTTCCAGCATTATTCTTTAAGCCTCATGATTTTAAGCATCTTATTCTTGTTCTTACACTGACACTGTATATATCACACTTCACTTCTCATACACTGACACCTGTACATCTTTCTTCCAGCTCTTTTTACACACAAATTGCACTGACACTACCCCTTTAAAACACAAATCTTCTAAGCGTGGATCCCGTCGAGTACGACGGACAATCTGGGTGCTAATACCTTCCCAGGTTGTAACCAACCCCCTTTCTCAGTCTCTCTGGTTCGCAACCGTCTTATCCATATCTTTCTAGACCTATGCAGCATTGCCTTTCCTCCGGGATAAAAATGCCTAGCTGGCGACTCTTTCTTTTCCTGTGAGTTCACTCCTGTGTGTTCTCACATCCTCCTTTCTCCGACCGTTCGCGTCTGTACCATATTTGAGCCCGGTCTCATCTTTTGGGAGCGACAGCTTGGCGACTCTGCTGGGGACCCTTATACTGTAACCAGGGCTTCTGGTTCTTTTTGTGGGTTCCTCCTAGCGCTTGATTGATTTGTGTTTACTGGGGTGTTATATGCTATTTGTGTTTGTATCTGTATTTATTTTTGCTTTATGTACAATTTGTTTTATTGCTTTCTTTATAGCATTACATATATCATACTGTCATACTGTGCTGGCTGGATCTGTTTTGTTGCTTTGGTTGGTGGGTATTCTATTGAGAGTTGAGGTCCTATACCTGGGACCTGAGTGACACCTAGGCTAGAGTGGTTCATATTCTTTCCCGTTCCATTTCGGTCTGGTGCGGGAATATGAAACACGGTTCAGATATGGGTTTCTTCTTGAGAACTTTGTGCTACAGATTTCCTGTAGTGCTAGGGCTATCTGGGAAGCCTGCTAAGTCTGGATGACCTTTAGTATTGACCTTCAGAAACTGATGTGAATTAGAGGAGGATCTTTTATGGTTATTGTAAACACTGTACCTCCGGGTTAGAAGTGTTTACACTTCTCATAACTAATCCAAGTCTGAGGATCCTTGTTTTAGAACATCACCTGTGAGGGGGTTGGGCTGTTTACAGGTTTGCAGGTACCCTTGACCTCAGCATACCCTGTTACTTTGTCTGATTAAGAATACTCCATTTTGGAACAGTTCTTGTAATTTTAACCCTGGACATGTGACTCTTTATTTGAGTCCCCCACCTCGGTTACTGGACTTATGAACCTCCATCTGGATTTCTTGAACATACCTGGACTTATATCAGAGTACTTGATCAGATCCAGCTCAGTCACAAACCCTTGCATATCATTTGCATACATCATCATTGCATCATTTTAACATTTGCTTATTTGTTTTTCAGGGTATCCATACTTCATTTTGGCTTGGTTTTGACCCCTTATCAGCATAAACCTATCCTCATCAGTATCTACTTCAGCTATCAGCTACCTGCTTCAGTCACCTGCATCACCAGTCTCAGCCTGTCAGTGGCCCATCATCAGCATCTGTCTCAGCTCTTCTTCAGCAACATGGCACCTAAGAAGAGTAATATCTCCTACCATTTCTTTCAGCCTGAGCTAGCTGACATCAGGAGGATTCAGACCCTGATTACTCCAGACCATATACCACTATTCAGAGAACACTTAGGAGGCATACTTGATGTGGTTATGGATTTGGACCCTTCACAGAGGAGCTTGATTCATACTTGCCTGCAGTTCTATGATCCTCCTCTGAGGTGTTTTACTTTTCAAGACTTTCAGTTGGGGCCTTTATTAGAGGAGTATTCATCATTGGTTGGTGTACCTATCAGGGGTGGAGTCCCCTTCAATCCTGAGATGGCTTTTCCAAGTAATGAAGAAGTGGCAAAGGCATTGCATCTGGAACCAGTTCTGATTGGGCAGAATATGACCACCAAGGCTGGGGTCTCTGGTCTACATCTAGATTTCTTGATCTCTCAGGCTACCCTGAAGGCCTCCTCAGGAGAATGGAAGGCAGTCTGTGCTTTATTGTCCCTTAGCATATATGGGGTCATATTATTTGCAGATGAGCCTAAGTTCATTAGCAAGAATGCAATCCACCTTTTCATCCTGAGGAACCCAGTGCCCACCTTACTGGGAGATTTTTACTACTCTGTTCACCAAAGGAATGAAAAGCAGAGGGGAAGATTGGTGAGATGTTGTGCTCCCCTATTCCACACCTGGTTGCTCAAGCACTTGCCCAAGACTGATGCATTCTTGAATCCTCACCAGCAAAGGAACTGGGCTAGAAAACTCACTGCTTTGACCTCAGCTGATATCAGGTGGTGCACTCAAAGCACAAAAGGCAGGGACATCATTACCAGTTGTGGGCAGTTTCCCAATGTACCCCTGATAGGAGTAAAGGGTTGCATCAACTACAACCCCCTGCTATTCAAAAGACAACTGGGCTATGCATTGGTCCACACTCCTAAGGCACAAGACTTGGCTGAGACTCTTTACTGTGAGATTAAGCCTAATCTGGCTATTGTCAGGCAAGCATCCTGGGCTTGGGACAATGTCCAGACTAAAGGAGTAACCATTCTGGGAAGATGCAACAATGTGGCCTCAGCACAGTACTATGAGTGGTCCCACGCCAGGGCTCAATTTTCTGGGATGCCCTTCACCATGGAAGATATACCTGGACCATCCTCAGCACCACCTCCTGTCACTGTCAGTTTAGAGGAGTTTGAGAAACTAAAAGAGAGAAATGAGAAGCTGACTCAGGCTCTACAGAAGACCCTCTGGGAGAGGAGTGATGGTCGGCTGGACATTGAGAGGTTGGAAAAGCTAAAGGTGGAGCATCTGGCTAGAATTGAGAAGTCAGAGGACTATATTAAGAAGTCTAGGGCTGGAGAGCAGATCTTGAAGAATGCCTGCAAGGAGGCTCAGTTCCAGAAGGCCAGGACTGATTTGTATCTGAAGGAGAGTCAAGCTAGGTGGGTCAGGATCACCGAGGCTCGTACTCTGGAAGATAAGAGGACTCAGGACAAGATTGAGCAGTTGGAGGCTAGTGCAAAGGAGCAACAGGAAGCCCTGCTAGTAGCCCAGAGGGAGATCTCAGAGTTGAAGATTAGAGCTGGAGTGAAGAGGTCAAAGGACCAGAGTCAACACAAGAAGCTAGCTGCAGCTGTTACTACCAGGAATCTTCTCATCAGAAATCTCACAGAGCGTCCAGCCGATCCTGTGACTGAAGCACTTCTAAAGGAAGTTCAGGAGGATGAATTTGGTCTTAGTGTCTGACTTTTGCTTGTTGTTGCTTTCATTTCATGTACTTTTATTTTCTTATGTTGTATTTTGACCCCTCAGAGGGCTTGTATTGTAAAAAGAAACAAACTATATATCAGTTACTTTTTTGTAATATATGTGTTGGTTTGTTTTATCTAAATCCTTCGAGCAACATCAACAACATCTTCAAGGGTCTGGAAAGGTCAAAACCAAGTGCCAAGCCGGATACCTTGGAAACAAATAAGCATACTGCATTGCATACTAACCTTTGTTTGTTTTGTAGGTTTGTTTTGCTTTTGTTACTAACTCTGTTGTGATCTCAGGAACTATTGCTCGACGTTGGGTGTTCCCACTCAACCGTCCACACAGATATCCAACCCGCAACAACCTTCCGGGTATACAGATGGACCAGGTACAACAGGACCTTACGGAGGTCAGGAACCAAATGGCCAATGAGAGATTGGAAATGAGGGCTCAGATGACACAATTTATGGAGGTGATGAATAATATGGCTCAAAGCCAAGAGAGATTAAGAGCAATGGTAGAGAGGCAGAATCAGGAAGACCCCCATCTAGGGACTGCTGGGACAAGCAACAATGAGAGGGTTCAGCCTCATATCAACCCACCTGTGTTCGGACCCCACCTTCATCTAGAAATCAACATCCCTGCTAATGTTCAAGGGAATGCTACCACAGGCAGAGTGCTGCAGGAACACCCCCAGGAAGATCAGTTCACAGTGATGGGAGCTGGGGATGAAGCCTATGACAGAAGGCTAGATGAAATTGCTGAAAAATTAAGGTCCTTGGAGTCTCAAAACTCCTTGGGTTTTGATGTTATGGACATGGGCTTAGTGGACGGAGTCAGGATTCCCCATAAGTTTAAACCACCGTGCTTTGAGAAGTACAACGGGACTTCCTGCCCACGGACCCACTTACAATCCTTTCTGGGGAGGCTGAAGGCATATACCATGGATGAAAAGCTATGGATGTTTTATTTTGAGGATAGCTTAACGGGAGCTTCAAGGGAATGGTACTCTCATCTGACTAGAGCAACCATCAGATGTTGGAAGGATTTGGCAGAGGCCTTCATTAGACAATACCAGTATAATTTGGATATGGCTCCCAACAGGACCCTCCTGATGGGAATGTCGCAATCATCCAGAGAAAGCTTTCGGGAGTACGCCCAGAGGTGGAGACAGCTAGCTGCTGCTGTCCAGCCACCCATGTCAGAGAGGGAGATGGCTGATATGTTTATGAACACCCTCCAAGGGACATACATTGATAGGCTAGCTTCCTTTTCTTCTACCAGCTTTGCATATGTCGTTATAGCTGGAGAAAGAATCGAGAGCCTGTTAAAAATGGGCAAAATTTCTGACAACGATGCCAGCTCGTCCAGCAACACAAGGAAGCCTTTTGTGGGCCCAAGAAGAACTGGTGAGACCAATGCTATCCATGCCAGCAGAGGCAGACCCCAATATGTTCATAGGTCTGTAGCAACAGTCACCATTCCCGCTCCAATTCATCCACAACCAGCTTATCAACCACAGCAACAAAATTATCAGCAACAAACTCAGTATCCTCCTCAGAGAAACTACAACAACACCAACAACAACAATCAGCAAAGACCATATCAACAGAGACCATCTCAGGCCAATAGGGTGATCGATCCGATTCCTATGCCCTATGCCACATTATTGCCACAACTCCTGAAACTCAACCTGGTTGAGCTAAGGACATTGGCACCTCCAGATCCTGCCAGTTTACCCAGGAATTATGACGCCATCGCCAGATGTGCTTTTCACTCAAATGCACCTGGCCATAGTACAGAGAAGTGCAGAGCTTTGCACATGAAGGTACAGGACTTGGTAGATGCTAAGGCTCTAAACTTTGCACCACCACCAAATGTTAACAAGAACCCTATGCCAAACCACGGAGGACCCAGAATCAACGCTATTGAGGAAGATAAGCCGTCTTACTTGATAACCAGTGTGGGTCAGATTCGGACACCCTTGGTGGAGATCAAAGCTCAACTCCTTGAATGTCAAATGTTCCCGGGGTGTGAACTAGGGTGTGCTTATTGCAACATTTCAGTGAATGGTTGTGATAACTTGAGGGATGGCATAAATGGTCTCATCCAGAGTGCCCTGCTTCAAATCACAACAGCAATGCCTACAAATCCAGCAACCTCCTTAACAACAGTTCCCGAGTCTTCTACAACTGCAACAACCATTGTTCCAAACAATTCTTCAGTTTCATCAACAAATGTTTCATCTGTTACTTCAACGAACCATATATCAATGAACATCCCTTCTACAACTTCAGCACCCCTTCATTCAGAATCTCCTACAACAGCAACACCCATCCATCCAACAATGTCTCCTACAACTTCAACAGCAAATGTCTCAACGGTTACAATTTATTATGATCCTGAAAATAATTCTGCCTACAACTCACAAAATGCCACTCCTATCAGAGCACCAGTCACAATATACTATGATCCACAGACTATCATGGTCCCTTCTGCAGCTGCCATCAGTCCAGTCATCCATCCAACAATGTCTCCTACAACTTCAACAGCAAATGTCTCAACGGTTACAATTTATTATGATCCTGAAAATAATTCTGCCTACAACTCACAAAATGCCACTCCTATCAGAGCACCAGTCACAATATACTATGATCCACAGACTATCATGGTCCCTTCTGCAGCTGCCATCAGTCCAGTCACTATCACAGTGCCTGGGCCAGTACCTTATGAAAGCAATAATGCCATCCCTTGGCATTACGGCTCTGATCTATACTGCGAGGGACAGAAAATCACTCTCGAATCATCAACTTCTTCACCACAAACAGACAACGTGGGAGGAGGCGGAGGCTTCACTCGAAGCGGACGTCTCTTTGCCCCGCAAATTCAAAGACCCACTGCCGAAGCAGAAGCTGCCGCTAAGGCAAAAGGGAAGAGCATGGTGCAAGAAGAGCAAATTGCTAAAGAAGCTTTGAAAACACCTTTTGATCAAGAAGTTGATGAATTCATGAGAATCATCAAGAAAAGTGATTACAAGATAGTGGACCAGCTTCACCAGACACCTTCCAAGATCTCTATTCTATCATTGCTTATGTGCTCCGAGGCTCATCGGAACGCACTACTAAAAGTCTTGCACGCATCTTATGTGCCAGAAGAGATCACCGTCAATCAGTTGGAAGCTGTGGTTGGAAATGTTAATGCTAGTAATGGACTGGGGTTCACCAACATTGATTTGACTACGGAAGGCCGCAATCATAACAAGGCTTTGCACATTACCATGGAGTGTAAGGGTGCAGTTCTTTCCCATGTGCTGGTAGACACAGGATCATCCCTCAATGTCTTACCTAAAAAAGCCCTTGTGAAGCTAGAGTATGACGGATTGGCATTACGCCCCAGTAACTTGGTAGTAAGAGCCTTTGACGGCTCTAAGAGATCAGTTCTGGGAGAAATTGAGTTGCCTATAACGATTGGCCCACAAACTTTCAAAGCGACCTTCTACGTGATGGACATTCAGCCTGCCTACAGCTGTTTGTTGGGTAGACCATGGATTCATGCCGCTGGCGCAGTTACGTCTACCCTTCACCAGAAGTTAAAATTCGAGTGGGAGGGCCAAGTCGTTACTATTTGTGGAGAGGAAGATATTTTTGTTAGCCATCTGGCTACATACAAATACATTGAGATGGATGGGGAGATCCACGAAACTATGAGTCAAGGGTTCGAGGCCTTGAACATAAATGAAACATCTGCTGTACCTAGAACCTCAATGACATCTTATCGACAAGCCCGGAAGGTTGTTGAAGAAGGGACTGCCCAAGGCTGGGGCAAGCTGTTGCCTGTGGAGAAGAAAGAGGATAGATTTGGGTTGGGTTACAAACCAACTCAACAAAATCAAGCAGAGGCTGCTAAGAAGTCCAACTTTGTTAGTGGGGGGATGCTCACCCCTGATGCTGTCAACAATTTGGAAGACGAGGATGAAAGCGACCTCAACCTGGAAAGTTAGATACGTCCAAAGATCCCGGGGAGCGGTATCTCAAACTGGTCTTCCCAGGAAATTATAAGAGTTACTCCTGCAGAGTAATTATTATTTCCTGTATATTTTAAGCATGCATCAAGTCTTGCATCTTGCCCAAGATGACAAGACTCATTTTGTAATCGGGCCATCTGTAATTTTTGTGCAACAAGATTAATCAATGAAATATCAGACATCTTTTGCAAATGAGTCTTTTTCTTTTCCGCTCACTGTTTTTTCCATTTTTATTTTTGTACAAAAAATAAATGGCAGTGTTTTCAAAATGACGACTTTATTTCACTTTTCTAAACAAGATTAAAATCAATCACTAAAATGAACAAACTGAACCCTTGCAGAGAGTGCCTTCCAGACCGCACCGACAACAGCACGGCTATGACTTCGTATGACTTTGACAATCCAATCAATCAAGATGATGAAGGGGTTGAAGAAGAGTATGAGCTTCCTGAAGAGCTAGCCAGGTTGTTGAGACAAGAGGAAAGGGTTATCACTCCTCACCAGGAGGAGGTTGAAACGATTAATCTTGGTACGGATGAAGACGTGAGAGAGGTTAAAATCGGGGCCTGCTTACAAGACTCAGTGAAGAGACAACTGATTTACCTGCTTCAAGAGTATGTGGATGTGTTTGCTTGGTCTTATCAGGATATGCCAGGATTGGACACCGACATTGTTATGCATAAGCTTCCTTTAAGAGAAGATTTCCCGCCGGTTAAACAGAAATTGCGCCGTACTCGCCCAGACATGGCAATGAAGATCAAAGAAGAGGTACAAAAGCAGTGGGACGCCGGGTTCCTTGCTGTAACTAGCTATCCACCGTGGGTTGCTAATATTGTGCTTGTGCCTAAGAAAGACGGCAAAGTAAGAATGTGTGTTGACTACCGGGACCTGAACAGAGCCAGCCCGAAAGATGACTTCCCATTACCTCATATCGATGTATTGGTGGATAATACGGCTCAGTTCTCGGTATTCTCCTTCATGGACGGATTTTCAGGATACAATCAGATTAAAATGTCACCTGAAGACATGGAGAAGACAACCTTCATTATACCCTGGGGCACGTTCTGTTACAAGGTGATGCCATTTGGACTGAAGAATGCTGGTGCAACTTATCAACGGGCTATGGTAACATTATTCCATGATATGATACATAAAGAAATCGAATGTTATGTGGATGACATGATTTCCAAGTCCCTCACTGAAGAAGACCACCTGGTAAACCTGCTGAAACTATTCAAGCGTCTGAGGAAGTACCAACTGAAGTTGAACCCCAACAAATGCACATTCGGGGTGCGATCTGGTAAGCTGTTGGGCTTCATTGTGAGTGAAAAAGGGATTGAAGTTGACCCTGATAAAGTCAAAGCCATTCAAGAAATGCCTGCACCTAAATCTAAAAACGAAGTTCGAGGGTTTCTAGGTAGACTGAACTACATTTCACGGTTCATATCTCACCTTACAGCAACCTGTGAACCCTTGTTCAAGCTGTTAAGAAAAGAACAGACAGTCAGGTGGAACGAAGACTGCCAGATGGATTTTGACAAGATCAAGGAATACTTGCAAGAACCTCCAATCCTTATGCCTCCAGTTGAAGGAAGACCTCTAATAATGTACTTGACAGTATTAGAAGAGTCGATGGGGTGTGTGTTGGGCCAGCATGACGAGTCTGGTCGAAAAGAGTATGCAATATACTACCTAAGCAAAAAGTTTACCGACTGTGAACAACGTTATTCACTGCTCGAGAAAACTTGTTGTGCTTTATGTTGCACCCCAAAATTTGCCCTCACAATACAAGACTTTGTGTTCTAATAAGGTTCACAAGGTTCACAAGTTTCTCAACATTTCCATAACCTTTCATGAGGCTCATAAAGTCTACAAGTTACTTTATGAAGGTTCACAAGGTTCACAAGTTCCACAATGCTTTCAATACCTTTCATGAGGTTCATAAAGTTTACAAGTTACTTTATGAAGGTTCACAAGGTTCACAAGTTTCTCAATGTTTATATAACCTTTCATGAGGTTCATAAAGTTTACAAGTTACTTTATGAAGGTTCACAAGGTTCACAAGTTTCTCAATGTTTATATAACCTTTCATGAGGTTCAAGAAGTCTACAAGTTATTTCTTGAAAGGTTCCCAAGGTTCACAAGCTTCCCAATGCTTTCAATACCTTTCATGAGGTTCATGAAGTCTACAAGTTACTTCTTGAAGGTTCACAAGGTTCACAAGATTCACAATGATTACAAAGCTTTCCTGAGGTTCATGAAGTCTACAAAGCCACTTCATGAGGTTCACAAGGTTCACAAGCTTCACAATTCCTCCCATGAGTATCACAAGTTACTTTATGAAGATTCACAAGGTTCACAAAGTTCACAATTGGTCAAAGGAGTTGACAATTCCCTCAAACAATGCACCTCCTAAGCAGTGCATCCAAAACTAGGGTTTTGACTTTAATCAGACTAAATGGACTTCCAATACCTCAAGTAAGCTTCATAACATCTTATATGTGTATAAGAACCCCCATGTCAAGTTTCAAGACTTTTCTCAAAAGTTTGCTCAGTCAGATGATCAGATAAGTCAAAATCAGTCAATGTAGTTAAAAAGTCAAACTGAGGTCAACTGTGGTCAAACCAAAGTCAAACTTCATGATTTTTTGCCAACATCAAGTATATGAAGTAAAATTCATCATTTGATCAAGGGTTGATCATGATTCATCAAGGAGATTCCAGATCATCAATAATCAGGAGTTTCTAAATTAGGGTTTCCTTAGTAAAAGTCAACTGAACTTTGACCAGCCATAACTTTCACATACTTCATCACCAAGTCTCCATCCAAAGCTCATTTTGAAGGAAATTGAATTCTCTACAAATTTTATGTTGCAAGTTAAGCCCAAAAATGCTTCATTTGAAAGATATGAGCTAAGACATTATGGGTCATTTCAAAAGTCAACAAAAAGTCAACAACTTCAAAAGGGCATAACTTGAGATTGGTAAATGATATGGACCTGAAACCAATGGGGTTGTTTAGAGGACTCTTCAAGCTTTCCAAAAAGTCCAAGAACACCCTCATACCTTTAAAATTTAGGGAGATGTGCCCTTGCAAAGTTGGGAAATTTTGTGATGGTTTATGTTGAAAATGGAGGTTTAAAACTACTTCTTTCCAAATGGGCTGCCCAAATTATGATCCAATCCATACATGAGCACTATGCACGACCCAAACCATTTAAAATCTTATTTTTATTATTTTTATTTCTATTTATTTTGATTTAAATCATTAAAAATCATTTTAAATAAAAATAAAATATGAAAATTAAAGATTTTATTTGGATAATGCTTCTAGAAAGTCTTAATTGGTGATTAGAATTAAAGAGGAAGGGAATCATGTGATTGATACAAAGATAGTAACCTTTCATGAGCAAATATTTGAAATTCAAAGTTCAATCTTTTTCAATCTTTTTTGGATCAAATCTCCACACAACCAATGAGTTTTCTTAACCTAATTCACTCACATATAAGCACTGAGCATAAACATAACCCTGATTCACGATTTGGCAGCCTCATAGTGTAAGTTCAAAACCTCAAAAATCCTTCCAAAAGTGAGATTCGGATTTTGAAATCCAGGGCATTTGAAGGCAAAGTAAGAACATATAGATGTTTATTGATCATCACTGAAGCTAAAGCATCACTCATATGCATCTCATGTGCACCATATTGATCAAACCGAGTTCACTTTAACCTTGAATAAATTTTTTTCGATTCCAATGATTCATTGCATATTATTGAAATTTGTTTATATAACTTTGTTTGTTGATGATCATAGATGGAATCTGGATAATTTGGTGAAGCTCCATGGCCTAAAACGAAATTCACCATAGTTAGGGTTTTAACCAAGAATTGGGGTTTCGTGATTTACAAAATATAAATGACTTCTAAGATCATGACTTGACTTGAATGGACCTCTGGAATATGTTTATGCTTTCAATTTTGTGAAATTGTACAGTTTTGTTGCCCATTGTGTTTCGTAGGTTTTGCTGGGGTTCGATTTTCGCAGGTAATCTCCCAGCAATTATCGCAGGAAAATTCGTATGGCATGAGGTTGAAGAAGAGGCTTGGCGCGCGCAGGGAATTTGAATCTATGCTTAAAATATTTTATGTTATGTTTCTTGTTCATTAGCACAAGCCAGTGCTTGGCCTGGTGGAAAAGTGTGTACGCGCTTTACAAAAGGGGAGGGGATCGAATCCTGCCTCCAGCATATTTTTTGATATTTTCTCACTTAAACTACATCCTTCATATATTATTCTTTGTGGTTGTTTGATTAGCAGGTAGGCTCTCCCAGCCAGGCGGATACGCGTGCATACTTGTAATCAAAAGGTCCTGGGTTCGATTCCCACCCCAGGCCTTTTGTTTTCACTATTTTTCTGGATTTTCTAGATGAAGCATAAAACAAATTTTCTTCCCTTCATTATTGCCTGCGTGTGGGCTAGCCTGGTGGTTATTGTTGTTGCTGGCAAGCAAGATGTCATGGGATCAAATCCCAGCCAGGTAAGTTTCTCTCTTTTTTGCAATTTTTTCTATTTTCTTTTATTTTATTATTAAAATCATATGTATATAAATATAATTAAAAAAATGTTCAATATAATTCAAGTTCTATATATCTTTTTTTTCTGAAAATTATTTTTATAATCATGTAAATAAGTTATAGTATGTATATTAATTAAAATAACTTTATCCTAAAAATATTTTCTAAAAACAAACCCTAATTTTCAAAACCCTAAAACTATTTTCTAAAATAAAACTTAATTCTATTTTTTCTAAATAATTTTATTTGCTAATTCTTAATGTAATTATTTATGTATATTTATTTAGTATGGTTCTTGTAAATTTTGTAAATATGATTATCCTTTATGAACATGACCTTAAAATATTTTTTAATAATTGTTGATATGTATTTAGAAATAAATAAATTGGTAATGATTAAAATTTATAAATTCTATTATGTTTAAAAATTTTGTTATAGTAATTATTCATATTTCTAAATAAGTGATTATATATTAAAATTCAATTTTTTGTTTATTATTCTAATTATGTCATTATTTATTTTAATTATTGTTACTAACCATATTATTATTTATTATCTTTGTTTATTATTATTTTATATTTCTTATTGTTATTTCTCTAACCTTTGTTTATTTTACTAATTATTATTATTTTACTAATTATTATTATTCTATTTCCACTAACCTTATATTTTTTAATTATATTTATCACTAACCCCAATTTTATTTACTTATTCACTATTTTTGCTTCTTATATTTATTTTGCTATATATTTATATTTTTTGCTATTTATTATTATTATAATTATTATGTAATTGCTTTCTTGGTGTAATTTTGTAAATATTTTAAATATTTAATTGTTTGCAATGGTTAGTAATTAGGGAGTGAAAAACATGTATGTTATTTAAAATAAATTAGATCATTTTAATTAAAGATAAATAATATTGAACACTCACACACGTAAGTCGATTTTTAATCGCCGTCTCACTTTCTAAGGTTATCCCTCAAGTTGCCTAAATCATAAGGTCAAGTGGGGTGTATAAAGCAAGTCCCTTTAAAAAGAAAAATCATCAAGTCCCTCATGGTTGCCTTTACGAATCGAGTCCCTTCGAATAATGATGATAGTCCCTCCTATATGCTTATTACACCCCACAGTTGCCTTCATAAAACAGAATGTCCCTCTCATGTCCCTTTACATCCAAGGTAATGACTACCTGCTCCTTAATAGTAGGGATAGTCTTACCAATGAAAGGATAAAGAACAAGAAAGACTTAAAACTTTAGGATAGGTTCCTCTTATGTACTTGCTCACTTCAAAAACTTTTCAAACTCTTCACAATTTCAAACAATTTTCAAAAACAAGTTTTTACGCATCCGTACATGGATCATTATTAACTATTATGAAAATTCTTTTATTCACACACTACACTTTCAAAAACAATTCAAAAGTGAGCTAAGTAACTAAGAGCCCATGGATAACCATGGATGTAAAGGGTGCTAACACCTTCCCTTTACATAACCTACCCCCCGGACCCAAAAAATATCTCTTAAGGTCTTTCTTGTTCTTTTATACCCTTTCCTTTTGGATAAAATAAAAGTCGGTGGCGACTCTTGCTATCCGCAACATAACTTAAAGTCAGTTCTCCCACCGTGTTACAGAACTGGCGACTCTGCTGGGGATTTAAATTTAAGAGGGGTACCCTTAGGAATTAATATCACTTTAAATTGTTTGCTTTGTTTGCTTTATATTACTTGTTGGGGTACTCTTATGTGTGAAAGGTCCTAACCCGGATCTAGTGTACCTTAGGTAAATGGCAATAGACCAAGGAAACTGTACGATGTATATCGATACGGTTGATCTGGTGGCCATAGTTAGTGCGACTTCTTGGTTGGTGCTTATGTTCCTTAAGTCAAGTTGAGGATAATATGAGGCTGCCATATGTTGTCAATGCACTAACTAACTTTTAGAACCCTAGTTAACTCATCTTGGCCTTTAGAAAGTAGTGAGGTAACCGGCTTTGGTGCAGACTGAAGTTGGTTGACACTCGATACTACGCTCATTGAGATCTTAAACTTGGAGGGTTTTGGTTGGCAAGTAAGTTGCCTTCTGATCAACCACCCTTGTGAAGGATCAATGATATTGAGATCCCTTAGAACCTGGTTACTTTCGTAGGACAGGATGAACCATCTAACTTCAGGGGAGGGTACTTACCTTTGAACCTCATGCAAGCCTTTAAACCTAGGGCTATGGTGTGACTTGTTTGTGTGTGCCACATGTTTGTGATTGATCATAACATCATGACATCATCATGCATCATAAGCATATCATTTTCCCTAACCATTTCAAGGACCAAGGGATTTATTTTTGTTCTTTGTTGCAGGTCATGGCTTCAGTTCGTAGAAACACCATCAGGATCAACTTTGTAGGGATACTTCCCAAGCTTAAAGAGTTGGTTTCTCAAGTGTCTGATCACTCCCGGTTCAACAAGAGACATGGTCACCTATTGGATCTGGTCACTTCAGGGTTCAATGAAGACATGATGAGTGTCTTGTTCCAGTTCTTTGACCCTAAACACCACTGCTTTACATTCCCTGACTACCAGCTGGTTCCAACCATGGAGGAGTTCTCTAAACTTCTGGGCATACCTGTTATTGATCAAAGACCCTTCACAGGTTTGGAGAAGGAGCTTAAACCAGAGGTTATTGCTGCAGCTCTACATCTGAAGAAGTCTGACATTGTTCTAGAGACGAGAAGTGGAGTTAAGGGTATTCTTGCCAAGGTATTAGTGGATAAAGCTCAAATGTTCTTGAAGGCCATGAGATATGATGCTTTTGAGGAGATCTTAGCCTTGCTGATACATGGCTTAGTGTTGTTCCCCAATCCAGATCAGTTCATAGATGTTCATGCCATCAACATTTTCCTGAGTCACAATCCAGTACCTACATTGCTTGGAGATATCCTACATTCTCTTCACACCCGTACTACAAGGGCAAGAGGAACTTTGATGTGTTGCATACCTTTACTTTCTAGGTGGTTTATTTCTCACCTTCCTCGCTCAGTAATGAAGAATGAGCAAGGGTTCAGATGGTCCAAGAGGATCATGTCACTTTCTCACTCAGATATCCATTGGTGCTCCAGATCTATGGAGAATGTCACCATCATTGACCATTGTGGGGAGTTTCCTAATGTGCCACTTCTAGGCATAAGAGGAGGCATCACCTACAACCCCTCTCTAGCTTTACGACAGTTTGGTTACGCCCGAAGTGATGGTCCACATGACATGTTGATTCAAGGCATTGTGTTTGATTAGGACAACGATCTTCAGGGTTACCGTCAGAGATTCATACGAGCTTGGGGAAAGGTAAACAGGATTGACAGCAAGACACTGGAGCCTAAGTACACTATTCCTATGGAGGCTTATCTCAGATGGGTACGATCTCGTGCTCAGACACTCATGACGCCATATCCTGCCGTCCTACCAGTTACCATGGAACCTGTTGCTGAAGGAGACACAGCTTATACCATCCTTCACCCAGACATGCCTACTGATATGGAAGACTTGCAGAGATCATGGATCCAACTGAAGGAGCAAAGGGATACTTTCGAGGCTCATTACAAAACAAGCCAAGCAAGAATCCTAGAGCTAACAAAGCAACTTCACGAGGAACGAAACCTCAACTCATACCTCAACACAAAGAGGAAACGTCCATGGGAGACTTAAAACCCCATCTTTTGTACTTATTCCATTTTCATTTTTGTAAGCCTAAAAGGCAAAACAAGTTATTACTAATAAAAAGTTACTTTCTTGTTTGTTTAAGCAAATTTAAATCCTGCGGTCCTTGAAAACATTGCATATGCATTCCCATATCATTTCATTGCATCACAGGTTTATAATTGTGCACAGGTTTCTCATCTTCTCGCTGTTTATTTCAGCAATGGCTCTTGAGCAATCAGTTAAGGATCTCCAGGCACAAAATGCACAGTTCCAAGAGCTGATCCTGAACCTATCCAAGGGGCAGGATGAATTGAAGACACTGCTGGCCAAGAAGACTAAGAAGACTAGAAGGTCTGCTGGGTTGCTCAACATGGGAAGAAGGTTCAAGGGTCCTGTCAAGACCAAGGAACAGGTTGAAGACTATGAATCTGAGGAATCTGAGAAAGAGGGAGGCAGTCTCCACCACACTATGGGGGACTCTGATTCTGAGGCTAATTACTACCATGAGCCTAATGAAGACAAATTCAAGATGCTGGTGGATAGAATGGATGCTATGGAGTTGCAGAAATCATCTGGGCTGGATTTTGAGGATTTGAGTTTGATATCTGGGGTTGTGATACCCATTGGTTTCAAGGTTCCTACCTTTGTTGTTTATGATGGGGTCTCCTGTCCCAAGCTGCATCTGAGGTCTTATGTCAGAAGGATTCAACCTCACACTGCTGATAAGAAGTTGTGGATCCATTTCTTTCAAGAGAGCTTATCTGGAGCTCAATTGGAGTGGTATTATCAGTTGGAGAGTGTCAATATCAGAGATTGGAATGATCTTGCTGAAGCTTTCTATAAGCAGTATCAATACAATGCTGACTTAGCCCCCACTCGCATGCAGCTTCAGAGCATGTCTATGGGTGCCAAAGAAAGTTTTAAGGAGTATGCTCAGAAATGGAGAGATTTAGCTGGAAGAGTTCAACCCCCTTTGACTGATAGGGAATTGGTTGATATGTTCATGTGCACGCTGAATGGTCCGTTTTACAGTCATCTCATTGGAAGCTCATCATCTGGTTTCACTGAGTTGATCATGACAGGAGAGCGAGTAGAGAATGGTATAAAGAATGGCAAGATCCATGTGGGTGCTTCTTCATCAGGTGCTGCAAAGAAGCCTCCCACTGGTAAGAAAGAATCCAATGCTGTTTATGGTCAACCTGATCGTAATAGAAGGCATCAGTCTGTTAGTGCAGTTCATATTTCAAATCCAACTCCTGCAACAATAGAGTAGCCTCAGGGCAACCAACAGAGGGCTAGAAGACAGTTCACGAAGATCAACATGTCAATGGCTCAGGCATTGCAACATTTGTTGAAAGCTGAACTTATTACTTTAAAAGAGGCTCCTCAGAATCCCAATGTTACCTCTCCCAGGTACAATCCCAATGCACGATGTGCATATCATTCGAACTGTCCGGGTCATGATACTAATAACTGCTGGATCTTGAAGAACAAAATTCAAGATATGATTGATGCTGGAGAAATTGAGTTTGATCCACCAGGTACTCCAAATGTGATTACAGCTCCAATGCCAAATCACGAGAAGACTGTCAATGCCATTGATGAAGACCTGCATGTCTATTCAGTAATGGAGTTGAGTACACCATTGTCTGTTATTAAAAAGAGGTTAGTACAAGCTGGGATCTTTCCAGGTTGTCGTGAAGATTGTCTGTATTGTACCTATAAGCCGGATAGTTGCTTCATTTTGAGAGATGGAATTCAACGTCTCATGGATAAGTATACTATAGTGTTTGAAAGAAGACCAGCATCTGTAGAAAGTATGGTGGATCATCTGACTCGGGGTAAGAAGATTGAAGAGGTTGACATGGTTGACAAAGTACCGGTAAGAATCACTTCAAAGGGTCCCATTAAAATCACTCATCAGGGTCCAATCAAAATTACTGCTGAAGGTCCCGTGAAAGTTGTTGCTGAAGCCAGAGTAGCTCCTGTGGTCATTACTACTCCTGGTCCTATACCTTATACATCTGATAAAGCTGTGCCTTGGCACTATGGGTCTGATATTTACATCCATGGTGTTAAGCAGGAGCCTTTACCTGATGTGCCTGCTGACATTGATAATATTGCTGGATCTAGCAAGATCACTCGTAGTGGAAGAGTCTTCTCTCCTCCAGTTGCTTCTAAGAATGCAGTTACTCCTGCTGCTACTTCCACCACTGATGATCGGGGCAAAGGTCCTGTTATTGAGCCTGTATCTACTGATGTGCCAGCTGCTGATGACCTCTCTAAGCAGATGGAAGAAGTATTGAAAATCATTCGCAAGAGTGATTATGACATTGTTGATCAATTGGGGCATACTCCCTCAAAGATTTCTATGTTGTCCTTGTTGCTGTGTTCTGAGGCTCATGCCAAGTCCTTGATCAAGTTTCTGAAGACTGCACATGTGCCTAATGCCATTTCTGTTGATCAATTTGAGCACTGTGTTGCCCACCTGACCTATGATAACGGGTTAGGATTTTCTGATGCTGATTTGACCCCTGCCAAGAGGGATCATAACAGGGCCTTGCATATTTCAATTGAATGCAGGGGCACTACCCTGTCACATGTATTGATAGACAATGGTTCCTCTCTGAATGTGTTGCCCAAGGAAGTCCTGAATAAGCTGAGTCCTGAAGATGCTGTGCTGAAGCCCAGTAATATTGTGGTGAAGGCTTTTGATGGTTCTAGAAGAGTAGTACATGGGGAAATTGATCTTCCAATCAAATTTGGCTCTCAGGTGTTTACTGCTACATTTTATGTGATGGATATTCGTCCTTCATACTCTTGTCTGCTTGGTCGTCCCTGGATCCATGGGGCAGGTGCTGTGACCTCTACATTGCACCAAAAGTTGAGATATCCGGTGAATGGAAATGTTGTTACTGTCTTTGGAGAGGAAGAATACTTTGTCAGCCATGTAAACACTTTCAAGTATCTGGAAGTGGAAGGTGAATACATTGAGACTCCGTGTCAGACATTTGAAGTGGTTCCCTAGGTTGTTAATGATTATGTAGCTCCTCCTGCTGTGAAGAAAGTTCCTGTGGTCACCAGAAAACCTCCAACAATGGCAATGGCCTCCCTCAATGATGCTAGAGCTGTGGTGGATGAAGGTGGTTGTACTATTTGGGGTCAGCTTCCTGATATTCCATACAAGTATGACAAGTTTGGTTTGGGTTTCACTGCAGAATCCCAAAAGGCTGTTCGTCGTGCTCGTGCTGCCCGTGTCACTAATCAAGGGGTTGTGAAGGACCAGATTAATGCTATGGGAGATCAAGATGAAGACTACAACTTGGATGCATGGATTTTTCCTACTGTGGGTGTTGGACTCAATAATTGGAAAGCTGAAGATGTTATCCCTATCTCCTTTAGTCAGGAGTAAATACTATTACTGTGTTTGTTGCTATTTTAATTTTATAATTTCTTGAACAATCGAACTCTTAAGCCATGTGCCTTACCCGGGGCACAATGGTGTGCTTGTTACGGGTTGTCATTTCATTTGCATACTTCATTCAATAAAATCAGTGGACGTTTCGTTTTCGTAAATATTGTGTTCCTTGTCTTTCTTTTCTTTTATTTTTGCTTTATCAGCTATGTGTTCTTACACACACCCACATCACTAAATGCAGATCCTCATCCACTCTGGATCCTGTTGATAACAGTTCTACTATTGCCAATTACAATTTCGAGAATCCGATCTATCAAACTGAAGACGGAAATGAGGACGATTGTGAAATACCTGTAGAGCTTGCTAGGTTGTTACAACAAGAAGAGAAAGCTATACAGCCACATGAAGAGCCAGTCGAAGTTGTGAATCTAGGAACTGAAGAAAACAGAAAAGAGGTCAAGGTAGGGGCTGATTTAGAGGACAATGTCAAGAGCAGGTTGATTCAGATGTTACGTGACTATGTGGAGATCTTTGCTTGGTCTTATGAAGATATGCCAGGGTTGGATACAGACATTGTGGTTCACCGTTTACCAGTGAAAGAAGATTGTCGTCCAAAGAAGCAGAAGGTTCGTCGTATACGTCCTGAGATGTCAGAAAAGATCAAGGCAGAGGTAATGAAACAGTTCAATGCAGGGTTCTTAGCAGTGACTTCTTATCCTCAGTGGGTTGCAAATGTGGTACCAGTTCCTAAAAAAGATGGTAAGGTACGTATGTGTGTGGACTACAGAGATTTGAACAAGGCTAGCCCTAAAGATGACTTTCCACTTCCTCATATTGATATTCTGGTAGACAACACTGCTCAGCATAAGGTATTCTCTTTCATGGATGGTTTCTCTGGTTACAATCAAATCAAGATGGCACCTGAAGATATGGAGAAGACAACATTTGTGACACAGTGGGGCACTTTTTGCTATAAGGTGATGCCATTTGGTTTGAAGAATGCAGGGGCAACATATCAGCGTGCTATGGTGGCTTTGTTTCATGATATGATTCATCATGAGATAGAGGTATATGTGGACGATATGATAGCCAGGTCTCAGAATGAAGAGCAGCATCTTGATCATCTGCACAAGTTGTTTGAGAGGTTGAAGAAGTACAAGTTGAGATTGAATCCAAACAAGTGTACTTTTGGAGTTAGATCTGGAAAGCTCCTGGGTTTCATTGTCAGTGGAAAAGGTATTGAAGTGGGTCCTGCAAAAGTGAAAGCTATACGAGAGATGCCAGCTCCCCGTACTGAGAAGGAAGTTAGAGGTTTCTTGGGACGATTGAACTACATTGCAAGATTTATCTCCCAATTAACTACCATCTGTGAGCCAATCTTCAGGTTGTTGAAGAAAGATCAGGTGATGGAATGGAATGAGGAGTGTCAGACTGCTTTTGATGAAATCAAGAGATACCTGCTAGAACCTCCAATTTTGATGCCACCAGTTGATGGAAGACCCTTGATTATGTACTTAACAGTGTTAGACAACTCAATGGGGTGTGTGTTGGGGCAACATGACGAGTCTGGTCGAAAAGAGCAGGCAATATACTACCTTAGCAAAAAGTTTACCGACTGTGAAACAAGATACTCACTGCTCGAGAAAACTTGCTGCGCTTTGGCATGGGCTGCTCGCCGACTAAGACAGTATATGTTGACCCATACTACCTTATTGATTTCTAAGATGGATCCAATCAAGTACATATTTGAGAAACCTGCTCTCTCCGGAAGAATTGCAAGATGGCAAATGATCTTGACAGATTATGATATACAGTATACTACTCAGAAGGCCATCAAAGGGAGTGTTGTTGCTGATCATTTGGCTCATCAAGCAGTGGATGATTATCAGTCAATGAATTTTGAGTTCCCCGATGAAGACATTATGATTATTACCAAAGAACCTGGACAATATGACAGACCTGAACAAGGATCCCGATGGACCATGGTTTTTGATGGTGCTTCCAATGCACTTGGTAATGGTGTTGGTGTTGTGATTAGCTCTCCTGAAGGTTGTCATACCCCGATTACTGCCAGACTTTGTTTCTATTGTACCAATAATATGGCTGAGTATGAGGCATGTATCCTGGGTATTAAAGCTGCTATTGATATGAAGGTTCAGTTCCTTGATGTGTATGATGATTCAGCCCTGGTAGTAAGTCAGATCAAAGGAGATTGGGATACCAAGCATGATAACCTCATTCCTTACAGAGAGCATGTGTTGTCTTTGATCCCACATTTCAAAGAGATTACCTTTGGACATATTCCACGAAGAGAGAATCATTTGGCAGATGCATTAGCCACCATGGCATCTATGTTTGAGATCAGTTGGGATGATGAAGCTCCCAAGATTACTATTGATAGATTTGAAAAGCCTGCATACTGAAATGAGATTGACACAGAAGGGGCAGAGGAGAAGCCTTGGTTCTATGAAGTGAAAAGATATCTTGAGGCTCAAGAGTTCCCTGAAGGGGCATCTGTCAAAGATAGGAAGTTCCTGAGGAGGTTTTCTGCTAAGTTCTTCTTGAGTAATGGCATTCTGTATAAGCGCAATCATGATTCAACTATGCTTCGTTGTGTGGATAAGAAGGAAGCAACTGAGATTATGGAAGAGATGCATGATGGGACCTTTGGCACTCATTCTAGTGGTCATACCATGGCAAAGAAGATATTGAGAGCAGGTTACTATTGGTCTACCATGGAAGTTGACTGCTATCAACACTCCAGAACTTGTCACAAATGTCAAATCTATGCTGATAAAGTACATGTACCTCCATCACCATTGAATGTGTTGACTGCTCCTTGGCCCTTTGCCATGTGGGGCATTGATATGATTGGTGAGATCAAGCCTACTGCTTCTAATGGGCATCGTTTCATCCTGGTTGCTATTGATTACTTCACAAAGTGGGTGGAGGCAGCTTCATTTGCATCTGTGACTAAGAATGTTGTGGCTCGATTCATTAAGAATAATCTCATATGTAGATATGGCATTCCTGAAAGGATTATCACTGACAATGGCTCTAATCTGAACAACACTATGATTACTGATCTCTGCACGCAGTTCAAGATTAAGCATCACAACTCTTCTCCGTATCGTCCAAAGATGAATGGGGCAGTTGAAGCTGCTAATAAGAACATTAAGAAGATTGTACAGAAAATGACTGTTACCTACAAAGATTGGCATGAGATGTTGCCATTTGCTCTTCATGGTTATCGTACTACAATACGTACTTCAACAGGGGCAACCCCATTCTCCTTAGTCTATGGTATGGAAGCAGTTCTGCCCATTGAAGTTCAGATCCCCTCCTTGAGAATTATGAAGGATGCAGGCTTGGATGAAGATGAGTGGATTCAGACTCGATTGGACCAGATAAATTTGATTGATGAGAAGAGGTTAGCAGCAGTTTGTCATGGCCAGATGTACCAAAAGCGAATGATCAAAGCTTTTAGCAAGAAGGTTAAGCCAAAGGTATATCAGGCTGGTGACTTGGTAATCAAGCGTATCATATTACCGCAGGGTGATCCTAGAGGCAAGTTGACTCCAACATATGAAGGACCATTTGTAGTCAAGACAATGTTTTCAGGAGGTGCCATGATACTGACTACAATGGATGGTGAAGACTTCCCACAGCCTGTAAACACAGACATAGTTAAAAAATACTACGCATAAAAAGAGACCCGCTAGGTTGACAGGCCTAGGCAAAAATAAGGGCATCCCGGCAAACCAAAAGGGTTTGGGCAAAAATTAGGGATATATATAAAAAGAGGTACACCCGGCAAGTCGAAAACCTGAAAAGGCGGCTTGGGCAAAAAAGGGTATCCCGGTGGATTGAAAACCTGAAAGGGCAATCCAGGCAAAAGTTAGGGATTAAAGCGTATGACTATGTCTCGTTTGGATCACTCATGAAACTGCAACCAGTTGTACTACTTACTCAAGCTCGAACAGATAAAGCTCAATTCAATCGTTTCCGTCTCAACAGCAAGAAGATGAGATACTTGAATGGCAATAGTAGAATTGAAACTCAATAGGATTGTTTCCCACATAGCTGATTCTTTTTTGTAAAACTTTATGACAAAATCCTCTTACTAGGGTTTATGTCTCCTTGTACAAACTTACCCGTGTATGGGTCACTTTTTGATATAAATAAATTTCATCTTTTGAATCCAGATTTACTTTTACCCTATTTACATAATCGAAACGTCCATTGGTTGTGTTTGAATGTATGTATGCTTTTGAATATGATTGATGTTTACCAAAAATGCATGTATGCTCTTAATATGATTAATGTTTACCAGAAATGCATGAAAATGCAGTAATAGTATTTACTAAGGACGAACGAGAGAAGGATTTCAACGAAGCTTCGCTGGTTCATCTCTTACAAAACAACTACAAAACCCTCAGTAGGGCAAATCCATCTTCATAAAATCTCATCTCCCCTGGAATTTATATCCATCTCTTTTATCCTCATACGGATATTCGGGAAATTACTTTCCAATAAAAGTACGACGAACGAAGACGGGAAGTTATATCTGCCCTACCATCAAACGAAGATGAAGGTTATATATACCTTACTATCTCTAGCATACGGGAGGGTATCTATACCCTGGTATCCTCAGCAGACGGAGGGTTATATATTCTTCAACAACGAATCGGGATTTATTTTCCCTGGCCAGCAGTTGTTATACGAAGATATCCAGACGCTTCCGGCAGCATCATATCATACATACATCATTTACATCATACCATAACATACATATCCATAGATACATAGTACATTGCTTAAGTGCATCATGTTATACATACATACATAATATATAAACTAATATTACTATACAGAATGCTACCTTGTTTTCAGGTTGATTATCCAACAAACAGACTTACAATCATCAGGATTGCTATATCCTCCTGAAATCATGCTATTACCTCAGGGTTGCTTTATCCTCCTGACGACTTCTCATTGCTTCAAGACTGCTTTAGGGTTATCATCATTGATTGCTCTATCCTCCTGAAATTATTACTTCAAGACTGCTTTAGAGTTATCATTATTGATTACTCTATCCTCCTGAAATCATTACTTCAAGACTGCTTTAGGGTTATCATCATTGATTGCTCTATCCTCCTGAAATTATTACTTCAAGACTGCTTTAGGGTTATCATTATTGATTGCTCTATCCTCCTGAAATCATATTATTACTTCAAGACTGCTTTAGGGTTATCACTATTGATTGCTCTATCCTCCTGAAGACATGCTGTTACATCAGGATTACTCCAGTCTCCTGAAAGCATGTCATCAATCTCTCAAGATTACTCTACCTTCTTGAAATTATATTGTTACCTCAGGACAGCTCCAGCCTCCTGATAGCTTCTCATATATCAAGATTGCTTTATCCCCCCTGAAGACATGCTGTTACATCAGGATTACTCCAGTCTCCTGAAAGCATATCATCTATACCTCAGGATTGCTCCAGACTCCTGACAGCTATCATTATACCTCCATATTTTGGACTGCTCTATCTTCCAAGAACTTTCTCCTAGTGGCATCTTTAAGCCCACTCAATCATATTCAACTAGCCATCTGTATCACTCTAATGCACTGGTGAGTGCAAATTTTTGGGCTTTTGTGTTCAATCCCCTTCAACCTTCCAGGTCACGACTGGCAAATGTACCAATCTAACCCCTCAGGTTTCAGAAAATTGAACAGGGGCAGCTGTTGCACCCCAAAATTTGCCCTCACAATACAAGACTTTGTGTTCTAAGAAGGTTCACAAGGTTCACAAGTTTCTCAACATTTCCATAACCTTTCATGAGGCTCATAAAGTCTACAAGTTACTTTATGAAGGTTCACAAGGTTCACAAGTTCCACAATGCTTTCAATACCTTTCATGAGGTTCATAAAGTTTACAAGTTACTTTATGAAGGTTCACAAGGTTCACAAGTTTCTCAATGTTTATATAACCTTTCATGAGGTTCATAAAGTTTACAAGTTACTTTATGAAGGTTCACAAGGTTCACAAGTTTCTCAATGTTTATATAACCTTTCATGAGGTTCAAGAAGTCTACAAGTTATTTCTTGAAAGGTTCCCAAGGTTCACAAGCTTCCCAATGCTTTCAATACCTTTCATGAGGTTCATGAAGTCTACAAGTTACTTCTTGAAGGTTCACAAGGTTCACAAGATTCACAATGATTACAAAGCTTTCCTGAGGTTCATGAAGTCTACAAAGCCACTTCATGAGGTTCACAAGGTTCACAAGCTTCACAATTCCTCCCATGAGTATCACAAGTTACTTTATGAAGATTCACAAGGTTCACAAAGTTCACAATTGGTCAAAGGAGTTGACAATTCCCTCAAACAATGCACCTCCTAAGCAGTGCATCCAAAACTAGGGTTTTGACTTTAATCAGACTAAATGGACTTCCAATACCTCAAGTAAGCTTCATAACATCTTATATGTGTATAATAACCCCCATGTCAAGTTTCAAGACTTTTCTCAAAAGTTTGCTCAGTCAGATGATCAGATAAGTCAAAATCAGTCAATGCAGTTAAAAAGTCAAACTGAGGTCAACTGTGGTCAAACCAAAGTCAAACTTCATGATTTTTTGCCAACATCAAGTATATGAAGTAAAATTCATCATTTGATCAAGGGTTGATCATGATTCATCAAGGAGATTCCAGATCATCAATAATCAGGAGTTTCTAAATTAGGGTTTCCTTAGTAAAAGTCAACTGAACTTTGACCAACCATAACTTTCACATACTTCATCACCAAGTCTCCATCCAAAGCTCATTTTGACGGAAATTTAATTCTCTACAACTTTGATGTTGCAAGTTAAGCCCAAAAATGCTTCATTTGAAAGATATGAGCTAAGACATTATGGGTCATTTCAAAAGTCAACAAAAAGTCAACAACTTCAAAAGGGCATAACTTGAGATTGGTAAATGATATGGACCTGAAACCAATGGGGTTTTTTAGAGGACTCTTCAAGCTTTCTAAAAAGTCCAAGAACACCCTCATACCTTTAAAATTTAGGGAGATGTGCCCTTGCAAAGTTGGGAAATTTTGTGATGGTTTATGTTGAAAATGGAGGTTTAAAACTACTTCTTTCCAAATGGGCTGCCCAAATTATGATCCAATCCATACATGAGCACTATGCACGACCCAAACCATTTAAAATCTGATTTTTATTATTTTTATTTCTATTTATTTTGATTTAAATCATTAAAAATCATTTTAAATAAAAATAAAATATGAAAATTAAAGATTTTATTTGGATAATGCTTCTAGAAAGTCTTAATTGGTGATTAGAATTAAAGAGGAAGGGAATCATGTGATTGATACAAAGATAGTAACCTTTCATGAGCAAATATTTGAAATTCAAAGTTCAATCTTTTTCAATCTTTTTTGGATCAAATCTCCACACAACCAATGAGTTTTCTTAACCTAATTCACTCACATATAAGCACTGAGCATAAACATAACCCTGATTCACGATTTGGCAGCCTCATAGTGTAAGTTCAAAACCTCAAAAATCCTTCCAAAAGTGAGATTCGGATTTTGAAATCCAGGGCATTTGAAGGCAAAGTAAGAACATAGAGATGTTTATTGATCATCACTGAAGCTAAAGCATCACTCATATGCATCTCATGTGCACCATATTGATCAAACCGAGTTCACTTTAACCTTGAATAAATTTTTTTCGATTCCAATGATTCATTGCATATTATTGAAATTTGTTTATATAACCTTGTTTGTTGATGATCATAGATGGAATCTGGATAATTTGGTGAAGCTCCATGGCCTAAAACGAAATTCACCATAGTTAGGGTTTTAACCAAGAATTGGGGTTTCGTGATTTACAAAATATAAATGACTTCTAAGATCATGACTTGACTTGAATGGACCTCTGGAATATGTTTATGCTTTCAATTTTGTGAAATTGTACAGTTTTGTTGCCCATTGTGTTTCGTAGGTTTTGCTGGGGTTCGTTTTTCGCAGGTAATCTCCCAGCAATTATCGCAGGAAAATTCGTATGGCATGAGGTTGAAGAAGAGGCTTGGCGCGCGCAGGGAATTTGAATCTATGATTAAAATATTTTATGTTATGTTTCTTGTTCATTAGCACAAGCCAGTGCTTGGCCTAGTGGAAAAGTGTGTACGCGCTTTACAAAAGGGGAGGGGATCGAATCCTGCCTCCAGCATATTTTTTGATATTTTCTCACTTAAACTACATCCTTCATATATTATTCTTTGTGGTTGTTTGATTAGCAGGTAGGCTCTCCCAGCCAGGCGGATACGCGTGCATACTTGTAATCAAAAGGTCCTGGGTTCGATTCCCACCCCAGGCCTTTTGTTTTCACTATTTTTCTGGATTTTCTAGATGAAGCATAAAACAAATTTTCTTCCCTTCATTATTGCCTGCATGTGGGCTAGCCTGGTGGTTATTGTTGTTGCTGGCAAGCAAGATGTCATGGGATCAAATCCCAGCCAGGTAAGTTTCTCTCTTTTTTGCAATTTTTTCTATTTTCTTTTATTTTATTATTAAAATCATATGTATATAAATATAATTAAAAAAATGTTCAATATAATTCAAGTTCTATATATCTTTTTTTTCTGAAAATTATTTTTATAATCATGTAAATAAGTTATAGTATGTATATTAATTAAAATAACTTTATCCTAAAAATATTTTCTAAAAACAAACCCTAATTTTCAAAACCCTAAAACTATTTTCTAAAATAAAACTTAATTCTATTTTTTCTAAATAATTTTATTTGCTAATTCTTAATGTAATTATTTATGTATATTTATTTAGTATGGTTCTTGTAAATTTTGTAAATATGATTATCCTTTATGAACATGACCTTAAAATATTTTTTAATAATTGTTGATATGTATTTAGAAATAAATAAATTGGTAATGATTAAAATTTATAAATTCTATTATGTTTAAAAATTTTGTTATAGTAATTATTCATATTTCTAAATAAGTGATTATATATTAAAATTCAATTTTTTGTTTATTATTCTAATTATGTCATTATTTATTTTAATTATTGTTACTAACCATATTATTATTTATTATCTTTGTTTATTATTATTTTATATTTCTTATTGTTATTTCTCTAACCTTTGTTTATTTTACTAATTATTATTATTTTACTAATTATTATTATTCTATTTCCACTAACCTTATATTTTTTAATTATATTTATCACTAACCCCAATTTTATTTACTTATTCACTATTTTTGCTTCTTATATTTATTTTGCTATATATTTATATTTTTTGCTATTTATTATTATTATAATTATTATGTAATTGCTTTCTTGGTGTAATTTTGTAAATATTTTAAATATTTAATTGTTGCTATGGTTAGTAATTAGGGAGTGAAAAACATGTATGTTATTTAAAATAAATTAGATCATTTTAATTAAAGATAAATAATATTGAACACTCACACACGTAAGTCGATTTTTAATCGCCGTCTCACTTTCTAAGGTTATCCCTCAAGTTGCCTAAATCATAAGGTCAAGTGGGGTGTATAAAGCAAGTCCCTTTAAAAAGAAAAATCATCAAGTCCCTCATGGTTGCCTTTACGAATCGAGTCCCTTCGAATAATGATGATAGTCCCTCCTATATGCTTATTACACCCCACAGTTGCCTTCATAAAACAGAATGTCCCTCTCATGTCCCTTTACATCCAAGGTAATGACTACCTGCTCCTTAATAGTAGGGATAGTCTTACCAATGAAAGGATAAAGAACAAGAAAGACTTAAAACTTTAGGGTAGGTTCCTCTTATGTACTTGCTCACTTCAAAAACTTTTCAAACTCTTCACAATTTCAAACAATTTTCAAAAACAAGTTTTTACGCATCCGTACATGGATCATTATTAACTATTATGAAAATTCTTTTATTCACACACTACACTTTCAAAAACAATTCAAAAGTGAGCTAAGTAACTAAGAGCCCATGGATAACCATGGATGTAAAGGGTGCTAACACCTTCCCTTTACATAACCTACCCCCCGGACCCAAAAAATATCTCTTAAGGTCTTTCCTG
Organism: Lathyrus aphaca; assembly: GCA_963966055.1. Taxonomy (NCBI): domain Eukaryota; kingdom Viridiplantae; phylum Streptophyta; class Magnoliopsida; order Fabales; family Fabaceae; genus Lathyrus; species Lathyrus aphaca. Next base: position 529,824,428 of record OZ014521.1, read on the forward strand.
TTCTTTTATACCCTTTCCTTTTGGATAAAATAAAAGTCGATGGCGACTCTTGCTATCCGCAACATAACTTAAAGTCAGTTCTCCCACCGTGTTACACTTTAGCGTGGGCTGCACGCCGACTGAGACAATATATGTTGACCCACACTACTCTATTGATTTCAAAGATGGACCCAGTTAAGTACATTTTTGAGAAGCCAGCTCTTACCGGACGGGTTGCAAGATGGCAAATGATCCTCACAGAATATGATATCCAGTACACCTCTCAGAAAGCCATCAAGGGCAGTGTATTGTCTGAATATCTTGCTGAGCAACCCATTGATGACTACCAGCCTATGAGATTTGACTTCCCTGATGAAGACATCATGTTCATAAAAGCAAAAGATCATGAAGAGCCTATTCACACTGAAGGGCCTGACCCGGAAGAGGAATGGACTATGATGTTTGACGGGGCTGTTAATATGAATGGTCGTGGTGTTGGTGCAGTACTCATTACACCTAAGGGAGTTCACATGCCTTTCTCGACAAAACTCACTTTCAACTGCACTAACAACGAAGCTGAATACGAAGCTTGCATTATGGGTCTTGAGGAGGCCATTGACCTCAGGATCAAGACGTTGACTGTATTTGGAGATTCAGCTCTGGTAGTTAATCAGACCAACGGCAAATGGTACACACACCAGGATCATCTGATACCTTACAGGGATTATACAAGGAGGTTATTGACTTTCTTTACAACAGTCAAGCTTGAGTATATCCCTCGGGACGAGAATCAGTTTGCAGATGCTCTGGCTACCATTTCATCTATGATCAAAGTTCAAGCTGCCAACTTTGTACCTCAGATTTCAGTATCCAGACTTGACAGACCAGCGTATGTGTTTGCAGCAGATGTTGTCAAGGATGATAAGCCTTGGTTCCATGACATTAAGTGCTTCTTGGAGGATAAAACATACCCACCTGGGGCATCTTCCAATGATAAGAAGACTTTGAGAAGGCTTGCTGGAAGTTTCCTTCTGAACACTGATGGTTCCCTGTACAAGAGAAACTTTGATACGGTACTACTCAGATGCGTTGATAAGACAGAGGCAGACCTGTTAATGCATGAAGTGCACGAAGGATCCTTTGGTACCCATGCTGGAGGGCATGCCATGGCCAAGAAGTTGCTAAGATCAGGCTATTACTGGATCACAATGGATACCGACTGTTGTGCGTACGCCAGAAAATGTCATAAATGCCAGATTTATGCGGATAAGGTGCATGTGCCTCCCAATCCTTTGAATATAATGTCTTCACCCTGGCCCTTCGCCATGTGGGGCATTGACATGATTGGCAAGATTGAGCCTACTGCTTCAAACGGCCACAGATTCATCTTGGTTGCTATTGACTATTTTACCAAGTGGGTCGAAGCAGCTTCCTATGCAAATGTTACAAGACAAGTGGTAGCCAGATTTCTGAAAAGAGATATCATCTGTCGATACGGAGTTCCCGAGCGAATCATTACTGATAATGGTTCCAACTTAAACAACAAAATGATGGAAGAGCTGTGTCGGGACTTCAAGATCCAACACCACAATTCTTCTCCTTACAGGCCAAAGATGAATAGCGCTGTTGAGGCAGCTAACAAGAATATCAAGAAGATTGTGCAGAAGATGGTAGTCACCTACAAAGACTGGCATGAAATGCTACCATTTGCCTTGCATGGGTACCGCACATCAATCAGAACATCCACTAGGGAAACACCGTATCAGCTCGTGTATGGTATGGAAGCAGTCTTACCGGTTGAAGTTGAATTACCCTCCTTACGGGTATTAATGGATGTTAAGCTGAACGAAGCAGAGTGGGTCCGGTCCCGATACGAACAACTGAGTCTGATCGAAGAGAAAAGATTGGCTGCAATCTGTCATGGGCAGCTGTATCAGAAGAGAATGAAGAAAGCCTTCGATCAGAAAGTTAGGCACCGAGAGTACCAAGTAGGGGATCTTGTACTGAAAAGGATCCTCCCTCCGCATACAGACCATAGGGGCAAGTGGACTCCGAATTATGAAGGACCATTTGTAGTAAAGAAAGTTTTCTCGGGTGGAGCACTGATGCTCAGCACCATGGATGGTGAAGACTTCCCGTCCCCTATGAATTCAGATGCAGTTAAAAAATACTTCGCATAAAAATGACCCGCTGGACATAAAAACAGAATGTAAGTCCAGGCAAAAATAGGGCATCCCGGCGAGTCAAAAACAGAATAAAAGACTCGGGCAAAAATAAGGGAAAATAAACAAAAAATGTACACCCGCTGAGTTGAAAAGCCGCATTGGACAACTCAGGCAAAAATGGGTATCCCGATGGATTGAAAACCCGAAAGGGCGATCCATGCAAAATAGGGAAATAAGCGAACAACTGCATTCTGAATTCGTCTGTATCACCTACAACTTGGTAAGCTTCGAGAGGATCAAGCTTCTATCAGAATCAGCCTTCTTCAGAACGCAAGACGAGAAGAACGTCAAATGTCATACGAGTCATAGCAAAAGGGAAGCTTCTTGGAGCGTCGACAACATCGCCAGCCTTTTGTTTCTCATTTTGTAACAATCTCCTCATTTCAGGGGATTTGTTTCTTGGATGTATCTTGCCAATTCAGGGCACATGAATTAATAAAATCAGATTTTCCAGTCACACGACGTCTCCTACATTTTTATTTGCAAAGAATGTCTGATGTCTTTAAAATATTGATTGCATAAATACAGATGTTTCTCTTCTAAAAACTACGTGCTTGCAGGAAATATACTTACTCTCAGAAGTGTCTAAACCCCTATGACGGAATCCAGTAAAGGATACCTCGGGATTACTTGTGCGTTTCTCTATCTTTGCAGGATTGCAGGTATCCGAAGCGCGACATGGGGCATGTAAGCTTCATCCCAGCAAGCTGGCAAATCAACACTCATTCTTAGCACTCAAAGTGTTTTCTCCCCAGTTGAGTTACCACTTATTGCTTCTCCCGGCCGAGTTGCCATTCATTCTTTCTCAGCCAAGTACAAAAGCCAGGGGACCAACTCCCCACAGAGTTCCAGCCTCTATCCAGAAGAGCAACGCATGAAGGAATCACAACAGAGCGACAGAAACTTCTACAAACCCCAGCTGGGTCCCTCATTTACTGGAATAGGTCTATCATTGACCCATTTCCCCAAGCAGATGCGTCTCATCAGATCTACCAATGATCTCATCCCCAGCTGGGATGCTCATTACAAACAAGATCGGCCAGAGATCTTCACAGCATCGGGATCCAAATCCCGGTTTGGTATCTTTGCATAATCATGGCATTTGCATCATATTCACCCACAAAGCGTAGCATTCCGTTTAATACGGAGCATTACGGCAGAAGTCAAACATATTGCATAATCATAAGCCATATTTTGAATCAAACACTTGTGAATGATAACAATTCATCAACATACAGAAAACTCCCACAAAATCCCCAGCAGAGAGCTAAAGCTAAAACAGTTACCTCACATTCACAAACATCGGTATATACTACTCGTGACACCCGTCCATTGTCATATCTCCAGCAGAAAGCCAAGGACATCCCTTTTGCACTCACAGATATGTATATATATACATTTCCCTGACATCCATCCACTTTGCATACCAGATACTTGTTTATACTATACTCTCCTCCTTTTGACACTCGTCCGTGTCACTCTCCCCAGCAGGTTGAATACTTAAACATACACTACTCATTTTACTTATACAGATACTCGTCCGTATCTTGTATACACCATTTATATCCCCACAGATTCAACACTAGTCCTTGTTCTTTGTTAACCAGATGGTACTCGTCCGTATCATCATCTCAGAACATGCGTCAAGCGTTTGTTTCTACCTGATACTCGTCCGCATCATAGTCTTAAGGATGCTCGTCCGCATCTTTAATCCATACACTGTGTCAAATACTCTCGTCTTCTCGAATATAGACACTCGTCTGTGGCTACTATTCCCCAGAGGAATCCCTTCAGATTCAACACCCGTCCGTGTTCTTTGTTAACTAGTTGATACTCGTCCGTATCATCATCTCTGAACACGTGTCAATATTTGTTTCTACTCGATACTCGTCCGTATCGTAGTCTTAAGGATGCTCGTCCTCATTTTTAATCTATACACAAACATCTAAACACTTATACCTTTTGTTTCTTGGATATAAACACTCGTCAACAAAGCAATTTTCTTTTCTATCTGACATTCGTCCTATGTCATGATAAACCTTGAGAGCAGCCGTCCCCTGCTAGGTGGTCGTCCTCCACCTCTTGATGATCGTCCTTCATCATGCTCGTCCGATGGCCGTCCTCCATCGTTTGATTTTTCTATCCGACATTCGTCCTATGTCGTGATATTTAGCAGCCGTCCCCTGCTAGGTGATCGTCCTTCACCCTTTTGATGATCGTCCTTCATCATTTTATCTAATGGCCGTCCCCATTGTTGATTCGGTTATCTGACATTCGTCCTATGTTATGATAAACCTTGAGAGCAGCCGTCCCCTGCTAGGTGGTCTTCCTCCACCTCTTGATGGTCGTCCTCCATCATGCTCATCCGATGGTCGTCCCCATCGTTGACCTTTTATCCGGCATTCGTCCTATGTCGTGATACTTTCGGCAGCCGTACCCTGCCAGGTGGTCGTCCTCCACCTTAGATGACCGTCCCTCATCTTATCCCCAACAGAGCAGCCGTCCCCTGCTAGGTGATCGTCCCTCACCTTTGATGACCATACCTCATCATCTGTTTATTTCATTTATTCTTTAACCCGATGGCCGTCCTTGTCGTGGTCCCCTTTTCCTTTTCCTGATGATCGTCCTTCATCAGTTTTAGCGCGATGGCCGTCCCCATCGTTGGTTACATTACTTTATGAACCTGATGGCCGTCCCCGTCATGTTTCATCAATCCCCAGAGAATCTTATAGTTTTACTTGATGGCCGTCCCCATCATAACCCCTCTTATCCCCAGCATGTCGGCCGTCCCCGTCATTGCTCCTTCCCCAGCAGTCGTCCTCTGCTCGACGGTCGTCCTCCGTCGCCCACACTTTACAATATTCTTTAGTTCTTTTTTTTTTTACAATCTATATCCCTTTTCTTCTTCATTCTGTGAGTGCAAATTTTGGACTGTCTTTGGTATTCAACCACAAGTTATCTTGTTTGCCTGTTAAGCCGTTGCTTACATCCTGCACAGCTAACTCATGTTTGAATAGGGGCAGCTGTAAACACCCCAAATTTTCCCTCACCCATTCACATCATGGCTTGTGATCATCTCATATGCATAAACTCAATAATAGCATCTCATATCACATTTTTGATTCATTGCATTGGTTCTAAGTCATTTGCATCTAGGGTTTGTGATCTGAGCAATCCAAGAGCTTCTTGAGCCACTCCAAAGGTCATCAATCACTTCAAAGGGGTCCATGTGTGTTCAAGCATCATATTATATCCCCTCAAAGTCAAGAATGTCAAAGAGTCACAAGAACTGGAAATGGCATGGAGGCAGAGCCAGGTTTGACTGCACAGATGACCTAGAATTAGGGTTTTGGTTTCAGAGGCCATAACTCCAAATTTTTTGGTCATTCTTGTTTCTATTGGTCTCTATATGGTATAGGGAGTATGCATATCAATTTTCATGAAGAAATTCCATGGGGAAGTCATCTGATCAAGAGTTGACTTTTCAAGCAAGTCAGTGAAGAAGCAGGGCATCTGAGGCCCTCAGTGACCCAACCTAAGGGTGATCTTTATCATTTTGATTGTATATGATCTTTATTTGATCATGGAAGAGGTTGGAAGTTCACAAAATTGAAGAATTTCAAGTCTTTTGCAAAGTTGACTTTTTGGGCAAGTTTGACTTTTAATGAAAATGCTATTTTAGGCAACTTTTTCAACCTTTACTTTTTGATTCAAGAAAGCTTCAAATGTAAAAACTTTGGTCATGAAAGTTGTAGAATAGATCTTCCCCTTTTCAAAAAGTACAAGAACATGACCTAATTCATTTTGGATCAAAAGTTATGGCTTGTCAAAGTTGGCAAAAATCACAAAATTTCAAAGTTTCTACCAAAGAGGTATTTTGCAAAATGACTTGATCAAGTGTTCTAAAGCTATCAAATGCACTTCCAATATTCACAACATGATCATGTGACATCTAAAGTTCAGAATGGACCAAAGAATTACACATTTTTATGGTTTATGGAACAAGATTTTTCATAAGAGGCAAATGTGAACCAAGTTGCAAAACTCATCATAGCTTCTCATCCACTTGCTGGCTAGCTTGCTGAACCATCCTAGGCCTTTCCCCACCTCATGCTGCGCAGGACACACTCCTTGTACTTGGCTAGAAAGTAGCCCATGCCTTCTTACACCAACTTTGACATTTTGGCAAAAGCACCCATACCAATCAAAAAAGCACATGTCACTTCATCTGACCAATGGCAATTGTTTATACTAATCAAATGCAAGCCAAACATAACAAGAACACAGCCTAAGACTTCAGCATTCACAAGTTTCAAGTTTATGCTCCCACTTGCATTTTCATTCGAAACACTCAATACAAGTTACAAACAAACAAACCAACTTCACCAATCAACTAAACACACTTTCCTGATCACAAAGCACCCATCACCATTGTCTTAAACCCCCAGAATCAGAAATACGATTTCCTCACTTCACTGAACAGAACTTGTTCAATCTCTCAAACCAGCCTTTGCAAACTTCAAATAAGCATTGCAAGCTTCTCAGGGGGTTCATTAGAGGCGTTTTGGATCAAAGGGCCAGCCAGAAAGCTCCAAAGATCAAAGCTTCAGTTCAGGTGAGCTCAAGAACATTTTTTCCAGAAACATGCTTTTAAGTTCTTAAATGATTCTCTATGTTCCACTGATCATGCTGATATGTTTTGTTTCGAAAATGATTGAGTATTGAGCATGTATGTTGTTCCTGAAACTTTTTTGACCTAAACCCCTTTTGATTCGATTCAGCCTGGATACGAAAAATAAATGCATTTTGTTTGTTGATTCGTGTTGTATGATGTTTGGGGATGGATTCTGGGCAAAAAGATTTTGTTTTAGATGCCTAGGGAGTGAGATTGAGATTCTCAGGGAGGAGTGTGGCCGGAGAAGATGACCGGAGGTCATTTCCGGCCACCTGAAAGTGATTAGTGCATTAATGAGGATTAGGGCTCAGTTTGAATGAGGAGCGTAGGATAGGTTGACTGGGGTTGACTCCCGCGTGAATGAACACACCAGATTTCACTTTAAAACCCTAATCATAATTATTTAATTTAATTAAGTCAGATTAGGTTAATTGGGGAAGTTTGAATCTCAGCCCTAGGATCACGCGCGAAGTCTTTCCCTCCTTCCCCAGTTTAAACCCTGGCCTTAGATTGCGCTGACTTTCCATTTAAACTCATTTTCTTTTTATTTAATTTCATTTGTTTTCTCATATTTATTTAAAAATAGCAAAATCATTTTAAAAATTCTGAAATTTTTTGTATAAACTTTTATTAATTTTCAGAAACCAAAAATATTTTTATTTTTATTTTTTGCATTAAAACATATTTTTAAATCATTTAAAAGTTTATTTTTAATTAATTAATAAGAATTAATTAATTAAAAATACTTTTAGGTATTTAAAAATCACCAAAAAATTCATGAAACCTTCATAATCATTTAGAAACATTGTCCAACCCTCAAACCAAATTTCTTTTTTGATCTTGATGTCTTTTGAGAATTTTTCATGGAATTAAAATCATTCAAGACATTATTTTGATCCCAAACTTCCAAAAATCATTTATGCCTAACCATTGAGAGTTGGACTTTGATTCTTTTTGCATTGCATTGTGTTTAGCATGTAGTTTGTGAGATTAAATTGGTTTGATTTGATCTTTCATTTTCCATTTGTTTGGCATTTTTCTTGTTAAGGTACCTTAAAACCCTAGGAAACTTATAAAATTCATAACCCTAATTAGGTTAAGAGTTGGAACCTCTCCTTTGGGCAGTGAATTAGTATAGGATTAGGGTCCCTTTGAGTGCATTTTCAATTTTTTATCTTGATGTTTGCTTCTGATTTTGGTTTTTGTTTGATGCATTGATCATAAACCCTAATTTGAGCTTCCATTTGCATACATTTTGCATTTGCATCCATACCTTGGCTTGCCATGACATTTTATGCATCCATTTGATCCATTAGACATCTTAAGATATGTTGAAAGCATGTTTGATCATTGCATCATGTATTTGCCATGTTGTATGTCATTTACATCTCATAACTTCTCATGCATGTTCATGGTTCCAAACTTGCTCCATTTGCATCCATATGTTTGTATGATCATCCTCATGCCTTGTTTCTTGTTTGCATCATCTCATAGCATCATTATCATCACATACATGCTTCTGATTTTGGTTTACAACATGCCATTTCATTTCATTTTGCATTGCATTGCATTCCTTTACTAACCTTTCAGGTGGTAAGTAACTTTGAGAAGTGAATTTGCCTTCACTTCTCACATTTTCTTTTCATCTCTCTCTTGCATCCATGCTGCATTTTGTTATGTGTTTGAGATTGGGCTTGCTCATTCTTTTTCTTCTTACTTTCTTTCCTCAAGTGACTTGTCTTCTTGAATGAAGCAAGTTACTTTGCTTCTCCTGATCCTTTCATCTGCTTCCAGGTGGTTCCATTGAAGCTTTCTCTTGTTAACCTCACAAACCTTAGGAACAACTAAGCATGACAATGATTAGGGTTTTGATTAGTCCCCCACTTAGTTTTACCTTTGTGTCTCATTGAGTCTTCTCTTCTCACCTCATAATCAGGGACTAAACCCTAAAGGCTTTAAGGCTTTGTGATTAAGCTTATGCCTGCATCCTTCTATTAGGATGGAGTGTATAACTTTAATCCTAAGTGTTAAACCCTTAAGGTGTTTAAATCTTTTAATCAATTCACTTAACAATCATCAAGACATCAAGCTTGTAACTTGGGCCTTGCATTAGGGTTCTAATTCTTCCTTAATTGGTTAAGAAGGACTAACCCTAATGTTAATGGACAAGTCCTCCTCAAGTTGTCTTACAAACCCTAAAAATCACTTCATCATCATATCATTAAATAAAATCCATTTAACCAAAGGCTTGTTTTGTCATGAGTTTAATCCCTAATCATGGATTAAGTTGAGGAGCTTTCCTCAGCTTAAACATTCTCATCTATTATCCTTCTATTAGGATGGTGTAATGGGTCTGTTTAATCCCTGATTATGGCTTAACCTCATTACTTAACACTAAACAAAAACACCAAAAACATCTAAATAATCACAAGTAGGTTAATGATCTTAATCCTACACCATGGTGATTAAGTGTGAGAAGCTGACTTCACACTTAAGGTATTCTCATTACCCCTAATCGGAGGGAAGATGTGATGAGGTTACTAACCCGTTGGTTTAGGCTTAAGCTCATTTTCTTATGACAAACTTCAAAAAGCAATAAAAGACTGAAAACTCAAAAACAAACAATAATCGTCGCCTTCGGGATTCTTTTCTCATCATCTTCACTCACAAACGAGAACTAGCTTCTTCCGTCTAATGCAAGACAGTTTGCACCTGAGCCAGACAGGTCATACACTTGAGCATTGACAAGCAAGCATTTCACAAGTCAATTCATCTTTCAGTCTCTTTGGGTCGAACTACGGTGTTCGACTTCCTCATTGCACGAGAGGATACGTAGGCATAACTTAACGGTTATCGAACAAAAGTCTCTGTATATTCCCCCTCCTTCCAGCATTATTCTTTAAGCCTCATGATTTTAAGCATCTTATTCTTGTTCTTACACTGACACTGTATATATCACACTTCACTTCTCATACACTGACACCTGTACATCTTTCTTCCAGCTCTTTTTACACACAAATTGCACTGACACTACCCCTTTAAAACACAAATCTTCTAAGCGTGGATCCCGTCGAGTACGACGGACAATCTGGGTGCTAATACCTTCCCAGGTTGTAACCAACCCCCTTTCTCAGTCTCTCTGGTTCGCAACCGTCTTATCCATATCTTTCTAGGCCTATGCAGCATTGCCTTTCCTCCGGGATAAAAATGCCTAGCTGGCGACTCTTTCTTTTCCTGTGAGTTCACTCCTGTGTGTTCTCACATCCTCCTTTCGCCGACCGTTCGCGTCTGTACCATATTTGAGCCCGGTCTCATCTTTTAGGAGCGACATAACCAACCCCCTTTCTCAGTTTCTCTGGTTCGCGACCGTCTTATCCATTTCTTCTAGGTTTATGCAGCATTACCTTTCCTTCGGGATAAAAATGCCTAGCTGGCGACTCTTTTCACCTTCATCTTCATTTCTCCTTTTGCCGACCGTTCGCGTCTGTACCCTATCTGACCCGGTGTCATTTGGTGGGAGCGACAAGTAGTTGGTAGATTTTTGGTTTCTTCTTGGTGGTTTTCCATCAGAGCAGCTGAGGAGGCCCCTCCTCGGCATGCACATACGAGTCTTCTCATGAGTCTACCAGACATCGCATCAATTTTGCGGTGGGAATTCCTTGGAAATTTTCGAGGAGGACCCTTCTCGGGTACCAATTAAGGGATTCCCGATGAATGTCTCGGGTATCCTATGAATTTTCAATGAATTTCCCATTTAACACGCAAAATAATCCCCATGAAAATTCAATTTAAATCTGAGTATTTAATTATACAAATAATTCCAAATGTTACATACTACTACAAAATACGGCTCAATTTGATACGTAATACGAAAGTATACTTGCAGCGGTAATTTTCAAAAGAATCGCAAAATAAATATTCCAATAACAACATGTTTTTCTAATGTAAATAAAAAGAGGAAAAATTATCATCGTCCCGACACCCCAAAGTATGTATCAGAGTCGACTCCTCTAACGTGAAGTGCACCGACTTTACCAACCAAGGACTCTACTATTCCTGCTTACCTACATGTTACCAACATATGGGTAACATTCAAACAGAAGGGGTGAGATACTTACACCAACAAAAGGGAAAAATAATACAAATATAAGCAAGTATCATCAAGTATTCACCATTTCTCATCAATCAACAACTAAACAAACACACTGAAATACATAACAATATTTTGCACACAAACAAAAACTAATGCAAATGAGACTCTAACAGACTCAATGCATGCGGTACCATTTATTGATCCTTGTTTCATAGTCCAGTTCCCATCGGAACTCTCGACCCTTATTTAATGGTCCTGTATGATTCCTATTTCATGATCACACCCTCGACCCCTGTTTCATGGTCATGTACAATCCTTATTTCATGATCGCACCAACAACACAACAATTCCCTTTGGGATTCGGATGGATATACCCTACCTAGGTACACCATCTCCAACTAAACACATGCCATGCACCATCAATGACAATATGCAATTTCTACAATATCTACCTTATGTTATAACATCATCAACAACATACAACAACAATTACCTCATGAAACAACATCACCAATAACATACGACAACAACTACCTCATACAACAATATCACCAACAACCTGAGACAATAATTATCTCAAGCAACAACATCACCAACAACGTACAACAACAAATATCTCATGCAACAACTTTACCAATAACATATATCAAAAACTACAACAACACCTAACAACTACTACATCATATAACCACAACGAAAACAACAACGTATAAATACATCAACAACATATATCAACAAATACAACAACACATATAAACTACTACATCATATACCCACAACAACAACAACACATAACAACATCAACAAAATATATCAACAACTACAACAACACCTAACAACTACTACATCATATAACCACAACGACAACAACAACACATAACAATATTAACAACATATATACATACTAACTCATGTTTCTATTATGTTATGTTCATTATTCTTCTAAATAAGCTCATAACCCTTTCATTCATGCCTCTAACATAACTATATTAAACCCCATTCATTAATATATTAAATAAAGGATTTTATACAATTTTTCAGAATAAAAACATTTTACTTTTCACTCCCGGTCTCGCTAAGAGAAATGCTTTCTCGCTAAGCGAGTAACTCTCTGTAAAGAACAGTCCAAATTTTTCTCTCGCTCACTAAGCGAGGACTACGATTTTAGTAGTTCTCCTTTTGCGAGATAGCCAAACCCCTCTTACGATTTTATACCCCAAACCAGTTTTTATAGCCAGAAAACACAGAGTTTCCACAATCAAATACCTAATTCATACCATTATCACAAAATCAACAATTTCTAAAAACCTAACACACTTTTTCATCCAAATTCACCAAACCCCATGTCTTCCACTCAACAACACCATGCCTAATATTCCTATTATTCAACCCTTAGTAGATGAAGAAATCTCATCCTTACCATAGTTTGATGAGCAATTTCCTTCTCCTAGCTGGAATTTCCTCTCCAAGCTTTTCCTTAGCTCTTTCTTCTTCCTTCTCCTCTGTTCACACGCTTCAACTGACGACCAGTTTCCACAAACTGATTCCCTTTTTCCCAAATTCCAAACATAACCCTTAGACCCCAACTACGGATTGCCCATCTTGCCCTCACTATTCCATCACCAAATTATCATTCTACCATTTCTCTTCATATTTCCAATATTTATTTAATATCATATAAATTATTTAAATTCATAAAATATTAAAATATACTTCTTCCTTCAACACACTACCAACTTCACGCAACAGAGAATACACCACATTTCCAATTATTTAAATTAGATCATTAAATAAATAATCGGGTGTTACAACTCTCCCCCACTTAGATTATTTTAGTCCTCGAAAATTCACCGAATACGAACTACCCCTGATATGTTCTGGCATCCAATATTCAACTACAACGCCATGCAAAATGATGCCACGAATAGCATAAACAACGATACAACTTACCGACGACAACCATAACAATGCATAATTATCATTCAATGCACTCTACTACCAAATCAAGATACATAATAATAAAGTTACGAATACACAAGTTTACTCTTGAATTGACATAACACGATAGTTACCATCATCTTAGGTAACACCTCCCTAATTCCCCATCGTAGGAATTAGCTACACACACCAGAAGCATTATCATAGACAAAAGTCAACAACAAAGATAAGAACACCAAAATCCATAACACGACATCACCATGACTAAACTACCAACTTTGTTATCACACGACTTCAAAACAACCCTTCTAGGATTTACCAATCGAACACGTAGCTAATAAACCCATCTGCCTAGTAATACAAAATTAGCAATTAATCTTTTCTCCATCTCACTTCCATCTTGGAACATCCAATGGTCTCACTATCCCCGTATATTTTATTGTCAACCTTCAAATTCTTACAAGTCATACCGATATGAACAAACTGCGCTACTTCGCGCTCCCATTGCGCACTTTGATTACTTGCAATTATCAAATACACTAAGTTCACATCTAACTTCTGACGCTTTCTAGCAATCACCAGGCATCCTCATTCATGTTTATTGTAACACCCCAAATTTGATTATGAGTATTTGTTGCTTATTTGAGGATATATGAATGAATTGACAATTGGTGGTTATGTGACCCGATGCATGGTGGTGAAATTATTTTAATAATATTAATAATAAGAATAATCATGTAGTATTATTCGGATTATTGGTTATTATTTAAAATAATAGAAGTGGAAGTATGAATGTTATGTTGGTTATTTTGGAGTATAAGAGTCATTTATATAATAAGGATAAATAGTGTTTTATTATACTATTTTATTATTATTATTGAAATTATATTAAAGAAAAGGGTAAGGTGGTCTTTTTGTGAAAATTATGAGGGTAAAGTGGGAAAAGACATAACAGGGATAGTTTTGATCAAAAGGGATTATACGATCAAAATGCTCATTTTATCGTGTTTGATGAAGTGCTCTGAAGAAGAGGGAAAAAGAGGAAGCTCAGAGTCAGGAGGCTGTGGAGAACCCCAGAGAAGAGAGTCAATTGGAGAATTTCTCTAAGGTATGGGGAGTTTTCATAATCTATTATAATTTTATAGGAATTGGTTTATGAATAGATTAGGTTTGATATGATTTTGGTTATTGTTAGGTTTGATGACATAGATTGAGTTATAAGGGTATGAATTGGTGAATTAGGATTGATAAGATGATTTAGAATGGTGTGTTTGATGTTTGAATTGATATATTGTTGTTGTATATGATTAATTTTGATTGGTAAGAAGTTTTGGGTTGCATTGGAATGAATTCGTATGAAAAATTAACGTATTTTGGTGTAGAATTCGTAAAAACAGCAAAAAAATGCTTATGTACAGGTGTTAACCGGTTAACCATTTGGTTAACCGGTTAACCAGTGAAAAATATGCGTTTTGGGCAAAAATAATGAGGCGTTAACCGGGTAACGCTTTGGTTAACTGATTAATACTGTATCAGTGGCACTTTTATTTTGAAAAATTCATAACTTTTGATCCGTAACTCTGATTTAGGTGTCGTTTGAAGCGTCGGAAAGCTAACGAGATGAACTTTAATTTAATGAAATAAAATGAGTGAAATGATACATTTTTAAATGATGAATATTTAGAAAAAAGTTGAGTTGGTTTTATGATTGTAAATAGGATTCTATTGTAAGTTGACGATTTGTTGTTGTTAATGAAGGAAGTTGTTTGCTTTGTTGTTAAAAATTGGTTTTATGATTATAAATATGATGTTATTGTGAATTAACGTTTTGTTGTTGTTGATGAGGGGAGTTGTTTGGTTGTCTCATTGAATCGAATAAGTTGTTTTGTTGTATGATTGATAAAGAAGTATTGTTGATATGTTGTCGGGATGAAAGACATGATTTTATGATGATTATGTGTTGAACATGAAATGATTGGTTATGTCTTGATGAGTTGAGGTAGCTAATGAAATGAGGTTTTGACGTGTTATTACGATGGAAATATATGATTAATTGATGTTGAGGTGTTGATATGAAATGAATGATGCACAATTGATTTCTCGATGAATTTTACGGTGTAACACATCATTGCATTTCATGATATTCACGATGGGGCTTCGGCCTATTTAGTAGCTTCAATCCCATTGTGTTGATTGGAGTGTCTCGATGATTACGGTGTGCTCCCTTGTGGAGGGTTGATGGTCATGTAGCCATCTCACAATGAAATTGGTACCACATGCATAATTGCATATCATGATAGTTGGAATTGCATATGTCTGGATGAATTCACGATGGAGTTGTTGTTGCTGAATTTTTATAATATGTTCATGATTGTGTTGTTGTTGCTGAAGTATATGGTTGAAGAAGTTATGACATGCTTATGCTAATTTATTTATATTCCATATTCTAATATATTTATGATAAATTATGATTACTCACCCTACCTTCTTGGAAATGTTGCCTCTTTTGTGGGTAACTTGCAGATATCTAAGATGAGTTCGCGGTACGTGAAGTCTTAGCTGGAGGTTGTGTAGCTTAGGTTTAGAGTGTCTGGTGTCTTGCTCTGGTAGATGTAACATCGGGGAAAATAGAACGCTTATAAGATTGAATTTTAATTTTGTTATGATGGGTTTTAGGAGTTGTTAAATGTTGAATTGAGAATGATGATAATTGATGACTTTGACCAATAGGTCTTTATGTTTTAATGAGATAAGAGGAAAATATTTTTGAATATATAATTCCGCTGCCATAGTTTTGATTATTTGAGAAAAGAATATTATTAATATAATATTTTGGATCGATGTTTTATGAAGAAATGTGACACCTTCTATGAATTACTCTGATAATATTTTACTTAAATAGTTTGTGGGGTAGAAGGGTGTTACATTAGTGGTTTCAGAGCAGGTCGGTCCGTCTGGCCAATGTTGTCTAGTGTTGTTAATCCCTTAGTACGCAACATGTGTGTGAAACACTATTGGTACTTGTTGTTAGTTTTAGTCGTTGTCTGCAGGTGTTGGTTGGAATTAAGTGGGGAAGAAGCTTGACACCTGGACTGTTGTTGAAATGTCGAAGTTAGTTCAAAGTTGATGTTGATTACAAGAGTGCAAGGTTGTTCAAGAGATGTTGTTGTGGACCAGCGAGAGCATGGATTCATGAATTTGTATCGGTCGGGTTGAGAAGTGCGTGGATTTATGGATGGAGATTGTTTATGAAAGAAGGATTTATTCAAAATAAAAAGACAAGTTGATGAATTAAGTTGAAGGATCAAGTCGGTAGATTGCTATGCCTTGAGTGTAGTTGGATTAAAATCGAGCAATTTTCGAAGTTGGATGTAGAGCAAGATTTTTTTTTGGTAGAACTTGGAAGTAAGATGGAGAGAGGTGGAAATTACATTCATCAATCTCAAAAAATCTGGTTTTTGCAATCTTGGAGCAGCTGTCACGAGGAGTGGCATAACTTTTTAACCGTGATTCGGATTGAAGCGGTTTTGTACTTTTTGGAAAGCTTACGAAATTCCCTATAGTTTGAATATAAGATTTGCATTCAGGAGGTTTATAATGAGTGATATAAGTGCATTTTAATAGTTGGGTCTACTGCTGATTTTTGGAAAATTCTGCATACGGGAATTGTCGACCAACCTCATTGCAAGGAGGATAACTTTTTACTCATAAGTCTGATTTGAGCGATTCTTGAAGTTCTGGAATCTGCACAAATTTATCTTCATGATAGAATATAATTTTGTGATTTGGAGGTCTGTATTGGAGAAGATAATTGCATTCAAAGTGGAGCGTGTGTTGCTGGAAATTTTAGAAAGATGAAAATGTTGGAAAAATAATAAGATGTTGGTATTAGAGGGAATGCATAAGTATTCGGAGAGTGAATAAATATGTAATTAGAATGATTAAAGTACTGATGTTAGATGTTAGTAGTGTCGAGAGGAAGACAGATGTTTGAATTGTGCTGTTAAGAATTATAATTTGGATGAAAGTCATGATTGGAAGAGATAATTGTGTTCGAAGTTGAACGTCTATTGCTGAAAATTTGGAAAGATGAAAACGTTATTAAATAATAAAATGTTGGTATCAGAGAATGCATAAAGATACGATTTATGTCGAATGAGGGTAATTAAAGTGCCTATGCTAGATGATGGTGACGTTGAGAAGAAGATGGATGTTTGATTGGAGTTGTTAAGAATCGTAACTTGGTTGGAAGTTGTAATTGGAGCCAACCACTTTGAATGGTACTTGTTTTAGTGATTCCAATGTTAGAGGGATATTGAAAGTCGTGTGGTAATATGTGTGTACATAAGAGAATGTGTACGGGATTTTTTGGACGTTTTGTATCGTTGATGAAGTTAGAATTAAGGGGACTAAGAAGGAGTTGATAAGCCGTGGAGAGTTGGCGGAGCATTATGCTTACGGACTCTGGGCACAAGTTGAAGTACGCTATTGTGTTGGGTAATGATGATTTATGCCACCGTTATGGTTGTCGGACGTCTATTGACAAATTGAGGAACTAATCACCCTTAATCTATTGTTGATAGCAGACGTAATCATAATTGATGGATAGATGTGCCATGCCAACTAGTATAGTATGTACGTCGAATTGGTTGAAGTCAAGTCGAGTGCTTGAGTATTGTTTGTTTTGTTGATGCAAGTTATTATATGAGAGTATTAGTTGGAATTTAAGAGGGAAGTATGAAGTTGCGCTTGGATTGAATTGTAATAAGAAAATTCATAGTTGAACTCTGAAGGATTTGAATGTTGTTTTGGTGATGAGTTAAGTGGCATAAGACGTGAAGCTTCCTTGAGATGATTAGAAGGGAAAGTAGGTGGAAATGTAAAACGATGATTTGACAAGAATGTCAGACATAGTTAAGTTGCAAGTATTAAAAGTGAAATTATAAGTTGGTTTATTAAGGTGCGATTTTTGGTTGGATAATAGTTGGTTGGTTGTGTCTATTTGGATAAGAATCTATAAAAGGTTGTGTCGGTATGAGTAAGAATCGAGTATTCGGTATGTTGAATTAGTTGGAAGCGAAGGGTATGAGTTATCTAATGGGGATTCATTAGGCCCTTGTATCTTATGTTAGTGCAATGATGTTGTGTAGTTAAGATGATTTTTGCAAGGCGTGTTATTATAAGATGGTAAACTTGTAGTCGTGATGATGATAATTGGGAATTCATGGAAGTATATAAATAATTGTCCAAGATTTGGAAGTAGTCGCGATTGTAATTATGTTGAATATTCGAAGTTGTTATCTTAGGGATCTAAGTTGGAAGTATTCGGTAACTACAAGAGTAGAATACCTGTTGGAACAAAATTCAGAAGAGTTAAGTCAAAGGTGTTGTTGATGTGTTGGTATTGGTGATTAAAGAAGTTGGAAATACACTCGGTAGACATACTACCTTACAGGAAATCAGAGTGTGCAGCTGTAACACGGTGGGAGAACTGACTTTAGTTATGTTACGGATAGCAAGAGTCGCCACTGACTTTTATTTTATCCAAAAGGAAAGGGTATAAAAGAACAGGAAAGACCTTAAGAGATATTTTTGGGTCCGGGGGGTAGGTTATGTAAAGGGAAGGTGTTAGCACCCTTTACATCCATGGTTATCCATGGGCTCTTAGTTACTTAGCTCACTTTTGAATTGTTTTTGAAAAGGTGAAGTGTGTGAATAGAAAATTTTCATAAGAGTTAATAATGATCCATGTACGGATGCGTAAAAACTTGTGTTTGAAAATTTGTTTAAGTGTTTGAAAATTTGAAGTGAGCAAGCAACTAGGAGGTACCTACCCTAGAATTTAAGTCTTTTCTGTTCTTTATCCTTTAAGTGGTAAGACTATCCCTATTATTAAGGAATAGGTAGTCATTACCTTGGATGTGAGGGACATATGAGGGACATCTGTTTTGTAAAGGCAACTGTGGGGTGTATTAAGCATTTAAGAGGGTCTATCATCATTATTCGAAAAGGGACTTGATCTTTAAAGGCAACCATTAGGGACTTGATGATTTTTTCTTTTAAGGGACTTGCTTTATACACCCCACTTGACCTTATGATTAGGCAACATTGAGGGATAGCCTTAGAAATGTGAGATGGCGATTAAAAATCGACTTACGTGTGTGAGTGTTCAATTTTATTTATCCTTAAATTAAAGTGATCTAAATTTAATTTTAAATAAAATACATGTTTTGCACTCCCTATATTACTAACCATAACATAAAAATTAAATAAATTAAATATTACAAAATTACACCAAGAAGCAATTACATAATTATAATAATAAGCTAATTAAAGATAAATAGCAAAATATAAATAATAAGCAAAAATAATAAGTAAGCAATAAATAAATAAAATAGGGGTTAGTAATAATAAGAATTAAAAATAGGGTTAGTAAAATAATAATGAAAAATTAAATAATGTTAGTGAAATAATAATAATAAAAAGTTAGTAATAACATGGTTAATAATAATAAATATAATTAGCAAAATATTATAAGAAAAAAATTAAAATAATAAACAAAAGTTAGGTTTTTAATATGAACAATTAAATAATTATTATAGCATTTTTATTTATGCACAAATTATTAATTTATTTTTAGACCTATTATAATTACAAAATTATTTACATATATATATATATTAAAAGAACAAAAATTTACATTATAGACAATTTATAATTACATAAAGAAAAGTTTGATTATATTTATATTTATTAAAATTAATTATGTTAAATGAACATGTACAAAAATTATAAAATAAAAAATTAAGTTTTTAATAAGTATTTAGCAAATAAATTAGGGTTTTGAAAATTAGGGTTTTGTTTAGAAAAAATATTTTTAGAGTTTAATTTATAATATACATATATTTATAATTTTAATCACATGATAAAGAAAATAATTTAAGAAAATTTATATATTTTAGAATTTGGAAAATATAATATTTAAACATGCTTCATTATTTTTTTTCTGATTATTTATAAAAAACATATATATATATATATAAGACTATATTTAATTTAATAATAGAATAATTAAAACAAACAAAAGAAAAGCAAAAAATGTGAGAACTTACCTGACTGGGATTTGAACCCAGGTCAGTTTGTTTACCAGCAACAAGAAATACCACCAGGCTACCACACACGCAGGTGAAAGGGATAAGAGAGTAATTGCTTTTGTGCTTTGACTTTGAAAAATCAGGAAAATAATGAACAAGCAAAAGGCCTGGGGTGGTGTTGAACCCAGGACCTTTGAACACAAGCAAACACGCATAACCGCCTGGCTGGAAGAGCCCATCTGGTAGTATGATGGCAATATAATATAATATATTAAGTCTCCTTGTTATCCTGAAAAAATAGAAAAAAATAATGGCACAAGACAAGATTCGAACTCAGGTCTTGTGGCCAAACACAAACGTCTCCTTCCACTGGGACACAGGCTTCTGTGTGACAAATAACCAAGAAGATTACATAATATTTTAAATCAAAATTTTAAATACAAAATTCGCGCCATATGCTTCTTCTTCAACCTCATGATCTACAAAATTAGCTGTGAATTCAGCTACGATATTTCCTGCGAAAAATAAATCCCAGCAAGACCTACGAAAATCAATGGGCAACAAAACTGTACAATTTCACAAAATTAAGCACAGCAATATGATCCAGACATTCATGCGATTCATCCTGTGTTTTTAGAATCCATTTATGTTCTTTAAATAAAAAATCCCTAAACCTAGGTCCAAACCCTAACAATGGTGTTTCGTGAATCAGCCACGGTTTCTTTGATTTTCCTGCCCAGAAACGTTCTATATCACATAACAAACAAGATTAGACAAGCAAATTTCATTGAAACACAACAAATTAATGCAATCGAAAAAATTATATTCAAGAACAAATTGGATTCGGGTAGAGCATTATGGCATGTATGGGATGCATATGAGTATTGGTTTATGATCAGTGATGTCCAATGAAGCTCTCCATGTTCTTGTTTTACCTTAAAACCACTTGTATGAAGGAATCCAAATGTGACTTTTGGATGAGTTTTTTGAACAATGAAACTTACACTTAGAGGCAGAGGATTCGTGGCTGGGCAATGGGGTTGTGTTTAGTATATATAAGTGATTGAATTTAGGTCAAAATATGGATTGGTTGTGTACAAGATTTGATATGAAAAGATTCACAATGATAAGCTTTGAATTTTCAATATTTCTTGCATCCATGCTTTCTATTTCAAGCCATTCAATATTATTCTTGCATCAATTTGTTCCATGCTGAATTCATGATTTTCTAAAACCAATAATGGGATTAAATCTTCATATTTAATATTTTATTTAAATTTAAAATGATTTTAAGTATAAAAAATCATAATAAATTAATTAAATAAAATAAAAATTATGAAAATATCATGGAATTTTCGTGCATGATGTCATGGATGGCCTTGGGTCATTAGAAGTTCAGCCCATTTGACAAAATTTGATTTTAGACCTCCATTTTCATCATAAACCATCACAAAATTTCCCAACTTTGCAAGGGCACATATCCTTCAATTTTAATGGTATGAGGGTGTTCTTGGACATTTTGGAAAGCTTGAAGAGTCCTCTAAACAACCCCATTGGTTTCATGTCCATATCATTTACCAATCTCAAGTTATGCTCTTTTGAAGTTGTTGACTTTTTGTTGACTTTTGAAATGACCTATAATGTCTTAGCTCATACCTTCCAAATGAAGCATTTTTGGGCTTGGCTTGTGAGACACAAAGTTGTAGAGAATTCAATTTCCTTCAAAATGAGCTTTGGATGGAGACTTGGTGATGAAGCATGTGAAAGTTATGGCTGGTCAAAGTTCAGTTGACTTTTACTGAGGAAACCCTAATTTAGAAACTCCTGATTCTTGATGATCTGAAATCTCCTTGATGAATCATGATCAACCCTTGATCAAATGATGAATTTTACTTCATATACTTGATGTTGGCAAAAAATCATAAAGTTTGACTTTGGTTTGACCACAGTTGACCTCAGTTTGACTTTTTAACTGCTTTGACTGATTTTGACTTATCTGATCATCTGACTGAGCAAACTTTTGGGAAAAGTCTTGAAACTTGTCATGGGGGTTCTTAAACACATATAAGATGTTATGAAGCTCACTTGAAGTCTTGGAAGTTCATTTAGCCTGATTAAAGTCAAAACCCTAGTTTTGGATGCACTGCTTAGGAGGTGCATTGTCTGAGGGAATTGTCAACTCTTATGGCCAATTGTGAACCTTGTGAACCTTGTGAACCTTGTGAACCATCATAAAATGTCTTGTGATACTCATGGGAGGTATTGTGAAGCTTGTGAACCTTGTGAACCTCATGAAGTGACTTTGTAGACCTCATGATCCTCATGAAAGGTTATGTAAACATTGTGAATCTTGTGAACCTTCAAGAAGTGACTTGTAGACTTCATGAACCTCATGAAAGGTCTTGTAAATGTTGAGAAGCTTGTGAACCTTGTGAACCTTCATAAAGTGACTTGTAGACTTCATGAACTTCATGAAAGGTTTTGTAAACATTGTGAATCTTGTGAACCTTGTGAACCTTCATGAAGTGACTTGTAGACTTCATGAACCTCATGAAAGGTCTTGTAAATTTTGGGAAACTTGTGAACCTTGTGAACCTTCAGGGAACACAAAGTCTTGTATTATGAGGGCAAATTTTGGGGTGCAACAGCTGCCCCTGTTCAATTTTCTGAAACCTGAGGGGTTAGATTGGTATGTTTGCCAGTCGTGACCTGGAAGGTTGAAGGGGATTGAACACAAAAGCCCAAAAATTTGCACTCACCAGTGCATAAAGTGGTACAGATGGCTAGTTGAATATGATTGAGTGGGCTTAAAGATGCCACTTGGAGGAAAGTTCTTCAGATACATGTCCTGGAGGATAAAGCGGTCCAAAATATGGAGGTATAAAGAAGCTGTCAGGAGGATGAAGCAGTCCTGAGGCAATGATATGATTTCAGGAGGATAAAGCAATCCTGAAGTAATGAAGTTGTCAGGAGGATAAAGCAGTCCTGAGGTATAAGATGATAGCTTGTCAGGAGGATGAAGCAGTCCTGATGTAATAATATGTTTTTCAGGAGGATGAAGCAATCCTAATGTAGTAAGAAGCTGTCAGGGGGATAAAGCAACCCTGAGGTAAAGAAGCTGTCAAGGGGATAAAGCAACCCTGAGATATTTGATAATATGCTCTCAGGAGGATGAAGCAATCCTGATGTAATGATGTGCTTTCAGGAGGATGGAGCAATCCTGATGTAATAGGAGTTTTCAGGAGGATAAAGCAGTCCTGATGTATGAGAAGCTGTCAGGAGGATGAAGCAATCCTGAGGTATTGATAATATGCTTTCAAGAGGATGAAGCAATCCTGGTGTAATGATGTGCTTTCAGGAGGATGGAGCAATCCTGATGTAATAGGAGTTTTTCAGGAGGATAAAGCAGTCCTGAAGTAATGATAATAGCTGTCAGGAGGATGGAGCAGTCCTGAGGTATAAGAAGCTGTCAGGAGGATGAAGCAATCCTGATGTATGAGAAGCTGTCAGGAGGATGTAGCAATCCTGAGGTAATAATAAGCTGTCAGGAGGATAAAGCAGTCCTAATAGTCATAAGTATTGTTTGTTGGATAAATAACCTGAAACAAGGTAGCATTTGTATAATGATATTAGTTTATGTACTATGTATGCATGTATGATATGATGCACTTAAGTAATGTATTATGTATCTATGGATATGTATGGTATGATATGATGTAAATGATGTATGTATGATATGATGCTGCCGGAAGCGTCTGGATATCTTCATATAAAAACTGCTGGCCAGGGAAAATAAATCCCGATTCGTTGCTGAAGAATATGAGGAACTCGTCCCCGTCTTGTTTGATGATGAGATATACTTAACCTTCCGTATGCTGGGGATAGTAAGGTATATATAACCTCCCGTCTGCTGGGGATAGTAAGGTATATATAACCTTCGTCTTCGTTTGATAGTAGAGTAGATACAACATCCCGTCTTTGTTCGTCGTACTTTTATTGGAAAGTAATTTCCCGAATATCCGTATGAGGATAAAAGAGATGGATATAAATTCCAGGGGAGATGAGACTTTATGAAGATGGATTTGTCCTACTGAGGGATTTGTAACTGTCTTGTTAGAGATGAACTGGCGAAGCTTCGTTGAAATCTTTCCCTCGTTCGTCCTTAGTAAATACTATTACTGCATTTTCATGCATTTCTGGTAAACATCAATCATATTAAAAGCATACATGCATTTTTGGTAAACATTAATCATATTCAAAAACATACATACATTCAAACACAACCAATGGACGTTTCGCTTATGTAAACAGGGTAAAAGTAAATCTGGATTCAAAAGATGGAATTTATTTATATCAAAAAGTGACCCATACACGGGTAAATTTGTACAAGGAGACATAAATCCTAGTAAGAGGAATTTGTCATAAAGTTTTTTTTTTTTTTACAAAACAAGGAAAATCAGCTATGTGGGAAACAATCCTATTGAGTTTCAATTCTACTATTGCCATTATCTTCAAGTATCTCATCTTCTGTTGTTGAGACGGAAACGATTGGATTGAGCTTTATCTGTTTGAGCTCTGAGTAAGTAACACAACTGGTTGCAGTTTCATGGGTGATCTAAACGAGACATAGTCATACGCTTTAATCCCTAACTTTTGCCTGGATTGCCCTTTCAGGTTTTCAATCCACCGAGATACCCTTTTTTGCCCAAGTCGCCCTTTCAGGTTTTCGACTTGCCGGGTGTACATCTTTTTTTATATATATCCCTAATTTTTGCCCAAACCCTTTTGGTTTGCCGGGATGCCCTTACTTTTGCCTAGGCCAGTCAACCTAGCGGGTCTCTTTTTATGCGTAGTATTTTTTAACTATGTCTGCGTTTACAGGCTGTGGGAAGTCTTCACCATCCATTGTAGTTAGTATCATGGCACCTCCTGAGAACATTGTCTTAACTACAAATGGTCCTTCATATGTTGGAGTCCACTTGCCCCTAGGATCACCCTGTGGTAATATGATACGCTTGATTACCAAGTCACCAGCCTGATATACCTTTGGCTTAACCTTCTTATTAAAAGCTTTGATCATTCGCTTCTGGTACATTTGGCCATGACAAACTGCTGCTAACCTCTTCTCATCAATCAAATTTATCTGATCAAGTCGAGTCTGAATCCACTCATCTTCATCCAGGCCTGCATCCTTCATAATTCTTAAGGAGGGAATCTGAACTTCAATGGGCAAAACTGCTTCCATACCATAGACTAAGGAGAATGGGGTTGCCCCTGTTGAAGTACGTATTGTAGTGCGATAACCATGAAGAGAAAATGGTAACATCTCATGCCAATCCTTGTAGGTAACAGTCATCTTCTGTACAATCTTCTTAATGTTCTTATTAGCAGCTTCAACTGCCCCATTCATCTTTGGACGATACGGAGAAGAGTTGTGATGCTTAATCTTGAACTGCGTGCAGAGATCGGTAATCATAGTGTTGTTCAGATTAGAGCCATTGTCAGTAATAATCCTCTCAGGGATGCCATACCTACATATGAGATTATTCTTAATGAACCGAGCCACAACATTCTTGGTAACAGATGCAAATGAAGCTGCCTCCACCCACTTCGTGAAATAATCAATAGCAACCAGGATGAAACGATGCCCATTAGAAGCAGTAGGCTTGATCTCACCAATCATATCAATGCCCCACATTGCAAAGGGCCAAGGAGCAGTCAACACATTCAATGGTGATGGAGGTACATGGACTTTATCAGCATAAATTTGACATTTGTGACAAGTTCTGGAGTGTTGATAGCAATCAGCTTCCATGGTAGACCAATAGTAACCTGCTCTCAAAATCTTCTTTGCCATAGTATGTCCACTGGAATGAGTGCCAAAGATCCCATCATGCATATCTTCCATAATCTCAATTGCTTCCTTCTTATCCACACAACGAAGCAAAGTTGAATCATGATTGCGCTTGTACAGAATGCCATTACTCAGAAAGAACTTAGCAGAAAACCTTCTCAGAAACTTCTTATCTTTGACAGATGCCTCTTCAGGGAACTCCTGAGCTTCAAGATATCTTTTTACTTCATAGAACCAAGGCTTTTCCTCTGCCCCTTCTGTGTCAATCTCATTGCAATATGCAGGCTTTTCAAATCTATCAATAGTAATCTTGGGAGCTTCATCATCCCAACTGATCTCAAACATGGATGCCATGGTGGCCAAGGCATCTGCCAGCTGATTCTCTCTTCGTGGAATATGCTCAAAGGTAATCTCTTTGAAATGTGGGATCAAAGACAAAACATGCTCTCTGTAAGGAATGAGGTTATCATGCTTGGTATCCCAATCTCCTTTAATCTGACTAACTACCAGGGCTGAATCTCCATACACATCAAGGAACTGAATCTTCATATCAATGGCAGCTTTAATACCCAGGATACATGCCTCATACTCAGCCATGTTGTTGGTACAATAGAAACAAAGTCTGGCAGTAATCGGGGTATGACAACCTTCAGGGGAACTAATCACAACACCAACACCATTACCAAGTGCATTGGAGGCACCATCAAAAACCATAGTCCATCGGGATCCTTGTTCAGGTCCGTCATATTGTCCAGGTTCTTTGGTAACAGTCATAATGTCTTCATCAGGGAACTCAAAACTCATTGACTAATAATCATCCACTGCTTGACGAGCTAAATGATCAGCGACAACACTTCCCTTGATGGCCTTCTGAGTAGTATACTGTATGTCATATTCTGTTAAGATCATTTGCCATCTTGCAATTCTTCCGGAGAGAGCAGGTTTTTCAAATATGTACTTGATTGGATCCATCTTCGAAATCAACAAGGTAGTATGGGTCAACATATACTGTCTCAGTCGGCGAGCAGCCCATGCCAAAGCGCAGCAAGTTTTCTCGAGCAGTGAGTATCTTGTTTCACAGTCGGTAAACTTTTTGCTAAGGTAGTATATTGCCTGCTCTTTTCGACCAGACTCGTCATGTTGCCCCAACACACACCCCATTGAGTTGTCTAACACTGTTAAGTACATAATCAAGGGTCTTCCATCAACTGGTGGCATCAAAATTGGTGGTTCTAGCAGGTATCTCTTGATTTCATCAAAGGCAGTCTGGCACTCATCATTCCATCCCATTACCTGATCTTTCTTCAACAACTTGAAGATTGGCTCACAGATGGTAGTTAACTGGGAAATAAATCTAGCAATGTAATTCAATCGTCCCAAGAAACCTCTAACCTCCTTCTCAGTACGGGGAGTTGGCATCTCTCGTATAGCTTTCACTTTTGCAGGATCTACTTCAATACCTTTTCCACTGACAATAAAACCCAGGAGCTTTCCAGATCTAACTCCAAAAGTACACTTGTTTGGATTCAATCTCAACTTGTATTTCTTCAACCTCTCAAAAAACTTATGCAGATGATCAAGATGTTGCTCTTCATTCTGAGATCTGGCTATCATATCATCTACATATACCTCTATCTCATGATGAATCATATCATGAAACAAAGCCACCATAGCACGCTGATATGTTGCCCCTGCATTCTTCAAACCAAATGGCATTACCTTATAGCAAAAGGTGCCCCACTGTGTCACAAATGTTGTCTTCTCCATATCTTCAGGTGCCATCTTGATCTGATTGTAACCAGAGAAACCATCTATAAAAGAGAATACCTTATGCTGAGCAGTGTTGTCTACCAGAATATCAAAATGAAGAAGTGGAAAGTCATCTTTAGGGCTAGCCTTGTTCAAATCTCTGTAGTCCACACACATACGTACCTTACCATCTTTCTTAGGAACTGGTACCACATTTGCAACCCACTGAGGATAAGAAGTCACTGCTAAAAACCCTGCATTGAACTGTTTCATTACCTCTGCCTTGATCTTTTCTGACATTTCAGGACGCATACGACGAACCTTATGCTTCTTTGGACGACAATCTTCTTTCACTGGTAAACGGTGAACCACAATGTCTGTATCCAACCCTGGCATATCTTCATAAGACCAAGCAAAGATCTCCACATAGTCACGTAACATCTGAATCAACCTGCTCTTGACACTGTCCTCTAAGTCAGCCCCTATCTTGACCTCTTTTCTGTTTTCTTCAATTCCCAAATTCACAACTTCGACTGGCTCTTCATGTGGCTGTATAGCTTTCTCTTCTTGTTGTAACAACCTAGCAAGCTCTACAGGTATTTCACAATCGTCCTCATTTCCGTCTTCAGTTTGATAGATCGGATTCTCGAAATCATAATTGGCAATAGTAGAACTGTTATCAACAGGATCCAGAGTGGATGAGGATCTGCATTTTAGTGATGTGGGTGTGTGTAAGAACACATAGCTGATAAAACAAAAATAAAAAGAAAGACAAGGAACACAATATTTACTAAAACGAAACGTCCACTGATTTTATTGAATGAAGTATGCAAATGAAATGACAGCCCGTAACAAGCACACCATTGTGCCCCGGGTAAGGCACATGGCTTGAAAGTTTTATTGTTCAAGAAATTACAAACTTAAAAAGCAACAACACAGTAATAGTATTTACTCCTGACTAAAGGAGATAGGGATAACATCTTCAGCTTTCCAATTATTGAGTCCAGCACCCACAGTAGGAAAAATCCAAGCATCCAGATTGTAGTCTTCATCATAGTCTCCCACAGCATTGATCTGATCTTTCATAACCCCTTGATTGGTGATACGAACAGTACGAGCACGAAGAGCAGCCTTCTGGGACTCTGCAGTGAAACCCAAATCAAACTTGTCAGACTTGTATGGAATATCAGGAAGCTGACCCCAAATAGTACAACCACCTTCATCTACCACAGCCCTAGCATCGTTGAGGGAGGCCATTGCCATTGTTGGAGGTTTTCTAGTAACCACGGGAACTTTCTTCGCAACAGGAGGAGCTACATAATCATTAACAACCCAGGGAACCACTTCAAATGTCTGACACGGAGTTTCAATGTATTCACCTTCCATTTCCAGATATTTGAAGGTATTCACATGGCTGGAAAAGTATTCTTCTTCTCCATAGACAGTAACAACCTTTCCATTCACCGGATATCTCAACTTTTGGTGCAATGTAGAGGTTACAGCACCTGCCCTATGGATCCAGGGACGACCAAGCAGACAAGAGTATGAAGGACGAATATCCATCACATAAAATGTAGCAGTAAACACCTGGGAACCAACTTTGATTGGAAGATCAATTTCCCCATGCACTACTCTTCTAGAACCATCAAAAGCCTTTACCACAATATTACTGGGCTTCAGCACAGCATCTTCAGGACTCAGCTTATTCAGGACTTCCTTGGGCAACACATTCAAAGAGGAACCATTGTCTATCAGCACATGTGACAGGGTAGTGCCCCTGCATTCAATTGAAATATGCAAGGCCCTGTTATAATCCCTCTTGGCAGAGGTCAAATCAGCATCAGAAAATCCTAACCCATTATCATAGGTCAGGTGGGCAACACAATTCTCAAATTGGTCAACAGAAATGGCATTGGGCACATGAGCAGTCTTCAGAAACTTGATCAAGGACTTGGCATGAGCCTCAGAACACAACAGCAAGGACAACATAGAAATCTTTGAGGGAGTATGCCCCAATTGATCAACAATGTCATAATCGCTCTTGCGAATGATTTTCAATACTTCTTCCATCTGCTTAGAGAGATCATCAGCAGCTGGCACATCAGGAGATACAGGCTCAATAACAGGACCTTTGCCCCGAGCATCAGTGGTGGAAGTAGCAGCAGGAGTAACTGCATTTTTAGAAGCAACTGGAGGAGAGAAGACTCTTCCACTACGAGTGATCTTGCTAGATCCAACAATATTATCAATGTCAACAGGCACATCAGCTAAAGGCTCCTGCTTAACACCATGGATGTAAACATCAGACCCATAGTGCCAAGGCACAGCTTTATCAGATGTATAAGGAATAGGACCAGGAGCAGTAATAATCAGAGGGGCCACTTTGGCTTCAGCAACAACTTTCACAGGACCTTCAGTAGTAATCTTGATTGGACCCTGATGAGTGATTTTAATAGGTCTCTTTGAAGTGATTCTTACCGGTACTTTGTCAACCATATCAACCTCTTCAATCTTCCTACCCTGAGTCAGATGATCCACCATACTTTCTACAGACGACGGAGTCTTCTCAAACACTATAGTATACTTATCCATGAGACGTTGAATTCCATCTCTCAATATGAAGCAACTATCCGGCTTATAAGTACAGTACAAACAATCTTCACGACAACCTGGAAAGATCCCAGCTTGTACTAACCTTTTTTTGATAACAGACAATGGTGTGTTCAACTTCATAACTGAATAGACATGTAGATCTTCATCAATGGCATTGACAGTCTTCTCGTGATTTGGCATTGGTGCTGTAATCACATTTGGAGTACCTGGAGGATCAAACTCAATTTCTCCAGCATCAATCATATCTTGAATTTTGTTCTTCAAGATCCAGCAGTTATTAGTATCATGTCCCTGACAGTTTGAATGATATGCACATCGTGCATTGGGATTGTACCTGGGAGAGGTAACATTGGGATTCTGAGGAGCCTCTTTCAAAGTAATAAGTTCAGCCTTCAACAAATGTTGCAATGCCTGAGCCATTGACATGTTGATCTTCGTGAACTGTCTTCTAGCCCTCTGTTGGTTGTCCTGTGGCTGCTCTGTTGTTGCAGGAGTTGGATTTGAAATATGAACTGCACTAACAGACTGATGCCTTCTGTTACGATCAGGCTGACCATAAACAGCATTGGATTCTTTCTTCCCAGTGGGAGGCTTCTTTGCAGCACCTGGTGAAGAAGTACCCACATGGATCTTGCCATTCTTTATACCATTCTCTACTCGCTCTCCTATCATGATCAACTCAGTGAAGCCAGATGATGAGCTTCCAATGAGATGACTGTAAAACGGACCATTCAGCGTACACATGAACATATCAACCAATTCCCTGTCAGTCAAAGGGGGTTGAACTCTTCCAGCTAAGTCTCTCCACTTCTGAGCATACTCTTTAAAACTTTCTTTGGCACCCATGGACATGCTCTGAAGCTGCATGCGAGTGGGGGCTAAGTCAGCATTGTATTGGTACTGCTTATAGAAAGCTTCAGCAAGATCATTCCAGTCTCTGATGTTGGCACTCTCTAACTGATAATACCACTCCAACTGAGCTCCAGATAAGCTCTCTTGAAAAAAGTGGATCCACAACTTCTTGTCAGCAGTGTGAGGTTGAATTCTTCTGACATAAGATCTCAGATGCAGCTTGGGACAAGAGACCCCATCATAGACAACAAAAGTAGGAACCTTGAAACCAATGGGTATGACTACCCCAGATATCAAACTCAAATCCTCAAAATCCAGCCCAGATGATTTCTGCAACTCCATAGCATCCATCCTATCCACCAGCATCTTGAATTTGTCTTCATTAGGCTCATGGTAGTAATTAGCCTCAGAATCAGAGTCCCCCATAGTGTTGTGGAGACTGCCTCCCTCTTTTTCAGATTCCTCAGATTCATAGTCTTCAGCTGGTTCTTTGGTCTTGTCCAGACCTTTGAACCTTCTTCCCATGTTGATCAAACCAGCAGACCTTCTAGTCTT
The DNA here is from genome assembly GCA_963966055.1 of Lathyrus aphaca. NCBI lineage: Eukaryota > Viridiplantae > Streptophyta > Magnoliopsida > Fabales > Fabaceae > Lathyrus > Lathyrus aphaca. Next base: position 529,856,055 of record OZ014521.1, read on the forward strand.
CTTGGTCTTCTTGGCCAGCAGTGTCTTCAATTCATCCTGTCCCTTGGACAGGTTCACTATCAGCTCTTGGAACTGTGCATTTTGTGCCTGGAGATCCTTAACTGATTGTTCAAGAGCCATTGCTGAAATAAACAGCGAGAAGATGAGAAACCTGTGCACAATTATAAACCTGTGATGCAATGAAATGGTATGCATATGCAATGTTTTCAAGGACCGCAGGATTTAAATTTGCTTAAACAAACAAGAAGGTAACTTTTTATTAGTAATAATTTGTTTTGCCTTTTAGGCTTACAAAAAATGAAATGAAATAAGTACAAAAGATGGGGTTTTAAGTCTCCCATGGACGTTTCCTCTTTGTGTTGAGGTATGAGTTGAGGTTCCGTTCCTCGTGAAGTTGCTTTGTTAGTTCTAGGATTCTTGCTTGGCTTGCTTTGTAATGAGCCTCGAAAGTATCCCTTTGCTCCTTTAGTTGGATCCATGATCTCTGCAAGTCTTCCATATCAGTAGGCATGTCTGGGTGAAGGATGGTATAAGCTGTGTCTCCTTCAGCAACAGGTTCCATGGTAACTGGTAGGAAGGCAGGATATGGCATCATGAGAGTCTGAGCACGAGATCGTACTCATCTAAGATAAGCCTCCATAGAAATAGTGTACTTAGGCTCCAGTGTCTTGCTGTCAACCCTGTTTACTTTTCCCCAAGCTCGTATGAATCTCTGACGGTAACCCTGAAGATCGTTGTCGTAGTCAAACACAATGCCCTGAATCAACATGTCATGTGGACCATCACTCCGAGCGTAACCAAACTGTCGTAAAGCTAGTGAAGGGTTGTAGGTGATGCCTCCTCTTATGCCCAGAAGTGGCACATTAGGAAACTCCCCACAACGGTCAATGATAGTGACATTCTCCATAGATCTGGAGCACCAATGGATATCTGAGTGAGAAAGTGACATGATCCTCTTGGACCATCTGAACCCTTGCTCATTCTTCATTACTGAGCAAGGAAGGTGAGAAATAAACCACCTAGAAAGCAAAGGTATGCAGCACATCAAAGTTCCTCTTGCCCTTGTAGTACGGGTGTGAAGAGAATGTAGGATGTCTCCAAGCAATGTAGGCACTGGATTGTGACTCAGGAATATGTTGATGGCATGAACGTCTATGAACTGATCTGGATTGGGGAACAATACTAAACCATATATCAGCAAGGCTAAGATCTCCTCAAAAGCATCATAACTCATGGCCTTCAAGAACATTTGAGCCTTTTCTATCAACACCTTGGCTAGAACACCCTTGATTCCACTTCTCGTTTCTAGAACAATATCAGACTTTTTCAGATGTAGAGCTGCAGCAATAACCTCTGGTTTAAGTTCTTTCTCCAAACCTGTGAAGGGTCTTTGGTCAAGAACAGGTATACCCAGAAGTTTAGAGAACTCCTCCATGGTTGGAACCAACTGATAATCAGGGAATGTAAAGCAGTGGTGCTTAGGGTCAAAGAATTGAAACAGGACACTCATCATGTCTTCATTGAACCCTGAAGTGACTAGATCCAATAGGTGACCATGTCTCCTGATGAACTGGGAGTGATCAGACACTTGAGAAACCAACTCTTTAAGCTTAGCAGGTATGCTCACAAAATTGATCGTGATGGTGTTTCTACGAGCAGAAGCCATGACCTGCAACAAAGAACAAAGATAAATCCTTTGGTCCTTGAAATGGTTAGTGAAAATGCTATGCTTATGATGCATGATGATGTCATGATGTTATGTTCAATCACAAACATGTGGCACACACAAACAAGTCACACCATAGCCCTAGGTTTAAAGGCTTGCATGAGGTTCAAAGGTAAGTACCCTCCCCTGAAGTTAGATGGTTCATCCTGTCCTACAAAAGTAACCATGTTCTAAGGGATCTCAATATCATTGATCCTTCACAAGGGTGGTTGTTCAGAAGGCAACTTACTTGCCAACCAAAACCCTCCAAGTTTAGAATCTCAATGAGCGTAGTATCGAGTGTCAACCAACTTCAGTCTGCACCAAAGCCGGTTACCTCACTACTTTCTAAAGGCCAAGATGAGTTAACTAGGGTTCTAAAAGTTAGTTAGTGCATTGACAACATATGGCAGCCTCATATTATCCTCAACTTGACTTAAGGAACATAAGCACCAACCAAGAAGTCACACTAACTATGGCCACCAGATCAACCGTATCGATATACGTCGTACAGTTTCCTTGGTCTATTGCCATTTACCTATGGTACACTAGATCCGGGTTAGGACCTTTCACACATAAGAGCACCCCAACAAGATAATATAAAGCAAACAAGGCAAACAATTTAAAGTGATCTAATTCCTAAGGGTACCCCTCTTTTATTACAATCCCCAGCAGAGTCGCCAGTTCTGTAACACGGTGGGAGAACTGACTTTAGTTATGTTGCGGATAGCAAGAGTCGCCACCGACTTTTATTTTATCCAAAAGGAAAGGGTATAAAAGAACAGGAAAGACCTTAAGAGATATTTTTGGGTCCGGGGGGTAGGTTATGTAAAGGGAAGGTGTTAGCACCCTTTACATCCATGGTTATCCATGGGCTCTTAGTTACTTAGCTCACTTTTGAATTGTTTTTGAAAAGGTGAAGTGTGTGAATAGAAAATTTTCATAAGAGTTAATAATGATCCATGTACGGATGCGTAAAAACTTATGTTTGAAAATTTGTTTAAGTGTTTGAAAATTTGAAGTGAGCAAGCAACTAGGAGGTACCTACCCTAGAATTTAAGTCTTTTCTGTTCTTTATCCTTTAAGTGGTAAGACTATCCCTATTATTAAGGAATAGGTAGTCATTACCTTGGATGTGAGGGACATATGAGAGACATCTGTTTTGTAAAGGCAACTGTGGGGTGTATTAAGCATTTAAGAGGGTCTATCATCATTATTCGAAAAGGGACTTGATCTTTAAAGGCAACCATTAGGGACTTGATGATTTTTTCTTTTAAGGGACTTGCTTTATACACCCCACTTGACCTTATGATTAGGCAACATTGAGGGATAACCTTAGAAATGTGAGATGGCGATTAAAAATCGACTTACGTGTGTGAGTGTTCAATTTTATTTATCCTTAAATTAAAGTGATCTAAATTTAATTTTAAATAAAATACATGTTTTGCACTCCCTATATTACTAACCATAACATAAAAATTAAATAAATTAAATATTACAAAATTACACCAAGAAGCAATTACATAATTATAATAATAAGCTAATTAAAGATAAATAGCAAAATATAAATAATAAGCAAAAATAATAAGTAAGCAATAAATAAATAAAATAGGGGTTAGTAATAATAAGAATTAAAAATAGGGTTAGTAAAATAATAATGAAAAATTAAATAATGTTAGTGAAATAATAATAATAAAAAGTTAGTAATAACATGGTTAATAATAATAAATATAATTAGCAAAATATTATAAGAACAAAATTAAAATAATAAACAAAAGTTAGGTTTTTAATATGAACAATTAAATAATTATTATAGCATTTTGATTTATGCACAAATTATTAATTTATTTTTAGACCTATTATAATTACAAAATTATTTACATATATATATATTAAAAGAACAAAAATTTACATTATAGACAATTTATAATTACATAAAGAAAAGTTTGATTATATTTATATTTATTAAAATTAATTATGTTAAATGAACATGTACAAAAATTATAAAATAAAAAATTAAGTTTTTAATAAGTATTTAGCAAATAAATTAGGGTTTTGAAAATTAGGGTTTTGTTTAGAAAAAATATTTTTAGAGTTTAATTTATAATATACATATATTTATAATTTTAATCACATGATAAAGAAAATAATTTAAGAAAATTTATATATTTTAGAATTTGGAAAATATAATATTTAAACATGCTTCATTATTTTTTTTCTGATTATTTATAAAAAACATATATATATAAGACTATATTTAATTTAATAATAGAATAATTAAAACAAACAAAAGAAAAGCAAAAAATGTGAGAACTTACCTGACTGGGATTTGAACCCAGGTCAGTTTGTTTACCAGCAACAAGAAATACCACCAGGCTACCACACACGCAGGTGAAAGGGATAAGAGAGTAATTGCTTTTGTGCTTTGACTTTGAAAAATCAGGAAAATAATGAACAAGCAAAAGGCCTGGGGTGGTGTTGAACCCAGGACCTTTGAACACAAGCAAACACGCATAACCGCCTGGCTGGAAGAGCCCATCTGGTAGTATGATGGCAATATAATATAATATATTAAGTCTCCTTGTTATCCTGAAAAAATAGAAAAAAATAATGGCACAAGACAAGATTCGAACTCAGGTCTTGTGGCCAAACACAAACGTCTCCTTCCATTGGGACACAGGCTTCTGTGTGACAAATAACCAAGAAGATTACATAATATTTTAAATCAAAATTTTAAATACAAAATTCGCGCCATATGCTTCTTCTTCAACCTCAGGATCTACAAAATTAGCTGCGAATTCAGCTACGATATTTCCTGCGAAAAATAAATCCCAGCAAGACCTACGAAAATCAATGGGCAACAAAACTGTACAATTTCACAAAATTAAGCACAACAATATGATCCAGACATTCATGCGATTCATCCTGTGTTTTTAGAATCCATTTATGTTCTTTAAATCAAAAATCCCTAAACCTAGGTCCAAACCCTAACAATGGTGTTTCGTGAATCAGCCACGGTTTCTTTGATTTTCCTGCCCAGAAACGTTCTATATCACATAACAAACAAGATTAGCCAAGCAAATTTCATTGAAACACAACAAATTAATGCAATCGAAAAAATTATATTCAAGAACAAATTGGATTCGGGTAGAGCATTATGGCATGTATGGGATGCATATGAGTATTGGTTTATGATCAGTGATGTCCAATGAAGCTCTCCATGTTCTTGTTTTACCTTAAAACCACTTGTATGAAGGAATCCGAATGTGACTTTTGGATGAGTTTTTTGAACAATGAAACTTACACTTAGAGGCAGAGGATTCGTGGCTGGGCAATGGGGTTGTGTTTAGTATATATAAGTGATTGAATTTAGGTCAAAATATGGATTGGTTGTGTACAAGATTTGATATGAAAAGATTCACAATGATAAGCTTTGAATTTTCAATATTTCTTGCATCCATGCTTTCTATTTCAAGCCATTCAATATTATTCTTGCATCAATTTGTTCCATGCTGAATTCATGATTTTCTAAAACCAATAATGGGATTAAATCTTCATATTTAATATTTTATTTAAATTTAAAATGATTTTAAGTATAAAAAATCATAATAAATTAATTAAATAAAATAAAAATTATGAAAATATCATGGAATTTTCGTGCATGATGTCATGGATGGCCTTGGGTCATTAGAAGTTCAGCCCATTTGACAAAATTTGATTTTAGACCTCCATTTTCATCATAAACCATCACAAAATTTCCCAACTTTGCAAGGGCACATATCCTTCAATTTTAATGGTATGAGGGTGTTCTTGGACATTTTGGAAATCTTGAAGAGTCCTCTAAACAACCCCATTGGTTTCATGTCCATATCATTTACCAATCTCAAGTTATGCTCTTTTGAAGTTGTTGACTTTTTGTTGACTTTTGAAATGACCTATAATGTCTTAGCTCATACCTTCCAAATGAAGCATTTTTGGGCTTGGCTTGTGAGACACAAAGTTGTAGAGAATTCAATTTCCTTCAAAATGAGCTTTGGATGGAGACTTGGTGATGAAGCATGTGAAAGTTATGGCTGGTCAAAGTTCAGTTGACTTTTACTGAGGAAACCCTAATTTAGAAACTCCAGATTCTTGATGATCTGAAATCTCCTTGATGAATCATGATCAACCCTTGATCAAATGATGAATTTTACTTCATATACTTGATGTTGGCAAAAAATCATAAAGTTTGACTTTGGTTTGACCACAGTTGACCTCAGTTTGACTTTTTAACTGCTTTGACTGATTTTGACTTATCTGATCATCTGACTGAGCAAACTTTTGGGAAAAGTCTTGAAACTTGTCATGGGGGTTCTTAAACACATATAAGATGTTATGAAGCTCACTTGAATTCTTGGAAGTTCATTTAGCCTGATTAAAGTCAAAACCCTAGTTTTGGATGCACTGCTTAGGAGGTGCATTGTCTGAGGGAATTGTCAACTCTTATGGCCAATTGTGAACCTTGTGAACCATCATAAAATGTCTTGTGATACTCATGGGAGGTATTGTGAAGCTTGTGAACCTTGTGAACCTCATGAAGTGACTTTTTAGACCTCATGATCCTCATGAAAGGTTATGTAAACATTGTGAATCTTGTGAACCTTGTGAACCTTCAAGAAGTGACTTGTAGACTTCATGAACCTCATGAAAGGTCTTGTAAATGTTGAGAAGCTTGTGAACCTTGTGAACCTTCATAAAGTGACTTGTAGACTTCATGAACTTCATGAAAGGTTTTGTAAACATTGTGAATCTTGTGAACCTTGTGAACCTTCATGAAGTGACTTGTAGACTTCATGAACCTCATGAAAGGTCTTGTAAATATTGGGAAACTTGTGAACCTTGTGAACCTTCAGGGAACACAAAGTCTTGTATTATGAGGGCAAATTTTGGGGTGCAACAGCAGCGAATGCATGGCGTAGTGTAGTTGCTCATGTGTGAGTAACAATGATGTTGAGGTTGGTTGTATTAATATCGTGTTGGAGTTGTGTGTTCATATGTTATGACGTTCTAATGCTTCAATCATTGAATTCTTGAGTTGGGTACTATCTTGTGTACGATGCTAGTTGTCAAGTGTATCACTTGTGTAGAATTCACATTGTTGTTGTCGTTGATGTTATGAGTTATGGTTTGTATTATATGTGGAGTTGCCTTTCTGAGTCGAAAGTTGATTAGTTGGATGGATTAAGTAGTGGAAATAGTTGAATCGGATAAATTTTCGAGGACAAAAATTCTTTAAGTGGAGGAGAGTTGTAACACCCCAAATTTGATTATGAGTATTTGTTGCTTATTTGAGGATATATGAATGAATTGACAATTGGTGGTTATGTGACCCGATGCATGGTGGTGAAATTATTTTAATAATATTAATAATAAGAATAATCATGTAGTATTATTCGGATTATTGGTTATTATTTAAAATAATAGAAGTGAAAGTATGAATGTTATGTTGGTTATTTTGGAGTATAAGAGTAATTTATATAATAAGGATAAATAGTGTTTTATTATACTATTTTATTATTATTATTGAAATTATATTAAAGAAAAGGGTAAGGTGGTCTTTTTGTGAAAATTATGAGGGTAAAGTGGGAAAAGACATAATAGGGATAGTTTTGATCAAAAGGGATTATACGATCAAAATGCTCATTTTATCGTGTTTGATGAAGTGCTCTGAAGAAGAGGGAGAAAGAGGAAGCTTAGAGTCAGGAGGCTGTGGAGAACCCCAGAGAAGAGAGTCAATTGGATAATTTCTCTAAGGTATGGGGAGTTTTCATAATCTATTATAATTTTATAGGAATTGGTTTATGAATAGATTATGTTTGATATGATTTTGGTTATTGTTAGGTTTGATGACATAGATTGAGTTATAAGGGTATGAATTGGTGAATTAGGATTGATAAGATGATTTAGAATGGTGTGTTTGATATTTGAATTGATATATTGTTGTTGTATATGATTAATTTTGATTGGTAAGAAGTTTTGGGTTGCATTTTAATGAATTCGTATGAAAAATTGAGGTATTTTGGTGTAGAATTCGTAAAAACAGCAGAAAACTGCTTATGTACAGGTGTTAACCGGTTAACCATTTGGTTAACCGGTTAACCAGTGAAAAATATGCGTTTTGGGAAAAAAATGAGGCGTTAACCAGTTAACGCTTTGGTTAACCGGTTAACACTGTATCAGTGGCACTTTTATTTTGAAAAATTCATAACTTTTGATCCGTAACTCTGATTTAGGTGTCGTTTGAAGCGTCGGAAAGCTAACGAGATGAACTTTAATTTAATGAAATAAAATGAGTGAAATTATACATTTTTAATGATGAATATTTAGAAAAAAGTTGAGTTGGTTTTATGATTGTAAATAGGATTCTATTGTAAGTTGACGATTTGTTGTTGTTGATGAAGGAAGTTGTTTGCTTTGTTGTTAAAAATTGGTTTTATGATTATAAATATGATGTTATTGTGAATTAACGTTTTGTTGTTGTTGATGAGGGGAGTTGTTTGGTTGTCTCATTGAATCAAATAAGTTGTTTTGTTGTATGATTGATAAAGAAGTATTGTTGATATGTTGTCGGGATGAAAGACATGATTTTATGATGATTATTTGTTGAACATGAAATGATTGGTTATGTCTTGATGAGTTGAGGTAGCTAATGAAATGAGGTTTTGACGTGTTATAACGATGGAAATATATGATTAATTGATGTTGAGGTGTATATATGAAATGAATGATGCACAATTGATTTCTCGATGAATTTTACGGTGTAACACATCATTGCATTTCATGATATTCACGATGGGGCTTCGGCCTATTTAGTAGCTTCAATCCCATTGTGTGGATTGGAGTGTCTCGATGATTACGGTGTGCTCCCTTGTGGAGGGTTGATGGTCATGTATCCATCTCACGATGAAATTGGTACCACATGCATAATTGCATATCATGATAGTTGGAATTGCATATGTCTGGATGAATTCACGATGGAGTTGTTGTTGCTGAATTTTTATAATATGTTCATGATTGTGTTGTTGTTGCTGAAGTATATGGTTGAAGAAGTTATGACATGCTTATGCTAATTTATTTATATTCCATATTCTAATATATTTATGATAAATTATGATTACTCACCCTACCTGCTTGGAAATGTTGCCTCTTTTGTGGGTAACTTGCAGATATCTAAGATGAGTTCGCGGTACGTGAAGTCTTAGCTGGAGGTTGTGTAGCTTAGGTTTAGAGTGTCTGGTGTCTTGCTCTGGTAGATGTAACATCGGGGAAAATAGAACGCTTATAAGATTGAATTTTAATTTTGTTATGATGGGTTTTATGAGTTGTTAAATGTTGAATTGAGAATGATGATAATTGTTGACTTTGACCAATAGGTCTTTATGTTTTAATGAGATAAGAGGAAAATATTTTTGAATATATAATTCCGCTGCCATAGTTTTGATTATTTGATAAAATAATATTATTAATATAATATTTTGGATCGATGTTTTATGAAGAAATGTGACACCTTCTATAAATTACTCTGATAATATTTTACTTAAATTGTTTGTGGGGTAGAAAGGTGTTACATTTATCATACCCAACCTTTCTCCCCATTGGGTCTTCTCTCATACCAGACACAAAGCTTTGAATTTCTAACTAAATTCCAACTCTCTATAACCATCAGATCAGACATATGAAAAGACTTTGGACTTAACTCGTCAAGAATTCCAATCCTCCTTGTCAGCTCATACTCTATTCCTTTCGACCAAATAGTCATCATATACTTTTCTGATTATTAAACACTCTGAATCTAGATCCATAAAAACATATTTCCTAATCATCCAACACACTCACTTCCACAAATCCATCCAATTCTTGAGCATGATGGATCCCTTCCTGAATCCTCTATTATCGTAAAGCATAAATTATAACTTTACTATCTTGTATTCACTCCCTGCCAAACCCATCACCCCCAAATCTCAACACTCTACAAACAGTATATTAGGATTAAACCAAATCAAAATGGAACTATAGTCGACTTCTACTCTAGTTCTCTAAACTCCATTTATGATAAACATCCAAAACATACAACTTATCTTTCGCAAGTTAACAGAGATAACAAAATTGTTGATTTGGGAAATACCTTCCAAAACCCGTAGCCAAAACATTTTAATCTCTTTACCTACTTCGAAGATTCCTCATTATAGGACTACGTCCTCTCCTATAGATTTACAACAATACCTTCATCTGACTTGACATAACCACGCAAATTCACCTCTACCAACCAAAAATCACTCTTCGTCAACTTATCGTACAACTTTATCTCCTTCAATACCTATAATCCAATTTCCAAACATTCCACACCTTCTATTTACTCCATCATTGAGCCACATTTCTAATGCTTTAAATCTTTTGTCCCACAGATTCTCGATTCATGAATTCCATAAAAGATAATGGTTGCATATATAACCATACTTCTATCTTACCATTACAGTTCCACATCAACTACAAATATTTTACAATCAATTTCGCGTCCCATGGTTCCTCATATCAGAATAACGACGAAATCATACATACAACACTCTTACAACAACGCTTCAACATCACTCGTATCTACAAATCACAAGGAATTTATCCATATAGTTTAGCAGTTGCTGATTCCAATTACTACACCTCATACTTATTCTTCGATTCATAACAACACTAATAGCATCAGGAAAATTCAAACCATTTTTGATTCATCGCAATTCAAAACCCGAGTTACCCTGAACACAATTGTGAATTTCCATACCACTCACCGACCAACACGCAACCTCAGACCACCACTCTCTTCTTCACCAATAATACTGAAACTCTCCAAGGGGAAACTCTTGATTTCACAATTTCCCTTTTATTAAATCCTCTAACTACTCTTTTCTATCGCGTCGACATCTCGTACAACACTCTAGAATCCAGTACCAGGAACAAGATTAAAATACAATTCGATCTCCCTCTCCTAACAAATCATTCAATACCTTCTTCTGAAACAACTATGAAATTCACGCACAACTGATAGTTCATCGTTGTGACCTTATTTCTAATTTCCATAACATTATCTTTGCATCCATGGAAAATATCATATCCTTGAATCCATGTCACCGGCAGATATAGGAATTTACATCGACTAATCCAAACACTCTACAAGCATCCGACTTAACTCTGTACCATTCAGTGTGTATGTTATCCTATCATAGCAAGTCACGTCTATCCCATCCAACATTATCTCGTATGTTATCAACAAGAGATTAAGGGTGATAAGTTCCTCAATTTGTTGAGATACGTTCTACAATCATGATAGGACATAAACCATCCTCACCAAGTCATAATAGCGTTCAACGACAAAATACACCATCCTCTCAACAATTGGAAAACACGCGGTTTAACTCCATCCATCTGCTCCAAGAATAACATCATAATGTTCCAACTTAAAGATAATTGTGTACCTCATAAGGAAACAAGTCGGGATATTCCTCACCTTACCAGCCCACAACTGGCCTAAAACATCGTCTTCCCTCTTTACAAGGAAGCAAACAACAAGAACACCTGACTACCTCTCTTCGAGGGTAACACCTTTATCTAAATATTTGAACAATCCATGCAACACTCCTTCTGGTAGTGACACGATATCCCATATATCAACACTGAGAATATCCAAGAGAATCAGACGCTTCTCCCCACTTGTTTCATTCCCAACCTGCAATGGAAAACAAAACAAGTACCGACAATGTTCTCACACACATGTCGCATACTGTAGAATCAACAAAACTATGAAACTTGACCGGACGAACCGACCTGCTCTGATACCACTTTGTAAGACCCAAAATAATCCCCAAGAAAATTCAATTTAAATTTGAGTATTTAAATATAAAAATAATTTTGAGTGTTATATACCACTACAAAATATGACTCAATTTGACACGTAATACAAAAGTATACTTGCAGCGGTAATTTTCAAAATAAACACAAAATAAATATTCCAATAGCAACATGTTTATCTAATGTAAATAAACAAAGGAAGAATGATCATCGTCCCAACACCCCAAAGTATGTATCAGAACTGACTCCTCTAACATGAAGTGCACCGACTTCACCAACCAAGGACTCTACTATTCTTGCTTACCTGCACGTTACCAACATAAGGGTAACTTTCAAACAGCAGAGGTGAGATACTTACACCAACAAAAGGGAAAAATAATACAAATATAACCAAGTATCATCAAGTATTCACCACTTCTCATCAATCAACAACTAAACAAACACACCGAAATACATAACAATATTATGCACAGAAAAAACAGCATATGCAAATGAGACTCCACCAGAATCAATGCATGTGGTACCATTTATCAATCCCTGTTTCAAGATCTAGTTCCCGTCGGAACTATTAACCCCTATTTCATGGTCTAATATGATCCCTATTTCATGATCACACCGTCGACCTTTGTTTCATGGTCAAGTACGATCCCTATTTCATGATCGCACCAACAACACAACAAATCCCTTTGGGATTCGGATGTATATAACCTACCTTGGTACACCATCCCCAACTAAGCACATGCCATGCACCATCAATGATAATATGCAATGTCTACAACATATACCGTATGCAACAACATCATCAACAACATACAACAACAATTTCCTCATGACACAATATCACCTACAACATACGACAACAATTACCTCATACAAAAACATCACCAACAGCATACGACAATAATTATCTCGTGCAACAACATCACAAAAAATGTACAACAACAATTATCTCATGCAACAACTTCACCAACAACATACATCAACAATTACAACAACACCTAACAACTACTACATCATATAACCACAACGACAACAACAACAACACATAACAACATCAATAACATATATCAAGAACTACAACAACACATATCAACTACTATATCATATACCCACAAGGGCAACAACAACACATAACAACATCAACAACATATATAAACAACTACAACAACACCTAACAACTACTACAACATATAACCACAACGACAACAACAACACATAACAATATTAATAACATATATACATACTAACTCATGTTTCTACTAAGTTATTTTCATTATTCTTCTAAACAAGCTCATAACCCTTTCATACATGCCTCTAACATCACTACATCAATTCCCATTCATTAATATATAAAATAAAGGATTTTATAGAATTTTTCAGAATAAAAACATTTTATCTTTCACTCGCGGTCTCGCTAAGATAAATGCTTGCTCGCAAAGCCATAAACTCTCTGTAAAGAACGATCCAAATTTTTCACTCGCTCGCTAAGCGAGTACTACAATTTCAGTAGTTCTCCTTCTGTGAGATAGCCAAAACCCAACTACAATTTTATACCCCAAAACCAGTTTTTACAGCCAGAAAACACAGAATTTCCATAATCAAACACCTAATTCATACCATTATCACAAAATCAACAATTTCTAACAACCTAACACACTTTTTCATCCAAATTCATCCAACCACATGTCTTGCACTCAACACCACCATGCCTAATATTCCTATTATCCAACCCCATGAGAGATTTCCTTCTCCTAGCTGGAAATTCCTCTTCAAGCTTTGCCCTAACTCCTTCTTCTTCATTTTCCTCTGTTCACACGCTTCAACTCACGATCAGTTTCCACGAACTGATTTCCTTTTTCCCAAATTCCAAACATAACCCTTAGACCCCAACTATGGATTGCCCATCTTTCCCTCACTATTCCATCACCAAATTACCATTATATCGTTTCTCTTCATATTTCCAATATTTATTTAATATCATATAAATTATTTAAATTCATAAAGTATTAAAATATACTTCTTCCTTCAATACACTAACAATTTCACGTAACACACAATACACCACGCTTCTAATTATTTAAATTAGATAATTAAATAAATAATCAGGGCGTTATAACTCTCCCCACTTAGAGTATTTTCGTCCTCGAAATTTCACCGGATACGAACTACCCCTGATACGTTCTTGCATCCAATAGTCAACTACAACGCCATGGAAAATGATACCACGAATAACGCAAACAACGGTACAACTTATTGAAGACAACCACAATAGGGCACAATTCTCATGCAATGCACTCTACTACCAACTCAAGACACATAATAATCAAGTTACGAACATACAAGTTCACTCTTGAACCGGCATAACACGATAGTTGCCATCATCTTAAGTAACACCTCCCTAATTCCACATCGTAGGAATTAGCTACACACACTCGAACCATCATCATAGATAACAAGCAACAACAAAGATAAGAACACCAAAATCCATAACACGACATCACCATGACTAAACTACCAACTTTGTTATCACATGACTTCAAAACAACCCTTCTATGATTTACCAGTCGAACACGTAACTAATACACCCATCTTCCTAGTAATACAAAATTAGCAATTAAACTTTTTGCAATCTCACCTCCATCTTGGAACATCAAATGGTCTCATTATTCCCATGAATTCTATCGTCAACCTTCAAATTCTTACAAGTCATACCCATATGAACAAATTGTGCTACTTCGCGTTCCCGCTGCGCACTCTGATTAGTTGCAACTATCAAATACACCAAGTTCACATCCAACTTCTGACGCTTTCTATCAATCACCACGAATCCTCAGTCATGTTTAGCATACCAAAACTTTCTCCCCATTGGGTCTTCTCTCATACAAGACACAAAGCTCTGAACTGCTAACTCAATTCAAACATTCTCTAACCACTAGATCAGACATATGAAAAGTCTTTTGACTTAACTCATCACGAATTCCAATCCTCCTTGTCGTCTCATACTTTATTCCTTTCGACCAAATAGTCATCATATACTTTTGTGATTATTAAACACTCTGAATCTAGATCCATAACACCATATTTCCTAATCATCCGACACACTCACTTCCTTAACCCCATCCAATTCTTGAGCAAGATAGATCCTGTAGCGGTAAAATGATGAGTGTAAGCTATTAGTTAACTTAACTCAACGTAAGTTGAGTCGCCACCGTGCTTTTATTTTATTCCAAGTGGAAAAGGAAAAAAGAGTGAATAAATCCTAATGAATCTATTAGCAAAAAGCTAAAGAAAGTAGAGAACCGGGTAAGGGGATAGGTTACAAAATGGGAAGGTTTTTAGCACCCAAAATGTTTGTGGTACTCCACCGGAACCCTTTGAAAAATTTATTGCTTTTGGTTTGAAAATTGTTTGTAAAAAGAGAATGGAGGGATGAGAGAAGAATTAATTTTTAATGTTTTTTGTGTTTGGAGAGGTTTACCACCTTATGCCTACGTACCCACAATGTGCAATGCGAGATCAAAACCCTGTAGTTTGTTGTACAAATAGTGAAAAATTAATGTGTTGGATTGATTTTAAAATATAAAGATAAGTTGTCATTCTTTAGCGAATAATTCCGCTAAAAAGAATGAATCATATTTAAACTTGTAAAAATGGTTAAAAGGAAAAGTGCATAAAGGCAAGAAAAGATTTGATGAGTTTTATATTTTTTATGGTCTTTTGAAAAATGTTTTGATATACTTATATGGTTCAACATTTATTTAAGAAAATAAAAGAAAATGTAAGAATCTCTTGACCTAAGTCAAGGTTTGATTATGAAAGCGGTTTAAAGTTTGAAAACAAAGAAGTTTTTGAAAAGAGGGAGGAATTTTGAAAATTTAAGAAGGGGGAATAGATGAAGAGGCTATCCTAAAAATAAAATAAAATAGATGAAGGAGGAAAGATCTAACCAAACCTGATGATGCTTCCCATTATGAGTACAAGATATCCATCCTTATAAGCTAGCAAATGGCCAAATAAAGGCAACCAACTCCATGAAGATCAAAACAAAGGGAAGGTTCCCTAGAATCTAAGTCCAAAACTCCAATTCCAATACAAGGGATAGTAAACAATAGTCCAAGATCAAGATCACAAGTTTTTTAGAGGCTTAATCCTTTATTAATATTTTTGTGTCCAAGTGGATAAAAGAAAAATCAACACAACAGTATAATAACAAGATTATAAACATAATAATGGATGATAAAAGAATATAAAGCATAATAAAAATAAAAGAGATAAAAGTGCGAGAAGGAAATTAAAATGTTAGTATAGTAATAGTAATAATAATATACATAATAGTGGTATGGTGAACTTAATCATCCACAAACAAAAGAGTAGCAAAGGTACTTGGTGCCAAAAATCGAAAAGGCAACCAATTCCAGTTAGTATCTTACACTATAGTAATTAATCAAGGAGATTAGAACCAAATTCAATGAAGTTTGAAAGAAGATTGGGAGACCCAAAGCAACTACGCATCAAACTTCACATGTCTTGGATCTTAACGCAAAAAGATCAATCACTTTGGGATTACGCGACCAACACGAGGTCCGGTCCACCAAAGTGCAAGTATCCAATTGGATTTTTATTCCGAATTCGGGACACATTTAGGTCTATGTTAAGAAATCGCCGAGTAATTTACGGATTAATTACCCTACAAATTAGGTCGGACAACACCAATTAAAGTGAACGATATTTGTGCTAATGCACGCGAGATAAATGATATGTAAATCTCCATCCAAACACAATACCACACGAAAATAAAGATGAATACTAAATTGAGTTTCACTTATGGTATTCTTTCATCTTTAAGTTCAATCACTCATCTTGGTGGATTCAAGTATGAAAATATCTCACTAATGCAAAGTACCAAAAGCGAATTAAATAATTCACTTAAAGGTAGATTTGGACTAATGAATATTAACCAGTCTAATCTACACCCAAAGTTCATTGAAATTAAGAGAAATCAGTCCCAAAAATGTCTCCCAAGGTAAAAATAAGAATAGAGGAGAAGAGGAGGGGAAATGACCCAAAAACAGCTCCAAAATAAGCAAAAAATTCAGTTTTGACTCAGAGTAACCAGTTACTACCTAAGTAGTAATTTGTTACATGTACAAAAATAAAAAATTTCTGGAAAATTAACACAGGTAACCGGTTACTACCTAAGCGGTAACCGATTACTCTGCGTGCAGAATAAAAAATCTGCTAAAATTCAACATGATCCATCTTTTAAAACCTTTTTTCAAACACCTCATGATCGTGAACTGAATTAGCACAAATTTTACAATCACAACACAGTGAAATCCCTGCAATCAAACAACTATTTATGATCTAAAAGATTAACAACCTAAAGCATCAAGGATCTACATCTTGAATGTTGATGATGAAGGTACAACAATGGAAAAAGTGAATTACCAAGAACACTCTTCAAATTGATCCAATATCAAGCTTGATCCATTAAAAATGATGAAAAAAAGAGAATAAGATGAAGGTTTAGCTCAAAGTTGATCAAGAATTCAAGGTGAATTATTGATAACTTTCAAAAAAGAAGAAGAGCTTTAGTGAATTTGTGGTTTGGGAGGATATTTTGCAATATATTTTTTAGCTATCAAAAGCTTCCAAAAAAAATTTACAAGGTGAATTTGGCTATCAAAAGCCTCCAAGAAATTTTTGCAAGGTGAATTTGGCTATCAAAAGTCTCCAAGAAATTTTTGCAAGGTGAATTTGGCTATCAAAAGCTTGAGAAATGAATGAGAAATGACCTCTATTCAAAGAGTTTAGGTATGGGAATTTGGTGGAATGGAGCTTGCTTTGGCAATTGAAATTAGGCTTGGTAATTCAAAAATTGGTGGGAATCATGAAAAGAGTGGTGATTAGTGAGCGTTTATGGTGGGAATTAATTTCAATGATGTATGTGAATTAAAGGGAGATGGTATAGAATATTTCAAGAGTGATCAAAAAATAAAATTAGTGCCAAAATTTAAAAAATGAGATTGCTGCTAAATTTTTCAAATTTGCATGCAAGTAACTGGTTACACCCTAGGTGGTAACCAATTACTTAGTGCAAAATTTGAAAATTTTGTTTTCCTTCTGGACTGCTATGATTCCGGCTCAATTCTTTTGCACATCGATGAAGGCCTTTAAATAAACACATGAACATTGGAATTCCTTGAATAAATCAATTATAACTTGGAAAGTCATTGATCAAATAAATTTGAATTATTTGCAGATCAACTTCGACTTATATTTATGTAATTCATTCGAGTTGCGAGAATGTTATTTTTGGCATTTTCTCCTTCTTTTTCCCCTAAAAATGTTATTAAAAGAAAACGAAAATATATTTTTTGGATTTTAATTAATGGTTAGTAAGTATAAAATAAAATAAAAGCAAATGGTTATCCCCTATGAGGCATAAACCTACACCCGAGAAGAACCAAGAAACCAGTGTGATCTTATTTGTATTGCAAGATGCAGATGAGATGCAAAGAAATATTAGGAAAAAATTAGGGTGTTACAGATGCCCCTATTTAAGTTTCTTCAATTTGGAGATATGAAGATTGGCATCTTCGTCTCTACAAGATGGAAAAAACTTAAATATAGAAAACCCAATTTTTGTCCTAAGAAACCATGATATGATATGAATATGATATGCAAACCCAAGATCTCTGTGGGGAGAATACAACCACCAGAGGAAAACCAAAACTTGGGGAGACAGAGGAAAATCCCGCAGGGGGAAGACAACAAACAACAAAAGAGTTTACCAGGAAAATAAATCACTTGCTAGCTGACTCAACTTGGGGAATAGTTTATGAGACATAATCAGGATAAAATTCAACAGGGAAGAGATATACTCTATCAGGGAATTATCAACCAACCAAAGTATTCAAGTCCAATAGATGGAGGAATACTGAATTGGGAAATGGTCATCAACTACCGGTTCATTTGGTAGGATAAAAAGATAAATTACCAGTTCGTTTGGTAAGAAATAAGATCAACTACCGGTGCATTTGGTAGAAAATAAGCTCAACTATCATTGCATTTGGTAGGATAGAAGGTCAACTACCAGTGTAATTGGTAGAAAATAAGATCAACTACTGGTGCATTTGGTAGGATAGAAGGTCAACTACCGGTGTAATTGGTAGGAAATAGGATCAACTACCAGTGCATTTGGTAAGATAAAAGATCAACTACCAGTGTAATTGGTAGGAAATAAGATCAACTACCGGTGCATTTGGTAGGATTAAAGATTAATCGTCGGTGTAATTGGTAGGAAATAGGATCAACTATTGGTGTAATTGGTAGGAAATAGGATTAACTACCTATAATTGGTAGGAAATAGGATCAAAAGGGACCAAAGCTCAATCCAAGAACAAATTGGAGAGAAACAGTCAAACAAGACTCATCCCGAGGAGGAAAGATCTCAACTAGGAAAAAATTTCCATCCAGATAACAGTCTGAGTAGGAAACTGAATCAAAATCATCCATGAGGAGCAACTTTAGTGGGGAATTTAGAAAGGATAAACATTTTATGCTTAATATTCGACACTCTAAACTTGAGAGGAGACAACACACATTATGTGGTGAAAATCCACACCAAAGAGCAGAGAACTATGGTATATCAAAGAATGCAAGAACGCAAACATATGATTCCATGCACAAAGAGAATGCATGAATATGATGACAAAATAGACATAAGGATAAGCAATAGGTGACATAAACATCACAATAACCGAATACTCGGCTAATCCCAAGGCCACAAATTTGGGGAATCCTACTGGAAAATAAACTTGAAATCCTGCAAGGGAAAACCAAAAGCCATCAAAGTAATAAAATCCTAATACAAGGCTCAAATCATGTTGAGGAAATACTTCTAGGGATTCTATCCACAAAGTAATCTTCAATAATCCATTAAGGATAACATTAGAAATTCCAATCTGAGAGGGTGACACATCAGATAAACATCAACAACACCAAAGTCTTTCTCACTCTTTGGGAAAAAAAGGAAATGTCCCTGTTAAACTCTGATGGGGATAAATATCTTCACAACTTTGTTTGGGGAAACAAGGTAAAGATCTACCATTGGTGCGAATAAAGCATATCCTACTGGAGCATCAAACAATAACACTGTGTAGGGATATCACCATGCTGTCGGGGGATAGGGAAATTCTTCCACAATCCTTGCTAAGGACAGAGATATTCTTGTTAAGAATCAAACTCTATGGGGAATAACCACCATAACGTTCCTACTCCGCTTGGGGAAAAGATGCAAGACTTGCTGAGGATTACATAGGAACCTGCTGGAAATCATCACATGCAGACTTAATGGGGACCTAAGGGAAAGACCTGTGAAGATCAATCGTCACTGGAAATATTCGGACTTACCGACCCCCGTGGGGATACCATAAGTTAGCATCGTAGAAAAAAAACAATTGCGAGGGATTTTAAATCAATACCTACCACCAAGTAAAAGAAAACCTCTAAACTGATTGTTATATCAATACTTCTATTAGGGGATGCAACCAACTCAAGTTGAGGAACAAAGACTCGACTGAGGATTCCCTACATTGCTTCTCCAATCAAGGATAATCTGATGAGGAAAAGATCAACAATCAGCTGGGCATACTCATGTGATAAGAATATCCCTTCTAACAACTCTTTTGAGGAAGAAATTGGAACTCAAATTGGGAATAATCATACAGTAACCAGTATCCAAATTGGAGAATAAACTATCATCAATATCAAAATGCCAGGACTATTCAGGAATCCCGTATGGAAACAAATGGATCAAACCCTGCTTTGGGAGAGGCAAGTTACACATATAAGGACTTTACCATCCCTAAAATCATTGTTGATATTCTTTCTTTCTTCATATATCAAAAGAAAAACGTTTTTATAATCTTCAAAAATTCAATTTATTAAATTTGTTTCAAAAATCATCATAAAAAATAAATGAAATTTTGTAAACAAAAACAACATAAAGAATTACAAATGATTGGATAAAAGCTCAAATTCATTGATAGAATGGTAGTCAGCAAATGACATGACTCCATGGATCATTACAAATTTGAAATATGGTAAATACATGGAAAAGGGCTACATTGAGATACAATGATCACTATTATCCCTATACACTTTGAACTCCAATGTGTCTGAAACATCATTCAAGGATGAGTGAAAAAGAATCTTTGATGGGGAATTCAGTTAAGGAATATAATTTGAAATCTTTGGTTGTTTCAAGTGATCCGGTATGTCGATGCATTTACTTGCCATGATCCCTAACTTTTTCCTAGATTTCCCTTTCAGGTTTTCAATCTACCGGGATAATTATTTATGTTTATGTCTCTAATTTTTGCCTGGATCGCCCTTTCGGGTTTTCAATCCACGGAGACGATCCTTTTTGCCTAAGCTTCCCTTTCGAGTATTCAACTTAGCGAGTTGTTCTTTTATTTTTTTAGGCGAAGTATTTCTTGACTGCATCCGCATTCACAAGACAAGTGATCTCCTCATCATTCATACTTGAAAGAATTAATTAACCGCTAAATAAGGCTTTCTTAACAACATATGGGCCATCATAGTTCAGAGTCCACTTTCCCCGATAATCTGTAATGAAAGACTGGATATTTTTTAGCACGAGGTTGCCTTCTCTGAATACACGAGATTGCCTTCTCTGAATACACGAGGTTTGACCTTCTTGTCAAAAGCTTTCTTCATTATTTACTAGTACAATCGACCATGACACAAAGTTATTATTCTCTTTTCCGCAATCAAACTCAACTGATCAAATCTACTCTGACACCATTCAGCCTCAGTCAACTTAGCTTCCATCAGAACTCTCATTGATGGGATCTCAACCTCGACGGGGAGCACTGCTTCTGTACCATAAACAAGTGAGAAAGGGGCTTCCCCTATTGAAGTGCAGACAAATGTACAATACCCATGCAAAGCAAAAGGGAGCATCTCATGTCAGTACTTATATGTCACAAACATCTTCTAAATGATCTTCTTAATGTTCTTATTCGTAGCTTCAACAGCCTCATTCATCTTCGATCTAT
The DNA here is from genome assembly GCA_963966055.1 of Lathyrus aphaca. Lineage (NCBI taxonomy): Eukaryota > Viridiplantae > Streptophyta > Magnoliopsida > Fabales > Fabaceae > Lathyrus > Lathyrus aphaca. Next base: position 529,877,721 of record OZ014521.1, read on the forward strand.
AAGGAGAAGAATTATGGTGTTAAATCTTGAACTCTTCACAAAGATCTTTCATCATCTTATTATTCAAGTTCGAACCATTATTAGTAATGATTCTATTCGGAACACCATATCTATATATAATGTTTTTCTTGATAAACTAAACCACAACTTGCTTGATCACATTTGCAAATGATGTCGCTTCCACCCACTTGGTGAAGTAGTCAATTTCCATAAGAATAAAACGATGGCCATTCGAAGCCTTGGGTTCAATTATATCAATCATATCAATTACCCACATAGAGAAAGGCCATGGGGAAGAAATTACATTGAAATAAGTTGGTGGCACATGAATCTTATCAGCATACGCTTGGCACTTATGGCACTTTTTCACATACTTACAACAGTCAAATTCCATTGTCAGCTAATAGTAACCTACTCTCAACATATTTTTAGCCATTGCATACCCATTGACATGAGTACCAAAAGATCCTTCATGAATTTCTTTCATTAACATGTCTGCTTCATGTCTATCCACGCATCTGAACAAAACTATGTCAAAATTCCTCTTATAAATCACATTTCCATTTAGGAAGAAATTGCATGCCAATCTCCTCAAAGTCCTCTTATATTTACCAGATGCACCAAGTGGGTATTCCTGGATCTGGAGAAAACATTTAATATATAGATACCAAGGCTTGTCATCATGGACCTCTTCAACCATAAGCACATGAGTTGGTCTTTCAAGTCGTATCACACTAATCATGGGAACATCATTTCACTGGTGCACCTTTATGATAGAAGCTATAATTACCAAAGCATCTGCCATCTGATTTTCATCGCGAGGCACATAATGAAACTCAAATTTAGTGAAGAAAGTTTATATCCTCCTAGAATAATCTCTATGCAAAATCAAGTGAGGTTGATGAGTTACCCACTTACCCTTGATCTGATTAATTACCAAGGCAGAATCTCCATACACATCAAGATGCTTAATCCTCAAATCAATAGCTTCTTCAAGACCCATAATGCAGGCTTCATACTCAGCTTCATTATTGGTACAAAGGAAAGTCAACCTTGCAGCCAAAGGAATATGTGAACCATGAGAAGTAATGATCATTGCCCCAATTCCTTTTCCACATGCATTCACAACACTGTCAAAAGCTAAACCCCATCAGATCCAGGCACATGCCCTTCCTCAATCAAAGGTTCATTACAATCTTTCATTTTCAAATACATCACATCCTCGTTTGGGAAATCAAACTTGATAGACTAGTAATCATCAATCGGTTGATGTGCCAAACGGTCAACCAAGATACTACCTTTTATAGCTTTTTGAGCTCGATACTCGATATCATATTTTGACAACAACATTTTCCAACGAGCAATCCTCCCGATCAAAGCAGGCTTTTCAAAGATATACTTGATAAAATCCATTTTCGATATCAACCAAGTTGTATGATTCAACATATATTGGCGAAGAAGCTTGCAGCCCAAGCTAAGGCACAATAATTTTTTTTCAAGTACGGAGTACCGAGACTCACAATCAGTGAATTTCTTACTGAAGGTGCGCAAAACACAAGGAAGGGGGGTTGGAATTGGGTTTTCTTGATCAATTAAAATTAACTTCTAATGACACGTTTAATTTATCCTGGTTCGTTTGAACTCAAACTACGTCCAGTCCACCCGCCAAGGTGATTTTGCCTCTACTGAGGTCTTAATCCACTATTCAATAAGAATACACACAAAGACCTATAGTCAATGTCCTCTTGAGTCTTCTGACTAAACTTAGTCACTCAAGGAATAGAATAGCTATTACCAAAATATAATAAAGAAGTAACTTAGAATGCTTCTTGATAAGCAAGTATCACTAAGTGAAAGTTACAATAATAAGCACAATATGATTTAATTGATTTGCGTGAATATGATGAGATGCGTTGCGTTGCTGAATTCTTCAAATGGAGTCCTTTATATAGTTCTTGAGAAAGTAGCCGTTGGAGACATCTTGAGTTAAATTAGGATAGACTTTAATACCATAAATTGCTTCCATAAGTAGAGATACTTGTCTTTGTTCATTAATTAAAATATTCTTTAATTAATGTCTTTAATAAGGATACCAGCATCTTCTAAGCGGAGATCAGAGATAATAAGTAAAAGATGCACAGCCAATAAATATGTAATTTAATGCTGGATTCTCCTTTGAGAGTATATTCTATATGTGACACAATGAATCTTCTAAGCTCGTACGGTTTACTTAAATAAGATTGTCTTCTACACAAGAGTAAATATATTCATTAGAACTTCTAATATCAAAAGCTTTGTTATCATCAAAACACTTAGAGGTTCAGAACCATAATTGTTCTAACAATCTCCCCCTTTTTGATGATGACAAAATATTTTAAATAAAGAGAATAGAGTTTAATGAAATTAAGTGAACTCCCTTTGATTAGAAGAAGAATTCTTTCAGATGTTCCATGATTCTTAGCTCCCCCTGTGTTAATTACTTGACCTGTTTCTTTTCATGATAACAACTCAAATAATTTTATTAGAATTATATGTAAGAGGCAAATTATGGTAAACTGCTATGGATCAGAATCATTTACGTTTCTCCCCCTTTTTGTCATAATCAAAAAGAATCAGAGCAAGTGAAAAAGATAAAAAGTAACCAATATATTAAAAATTATAAGTGAAAACAAAACCAATAGAAGTTCAAAGAGTTATGCAGAAGCAGAAGATAAAACAACAGAACAGCTAATGCAGAAGATAAGCAAAAAAAAACTTTAGGAGTTCATCTTAGTGACTAAGGTCTCCAACAAAGATTTGATATCTGATGAAGATTCCACTTGCTTGCTAAGTAATGTCTTCATTTCAGCAGTGGTTTCTTCTTGCTTATCCAGACGTTCTTTCACCAGCTGATTTTCCTTCTTCAGCTCTTGTAGAGTTTGCAGAACAAAATCTGTAGCCAGAGGTTCTTCAGCTTCTAGAGCAGCTTGAGTATCAGGTTCATCAACATGTTCTTCTTCAGAAGATACCAAGACCATTTGAAGTGCTGAGAGTTCATCCAGAGGTTCTGACTCTGTCCAGGGCTTGTTATCCAGCAGAAGAGGTTTAGCCTGTTCAACATTTGAGACTACTGCTTGAAGGTACTCACAGAAGTTCTGGTGAGCAACATCATAGCAGATGTCTTTAAGTCTTTTGGACTCAGCATTAAACCACTTTCTGAGGGTAGCCCACAGAAAATCAGAAGCAGCTGGATCTGAAAGCTCTGAGCATGCAGACTTCAGATCCTCTAACTTTAATTTCAAGCCTGTTTCAAAAGCAAGAAGTAAATCAGAAATGTATGTTCTAGTTGGTTTTGGTTTTGGTATGGGTATTGCTCTTTTGTTTGATACGGAGGACAATTTTTGGAGGGCTTCAAAATCAACAGATGTTCTGAGAGGATTTTCAGTTTCAGTTTCTTCTGGAGTATCAGGAATGTTTATGACAGTAGGTGAGTTTGGTGGTGTAGACATATAAGATGATAGTGAGCTTTCTCTTATGGGAGATAGTCTGGGTGCATGTTCAGGAGATGGAAGTTGGACAGAATCTGAGTCTTGAAAATGTCCAAGATCAAGATCTAGAGCATCTTGCAAAGCAGTTTGTGTTTCAGTTGTTGGAGAGCGATCAATATCAGATAGTGGAGTATTATCAATGGGTATGTCAAAATCAGAAATAGTTTGTGGTTGATGGTTTTCAGCTTCTGGTGGATATAATGATGAAAGGATGGATGCTACTGGAGAAGTTGCAGGGATTTCAGTTTGAATGGGATTAACAGTTTGAGGTGGTTCAGAGGCAGGATTTTGTTCAGAGGGAATATCAACAGAGGATAGTTGGCTAGAAGATAAGGTGATAGAAGGTAGTTCAGACACTTCTACATTTACTGCTTCTACTACAGAAATGAATTCAGAGTTAGAGGCAGAAGATTTACCTGATGTTCTAGATGATTTTGGCATCTTCTGAGAAGGTCCTTCAGCAGTCTTTCTTTTCTTGAGTCTTACAGAGGCAACGTTTGGAGCTTTCTGTTTGAGTTCAATAGGCTTGAACTGTGGTTCCATACATTGTCGCTTGCAGATATCCAGGTAGTTGACTACCACATCTGCAGGTGTATCAGAGGAAAAGAGAGGGAAGTCTTCCAATGGAATCCTTCTGGTGCTGATTACTTCTCTAGAATGAAGAACAGGTTCTTGCTGAATAGATGTAATGAACTTCATCTTTTTCAAGTTCTTAGCATTCAGAGGTTTGCCAACATCAGTTTCTAGAAGTTCAGTTTGCTTCAACTCTGCTAGAAAGTCTACCAGCTTGTTTTGGCAGAGTATATCAGAAATAATACGTCCAAAAGGAATCCAATCCCTTTTGGTCTTCTCACCATCTCTGGTTTCCTTCACACTGACTCTAAGATTCTGGAAGAGAGTGTGTGCAAGGTTGATCTTCTTCTTCTTGGCAATGAAGTAGAGAAGAAATTGTTGGTCCAGGTTGATGTAATCTGGAGAGTTTGTAGGTTTCCTGTGACAGATTGTCCCAAGAATGATTTTTGCCCAAATACGGAGAGGAGTCTTCAAGTCTTTGATTTTGTTGGAGGGTTTTCCAGAGGTAAAAATTTCTTTTGCTATCACAGCAGTATCAGACGCTTTGTCCATGTCACTGCATTTGATACCATTTCCATCAGCTTCAAGAAGTTTAGCAAGATGGTCTTCAGAAATAACCACCTTTTTACCAAGCACATAAGAGGTAACCTGTGCGTCATTTGATGATGCATAAACCCAGAATTCTTTAACCAGTTTAGGAAAGACTGGTCCCATTAATCTGTCAAAATACTTTTCCCAGCCCTGAGCTTCAACATGCGGGAGGAGATCAAAACCATTTTCCTTTAAGCTTTCGAAATCCACAAATAACTCACACAGGACTTCCAATTTGTCAGTAGGGGTTGAGAGAGTCTTTATGGGCTCAACATAGTACACATCAGAAAAATCTTTGCGTTGAGAAGATGAAGCCATTAGTTACTAAGATGATCTATGAAGGTTTAGGGTTTTTGAAAAGAGTTTAGGGTTTTTTGAAAAAATTTAGGGAAAACGCAAGAGTGAGGTTAAGAAAATTCAGTAAGAGTGAAATACGGGTAAAAGTTGAAAGTGAGAGAGACACTTGACATATATAGAAAAATAAAGCATTTAATTAGTTGAGAAATTAGTGGGAAAATTTAAGTTTAAAAAACATAATGATTAAAAGCATTAAATGCGCTGACATAGGGTAATGCGTAAACGATTCTGGAACAGTTACCCAAGAGATTTTCTTGCCTTTTTGGTGTCAAACCTAGCCGTATCAGATTCCAGAATCTCAACAGTTGTCCTTCTGTAGAGAACAGTTACCAAGGCATGTTCTGTCACTATTTAGAATTTGGACACTTGTTTTAATTCTGATGGAAATCCTTAGAGCCTTGTTGACACTTGTTGATTTGAAGATCTGCAAGTTAGTCCTTTGAACAGAAGTTCTAAGAATGAAACAATTAGAGCATAGCATCTTCTGAGATAACCATATAGAAGATAAATATCAGAACTTCTAGATGATAAAAACATATAATTAAAGCATTTTCATTCTGGACATAATTTCATGCTAAGGTTAGTTAGTATGAAATTAAATCTATCTTCAGAAAGGGGTTTTGTAAAAATATCAGCCCATTGGTGATTTGTGTCTATAAATTTTAACATTAAAATTCCCTTCTGAGTATAGTCCCTAATGAAGTGATGTTTAACTTCTATGTGTTTAGCTCTAGAATGTAAAATTGGATTTTTAGAGAGACAAATAGCAGAAGTATTGTCACAGAGGATGGGAATGTTACTCTCATAGATATAGAAATCCTCAAGCTGATTTTTCATCCAGAGCATCTGAGTACTGCATCCAGCTGCTGCAATGTATTCAGCTTCTGCAGTTGATAATGCTATGGTTGGCTGTCTTTTGCTAGACCAAGAGATTATATTGTCTCCTAGAAATTGACAACTTCCAGAGGTACTTTTTCGTTCTGGTCTGTCTCCAGCAAAATCAGCGTCACAATATCCTACAAGTTTATACTCTTCTGATCTTCTGTAATACAGACCAAGATTAGTAGTACCTTTCAGATATCTAAAGATTCTCTTAACTGCTGTTAAGTGAGTTTCTCTAGGATCTGATTGGAATCTAGCACATAAACATACACTGTATAGAATATCTGGTCTAGAAGCAGTTAGATAGAGAAGAGATCCAATCATACCTCTGTAGAGCTTCTGATCTACTTTCTTACTTACCTCTTCTTTCTCCAAGATACAAGTAGGATGCATAGGAGTTTTAGATATAGTGCTTTCTGATAAGTCAAATTTCTTCAAAAGTTCTTTTACATATTTGCTTTGATGGATATATGTTCCTTCTGATGTTTGGTTTATTTGAATTCCCAGAAAGAACTTTAGTTCTCCCATCATGCTCATTTCAAATTCTGCCTGCATAGATTTAGCAAATTCCTTTCCCAAGGCACTTTTAGTAGAACCAAAAATTATGTCATCTACATAAATTTGACATATCAGAAGATCATTTTTAATGTTTTTACTGAAAAGAGTTGTATCAACTTTCCCTCTGATGAACTTATTTTCCAGAAGAAAATTACTTAGTCTTTCATACCAAGCTCTGGGAGCTTGTTTTAAACCATATAATGATTTTTTAAGTTTGTAAACATGTTCTGGAAATTTTGTATTTTCAAAACCAGGGGGTTGGTGTACATACACTTCTTCATCAATATAACCATTTAAAAATGCACTTTTGACATCCATTTGATATAGAATAATATTATGATTTACAGCAAATGATATTAGAAGTCTGATTGATTCTAACCTGGCGACTGGTGCATAGGTTTCTGTATAGTCAATTCCTTCTTGTTGACTATAACCTTGTGCAACCAGTCTTGCTTTGTTTCTGACAACCCATTTGGTGCCAATGATGTTGAATCCTCTGGGCCTAGGAACTAGATCCCACACATCATTTCTGGTGAATTGATTTAGTTCTTCTTGCATAGCCAGAATCCAATCATTTTCTGAGAGAGCTTCTTCTACAAAAGATGGTTCAATCAGAGAGACAAGTCCCATTAACGTCTCTTCAGAGTTTTTGAATGAAGATCTTGTTCTGATTGGTTCATCTTTCTTTCCCAAGATTTTATCTTCTGGGTGATTATTATTGCTTCTGGATAGTTTCTTCTGGATGGGTTCTTCAGATGTTGTTGGAGAAATTGTATTGTTTTGATCTTTAGAGGATTGATCTTTAGAAGTTCTGTTTGTAGAGATTTCTACTTCTATATCTGCAGAAAATTCATTCTGCTTTGGTTTTTCAGAACCAAGCTTATCATCAAATCTAACATGAATAGATTCTATCACAATGCGTGTTTCTATATTGTATACTCTGTATCCCTTAGAACGTTCAGAGTATCCTAACATATAACACTTTTGTGCCTTAGAATCAAATTTATTCAGAGTGTCAAGAGTATTTAACATAAAACAAATACATCCAAAAGGATGAAAGTATGAAATGTTGGGCTTTCTGTTCTTCCACAATTCATAAGGAGTCTTTTCAAGAATAGGTCTTATAGAGATTCTATTCTGAATATAGCATGCTGTATTTACTGCTTCTGCCCAAAAATGTTTAGCCATATTAGTCTCATTTATCATGGTTCTGGCCATCTCTTGTAATGTTCTATTTTTACGTTCTACAACCCCATTTTGTTGTGGAGTTCTAGGACAAGAAAAATCATGAGAGATGCCATTTTCATTAAAAAATGATTCTAATTGTTTATTTTCAAATTCTCCACCATGATCACTTCTGACCTTAATGATTTTAGATTCTTTTTCATTTTGAACTTGTTTGCAGAAGTTAGAAAATACAGCAATTGACTCATCCTTGTGTCTAAGAAACTTTACCCATGTCCATCTGCTGAAGTCATCTACGATCACCAATCCATACTTTTTGCCATTGACAGAAGCAGTTTTCACTGGTCCAAACAAGTCAATGTGCAAAAGTTCTAATGGTCTAGAGGAAGATACAACATTTTTAGCTTTAAAGCCAGTTTTTGAAAATTTGCCTTTCTGACATGCTTCACACAGAGCTTCTGAGTTGAACTTCAAATTTGGAAGTCCTCTGACTAGATTGAGTTTGTTAAGTTGAGATAATCTTCTCATATTAACATGTCCCAATCTTCTGTGCCAGACCCATTGCTAAGATTCCACAGACATTAGACATTTTACATTTTGAATTTTTAATTCTGAAAGCTTTATTTTATAAATGTTGTTCTTTCTCTTTCCACTAAAGAGGATTGTTCCATCTTTTTGACTAACAGCTTTACAGAACTTTTGATTGAAGATTATGTCATAGCCATTATCACTTAATTGACTTATGGATAATAAATTATGCATTAATCCTTCTACAAGTAGAACATTAGAGATAGAGGGAAGATTTCCATTACCAATAGTTCCGGAGCCAATTATTCTTCCTTTTTGATTGCCTCCAAAACCTACGTGGCCTCCATCTTTTAATTCAAGAATTTGGAACATATGGTTTCTTCCCGTCATGTGACGTGAGCATCCAGAGTCCAGGTACCATGATTGGTGTTTCAGTTTTGTTGTTAAAGACATCTGCAACGTACACAATTTTATCCTTGGGTACCCATATTCTTTTGGGTCCTTGTTTGTTAGTTTTTACAAACTTCTGATTCATTTTAGGTTTTAGATCAGAACTTGTAGAACAAGATGACTCACTAGTGTATATAAGATCATGATTATGACCATAGGTGAAATGAGAACTTAGAGGAGTATTAGTATTTATGACAATGTCATCAATATTTTTTAGCTTCAGAGTTTCTTTATTTTTCACATAGCCTATGCCTCTTCTTTCATTTCTGCTAACACCATAGATCATAGAAGCAATCTTACTTCTATCTAAGCTTTTAGTAAGAAATTATTGAAAGCTATAATCATATTGTTTTATGATATTATCAGAATTGATTAGATCTTCTAATTCAAATTTCTTCTGAGCTTTAAGTTTCTCAAAAGAGTTTTTACATTCAAAGAGGTTTTCTTTCAGCTCAGAGTTTTCTGTTTTTAGTTTTCTAACTTCTTCTAATTCAGATACTAGACTTTGTTTAATGTCTTTGTATTTGAATTGAAGCTTCTGATATTTTTCAAGAATTTCTGAGAGACTAGCTTCTAACTGAGGTCTAGAAAATTTAGAAAATACCTCTTCTGAATCTGATTCTAACTCTGATTCTGATGAGTGATCATCTTCTGGTATGTTTGCCATTAATACAATATTAGCTTGTTCATCTTCAGAATCTGACTCTGCTTCAGATGATTCAGAATCATCCCATGTTGCCATGAGACTCTTTTTCTTTTCTCTGCTGAATTTGTTTCTGGGTTTTTCTTTCTGAAGTTTTGGACATTCACTTTTATAGTGTCCTGGTTCTTTGCATTCGTAGCACACAACTTCTTTGCTTCTGGGTTTCTTGTGACCAGATGTTGATTCAGAATAATTATTTGTTCTTCTGGTATTCCTGAACTTCTTCTGACGATGCTTCCAGAGTTGTTGAACTCTTCTTGATGGGAGAGATAATTCATCTTCTTCTGATGAACATCCAGAGCTTTCTTCTTCTTCTGCCTGTAAAGCTTTAGAAACATGTTTGTTAGATTTAAGAGCTACAGACTTACCTTTCTTCTGGGGTTCATCTTCTTCTAACTCAATCTCATGACTTCTCAAGGAGCTGATCAGTTCTTCTAAGGAGATTTCATTCATATTTTTTGATAACTTTAAAGCAGTGACCATGGGCCTCCAAGCTTTTGGTAAACTTCTGATGATTTTCTTCACATGATCTGCTGTTGAGTAGCCTTTGTCCAGAACTTTTAGTCTAGCTACCAGGATTTGGAACCTTGAAAACATTTTTTCAATGGTTTCATCTTCTTCCATCTTGAAAGCTTCATACTTCTGGATGAGAGCTAGAGCTTTAGTCTCCTTGACTTGAGAGTTGCCTTCATGTGTCATCCTCAGAGAATCAAACATGTGTTTAGCTGAATCCCTGTTTGTGATCTTCTCATATTCTGTGTAAGAGATGGCACTTAGAAGTATGGTCCTAGCTTTGTGATGATTTCTGAATTCCTTCTTCTGTTGAGCTGTCATATTTTTTCTTTCAATCTTCTGACCATCTGCTCCAACAGGATGAATGTATCCATCTGTCACCATGTCCCAGAGATCTCCATCTAGAGCTAGAAAGAAACTCTCAAGAACATCCTTCCAGTAGTCAAAATTGTCACCATTGAACATTGGAGGTTTAGCATTGATCTTGTCATTCTGATAGTCATTGTTGTTAATTCCAATTTCTGCCATGTGTTTAACTTCTGGATCTTTTACTGACACGGTTAAGTGTAATACTCAGAACCTAGCGCTCTGATACCAATTGAAGGTGCGCAAAACACAAGGAAGGGGGGTTGGAATTGGGTTTTCTTGATCAATTAAAATTAACTTCTAATGACACGTTTAATTTATCCTGGTTCGTTTGAACTCAAACTACGTCCAGTCCACCCGCCAAGGTGATTTTGCCTCTACTGAGGTCTTAATCCACTATTCAATAAGAATACACACAAAGACCTATAGTCAATGTCCTCTTGAGTCTTCTGACTAAACTTAGTCACTCAAGGAATAGAATAACTATTACCAAAATATAATAAAGAAGTAACTTAGAATGCTTCTTGATAAGCAAGTATCACTAAGTGAAAGTTACAATAATAAGCACAATATGATTTAATTGATTTGCGTGAATATGATGAGATGCGTTGCGTTGCTGAATTCTTCAAATGGAGTCCTTTATATAGTTCTTGAGAAAGTAGCCGTTGGAGACATCTTGAGTTAAATTAGGATAGACTTTAATACCATAAATTCCTTCCATAAGTAGAGATACTTGTCTTTGTTCATTAATTAAAATATTCTTTAATTAATGTCTTTAATAAGGATACCAACATCTTCTAAGCGGAGATCAGAGATAATAAGTAAAAGATGCGCAGCCAATAAATATGTAATTTAATGCTGGATTCTCCTTTGAGAGTATCTTCTATATGTGACACAATGAATCTTCTAAGCTCGTACGGTTTACTTAAATAAGATTGTCTTCTACACAAGAGTAAATATATTCATTAGAACTTCTAATATCAAAAGCTTTGTTATCATCAAAACACTTAGAGGTTCAGAACCATAATTGTTCTAACACTTACTCAAGTAGTAAATCGCATATTCTTTTCTTCCAGATTCATCTTGCTGACCAAGCACGCAACCCATGGAATTTTCCAACACAGTCAAGTACATAATCAACGGTCTATCTTCCACTAGAGGAGACAAGATAGGAGGTTCAAGAAGATACTCTATGATACTTACGAAAGCTCTCTAACAATCATCTGTCCAGACACAACCTTGGTCTTTTCGAAGGAACTTGAAGATCAGAGCTCATGTGGCAGTCATGTTAGAAATAAACTTCAAAATATAATTCAAACAGCCCAAGATTCCTCTTACTTGCCTTTCAGTTCTTGGAGCATGCATTTCCCGAATAAATTTCACTTTATCAGGATCAACTTCAATGCCTCTCTGGTTGACAATGAAACCTAACAACTTTCTAGAATGTACACCAAACATGCACTTGTTTGGATTCAAACAAAGTTTAAACTTCCTTAACCTCTGAAACAATTTCAACAAATGTTCAACATGACCCTCTTCTGTTCTAAATTAGCGATCATATGGTCAACATATACCTAAATTTTTGTGTGCATCATATCATGAAAAAGAGTAGTCATAGCCCTTTGGTATGTCGCACCAACATTCTTCAATCTAAAGGGCATCAATTTGTAGCAGAATGTTCCCCATGGTGTAATAAATATGGTATTTTCCATGTCTTGGGTGCCAACGTTATTTGATTATAACCGAAAAATCCATCCATAAAGGAAAACACATCAAACTTGGTCGTATTATTTACCAACAGATCAATGTGTGGCAATGGAAAATCATCTTTTGGACTGGCTTTATTCAAATCTTTGTAATCAACACACATTTGGACCTTTCCTTCTTTCTTTGGAACAGGCACAATATTGGCCACCCATTAAGGATAATTAGATGTCACAAGAAAACCTGCATCAATCTGCTTATGAACCACCTCTTTGATCTTTACAGTCATATTAGGATGAGTTTTTGTCAACTTTTGCTTCACATGTGGACATTCAGGCTTCAGCGACAATCTATGCTCCACAATATTTGTATCAAGACCTGGCATGTCTTGATAAGACCAAGAAAACACATCAACATACTCTCTAAGAAGCTCTACCATCCTCTTCTTAACATCAGAACCAAGAAATGTTCCAATCTTGACTTCTTTCTTATCATCTTCAGAACCCAAGTTGACCATCTCTAACAACGCTTCATGAGGCTGAATAACTCTCTCCTCATGCTCAAGCAGCCGGGAAATCTCATCAGGAATCTCTTCAACATCCTCTTCCTCTGCTTCGAACACAGGGAATTCAAACTTGGGAGTGGGCATAGGATCATTGTTTTCAATGGGTTTATCAATCAATCTACACAATGATTTATTTTTATTTTAGAGTATGATCAAAAGGTGCAAACATTATACAGATAAACAATTATTATTATTATTTTTGGGTTTTTTATGTTACAATTTTTCAAAATAAAGCAAAAAGGAAAAAACACATATGAAAATAACAAAATAACAATTTATTGATGATGATAAAAATTTGAAACAAAGCCCGACAAACTTCACTTCCACGTTGGGCAGAGTGAAAGGATTTTTGAAAGAAAATAAAACAAATTACTTTGAAGCATGAACAATAGAAGGAACATCAACAGTAATCCATTTCTTGCAAATCTTTTTGTGCATAACAAAATTAGGCATTTCTTCATCTTCAATGGTGGCAGCAGCGAAATGATCGTTGACGTTACCACCTACCATACTCACAGACGTATTACCATGCTTTGGAAGCAGATTTATCTTCACATTCGGATTACATCATTGAAAGATAAAACATTGCTCCTTATCAATTTTTGTACTTCAATCTTTAGTGGAAAGCAATTCTCAATATCGTGCCCTGGGGTACCTTGATGAAAAGCACAATAAGCTTCTGGCTTATACCATCATGGAATAATCTCTAGAACTGGAGGTGGAGAACGTGTTTGCACAAGATTCTTCTCAATCAGCGATGGAAGCAAATCTGCATGCAGCATTGGAATAAGATCAATGCTCGGCTTAGTATGACCATGTTGACTACCATTCTGTTGCACATAAGGTTGCTGATAACAAGACTGATACTTTGGATCCACTGGCACAGTCTAAGTCACATTAATCATCGGAGTTACAGAAGCTACATGCTGTTGATGACAATTCTCACGTCCACGGGGTCTTTCACGAGACACACCATTAGTTTCACCTTCTTTCTTTTTACCAAAATTGAACCTCTTTGAACTCGAGCCAATATTACTTTCTTTGCTCAACCGTCCCTCTCAGACACCTTCTTCTAGTCGCATCCCCATATTCACCATTTCAGTGAAATCATATGGAGCACTCGGAATCATTTTCTCATAGTAGAAAGATCCTAAAGTCTTCAAAAATATCTTTGTCATCTCTTTCTCTTCCAAAGGAAGAATGATCTGAGCTGCAAGTTCACACCATCTCTGTGTGCATTCTTTGAATGTTTCTTTGTCCTTGTGGGACATAGCACGGAGCGGATTTCTGTCTGGTGCCATATCAACATTATACTTGTATTGCATAGGAAAAGCCTCTCCCAAATCATTGAAAGACTTGATTTGGCTGCTATCCAAACCCATATACCATCTCATAGTTGTACCAATCAGACTGTCTTGGAAATAATGAATCAACAACTGATCATTCTTTGCCTGAGAATACATCTTTCTAGTATACATAGTCAAGTGACTCAGAGGACAAGTATTGTCGTTATACTTCTCAAACTCAGACAACTTGAACTTGTGCGGAACCTTGACATTGGGAATCAAGCAGAGATCATAAACATTTTTACCAAACAAATCATTGTGCCTCAAAGCCTCCATCTCTTTCTGCATTTCATCAAAACGGCCCTGAGTGTCATCAAGCCTTTCAATTACACCAACACCTTCAGTGGGCTCAACATGGTAAATCACTTGATCAAGGTGCGAAGTAGTATGCATAACAAGCGGTGCAGTAGTCATCACCGGCTGAAGAGTCACAAATGCAACAGTCTCAGGAGGAGCAGGATACCCATCAGGAACAAAATCAACTGGCATACCACACGGTGAGCTAGCAGGCATGCGATAGAGAGGAGAAATAATAGTTTCAGTAGGAATCAATGTAGTGATAATCTCATAGATCAATGTGCTCTATATCAGAGAATTAGGAGAAGGGGTGGCTGATTCTGAGCAGCCACCAAGCTTTCCATCATGGCGGTGATCCTTTCCAAGCTATCTTTCAGAGATGAAACTTCCTTGCACAACTCGCGATTCTCTTGTTGAAAGGCTTCCAACATCTTTCTTCGATTAGCACAAGTAGCGATCTGGTGAATCAGCTTGACAAGAGAACTGGATGAAGACCAAGAAATAACACAAGACCCCTGGAAAACTCTCAAGAAGCAAGACCAGTGCAAGCATGATGCATGGTATGCGTATGCAAAGATTTCAAGGGATTATAAGATAAATTGCAATATTTATAAAAGAAACACTTTTTTGAAGTACTAAAAACTCATTCTCATTAATATCAAAGTGAGGATTACAAGTGAAGTACAAGTTTCAATAACCTTAATACATGAGAGAAAAGTAAATTAGGCCCATGGGATCATATTTGAAGAAGATCCAAATCTCGGTTGGTACTTCATGCGAATCCTCTTAATCTCTTTCTTATATTGATTTTCCATATCTTCCTTATCCTTCACCAACTGATCAACAATGGCCTTCTAAGCACTAGATGTAGGAGGAATGATAGATGGAGTACTAGAGGAAAATAAATCCTCTCTTTGCCTCTTCATGACATGCCACTCAAGTAACTTAATGAGATAATGTTTCTCCTTCAGTTGCTCTTGCATAGTCGTCTTCTCAAGTAGCCATCAACGGGCGAAATAAAAATAGATATTGGCAATATAGGAAACAAAGGCTCCTCAAGTGGATAAGGCATCTTCAGCTTGGAAGCCCTAGATCAAACCCACTAGATGTAACACTCAAAAGGAGCAAGGTGTTGTTTTACCAATTGACCCTTCTCTTTTTGATGAACCGTATGCCAAGAATGAGCAATCATTTTCTTCATTTCTACATGATGTACACCATTAAGAAAGAAGAAACCAGATAATGAAAGGTTGTTTGGTATGTTCTTCAAGAAATATCCAAATTGTTGCCTAGCAAGAATAGGGTTGTAACTAACTCCATCATGTGTACCAAGAAGAGGTACGTTGGGAAATTCTCCACAATTGTCAATAAGCACTCCAGTATCATAATAGGAACAATACCAAGTCATATCCTTATGAGTAAGAGATATGATCCTTTTAGACCATCTTCACTTATAACTATTATCCTTGAAGACATCGGACTTTGGTAGGTGAGAAATATAACACTTATAGAGGAGATACGCACAACACACAATCTATACATCACCTTTGGAGACCCTATGATGAATAGAGTGATACATGTCTCCATGCAAAGTAGGCACCTGATTTCTCTTCAAGAAAATCTGAATAGCACTCTCATCAAAAATACCATCTAAGTTGGGAAACAAGACAATTCCATAGCTAAATAAAGCAAGTATAGCCTCAAATGCATCCTTATGACCCAAAGTAAGATAAGTAGAAGCTTTCCCAATTAAGAACTTGGCATTAATACCATGAACACCTCCTTTTGGAAGAAACTTCCCAATGAGATCAGACTCCTTAAGAAAAGGGCTTTGGCGATAACTTTGGTCGTAAGCTCCTTTTCCAAACCACTGAAAAGATACTCCTTGTCTAAAATAGGCAAACCCATCCAATGAGAGTACTCCTCAAAAGTAGACACAAGCTGATAATTAGGAAAGGTGAAGCAATGATACAAAGGATAATAGAACTGAACCAAGGTAGGGAGAATCCCCTCTGGTATATCGGTCTCCAAGATGAACAAGAGCTTTCCATAACATTTCTGGAACCCATCAGTATCAATCACTAAAGCTCCAAGCTTTCTCAACTCTATCAGATTAGGGCTCTTGAAACTATGCTTCTGAATATTCCTCTTTTCAATATTCATAGCCATATACATCTGAAATATTGGCAAAAGTAGCTATAAGTCCCTTGAAATCTTGAGAACAATACTCATGAATGCATGAGTGCAGGTATGCAACAACCACAAACAAGATCACACAAAGAACATGGGTCTTGGTTCCGAGTCATGAGCATGAAGTCAATGATATAAGAACACCAACCCACATAGGTATGTACTAAGGTTTTGTCTTCATTGTACCTGCAGAAAACCAAAAGGGTGCTAACAGAGATGCCCGAAGTTAGAAGCCATCTTTAGAACATTATCGGTACATTGGACTACTCCCCAACCAATAACATTCTTAAGAAAGACCTCATTCAAGTGTAGTATCGCGTGACAACCACCTTAGGTCTACACCTGGATAGTTTCCGCACTACGTTCCTAAATTGGCTTGGATGGGTTAAGGGTTCTACAGTCCTCAGTATGATCAGCTCAAGTTCAGAAAATAATGCCATATTACGACTACTCATTATGACATTAATAATCCAAGAGAGCCTAACTAAGTAGAGATTATCAAATTGATATTGCTTTGGAATACTCCGTCGCGTATCGCTTAGAATATTTCTGTCTTATCGTAAGTTCACTCAGATCCGGGTATAGAATCAATCTCACTCACAGAGGATCACCAAAATCGAAACAGAACAAGCTATAATAAACAAATCAAACAAAAGCAGTATATAAATCAAATTAGGCCGAATCCACTTAGAGACTACTCCCCAGCAGAGTCACCACTTTTCTATAGCGGTAAAATCATGAGTGTAAGCTATTAGTTAACTTAACTCAAAGTAAACAGAGTCGCCATCGCGTTTTTATTTTATTCCAATTGGAAAAGGAAAAAAGAGCGAATAAATCCTAATGAATCTAAAACCAAAAAGAAAAAGAAACAAGCAGAGAACCGGGTAAGGGGATAAGTTACAAAATGGGAAGGTTTGATGCACCCAAAATGTTTGTGGTACTCCACGGGAACCCTTTGAAAAATTTATTGCTTTTGTTTTGAAAAATGTTTGTAAAAAGAGAATGGAGGGATGAGAGAAGAATTAATTTTTAATGTTTTTTGTGTTTGGAGAGGTTTACCACCTTATGCCTACGTACCCACAATGTGCAATGCGAGATCAAAACCCCGTAGTTCGTGATACAAATAGTGAAAAATTAATGTGTTGGATTGATTTTTAAATGTAAATATAAGTTGTCATTCTTTAGCGAATAATTCCACTAAAAAGAACGAATCATATCTAAACTTATAAAAATGGTTAAAAGGAAAAGTGCATAAAGGCACAAAAAGATTTAATGAGTTTTGTATTTTTTATGGTCTTTTGAAAAACGTTTTGATATACTTATATATTTTAGCATTTATTTATGAAAATAAAAGAAAAGGTAAAAATCACTTGACTTAAGTCAAGGTTTGATTATGAAAGTTGTTTAAAGTTTGAAAACAAATAAGTTTTTTGAAAAGAGAGAGGAGTTTTGAAAATTTAAGAAGGGGAAAGAGATGAAGAGGCAATCCTAAGAAGAAAATAAAAGAGATGAAGGAGGAAAGATCTAACCAAACCTGATGATGCTTCCCATTAAGAGTACATGAGTTCCATCCTTATAAGCTAGCAAATGGTCAAACAAAGGCAAAAACTACCAACTCCATGAATCTCAACACTCTACAAACAATGTATTAGGATTAGACCAAATCAAAATGGAACTATAGTTGACTTCTACTCTGGTTCTCTAAACTCCCTTTACGATAAACATCCAAAACAAACAACTTATTTTTTGCAAGTTAACGGAGATAACAAAATTGCTGATTTGGGAAATACCTTATAAAAACCATAGCCATGAATTGGCTTACCCTAGCAGTGCACATACTGTCATGGAGGATTTAGTTATGGCCCCCCATGAATTAGGAATATTATTTTCCTCTCCCCGAACAGCGGGTTTGCTCAGTATTTGGGGGAACGTGTTTCCCTATGTATAAATTTGCATTTAGGGAGACGAGGCTTTATCCCCCTTCTCCAGATTTTAGGCAGGCGTCTTTAGATGGCTCGAGTTGGCCTACTCCCAACTACATCAAAATTCTATTGCATTCGATTGGGCGTTCGAACTGGTGAGCCAATATCTCGAGATTGGATGTACGTTGCCCCTCTTCTTCTGGGTCTTTCATCTGAAAAGGTCGAGCATGCATGGGAGGCACAACTGGGTTTTATTTAAGCAGTCGATGAGGTTGTTTTAGACTTACATTGATTATGTCCAGAATTTTAAGGATAAGTGGTACACAGTGAAGCCCCTCACCCCGCGGGCTTTGGATAATATATACGCAAGGCAACGGGACGCCCAAGGTGTGGAGCGTATTGTTTCGACTATCCCGCTCGAGTGGAAGTGAGCTCACTTTAATCGCTCCATGGATCAGTTCCTCTTGAAGCCCGAGAATCTGGGGCCCAAGGACACAGATACCCATCAGAAATAGGTGGCCTTTGTTCAAAGTTTCACCCCTTCTCTACGGGTGGATAGGTAGGTGTCGCTTCCGGGATTTTCATCCTAGTACAAACGCGAAAGTGGCGCGGAAAAGGTAGAGTCGTCAGCCATGTTTTTCTTATCCCGAATGAATGGGAATGGTAATGTTGCACAAACCGAAGGAAAAAGGAAAGGACAAGATCCTATGAACCAAAGAACTAGGTTTGGGAGTCGGTTACAAACTGGGAAGGTATTAGCACACAAATCGTCCGCCATACCCGACGGGATCCACGCTTATTAGTCTGTTTCAAAGGGTGAGGATAAAATGCTGCTGAACTAAAACTGCTACTGGAAAAAAAGGAATGAAAAGAAAGAATGGGGAAAAAGAGAACGAAAAGGTACGGGAAAAATGTAGGGAAAATAAAGAATATGCTCGGATGGGCTCTACCCTCACTTCCTACGTATCTCATGGGAATGGGAATCAGAGTCGACGTAGTTCGCCTAACTAAGGAGGGAACTTGTTTGTGTTTCTTATGATTGAACTAATTATGTCTATGTTCAGGTGTTGCAGGCTCGTCTGGTACGAGTGTATTTACCGTCTTGCAAAGTGACATGTCGAAGTGAGTTCTTTCGTTATAAGTGAATGAGAGGAGAAGAGAATTTCTGCAAGAAAGGACGTTTGTTTGTTTACTGTCTTTTAAAAGAAGTGTTTTGATTTTGTCGTTTGTGGAACATCCTCATGCTAAGACTTGTTCATCATGGTAGATGCCTTACACCTCGCCTCGAAATAGGACGTGTGTGAGTACCCCATGGCAAAGTCTCTTGGCGCACGAGAAAGTTCAACCTTTATTAGGTATTTTGCTTTTTCTTTGAGATGAGAAAGAGGGAATCAAGTCAAGAAAGGACAAAACCTAGGGGAAACTAAGACTTACCCTAAATTATTGTATTCAAGGGAGATCCTAGGGTTAGTGAATTTTTCTAATCCTAAAGAAGAAAAGGAAAAGAACTTAGAAAGCAACTTATTTCTCTAAAGTTAAGTTGTTTCTAAAGAGGGAATGAATGAAGTTGAAAAAATAAAGCACAAATTCCTAAGACAAACATAATTTGAAAGTATAAAGAGATAAAGGAAGGAATTGTATGTAGCTTACCTCAATCCCCTACAAAACAAAGGTTAGGTTAATAATGCATATTGAAAGCACAAAACAAGGCAAAAGCACAAGTAATGACTAAACTAGACAAGGAATAGCACTAAGGGTTCCCTAAGTCTTAATCCTAAAAGAGAAGGATCCTAAATGATAAAAGACTTCTAAAGTCAGTAGCTAAACCAAATTAATGTGTTATAAGGTTAGAAGATCAAACATTAACAAAATACACCCTAACTAAGTACTAAACCCTAAAGGAGGTCAAGGTGAAGTTAGACGAAGAAGATTGAATGAAAGTGCAAGGTAAACATGTATTAAACCATGGTTAAATGTTAAAGTCAGAACCCGACATCAATTAGAAGTGTCTCATAAAGAAAATGAAAGTATGAACAAGGCATGAGAATAGGTACTCAAGTGTAAGAGATTAGATGGAGAAGAAATAAGGAGAGATGAACTAATGGTTTCATAAGGAATGAAGTGACTTGGAACAAAAGTCAAGCATGAACAATGAAGGATAACTCTTCCATACATAATCCAGATGCTAGAAGGTATGATAAGATGGAAATATAAGTAACAATTGACCATAAATGAACACATGTGAACTATTTAGGGTTATAGGACAAGGAAACTTGAATTAGAAGTAAACATGTTCAAATGATTAACAAATGAAGTGAATGGCCTTTTGGTTTGATAAAATGATGTAAAACCATAAGTGAATATCTTATGGAATGTGTAAGAAGTGTATGAAGTGGACACAAGACTCACAAAGTAAGCTTATAATGATTAAAGTGAAAGAAGATGGAGAATTAGGTCAAAGAAGGTGCATGTGAACAAAGGTGAAACTTATGGAACATGCAAACCAAAAATTCAAGCCAAAGATCTATAATTGAACACAAGGGATTTATAAGTGTCTAATGGTACCCTAAGAACTCATACAAAAGATCTCTAATGAATGGCATAAATGTCTTACCTAAAACTAGGTTAGAAGGATGGAAGAAGAAGGTACGAAATGTGACTTGAGAAGCAAGGTATCAAATTAATGCTTATGAACATGAGAAAATTATGAAATTTGGTTTCTAAGGTCACCAACTAGAGGAAAACATTACTCTAAAAATCTCATAAAAATCACAATTGAACCCTTTCAAATGAATATGCAAAGTCAATTAGGGTTTTAGTGGATTAAGCTCAAATAAATGGCTCAAAAGGGGGCCAAAGGTGACTTAAAAATCATTGAAAAATATTTTTAGGAGCTTCAATGTGTCTTCTGGACAAAGCAAAAAGAATGGGATTAAAACTATTTTTGGATTGAGATAAATAAAATGGAGAAAACCATGTACATATGAGGGAGAAAAATCCAATAGAAATTAAAAGGGAAATTAATTTCTGGACCAAAAATAAAAGAAAATTAAAAATGAAATTTGGTGAAAATTTTATAAAATGATGAAAAACAAGTATGAATTTTTCCTGGAATTTGCATGGACCATTTGCTATTTTTTAAAATAAAAAAGGAAAAGGAAATAAAATGAAAATAATAAGTAAACAAAGAATGAAGGGAGGTGTGTTCAGTAACCAATTCACGTTGAAATTCATTGGGCCTGCACGCAAGGGGGTGATAATAGCAAAAGTGACCCAGGTCTAAGGACACGCTGAACACATGCTTATGATGAACCTCAGGTCAAACATTGACCTCACTCTCAGCCTTATGATCTATCCTACGCACACCAATTGATAAAGGAAAACATATCACATGGACCTGAAGGATAACACATGATAACAAGGATGGGAACACACACACATGAACATTCAGACTCACTAAAATGTCACGTGAATGACACCCTCTTCATTAATGAGTTGGCGTGTTATGGAACGTTGGATCATCCTAATCTAATGGCTGCGTTTTAAAATTACAAAAGAGTTAGGGCTACTGTTCAGGTCACTAGAGAAGAACTTTGGTCATCTTCTCCGGTGAGGTCACCACCTTCATAACCTTCCAAATCCCCAAAAATCAAAGATACATATGCCATTCGAAAGCTTAAACTATGCACATTTCAAATCCACAAACAAAACACGCAACACAAGCATGAATAAAGAGAATCGAAGCCAATCAGTTTGCCCTAATTTTCATGATCTACACTCCTATGGAGTCCATCAACTAGCCAGAGTGTCAACATGCTTCTATTAAGCTCCAATCATCATAAAAACAAGCAAAAACGAACAAGATCGTGCAAGAAAAAAGTTGAAATGAAACCTGCACTTGAAGCTCTTCAGATGTTGAAGAAGACCAGAGATTAGGTTCCAATGCCTTATGGAATTGATATTGATCTTCAAAGAGTGAAATAAACACTCTGAATCACTGAATTCTTGTCAAAATGTAGAAAATGCAGAAATTCAGTTGAGCTTGTTCTTGGAGATTCAGCTTGATTCATCCATGGAGAATATGCTGAGTATAAAGGTGATGATGAATTGATGAAGAATAGAGTGTGTTGGTGAAGGACAATGTAAGTTGAGAGCAAAATGCAGAGTGAAATCTTCAATTTGCAGAGAATTTTCAGAGCATTTGAAGTGTGATTTCGAGAAAAATGAACAATGTCTTGTGCAATTCAGTTAGAGGAGCCTCTTATAGGTGTGGTTAACTATTAACCACTTTGGTTAACAGTTAGAACCATGGTTAATGGTGTACAATCCAAAAATCAGGTGCACTAAGCAATGGCAAATGATATGTTGAGCTTGATTCTAGTTTGATCAGATGTGGAGCTATTTATGGCTTATGGTGAGGCTTAAGTGATGTGTGATGAAGATGAGAACCAATGCAGCCTATGTTCAATACATGGAGCTTCTCAATTGCTTGATTCTTCATGATAGTGCATGGCAGCATGGATGTATGTTCATACATGGGATGATTTACACTCTTTAAATGAAGCCTTGTGATCATAACATGGTAACTGAAGTTTGCAAGCCTGAATTGAATAAAACCAGTTCATGATTCAATGCCTTAGCCTTCAAGAAATCAAGATGCAAACTATGATCTTCCCTTATGCATAACTTCAAGCTCAAGGCATTAATTGAAGCAATTCTTGTGATCAAATTGAAGAAAATGCAACATAGAACAAGTTTGATGTTTACTCAAAGATGAGATATGGCCTCTAAGTCACTCAAAAATATCATTGAATTCAATGCATCAAGAATGCATACATAGGCCAGAATAAATGGGCTTGCATTGGGCAACATGCACATGAAATGATCAGTGTGAGATTGCCACTTTGACCGTTCATATCTCTCAAACCATTGATCAAATAAAAATTCTCTAAACATCAAAGTTGTAGAGGACATGCCAATGAACAATTTTGATGTTCAAACAAAATTCATTTGAAGCCTCCTTGATGGAGTAATTTGGCTTGACATGTTGCAGATCACATGTTTGATGAAATACCTGGCCTGGCGCGCGCGTATGACTTGTCATGACTTGGTTTTTTCCCTAGTTTGATCAAACTTTAAATGATCATAACTTACTCAATTTCGATCCCATGAACATGATCCACCTATGGATTTGAAGCTTAGGACACCCTCTTTCAAACAGTCCAAGTGGAATTTTTGTTTGACACTTAAATTAAGAGAAGGCCTTTCTTGAACATGGCTGCAAAATGGACCAAAACATACTATTTTTAGAAACCCTAGTTTTCCAAATAAGGTAACTTTTTGACTTTCTTGATTCTTGATGATTCATCCATCATTTCTTGATCAAATTTTGTCCAATGATCACTTGTAACATTAATTTCATGATTTTGATCTCAAAAAGCAAGGAGTTGACTTTTTCCTCTACACAATTAACTTTTCCCCAATTTCTTGATTTTCAAGTAACTGACCAATTGAAGACCTTATGAAATTATTCAATGGATGATTTTTCAACCCTAGGTACTTGAAATCATGTGGAAAATAATGGAGTTAAGTTTGAATCAAAATTTCATTGAGACGCCCTATTAATTATAAACCCTAATTTTAGCCCTTTTTGTTATGAGGTGTTACGCTGCTTGAATTCTTTTATCAATTCACCTCTTTCTAAGACTTGAGGAATCATTTGAGATCTTGTGGGATGTTGAGAACCCTTTGAGCATTCTTGGGAAACCATATGACCCTTTGATAACACTAAAATTCACCGTATTTCTGACTACGATTTCGCATGCATTCTTAGCTTTTATTGTTATTTTGTTATGTAATTACTTTGTTTTTCTTTATTTTCAGGTTTTCTATGTAATTGGGACCTAAATCGAGAAAAGGAACGAAAAAGGAGTGGAAACGGACGAAAACCAAGAAATTCAGCTTTTTACACTTACGACATCCACCATGGCGGGCGCCATGGGGTCTGCCATTACGTGGCCACGTCTCAAGACCACTCCACAACTGCCAAGACCCACGATCCCCACTCTCTCATTCCCTATTAGTCTCATGGCGGGCGCCACAAGGCCAAAACTTTTCCCTCCACTTTTTAGCAGAGGGGGCATCCTGGTCTTTTCTTGCTATTTGTTTTCCTATAAATAGGGCCTTAGATTTTCGTTTTCAATCATCCAAACTTAGAATCTCTAAGGCATATATCAGTTTTAAAGCAGTTATCATTCCACATCAGGGTGTTACTGCAATCGAGTGATCGAGTCTATATACGTTTGTATGATCGAGTTTTGGAGCACTCTGGGAGGAAGTTAATCCTGCCGCCATTTTAATTCCAGTTCGTATTTTATCTTTCCGCATTTCTTTACTTTATTTATTATCCGCATTCGCACTTTATTTTTTTTATTTCCCGCACTCGCTTTAATTTATTTATTTCTCGCACTCGCACTACTTTCGTTTATTTTCCGCACTCGCTTTAAATACCTTTATTTCTCGCACTCGCACTACTTTTATTTACTTTCCGCACTCACACTACTTTTATTTACTTTCCGCACTCGCACTAATTACTTTTATGAAAAATTATAAAAAGAACTTTTATAATGGGATTCTCGTAGGTTGACTGTCTGAGTTCTTCCAATTTGTAGATGTTGAGGATACGTTTTTCACCAGCAGTTAGGTAATCCAAATTTAAAGTTTTAATGGCCCAATAGGCTTTATGCTCTAACTCAAAAGGTAAATGACATGATTTTCCATAAACTAGTTGGTAGGGGTTGTTCCTATAGGGGTTTTGAAAGCGATTATGTAGGCCCATAATGCTTCTTGATGTTTATGTGACCGATCTTTTCTAGATATAGAGACAGTCTTCTCAAGAATTTGTTTAATCTCCCTAGTAGACACTTCCACTTGTCCACTAGTCTGTGGGTGGTATGGTGTTGCTACTTTATGCTTAACTCCATACTTGCTTAAAAGTTTATCAAATATTTTTTATATGAAGTGTGATCCTCCTTCGCTTATGACTAAACGGTGTGTTCCAAATCTGGGGAATATATAATTTTTAAATAATTTGATTACTACTCTGGTGTCATTTTTGGGTGTGGCTATAGCTTCAATCCACTTAGACACGTAGTCTACAGCTACTAAGATATACTTGTTTCCTAAAGATGGTGGGAAGGGTCCCATAAAATCTATACCTCATACGTCGAAGAGTTCTACTTCTTGGATATTTCTTAGAGGCATTTCATCACATCTTGAAATATTTCATGTATGTTGGCATCTGTCACATTTCTCAATATAAGCGTGGACATCACACCACATGGTAGGCCAGAATAGGCCAGCTTGAAGAATCTTAGCGTAGGTCTTAGAGGTGCTCGCATGTCCACCATAGGGTGCAGAGTGACAATGCTCAATTATACTTTGTACCTCATCTTCTGGAACGCAACGGCAAAAAATGTCATCTTTACCTCTCTTGAAAAGAAGTGGTTCGTCCCAATAGAAGTTTCTTACATCACTAAAGAACTTCTTCTTCTGGTGGTAATTGAGATCAGGGGGTATGATGTTAGCCGCTAGATAATTAACAAAATCTGCATACCAGGGTACGTTACTCACAACTAAGGATTTTTGAAAGTGTTCGTGAGGTTATGGGTTATCATCTTCAATGGTTTCTAGTTTAGCTATTAGTCTATCATAGGCAAAATCGTCATTTATGGGTACTTAGTCAGGATTCAGGTATTCTAGCCTAGAAAGATGATGAGCTACATTCTCAGTGCCTTTTTTTATCACGGATGTCTAAATCAAATTCTTGTAGTAACAGAATCCATCGAAGTAACCTGGGTTTGGCATCCTTTTTACTTAGTAGGTAACGGGTGGCGGCATGGTCGGTGTAAACTATAATTTTGGCTCCTACTAGATAAGATCTAAATTTGTCTATAGCGAAAACTACAGCTAGGATTTCTTTTTCAGTTGTTGCTTAGTTGAGTTGGGCAGCGTCTAGGGTTCTACTGGCATAATATATTACGTGTAATTTTTTATCTTTCCTTTGTCCTAGAACGGCTTCAACAACATAGTCACTAGAGTCACACATTATCTCAAACGGTTCTAACTAATCAGGAGGTTTCATAATGGGTGCTGAAATCAAAGCTTGCTTCAAAAGATTAAACGCTTCACTACATTTTTCATCAAAGATGAATTTAGCATCTTTCATTAAAAGGACATTTAAGGGTTTTTTTATTTTAGAGAAGTCCTTGATAAAACGTCGGTAGAATCAGGCATGTCCAAGGAAACTTCTTACTTCCCTGATGGTCTTTGGTGGTTTTAGATTCTCTATGACTTCTATTTTAGCTTGATCTACCTCTATACCTTTTTCGGAGACTATATGTCCTAAAACAATCCCTTCAGTAACCATGAAATGACATTTTTCCCAATTTAGCACAAGGTTTACCTCCACATATATTTCCAGGATTTTCTCAAGGTTGACAAGACAATTTTTGAAATCAAATCCACAAACAAAGAAATTGTCCATAAATACTTCCATGATTCCATCTAGATAATATGCAAAGATTGACATCCTGCAGCGTTGGAAAGTGGTTGGAGCATTACAGAGTCCAAAAGGCATTGTTTGTAGGCAAAAGTTCCAACAGGGCATGTAAAGGTAGTTTTCTCTTGATCTTCGGGGTGAATAGGTATTTGGAAGAATCCTGAATATCCATCTAGATAACAAAAGTAAGAGTGTCTGGCTAGGAGCTCTAACATCTGGTCTATGAACGGTAAAGGGAAATGATCCTTCCTGGTCACTTTATTTAATTTTCTTTAGTCTATGCACATACGCCATCCCCCATTCTATCCTTTTTGCTACATGTTCGCCTTTCTCGTTTTGCACCACTGTGATGCCTCCCTTTTTAGGTACTACATGCACAGGGCTCACCCACTTACTGTCTGGGATCTGATATATTATACATGCCTCTAGTAACTTAAGAACATAGTTCATAACTACAGTACCCACATATGCTCAACTCTAAGGGCCAACACATCCATTTTAGCTTGCAACATGTCTATAGAGCTTAACTCATGTATTCCTCCTTGGGCTTCCTTCTTTTCCACCGTCGCTCATTCTACTCACCATGATTGATGGTTTTGAGCCATATCTTCGATAAGGGCATTAGCTTCAGGGTAAGGTTTGTTCATCAGTGCACCACCTGCAGCGGCGTCGATGGTCATCTTAGTGTTATAGTGAAGTCCATTATAGAAGGTTTGAATGATTAACTAATTTTCTAAACCATGATGTGGGCATGCTCCTTATATCTCTCCCAAGCTTCGAACATCGATTCTCCTTGGTTTTGGGTAAATATGGTTATTAGGTTTCGAAGAACAGCGGTCTTACTAGGGGGAAAATATCTAGCAAGGAATACTTTTCTAAGGTCTTCTCAAGATGTTATGGAATTGGGTGGAAGGGAATCTAATGATGATAGGGCTTTATCTTTGAGGAAAAAAGGAAATAATCTTAAGAGGATCGCCTCAGGAGGGGATCCATTGGTTTTAAAGATGTCTGCTAACTGGAGAAAGTTTTTTAAATGTTGATTTGGGTTCTCGGTAGCAAGACCTGCGAATTGTATCTTCTGTACTAATTGCAGCAGAGATGGTTTAAGTTCAAAATTATTTGTTGGGATGGCTGGGTATACTATACTAGAACTAGGTTCCTCGTTGGATGGTTGGGCGAAATCCTTAAGAGGTATTTGATTTTGATCTTCGGCCATAGCTCTCCTAATTTTATGGAAAAATAAATGTGCACGAGCGCAACGTTCAAGTTCAGCCAGAGGGTCTATTAAGCTTCCGGTACTGTGAGTCTTTCGTATTTCCGGCAGGTAACAACCTTAGTCTAAACGGTATAACAACAGGGTACGAAATTTGACGAAAATGGTCACCGACAACGGCGCCAAAAACTTGATGTGTGTTTTTGGAAAGTGTACGAACGCGTCAGAGTAATATAAAAGATTAGCGAATCCACAGAGACCAAATGTCAATCTATCGTTATCTATTGTTATGGTGTGTATCTAAGGAAATTAAAAATAGTAGTTTCAAGGACTGCACAATGACAAATAAAGTAATAAATTTAAGTTAATTGATAAACACAGGTTTGAATGCAATTCACATCATCAATTGATAATCAAGTACCTACTAATAGAAATACTTATGGGCAATGTTTTCTACTTTGATAAGAACCAATTTAACGGGAACTGTCACTTTCGCGTAATCAGAACCGAGTTATACTCCCTAATCAAACCCTCTTATTGTCACGGATAAAAAGGCGCGCATTGCGTTAGAGTAGTAAACCTATTTTTAAGAAATGTGGTATCTTAACTAAGTTTAAATGTATTTTGACCTGGATTTTCTAACAAAAAGAGGTTCTTACGAACCAGACTCTAAACTTCTTAACGCGTTCGAAAATAGTTTTAAAATCTCCTTTCTTTTTGAATTAAAAATTCCTAATGAACTAAACAAAGCGCTTTCGTTGTTTTTGAAATAGTTAAAAACAATTAAGTTTAAATAGACGTCGGACGACTTTCGATCTTACCCAACGGAACTTTAAAAATAGGAAAACTTATATTGAAAGTCAAAATAGCCCTTAAGTGTCTCTACAAACAATTGTACAAATTATCGGTTCAATTATGATCCTTACATTCTAACCTTTATAAAATTAGCTAGACATGGTAAAGTAAAAGTTCATTTTAATATTTTTCATAAAAGGTATTTAGTGCGAGTGCGGAAAGTAAATTAAGTAAAGTGCGAGTGCGGAAAATAAAGGAAAGTAGTGTAGTGCAAGAAATAAAGGAAAGTAAAGCAGTGCGGGAAATAAATGAAAGTAAAGCGGTGTAGGAAAGTAAATAGACAAAAGTTAAAGTAATGAAAACCTGCTTCAATCGGAGGGTTGAATAAAATACGAACTCGAATTAAAATAGCGGCAGGATTAACTTCCTTCCAAAGTTCTCCAAGACTTAATCACACAAACACATACAGACTCGATCACTCGATTGTAGTAACACTCCGATGTGAAGCAATTACTACTCTTACAACTGATATATGCTTAAGATAACTAAGTTTGGATGTTGAAAAACGAAAAATAAAGTCCTATTTATAGGCAAGGAAATAACATGAAAAGACAAGGATGCCCCTAGCGTTTGAATTTGGGAGGGAATTTCTTTTGCTCTTGTGGCGCCAGCCACATCATCATGGCATCCACCATGTGTGAAAACTGGTTGGATAAGGTGGAGATCACGGGGAATGGACAGTTGAGGAGAGGTTGAGATATGTCCACCTCATGGCTGACCCTATGGTGCCTGCTACAATGGGAGCCACAAGCACAAAATGCTGATTTTCTTGATTTTAGCTATTTTTAGCTCCTTTTCCCGCTCTTTTTCTCGCTCGAGACTCCGGTTAAACTAAAAACCTAAAAACAAAGGAAAACATAGTAATAACATAACAAATGACACTAAAGGACCTAGAATGCATGTGAAATCAGAGTAAACAATACGATAAAATTCAGTGTCATCATTCGTCCCTCGTGAGGTAGTTGTAAATCAGGGTCATCTTAAAGTTGGCGTCGCCAACGGCGTTTACGTCGAGGGGTGCATATGGTTTCTCGATGCTTGGGCTCGGAATGATCTCTAAGATCACAGATTTGTTACCACCCTTCTTTTGGGTGCTCACCAGTTTAGATAATACTTATGCCCAGATATTATGCTCGCGTGGGATGTGTTGGACTTCCAAGGAGTCAAACTTCACAATTTTTTACTTAACAAGAGCTAGGTATTCAATGAGGTTGTTGTTCATGGCTTAGTAATCTCCCCGAGATCTTTGGCCAGCCTTAGGCCTACCAAGAATGCTTCATACTTGGCTTGGTTGTTCAAAGTCGGGAAAGCTAGAGCCAATGAGACTTCGATCAAGATGCCATCTTTATTTTCGAGGATGATCCCCGCGCCATTGCCCATTTAGCTAGAGGCCCCGTCCAAAAAGATTGTCCACTTATGGGTGTCTCTGGTCGGGGTCGGTGGTAGTTCATCTCAGCGAGAAAATTGGCCAGGACTTACGCCTTTAGGGCTTTCCTGCTTTCGTATTGGATGTCGAACTCTGACAACTCCATGGACCATTTTAACATTCTTTCGGCCATGTATAGGCATCCGAGCAGTTGTTTTATTGGCTGGTCTGTTCGGTATTTGACTGTATGGGAGAGGAAGTAATGTAGTAACCTTCTTGTTTTGTTAATTAGCGCCAATACAGCCTTCTCAATCTGCTGATATCGGAATTCGGGACCCTGTAGGGCCTTTCTTGTGAAGTAGATGGGTTTTTGTCCGTCAGTCATTTTGCGGATGAGGGTAGCGCTGACAGCCTCAGTAGCTATTGATAGGTACAGGTACAATGTCTCATTTTCACGTGGTCGTGATAGGATGGTGGTTCAGAGAGGGACCTTTTAAGGTGGAGTAAGGCTTGCTCACACTCTTCGATCCATTAGAATGCGGCCTCTTTCCGTAGTAACTTGAAGAAAGGAAGTGCGTGTTGTGCAGATTTGGCAATGAAGCGAGATAGTGAGGCAAGCATCCCATTGAGGCATTAGATAGATTTCTTTGACTTTGAGGTCAGGAATTTCGAAAACGCCCGACATTTGTCAAGGTAGGCCTTGTTCCCTCGTTATGTGAGGTAGAAGCCAAGGAACTTTCATGCTCGTACACTAAAGGTGCATTTTTCAAGATTGAACCTCATTTTTCACTTTCTCGCCTGCTCGAATACCTTCCTGAGGTGACGGACGTGACCAGGCTCCTCGTGGGACTTCACGATCATGTCTTCCATGTAAACCTTGATCATGTCCCTATCTCTCCTCGAAAGACCTTGTTCATCATGCATTGGTATGTAGCTGTGGAATTCTTCAATCTGAAGGGCATTACATTATAGAAATAATTGTCTATTGCGATTATGATGGTCGTGCGTCGCTTGTCTGTCTCCGTCATGGGGATCTGATAATACTCGTTTTACGTGTCCATGAAGGACAATAGTTTGAAACCAACATAATTGTCTACTAATTTATCAATGTTAGGTAAAGGAAAAGTCTCTTTGGGACATTCCCTATTGAGATCGGTATAATAAATGCACATTTGTCATTTTCCATTATTTTTCTTAACAAGAACTAAATTAGAGAGCCATGTTGTGTAGTGGGCTTCAGAAATAAATTTTCCTCTAAGAGGTCTTTTACATCCTGCTCGGCAACCTCTGCTTTCTCGGGAGACTGCTTGCGCCTACGCTGTGCTATGGCCTTAATGATTGGATCTATGGCTAGCTGGTGGCAGGCAACATCGGGTTTAAGTCTGTGCATCTCAGCGACGCTCCATGCGAACAAGTTTGTGTTATCTCTAAGGTAGGTTGCGAGTTGTTCCTTTGTCACCGACGGGAGACCGGTGCCAATCTTCACGCTTTTTTCGGGGTCGTTGCTAAGGGGATGAGCTTGAAATATCCGTCGGGGATTGGTCACACTGGATGAGCTGGTGCCATATTTTTGGCGGGATCCTGGTCGGTCCCATATTCAGTGTCCTCTTCTCCGAGGCGACTGTCGAGGTCAATGGAATTGATTCACGAAGATGGCTTCTACTCTTCGATCCGAGGTTTCTTGTTCCCTTTGGTGGCCGCGCTGATCACGACATGTCCTCTAACTATTGCGTCAAAGCATCTTCTAGCTACCTCGATGTCTCTATACAACGTGACTACGCAACCAACTTTGTGTAGTATTTCATCTTCATGTGGACTGTCAAGGGCACGATGGTTAGCTCGGCCAGAGATGGTCGACCAAGAATGCAATTGTACAAGGAAGGGAATTCTATCACCAAGAATTGGATTTTGACTACTCTAGCAGTCTCATTTTCTCCAAACAAGACGAGGAGCTCCACGTATCCCCGCGGCTTTGTGGTAGCCCCGTTGAATCCCTATAGGTCAGATCCCACGTACGAGGAAAAGTTCTTTTTGTCGAGCTTGAGGGTGTTGAACAGTGGGCGTACATGATGTCGACGAAGCTGCCCTGGTCGATTAAGATGCAGCAGACATCGAAGTGCGTCATTTTTGCTCTTATCAACAACGAGATGCTCGAGTTGGGAGATCCTAGAGGTAGAAGGAAATGGAGTTGGAATTCCCTCGAGCCTTGGCCAGAGTTACCAGCTAGTCAGATGTGGTTAGCAAGAGCTCGTCAAATTTCCTTTTCACTGAATTTGCAACGTTCTCATTGTTCATCCCGCCTCCAGAGATTACCAGGGTCATTGGGAAATTTTCCCAAGGGTTATCGGCCTCCAGATAGCCTTTCGTGTGTGTCACAGAGAGGCAGAAGTCCTCAGGACAAGACACAGAAAGGGCTACAGGGAAATGAGAGCCGCCAGAGGGAGTGTCTTCGCGGCCTCTCTTCAAACCCTGGTCCTCGTGCCGAGGGGGATCGTTCCTCTTGGTGTTCTACTTGAGGTGGCCTTCTTTGATCAGTATTTCGATTGTGTCCTTCAGGTGGACGCAGTCTTCTATCACGTGCCTGTGACTTCTTTGAAAGCAACAATATTTGGATTTGTCCGTGTGGGGCTTGGGTGCCTTCGATTTTAGGAACCTCACTCTACCCTGCTTGAACACCTAATTGACACATTCAGGGAGGATATGCTCGCGGGGAGCGGTAAGAAATGTGTATTCAAAGAAGCTCCCAACTGGCCCTTTGCCTTCGCGAACCTCGTGAGGTTTGTCATCGTTTTATCTCTCTCTGATGTAGCGAGGAGCAGTATAGCCATCGTGTTTGATATTTTTCGATCTCGTCCTAGTTGCGATTGCTCCTGAAGTTATGGTCGACATGCTTTTCTTCGTAGCTAATGTACGCTTGAGCCTTGTGTAGAAGCTCGTCTAGAGAACGAGGAGGCTCTATCCCAGCACTTGACATTTCCCCCGATGTCATTGCGATAGTCCAATATAGCATTGATGTTGTCGACGTGATCGTCGGGGTCGGTAGTCCTGTCATATGTCGTGAGGTTGGGGGTCTTCTCCATGTCTGCTGGGAGTTGGATCTCCATGATGGTTCGAGAATGTGAGTAGTGAGGGTCATCTTCGATGCTCCTCAGGGGTGAGTAGTCTTCGTCCCTAGGACTTTGGTCACAATGGGGAGATACCCTTGGCTGGCTGGTGGATTGCTCGGGGCATCCTCTGGCTTTGTTCATCTTGGGATCTGGGAGTGCCTTCCCAAGCGAAGAGGGGATCGATCACCCTTCTTGGCAGCATTCGTTTGGGTCCTCTCCAGTTGAGGTCTGTGTCCATGCTTGCGGGGAGAGGTGATGCATGATCTTCGTGGTCTCCGCGGGGGAGACATGGTACGATGCTCTGCTTCCAACACAATGATTCTCTCTTGCTGTTGAAACATCATAAGTTCTGTCTGGTTGAGCTCATTGGCCATGGCTATGATCGTCGGATCTCCTTCGACTGGTATATGAATGGGCTCGAAGGTGGCCATAACGTGATGTCGGGAAGCACCGTTGGCAACTAGTTCAGTGGACGAAGCGGCAAGCAGTTCGTCCACTGAGTCGGACTCGTGGATGGCATGGTGGTTGTCGTCACCATCAGTGGCACGGTCAACAAGTGTCTAGACACGGTTGCCATCGTGTTCGCTTGTCATGTTGGTTGGTTGAAAGAGACAAGGTGAAGTTTTGGTCCTTTGTTTCAAAATACGGGGATAAATTTTATGTTTCGACAGACGGTGCCATTGATCTGACCTAATCAGGAGGAACCTTCCAGTGATGAGCAGCTTTTACAATGGAGAAATGGGGGTGTACCTGCAAGGTACTCCGATGTCAAAGTGAGAAAGAGCTTATGGAGTAAGAAAGTACAAAAAAATAGTAAAGAAATAGAATACCTGACCTTCTAGTGAAAGAGGGTATTTATAGTGTGCCCCTAGCGCTGGCCAAGGTTATTCTCAAGGGCTGGATCAGCCAGACCCAAGGAAGAACTGCCAGGGTTTGCGTAGGAGCAGATAAGACCTAGCATTTGGTATTGCCCCAGGTCCAACTACTCCACAAGACTATGAGATTATTGCGGGGCAGTTGATGGAAAGTTTGGAGCACGTGGGGGAGTGTAGCGGTAAAATCCTGAGTGTGAGTTATTGGTTAACTTAACTCAAAGTAAACAGAGTCGCCACCGCGCTTTTATTTTATTCCAAATGGAAAAGGGAAAAAGAGCGAATAAAACCTAATGAATCTAAAAGCTTAAAGCTAAAAGAATCAGGCAGAGAATGGGTAAGGGGATTGGTTACAAATCGGGAAGGTTTTACGCACCCAAAATGTATGTGGTACTCCACGGGAGCCCTTTGAAATATTTACTGCTTTTTGGTTTGAAAACGGTTTGTTTTAAAAGAAATTGAAGAGATGAGAAGAGAAATGTTTTTTAAGAATTTTGTGTTTGAAGAGATGAATGTCTCATGCCTACGTACCCACAAAGTGCAATGCGAGATCAAAACCTCGTAGTTCGTGGTACAAAATGTGAAAAGAAACAATGTGTTGAATTGATTTTAAAATGTAAAGATAAGTCGTCATTGTTTAGCGAATAATTCCGCTAAAATGAATGAATCATATCTAAACATGTGAAAAGAAAAGTGCACGAGGGCACAAAAACAATTGAATGAGTTTTGCATTTTTTAAAGTTTTGAAAAGAAAGTTTCGATATGCTTATGTGGTTTAGCATTTATTAAGAAACAAAATGAAAAGGTGAAATCGCTTGATCTAAGTCAAGGTTTGATTATGAAAAAGTTTGAAGTTTGAAAACAAAAATGTTTTGAAAATAGGGAGAATATTTGAAAATTTAAGAAGTGGGAGGAGATGAAGGGACTATCCTAAGACTTAAAGTAAAATTTAAGGGAAGAACGATCAAACCGTATGGTGAACATTCTTCGAAACAATAGGACATCCATCTTTATAAATAAGTGAACCAAATCGGCTAAGGTCTTCAATCCATAATAACTTTAGCAAAGGGAGAGATCCTAAAATCTAAGTCCAAACTCCAAGTCCAGTGCTAAGGATAGTGACCATAGTCCATAGTTAAAGTCATAAGTCTTTTAGATGTTTAATCTTTTATTAATGTTTTTGTGTCCAAATGGACAAAGGAAAAATCACAGCATAACAATATAAACATAAACAATATGATGAATGATATAGTATAATAAAAGCATAATAAAAGAGATAAGAAGCGAGAGATTAAAATAAAGAGGATAAAGTGCGAGAAGGAATTAAAATGTTAGTATATTAATAGTATAATAATATTTACATAACAATGGTATGGTGAACTTAATCAACCACAACCAAAAAAAGATAACCAAAATCGTGAGGCAACCGGATCCGCTTAGCATCTTACACTATAGTGATTAATCAAGGCAAACCGAACTGAATTCAAGGAAATTTGAAAGGCGATTGGGAGACCCAAAGCACCTATGCATCAAACATTCATAAGTCTCGATTCTTAATGCACTATGATTAACCACTTTGGGATTACGCGATCAACAAGAGATCTGGTCCACGAAAGTGCACGTACCCAATTAGATTTTTATTCTGAAGTCGGGACAAGTTTAGGTCTATGTTAAGCAATCGCCGAGTAATTTACGAAGTAATTACCCTACAAATGAGGCCGGTCACCACCAATTAAGGTGGAAAATATTTGTGCTAATACATGTTAGAGAAATGATATGATGGATCATTCTCCGAAAACATGTCGCACGAAAAGAAAAAGTGGTAAAGGTCTTATCTTAATCGAGATTTCGTATTGAATTATCGAAGACAACCTATCACGATCCCAAAGTATGGTGAATGATCCAAATGATCATTCATCCATATATTTGAAATAATGAAGATTAAGCATCTTCGAAAATCAATAATCTACAAATCGGAGATCTCATCGACCAAAAAGAAAAATAAGATGAAGAAGGAATATGAATTTAAAATTTACGATCCATTCAAAAATCAACAAACAAAAACAAAAACAAATTGAAATAGTCATAAAGAAAATTAAATAGAGATCACTAAAATCTTTTAAACAAAATTTTCTATAAAAAAAACTTTAATAATGGACAAAAATCCATATCAATTTTCTTTTTTAAAAAAATGAAATTAAAAAAAAATGAAATAGAAAACAAAAAATATAAAATATAAATATAAATAAAAGAAAGAAATAATGAGAGAGAGAGAGAGAGAGGCACAACAAATTGGTGGTGTAGAAATAGAAGCTCAGTCCAAGTCATTCTCAAGGCCCAAACAAAAAAACTTTAAAAAACACCAGGTTTATCATAAAAAAGAAATAATAAAAACACGTGAATCCTCTTCTTCTTCCCTAAGCCGCCACAGGTACTCATCCTCCTTCACAGGAAAAAAAAAACAAATTGCATGGCCAAGTACCTTCAGAAAGAAAATTTCGTCGCCGAAAAAGAACAAAGACAATGCGATCAACACTTCTTCTTCGTCAATTTCAGATGCTTCGCGACCTCTTCTCTCCACTCAAATGCACATCGATACTAAAGTCTCTCTCTCTCCATCACGCTCGGAATCGCAGACGGCCTCTTCTTCCTTTTCTCGACCTCTTTCTGTTATTGTTGTTGATGAACGGTTGATGAAGGATTGAGGAGAATGTTGAATAGTTCTTGTTCTGATTTTGAATAATTGATGGAAAATGGTTAAAGCTTTGAAATTATTTTGGCAGAGCTTTTGGTGGCTGATTCAAGCTTGAAGAAATTGAATGGAAGAAGGTTGTATTTATAGATGGAAGGGAGAATTTGAAGCTGAAGTTTTCGGAGTCGTTTTCTTGATTTTTCCGCATTTTGCAGGTCATTGCATTCATGTGTTCAAGCTAATTTTTCATCGCGTTTTATGCTTCATTCTACTGCGTTTAGATAGGTTTTAAATTCTTGCGTGTTATTTGCTTTCAGGTTGTGTTTGGTGTTGTTTGATGAACGCATGATGTTGTGCGTTTTGAATGTGGTACATTTGCGTTTTGGGATGTGAATCCCGCGTTTCGTATTATTTTTCGTTGTTGTGTTTTGGTGGTCACAGGTTTGATGCGTGATGATTGTTACGGCTTGGAGCTGAGAGCTGCGTTTTAATGCAGCGGTTTTGTGCGTTTTGACTGGCCTTGATTCGCTCGTGTGCTTCTGCATTTAGTGTTGCTTTACACTGTGTTT
Organism: Lathyrus aphaca; assembly: GCA_963966055.1. Taxonomy (NCBI): domain Eukaryota; kingdom Viridiplantae; phylum Streptophyta; class Magnoliopsida; order Fabales; family Fabaceae; genus Lathyrus; species Lathyrus aphaca. Next base: position 529,915,212 of record OZ014521.1, read on the forward strand.
TGGAGTGTGATGAGTGAAGTTCGTATGCGTATATACGTTGAAGGCGTTTCATGTCTTGGGGCCTTGCGTTTTGTGTGTGTGTTATTGCGGCGTGTAGAAGCTGAAAGCTGTGGCTTCATTGTTGTCACGTGTTGTAGATAATGATGCAACGTGGCTGGGAAACTTAGGTATGGCGTGTGGGGCTTGAAGCTAATGTGCGGTCCACGTGAATTTGGCTTTGAGTGGGTCATGTGAGGAAAAGCTGAGGGAGTCAGCATGTTGTAGCAGCTTGCAAGAGGATGAAGTCTTGGATTGTCTCTTTGTTTTTGGTACAAATTTGTAATGGTTATATGGGCTTAACAAAAAATATATGGGCTACAAAAAATTGTAATATGATTTTTTAATGAATGGGTTAGAAACAAAAAATGTAATGGATATTGATATGAACAAATAATTTTTAGAGTTTTGGTAATGTGGAATATGAAATAAAAAAATTGAAATGTGTACATAGACAAAAGGTTATTGAATAAATGGGCAACAAAGGTTATTGAATAAAACGGATATTATCACTGGAAAAATTAAAAAAATTCAATCGAAAATGGATAATGGGTGAAATTTAGTCTTAAGCCCATAACCAACTCTTGATTTTTCTTGCACAAACCACTTGATTAACTTAACACAGTCATTCCTGAACCACTGAATAAATCACAACTTTGCCACCTAAGCCACGACCACTTGAATCATCTGAAAATTGCCCTGATGACTTGAACTCGTGCTGAGGAAAATAAATCCACAGATGAACTGCTGATGAACTGATGAACACTGATAAACCTGAAGACTCAAACCAAACTTCACACGCTACACTGCTTGATAAACTGATTATCTTAGCATACAACATAGCTTAAACTTTTGAATACGCACTTGTTGCACCCCAAATTTTTCCCACACCTAGACAAGACATTGTGTACTAAGGTGTCCCAAGAGGTTCAAAAGGTTCACAAGGTATCTCAAGAGGTTCAAAAGGTTCACAAGGTTGACATTTAGTCAGAAGGTTTGACAATCCCCTCAGACAAAGCATCCCCCTAAGCAATGCATCCTAAACAAGGGTTTTGAGTTTCATCAGGCTAAATGGACTTCCAAGGCTTCAAGTGAGCTTCATAGTATCCTATATGTCTTTAAGAATCCCTATGTCAAGTTTCAAGGCTTTCCCAAAAGGTTTGCTCAGTCAGATGATTAGATATGCAAAAATCAGTCAAAGTGGTTAAAAAGTCAAACTAAGGTCAACTGTGGTCAAACCAAAGTCAAACTTCATGATATTTTGCCAACATCAAGTATATGAAGTAAAATTTATCATTTGATCAAGGGTTGATCATGATTCATCAAGGAGATTTCATATCATCAAGAATCAGGAGTTTCTAAATTAGGGTTTTCACAAGAAAAGTCAACTGAACTTTGACCAGCCATAACATTCACATGCTTCATCAAAAAGTTTCCATCCAAAGCTCATTTTGAATGAAATTTAATTCTCTACAACTTTGTGTCTCACAAGCCAAGCCCAAATAATCTTCATTTGGAAGGTATGAGCTAGGACATTATAGGTCATTTTAAAAGTCAACAAAAAGTCAACATCTTCCAAAGGGCATAATTTGAAAATGGTAAAGGATATGGACATGAGACCAAAGAGGTTGGTTAGAGGACTTTTTAAGCTTTCCAAAATATCCAAGAACACCTTCATAGCCTTAAAATTGAGGGATTTGTGCCTTTGCAAAGTTGGGAAACTTTTGAGAGGTATATTGAGCAAATGGGGTCTTAGAACCAATTTTTTCCAAATTGGCCTACCATTGTGCAACCCAATCCTTGTGATATCATCCCACTCGACCCAATGACATGCAATTCTGATTTTTTATATTTTATTTGATATTTATTTGAATTTTATTCATTTTAAATCAAATTAAATCAAAATAAAATCTAAAAATCAATGTTTGGACATGATTCTTCTTCTAGAAATTCATCAATGTTGTTTAACATGATTGGATCTTATGCAAATTCGTGCTAGACCAGATTAGTATGCAAATATTTGATTTTTTCATATTTTTTGATCATGACATTCCTTCACACTTAAGGCATTCAAAAAGCCCACAAATCCACAAACTTTTGACCTAATTTGCATCATCATATATACACAAACCTATTACAAAGACAAGGGACGAATTTTTAGCCTTCAAGAACATCATTCAACCTTCAAATTTTCAAAGAAAAAGTCACATTCGGATTTTTGATTGCATGCCATATCAAGAAGTTTTGAAGGTTGCAATACCTTCCTGGGTGTTCATTGAACCTATTTGCATCATTTGCATCATCAAAAACATCCTTGAATGCATAAACCGAATTCACCTTTAAGCTTGAAATTTTGATTTTCGATTTCTCTTATATAAGTTGTATAAATGGAATTTTATTGTATATTGTTGTTTATGGTGATGTGTGCAATGTTTCGGGGTGGTTTAATTTGAGTTTCAGTGCAGGATTGATGGTACACCATTATTAGGGTTTCGAAGGTCCAAAATCAGGAACCCTAGCTACGAGTGATTTCATTTGAAATTGAGTCCTTAATTGGACTTAGAGGACATGCTTTGATTGATTTGAACCCTTAGAATAAATTTATATTGTGTATTATGCGTTTTTGAATTTCCAGGACCTATAGCTACGAAGAAAATCCGTCACTAAAAGCTCTAATGACGGACAAAGTGTCACTATAGCCTAATACGATGGCTGGAGGAAGAAGACGACTGCGCGCGCGAATTTCATTGTTTGAATTTAGTTTTATTATTTAATTAATGTTTTGTGTTTTATATCAGTTGGAAGCAAGTGGCGTGGTGGTAAGCATGTACGTGTATGAGGCAGCCGACCTGGGTTCGATCCCTAGGTTATTCATTTTGTTCAAAATTCCTTTTATTTTGCAGGTTTAATATATAAATGTCAATGCTCATCATATGTTCACCAAGCGCAGCTGGCCTGGTGGTAGTGAGGCTGGACCAAAAGTATGAAAGTCTAGGGCGTGGGTTCGAATCTCAGCCCCAGATATTTTGCTATTTTTTTCAATTTTTCTTATTTATTTGTTTATTTATATTATTTAACTTATTTAATTTCTTATAAAAAAATAAAACTTTCTTAATATCCCAATAATATTTTATATAACTAATATGTGTATAAATGAAAAATTTCTTTATTATTTTTATTAATATTTTGTATATTAGAATGAATATTTAATTTTCTTTAATAAAAAAAATATATAAATTTGTAAATAAATAAATAATGTATTTTAATTATAATCAAAAACCCTAATTTTCTTAATTTAAATACTAACCCTAATTTTTCTTCTAACCCTAAAAATTAACTTATTTTTTCTAAACCCTAATTATTAATCTTTATTTTTATTAATATGTAAATAATTTATTATTTTGTTTATTATTATTAAATTTATTATATTTTCTTAATTAACTTCTAAAAATTTTCTAATATTTATTTAATCTAAAAATAATTTTTCTTTTTAAATTCTTATTTATTATTCTAACCATTATTATTATTAATGTTTTATTATTGCTAATATTTTGTTATTATTTATTATTCTTATTATATTTATTATTATCATTATTATTTTTATTATTATGTAATTGCTAAAGCCATGTAATATTTGTAGGTTTACTTTATATCTTTATTTTATTTTGTAAATATTTTATCGTATGGTTAGTAACCTTAGGGTGTGTATAACCTATATGTAATTAAATTGAACTTAGAAAATTAATTTAAATAAGATAAATACCTGAATATAAACACTCACACACGTAAGTCGGTCTTTGATCGCCATCTTGCACTTCCTAGGTTACCCCTCTCAGTTGCCTTAAAAATGGTCAAGTCCCTCGAATATAGGGGTGTCTTAAGCAAAGTCCCTTCATAAAATCATCAAGTCCCTACAGTTTAAAAGATCAAGTCCCTTCGAGGTTGCCTACGGAATAATGATCTTGTCCATTCGAATAAATGATGATAGTCCCTACGAATTGTTAAAGACACCCCTCAAAGTTGCTTTATATGACCATACGATGACCCTACGCTTGTCCCTTAACATCCAAGGTAATGACTACCTATTCCTTAATAATAGGGATAGTCTTACCATTGAAAGAACAAACGAGAACACGAAAGACTTAATCTAGGGTAGGTACTTCATAGTTACTTGCTCACACTTTTCAAAATTACTTTTACACCTCACAATTTCTAAACTAGGCTTTGTATACACCCATACGATGGTCATTACCAAGTACTTAAAGAACTTTTTCTAAACACACACTACACTCTTCAAAAACTATTTAAGTGAGCTAAGTAACTAAGAGTCCATGGATAACCATGGATATAAAGGGTGCTAACACCTTCCCTTTATATACCTACCCCCCGAACCCAAGTCTTTTAAAAATAGGTCTTTCATATTCTTTTATGTCCTTTCCTTTTGGATAAAATAAAATTCGGTGGCGACTCTTGCTATCCGCAACATTTATAGAAATTCAGTTCTCCCACCGTGTTACAGAACTGGCGACTCTGCTGGGGATTTAATAAAAGAGGGGTACCCTTAGGAATTAGATCACTTTAAATTGTTTGCCTTGTTTGCTTTATATTACTTGTTGGGCTTTATGTGTGAAAGATCCTAACCCGGAAACTGTACGGCGTATACCGATATGGTTGATTTGGTGGCCATAGTTAGTGTGACTTCTTGGTTGGTGCTTATGTTCCTTAAGTAAGTTGAGGATAATATGGGGTTGACATATGTTGTCAATACACTAACTGACTTTTAGAACCTTAGTCATCCCATCTTGGCCTTTAGAAAGTAGTGAGATAACCGGCTTTGGTGAAGACTGAAGTTGGTTGATACTCGATACTACGCTCATTGAGATCCTAAACTTGGAGGGTTTTGGTTGGAAAGTAAGTTGCCAACTGAACAACCACCCTTGTGAAGGATCAATGATATTGAGATCCCTTAGAACCTGGTTACTTTTGTAGGACAGGATGAACCATCTAAACTTCAAGGGAGGATACTTACCTTTAAACCTCATGCAAGCCTTCAAACTAGGGCTATTGTGTGACTTGTTTGTGTGTGCCACATGTTTGTGATTGATCATAACATCATAACATCATCATGCATCATAAGCATAGCATTTTCACTAACCATTTCAAGGACCAAAGGATTTATCTTTATTCTTTGTTGCAGGTCATGGATTATGCTCGTAGGAATACTATCCGGATCAACTTTGTAGGAATACCTCCTAAGCTTAAGGAATTGGTCTCTCAAGTTTCTGAAAACTCCCAATTCATCAAGAGGCATGGTCATCTATTGGATCTAGTCACTTCAGGGTTCAATGAAGACATGATGAGTGTGCTATTTCAATTCTTTGATCCTAAATATTATTGCTTCACATTCCCCGACTATCAGCTGGTTCCTACAATGGAAGAGTTCTCCAAGCTACTGGGTATACCTATCCTTGATCAGAGACCCTTCACAGGCTTAGAGAAGGAGCCTAAACCTGAAGTCATTGTTGCAGCCCTACATCTGAAGAAATCAGACATTGTCCTAGAAACAAGAAGTGGAGTTAAGGGTATCCTTGCCAAGGTATTGATGGAGAAAGCTCAAGTGTTCCTAAAGGCTATGAGTTATGTTGCTTTTTAGGAGATCTTGGCCTTATTGATCTATGGCTTAGTGTTGTTCCCTAATCCAGACCAGTTCATAGACGTACACACCATCAACATATTTCTGACTCGCAATCCAGTGCCTACATTACTTGGAGACATCTTACAATCTCTTCATACCCGTACTACGAAGGCACGAGGAACTCTGATGTGTTTTATACCTCTATTGTCTAGGTGGTTTATTTATCACCTTCCTCAATCAGTGATGAAGAATGAACAAGGGTTCAGGTGGTCTAAGAGGATTATGTCACTTTCTCATTCAGATATTCATTGGTGCTCTCGATTTATGGAGACTGTTACTATCATTGACCGTTGTGGGGAGTTCCCTAATGTGCCACTCCTTGGCATAAGAGGGGGCATTACCTACAATCCTTCTTTAGCTCTACGGTAGTTTGGTTATGCTCGGAGCGATGGTCCTCATGACATGCTTATTCAGGGTATTGTGTTCGACTACAACAACGATCTGCAAGGTTACCGTCAAAGGTTCATGCGAGCTTGGGGTAAAGTGAACAAGGTTGACAGCAAGACTCTGGAACCAAAGTACTCCATTCCTATGGAACCTTATCTCATATGGGTACGAGCATGTGCTCAGACTCTTGTGATGCCATATCATGTTATTCTACCAGTTACTATGGAACCTGTTGCAGAAGGAGATACTCCTTATACCATCCTTCATCCAGACATGCCCACTGACATGGAAGAGTTGCGGAGGTCCTGGATCCAGTTGAAGGAACAAAGGGATACTTTTGAGACTCATTTCAAAGCTAGTCAAGAAAGAATCCTGGAGCTGACAAAACAAATTCACGAGGAGCGGAATCTCAACACATACCTCAATTCAAAGAGGAAGCGTCCATGGGAGACTTAAAACCCCATCTTTGTATTTATTTCATTTTGTTGTAAGCCCAAGAGGCAAACAAGTTTATTACCTACTAATAAAAGTTTACTTTCCGGTTGTTTAAACAAATTTAAATCCTGCGGTCCTTGAAAACATTGCATATGCATCAACATACTATATCATTACATCACAGGTTTCTTATGAACAGGTATCTTATCTTCTCGCTGTTTATTTCAGCAGAAATGGCTCTCGAACAAACTGTTAAGGATCTCCAGGCTTAGAACGCACAATTTCAAGAACTGGTCCTGAACTTGTCCAAGGGACAAGATGAGTTGAAGGCACTTCTGACTAAGAAGAAGAAGAAGACTAGAAAATCAGGGGGCCTCATCAACCTGGTAAAAGATTCAGAGGTCCTGTCAAGACAAAATAAGAGGTTAAGGATCTTGAGTCTAAAAATTCTGAGAAAGAAGGAGGTAGTCTTCATGAGACTGTAGAAGATTCTGATTCTGAGGCGAACTATTATCATGATCCTGCTAGTGAGGAGAAGTATAAGATGTTGGTAGATAGAATGAACGCTATGGAACTAAAAAAATCTTCTGGGCTTGATTTTGAAGATTTGAGTTTAGTTTCTGGAGTGGTTATACCTATTGGCTTCAAGGTTCCTATTTTTGTGGTGTATGATGGTGTTTCATGTCCTAAACTGCATTTGAGGTCATATGTCTGGAGGATTCAACCACATACTGCTGACAAGAAACTGTGGATTCATTTCTTCCAAGAGAGTTTATCTGGAGCTCAATTGGAATGGTATTATCAACTCGAAAGTGTTAATATTCATGATTGGAATAATCTTGTTGAGGCCTTCTATAGGCAATACCAATATAATATTGATTTAGCACCAACTCGCATGCAGCTCCAAAGCATGTCTATGGGTGCTAAGGAGAGTTTCAAAGAGTACGCCCAGAAATGGAGAGACTTGGCAGAGTTCAACCTCCTCTGACTGACAGGGAGCTTGTGGATATGTTTATGAGTACGCTGAATGGTCCTTTTTATAGTCACCTCATTGGAAGCTCAGCATCTGGTTTCACTGAGCTGATAATGACTGGAGAACGCGTGGAAAGTGGTATAAGAAGTGGTAAGATACAAGTGGGTGCCTCTTCATCAAGCACTGCTAAGAAGCCCCCTAGTGGAAAGAAGGAGTCTAATGATGTGTATGGTCAACATAGTCGTAACAGGAGTCACCAATCTGTGGGAGCAGTTCACATCTGTAATCCTGCCCCTACAGCACCAGAGCAACAACAAAACAATCAACAGAAGCCTAGAAGATAGTTCACCAAGATCAACATGTCACTGGCCCAAGCCTTGCAACACATGTTGAAAGGGGAACTAATTACTTTAAGGGATCCTCCTCAGAATCCTAATACATCCTCTCCTCGGTACAATACTAACGCAAGATGTGCATATCATTCTAATAGTCCGGGACATGACACCAACAACTGTTGGGTGTTGAAAAACAAGATTCAAGACATGATTGAAGCTAGAGAAATTGAATTTGACTCTCCTGGGACCCCAAATGTGATAACTGCTCCTATGCCTAATCATGAGAAGACAGTTAATGTTGTTGATGAGGTTTCCTATGTTTCATCAATAGCAGATGTGACTACTCCTCTATCCATTATCAAGAAGAAGCTGGTGCAGGCTGGGTTCTTTCCAGGTTGCAATGAAGATTGTTTTAACTGTGCCTATAAACCTAATAGTTGCTGGAAGTTGAAGGATGGTATTCAACGCCTCATGGACAATTACACCATATTGTTTGAGAGGACTCCTTCTGTTCAAAATATGTGTGAACATATGACTCGAAGCACGAAGCTTGAAGATGTAGCTATGGTTGATAAAGTACCAGTAAAGATTACCTCCAAAGGTCCTGTCAGGATTACATCCAAAGGACCAGTGAAGATTACTGTTAAAGGCCCTGTGAAGACTATTGCTGAAGCTAGAGTGGCTTCCATGATCATTACCACTCCTGGACCTGTTCCTTATACTTCTGATAAGGCTATACCCTGGAATTATGGTTCTGATGTTTATATCCATGGTGTCAAACAAGAGCATTTGACTGATGCACCTGTTACTGATATCAATCTTGATGTTGACAATATTGCTGGATCTAGTAAGATCACCAGAATTGGAAGAATCTTCTCTCCTCAAGATACCTCTAAAAGTGCAGTTACTCCAACTCATACCTCTAATTCTGGGCCAAATACTGATGGCCGGGGCAAAGGTCCTGTGATTGAACCTGTGCAAGCTGAAGCACCAACTGTTGAAAATCTTTCTAAACAGATGGAAGAAGTACTGAAGATCATTCGCAAGAGTGATTATGATATTGTTGATCAGTTGGGGCATACTCCCTCCAAAATCTCCATGTTATCTTTGCTGCTGTGTTCTAAGGCTCGTGCTAAAGCCTTAATCAAGTTCCTAAAGACTGCGCATATGCCAAATGAAATTTCTGTGGATCAATTTGAGAATTGTGTTGCACATCTGACTAGTGATAATGGTCTGGGCTTTTCTGATGCTGATCTGACTCCTGCCAAGAGAAATCATAACAGAGCTCTGCATATCTTTATTGAATGTAGGGGCACTACTTTGTCTCATGTACTGGTGGACAATGGTTCTTCATTAAATGTGCTCCCTAAAGAGGTTTTGGACAAGCTCAGTCTTGAAGATGTTGTGTTAAGACCAAGTGATGTGGTGGTGAGGGCCTTTGATGGTTCAAGAAGAATGGTACATGGAGAAGTAGACCTTCCGATCAAAGTATGCTCTCAAGTCTTCAACTCTACTTTCTATGTGATGGATATTCGTCCTGCGTATTCTTGTTTGCTTGGGCGCCCCTGGATCCATGGAGCAGGTGCTGTGACTTCCACCTTGCATCAGAAGTTGAAATATCCGGTGAAAAACAAAATTGTCACTGTCTATGGCGAAGAAGAGTACATGGTGAGCCATGTGAATACTTTCAAATATGTAGAAATAGAGGGTGAAATGGTTGAAACTCCGTGTCAAACATTTGAAGTTGTTCGTTGCTCTGCTCCTGTTCCTCAGTCTATCCCTGCTTCTGAAAGAGCTCATGTGGTTACTAGAATACCTCCTGCAATGGCCTCCCTCAAAGATGCTAAGGCTGTGGTTGAAAAAGGTGGTTCTGCTATTTGGGGTCAGCTTCCCAACATCCCTTACAAGGCTGACAAGTTTGGTTTGGGTTTCACTGCAGAATCTCAGAGGATTGTTCGTCGTGCTCGTGTTGTTCGTATCACTAATCAAGGGGTTGTAAGAGATCAAATCAATGTTGTGGGTGACCATAATGATGACTACAACCTGGATGATTTGATCTTTCCTACCATGGGTGATGGGCTCAACAATTGGAAGGCTGGAGACGTTATTCCTATCTCCTTTAGTCAGGAGTAAATATTATTACTATGTTTTATTTTAAGTTTGTAATTTCGAACAATAAAACCTTTTAAGCCTTGTGTCTTGCCTGGGGCACAATGGTATGCTTGTTACGGGATGTCATTTCATTTGCATACTTCATTCAATAAAATCAATGGAAGTTTCGTTTTCGTAAATATTGTGATCCTTGTCTTTCTTTTACTATTATTTCTGTTTTATCAGCTATGTGTTCTTACACACACCCACATCACTAAAATGTAGATCCTCATCCACTCTGGATCCTGTTGATAACAGTTCTACTATTACCAATTATAATTTCGAGAATCTGATCTATCAAGCTGAAGATGGAAAGGAGGAAGATTGTGAAGTACCTGTAGAGCTTGCTAGGTTGTTACAACAAGAAGAGAAAGCTATACAGCCACATGAAGAGCCAATCGAAGTTGTGAATCTGGGAACTGGGGAAAATAGGAAAGAGGTCAATATAGGGGTTGAATTAGAGGATGGTGTTAAGAACAGATTAATCCAGATGTTTCGTGATTGTTTGGAAATCTTTGCTTGGTCGTATGAAGATATGTCAGGGTTGGATACTGACATTGTGGTTCACCGTCTGCCGGTAAAAGAAGACTGTCGTCCAAAGAAGCAAAAGGTTCGTCACATGCGTCCTGAAATGTCAGAAAAGATTAAAGAATAGGTGATGAAACAATTTGATGCAGGGTTCTTAGCTGTGACTTCTTATCCTCAGTGGGTTGCAAATGTGGTACCGGTACCTAAGAAAGATGGTAAGGTACGCATATGTGTAGATTATAGGGATTTGAACAAGGCTAGCCCTAAAGATGACTTTCCACTTCCGCATATTGATGTTTTGGTATACAACACTGCTCAGCATAAGGTATTCTCCTTCATGGATGGTTTCTCTGGTTATAATCAGATTAAGATGGCGCCTGAAGATATGGAGAAGACAACATTTGTTACAAAATGGGGCAATTTTTGTTATAAGGTGATGCCATTTGGTTTGAAGAACGCTGGGGCAACATATCAGCGTGCTATGGTAGCTTTGTTCCATGATATGATTCACCATGAGATAGAGGTATATGTGGATGATATGATAGCCAGGTACCAGAATGAAGAACAACACCTTGATCACCTACACAAGTTGTTTGAGAGGTTGAAGAAGTATAAACTGAGATTGAATCCAAACAAGTGTACTTTTGGAGTTAGGTCTGGTAAACTCCTGGGTTTCATTGTCAGTGGAAAAGGTATTGAAGTGGATCCTGCAAAAGTAAAAGCTATACAAGAGATGTCGGCTCCCCGTACTGAAAAGGAAGTTAGAGGTTTCTTGGGACGACTGAATTACATTGCAAGATTTATTTCCCAGCTAACTGCTACCTGTGAGCCAATCTTTAAGTTAATGAAGAAAGATCAGGTAATGGAATGGAATGACGAGTGTTAGGTAGCTTTTGATGAAATCAAGAGATACCTCTAAGAACCTCCAATTTTGATGCCACCAGTTGATGGAAGACCTTTGATTATGTACTTAACAGTATTAGACAACTCAATGGGGTGTGTGTTGGGGCAACATGACGAGTCTGGTCGAAAAGAGCAGGCAATATACTACCTTAGCAAAAAGTTTACCGACTGTGAAACAAGATACTCACTGCTCGAGAAAACTTGTTGCGCTTTGGCATGGGCTGCTCGCCGACTAAGACAGTATATGTTGACTCATACTACCTTGTTGATTTCAAAGATGGATCCAATCAAGTACATATTCGAGAAACCTGCTCTCTCCGGATGAATAGCGAGATGGCAAATGATTATAACAGAATATGATATACAGTACACCACTCAGAAGGCCATTAAGGGCAGTGTGTTAGCTGATCATTTGGCTCATCAGGCAGTGGATGATTATCAGTCTATGAATTTTGAGTTCCCGGATGAAGACATTATGATTGTTACTAAAGAACCTGGACAATATGACGGACCTGAACAAGGATCCCTATGGACTATGGTTTTTGATGGAGCTTCTAATACGCTTGGTAATGGTGTTGGTGTTGTGATCATTTCACCTGAAGGTTGTCATACCCCAATTACTGCAAGACTTTGTTTATATTGTACCAATAACATGGCTGAATATGAAGCATGTATCATGGGTATCAAAGCTGCCATTGAGATGAAGATTCAGTTTCTGGACGTATATGGAGATTCAGCCCTGGTAGTTAGTCAAATTAAAGGAGATTGGGATACCAAGCACGCAAATCTCATTCTTTACAGAGAGCATGTGTTGTCTCTGATCCCATATTTCGAAGAGATTACCTTTGGACATATTCCACGAGGAGAGAATTAGTTGGCAGACACATTAGCCACCATGGCATCTATGTTTGAGATCAGTTGGGATGATGAAGCTCCCAAAATCACTATTGATAGATTTGAGAAGCCCGCATATTGCAATGAGATTGACACTGAAGGAGTAGAGGGAAAGCCTTAGTTCTATGAAGTGAAAAGGTATCTTGAAGCTCAGGAGTTCCCTAAAGGGGCATCTGTCAATGATAAGAAGTTTCTGAGGAGGTTTTCTGCTAAGTTCTTCTTGAGTAATGGAATTTTGTACAAGCGCAACCATGATTTGACTTTTCTTCGTTGTGTGGATAAGAAGGAAGCAACATAGATTATGGAATACATGCATGTGGGATATTTGGCACTCATTCTAGTGGTCATACCATGGCAAAGAAAATATTGAGAGCAGGTTACTATTGGTCTACCATGGAAGTTGATTGCTATCAATATTCCAAAACATGTCACAAGTGTCAGATTTATGCTGATAAGGTGCATGTACCTCCAGTTCCATTGAATGTGTTGACTGCTCCTTGGCCTTTTGCCATGTGGGGCATTGATATGATTGGTGAGATCAAGCCTACTGCTTCCAATGGGCATCGTTTCATCCTTGTTGCCATTGATTACTTTACAAAGTGGGTGGAGGCCGCCTCATTTGCATCTGTTACTAAGAATGTTGTGGCTCGATTCATTAAGAATAATCTCATATGTAGGTATCGCATCCCTGAAAGGATTATCACAGATAATGGCTCTAATCTGAACAACACTATGATTACTGATCTTTGTATGCAGTTCAAGATTAAACATCATAACTCTTCTCCATATCGTCCAAAGATGAATGGTGCAGTAGAAGCTGCTAATAAGAACATCAAGAAGATTCTACAGAAGATGACTGTTACTTATAAGGATTGGCATGAGATGTTACCATTTGCTCTTCATGGTTATCGTACTACAATACGTACTTCAACAGGGGCAACCCCATTCTCCTTAGTCTATGGTATGGAAGCAGTTCTACCCATTGAAGTTCAGATCCCCTCCTTAAGAATCATGAAGGATGCAGGCTTGAATGAAGATGAGTGGATTCAGACTCGACTTGACCAGATAAATTTGATTGATGAGAAAAGGTTGGCAGCTGTTTGTCACGGTCAGATGTACCAGAAACGGATGATCAAAGCTTTTAATAAGAAGGTTAAGCAAAAGGTATATCAGGCCGGTGACTTGGTAATCAAGCGTATCATATTACCACAGGGTGATTCTATGGGCAAGTGGACTCCTACATATGAAGGACCATTTATAGTCAAGAGGGTATTCTCAGGAGGTGCCATGAGGCTTACTACTATGGATGGTGAAGATTTCCCACAACCCGTGAACGCAGACATAGTTAAAAAATACTATGCATAAAAAGAGACTTGCTAGGTTGACTGGCCTAGGCAAAAATAAGGGCATCCCAGCGAACCAAAAGGGTTCGGGCAAAAATTAGGGATATATAAAAAAAATGTACACCCGGCAAGTCGAAAACCTAAAAAGGCGGCTTGGGCAAAAAAGGGTATCCCGGTGGATTGAAAACCTGAAAAGGCAATCCAGGAAAAAGTTAGGGATTAAAGCCTATGACTATGTCTCGTTGGATCCCTCGTGTAACTCCAACTATTTGTGCTACCTGGATCAAGTTCAAACAGATAAAGATCAATCCAATCATTTCCATCTCGACAGCAAAAGATGAGATACTTGAAGATAATGGCAATAGTAGAATTGAAACTCAATAGGATTATTTTTCACATAGCTGTTTTTCTTTGTTTTTGTAAAACTTTTATGACAAATTCCTCTTACTAGGATTTCTGTCTCCTTGTACAAACTTGCCTGTATATGGACCATTCTCTAAATAAATAAAGTCTCGTCTTTGAATTCAAATTTACTTTTACCTTGTTTACTTAAACGAAAATGTCTGTTGGTTGTGTTTGAATGTATGTATGCTTTTGAATATGATTGATGTTTACCAGAAATACATAAAATGAAGTAATAGTATTTACTAAGGACGAACGAAGGTAGGAATTCAACGAAGCTTCGTCGGTCCATCCCCACGGAGTAATCTTTACAGATATCCTTACGGAACTCTTCAAGTAATATCTTATACTTCCCACTCAACGAAGTCTTCAAGCCGTTTCATATCCTCCAAAGAATTAAGTCTCCAGGATCTATGTCCATCTCTTTTATCCTCAGTCAGGGTATTCAGGAACTTATTCCTTCAAAAAGAATTACGAAGAACGAAGACGGGAGGTTCTAAGTACCATATTATTAAACAAGACAGAAATGAAGTTCTCATGTTCCTCAGCAACGAACCGAGATTTATCTTCCCCCAGCCAACAGTTGTTATACAGAGATACCCATACACTTCAGGCTACATGATTCATACATACATCATTTACATTATATCATGGCATACGCATCATATGACATTGTTACTTAAGAGCATCATGCTATACATGCATACATCAAATAATCTTGCATAAACTAACCTTTTCTTTTTAGGATAGTTGCAGACAGATAAACACTATCAATGACTCAAAACAATTCAAAGACGATCTATACGAAGATCTAGTGCTGATACTTGATTCAGAGATAATCGCTACGAAGATTTATTTCTGATAATTCAACAAATTGTCCTTGGAAGGGTACGTAAATGATCTATACGAAGATCTAGTGCTTAATCTAGGATATTTCCAGAGGAGGTAATCGTTACGAAGATTTATTTCTGATGGTTGACTATCTTTGGGGATAGTGTGTAAATGATTTATACGAAGATCTAGCCCTTAATCCAAGAGATTCTTTCAGAATAAGTTCAGGGATAATCACCACGAAGATTTAATCCTGATATTCTTTTGTCCTTGGGAAGGTATGTAAATGGTCTATACGAAGATCTATTACCTAATCCGGGATATTTCCAGAAGAGATAATGCTACGAAGATTTATTTCTAACGGTCTATGCAACAATTTACCTGTGGGATGGTACATAAATGATTGATACGAAGATCTTGTACTTAGCCCAAGATATTACCAAAAGAAATTCAGAAAAGATCGCCACGAAGATTTGATTCTGATGCTTAAATTAAAGTATGTTCCTAAAGATGGTTCAAAGCCGAACTATACGAAGATCTGAATACTGACACCTAATGAAGCATATTCTTTTCCCCCAGAGATAATGCATAGACGATCTATACGAAGATCTAGTGCTGACATTCAACTCAAACTATGTTACAGGAATGATTCAGAGACGGCCTATATGAAGACCTAGTACTGATATCCAGTGACAACATAAAGATACTATCACCTTCTGATATTATGGATGGCATCTATAAGCCCATCTCCAGTTCCTCTGAGTGGAATCTTTAAGCCCACTCCAGCATATACAACCAATCAACAATATTACTTTACGCACCAGCGAGTGCAAATTTTTGGGCTTTTGTGTTCAATCCCCTTCAACCTTCCAAGTCACGAATGGCACGCAGGCCAATCTAACTCCTCAGGTTTCAGAAAATTGAACAGGGGCAGCTGTTGCACCCCAAAATTTGCCCTCACCTAGACAAGACATTGTGTACTAAGGTGTCCCAAGAGGTTCACAAGGTTCACAAGGTATCTCAAGAGGTTCACAAGGTTCACATTTAGTCAGAAGGTTTGACAATCCCCTCAGACAAAGCATCCCCCCTAAGCAATGCATCCTAAACTAGGGTTTTGAATTTCATTAGGATAAATGGACTTCCAAGGCTTCAAGTGAGATTCATAGCATCCTATATGTCTTCAAGAATCCCTATGTAAAGTTTCAAGGCTTTCCCAAAAGTTTTGCTCAGTCAGATGATCAGATATGTAAAAATCAGTCAAAGTGGTTAAAACGTCAAACTAAGGTCAACTGTTGCCAAACCAAAGTCAAACTTCATTATATTTTGCCAACATCAAGTATATGAAGTAAAATTCATCATTTGATCAAGGGTTGATCATGATTCATCAAGGATATTTCAGATCATCAAGAATCAAGAGTTTCTAAATTAGGGTTTTCATAGGAAAAGTCAACTGAACTTTGACCAGCCATAACTTTCACATGCTTCATCAAAAATTTTCCATCCAAATCTCATTTTGAAGGAAATTGAATTCTCTACAACTTTGTGTCTCACAAGCCAAGCCCAAAAATTCTTCATTTGGAAGGTATGAGCTAGGACATTATAGGTCCTTTTAAAAGTCAACAAAAAGTCAACATCTTCCAAAGGGCATAATTTGAAAATGGTAAAGGATATGGACATGAGACCAAAGAGGTTGGTTAGAGGACTCTCTAAACTTTCCAAAATGTCCATGAACACATTCATAGACTTATAATTGAGGGATTTGTGCCTTTGAAAAGTTGGGAAATTTTTTAGAGGTATATTGAGCAAATGGGGTCTTAGAACCAATTTATTCCAAATGGGCCTACCATTGTACAACCCAATCCTTATGATATCATCCCACACGACCCAATGACATGCAATTCTGATTTTTTTATATTTTATTTGATATTTATTTTAATTTTATTCATTTTAAATCAAATTAAATCAAAATAAAATCTAAGAATCAATATTTGGACATGATTCTTCTTCTAGAAATTCATCAATGATGTTTAACATGATTGGATCTTATGCAAATTCGTGCTAGACCATATTGGTATGAAAATATTTAATTTTTTCATTTTTTTTTTATAATGACATTCCTTCACACTCAAGGCATTCAAAAAGCCCACAAATCCACAAACTCTTGACCTAATTTGCATCACCATATATACACAAACCTATTACAAAGACAATGGACGAATTTCCAGCCTCGAAGAACATCATTCAACCTTCAACTTTTCAAAGAAAAAGTCACATTCGGATTTTTGATTGCAGGCCATATCAAGAAGTTTTGAAGGTTGCAATACCTTCCTGGGTGTTCATTGAACCTATTTGCATCATTTGCATCATCAAAAACATCCTTGAATGCATAAATCGAATTCACCTTTAAGCTTGAAATTTTGATTTTCGATTTCTCTTATATAAGATGTATAAATGGAATTTAATTGTATATTGTTGTTTATGGTGATGTGTGTAATGTTTCTGGGTGGTTTAATTTGAGTTTCATTGCAGGATTGATGGTACACCATTATTAGGGTTTCGAAGGTCCAAAATCAGGAACCCTAGCTACGAGTGATTTCATTTGAAATTGGGGCCTTAATTGGACTTAGAGGACATGCTTTGATTGATTTGAACCCTTAGAATAAATTTATATTGTGTATTCTGCGTTTTTGAATTTCCAGGACCTATAGCTACGAAGAAAATCCGTCACTATAAGCTCTAGTGACGGACAAATTGTCACTATAGCCTAATACGATGGCTGGAGGAAGAAGACGACTGCGCGCACGAATTTCATTGTTTGAATTTAGTTTTATTATTTAATTAATGTTTTTTGTTTTATATCAGTTGGAAGCAAGTGGCGTGGTGGTAAGCATGTACGCGTATGAGGCAGCCGACCTGGGTTCGATCCCTAGGTTATTCATTTTGTTCAAAATTCCTTTTATTTTGCAGGTTTAATATATAAATGTCAATGCTCATCATATGTTCACCAAGCGCAGCTGGCCTGGTGGTAGTGAGGCTGGACCAAAAGTATGAAAGTCTAGGGCGTGGGTTCGAATCTCAGCCCCAGATATTTTGCTATTTTTTTCAATTTTTCTTATTTATTTGTTTATTTATATTATTTAACTTATTTAATTTCTTATAAAAAAATAAAACTTTCTTAATATCCCAATAATATTTTATATAACTAATATGTGTATAAATGAAAAATTTCTTTATTATTTTTATTAATATTTTGTATATTAGAATGAATATTTAATTTTCTTTAATAAAAAAAATATATAAATTTGTAAATAAATAAATAATGTATTTTAATTATAATCAAAAACCCTAATTTTCTTAATTTAAATACTAACCCTAATTTTTCTTCTAACCCTAAAAATTAACTTATTTTTTCTAAACCCTAATTATTAATCTTTATTTTTATTAATATGTAAATAATTTATTATTTTGTTTATTATTATTAAATTTATTATATTTTCTTAATTAACTTCTAAAAATTTTCTAATATTTATTTAATCTAAAAATAATTTTTCTTTTTAAATTCTTATTTATTATTCTAACCATTATTATTATTAATGTTTTATTATTGCTAATATTTTGTTATTATTTATTATTCTTATTATATTTATTATTATCATTATTATTTTTATTATTATGTAATTGCTAAAGCCATGTAATATTTGTAGGTTTACTTTATATCTTTATTTTATTTTGTAAATATTTTATCGTATGGTTAGTAACCTTAGGGTGTGTATAACCTATATGTAATTAAATTGAACTTAGAAAATTAATTTAAATAAGATAAATACCTGAATATAAACACTCACACACGTAAGTCGGTCTTTGATCGCCATCTTGCACTTCCTAGGTTACCCCTCTCAGTTGCCTTAAAAATGGTCAAGTCCCTCGAATATAGGGGTGTCTTAAGCAAAGTCCCTTCATAAAATCATCAAGTCCCTACAGTTTAAAAGATCAAGTCCCTTCGAGGTTGCCTACGGAATAATGATCTTGTCCATTCGAATAAATGATGATAGTCCCTACGAATTGTTAAAGACACCCCTCAAAGTTGCTTTATATGACCATACGATGACCCTACGCTTGTCCCTTAACATCCAAGGTAATGACTACCTATTCCTTAATAATAGGGATAGTCTTACCATTGAAAGAACAAACGAGAACACGAAAGACTTAATCTAGGGTAGGTACTTCATAGTTACTTGCTCACACTTTTCAAAATTACTTTTACACCTCACAATTTCTAAACTAGGCTTTGTATACACCCATACGATGGTCATTACCAAGTACTTAAAGAACTTTTTCTAAACACACACTACACTCTTCAAAAACTATTTAAGTGAGCTAAGTAACTAAGAGTCCATGGATAACCATGGATATAAAGGGTGCTAACACCTTCCCTTTATATACCTACCCCCCGAACCCAAGTCTTTTAAAAATAGGTCTTTCATATTCTTTTATGTCCTTTCCTTTTGGATAAAATAAAATTCGGTGGCGACTCTTGCTATCCGCAACATTTATAGAAATTCAGTTCTCCCACCGTGTTACAACACTGCCTAAGAAATAACCACCGACACAAATAATTTGTAGTTGAAACAATCTCCTGATAGTTTGACCAAGATTGGGTCAAACTTCCATCTGAATCGAATCACAACTGAACAACCACATCTGAAATAAAATCATTGTCACGCCTTTGAAAACCTACAACACAGAGAGAGAAGAAGAAGAAGCAACTGCAACATATTTTTGGATTTTGGTTAGAAGTTAGTAAATATAAATAGATAAAAGCAAATACAAACACGAAGATCCCCTCTTAGGCATAAACCTGCTACTGAAAAGGATAAACGAACCAGTACATGCTCTTGTTTGTATGCAAGATGCAGATGAGATGCGAAAAATCTTAAGGTTAAAAATTAGAGTATGACAGATGCCCCTATTTAAGTTTCTTCAATCCAGAGATAATGAAGATTGAAATCTTCGTTTCGACAAGATGGAAGATACTTAAATATCAAAAACCCAATTTATGATCCTAAGATGCCAAAAAATGGAATGAAATGAAATGATACGAAACAAATGATATGAAATGGTATGAAATGATATGAGAACATATGAAATGTATATGAAATGTTATGAAAATGTTGAAAGCATATGAAATGCAGAGAAATTCGTGAGGAACAAAACGACATAGAAATAGAATAAACACTGGGGATAAGGAGCATAAAACTCCGACAGGGAAAAGCAACATGCTAGAGACCACCACGTGGCTCAGCTGAGGAAAAATGTCCAAGAATGGAAATTGGACAGAAAGGATCACAACATCCAAGAATGGCATTGAATGAAGTGAGAAAAGGTTGCAGAAAGTTCATCAGAAGCATTCAAGGATGACATTACTGACTTTACTAGGGATATCCGAAAATGGCAATCAGAAAAAGGTAATCACAACATCTGAGAATAGCAATCAGATAAAAATATGAATCACAACATCCAGGAAAAGAACTGAATGAGATGGGAAAAAGTTTGGAAAATACATCAAATTAATGATGACTCCAACATGGGAATCCGAGAATGGAAATCGGAAGAAAAATGATCACAACATTCGAGAATAGCAATCAGATAAAATGCGAATCACAACATTCAGGAACAGAACTGAATGAAATGGGAAAAAGTCTGGGACAGTACATCAAATCAATGATGACTTCAACATGGACATCCGAGAATGGCATCGGATAAAGGTTTAATATCTGGAACAACTCTTAATCATGGAAGGATACAAATCAGTGTAAGTCATCGGGATAGGATCAAATTTTAGCCTATTGCGATATTGATTTTGTCCAGCAGCAGGATGAGGAACCTAAGCTTGAGCTCGAACTTGAACTTGAGCTTGAACTGGTTGAGCTCGAACTTGAACATGAGCTTGAGCTGGTTGAGCTTTGACAACAGGAGCAACTACAACTACGTATAGTTGAACATATCGTTGTTGTGGGCGATAAGGCTTCTTCTCAGCTGAAACAACATAAGCATCGCCATCTCTTCTCTTTTGAAAGTTCCCAAGAGACTTTCTTGCAACATTAGAAGATTCAGCATTGATAATCTTACCCTTCTTGATACCTTCCTCTAGTCTTTCTCCAATAGTGACCAGGTCAGAAAAACCAGATGAAACACTTCCTACCATTTTCTCCCAAAAGAACAGTTGAAGAGTGTCCATGAACAACCCAGTTAATTCTTTCTCGGCCAAAGGTGGCTCCACTAGTGCAGCTAACTCTCTCCAACGCTGAGCGTACTCTTTGAATGATTCTTTCTCTTTCTGTGACATGTTTTGAAGTTGATGACGGTCAGGCGCCATGTCCAGATTGTACTTTTACTGTCTCATGAAAGCATTAGATAAATCCTTCCAGCTTCGGATGTGACTCTTCTCAAGTCCCATACACCACTTCATAGAAGCACCACTCAGACTATCTTGAAAACAATGAATAAGTAGCTTGTCATCCTTGGCATGTGCAGCCATTTTACGACAATACATCAGCAAATGAATCTTTGGACAAGTATGCCCATTGTATTTCTCGAATACATGAACTTTGAACTTATCAGGCAAAACTAGGTCAGAGACCAAACACATGTCTATTGCAGCAGCACCAAAGACATCTTTTCCTTCTAGACCTCTTACCCTCTTCTCAAGAGTCAAGCATTGCTCTCTAACTTCATCCATATATCCAGGTTCACCCTGACTTTCAGCTTGTGGACCAGCATCCTGGTACAAAAAAAGGAGAATTCTGATAAGTAGTTTGAGCAGTAGCATGCACAACAGGTTGAGGTTCGACAAAAGTCGGAGCTGAAAAGACTGGCACAACAGATGGACCACCCATTTGAGCAGTAGAAGCAACTGGCACGTAATTCGGAGGTAACCCAAATTCTGGCCAAGTAGAAGTCGGTTGCTGAATAACAGGAGGGTCAACAACAGCAGTAAAAACTTCAGAGATAACAGTCCTTTGAGGTAGTTCACCTCGAGCAATCAGAACTTGCATCATTTCAGTGAGCCTGGTCATACTGGCCTTCAACTCATCAATTTCCATTTTGATTTCCAGGTTATGTTGTTCTTGGTTTTCCATTCTCAATCTGATAGCTCTCAATCTGTTAGCAGCTATAGTCTCGTATCTGTGGTGAGGAGACAGCTTGACGGATCAACAGACAACTGAAGAAGGAAACAACCGGGATGAGTTCCCACACAACTCGAATGAACGAAAGAATATGCGAGGATGCAATGATATGCAATATTCACTTCCATTTTCAGAAAAACAACTCGATTATTGCAAACATGGTCAACATCGAGAATACGGTCATGAAAAATCTTGACAAAAAAGGAATATTTGCTTTTTCCAATATTTGCAATAATCGGAATTGTTTTCCTTGAAAATGGTTGTGATGATAATCATGATGAATATGTAGATGCAACAACCATAAACAAGATCACGCAAAGCACACAGGTTCAAAGTTTCGGATCACGAGCATGGAGTCAAAGGATAAGAACCAACAACCCACAAAGGCATGTACTAAGGTTTGTCTTCATTGTACCTGTAAAAAACCAAAAGGGTTCTAACAGAGGTTCCCGGAGTTAACAACCATCTTTACAATATTATCGGTACGTTGGATTACTCCCCAACCGATAACATTCTTAAAATATACCTCGTCCGAGTGTAGTACCGCATGACAACCACCTTAGGTTTACACCCGGATAGTTTCCGCACTATGTTCCTAAATTGGCTTGGATGGGTTAAGGGTTCTACGGTCCTCAGTATGATCAGCTCAAGGTCGGAAAATAATGCCACATACGATTACTCGTCATGATATTGATAATCCAAGAGAGCCTAACCGAGTGGAAATTATAAAATTGATATAGCTTTGGACTACTCCATCGCTTATCGCTTTGAATATCGTCGTCCTATCATAAGTTTAACTCAGATCCGGGTTAGAATCTATCTCACTCACAGAGGATCACCAAAACCGAAACTGAACAAACAAATAACAAACAAATCAAACCAAAGCAGTGAATAAATCAAATTAGGCCGAATCCACATAAAGATTGACTCCCCAACAGAGTCGCCACTTTGTTGTAGCGGTAAAATCATGAGTGTAAGCTATTGGTTAACATAACTCAAAGTAAACAGAGTCGCCACCACGCTTTTATTTTATTCGAAATGGAAAAGGGAAAAAGAGCGAATAAAACCTAATGAATCTAAAAGCTAAAAGCTAAAAGAATCAGGCAGAGAATGGGTAAGGGGATTGGTTACAAATCGGGAAGGTTTTATGCACCCAAATTGTCTGTGGTACTCCACGGGAGCCCTTTGAAATATTTACTGCTTTTTGGTTTGAAAAAGGTTTTTTTAAAAGAGATTGAAGAGATGAGAAGAGAAATGTTTTTTAAGAATTTTGTGTTTGAAGAGACGAACGTCTCATGCCTACGTACCCATAAAGTGCAATTCGAGATCAAAACCTCGTAGTTCGTGGTACAAAATGTGAAAAGAAACAATGCGTTGAATTGATTTTAAAATTTAAAGAAAAGTCATCATTCTTTAGCGAATAATTCCGCTAAAAAGAATGAATCATATTTAAACATGTGAAAAGAAAAGTGCACGAGGGCACAAAAACAATTGAATGAGTTTTGCATTTTTTAAAGTTTTGAAAAGAAAGTTTCGATATGCTTATGTGGTTTAGCATTTATTAAGAAACAAAATGTGAAATTATGTGATCAGGTATGAGATGTCCTAAGAGATGTCCCAACACTTGATAGGACACTTGACAAATTTAACCAAAACTTAAATAGCAAGAAAAGTAAACAACACAGAAGTTTGTTAACCCAGTTCAGTGTATAACCACACTTACATCTGGAGGCTACCAAGCCAGGAGGAAATCCACTATAAGTATTATTAATTCTAGACTTAAACCACCCTGTTTAATCTATCACTTAATAACTACCCAATGCAATTTCTACCTAAGACACACCTTAGATAAGAGTACCCTACTCACTCCCCCTCAATCACACAGTGATCAAGTTTACAAGTTTACTGAAATTGAAGACATTCTTCAAACAATACAGCTTGATCTTACTTCACAGTTTCAATCAAGTTACAAATGCACTTTTGCTTAAAAGCTCATAAAGTGGTACAATAAAACACCTGCTATTAAAAACACTAGACATCCTATTTGGTCTTCTGAAATTCGTACTCAATTCTATGAGTTTCTGTTGCTTAAATAGGTATCTGTAATTTTGGGCTTTCTGTTGAATGATCCAGCCCTAATGCACATGCAGCTTCCACCTTGAATTTAGGGTTTGTTACCTCCTAGATTCTAGGTGATTTAGGTCTTCTGTTTTAATCTGAATCTTCAATATAAAACTCCCTACAGATGCGCCTTGTTCTGTTTTTATCCATCATTAATTAATTCCAGATAATTCTCCTTAAATATCTCTGATCAGTTAATCAATAATTAATTCTGGTAGCAGGTCTGAGATGTCTCAACATCTGTTGGGACATCCTGAAAAACCGAACTTAAGTTATTTACACAATGTCCCAACATCTGGTAGGACATCCTGAAATAAGTTCATATACTCTGTTTGATAATGTCCCAACATCTGATAGGACATTCTGAACTGAATTTAACATTTCTTGTTTGGTCAAAAATTCTTCCAATTCTTAAACATCTACAAACTCCCCCTTTGGCTAATTTTTGGCTAACATCTTTTCTAGTTATCAGAGTGCAGCAGAAGTTCTTTTTATCAGAGTATAGCATTACTTTTCTGTTGATTCTTATTTGAGATTACTCCCCCTCAAACATATATGTATCCAATCTTGTTGCAACAGAAAAACACTATTCAGTTCAGAAGCAAACAAACAGATTTTTTTTTTTATTCATGTTTAAACAGCAATTACATTTGATGTTGTTCTCCCCCTTGGTAGACACAAAATTAGGGGCCAAAGGCACTATTACAAATACATTGCTGTCATTACATTTGCCTCACATACATTGATCACTCAGATTCATCACTCTCAGTTTCTTCCTCCACTTCAGTTTCTTTATCAGCTTCACTTTCTTCATCAGCTTCACTGTCTTCATCAGATGCAGCATTCTGATCTTCTTCACTTTCCAACCTTTTAATGATTTCCTCAAGCTTCTGCTTTCTAGCTTCAAGCTCTTTGCAGGTGCTTTTGAGTTCAGCAATTAAAGCCTTCTTGGAGATTGGATTCTTAGCAGTTGAGGGACCAGCAGATGTCCCAGAAGGTGCTTCAACATCTGCAGCATGGTGACTGAGGAATAATTTGTAGTGAAAAGCCAGGGGGCTTTCTCTCTTGCAGACTGTGTCTTTCTCAGTTAAAATCCCAGGGTATTGACTTAGAACAATACCACACAGCAATGAAGGAAAAGCTATTGGTAGCTTTGTTGCAGAAGAGCTGGCATGCTTCATGGTTTGATCAAAGATGAAAGCTCCATAGTCCATCTTGGTTTGAGTTCCCACAGCATATATAAACCTGGTTTGCAGTGATCACCTTACAGACTTGATTATCTGTCTTACCTAGCTCATTTGGTTCATCTGTTTCTCTTCCTAGGTACTGATTGATGATTTGAGGAGAAAACTCTACACATTTACCTCTAACAAAAACTTTTTGGAATTCAGAGGACTTACCATTTGAACAATCTTCCTGAAGATTCACAATGAACTCTTTGACAAGAAGTTCATAGCAGGGAGAGAGATCTGATACTGTCTTGAATAGTCCTGCAGCAGAGATGAGTTCTATCAGTTCTGTGCACTCAAGTGCATTGCTGCTTAGTTCTCTTTCCAGAGCAACCCTTCTTTGGTACACATATTTCCATCTGTTAACACTAGAGACATGATGGAATGATATGTTGTCCAATGGAGCTTCTGGTACAGCAGTTGAAGCTCTAGATGGTGCTGGTCTCTTCTTGGGAGGAGATGTTGGGACATCTGATTCAACATCTGAATCTGATGGTGTGGCAGCTTTTCTCTTCTGGGATTGGACTTTGCTCCAAGGTTTTGTTGGACCAAAGGTAGCTTTAGCTTTGCCTTTCTTTGGACTAGCCTTCTTCTTCTCAGGGATGACAGGTTCAGCTTGCATCTTTCCTTTCCTGGACCTTAGTCTTTTGGCTATGCTGGGTTTAACAGATGCTATGATTTCTGCATCAGAGTCCTGCTCCAGGTTGACCACTGGAGGAGATTGAGCAGTCTCCTCTTCAGCTTGTTGATCAGCAGGGATTTGATCTTCATTTGAGTCTTTGATTTGATCCTCAGAGACTTCTTCATCATTTTCTTTTGAGGCCTTATTCTGGTCCTCAGTTTGTTCCAAATCAGTATCAGATGAGTTCTTTTTCTCATCTTCAGATGTTCCAACATCTGTTGGGACATCTTGTTCTGCAGGAGTGTCCTCTGCAGCTTGATCTTGTTCTTCTTGAGGTGCAGGCATGGTGTTCAAAGGAACTGAGATCCCACTCACTACTCTTTGTTCAAAGAGGATTTGGTTGACAATCTCCTTGATGGAATCATCAACATATTTAGAAGATTTTGGGGGCATGTTAGCAGGAGAAGGAATGCCTCCTTTGGCTTTGCTGCAGACTTGATCTTTAGCTCTCTTTGGTGTTCTTGCCTTTTTAGTGTGAGAAACGCTTCCCCTGAGTTCGTCCAATGGGGTTGATTGCATTGGTACTACAGAGATGGGAGTGGCATGAACCACGTCTTCCTTGTTGAGAACTTCCTCAGTTGTTTTAGGGTTTTGAGACATTGTAGAGGAAGATGGATGAACAGCTTTAGGGTTTATGATTTCTGAAGGATTGCTAGTTAATGTGATTCGCTTGTGATAGTATGATGAGAATCTTGATAGCTTCTTATAAGTAGTTACTAAATAAGTAGCCGTTACAGTGCAAATGATTAGGGATGGAATTCCCAAGGATCTTGTCCAGACTAGCTTTGCCATCTGGAACTTATGCCATGCAATGTCATATGACATGTTGGCACATCTCATTAACTGCTAAATATCACATAAACAGATTCCAAGTTTGCCCCTTAAGTTCTCAAATTGTGTAGCATCTAATGCTTTGGTAAAGATATCAGCTAACTGCAGATCTGTAGCTACATGCTCCAATGAAATCACCTTTTCTTCTACAAGATCTCTGATGAAATGATGTCTGATATCAATATGCTTTGTCCTGCTATGTTGGATAGGATTCTTTGATATGTTAATTGCACTTAAATTGTCACAGTACAATGTCATGACATCCTATGGGACATTGTACTCAGTGAGCATCTGCTTCATCCAAACCAACTGAGAACAACTGCTACCTGCTGCTATATACTCAGCTTCAGCTGTAGATAAGGATACACAATTCTGTTTCTTACTGAACCAAGAAATCAAATTGTTTCCTAGAAAGAAGCATCCTCCTGAAGTGCTTTTTCTGTCATCAGCACTTCCTGCCCAATCAGCATCACAGAAGCCAGTGAGAATTGGTTTGCAACCATGAAAGTACATTATGCCATAGTCACAAGTACCATTAACATATTTAAGGATTCTCTTGACTTGATTGAGATGACTGACTTTTGGATCAGCTTGATATCTTGCACAAACTCCTACTGCAAATGCAATGTCTGGTCTGCTAGCAGTCAAGTATAACAAGCTTCCAATCATGCTTCTGTATAAGCTTTGATCTACATTCTCACCCTTTTCATCTTTAGTCAGCTTTAAATGTGTGGGGGCAGGAGTTCTCTTGTGAGCAGCATTTTCCATTCCAAATTTCTTGACTATGTTCTTGGAATATTTGCTTTGTGAGATGAACATTGAGTCTTCCATTTGCTTTATTTGCAGACCAAGAAAGTAGGTTAACTCACCTACTAGGCTCATTTCAAATTCAGATTCCATCTGCTTGACAAAATGTTTGACCATCCTGTCAGACATCCCACCAAAGACAATGTCATCAACATATATTTGAGCAATCATGACATTTCCTTCTTCATCTTTAACAAACAGGGTTTTATCAATCCCACCTTTTCTGTATCCTTGCTTGATAAGAAATGTGGTCAGTCTTTCATACCATGCCCTTGGAGCTTGCTTCAACCCATAAAGTGCCTTCTTTAGTTTGTATACATGATTTGGACAGCTTGGATCAACAAATCCTTTAGGTTGTTCTACATATACTTCTTCATTAAGGTAGCCATTTAAAAAGGCACTTTTCACATCCATTTGAAATAGCTTGAACTTTAATATACAAGCAATTCCCAACAACAGTCTGATTGATTCAAGCCTTGCTACTGGTGCAAAGGTTTCATCAAAGTCTACCCCTTCAATTTGAGTGTATCCTTGAGCTACAAGTCTAGCTTTGTTCTTTGTAACAACTCCTTGTTCATTTGACTTGTTCTTATACACCCATTTTGTTCCAATCACATTTATGTCATCAGGTCTAGGAACAAGATTCCACACTTCATTCCTTGTGAATTGACCTAATTCCTCTTGCATAGCACAAATCCAGTATTCATCAGTGAGAGCTTCCTTGATATTTTTAGGTTCTATTTTGGAAACAAAACAAGAACCTGAAATCACTTCTTTTGATCTAGTGCTCACACCTCTGTTGGGATCACCAATTATCAAATCTTTGGGATGATCCTTCTGTATTCTGATGGAGGGAGGTTTGCTTGATTCTTCTGACCTTGTATCATTTTGAGTGAAGTTATATTGATCATTCTTTTCTTCAGCTTCAATCTTGATATCAGCAGATGTTCCAACATCTTCTGGGACATCTGTAGGAGCATCATCAATTATCACATTTATGGACTCCATGATAACCTTGGTTCTAGAATTAAATACTCTATATGCTCTGCTGTTTATGGAGTATCCAAGGAAAATCCCTTCATCACTTTTAGGATCCATTTTTCTTCTTTGCTCCCTATCTGCCAGAATATAACAGATACTTCCAAAAACATGGAAGTACTTAACTGTGGGTTTTCTGCCCTTCCATACTTCATATATTGTGGACAAAGTTCCTTTCCTTAAAGTAACTCTGTTATGGATGTAACAGGCAGTGTTCATAGCTTCAGCCCAAAAGTACAGAGGTAACTTTTTAGCATGGATCATAGCTCTTGCTGATTCTTGAATGGTTCTATTCTTCCTTTCAACAATCCCATTCTGTTGAGGAGTGATAGGTGAAGAATACTCATGATTGATTCCTTCTGAAGAGCAGAAATCTAAGAACTTTTGATTCTCAAATTCTTTTCCATGATCACTTCTTATTCTGATCACACAGCTGGATTTTTCCCTTTGCAATCTTTGACATAATTCTTTGAATACATCAAATACATCTGACTTTTCTTTGATGAAGTTTATCCATGTATATCTTGAAAAATCATCAACCACAACATAGGCATACCTCTTACCACCAAGACTTTCAACCTGCATAGGTCCCATAAGATCCATATGTAGAAGTTCCAAAACTTTGGATGTTGTCAGATGTTGGAGCTTTGGATGGGACATCTTGGTTTGCTTGCCTATTTGACATTCACCACATATTTTTCCATCATCAATCTTCAGTTTAGGAATACCTCTTACAGCATCCATAGATATGATCTTCTTTATGCCTCTGAAATGAAGATGACCTAGTCTTTGATGCCACAGTTTCACTTCTTCTTCTTTAGCTAGAGAGCAGGTTGAAGTGAGACTGAGATTTTGGGATTCCCACATGTAACAGTTGTCTTTAGATCTGGCTCCTTTCATGACAACCTCTTGTTCTTTGTTAGTCACTATGCATTCAGATTTGGTAAAGTTTACATTGTATCCTTGATCACATAGTTGACTTATGCTGATCAGGTTAGCAGTTAAACCTTTAACTAGCAGCACATCATCTAGTTTTGGAACATCTTGACAATCCAAGGTTCCAACTCCCTTGATTTCTCCTTTAGCTCCATCTCCAAAGGTAACATACCTGGATGAATGTGATTTTAAGTTTACTAGCAAATTCTTCAATCCAGTCATGTGTCTTGAGCATCCACTGTCAAAGTACCAGTCTTCTTTAGCTGATACTCTCAGTGATGTATGTGCTATGTATGCAGTACTTTTCTTTGACCAGATGAGTTGAGATTTCTTTTGATGCCTCTGCCCTGTGTGTTGTTCAGCTGATCTCCAAGCTTGATTGTTGATCTTGTTCTTGGGTATGTGACTTTGATCAGTCTGAGTGTCAGCTTTTGGTCTCCAAACCTTCTTGATGACCTCTGTCTTCTGCTTAGGAGGTTGCTGATTTCTTTGATGTCTATGCAGCACTTTCTTGGTACCTTCTACTTTCTGCTTGGAAGATTGCTGATACATCTGATTTGGATATCCATGTAGCTTATAACAGTGAGGTTTGATATGCCCAAATCTTCCACAGTGATGGCATCTCCATCTTTGATACTTCTTCTTCATTTTGTTCTTTCCAGAATGTTGAGACATCTGTTGGAACATTATGTTTGTCTTTGTGTTCTGATGTTGAAGCATCTGTTGGGACATTTTGTTTGACTGTGTAGTTTTTGAAGTAGTTTTGTTAGAGCTGGCTTCATCTCTGTTATATCCCAGTCCACTTTTGTTCCCTGAATGTTTATTATTGCTGAGAATAACATCCAGTGTGTTTGAGCTGCTGTTCAACATTCTCACAGATTTGGACATATGTTCCAACTTAGAGTTGAGAAGGCTTACTTCACTTTTTAAGGTGTCAATGATCTCCTGATCATTTGCTTTGTCATCTTCTAATGCCTCATTCTTCTTCTTTAGATTTATAACTTCACTGCATATTTCAGAGCTTCTTTTGTATAGATCTTTGAATGCTTGCTCAAGTTCTTCATAAGTAAGTTCTCCACAACTGGAATCACTATCATATTCACACAATCCAGCTAAAGCAGTAATATGCTTAGCTGATTCTTCTTCTGAATCTCCTGAGTCTTCATCAGACCAGGTCACAGAGAGTCCTTTCTTTTGCCTCTTTAAGTAGGTAGGACATTCAATCTTGATGTGTCCATATCCTTCACATTCATGGCATTTGACTCCTTTATCTTGACTGGTCTTTTCAGCATACTTTAATCTTTTGTTAGCATCATAAGGTCTTCTGTTCTCAGAGTCTGTGTTTCTTCCACTAGGTTTGGATTTGCCTTCCATTCCTCTGAGAATTTGTTTGAATTGTCTTCCAAGCAAGGCAAGGTTTTCTGATAAGCTTTTATCATTTGCTGATTCATCGTCTTCTTCTTCATCTGTATTTGACACCAAAGTTATGCTTTTGTTCTTTTTGACATTTGTGTCATTCATTCCCATCTCAAAAGTTTGAAGGGAACCAATGAGTTCTTCAACTTTCATGGAGCATATGTCTTGAGCTTCTTCTATTGCAGTGACTTTCATGTCAAATCTTTTTGGCAAAGATCTGAGAATCTTTCTTACAAGCTTTTCATCAGTCATCTTTTCTCCCAAAGCTCCAGAAGTATTGGCTATATCCAAGATGTTCATATAGAACTCATGAATTGATTCATCTTCCTTCATTCTCAAGTTTTCAAACTTGGTGGTGAGAAGTTGAAGTCTTGACATTTTTACTTTTGATGTTCCTTCATGAGTTGTTTTGAGAGTATCCCAAACATCTTTGGCCAGCTCACAATGATGCACAAGTCTGAAAATGTTCCTATCAATGCCATTGAATAAAGCATTTAAGGCTTTTGAGTTGCCTAGTGCTGAGTCTTCTTCCTCCTTACTCCATTCTTCTTCAGGTTTCAGCACTTTTGATCCATCTTTGGTGTCTTGAACAGGATGATCCCATCCAACATTGACTGCTCTCCATGCCCTATTGTCAAGTGACCTTAAGAATGCAATCATTCTTGGCTTCCAGTAGTCATAATTAGATCCATCCAGTATAGGTGGTCTATTTACTGACCCTAAATCTCTGTCCATGTTACAGAATTTGTATTCCCTAGATCTCACCCAGTATAAACAGGCAGGGTGCCTGCTCTGATGCCAATTGAAATTCTGTGATCAGGTATGAGATGTCCTAAGAGATGTCCCAACACTTGATAGGACACTTGACAAATTTAACCAAAACTTAAATAGCAAGAAAAGTAAACAACACAGAAGTTTGTTAACCCAGTTCAGTGTATAACCACACTTACATATGGAGGCTACCAAGCCAGGAGGAAATCCACTATAAGTATTATTAATTCTAGACTTAAACCACCCTGTTTAATCTATCACTTAATAACTACCCAATGCAATTTCTACCTAAGACACACCTTAGATAAGAGTACCCTACTCACTCCCCCTCAATCACACAGTGATCAAGTTTACAAGTTTACTGAAATTGAAGACATTCTTCAAACAATACAGCTTGATCTTACTTCACAGTTTCAATCAAGTTACAAATGCACTTTTGCTTAAAAGCTCATAAAGTGGTACAATAAAACACCTGCTATTAAAAACACTAGACACCCTATTTGGTCTTCTGAAATTCGTACTCAATTCTATGAGTTTCTGTTGCTTAAATAGGTATCTGTAATTTTGGGCTTTCTGTTGAATGATCCAGCCCTAATGCACATGCAGCTTCCACCTTGAATTTAGGGTTTGTTACCTCCTAGATTCTAGGTGATTTAGGTCTTCTGTTTTAATCTAAATCTTCAATATAAAACTCCCTACAGATGCGCCTTGTTCTGTTTTTATCCATCATTAATTAATTCCAGATAATTCTCCTTAAATATCTCTGATCAGTTAATCAATAATTAATTCTGGTAGCAGGTCTGAGATGTCTCAACATCTGTTGGGACATCCTGAAAAACTGAACTTAAGTTATTTACACAATGTCCCAACATCTGGTAGGACATCCTGAAATAAGTTCATATACTCTGTTTGATAATGTCCCAACATCTGATAGGACATTCTGAACTGAATTTAACATTTCTTGTTTGGTCAAAAATTCTGCCAATTCTTAAACATCTACAAAATGAAAAGGTGAAATCGCTTGACCTAAGTCAAGGTTTGATTATGAAAACGTTTGAAGTTTGAAAACAAAAAAGTTTTGAAAATAGGGAGAATATTTGAAAATTTAAGAAGTGGGAGGAGATGAAGGGACTATCCTAAGACTTAAAGTAAAATTTAAGGGAAGAACGATCAAACCGTATGGTGAACATTCTTCGAAACAATAGGACTTCCATCTTTATAAATAAGTGAACCAAATCGGCTAAGGTCTTCAATCCATAATAACTTGAGCAAAGGGAGAGATCCTAAAATCTAAGTCCAAACTCCAAGTCCAATGCTAAGGATAGTGACCATAGTCCAAAGTTAAAGTCATAAGTCTTTTAGATGTTTAATCTTTTATTAATGTTTTTGTGTCCAAATGGACAAAGGAAAAATCACAGCATAACAATATAAACATAAACAATATGATGAATGATATAGTATAATAAAAGCATAATAAAAGAGATAAGAAGCGAAAGATTAAAATAAAGAGGATAAAGTGCAAGAAGGAATTAAAATGTTAGTATATTAATAGTATATTAATATTTACATAACAATGGTATGGTGAACTTAATCAACCACAACCAAAAAGAGATAACCAAAATCGCGAGGCAACCGGATCCGTTTAGTATCTTACACTATAGTGATTAATCAAGGAAAACCGAACCGAATTCAATGAAATTTGAAAGGCGATTGGGAGACCCAAAGCACCTACACATCAAACATTCATAAGTCTCGATTCTTAATGCAATATGATTAACCACGTTGGGATTACGCGATCAACAAGAGATCTGGTCCATGAAAGTTCACGTACCCAATTAGATTTTTATTCCGAAGTCGAGACAAGTTTAGGTCTATGTTAAGCAATCGGCGAGTGATTTACGAAGTAATTACCCTACAAATGAGGCCGGCCACCACCAATTAAGGTGGAAAATATTTGTGCTAATACATGTTAGAGAAATGATATGATGGATCATTCTCCGAAAACATGTCGCACGAAAAGAAAAAGTGGTAACGGTCTAATCTTAATTGAGATTTCGTATTGAATTATCGAAGGAAACCTATCACGATCCCAACGTATGGAGAATAATCCAAATGATCATTCATCCATAGATTTGAAATAATGAAGATTAAGCATCTTTGAAAATCAATAATCTACAAATCGGAGATCTCATCGACCAAAAAGAAAAATAAGATGAAGAAGGAATATGAATTTAAAATTTATGATCCATTCAAAAATCAACAAACCAAAACAAAAACAAATTGAAATAGTCATAAAGAAAAATAAAGAGAGATCACTAAAATCTTTTAAACAAAATTTTCTAAAAAAAAACTTTAACAATGGACAAAAATCCAAATCAATTTTCTTCTTTAAAAAAAAGAAATAGAAAAAAATGAAATAGAAAACAAAAAATATAAAATAAAATAAAAATAAAAGAAATAAATAATGAGAGAGAGAGGCGCAGCAAATTCGTGGTGTAGAAATAGAAGCTCAGTCCAAGTCATTCTCAAGGCCCAAACAAAAAAACTTTAAAAAAACCAGGTTTATCATAAAAATGAAATAATAAAAACACGTGAATCCTCTTCTTCTTCCCTAAGCTGCCACAGGTACTCATCCTCCTTCACAGAAAAAAAAAACAAATTGCATGGCCAAGTACCTTCAGAAAGAAAATTTTGTCACCGAAAAAGAACAAAGACAATGCGATCAACACTTCTTCTTCGTCAATTTCAGATGCGCCGCGACTTCTTATCTCCACTTAAATGCACATCAATACTAAAGTCTCTCTCTCTCCATCACGCTCGGAATCGCAGACGGCCTCTTCTTCCTTTTCTCGATCTCTCTCTGTTATTATTGTTGATGAACGATTGATGAAGGATTGAGGAGAATGTTGAATAGTTCTTGTTCTGATTTTGAATAATTGATGGAAAATGGATAAAGCTTTGAAATGATTTTGGTAGAGCTTTTGGTGGCTGATTCAAGCTTAAAGAAATTGAATGAAAGAGGGTCGTATTTATAGATGGAAGGGAGAATTTGAAGCTGATGTTTTCGGAGTCGTTTTGCTTGATTTTTCCACGTTTTGCAGGTCATGGCATTCGCGTGTTCAAGCTGATTTTTCACTGCGTTTTATGCTTCATTCTACTGCGATTAGATGGTTTAAAATTCATGCGTGTTATTTGCTTTCAGGTTGTCTTTGGTGTTGTTTGATGAACGCATGATGTTGTGCGTTTTGAATGCAGTCCATTTGCGTTTTGGGCTGTGAATCCCACTTTTCGTATTATTTTTCTTTGTTGTGTTTTGGTGGTCACAGATTTGATGTGTGATGATTGTTACGGCTTGGAGCTGAGAGCTGCATTTTGATGCAGCGGTTTTGTGCGTTTTGACTGGCCTTGATTCGCTCGTGTGCTTCTTCGTTTAGTGTTGCTTTACACTGTGTTTTGGAGTGTGATAACGTGAAGTCTGTGTGCGTATATGCGTTGAAAGCGTTTCATGTCTTAGGGCCTTGCGTTTTGTGTGTGTTTTATTGCGGCGTGTAAAAGCTGAAAGTTGTGGCTTCATTGTTGTCACGTGTTGTAGATAATGATGAAACGTGGCTGGGAAACATGGGTATGGTGTGTGGGGCTTGAAGCTAATGTGCGGTCCGCGTTAATTTGGCTTTGAGTGGGTCATGTGAGGAAAATCTGAGGGAGTCAGCGTGTTGTAGCAACTTGCAAGTGGATGAAGTCTTGGATTGTCTCTTTTTTTTTGTACAAAATTGTAATGGTTATATGGGCTTAACTAAAAATATATGGGCTATAAAAAATTGTAATATGATTTTTTAATGAATGGGTTAGAAAAAAAATGTAATGGATATTATTATGAACAAATAATTTTTAGAGTTTTGGTAATGTGGAATATGAAATAAAAAAATTGAAATGTGTAAATAGACAAAATAAAATTGGATTAAAAGGAAAAATGGATTAAAAAAAATGGTTATTCGAATAGAATATGTAAATGGATAAAAGAAAAATTGGAATTTGGATATGAAGAAAGATAATGGATAGTTACGAAAAATGGTTATTGAATACGGATAATCGAGAAAAATGGGCAACAAAGGTTATTGAATAAAACGGATATTAGAAAATGGATAATGGGTGAAATTTAGTCTTAAGCCCATAACCAACTCTTGATTTTTCTTGCACAAACCACTTGATTAACTTAACACAGTCATTCCTGAACCACTGAATAAATCACACCTTTGCCACCTAAGCCACAACCACTTGAATCATCTGAAAATTGCCCTGATGACTTGAATTCGTGATGAGGAAAATAAATCCACTGATGAACTGATGAACACTGATAAACCTGAAGACTCAAACCGAACTTCACACGCAACACTGCTCGATAAACTAATGATCTTAGCACACAACACAACTTAAAATTTTGAATACGCACTTCCTGAGAAATAACCACTGGCACAAATAATTTGCAGTTGAAACAATCTCCTGATAGTTTGACCAAGATTGGGTCAAACTTCCATCTGAATCGGATTCCATCTGAACAACCATATATTGAGAATAAGTTACAAATCAATTAGTATTGGTTCACACACAATTAGTCATAAGTGTAAATTATATTATTACCTATTGTGTATACCTATTTTACATATAAATATACAGTATGTGTGATCATATTTGACACATAAAAATACAATCACAACACGGTATCAAAAATCTGGTTATAAGTGGGAGAAATCCTCACCCTACCAGTTGGGTTTGTAGGGTTGAGTTAGGCCAAACCCACACATTCCAACATGGTATCAAGAGTTGGTTGACCCACTGTCTTCTAGAATTTTTTTTTTGTTTCTGCAAACTATTCGGCCATTCACGGCATTGCACGGATGCACTACCGCTCCCATCGACTTTTCTGGTGAAGAAATTATACCTCCGACATTATCTCCTTCTGATTGAATGATACCCAAAATCGTCGCTGAGATCCGCTCTTCGACACACCCTCACGTCGCCCTCCACCACTGTTTTCGTCTCTGACACCGCCTAAGCCCTAAACCTTAAACCCTAAACCATCAAGCAACCAAAAATCATGTGTGATATCGATTCCTCGACTTTTACGAAGGTTCCACTTATCCCGTGTGAGAAACTCACTAAAACAACCAACTATAATATATGGGCTAGATCTGTCAAAATGTGGTTTCACGGTCAAGGATATGAGGATCACTTAACTACAAAATCTGATAGTATTCTCACCACCAAATGCGATAAGTGGAAACAAACCGAAGATTCTTTATGCATTGTGTTATGGTTTTCCATAACAACTAATCTCCAAGCACAATACCAAACCTTTACCACTTTCTATGAGGTTTGGGAAAGGCTAAGAAAGTATTCTCCAATGATGTCCATAATCTTTAGAGTGTCATCACCAAACTCAAATCTTTGAAATTGGAGAATATGGATATACAAACCTATCTGAGTAAGATTTATGCGTTTAAAGAAAATTTCACAACCCTGATGCCCCTTACTAAAGATCCAACAACTTATGTTGAACAACAAAGTAAGTATTTCATGATCGTGGCACTTACCGAACTACCATCAGAGCTTGATTTCATCCGGAACCATATTTTATCAGGAACCAATGTTCCTAACTATGAAGCAGATAATGAACAACTGTTGCGTTTTGCTACACCTCGCGCATTTGGACTAGTCTCCATTCCATCTCCCACTGAATCATATGCTCTTTCTTCCCATTATCATGGTCGTTGTTGAAGAACCGGAGGACATAGTGGACAATGTTATGGTATTCATTGTAACTATTGCAATCGTTACGGTCACATTGAAGTTGATTGTCGTACAAAGGCAAGAGAACAACAATGAAAACCACGGGTCGCTTTCGTTGCTCATTCGGACAACACTAAAGACATTATTATTCACGCAGTTGATTACAATGATTTTATCCAATTCAAAGCAGCCCATCAACCATCATCATTTGTTGTTGTTGCTCAGTCGAGTAATCCTATAGTCTTTGTATATACATATTCTCTTGTTCCTTGACTCTAGTGCCTCTGATCATATTACTGGTAATAAATCCCTTTTGTCTCACTTATCTTATTCTAATTCTTTTCCTTTTGTCACTATGGCTGATGGTTCTAAAATCAAAGTTCAAGGTATGGGTCATGCACACCCACTTCCAAACATGTCCTTAGATTCCATTCCTTACATTCCTAGTTTTCCTTTCAATATGATATATGTTCACAAGCTTACTCATACTCTTGATAATTCAGTCATTTTTAATGATAATTATGTTTATGTCCAGGATCGATGTACATGATGGTCGATTGGAGCAGGGAGCGAATCTTGAAGATTATATCATTTATCTCCACCAGTGGTATATTGTTTGATTGCTTCTCAAGACCTTACATATCAACGTTTGGGTCATCATAGTCTTAATAAAATGCGTCTTTTAGTCCCTAATTTTTCTAAACTTTCATCTTTTGAGTGTTAGTCGTAGTACTTACTCTCAATGAGTAAATAAAAGTGTTGCATCATCTTTTGCTTTAGTTCATTCTGATATTTGGGGTCCTAGTCATGTGAAGTCTACCTTAGGATATTACTATTTCGTAACTTTCATCGATGATTTCTCATGATGTACTTGGTTATTTCTAATGAAAAATCATTCAGATGTTTTCCTAATATTCCATGAGTTTTATGCTGAAATTAAAAACCAATTTAACACTTCCATTAAAATTTTAAGTAATGATAACGCTTGTGAATATATGGCACCCCAGTTTCAATCTTTTTTAACATCACATAGAATTATTCACCAATCATCATGTGCTCATTCACCACAACAGAACAACGTTGTTGAATGGAAGAATAGTCATTTAGTTGAAACCACACAGACTCTTTTACTTCACCATAATGTAACTTCTCATTTTTTGGGTGATGCTCTCCTCACAGCCTGTCACCTTATCAACCGAATGATTTCATCGGTCCTTCAAGATCAGATTCCATACTCTATCTTGAATCCACAACATGACATCTACCCCATTTTGCTTCGTATCTTTGGTTGCACATGCTTTGTTCATGATCTTAGTCCAGGTAAAGGCAAACTCTTTTCCAAATACCTAAAATGTATTTTCTAGGCTACTCATATATATAAAAAGGATATCATTGTTTTTGTCCTCAACTTCAATGGTACATTGTTTCCTCTGATGTTACATTCTTTAAAGGTTCCTCATTTTTCTCTACCTCTCTGTCACCCGATGAGACTTGTAACATAGATGCTCAAGATGTCCCTTCTGTCATCCTCACACCCATTAAACCACCATTGTAGGTCTACCAGCGCCGGACACCCGGTCCATCGGAAGTTAGAGATAATATTAATCCACTAGCACCACCTACTGCTCCAAATGTTCCTCCAACTACGTCACCTGAACTTGACCTCCCAATAATATTAAGGTATTCGATCTCATACTCCATATCCTAAATATGCATGTGTTTTAGATTATGATCGTCCTTTTACTTCCTATGTGTCATTTGTGTCTGCTTTAGATTATATGTTTATTCCTAAGTCTATAGGTGAGGCTATAATTGATCCCAGTTGGCGTTAGGTGATGGTGGAAGAAATTGGTGCATTGCATTCAAATAACAATTGGGATATTATTACTTTACCTTTCAACAAAACTACGGTAGGATGTCGATGGGTTTATACAGTGAAGGTTGGACTAGATGGTCATATTGATCGTTTCAAAACTCGTTTGGTAGCCAAAAGATATACACAAATATTTGGCCTTGATTATGGTGACAATTTTTCTCCAGTGGCCAAGATTAGTTCAGTCTGTCTCTTCCTTGAAATGGTTGCTATTAATCATTGGTTGCTTCATCAATTAGACATTAAATATGCCTTTTCAACGGGAGAATTAAAGGAGGAAGTATATATGGA
Source organism: Lathyrus aphaca (assembly GCA_963966055.1). Lineage (NCBI taxonomy): Eukaryota > Viridiplantae > Streptophyta > Magnoliopsida > Fabales > Fabaceae > Lathyrus > Lathyrus aphaca. Next base: position 529,955,094 of record OZ014521.1, read on the forward strand.
CCAACCTCCAGTTTTTACCGTTATTGGCAATTCTAGACTTGTTTCTCAGCTTCGTCGATCTCTTTATGGGTTAAAACAGTCTTCACGTGCTTGGTTTGGCCGCTTCAACTTTTCCTTGATATAGTTTGGGATGACTAGATGTTAATCAGATCACTCGGTTTTCTTCCTTCATTCCTCCACCTATCAGCGCATCTTTCTTGTGGTCTATGTTGATGACATTGCTATCATTGGAGCTAATACTGAGGGTATCCAAAGACTCAAAACTCATATTTTCAACAACTTTCAAAGAAAATACTTGGGTTCACTTAGATACTTCTTAGGTATTAAAGTTGTTCATTCCTTATCAGGCATAGCAATTAACCAACGTAAGTATGCATTAGAGATCCTCAATGAAACTGTTATGCTTGATTTTTGTCCAATTAATACTCCTATGGATCTTAACGTCAAGTTTCTTTCGGGTCAAGGGGAGTTGTTGAAAGACCAGGGAAGATATCGACGTCTAGTAGGTAGACTCAATTATCTTACCGTCGACATACTAGATATTACTTTTGTAATGAGCATTGTGAGTCAAGTGTGCCCAACATTGCCATTTAAATACTCCAAGTAACCACCTTTCTAAAAAAAATCCTAATATAATCATTTAAAACAAAAATATAAAAAGTGCCAAAGAAATTTGAGCATGTTTATAATTTTAATAAGGCGTACCAATTACATGAAAGTGCAACATTGTTAACATCAACATCATCATCAACTACAATGTTGTCCTCCTTATCATTGTTAACATTAATATCATCATCAACTATAACATTATGCTCCTAATCTTTATTAACTTCAACATCATCATCAACATCAAATCAATGACCGGCCTCCGCCTCATCTATGATGTCAGGATTATCAACCGCGTGCTCCACATACATATAAACCAAGTCGAGTCCACTAAGATCTTCAATGAGTTTTAACACAACAACAACAATGATTAGAAGTCTAAGTCCTCTACTAAAGCTGAATCTAGAGTTCCATACCACATATCTTTCATGTTAAAATAACTCACTTTTAATCAAAAACTCCAAATTCATATATGATAAATAGTCAACTTCCGTCTTATAGTTCATTTATGTCATTACTCTACCCACATACAATTTAACATGGGAGTGTACAAATTCCCCTTTGTGACGTAATCTTAATATAATACTATGAATCTTAGTTGGCCTATAAATCATCTTTAACATGCATATTAGATTAAACATATAACTGCACTAAATGTGAAATTAAGGATCCACTAACTAAGCATATGGTCAATATACAACTGACAGAAAATTAGGGTTTGTACCTATGGACCACATTCAGAAACAATAACATTCAGAAAAAACACATACCTGAGACAAAACTTCACCTCTTAATCGTTTTTTCAGGAATGTCGTGGATTGTTCTTCATTGGAGAAATGTGTCACTACAAACAAGACGAAACAACGCGATTAATGCTTCGAACTGAAAAACGACAAATTGGAAACTAGGGTTTAAAAGGCAATTGAAAGTTAGAAACCATGGTTCAAAGAAGGAAACTAAGGTTCAGAAGCTGAAAAGAGAAAATGAACGAAACAAAAGTTTGGGGATGAGCTGATTTAAATGGAAATTATGATCCACTTGTGTTATCGGATCACCAAAAACAACTAAAAATGTGAATTATGGGATCAAAAATTTCTTTTAAGTGGATAAAAAATAAAATATTAAAATAAGAGAATTAAAAATATATTTAAGTCATAGATTTATTTTTACTTTTACGGAAAATACCTTTATACGAAATTTAAAATTCATATTTTTCAAAAACATATATTTTGAATTTCTGTATGAAATTTTATAGAAAAAATTCAAAAAATAAATCTCAAAATATTAAAATATACGTTATAAAATATTATGAGTTTAGTTGCTATGCACTGACAGTATAAAAAATTTTACACTGTCAATTCATTTTAATCATCCGTTTGTATTACTTTATTTATTTTTAAAATAAAAATCAAAATTGTAACATCTAACGATTATGACTCACGAAAGTGTCACCTTATTAAAATTAATAACAAGTTTGACACAATTTTTTAAAAAAATTAATAACAAGTTTGACACAATTTTTTTAAAATACTGAACTGTTTTAAAAAATTTGTTAGAAAGTTGAAAGTTGATTAGATTGGATAGTTGAATTAAAATATTCGGCACAATAGTAAAAAAAAATTATCTTTAACTTAACATTTATTTTAGTGTCGATACTAAATAGTGGTGCATTAAAGTTCATTAAAATCATTTTGGTTAATGATAAAAAAATTCTCTCCAATTTTCTTACAATAAAAAATCTATCACTGAGATATTTTGAAATTAGATTAGATAACTTTAAAATTTAATGTTATAATTATCAATATTCTAATGGCCAAAAATGTACTACAAAAAGATAAAATAAATAATGTCTATTATATATAAGTGGGTCAACCAAAATACGTACATGATAATGTATTCTGATAGTATTGCTTTATACATAAACCTTATCTTCATAATAATAGATTTGGCCCTTGTGAAGAATTATTGCACAGTCGGTTGTTGTTTTCTATGACAACTATGAACAACTTGTGCATCCATCCACACGTGAAGAAAAGCTTGGACAATTTTGTTACTTTTTTCTGAAAAAGTAGACTATGATAATGAAAGTGAAATTATTGAAGATAAGAAAGACAATACCAATTAGTCAACTAGTTTATTTGACTTTTGGAAGAGAAAAACAACTCAAATTGTTTTTTTAAGTGATTCGCCAGTTCAATAAAAAATTATTGGAAAGTTGGTAGGGATTGTAACAGGTCGGGTCGGGTGCGGATTTAACACTACCCAAACCCGCACCCAAAATCAACACTCGAATCTGAATCCAAACCAAAATCCAAAGTCTATTTGGGTGGCAAAATAACACTCGCATCCACACCCGTTGAGTTCGGGTTTTTCCATCCAAACCCGAATCCGTAACAAAAACACAAAATTAATTTTTCTTCCAACAAATATATATATATATATATATATATATATATATATATATATATATATATATATATATATATATATATATATATATATATATATATATATATATATATTACTTGGTTAATTATAAAAAGGATTATAGGTTATATTTACTACTATAATATTGTTGTTTACAAAATAAGATTTCAATTAAAATTTTGCACACAACCGGATATGTTGCACACCCCTAATTATAATAAAAATTAAGGTCTTCATCATCTTAACATTATAATTAAAATTAAATTCTATAATTTACTATTAAAATTAAAATTAAAGTATACAATTAAAATTAAAATTAAAGTATACAATTACAATTAAAATTAAAGTCTAAACGGGTGTAGTTTCGGGTTTCTGGTGCGGGTTTCACACTACCCAAACTCGCATCCGAAATATCGGATGGCACCCGAACCCAAACCCAGTCAAATCGGGTTTTCACCCGTTGACTCGGGTTCGGGTGTGGGTGGGGCCCACGGATTTGGTTCTGCCTGTCATCCCTAAAAGTTGGAAGCCCATATCCCACGCATTAAAATTGACTTATATATTAATATCATGGTAAGCGACCATAACAGATATTCCCTCAATTCCTATTTATAAGCAAATTTTAACTTTTAAGGTTCATTGAATAATTGATGTATCTAACCTATATGTAATCTAAACACGTTATTTATTCAATAAATCTAAAAAGTCAAAATTTGCTAATAAGTAGGAATGGAGGGAGTATATCTTAATGATCTCACATGTATTTCATTATATTTGTTTCATTACTCTATATTATTTTCATGCATTTACAAGGAAAAAACGGTTGAAAACCAACCACTACGCTGATAAAAGCGTTGATACCTGCATTGAACCTCTTAATTGTCTCGGTCAAGGGTCTTTGATCAAACCACAGTGTTGAGACATCTTCATACTACATATTTTTTGGATTTCTTAAGTAAATCCCAAGTCCATAACACTTAGTAGACATGTTGACTTTGATATTGGTCGAAGATCAGATTTGTCAAACCATTTTCAACATGTTTGTTAGAGAGTGATCATAATTTTGAGGATATGTTTCTGAAACTCCTCAAAACCAGTTTTTTGCTTCGACTCAACTAACAGGTTTGTCGAATCATCTTAGTGGACACATCTAGTATGTCGAAGCTTTGGTTGAAGCTCTTGATCAACACTCAGCATTGTCAACATAATTATTACCATTCTTTGTTGAGTTTCTTTCGGCTAAAACTTCCAAGCTAACAAAGTCTCACTACTTGAATGATAAAAAAATATAAAATGTGTTGAGTTATATATATATATATATATATATATATATATATATATATATATATATATATATATATATATATATATATATATATATATATATATATATAAACTCATGATCTTTTCAAGTAAAATTGAAATTATTTACTTAGTAGTGTCAATGAATTTTTTTATATTTATTTTTTAAATTATATAAGATTATTAATTTTTTGGATTAATAGTCATTTACCCATTTCAATATAGGCGTGTTTTGATTTATCCCCTCTTAAAAAAAAAATTAGATTACCCCACAAAATTTTAAAATTCTAAGTCTCTTGGTCCCCTGGTGGAAAAATTACCCCTTGTAAAATATTTTTTTATATTTATTTGCCCCCTGATTTGTAATATTTTTTTAAAGGGGGTAAATCAAAACTCGCCTATATTGCAGGGAGGTAAATGAGTATTAACCCTGATTTTTTTTTTATTAATTTATAAATCTTAAAACATTTTACAAAATTTTTTTAAAAAAATGTATTTTTTTCAAAGGTATCATATTCTTATCAAAGACATGATACAATAAGTCTTATTTTATCTATATCATATCATATTCTTATCATATCATATATGTGAATCAAAGACATGATATGATAAGTCTTATCTTATCTATATCATATCATATTCTTATCATGCTTTATATTATATAATATCTCTATTGTGAATCGGATACCTTAGAAACAAAGTATAAAATATTTCTTTATGATCAATAAACCCACAAGGATTAGGGTTTAGGGTAACCAAGGATAACAACAAGGATTGGTTATAAACTGTTATTCTTTCCTTTCTCTTGAAACAAGATTACAAGTATACAAGAATAACAAATAACCTCTCTCACTTTTAAATTAGGGTTTTATCTTCCTAATTTCCCTTATTCAAGAGACCAGTATACTATTTATAAAAAAACTAACACACTATCTTAATGGGCTTTTTAACAATTACCCATTACAAGTTAACTTAGGATAAAAGCTAACTTAAACAATTGGATCCATAACACAAGGCCTAATTAAACAACAACATGTGAACGAACTTCGACGAAATGCTATTCGTACTAGAGGTTGTTTCAATATTCCACAAATCTCCAGCTTGGAACACACCTTATACCAACAAGAAATAAACTAGCTTTCTTCATGCAGCTTTATCAACTACATACATTTGAAACTGGGCAACGTCTTGGTGATCATATCAACAATATTATTATTTGTCGAAACCTCCAGCACTTTGACTTTTCCATGCTCGATTACCCCTCTGACAAAATGAAGCCCCACATCAATGTGTTTGGTTTGCTCATGATAGGATAAATTCTTCGGCAGGTGTATTGCACTTTGACTATCACATTTAACAGTGATACCTCGACCTTGAAGTTTCATCTCCTTTTGCAAAACCTTCAAGCCACAATGATTCCTTTACAACTTCAGTTATGGCGATATATTTCGCTTCAGTGGTTGATAAAGCAACAACCTTCTAAAGTGTTGCTTACTGTTGTACCCCAAAATTTTCCCTCCCACGATCAAGACAATCTCTCTCAAGACTTCTAAATGATCATAAGATCCTCAAGACTCCCAATTGATCAAGAAGTGTGGAAGTTTCCCCAGGCAATGCATCCTCCTAAGCAAAGTGTCCAAAAGTAGGGTTTGGAGTTTCCTCAGGTTAAAATGATTTTTCAAGGCCTCAAGTGAGCTGCATAACATCCCACATGTATTCAAAAATCTCCATGTCAAGTTTCACGACTTTCCCAATAAGTTTGACCAGTCTGATGATCAGATATGCAAAAATCAGTTAAAGTAGTTAAAAAGTCAAACTGAGGTCAACTGTGGTCAAATCAAAGTCAATATTCAATATTTTTTCCAACATCAAGTTTATGAAGTAAAATTCATCATTTGATGAAGGGTTGATCATGATTCATCAAGGAAGTTTCAGATCATCAAGAATCAGGAGTTTCTAAATTAGGGTTTTCTTAAGAAAAGTCAACTGAACTTTGACCAGCCATAACTTTCAAATGCTTCATCAAAAATTTCCCATCCAAAGCTAATTTTGAAGGAAATTGAATTATCTACAAATTTGTGTCTCACAAGCCAAGCCTAGAAATGCTTCATTTGGAAGGTATGAGCTAAAACATTATAGGTCATTTCAAAAGTCAACAAAAAGTCAACTTTTTCCAAAGAGCATAATTTGAAAATGGTAAAATATATGGACATGAGACCAAAGAGTTTTGTTACAGGACTCTTTAAGCTTTCCAAAATGTTCAAGAACACCTTCATAGCCTTAAAATTGAAGGATTTATGCCTTGTCAAAGTTGGGAGATTTTTAAGGGGTGTATGAAGAAAATAAGGGCTTAAATCCAATTTTTTCCAAATGCGCCTATCATTTTGCAACCCAATCTTCATGATAACATCAAGCACGATCCAATTCAAGTATTCTCTGATTTTTATAATTTATTTATTATTTATTTGGATTTTATTCTTTAAAATTCATTTTAAATCAAAATAAAATATAAAAAGGGAATATTTAGATCAAATATTGGTTTGTGAATGAATTTAATATCATTTAAGACTGATTGAAAGGTTACAATTTCGTGCAAGACCAATTTAGAAAGGTATCATTTGATTTTTTTCACATTTATGGTCATGGTTTCCTTCACACTCAAGTAATCACAAAAGCCCAATAATCCACTAGTTTTTTGACCTAGATTAACTCTATTACATATACACAATTGAACCAATACACAAGGACGAATTTTGGCAGCCAAGAACACAAAAGCAATTTCAAAATTTTCATCAAAATTCAATTTTCGGTTTTGACAATTTAACCATATTCAAAGGTTTTTATGCATTGCAATTACTTTATTGATGTTTGTTGAACATAACTCAATCATCATACGCATCAAAAGCATGCTCATAAGCCGTAACCGAATCAATAATGTTCTTGAGTTTTTGATTTTCGATTCTCTTAATTCATGTGTTGTTTCTTATTTTTGATCTCATATTATTGTTTGTAATGGTGTGAAGATCGTTTATGGGCAAGAATCCTAAAGCTTCATGGTCGAATAAGCAAAACACCATAACTAGGATTTATGGCTTCGAATTAGTGTTTTATGATTTGGCTATTATAAATGGATTCTAATAGTGTAAATGAATTGTACAGGTTATGAGGAGTCCATTGGTGTTATTAATTTGGCTTGATTGTACGTATTATGTGATATTTAAAAATCGCAGGTTTTGGTACGCATGAAAATTCGCAGGAAAAAGCATAGGAATTTTCGCAGCAAATTCCGCAGGTCAAGAGGTTGAAGAAGACCTCTTGGCGCCATCTGAAAATTCAAATTTTGGTTTAATATTTTTAGAATTATTTGCTATTTTATTTCAGTAGGCATTGGCTGGCCTAGTGGTTCCATGTGCGCGCATGTATTGGCTAGGTCCTGAGTTCGATCTTTGGTGAGATCCATCTTTTTTTTAAAAAAAATTTCAGACATTTAATAAACTTTATATATTATAATGTTTTGTTGTTATTATGGCAGAGGCGCCACATGTGGCTTGATGGCAAGATGATTGGCTTGGTATGCATAAGGTTGAGGGACCGAATCCTAGTGGAGTCAAAAAAAAATTTAATTCATTTGTTATTCGTAAACTTAATATATATTTTATGGAGGCTGGTTGAATGACACCATGCACGTCCAGTCCAGTTGGTTGAGGGTTTGTATTGGAAGGTTGGAGACCTGGGTTCGACCCCAAGCTCCCTCAGGTATGTTTTTTTGCTTTTATTTTCATATTATTTAGTTAAATTCTAATTATTATTATTATTATTATAAATTATTTAGTTAATAGGATTTAATTAATTTAATAAAATCAAAAATTTTCTAAATAAAAACCAAATAAATTCTTTTTTTTTATGTTTTCTAAAATCAAATAAATTCATTAGTTTTTTTTAATCAATAAACTTATAATTTGTTTTTTTTCTTCTTAATTTATATATAATTTTTATTATTTATGTATTTTGTAAATAAAAACTTAATTAACATTTTTTTATTATTCTAATTAAAAATTATAATTATTTTAATATTGTATATAATTGATCCTTTATTTATTTTTTATTTAATAATTATATCATATTTTCTTAATAAATTTATTTATCATTTTATTTTAAATTATAATCCTAATTTGTCTAACCTAAACCTACTTTTTCTTAATTAAAACTTTAACTTAATTTCTAACCTTAAATTTTGTTTATTATTATTATTATTATTATTTGCCTTTATCTATTTTATTTTTGCTTCATTATTTTCCTTATTTTAATTTTGTTTTATTTATAATATTAGAGAAAAATGTATAGGTTGTAAATTTTTTTTTTCTCGCCTGATTATTATGTATCTGCCCCATAGCCATGTAATAGTTTAGGAATTTATTTTTCTTGCTTTTATTTTTGTAAATATAACTGCGTGGTTAGTAAATAGGGAGTGAAAAGATTAAATGAATTAATTTGAATTTAGAAAGTTAATCTAAAAAAAGATAAATATCTGAAATGAACCATGCACACACGTAAGTCGATCTTTGATCGCCATTTGCACTTCATAGGGTATTCCTCTTGGTTTCATTTAAAGACGGTCAAGTCCCTCGAAAATGGGGTGTCTTAAGCAAAGTCTCTCCATAAATAAATCATCTAGTCTCTCCCAAATTTAAAAGATCAAGTCCCTATGATGTTGCCTACGATAATGATCTTGTCCCTTCGGTAACAGATGTCAGTCCCTCCAGGTTACTAAAGACACCCTCCAATTGACTTCGTTGACCGTACGATGACCCTACGCTTGTCCCTAAATAAAATCCAAGGTAATGACTACCTATTCTTTAATAATAGGGACAGTCTTACCCTTGAAAGAACATACAAGAACATGAAAGACTAGTCTAGGGTAGGTACCTCTTAGTTACTTGCTCACATCTTAAAAATACTTTTTACACCTCACTTTCTTAAACATTTTTCAAAACAAGGCTTTATATACATCCATACGAGGATCATTACAAAGTACTTAGAAAAATTTATAATCGCACACTACACTTTTCAAAAACAATTTAAGTGAGCTAAGTAACTAAGATCACATGGATAACCATGGATATAAAGGGTGCTAACACCTTTCCTTTATATAACCTACCCCCCGAACCCAAGTCTTTTAAAAAATAGGTTTTTCCTATTCTTTTATGTCCCTTCCTTATGGATAAAATAAAAGTCGGTGGCGACTCTTGCTATCCGCAACATGACTAAAAGTCAGTTCTCCCACCGTGTTACACTTACCAACTAATTCTTGTGCCAAACATAGTGAAAACATATCTAGAAATAGATTTTCTGGAATCCATACAACCTGCATAATCAAATTTGACATATCTTTCGATTGCTGCTTTACTATCTTCCCAAGGCTCCACCATAAATTAGGACTCTGCTTAGATACCCATTTATGTACCTTAAAATCAACTTCAATGCTTGCCAGTGAGCCTTTCCAATATTCGTCATGTACCTACTTACAAGACTTACTGCATATGCTATATTGGGTCTCGTACATAGCATAACATACATCAAAGAACCTACTATATTAGCATATGGAATATTGTCCATATAAGCTCTTTTGACACCAGTACTGGGACATTGATCTATACTCATCTTGAATTGAGGGTTTGTTGGAGTCACAACAGGCTTTGAATTCGACATACCAAACTTATCGAGAATCTTATTCAGGTATGCCTCTTGAGATACGCATAATCTCGACTGATTTTTATCTCTCCGGATGTCAATCCCAAGAATCCTGGATGCAGCTCCTAGATCCTTCATATCGAACTCCTTATTAAGTTCAACCTCCAAGAAAATTACATCTTTGACATTGTTGCTTGCTATTAGAATATCATCCACATAAAGCAACAAAATAACAAATGAATTACCTTGTCGAAATCGAAAATAAACATAGTGGTTGAACTGACTTCTGATGAAACTTATGTTGGCCATGAACTTGTCGAATCTCCTATTCCACTGTCAAGTAGATTGTTTTAGCCCACATAAAGATATTTTTAGTTTGCACATGTCATTGAAGTAGACACCTTCTTTCTGAGTGAAACCCCTTGCAACCAACCTCGCTTTGTATCTCTTCGACGTCACTCCTTCAATTCCTTCCTTAACTTTGAAAATCTATTTACAGCTGACTAACCTGCCTCCAACATGTTTTTCAATCAGTTACCATGTGTTGTTATAATGAAGAGACTTCATCTAATCATCCATGGCCTTCATCGATTCAGTCTTATTTTGACTCCTCATAACTTTCTTATAGTCTCTAGGTTCTTTGTCCAGAACCTCACTTGCTGAGATTAAGGCATAAGCTATAAGATTTGCATACCCAAGTCTCTGAGGTGCCTTGATGAATCTTCTAGATCCGTCTCTTGCCAGGAGGTAGTCATTATCAGTCACCTCATCTTCGACAGTAGTTTCGGCTTCTTCTTCGACTTCATCTGGGTCATGCAATTCAGCATCACTATGCTCTACCTCAACAAGAATTTCTCCTTGTTCCAGCTCTTCGACAACATCATCAGTTTTCTTGAAAGCCATATCAGCTTCATTGGAAACTACATCTCGACTGGTGATACACCTCTTGTGACCTGGCTCTATGCACCATATCCTATAAGCTTTGACTCCTTTAGGGTATCCCATGAACATGCATTTCAGAGCTCTAGGTTCGAAATTGTCTTGCTTAATGTGATCATAGGCTACATAGCCAAATACTCTTAGTTTGTAGAGATCTCGTGGATGTCCCGACCAAAATTCTTCAGTTGCCTTCATATCTAATGCAGTCGAAAGACATATATTTATCAGATATGTTGTTCTCGAAACAACCTCAGTCTAAAACACCTTTTTCAATTCAACACTAACCAACATGAATCTAACCCTTTCGAGGATTGTTCGATTGAATTTCTCAGCTAGACCATTTTTATGAGGAGTAACTGCTATATTCTTATGCCTTGCAATCCCAGACTCGACAAAATAACTGTCAAAAGCTTTGTTACCGAATTCAAGGTCAATATCAGTTCTCAACCTCTTGACCTTTCCGCCAGTTTGAGTTTCAACCAGAACCTTCCAACTCTTGAAATTCTCAAAAGTTTCATCCTTCGTATTCTGACGCAATACCCATAATTTTTTGGAATAATAATCAAATATGGATAGAAAATACCTTGCACCTGAATGTGAGGGATTCCTTGTAGGCCCCCAAAGATCAGCATGGATGTAATCAAGGGATCCATGTGTTCTTTGTTTACCTTTGTTAAACTTCACCCTACATGATTTACCAAATACATAAGGTTCACAAAATTCCAACTTCTCCACTTTGTCACCACCTAACAGGTTCTGTTTCCCTAACTCAACCAGGCCTCTCTCGCTGACATGGCCCAATCTCATGTGCCATAAATTTTTCTTAGACAACAGATTCATGGATGCAACATTTGTCAAGTCACTTACAACTTCAACCTCAAGGGTATACAAGCCTTGTGTAATACCCATATATAGAATACGTACATCAAGCATAATTCCATAGATAAGTTCATGTTTGGTATTGAAATATTACAAAGTTCTTAGTAACACATTGCATAAGTATAACCACTACAACATAAGGTACTAATACAAAAGGCTATATACATATACAAGATGTTCAAAAAGTAAAACTCTAAGAACTAGATCCAAAGAACTCAAAAGTCCACAGCGGAAGAAATCCATCAAACAAGTAAGGATAATCAAATTGTCTTACCCTTACCCTTTGCAGAACCTGAAGTACCTGAAATAATAACAACAACATGGGGTGAGATAAAACATCTCAGTGATTTCCCTATCTTAGAGTTCTCTCAACTCTAAAGGTTTGAATCTAATCACTACTCAAGTTAGGGGAATACCTAGACTTCGAGCTCACATAACAACTAGAGACATAAGGTGAAAAACACAGAGCACAACGTGCTTTAAGGCATCTTCCCCCGGCCAACCACAAAGGCAATACGACGCGGGTCACTCGATCCTTAATGTATAGATAACTTTCTCCGCATAGCCACACAAGAGAACTTCAGCATGGTCACTCATTATCTATCTAAGGTACTTTCCCTGCCCATCCACACAAGGGCACTTCAGCATGGGTCATGGTACCTTACCACAAAGTAACTTTCCCCGGTCATCCCACACACGGAGATCTCGACATAGGTCACTCGTTATTTATCCTAATGGATACTTTCCCCGACTAGCCACACCAGGGAACTTCATCACGAGTCACGGTCATCCATTAAGGGATTCAAATCCACAGATTAATTATATCTCCCCGACCGTCCCGCCTCATGGGACCTCGACACGAGGTAAACATAATTAAATTAGGATTTTAACGCGATGGGAACATATCCTCCATCTGTTTACAACTACTTAGAACGAGGATACTATTCGAGTATCAACGCCTAAGCATTGTTATGTCTCTAATTCAGTTTTGTATCAACCTAGGGTAATCCTAACTACCTCACAAGTTATACCTTTCTTACTTCAAAAACTCACCGTTAACTAAACAATTCAATTTACGGTTTACCAGAAAAGTCGGGTAAAAGTCGACTCAAAATAATATTTCCCGGTCTCAAAAGATAAAACATATTATTAGCTTCAAAACGATATGTGGAACACTAAAAACGGACACCCGAAACAATAGTTATGAATTAAAACATAAAATAACAACTCTCAGGTCTCGCTAAGCGAGAAAGTTTTTGTCTTGACCCTTCCCATAAATTAACACGCTCGCTAAGCGAGCTCAATGAAACCAGAAAAATTCAGTTACGAAACAGTTCTTCTCCAAAGTTTCAAAACTCATCTAAACATCAAAAATCAGAGGAACCATCCATCAAACATGAATATACTCATATATTAACCAACATACTTTGATTTTATAGATTTTTAATCATTTAAACTTTTGATTCTAAGATTTTACCACAAAACCCTAAAATCTTATAAACTTATAACTCAACCAAAAGGTAAAACAAAAGTTTCTATCTAAGAACCCACCTCAAAAGATGAAGATTGACGAAGAAATCGAGTCGATTCGACGGACGGATGATGAAGAATTGAAGATTTGAGCTCTAGGACTTCAATTCTCTTATTTCCCTTTTCTGCCTTCTTTTCTCGCTTCTCTTACCAACTTCTCACACACAATGAGAAAAGAAATGTTATATTTTCTGATATAACAAAATATTTCTCCAATGGGTACAAATAGAGGGTATCCAAAAATGTCTCTGTAATACCAATTTAATAAAGCCTCTGAAACAAATAATATTAGTTAATCAATTTAAATTCCCTATTTGCTCTAAATATTTTTTGTTAAAATTACTCAGAGCAACCCGGAATTCTATTGACATTAAATAATATTATCTAGAGAGTTAAATAAATTACGAGGTATTACATCATCCCCCTAAATAGAAATCCGTTCTCGAATTTAAAGATTACCTGAACATGTGAGGGTACGCTTCACGCATCTCTGACTCTAATTCCCACGTTGCATCTCCCGGATGCGCCACATCCCACTGTACCTTTACGAGTGGAATCTCTTTACTTCATAAGACTTTGGTTTCTCTCCCAACAATACGACTCGGTTGTGGTTCAAAGGTCAAATTTGCTTCTATCTCGACGTAATCGGGAAGAATTGGCTAAAGGGGATCTGGAACGAACCTATGAAGTTGAGATACATGAAAGACATCATGCATTTTGGACAGAGAGGGCAGCACGACTAATCTGTAAGCAACTTCACCAATCCTTTCCAATATCTGATACGTTCCCATGTATCTCGGGCTTAACTTGCGTGACTTTAACTGTCCTTTCAACCTCAATCTCAGAGTAACCTTCAAATATATATGGTCACATTCACCGAACTCTAAAGGTCTTCTACGATTGTCAGTATAACTCTTTTGACGATTTTGGGCTTGTTTCATCTTCTCCCGAATCATTTGAATCTTTTCTGTAGTCTCTTGTAGAATCTCGGGTCCCAAAATTCTATCCTTACCAACTTCCGACTAACACAAAGGCGTCTTACACTTTCTCCCATACAATGCCTCATACAGAGCCATACCAATGCTTGCATGGTAACTGTTATTATACGAAAACTCAATCAAAGTTAAAAGCTCATTCCAGTTTCCTCTACTTTCAAGTACACAAGCTCTTAACATATCTTCCATAGTTTGAATCGTTCGCTAAATCTGACCATCCGTTTGAGGATGATTAGAAGTGCTCAAACGTAAGTTTGTACCTATTCCTTGTTGGAATACTCTCCAAAACCTTGAAGTAAACTTCGGATCTCTTTCGGAAACAATACTAGACTGAACACCATGTAGTCTCACAATCTCAGCAATAAACAACCTAGTAAGATGACTTGCCTTGTATGTAGTCTTCACGACTAAGAAATGCGCATATTTCGTTAGTCGGTATACTATCACCCAAATAGAATCATATCCACCTTGAGTACTTGGTAATCCTACCGCAAAATCCATAGAGATAATATCCCACTTCCAAATTGGGATGTCTAAAGGTTGTAACAAACCACCCGACCTTTGGTGCTCGATCTACACTTGTTGACATACCGCACACTCAGACATAAACACCACAATATCCTTTTTCATCCCGGACCACCAATAATCTTTCTTCAAATATTGATACATCTTCGAAGAACCCGGATGTATCGTAAAAGTAACTTTATGAGCTTCTTCCAAAATATTTCTTTTTAATATAATATCACTCGGGACACAAATTCTTTGGTTAAATAGAATAACCCCATCCAACGCTCTTACAAAACCCAGTTGTAGTAACATTTCTTGCAACTTCCAATCCATAACTTATCCTTGTAGTATCTCATTTCTCAAGGTAGAATTTATATTCAAATTTCCCATCATCACACCATTCGGAGTCCAAACAAATTGTAGATTAAGATCCCACAATTTCTCCAATAATGCATATTCCAACATCATTAATTCTGCACCGCGAATGACTTTCAGACTTAATGCATTTGTCACCTTATTCACTTTTCCTGGATGGTACTTCAAATCTAGGTCATAATCCTTTAAATATTCCATCCACCTCCTTTGTCTCATATTCAACTCCTTCTGGTCGAAAAGATACTTTAAACTCTTGTGATCACTAAACATCTCGAAACGTACACCATACAAATAATGTCGCCACACCTTTAGGGTAAACACAACTGCAGCTAACTCCAAATCATGAGTTGGATAATTCTTCTCATGAACTTTTAATTTTCGTGAAACATAAGCTACCACCTGACCTTCTTGCATAAGAATGCCTCTTAACCCCATCTTAGAAGCATCGCAAAACACTTCATAAGACTTACTAGGACCGGGAATGATTAATACTGGAGCAGTCGTCAATCTCTCTTTCAGAAACACAAAACTTTGCTCACAACTAGAATCTCATTCATAAGCAAAATCCTTTCTTATAAGCTTGGTCAAAGGTAACGCCAACTGAGAAAAACATTGAATGAACCTTCTGTAGTAACCTGCCAACCCTAAGAAACTTTTGACTTCCGAAACACTCCTTGGTCTCTCCCAATTAATCACGATATAGCGGTAAAATCATGAGTGTAAGCTATTAATTAACTTAACTCAAAGTAAACAGAGTCTCCACCGCGCTTTATTTTTATTCCAAGAGGAAAAGGGAAAAAGAGCAAATAAAACCTAATGAATCTAAAAGCAAAAAGCTAAAAGAATCAAGCAGAGAATGGGTAAGAGGATAGGTTACAAATTGGGAAGGTTTTATGCACTCAAAATGTCTGTGGTACTCCACGGGAGCCCTTTGAAATATTTACTGCTTTTTGGTTTGAAAATGGTTTGTTTGGAAAGAGATTGAAGAGATGAGAAGAGAAATATTTTTAAAGATTTTTGTGTTTCAAAAGACGATAGTCTCATGCCTACGTACCCACAAAGTGCAATGCAAGATCAAAACCTCGTAGTTTATGGTACAAAATGTGAAAAGAAACAGTGTGTTGAATTGATTTTAAAATGTAAAGATAAGTCGACATTCTTTAGAGAATAATTATGCTAAAAAAGAATGAATCATATCTAAACATAAAAATGGTTAAAAAAGAAAAGTACACGAGGGCACAAAACAATTGAATGAGTTTTGAAATTTTTTAAAGTTTTGGAAAAACGTTTCGATATGCTTATGTGGTTTAGCATTTATTAAGAAATGAAATGAAAAGGGTAAAACCGCTTGACCTAAGTCAAGGTTTGATTATGAAAACATTTGAAGTTTGAAAACAAAGAAGGTTTTGAAAATAGGAAGAAGATTTGAAAATCTAAGAAGTGGGAAGAGATGGAGGGACTATCCTAAGACTTGAAAGTAAAAGTTAAGGGAAGAACGATCAAACCGTATGGTGAACATTCTTTGAAACAATAGGACTTCCATCTTCAAAAACAAGTGAACCAAATCCGCTAAGGTCTTCAATCCATAATAACTCAAGCAAAGGGCAAGATCCTAAAATCTAAGTCCAAAACTCCAAGTCCAATACTAAGGATGATGACTATAGTCCAAAATTAAAGTCACAAGTCTTTTAGAAGTTTAATCCTTTATTAATGTTTTTGTGTCCAAATGGACAAAAGGAAAATCAACATAACAAAAAAAAGAGCAAATAATAAAACATGATAATGGATGAATAAAACATAGTAAAGCAAAATAAAATAAAAGTAAATAAAAGCTATCTCATCCAACCTTCTATCATAAGCCTCTTCCCCGGCTCCCATTACTGTGAACTGGTCTTCTTGTGGGTCTTCTTGCAGTACTCTCCCTGCTGTGGCAGGCCCTTGTATGTTGACAGGAATATTGGCTTCTGGATGGAGGTGGGGCCCAAAGACTGGGGGATTGACATGAGGTTGGACTCTTTCATTGTTGCTAGTCCCAGCAGTCCCTGGTTGATGATCCTCCTGGTTTCTCCCTTCTACCAGTGCTCTGAGCCTCTCCTGGCTTTGAGCCATGTTGTTCATTACTTCCATAAACTGCGTTATCTGCGTTCTCATTTCCAACCTTTCGTTTGCCATTTGATTTCTGACCTCTGCAAGGTCCTGCTGTACCTGATCCATCTGAATTCCCGGAAGGTTGTTTCGGGTTGGATATCGGTGCGGACGATTGAGGGGAAACACCCGGCGACGAGCAATAGTTCCTGAACATCACAACAGAGTTAGCAACAACAAAACAAAAACCTACAAAACAAACAAAGGGTTAGCATGCAATGCAGTATGCTTATTTGCTTTCAAGGTATCCGGCTTGGCATTCGGTTTTGACCCTTCCAGACCCTTGAAGATGGTGCTGTTGATGTTGCTTTTGAAGTAAACTCGGATGGAAAAAACTAACACATATATTATAAAAGGCAAAGGGTACACAGTTTGTTTACAAATACAAGCCCTCTGAGGGGTCAAAATACACTACAAGAAAAGAAAATAAAAGTACATGGAATGAAAGCAACAACAAACAAATGGTCAAACACCAAGACCAAACTCATCCTCACGAACTTCCTTGAGAAGTGCTTCGGTCACAGGATCAGCCGGACGCTCCGTGAGATTCCTGATGAGGAGGTTCCGGGTAGTAACAGCTGTAGTTAGCTTCTTGTGCTGACTTTGGTCCTTTGACCTCTTCACTCCAGCTCTGATCTTCAGTTCTGATATCTCCCTCTGGGCTGCTGCTAGGGCTTCTTGTTGCTCCTTTGCACTAGCTTCCATCTATTCCATCTTGTCTTGGACCCTCTTGTCCTCCAGAGTACGAGCCTCGGTGATCCTGACCCACCTAGCTTGGCTCTCCTTCAGGTACAAGTCAGTCCTTGCTTTCTGGAATTGGGCTTCTTTGCAAGCATTCTTCAGGATTTGTTCTCCAGCCCTAGACTTCTTAATGTAATCTTCAGACTTCTCAATTCTAGCCAGATGCTCTTTCTTCAACTTCTCCAGCCTTTCAATATCCAATCTTCCATCCTTCCTCTCACAGAGGGTCTTCTGCAAAGCTTGAGTTAACTTCTCATTTCTTTCTTTCAAGCTCTCAAACTCTTCTAAGCTGACAGTTGTTGGAGGTGGTGCTGTGGAAGGCCCAGGCATATCTTCAATAGTAAAGGGCATCCCAGAGAATTGAGCCCTGGCATGGGACCAATCATAGTATTGTGCTGATGCCACATTGTTGCACTTCCCCAAGATGGTTACCCCTTTAGTTTGCACATTGTCCCAGGCCCAGGCTGCCTGCCTAACAATAGCCAGATTAATCTTGTTCTCACAATAGAGAGTCTCAACCAAATCCTGTGCCTTAGGAGTGTGGACCAGCGCATAGCCCAGTTGTCTTTTAAACAGCAGAGGGTTGTAATTAATACTGCCCTTAACTCCTATTAGGGGCACATTGGGAAAATGCCCACAGCTGGTGAGGATATCCCTGCCTTTTGTGCTTTGGGTGCACCACCTGATATCAGCTGAAGTAAGAGTAGTAAGTCTTCCTGCCCAGTTTTTCTGCTGATGAGGATTCAAAAATGCATCTGTCCTGGGTAGATGCCTGAGAAGCCAAGTATGGAACAAAGGAGCACAACACCTTACCAATCTTCCCCTCTGCTTTTCATTCCTCTGATGCACTGAATAGTAGAGATCCCCCAATAAAGTTGGCACTGGATTCTTCAGGATGAACAGATGGATTGCATTCTTACTAATGAATCGAGGCTCATCTGCAAATAGTACAATCCCATATATGATTAGGGCCAACAAAGCACAGACTGCTTTCCACTCCCCCAGGGAGGCCTTCAGACTAGCTTGAGAAATTAGGAAATCCAAATGAAAACCAGAGATTCCAGCTTTAGAAGTCATATGTTGCCCAATCAGGACTGGTTCCAGATGTAATGCTTTGGCTATCTCCTCATTACCTGGGAAAGCCATCTCAGGGTTGAAAGGGATTTCTCTCCTGATAGGCATACCAACTAATGATGAGTATTCTTCCAATAATGGGCCCAATTGGAAGCCCTGAAAAGTGAAACATCTCAGTGGGGGATCATAAAACTGAAGGCAAGTGTGGATCAGGCTTCTCTGTGAGGGGTCCAGATCCATAACCATATCAAGTATATCTCCATGGTGTTCCCTGAACAATGGTATGTGATCTGGAGTGATCAGGGTTTGAACCCTCCTGATGTCTGCTAACTCTGGCTGGAAGAAGTGGTAGGTGATGTTGCTCTTTTTAGGTGCCATAATGTTGAGACTGAGTAGAGACAAGTGCTGATGGTGATACTGAAGAAAGGGCCACTGATTGGCTTGGAGTAGATAGCTGATAGCTGAAGCAAGTGCTGATGAAGATGGGTCAATACTGAAGATGGGGTCAAAACCAAAACCAAATGAAGATGGATACCCTGAAACACAAATAAGCAAATGTCAATATGATGCAATGATTATGTATGCAAAATGATATGCAAGGGTTTGTGACTGAGCTGGATCTGATCAAATGCTCTGATATAAGTCCATGTGTGTAAGAAAATCCAGATGGAGGTCCATAAGTCCAGTAACCAGGGTAGGGGACTCAAATAAAGAGTCACATGTCCAAGGTTTTAGAATCACAAGAACTATCCCAACATGGAGTATTCTTAATCAAATCAAAGTAACAGGGTATTCTGAGGTCAAGGTACCTGCAAACCTGTAAACAGCCCAACCCCCTCACAGGTGGTGTTCTAAAACAAGGATCCTCAGACTTGGATCAGTTATGAGAAGTGTAAACACTTCTAACCCGGAGGTACAGTGTTTACAATAACCATAACAATTCCTCCTCTAATTCACCTCAGTTTCTGAAGGTCAATACTAAAAGGTCATCCAGACTTGGCAGGCTTCCCAGATAGCCCTAGCATTGCAGGAAATCTGCAACACAGAGTTCTCAAGAAGAAACCCATATCTGAACCGTGTTTCATATTCCCGCACCAGACCGAAATGGAATGGGAAAGAATATGATTCACTCTAGCCTAGGTGTCACTCAGATCCCAGGTATAGGATCTTAACTCTCAATGAAACACCCACCCACCAAAACAAAAAACCAGATCCAGCCAGCAGTATAGTATGACAGTATGATATAATGCAAAAGAAAGCAGTAAAGCAACTGTACATAAAGCAAAATAAATACCAATACAAACACAAATAAGCACATAACACCCCAGTAAACACAAGTCAATCAAGCGCTAGGAGGAACCCACGAAAAGAACCAGAAGCCCTGGTTGCAATATAAGGGTCCCCAGCAGAGTCGCCAAGCTGTCGCTCCCGATAAATGAGACATGGGCCCAGATAAAGGTACAAACGCGAACGGTCGGCGAGAGGGACAATGAGAACACACAGCCGTGAACTCACTGGAGAAGAAAAGAGTCGCCAGCTAGGCATTTTTATCCCGGAGGAAAGGCAATGCTGCATAGACCTAGAAAAAGATGGACAAGACGATTGCGAACCAGAGAGACTGAGAAAGGGGGTTGGTTACAACCTAGGAAGGTATTAGCACCCAGATTGTCCGTCGTACTCGACGGGATCCACGCTTAAAATATTTGTGTTTTAAAGGGGTAGTGTCAGTGCAATTTGTGTATAAAAGAGCTGGAAAAGGGTGTACAGGTGTCAGTGTATAGAAGTGAAGTGTGATATATATGCAGTGTCAGTGTAAGGATGAGAGTGAATTGCTCAAGATCATGAGGCTTAAAGAATAAGGCTAGAAGAGGGGGGATATACAGAGACTTTTGTTCGATAACTGTTAAGTTATGCCTACGTATCCTCTCGTGCAATGAGGAAGTCAGAACACCGTATTTCGACCCAAAGAGACTGAAAGGTGAATTGACTTGTGAACTGCTTACTTGCCCATGCTCAAGTGTATGATCTGTCTGGCACAGATGCAAACTGTCTTGCATTAGACGGAAGAAGCAAGTTCTCGTTTATGAGTGAGTGAGATGAGAAAAGAATCCCGGAGGAGACGATTATTGTTTGTTTTTGAGTTTTCAGTCTTTTATTGCTTTTGAAAGTTTGCCATAAGTTAATGAGCTTAAGCCTAAACCAATGGATTAGTAAACTCATCACATCTTCCCTCTGATTAGGGGTAATGAGAATACCTTAAGTGTGAAGTCAGATTCTCACACTTAATCACCTTTGATGTAGGATTAAGATCATTAACCTACTTGTGATTTTTTTAGATGTTTTTGGTGTTTTTGTTTAGTGTTAAGTAATGAGGTTAAGCCATAATCAAGGATTAAACAGACTCATTACACTATCCTAATAGAAGGATGATAGATGAGAGTGTTTAAGCTGAGGAAAACTCCTCAACTTAATCCATGATTAGGGATTAAACTCATGACAAAACAAGCCTTTGATTAAGTGGATTTTATTTGGTGGTATGATGATGAAGTGATTTTTATGATTTGTAAGACAACTTGAGGGGGACTTGTCCATTAACACTAGGGTTAGTCCTTCTTAACCAATTAAGGAAGAATTAGAACCCTAATGCAAGGCCCAAGTTACAAGTGTGATGTCTTGATACTTATTAAGTGAATTGATTAAGAGATTTAAACACATTAAGGGTTTAACACTTAGGATTAAAGTTATACACTCCATCCTAATAGAAGGATGCAGGCATAAGCTTGATCACAAAGCCTTAAAGCCTTTAGGGTTTAGTCCCTGATTATGAGATGAGAAGAGAAGACTCAAAAGAGACACAAAGGTAAAACTAAGAAGGGAGACTAATCAAAACCCTAATCATTGTCATGCTTGGTTGATCCTAAGGTTTGTGAGGTTTTCAAGAACAATCTTCAAAGGAATCACCAGGAAGCAGATGAAAAGATCAGGAGAAGCAAAGCAACTTGCTTCATTCAAGAAGTCAAGTCACTTGAAGAAAGAAAGTGGGAAGAAGAAGAATGAGCAAGCTCAAACTCAAACACATATAAAAATGCAGCAATGGATGCAAGAGAGATGAAAAGAAAAGTTATGAGAAGTGAAGGCAAATCCACTTCTCAAAGTTACTTACCACCTGAAAAGGTTAGAAAAGAAATGCAATGCAATGCAAAATGGGATGAGATGACATGATGAGAAACAAAACCAGAAGCATTCACATGATGCTAATGATGCTATGAGATGCTACAAACATGAGGCAGCACATAGAAATGATCATACAAGTTCATGAATGCAAATGAAGCAAGTTAGGAAGCATGGACATACATGAAAAGTTATGAAGGGCATATGGCATACAACATGGCAAATATGGGATGCAATGATCAAACATGCTTTCTATATGTCTTATGATGTCAAATGAATCAAATGGATGCTTGAAATGTCATGGCAAGTCATGTTATGCAAGAGAATACAAGATGGATGCAAATGGAAGCCCAAATTAGGGTTTATGAACCATACATCAAACAAAAGTCAAAATCAGAAGCAAACCCTAAGATAAAAAATTGAAAATGCCACACAAAGGACCCCCAATCCTATACTAACTCAATGCCCAAAGGAGAGGTCTTGACTCCTAACCTAACTCAAGATGTGATTTTTACAAGATTCTAGGGTTTTTAGGGTTCCTAAACAAAAGAAATGCCAAACAAATTGAAAATAAAAGATCAAATCATGGCCATTTAATCTTAGAAACTACATGCTAAACAAAATGCAATGCAAGAAGAATCAATGTCCAACTCTTCATGAATAGGCAGAAATGATTTTTTGAACTTTGGATCAAAATAATGCATAAAAATGATTTTAAATCAATGAAAAATTATCAAAATGCATCAAGATCAAAAAAGAAATTTGGTTTGAAGGTTGGACAATGTTTCTAAATGTCTTAAAACATTTCATGAATTTTTTGGTGATTTTTAAATACCTAAAAGTATTTTTAATAAATTAATTTTCATTAATCAATTAAAAATAAACTTTTAAATATTTTAAAATACTTTTTAAATGCTAAAAATAAAATTAAAAATATTTTTGTGTCATAAAAATTAATGAAACTCTTGAGAAAAAGTTTCATAATTTTTAGACAATTTTTACTATTTTAAATAAAATATGCAAATAAAATGAAAAGAAATGAAATAAAAAATGAAATAAAAGAAAGTATTCAGATCCAAAGGTGGAGATTTGAACTGGGTTAAAAGGGGTTGACTGGCGCGCGAATCCAAGGGCTGTGGTTGGCTCAGATTAATTAACTTAATTATGATTTAATTAATTAATGAAAGTGGATTAGGGCAAAACAAACAGATCTGGGCCATCTATCCACGCGGGAAGTCAACGTTTTCAAACAATCCAACGCCCAAGATTCAAATGGCACTAATGACCTGAGATTAGGGCAAAACACTTTCAGGTGACCGGAGGGAAGCTCCGGTCATCTTCTCCGGCGGTATCCAAACCCTAAAACATGATTCAGGCATCTATTCCACAAATTAAACACATCTAAGTGATCCTCTAACAACCTAGGTCATGAATCTATGTTCAAACATCATTTAAACCCCAAAAATCATGCAAATCGAAGAGAACAAAATCCACGGGTGAAATTTCAGAGGGATCATACAAACTCATTTCTCCTCTATTTTTTATTCTAAAGGCATCCCCATGACCAGCAAGACATAAACAATCAGATTATCACTCAAAATGCAAGCTTTGGAAGAAAATGTTCATGTTCATACCTGAGCTGGAAAGCTTCAAAACTGAGCTTCCAGGGCCTCCTTTGCGTGCAAATGAACTTCTTTGTTTCCCCTGATGCTAATGGAAAGCTTCAAAGCTCTTGTGGATGGCTGATTTGAGAGGAACAGTTCTGGTGTAGCAGGCAGCACAGTCAGGAATAGGGAGGTTTCAGGCCACTCCAATGGTGGATTCTTGCTCCTTTAGGTGTGCTTGACTTGTTGGTGAAGAAGAATGGTGTGTTTGATGGCTGGATAAAGGGATTCGAAGAGTTCTGGTTTTGAGGATGAGGAATGGTGAAGCTCAGTTCATGCTGGTTTCAGGCTTGAATCTTGTTGGTTTCTACTCAATGAGGCCTGGTGAGTTGATATGTGGAATTGGTTTTAGTGTTTGAGGTTTGTGGAGGCAGATTCGAAGAGAAAATGCAAATGAGGTGAGTTTTGTGTATGTGATGTTGTGGTGTGTTTCAGCTTGGCTTGGTGCTATGTTTGTCTTGCAAATGGATGGTATAAACAATCCCAATTGGCCAGATGATGTGACCTGGCCTGCTGTGATTGGGATGTTTGCTTTTGCCAAAAGTCAACTTTTTTGTAAGAGAGGTATGGCTTGAGTTCTAGCTTGGTACAATGGCTAGGGCTGGCGCAGCATGGTGTGGTGAGAGGCTAGCATGGTTCAGCATCCAATGTTGCAAGTGGTAGGAGGAGTGATCATGAGTTTTGCAAGTTGTTTCAACTTTGGTTCACATGTGATTTTCTCATTCCACAAGCCATAAAACATGAGAATTCTTGGTTCAATTCTGACCTTTAGGACTTATGTGATGTTTGTACATTGGTTTGATGTCAACTAGAAGTTACAAACAGCCTTGATTCATGATTTTGCAAACTTCTCATTTGGTGCACATCTTGAAAATAAGTGATTTTTGGCAACTTTGTCACACCATAACTTTTGATCCAAGAAGAATTAGATCATGTTCTTGTACTTTTTGAAAAGGGAAAAATGTATTCTACAACTTTCATGACCAAAGTTTTTCCATTTGAAGCATTCTTGGATCAAAAAGCAAGGCTTGAAAAGTGGCATAAAATGACACATTCTTGAAAAGTCAACTATGCCCAAAAAAGTCAACTTTGCAAAAACTTCAAATTCTTGATTTTTGTGAACTCCAACCCTCTTCCATGATCAAATAAAGATCATATACACTCAAAATGATGAAGATCACCCATTGGTTGGGTCATTGGGGGCCTCAGATGCCCTGATTTTATACTGACTTGTCTGAAAAGTCAACCCTTGATCAGATGACTTCCCCATGGAATTTCTTCATGAAAATTGATATGCATACTCCCTATACCATATAGAGACCAATGGAAACAAGAATGACCAAAAAAATTGGAGTTATGGCCTCTGAAACCAAAACCCTAATTTTAGGTCAACTGTGCAGTCAAAATTGGCTCTGCATCCATACCAATCCCAGTTCTTGTGATTCTTTTGCATTCTTGACTTTGAGAGGATGTAATATGATATAAGAACACACATGGATCCCTTTGAAGTGCTTGGTAGCCTTTGGAGTGGCTCAAGAGGCTCTTGGACTGCTCAGATCACAAACCCTAGGTGCAGATGACTTTGAAACTATGCAGTGAATCAAAAATGAGATGTGAGGTGATATGATTGAGTTTATGCATATGAAATGATCACAAGCCATGGTGTGAATGGGTGAGGGCAAATTTGGGGTGTTTACAACCACAACCAAAAGAGTAACCAAAATCGAAAGGCAACCGGATCCGCTTAGCATCTTACACTATAGCGATTAATCAAGGCAAATCGAACCGAATTCAATGAAATTTGAAAGGCGATTGGGATGCCCAAAGCACCTACGCATCAAACATTCATAAGTCTCGATTCTTAATGCAACATGATTAACCACTTTGGGATTACGCGATCACAAGAGATCCGGTCCATGAAAGTGCAAGTACCCAATTAGATTTTTATTCCGAAGTCGGGACACATTTAGGTCTATGTTAAGCTATCACCGATTAATTTACGAAGTAATTACCCTACAAATGAGGTCGGCCACCACCAATTAAGGTGAACAATATTAGTGCTAATGCATGCGAGATAAACGATATGTAAATCGCCATCCGGACGCAATACCGCACAAAATTAAAGGTGAATACCAAATTGAGCCATACTCATGGTATTCTTCCATCCTTAAGTTCAATCACTCATCTCGGTGGATTCAAGCACGAAAATGTACCTTAAATGAATTGAATAATCCACTTAAAGGTAGTTTTGAATTAATGAACATTAACTACTCTAATCTACACCCAAAGTTCATTGAAATTAAAGAGAAATCACTTCCAAAAGTGCTTCCCAAGGCAAAAATAAAAGGAGGAAGAAGAAGAAAAAAGAGGAACTAAAAAGGGGCTTAAAACAAGCCAAAAACACCATTCTGACTTGCGTTAAACCGGTTAACCATTTGGTTAACCTGTTAACACAAGCAGATTTTGAATATTTGCGCTGTTTTTAAACTAGTTAACCGGTTAACCAATTGGTTAACTGGTTAACGCTGTACCAGAAGCAGAAAAATGCAGAAAATTCAGCATGATCCATTTTGAAACCTTTTCTCAAACATTTGATGATCATGATCTGAATTTTCACGAATTTTAAAACCAAAATACAGTGGAATCCCTGCAATCAAACAACAAATAAAGATCCAAAGGATCTAGAAACTAAGGCACCAAAGATCTACATCTTAAATGTTGATGGTGAATATGAGTTTATGGAGTGAGATGAATTACCAAAAGCTCTTCTTCAAATTTGATCAAAGCAAGTATAGATCCACTGAAATTGATGAACAAAAGAAGGAAAGGATGAAGGTTTAGCTCAAGTTAGTCAAGAATTCAATGTGAATTCTTGATAACTTCAAAAGAAAGAAAGTGATCTTTTGAGAATTTTGGTGTTTGGGGAAGTATTTTGCAAGAGGTTTTGTGGCTATCAAAAGCTTGTAGAAATTTTTGCAACGTGAATTTGACTCTCTAAAGCTTGGTGAATGAATGAAATTATGGTCCTATTTAAAGACTTTAGGTATGGAAATTTGGTGGAATGGAGCTTGCTTTGGTAATTCAAATTAGGTTTGGTAATTGAAAATTTTGTGGGAAATGGAAAAGAGTGGTGATTAGTGAGGGTTTATGGTAGGAAATGATCAAAGTGATGTAGAGAAATCAGAAACCAATGGATCTAGAATATTCCAATTAAATCAATGATCTAAGGGTGCTGAATTTGAATAAAATATTCAAATTTCCCACCGATTAACCAAGCCAAAATTTGAATATTTTATTCAAATGAGGTTGCTTGGTTGTTGTGGCCCGATTCTTCTTGTACATCGACGAAGGCATGGAAATAAACACATGAACCTTGGAAATCCTTGAATGAATCAATTAACTTGGGAAATACTTGATCTGATAATTTTGAATTAATTGCGGATCAACCTCGACTTTTGTCTGTGAAATTTTGCTCGAGCGGCAGGACTGCTATCTTTGGCATTTTCACATGGTTCCTCCTCCTGAAAAAAAGGTTAGTAAAGGAAAAAATTTTTTTTTGGATTTTGATTAATGGTTAGTAAAATAAACAAAATGAAAGTAAATAAAAAAACGGTGATTCCCTGCGAGGCATAAACCTATCCCGAGAAGAACCGTGCAACCAGTACGATCTTGTTTGTATGCAAGATGCAGATGAGATGCGAAAAATCTTAGGGTCAAAAATTAGGGTATGACACACGACTTCAAATTTTGACGGATCCACTGCTACACCTCCCTGAGATATAATGTGTTCAAGAAACTTGACCTCAGACATCCAAAACTCACACTTGCTTAACTTAGCGAAAAGTTGCTTCTCTTGCAATACCGATAAAACAATCCTCAAATGCTATACATGCTCTTGTGGAGTACGAGAGTAGATGATAATGTTGTCAATAAAGATCACAACAAACTTGTCCAAATAAGCTTGAAATATTCGGTTTGTGTAGTCCATAAAAACAGCTGGAGCATTAGTTACACTGAAAGGCATCACTAGGAATTCATAATGGCCATAACGGGTTCTGAACGTAGTCTTGGGTACATCAGAACTCTTCACACGAATCTGGTGATAGCCCGACCTCAAGTCAATCTTCGAGAACACACATGCTCCTTTCAATTAATCTAACAGGTCGTCTATTCTAGGAAAAGAATACTTGTTCTTGATAGTAACCTGGTTCAACTTACGGTAATCAATACACAACCATATACCACCGTCCTTCTTCTTTACCAATAAAATAGGGGCTTCCCACGGTGAAACACTTGGCCTAACAAAATGTTTCGCCATTAAATCCTCTAACTGATCCTTCAATTCTCTAAGTTCAAGTGGTGCCATCCGATAAGCGGAAACAGATATTTGTGCCGTCCCCGGTATCAGGTCAATTGAGAATTCAACTTCTCTTACCGGAGGTAAAGAAGTGACGTCCTCAAGAAAGACATCAGGGTATTCACAAACTGTCGGGATACTCAAAACTTGTTGGTCACTAATCTCCTTTTTAGTAAGAACCAACAATACAAATTTCTCCTTCTCAAACAAAAATTTTATCATTCCAACCGTACCTCTTAAGATTGTTGTCAATACATCCTTTGGAGGGGCCTCCATGGATAGGATTGTGATCAATTTCTCTTCACACCCGATAAACACAGAATTTGCAGACAACCAATCCATTCCCAAAACAACATCGACTTTCTTAAGGGTTAGACAAATGAGATCAATTTGAAAAACTCTACCATCCACAGACAAAACACAATTCTCATACATCAGAGGTGTCTCAACCATTTCGTCCATGGCGGTAGTAACCACTATAGGAGGAGACAAGGGAATGACTCTCAACCCAATTCGCTTCATACATCGAGTAGACACAAAAGAATGTGTTGCTCCATAATCAAATAAAACAAAACAAGTATGTTCATTAACAAAACATGTACCCGCAATAAGAGAGTTGTCGACTTTGGTTTTCCTTGCATCTAGGGTATACACCCTTTCTTGAACTTGATTCTTTAGCTTGGTACAATCTCTTAACATATGGCCCGCTTCATTACAATTGTAACACCTTAATCCTCCACCTTGACACCTACCAAAATGACGCTTGTTACACATCTTACATAATGGTGGAGTGTTAGGTCCAGTACCTTGAACTTGCTTCCCTTTGAAGGGTGGTGATCTTGGTCTAAAAGGTTGACTCTCCCTCCCACAGTCACCCTGCACAATCCTTCCAGCACTTGCTTCAGTTTGCACTTTCTTCAAACTATTCTCAACAACATAGCATTGTCTTAACATTTCTGAATAAGTAGTGAACTCCCTCTGAGAGACACTATGAGAAATCTCCGCCCTCAAACCAAACAAAAACTGATCAATTTTCCACTGCTCATCCGGAGCATACGTCACTTGTCTCGAATATGCCGCCATATCCTCAAACTTCTCTACATAACTGGCCACAATCATGCTTCCTTATTTTAGTTGTTGAAATTCAAACTCCTTTTGGGTCCTCAAAGAACTCTGAAAATACTTTTCCATGAATATCACTTTAAATTGTTCCCATACCTTTGGAACCTCTTGCACTGTCATTAGATTAGAAGCACTCTCCCACCACCTTGTAGCAGGGCCTTTCGAAGAGTGTGATGCAAATATCACCTTATTTTTCTCATTGCACCTTACAATCTAGAAGATCCTTTCCATCCCAGTTATCCATTCGTGAGCCTTGACCACATCTAATCCACCATGAAACTCCTGAGGATTCATGCAGAAGAAATCTCGGAATGTTCCACCTTCAGCTTTAGGAATGACCACCTGAGGGTGAAAACCCCCATCGCCGCCCAGCGGATTCCCAATAGGAGGAGTAGTACTAGGCCTACCACGTGTTCTACATCCATCAACCATATCCCTAAATGTCATCAAGATAGGATTAAGTTGATCAGGCTCAATAATATAAACATAACATTTAATTATATCGCGAGGTTACGTATATGAACAGAAAGAAATACTCTGAATATTCCAAGGCTAGGTCGAGGATACGACCTGCTCTGATACCAAATGTAATACCCATATATAGAATACATACATCAAGCATAATTCCATATATAAGTTCATGTTTGGTACTGAAATATTACAAAGTTCTTAGTAACACATTGCATAAGTATAGCCACTACAACATAAGGTACTAATACAAAAGGCTATATACATATACAAGATGTTCAAAAAGTAAAAGTCTAAGAACTAGAACCAAAGATATTAAAAGTCCATAGCGGAAGAAAGCCATAAAACAAGTAAGGATAATCAAACTTCCTTATCATTACCCTTTGCTGAACCTGTAGTACCTAAAATAATAACAACATGGGGTGAGATAAAACATCTTAGTGAGTTCCCTATCTTAGAGTTTTCTTGGCTCTAAAGGTTCTAATCTAACCACTACTCAAGTCGGGGGAAAACCTAGCCTTCGAGTTCACATAACAACTAGAGACATAAGGTGAAAAAAACAGAGCACAACGTTCTTTAAGGCATCTTTCCCCGACCAACCACAAGGGAAATACGACGTGGGTCACCCGATCTTTAATGTATAGATAACTTTCCCCACCTAGCCACACAAGGGCACTTCAGCACGGGTCACTCATTATCTATCTAAGGTACTTTACTCGCCCAGCCACACACAGGCACTTCAGCACGGGTCACGGTACCTTACCACAAAATAACTTTCCCCGGCCATCCCACACACGAAGATCTTGACACAGATCACTTGTTACTTATCCTAATAGATACTTTTCCCACCCAGCCACACCAGGGCACTTCATCACGGGTCACAGTCATCCATTAAGGGATTTGAATCCATTGATTAATTATGTCTCCCCGGTCGTCCCACCTTATGGGACCTCGACACGATTTAAACATAATTAATTTAGTATTTTAACGCGATGGGAACATATCCTCCATCCGTTCACAACTACTTATCACGAGGATACTATTCTAGTACCGATGTCTAAGCATTGTTATGTCTTTAATTCAGTTTTGTATTAACCTAGGTTAATCCTAACTACCTTTACAAGTTATACCTTTCTTACTTCAAAAACTCAGCATTAACTAAACAATTTAATTTACGGATAACCAGAAAAATCGGGTAAAAGTCGGATCAAAATAATATTTCTCGGGCTCAAAAGATAGAACATATTATTAGCTTCAAAACAATATGTGGAACACTAAGAACGGACACCCGAAACAATAGTTATGAATTAAAACACAAAACAACAACTCCAAGGTCTCGCTAAGAGAGGGTTTGCTCGCTAAGTGAGAAAGTTCCTGTCTTGAGCCTCCTAGAAATTAACACGCTCGCTAAGCGAGCTCTGCAAAACCAGAAAAATTTAGTTACAAAACAGTTCTTCTCCAAAGTTTCAAAACTCATCTAAACATAAAAAATCAGAGTAACCATCCACAAAACATGAATATACTCATACATTAACCAACATACTTTGATTTTATCGATTTTTAACCGTTTAAACTTTTGATTATAAGATTTTACTACAAAACCCTAAAACTTATAAACTCATAACTCAACCAAAAACTAAAACAAAAGTTTCTATCTAAGAACCCACCTCAAAAGATGAAGATTGACGAAGAAATCGAGTCGATTCTACGGACGGATGATGAAGAATTGAAGATTTGAGCTCTAGGACTTCACTTCTCTTCTTTCCCTATTCTTCCTTCTTTTCTCTCTTCTCTTACCAACTTCTCACACACAATGAGAAAAGAAATGTTATATTTTCTGATATAACAAAATATCTCTCCAATGGGTCCGAACAGAGGGTATCCAAAATTGTCTCTATAATACCAGTTTAATAATGCCTCTGAAACAAATATTATTAGTTAATCAATTTAAATTCCCCGTTTACTCTAAATAGTTTTTGTTAAAATTACTCAGAGCAACCTGGAATTCTATTGACATTAAATAATATTATCTAGAGAGTTAAATAAATTACGAGGTATTACATACTACCCCTTAAATATAAACCTGTCCTCGAATTTAAAGATTACCTGAACAGGTGAGGGTACACTTCGCGCATCTCTGACTCCAATTCCCACGTTGCATCTCCCGGATGCGCCGCATCCGACTGTACCTTTACAAGTGGAATATCTTTGCTTCTTAAGACTTTGGTTTCTCTTCCAACAATACGACTTGGGTTTGGTTCAAAGGTCAAATCCACTTCTATCTCGACGAAATCTGACAGAATAGGCTGAAGGGGATCTGGAATGAACCTACGAAGTTGAGATACATAAAAGACATCATGCATTTCGGACAGAGAGGATGGAAAGGTTAATTTGTAAGCAACTTCACCAATCCTTTCCAAGATCTGATACGGTCCCACGTATCTCGGGCTTAACTTGCGTGACTTGAACGGTCCTTTCAACCTCAATCTCAAAGTAACCTTCAAATATACATGGTCACCTTCATCGAACTCTAAAGGTCTTCTACGATTGTCAGCATAGCTCTTTTGACGATCTTGGGCTTGTTTCATCTTCTCCCAAATCATTTGAATCTTTTCCGTATTCTCTTGTATAATCTCAGGTCCCAAAATTCTATCCTCACCAACTTCCGACCAACAAAAACGCGTCCTACACTTTCTCCCATACAATGCCTCATACGGAGCCATACCAATGCTCACATGGTAACTGTTATTATACGAAAACTCAATCAAAGGTAAAAGCTCCTTCCAATTTCCTCTACTTTCAAGTACACAAGCTCTTATCACCAAGGCTCAACAATATTGCATTGTGTGCTTTCTCAATCATGGTCGTCTTTTCAGCTGTCGTCAATGTTGCATTCATGGTCGTCTCTTCCTTCAACGCTTCCAAACAACTCTGTTGAACAAGTATGGCTTTCATCTTTAAGTAGGTCGTCTCTTCCTACTTGTTGTCTCTTTCATATATTTGATTATATGTTGTTAAAGATATGTGTTTATTTTTAGTCTTAAATTAAAATTAAACTTTATTTTTAATTATTAAATAAATAAAACATTCAATAATTTGCAAATCTACGTTTATAATATTAACTTTTAGTTATACGTGAGAAATTGAGAATTTTGTTTTCTATTTTTAATTTAACTTTTTTATATTATAAGAAAAATATTGAGAAGAAATATATGGATTCGGTAAAGGGTTGAACCCCAAACTATTTATCAATATCCAATAAAAGAATATATGTGTTGTATCATATTTAAGGTTTTGCATTGTGATCTTAAAATAAAAATATATAAAAAGGTAAAAACATATGTTTTTTTAATTTATTTTTAATAATTTAATTTATATATTTTTATATTTAATATAATTATATATATATATATATATATATATATATATATATATATATATATATATATATATATATATATATATATATATATATAAAATTTAATTTTATCTCTTTTTATGCACTTATAACTTTTTTATCTAATAATATAATATAATATATTTTATCTCTTTTTTTATTATGTTTTAATTTGTTTAATTTTGTATTATAAAATTTAATGTTAAATCAAAGAAAGAATTTAAATATTAGTATTCTTTAAAATATCCGATGAAGCAGTACGATATTATTTATTTATTTTTAAAATAAAGGATTATGAAATTATTTTAGAGACACTATATTATTTATTATATTTTAATTTTTTATAATATTTTTTAGGTGGATTCTTATTTATCCATTTAAAAAAATTGGATAAAGTAGATTATATTGAAAAATTTACAAATTTTAAACTATTAAATAAATAATTAAATATAATAAAATAATATAACATTAGTTGATTGATTGATGGTAAAATACTCAATGTTTATATGAAAATAATATATATGAGCAAATTGGTTATGTTAAAAAATGATTTAGATTTTATAAATATTTAATTATATTTGTTTTATAATGTATTTCTTTACAAATAATAATAATTAATTAATTGTGAAAATATCATTATAATGTTTTTTTGAAATAAACAAAGTTAATAAGATAATATTAGATTATTAGATTTTTGTATATATTAGATTCGAACCTAAAATCTTTTATAAAAAGTATCATAATATTTTGATTTTTTGAAAATTGAAGATGAATTTTGAATGATGTTGCATATGAAAATAAATGATGTATAAAATAACTTGAAATGTCTCAAGATAGTTTGAATATATCTATATATATATATATATATATATATATATATATATATATATATATATATATATATATATATATATATATATATATATATATATATATATATATATATATATATAAAAGTGAGAGGAGATTTAGTTTCATCGAATTTATTGATTTGGTTTCTCCATCTCTATTGAGATTTGAGAGGAGATGTCAAGTTTGATCACCATATTTTAAAATATTCTTGTTAAAAGTGAGAAAAATAAGAGAAAATGATGTGTGATTTTCTTTCAAGAGAAGTTGGTGCAATGACAGGGAGGCAAAACCTGCCATAGGCCTGATGCCCTTACCTATATGGTCGACATCTTATGATCCTTGTCTCATTCATAGTTGAGACTGAAATGTTTGTTATTTTGTGGCAGGTAATTTATTTTCACTTACCTACCCTCAACCAACTACTCAAATTATTTTTTTATCTATAGTATCAAAAGCTGAACCTGTGTAATGTGCAAACTACTATTTGGTTTTTATAAGAACCCTTTAAATTTTTTGAAATTACCTTCATTTAGCTAGAAACTGATTTTTAATTGAAATGTCCTTAGAATGTTGGAATTAATTCCAAGCAGAATCCTTTATTTCAAAAGAAAATTTATATTATACCATACAATTATCACCATCTCAATATTTTATACAATTGACTATTATACTTCTGGATAAATAGTAATCAGTTGTCTTATTTAGTTTTGATGGTGATAAAACTATGTTGTGAAAAGTGATGATCAATTATTTTTGGTTCTAATGATGACAACATAATTATGAGAAGTTATTATCTGAAATGGTGATCAGGTTGTGGTATTGAGATTGAGAAGTTAAAGTCTATCTTTGACTGATAACACTTAATGTCAAGCGATATTCGATGGAATCGATGAAGATCTTTGATCAAACAATCTTTGTTATGATGGTACCTATCAAAAAGAATTATCAAGCATCATTAGATAGAAGTGAAGTCAGGTCTTTAATAAAGTGAGTCATTTTTATATCAAGCATGTGATCTTGGAGCTTTAGAATTATGAAGAAGAGGAAGTGGGAAACTCACCTTGTCCGTGTTGAGTGATTTGTGTCTGTAAAGATATAAGATTTTCTCTTGAATTACTAAGGCAAATCACACACAACATACAAACTTTCAAATGATCAGAAAGCTTTTATGCTTTTATAATCCTTTATGAGTGTAGTTTACACTAGGTAATTGATTAACATATTAAGTTTAGTCTATTATTTCTTTTAAAACGCATCTTAATCGATTATTAGGGCTTATAATCAACTACTGACTATGCCATTAAAAATCCTTTCATATTTGAACTGCAAAATCGATTATGTGATGTGCATAATAATTTATGAACATTAAAAGGTCTATGTTATGTTACCATTTTTTAAGTCACGCTTTGTCCTATAAATAGTCGGCTTCCCCTCATTTCAATTTACACCGAAAATCAAATTTTGATATACTCTCTCTCTCTCCCACCTTACTTTTTCCTTAGTTCTTTGAAAGTGAATCTTTATCTATGAGATTTCTTAGTTTTAGTGTGGGCTTTTGTTGTAATATCTCTCTTGTGAGAATGTTGTTTTGTTTTTGAGATAAACCAATTAAATTCTCTTGTTTGGTTGTTAAGGTGAACATGGTAAACCTTTATTTGGTTTATGAGATTAGCTTGTTAAAATCTCTTGTTAGGATCAGAGGTCTTTGTAGTTAAAATTAATGCTTGGTTTGTGAGCTTTTTCGGATATTAAAATGTCTCGTTTGGTTCGAGAATTTTCGGCTATTAAAATCTCTTGTTTGGTTCAAAAGGTTTGAGGATATCCTTTGTAAAACTCCGGTCTATATGTAAGAGGGTTTATGGGTAAAACAAGTGAAAATCTCACACAAGTTCATATTGGATAACTTGGAAGAGGATTTATTGGGGAGAGGAGTAGGTAACCTTATTAGATTGGACCTCTATAAATCTCATATGTTTTTCACTCTTCCCTTATCTATTTATATTTCAATCATTTATTTACTTCAACTATATTTCTTCTTTTTACTCTAATTTACTTTATTTCGTTCCTTTTTCATTTTTGTTTTTCCAACTTGATTTAAACTCTAATTTTGTCAAAGTTTTTTATTTTATACTACTACAAAAAGTGTTTTTAACGTTAGACACGAAATGCATTTTACCCCGACTGTAGTAGTGAGGTAACGAAGGGTGTCATGAAAAGTAATAACTTATCATCTCAAATTTTTAAATATCGAGGGGTAAACTAATTTGCAGATGGGTTCGAACCCCAACATCTGCATTTTTATTATTTACAAAACTAACACCACGTACATCTCGGTTTACAATAAAATCAAGTGGCAAGATAGATTATTATTTAAATTGAAATTCGTTACATAGTTTACACACACAAAAAATAAAAATAATTTGTTTACAAACTACAATGTTTACCCAAAATATTAAAATAAAAGTTAATTTATCCCTCAAGATTATATGAATATTTGAGAAAGATCAAATGTTTCACCTTGTAGTTATTTGTTTATGATATAAAACAAACAAAAATGTTAGAAAAAAAAGGTTAGAAAAATATATGATTTTCTGCTCAAATGAATATTTAAAAATAGAAACCTTTGGATATTTTTTGCACTTGCAATCCATCATAGAGAACTCTTAATGACAAAAGTTAAAGTGGAGGATGTAGATGGTATTAAGCATTTCATGACATTTATTTATCAATTATAGATATCATATGACTTTTATAATGAAAATTATTTAAGTATTTCATGAGGATCACTAATGATAATGTCTTGAGCGTTGATAATCATAAAATGGACGACACAAATTTGTTTAAGGACGATCATCAATATCTAAAACTACCACGCTAAGTTATCCCATCGGTTTTGTTAAAAAGCGGAGTGAACATGATTTTTTTAAATTACATTGTTCACAAAGAAATGTAATAACGAGTACTTTTAATTTAGGATAATGAGTTCGAGTTTGGAGAGGCTATATATAAGTTAAGATTATGGTAATATATGTTTAACGAGTGCTTTTATAGTAAAATTTGATTATCTTATCCCTCAGTTATTAAGGAAACCGACGAAATATATCATTTACTTTACAAAAAAATTATACTAATAAAAAGAGTTTCCTGAATTGTTTTACCCCTCTTATTTTTTGAATAATTGAGATAATAAGTTGATTATCTATATCACTAGAATAATAATGATTATCCTATCACTAGAATAATCATGGCACGCATTGGAATCATATCACTAGAATATTAATGACTATCCATATTCAATAACATAACATTTCTTTTGGATTTTCAAGGAGGCATTTGAGCTTCTTTAATTGTTTCACTTCCTATTCTCCACTTTATTTATACATATTCCTAGTTTCAACGTCTCATTTCCAACTCTTTGTGTCTTCAAACCTAGTTTCAAAGTCTGTTATTATATTCAAAAATGTCTTCAACAACCTTAGATGAAAATCTTTTGTTTGTTATCAATGAAAAGATTGTTGATTTCGATGATTTGAAAGACAAAGGTTTTGATCTAAGGAAAACTATTCGCAACCAAAAGTTGAATGGTTACTTTGACATTCTTCATGGTGTCATACCCCAAATTTGTCCTACCCGCACCTTTTTTATTTTTTGTTTATTAACCGTTATTAAAAAATCCAAAAAATACGTGCCATTTTATTTTTCTGTCAAATCATCGAAAAATCCAAAAAATTCAGTTATTTCTTTCCCAAAAAAATTCGAAATCTTTTTATTTTAAGTTTTATTTCTATCTTTTTCATTTAGTCATTACCAAAAGTTTTACAAAAAAATTCACTTATACTTAAAAAAGGCACATTAGTTAAAAAAAGCCATAAAAAAATCTCACTATTTTCTTTCATTCCCTATTTTCTTTTGTCACCATTGTTTATTATTAGTACCATATTATTTCACTTTTTCATCATTATTATTTAATGTTACTATTTTTAGTTATTGTAACTTTTGTTTTTATTCTTATTGCTAATTGATTACTAATTTTATTACAAATATTATTAAATTCTATTCTTGTTGTTATTATTATGTAGTATTATTTATCATAACTTTTTAACTCTTATTACTAATCAATTATTATTATTATTATTGAACTTTTAGTATTAGATTTTTTCTTTTTAGTATTAATATTTTGTTACTATCACCATTATCAACATTTCTATTATTGCTAATCATTATTATTATTATTTTAATTCTTATTATTATTATTACTATTAGTATTATTATTAACTATTATTATTTTATTTGTTTTGTCATTAGTTTTGGTTACCACTAGGTTTTTATTTTCTTAGATTGTCCATTGCATTTTTATGCTAGCCAAGCTTGACCCCACCAAATAGATATTTTTTTTTCTAAATCTGTGAATTCCACTAACCACAACAGATTTCCGTACGGATTCCTCAATAACTTTTACAAAAGCGCACAAACGTTGTAAAGCCACTACCTGCAACGCAAACCTCACCAAAAGGGGAACAATACCGTTTTTTTTCTTCACAGCGTTTTCACACATGATACACAGGATAATACCACCTTCATCCACACAAACACTACCTTTTCCAAATCATTGTTCAAATTGTGCCTCTGATAAACACCATTGTTCCATCTTCCTCCTTCAATAAACTCAAATCATAGCTACCAAAATTCATAAATCCACCCGTTACAAATCACTCTAAACTCTCGCCCAGAACAACCACATCACCACCCATTAAACCCGTGTGAGAGTTCCGTGAATACGAACAGCAACCCCATCCGCAAAAGCCACAACCGCGAAACCACTCACAACCCAAATCGAAACCAAAAGAACCAGAAAATACAGCCTTAAATCGCCGTTCACCTTTCCCGTCAACTCACCTCAACCTCGTTTCACGCCGTTAACACAGACCAAACCAACCACCTTCGAACACTCACCCGTTCCAGCAACCTCATCACAAACTCACAAAAAAACCCCTTTCGCTTCATCATCACCGAAAATGAAACCAAACCAACACCTCATGAACCATACTCAACTACAAAAACAAAAACACAGAGCCAGAAATTGAGATGGAGTGAGTGGAGGAATCCGAAACCGAGTGAGCGAGCCATCCACAAAATCGCTAACAAAAAAAGTGAACCAGAACCCATCCAAACGGACCCGCGAGCTCACACTCACAGCAAACGCTTAAACTGCGACAAGCTCTGACCGTTCACCGTTCCGGCCACCAGCTGTGAAAAGCCTCTCACGCCGCCGACACCACCCTCTTCTTCAAAACCCGAACCAGCCGCGACCACCGTGAGGGAGAAGACGAGATTGCGAGAGGAGGTGAAGCCGCCGGTCGGAAGACGGAAGCCGCGCGAGAGAGAGAAACTCATCCGTCACTTTTTTTGAGAAGAAGGGTAAACTATGCTCTGCCTTTGTTACCTAGAATGTATTGTTTCATTTTTCTTTCCTTACTGACATTTTTTTAATTCTCTTTCTTTTATTGTGTTTATAAAACCCTTTTTATTTTTTATTTTTTTTATTATTATTATTCAAAGAAATTCTATGGTTGTTATTTTGATTCTAATGGGTTCAGGTCATATTACTTATATCCGTTACAGTTGCACACCATCCTCATTTAATCTCTTTCCATATTCTTTGGCTTTCTCTAAAAAATTATCTAGTTTTTTTTGTTGCATAATATTAGATTATCTTTATTCTGATTTTAATTTTAATTTCTTGATAATAATATCTTTATTTAGAAAATGCTTTAAAAATTAGTGAGTTATTTGATTTTATTTTATTTCTTTATTAAGGGCCAATGATATATTAAGCGGCCAATTTTTTGCCCGATCTAAATCGGTGATATTTGGTCAATATGAGGCCCTCATTGTAATTAATTTTTATTATTTTATTATTTCGACAAACAAAGATGTAAATTAATTTATTTTGTTATTCATGATATTATTTGATTTATTTATCATTTATATTTATTATTTTATTTTTTTTAATTCTAGCAAATTCAATTTAATTTATTCATTTATTTTCGCATTTAAAAAAATTACGTTTCGACTCCTTATAGAATGATTCCGATTTTGAATCGATTCTAAGGCAGTTCACGAACAAAATTTCGTCGCGTCCCAAAAAGGTCCAACGCCTTCGAATAGTTGCGCTCGATTAAAAGGTCCAACGCCTTCGAACAGTTGCGTCCCGATTAAAACAGGCCGAACGCCTTTGAATAGTTCAAACACACTGCACACACGCTTTCTCTTGGGCAAACTACAACGAGACCCCTTTATTTCTCGCAATCCCCTGTATTTATTTTGTACCCCTCTCCCAATTACTTTGTACGCACTTTACTTTCCGTATTTTATTTAATTTCGAATCCTTGGTCCAACGCCAAGCGATTGCACTTGCACACTCGTACCTTTTTATTTCGTTTCGTTTAGGATCCACCTTACCTTGCGAGCCGAGCGCTTCGTGCCTCGCTAACAAAACCACAAAAAATAACCTCCATTTGCATGCACCCTCTAAACCTCAAAAAACCAAAGTGTTTCGATTAGATCCAAACCCTTGATCCAACGTCAAGCGGTCTTAGGAAATAACACTTTAATAATACGAGAAGATATGTACGCCACGAGCCTTAAGCGGTAGAAAGGAGGATAACGAGCTCTCGTTACTCGCTCCGATTATTTTGACGCATGACGCTCTTCCTGTTGGGCGAGATAAACTATCCATAGTCTTTAGTACATTCGACTCCTAAACCCTTTCATTGACGAAAGGTAATAAAATCAACAACCATTACCCTTAGTAGGCCGAACTACGAGGCTCTGACTTTCCCATTGCACGCGGGAGTACGTAGGCACGAGGATCTCCATCCTTGCCGAGCACCTAGGATCAATCTAACTTATAATTCAACTCATTTCCCTCTAGCAAGCAATTCGTTTAAGCATAGACATCCTTTCGCGCGCGTTAACTTAGATGGTTCCCATCGAGTACGATGGTTGTAGGGGGCGCTAATACCTTTCCCCTGCATAACCGACTCCCGAACCCAGGCAATGGTTTCGTTGACCTTTGTCCTCGTCCTTTTCTTCCCGGGTTGTATCTATATCTCCCATTTCCCTCTTCGGGAATAAATAGAATTAGGTGGCGACTCTTCAGTCCGTCCGGCGTGCGACTCCGTCCATTCGGATCGCGTGAGGTCGTATTTTTCGGGGTACGACACATGGACCCATCTATATTAATATTTTTAAAGAGTTCTGGTTAAATGCCTCTGTTGGGCCATCTGGTCATGATGCTGAGTCAATTCAGTCATATGTCAATGACTCTCCTATCATAATTACTCGGCCACTTATTGCTCAGAAAATAAACATTGAAGAGGAAGGTTGTTGTGTTAAACATTATAAATTCAATAAAGTCTACTCTAACCACCTTCGCCTAATTTATTCCAACTAAGATAATATCAACAGTCCTGCTACTCTACTGCCAATTGGAAAAGTTTTGTATTAGCTTCTAGTGTTAAATCTTCGTCCAATAGAGAAACAACTGAAAACGCTTACTTGGGATGAAAAACATCTCTTGTTATTCCTTACCAAAAACATCAGAGTTAATCTTCCTCTTACTATTTTTAACTTCTTAAAGGAGATGATGATCATCTCTAGGGAGGAATTGACTTTCCTCAACCATATGGAAAAGTTATTTATGTTTTCTCTCACTTAGAGATAGTTAATAGTGATACTATTAAAGTTGAATGAAGTCAGAATTTTGAATATGCAGAATAATCATTTGTTGTATTGTTTTTAATTAATGAAATATTTCCTTTCATGTTATTGTCTATTTGTTTTTATTGATAACAAAATTATTAACAAGAAAAATATGAAAAAAAAAACTTTACTAAAAAAAAGGTAAGATTGGAAGGCGCCAAGTGAGAAATCATTGAAAAACTCTTAAATATAGTTACAGGGATTCGAAGCGTAATTCTTTATAGTTATATCCCATTGGTTTTCAAAAACTCTTAGGTAATAGGTTTATTATTTTTATGGAGAAAATTTGGCACTCACTTATAGCTATATTACCTCGATTTTTTATATAACCAAGGGAAAATGTTATTTAAAAAAAATCAAACATGTCACTCTCAAGACCTATACACTTGATTATTTGCATGTTCAAGGTGAAAGCTTCATCATAAAAAATATTATCTGTCATAGTGTGAATATCTTTTTCAAACCCACACAATTCACCAACACCCTTTTGTGTTTGGATTCACTCGTGTAACAAGTGGCATTAGAGTTTAACTCATGTTTAAAGACACATCGTCTCAAGAGGAATATGATGACTGCAAACACTTATTTCTTTTAACAAGGGTGTTTTTTATGAATATCTCTATTTTTTATGGTTAAAGGTTTGAATAATGGAAAATAAGATTTAAAATATTTATTAAATAAAATAAATTTGAAATGTAGATGGGTATAATCAATGTTCCATTTATTCCTACTTTTTCCTTTAATAATAAAGAAATAATCAAACCTTGTTTTCATTAAATCGGCGAAGACAAGAGAAAATAAAACTTGGTTTTAAATTCAAGCATCTTTTGATAATTGCTTTAAATTCTAAGTAATTTTGTTACGTCTTTAGTTGTGATTGTGCCAAGGAAGTGTGAGACACTCTTGAGATGATTCATAAAATTCCTCCAT
Source organism: Lathyrus aphaca (assembly GCA_963966055.1). NCBI lineage: Eukaryota > Viridiplantae > Streptophyta > Magnoliopsida > Fabales > Fabaceae > Lathyrus > Lathyrus aphaca. Next base: position 529,998,030 of record OZ014521.1, read on the forward strand.
GAATCGAGCAAGAGAGAATAGAAACAAAAATCCAGTAAGTTTGAATGCCAAATGAATATGAGAACCATTCTCATAGATGGTACTTAACCATTGTAACCCTTGGAGGTTATGTTAAATTTTTGTATCTAACATCTATCTAAGAAGTAAGATTTGGAATCAGAAATTTGATCCAATCATAAATTTGAAAGATATTAGTGCCTTTATTGAGTTTCAAGAAAAGTCTAGAAAGGAAGAGATCATCAAGAAACTCAAGGAGTTGATCTAATTTCTCAAGTAAAAATATCAAAAATAATTGAAAGATCTTCATTTTTTTAATCGTCATCATCTTCATCAAGAGGAATACTCAAAGATAAAAGTGAAACATCAACACAAGTAGAATTTTTTGAATGAATAATCTGTAACAACAAAATGAGTTCTACAGCTGGCCTTGAGTTTTGATGATAATTGCATATGTTATCTATGAGAGAGATTATGTACTTTATTCCAAAGAAATAACTGAGGATTGAAGCTCAATATAGTAAGGTGATAGGGTGGGTTCCATAATATCTCTCACCCTTAATGTATAAATGGTTGATTGGCTCTTATTTATCTTTGTTCCAAAGAATCGATTTAAAAAGGATTAATGGAAACTTGATATATGATTTTGTTGAGAGATGGCATCCATAGGCATTGTTATTTGATATGCCATTTGGTGAAAGGACGGTCACTCTGGATAATGTTTCCTGCCTTTATCACCTTGTGATTAGGGGTCCTTTTTGGGATTTCCCAACAGGTATAAATGAAAAAGGTGTTACTGCTCTTGATGTTAACCTTCTGGGAGTGACCATAAAGGAGGATACACAAGAGGTTCGTTGTTGTAAGGGTTCACATTACAAACCAACGTGGCTTCATACTTTATTTTAACACCATCAAGTAATATCACAATTCGACTATGCCGTGAGAACTTACATGCTAATGCTTGTTGGTTCCATTATTTTTGCTTACAAGAGTTTTACTCTTAAAGAGGAAAAATATATACCCTTTTAGGAACATGTAATAATGTGAGAGATATAATAAGGGGAACAACTGCTTTAGTCATGTTGTACCGATTTTTAGGATATGCCTCAATGTTTACTGGCAAGAAGCTCTCCAAAAATGTCACTTTGCTATATGTATCCCTTTTTACTATTTATTTTTATTTTATTTTATTTTTTAGTTTATTTGCTTATTCATGATAAAATTAATTTTTTAGTTTATCAGTTTAGTTTAAGATAATATATATTTCCTCCACCTCCTGAATATAACACATGTGATGTTTATGTTGAGTGGATTGGTTACCATTTCAACTTGCACGAGGTAGTTGGTCAGGAAGTTATGGCTAGCTAGTACTCCATATGAAGTTGATGTTGGATACTTGAGTGGTATTATAGAGTTTCATACCCTCGGTTGGTACCATAAGGGAGTGTTTTGTTCTATCTATGCTTTAGGATCGTCACATTTAAGGTTATCATTGTTTTCTTCCTCACTACATTATCATATGATTTAAAAGGTACTAATGAGAAAGACCCTGAGTTTATAGAATTATTTCAAGCATTACACTATGCTCACAGATATTTATTAATTAGTTGATTTATGTATTAATCTTTTGAGACATGTGTATTATTATTTTGATACTTATGTATTATTCATTTTGAGACTTATGTATAACTATTCTACTATAATATAACGTCCTCCAACAAAATATATCTATTATAAGTTAAAATTGTTTTGAATAACAAGCACTACAACCGTAAGTCATTGTCAATGTTATAACCGTCCAAATAATTCTAACATCCTAGATGTTGCTTCCAAGGATTACCATTTATTTTAATCTAATACGACTTTTGGCAACGTAAATCCTTGCTTCATATTTACTTGATTAAAACAATTACGTTAAAATTTATAAACGTATGAAAAATTGACATCTATATTAATTAATTAGCATAAATATATAACTACATAGACCCAATGAATTTGCTTTACAAAACCAATGCAATAAATGGAGACAATAAGTGGATGTAAAGTCGTCATAGGAATAAATTATGACCAAGACACTCTAAATAGATAAGAATGACCTTATACCGATTTGATATCGCATAATCCATAGTGGTAATGTCATATATTTCTTCTACTGAGTACTTAAGCATGATATCATTAAATATTCTATCACTTATGATAATAATTCAAGTAACTTCTCATATAGACTTGGTCTAGCTCTAATTTCATGATCCTAGTCTCAACAACGAACATTGAACTAAACATCCTCACCATATCCAACAATGATGCAGTGACTCCAAACCTACATTTTTCATATGCTTCAACCTCAAATATACTATCAATATATGACCTAATATGTTCAGAAAATTGAGCAATGAATTGATTATGATTTTGTTTCTTTTTAGATGATTTCTTCTTAGATGATTGCTTTTGAGATGATTGATTATGAGAAGATTGTGACAACTGTGTACATGATTTTTTGATGATCTTTGAGATTCAGAGCATACTTGGTCATCATGCTCATGATATGAAGTACCCTTCTAAACATCATATCCCACTAGTTTGTTCTTTTTCTTCTTTTGTCTTCCTTTAGTTTTTAATTTTTGATGTGTGGGCGCATTGAACTCATAATTAGATAAGAAATTTTAGACAACATACTTTCTAATTATATTTTCCATACAACATCCTATGACTTGAACATTCTACAAAATGCTTCTATTGCACTTATGTTGAAATAATATCAGTGTGGGTTTTTATTATCATTTCTGTAGAGATTATTATGATATTACCACCGTTCTATAGTCTAAAAGTGTTTAAACTTAGGGTTTCAATTTTTTTTGTTTATTTCGTAACGGTTTGCATAAAAAGTTAAATTCAACGGTAAAATAGATCCATTTTGAATATTTGTAAAAACATGCCAAGTTTAGGGTTGAAAATCCATTTCGTACGTATTTACTCGATAAAGCATGTGAACTTGTTTGACGATAAATACAATCACATATCCTCTCAACATGTTTATCTCTAACATAAGTTATGAGTTTTACCACATTGATCCTTAGATGATCTCTCAATCTAACTATCAATATAGTAACATTAAAGTGTGATATTTATGAACATTAACTCATATAACTATCTCTAGCCTATGTTTATTGATGGATTAAAACCTAGATAATGTCTTAGAACATATTTCTCAATCATGAACAAAAATAAAGTATAAACCATATAAAACAAAGTTTTTCACCATATACTTATCATCAACATGTTCACAAGCTTAAATCAAGATCAATACATACAAAAGAGAGGATTATCTACCTCTAATTTTGACACAAAAGTGTTTAGCTACCCATTGACATAGTAACTTGATTGACAAGTAAGAAACAAAGATTTTGTTGCATCAATCATCAATGGATCAAGGATTGAAGCATAAAATCTTTGGAAACTAAGAAAAATAATAAAAGATGAAGTTTTTCTCCCAAGAGAGGGTTTCTAGGTTACAAAGATTCAAGAAAACAAAAGATATCTACAAAATATCTTCAAAACAACCTATATAGTTTTCTGCCTAGGAAATTTCACTGGGAGACACCATTATTTCATCGGGCGAAGCCCAAAAATGACGCCATGTGACAGCTACAGTGCCAACGTGGCCTTCTAAAAATATCTTCAAGCTTCGGGCGAAGCATTCTTGCGCTAGGAGAAGCCTTCTTAAGCCGAGTGAAGTAAGTGGTGAGCAAAATCTTGAGCTACTGGAATTAAGATTTGGAAATCCTATTATCCTTCGCCGCTGCTTCGCTGGGTGAAACAACCTTCATGCGCTGCTCTTCCGCCGGGCGAAGCAGCCTAACTTTGCAGACACGCGAGCTCTTTGATTCTTCGAGTTTTCTGGCGATTCGAGCTGCATTCTTTTGTCATAAATTAATGAAAAAAAATACATAAACACATCAAACTACCAAATATTTCTCAAGTTGAAAAAATGGAAGGGTTTAAGGTTTCAAGATGATGATGAACACTCCGCCGCTGATTGAAGAAGAGTGTCGAGCGTTATTTTTATTGTGTTTATTCTTTTGTATTGATTTTCTGATCCCTTTCTCCACTTTTCTGTTAGATCAGTTTGCAACTGATTTTTGTAAACGAACTTAACTGATACGTTAATGATGATTCAGAGAGTCTCAATGAAGGAGTTTTGTTGTAGATTTTCGTTAGAGTTTCTTAGAGATGTAACTGGCATCTTCATTTTCTGATATGGATCTGATTTGTAAAAACTAATTTTTCTGTTCAGTTTTTACTAAGAGATTTTTTGTTATCAGTTTTCCTGCTATCCCAAAATATTTTCTATGAAACTTTATTGTGGATACACTTGAACCATATTTTGACAACTTGTGAACTTGATTAAGAGTGTAGTCAAAAACCAGCGAATTTGCCGATAAAATGGGATTTTGTGATTGACTCTCAAAAGTGAATGAAATAATTATGAACTTAAGTGAATATTAACAAGTGGTTTTAAGTGGTTTTTGTTTGGAAATCTAAATGGGCATAGGTCCAAGCAAACAAAGGAATTTTGAAATGTGATTTTGGATTAAACAAAATGGCTTATGGTGTGGGTTTTTTTTTTAATTTGGGATTAAATGGACCACCCTTCTTTTTATGAATGGACTAAGAAAAAAACTTATAAATAGAATTGAATATGACATTGAAACCAGATAAAAATGGAATTGGTTTAAAATGGCCTATTGACAATGAAACGGATATTTAAACGTGGTTTATGACAACTTTTCCTTTTGAATGAACTTGAATGAGATATGGACTTGGTTTTTTAACCCATTGATTCACATGATCAATTAAAACTATCTTTCTAATCTAAACCGAGTTTGTGTCCTTATTAATCCCTCGACTTCAATAGCCTTCAAAGTTAAACCCCACTAACTTGTACTTCTCAAACTCAAGTCATTGGATGCACAAAATAACTTCGATGTGAAAACCTTAATCCAATGAAAATCAATTATCAAAGGATCAACAAAACCACATGACCTATGAGAAAACCCTATTGTTCTCGGCTTTAAGTATACACAAGTTGAATAAGTGCCCTAAACAAAGCCTTTTCCCATTAATTACTGATGAAACCCTAAACCCCTAGTACTATTGGGCAGTGATGAGGGAAATAAACTTGTCACACTAATAAGAGGATATTTATGATGTTGGGAACTCAACCTTCATCCCAAAACCCGATAAACCACCTCTGAATAGGAAAACTCAAATCAACCGAGAACACTTTGATCCCATGCTCTAGGAACTCACTGGAATGAATGATCGCGAGCAATATGACTTAGTATGTGGTGTGTATGAATGTGAAGCATAAGCCAATTAAGGTAATAAATAATAGGAAAATTTTTGGGGTGTTACACACATCTATGAATTGGTCCGGATTAGGGAACAATACCAAACCATAAATCAACAGGGCCAAAATCTCCTCGGATGCATAATAACTCATAGCATCTAAAAACACCCGAGCTTTCTCCATAAAGGCTTTAGCAAGAAGACCTTTAACTCTACTTCTTGTTTCCAATATAATATTTGACTTCTTCAGATGCAGAGCTGCTGCAATAATTTCAGGTTTAGGCTTATTCTCTAGACATGTGAAAGGTTTTTGATCAAGAATAGGCACACCAAGTAGTTTGGAGAATTCTTCCATTGTGGGGACCAACTGATAATCGGGAAATGTGAAACAGTGATGTTTAGGGTCAAAGAACTGGAACAAAACACTCATCATGTCTTCATTAAAACCTGAAGTAACCAAACCAAGCAGACAACCATGTCTTTTGATGATTGAGAATTCTCAGGAACTTTTGAGACTAATTCCTTAAGCTTGGAAGGTATCCTTACAATTGATTCGGATAGTGTTTCTGCGAGCGGAAGCTATAACCTACAACAAAGAACAAAGATAAATCATTTGGTCCTTGAAATAGTTAGTGAAAATGTTATGTTATGTTATGATGTTATGATGTTATGTTTATGTTTAAACTGAGCAAATGGAAAACACAAACAAGTCACACAAGAGCCTTAGGTTTAAAGGTTTGCATGAAGTTCATAGGTAAGTACCCTCCCCACTGAAGTTTAGTTGGTTCAACCTGTCCTAACAATAGTAACCAGGTTCTAAGGAATCTCAATATCACTGATTCTTCTCAAAGTTTATTTCAATGTGGCAACTGTTTAACTAACCAAAACATGCCAAGATTAGAATCTCAATGAGTGTGGCATCGAGTATCAACCAACTTTAGACTACACCAAAGCTAACTATCTCACTACTTTCTACTGGCCAAGATGGGTCAATTAGGGTTCTAAAGGGAAGTTAGTGTAAATGACATCATATGGCAACCTGATATTATCCTCAACTGACTTGAAGAATATCAGTACCAACCTAAGTATCACACTAACTCTAGTTACCATATCAACCATAACAGTACATGCCATACAGTTTCCTTGGTCTATTACCACTTACCTAAGGTATCACCAGATTCGGGTTAGGATCTTTCTCACAGCATCCCCAAGACAAAACCCTTAAAAATAAAGCATACAAGTCAAACAGATTATAAAGTGAACTAATAATCTAAGGTAACCTCTCTTTAAATAGTAGTCCCCAACAGAGTCGCCAGTTCTGTAACACGGTGAGAGAACTAACTTTTATTTTTTTGTTGCAAAATATGTTGCGGTAAGCAAGAGTCGCCACCGACTTTTATTTCATCCAATTTAAGAAAGTTATAAAAGAACAAGAAAGACCTTTAAAATATTTTGAGTTCAGGGGGTAAGTTATCTTGTGCTTATGCATGAAAGTTATCAAGTTGGTTAGATATTTCCTCCTTTATCTCTTTTCATTTATTTTTAGTATATCCTCTTTATCTTCTCCCCTTCTTCAATTTTCAAAACTTTCCTCTTTTTTCAAAGGATTCTTGTTTTAAAAAAAACCTTCACCTCTTTAATAAATAAAACCTTGACTTTTTGTCAAGTGGATTTTTACTTCTTCTTTTTCTTAAATAAATGTTAATGAACTTAATCATCCTGGCTTCAATTCAAAAATAAAAAGAACTAAACTCACTCAAGTTGTTTTGTGCCTTTGTGCATCTTTATTTTTTGTTTTCTTTGTAAGTTTAGACTATGAGTCATTCTTCTCTAGTTGGGTGCAAGTCTCTAATATCTCCATGGTTGTAGTTTGATGTAATTGAGTCTCTTGTCATTTGTGGAGGTTTAGTGGCATACTCGTTGATTTTATCCGAGTTGGTGTCCTCCCCATAATGATGTATGAGTCCATGCCCTCATTCTCATGGTAGATTTGTGAGGTTATCCACTTGAAAATGATAAGTTGTATTCACTTAATAAAATCAATCAAAACCAATCAATTTTCACTATTTGTATCACGAACTACGACGTTGTGATCTTACATTTCACATTGTGGGTACGTAGGCATATGGTGGTAAACCTCTCCAAACAAAAAAACATTAAAAAATAATTCTTTTCTTATCCCCCGCTCTCTCTTAAACAAACCATTTTCAAACCAAAAGCAATAAAGTTTTCAAAGGGCTCCCGTGGAGTATCACAAACATTTTGGGTGCTTAAAACCTTCCCATTTTGTAACCTATCCTCTTACCCTTTCTCTGCTTGTTTCTTTAGCTTTTTGCTTTTAGATTCATTAGGATTTATTTGCTTTTTTTTCCTTTTACTTTTGGAATAAAATAAAACTGCGGTGGCGACTCTGTTTACTTTGAGCTAAGTTAACCAATAGCTTACACTCATGATTTCCCCACAACAAATATTAAAACATCAAATTTATTGAGAAATTCTAAATCTTGTTCATCATCATTCAACAACAACACCAATAACAACAACATAAACAAAATCAATAGAATTCTTAAGCATTAAATCTCAACAACAAAAGCAACGACAACAACAATAACAATAACAACAATAATAAAATCCATTGAATCTTTAAACGTTAAATCTCAACAACAACAACAAATAAAAAAAACAATAGAATCAATAAATATTAAATTTCAACAACAACTAAAACAACAATACTAAATATTTTACTTGATACAAATAGAACTAACTTTAATAAAATAATTTCAAGCTTTCATAACTAACATTAAACATTTTTAATGAAGACTTCAGTTTATGGTGTTGTCATCATTAAAACTAAAAGGACTTGATCTTCATTTCAGATAAAGAGTTCACATCACATTTTTTCATCATCAAAATCAAATATACCATCTAATTGTTGTAGTTATTATACTTGAAAACACATTTTTTATGATGACATTACATCTCTCACGGAGTTGGAAAAAAAATAAAATAGTGGTAAAAGATTAAAGTTGTTAAACTCCCCATGGTAAAATAGAGAGTATACCTTACTCTCCTTGAAACTATACATCTCCCCCATTGG